>JAPCYP010000047.1:0-1364849 GCA_035048595.1 Echinosophora koreensis | reverse complement strand
ATGTGCTTAATTGATGGAACTCCTTTAACTGTATTGTATGATTCGGGTGCTACGCAGTCGTTTATATCACATGATAGGGTCAAGAGTCTTAAACTTCCTGTTACTTTTCTTGAGTATGATTTGATTGTTTTCACGCCTACAAACAAGCCTGTTCTTACTTCTCATGCATGCAAGAACTGTCATATTACCATTAATGGTAGAACTTTTGTTGTAAATCTTGTATGTCTACCTCTAAAACAGCTTGATGTTATTCTTGGCATGGACTAGTTATCTTCTAACCATGTCCTTTTAAATTGTTTTGATAAAACCATAGTTTTTGGAACTCCTGTGGAGTCTAAGGATCCTAGATTTCTCTCTGCCAACCAAGTTAAGGCTTCGATGAAAGACGAGGCCCAAGTGTACATGATGTTATCTTCCCTGGAATTAGAGAGCCCTCCTGATGTCGGAAGTGTGCCTGTTGTTCAAGAATTTCCAGAAGTGTTTCCGGGGGATGTTTATAACTTGCCCCCTGAGAGAGATGTTGAGTTCACCATAGATTTAGTGCCAGGAACCGGGTCAATATCCATAGCGCCCTATAGAATGTCTCCTCCAGAGCTAGCTGAGTTGAAGAAACAGATAGAGGATCTGATCCAGAAGCAGTTTATTAGGCCTAACGTATCCCCATGGGGAGCGCCAATGTTGCTAGTGAAGAAGAAGGATGGCAGTATGAGGTTGTGTGTCGACTATCGACAGCTCAACAAGATGACCATTAAGAATCGGTATCCCCTCCCTAGGATTGATGACCTTATGGATCAGTTGATAGGGGGGCTTGTGTCTCTCAAAGATAGATTTAAGGTCAGGGTACCATCATATTCGGGTTAAGTCTGAGGACATCCCGAAGACAGCGTTTAAGACATGTTATGGTCACTACGAGTACTTGGTTATGCCCTTAGGTACTCCTGCTGTGTTCATGAACTACATGAACAAGACCTTTCACCCTTACTTGGATAAGTTTGTGGTGGTTTTCATAGATAACATGTTAGTGTACTCCAAGACCAAGGAGGAACATGAGGAATACTTGAGGGTTGTCTTGCAGACCCTTAAGGAGAAGCAATTGTATGCTAAGTTGTCTAAATGCGAGTTTTGGTTAGAGGAAGTGAGTTTCTTAGGACACGTCATCTCTAAAGGTGGGATAGCCATGGACCCGGCAAAGGTAGAGACGGTGCTCCTATGGGAAGCGTCGAAGTCAGTGACCTAGATTAGGAGTTTCTTGGGTTTAGCAGGGTACTATAGGAGGTTCATAGAAGGTTTCTCTATGATAGCTTTACCCTTAACCCGTTTCACCAAGAAGGGATAGTTGTTTGTGTGGGACTCTAAGTGTGAAGAGAGCTTCCAAACCCTTAAGGATAGGTTGACATCGGCACCAGTGTTAGTTTTGCCAGATCCTAGTGAACCTTTCGTAGTATACTGCGATGCTTCTAAGCAAGGTTTATGTGGTTTGTTGATGCAAAATGGTAAGGTAGTGGCTTATACTTCTAGGCAGTTGAAAATTCATGAGAAGAACTACCCTACCCATGACCTAGAGTTAGGAGCTGTGGTGTTTGCCTTAAAGATTTGGAGGCATTACCTATATGGAGCAAAGTTTAAGGTTTTTAGTGATCATAAGAGTTTGAAGTATCTCTTTGATCAAAAGGAGTTGAATATGAGGCAGCGTAGGTGGATGGAGTTTGTAAAGGATTACGAGTTTGATCTAACCTACCACTCAGGAAAAGCCAATGTAGTGGCAGATGCTTTAAGTATGAAAACCTTGCACGTATCCGCTTTGATGGTTAAGGAGATAGATCTGATTGGGGAGTTTAGAGACCTGAGTTTAGCTTGGGAAGTTACCCCTAACAGCATTAGGCTTGGACCCTTGAAGGTTACCAACAGTTTGATGATCAAGTTAAAGAGGGCCAGAAGTTAGATAAGTTTCTCTTAGACCGGAGAAAGTTGCTTGCTCAGGGTAGAAACCTTAGTTTTAAGGACGGAAATGATAGGAGTGGACTGAGTGTGCACCCAGGTGCCACTAAGATGTATCAAGATCTTAAGCGTATGTTTTGGTGGCCTAGGATGAAGAAAGATGTGGCTGAGTTTGTGTATGCTTGTTTAGTGTGCCAAAAGGCTAAGATAGAAGACCAAAAGCCGTCAGGAAAGTTGCAATCGTTAAGTATCCTAGAATTGAAATGGGATAGTATTTCCATGGATTTTATGTCTGGACTCCCTAGGACTCCAATTGGTTTTGAGGCGATCTGGGTTGTTGTGGATAGACTGACTAAGTCTGCCCATTTCATCCCTATGAACATGGAATATCCCTTGGAAAAGTTAGCCAAGTTGTACATCAAAGAGATAGTTAGGCTACATGGTGTACCCTCTAGCATAGTGTCAGATAGAGACCCGAGGTTTACCTCTAGGTTTTGGTATTGTTTGCAAGAGGCTTTAGGAACCAAGCTTAGGCTAAGTTCAGCTTATCACCCACAGACTGATGGTTAGTCTGAGAGAACCATCCAGTCCTTAGAGGACTTGCTTAGAGCTTGTGTGCTAGAACAGTCGGGTAGTTGGGACAATTTTTTACCCCTGATAGAGTTTACCTACAACAATAGTTTCCATTCCAGTATTGGCATGGCACCTTATGAAGCTCTTTATGTGAGGAGATGTACGACACCCTTGTGTTGGAGTGAACCTGGTGATAATGTAGTGTTAGGACATGAGATTGTGCAAGAAACCACAAATAAGGTGAGGATGATTCAGGAAAAGATGAAAGTGGCACAAAGTAGGCAAAAGAGCTACCATGACAAAATGAGGAAGGCGCTAGAATTCCAGGAAGGTGACCATGTGTTCTTGAGAGTTGCCCCGACAACTGGGGTTAGTAGAATGATGAAAGCAAGGAAACTTACTCCTAGATTCATTGGTCCTTACCAAATTCTAAAATGAGTCAGCGAAGTCGCTTGCTAAATCGCCTTACCACCGTTCTTCTCCAACCTTCATAATGTCTTTCATGTGTCTCAACTCAGAAAGTACATTCATGACCCAAGCCATGTGATAGTACCCGATACCATATAGTTAAAAGAGAACTTGACTTTTGAGGTATTACCCCTTCGAGTCGAAGATAGGAGGGTGAAGCAGCTAAAAGGCAAGGAGATTCCTTTGGTCAAAGTCGTTTGGAATGGGGCTACTGATGAAAGTGCTACGTGGGAGCTGGAAAGCAAGATGATGGAATCGTATTCGCACCTTTTCAAGAGGTGAGTAGAAATTTAAAAGGACAAATTTTTTTTATAAGGGGGTGGAGTTGTAATACCCTTTTTTTGTTAGTGTTGTTTGTTTGTTACTTAACTTAGAGTTGTTGTTGAGGCTAAGTAGGAATTCTAGGCTTAAAATTACTTTCTTAGGCTTGTGCCTTGTGACTGTCTGAGTCACAAGCACGGCCGTGCTTAATAGAGAGAACGACCGTGCTTGTTGGAAGAGCGTGTCTCGCTGACGCTATGTTGAGCGCGGTCGCACGTGCTCAAAGGCAGACCGGGCCTCGTAGGCGTTAAGTTGAGCACGCCCGTGCTCAACGAGGAACACGACCGTGCTCGGGTCTGATGCCTTTAAATATAGAACAGTAACCGAGGGTTTTAGTTGCAAATCTTATCTTTTCACAAATAGAAACCCTGTTGCGGCTACAAGTGTTCTTTTCCCTATTTCCTCTAAACTCAGTGCGTTCTAGGAGTTTTGGAGACCCTTGGGAAGTTCTTGTTCGTCTATGCCAATCGGTGTAGGTAATAGTTTCTCCCTCTTTTGGTTTCCTTTCTTTTATTAAGAATTGGGAACTAATGGTTTAACCTTTTCTGTTTAACCAAGGCTTGGAAAGCTAACTGAGCCATTCGAGGGACGCTTTGGTGAGTTGTCGCTACCGAATTCTTCATATCAGGTATGAGGAGAATGATAGTGTAATCAATAGGCAGGGGGGTAGCGTAAGATGAGGGGTTCCCATAGCCCCTTAATGTTGTTATTAATTGTTGTTTATGCTATGTTATATCTGATTATATGACTAATTGCCATAATTGTTATTGGTTATTGAGTATACCTGTTATAATGCCTATTTGGTATGTTTGGTTAAACTGTTTATGATATTGTATGCCAACTATTGTATTGAATGTTATACTTTATGTCATGATGTATTGATTGAGATGGTATGCTGTTTATGACATGAATATGTTGGTTGAATATGTTCATTTGCAGAATAATGTTGTTTAATGTTGAACAGTTAATAAGACCCTAATTGGTTAATAGGACTCTTAATTAACATAATGGTTAAGGGATTAACTCCCTTAATGTTTCATAAAACATGGACTGTTAGTGAGGGGTGAGGTTTGATGCCAACTGGATTAGTCAAAGGACCATAGGATCGGATTTGAGAGTGTTAGGGAGTGTTGGCTCTAAGAACACATGTTGAATCTGCCCATAACAGTACGACTGGCTTCAGAAGCACGACCGTGCTGAACAGAGAGCACACCCATGCTCCTAGTTGAATTCTAAAAGATGGCAGCGCATTGAGAACGGCCGTGCAGGACAGTGAGCACGACTGTGCTCCACTTAAATGGCAGCAGACCGTGCTAGGGTAAGCATGCCCGTGCTCCCCTTACTGGTCAGAACGTGAATTAAAGGTTTAAAGGGGTGTTTCACCCCAAATGTCCCCAATAATGTAATAAAACACCAATCAATGAAGAAGAGTCAAATAACTTAATTAAAGACTAATTAAGATGAAAAGAGAATAATAAGTTGGTTAAAGCCGGTACCCAATGGGTTGCCGCACGTTGATATGCTTTGGTGCTTTTTGGCCAAAGTGACCTCGATGCTTTTTGGTCGAGGTGTTGATAAGTTGAACCTTGGTGCTTTTTGGCCAAGGGGACCTTGACTCATAAGGGTCAGGGTGTTGATGATGTTGATGTTGGTGATAAGTCTTGGGTGCTTATTGACCCAAGCAAAGGAGGTGGTTGCCTTGTTTGTTGTTGTGCTCATGCATCACGCATTGGAGTTGTTAGTGAGAGAAGATCAACATAGGGGAGGTCGTCCTAGAGTACAGCGATCTGGCCGTCCGCGAGTGGTTTACCCAAGGTTTGGTGAACTGTGCGCCCCCGTGGTGGCGCATCCAAGGTATGGTGCGTCGGCTATCCAAGGGGTTCACCCATGGTTTGGTGAACTACCGGCGTTGGTGCTTTTTGGCCAATGTGGATATGTAACTCCGAAGTTGCCTTCTTGACGTAGTTTGGATCTACATGCATAATGAAGTCGTGGAGTATTATTATACCGCAAAGCATATGTTGATTGAGATAGTATGATGATGTGA
Organism: Echinosophora koreensis; assembly: GCA_035048595.1. Taxonomy (NCBI): domain Eukaryota; kingdom Viridiplantae; phylum Streptophyta; class Magnoliopsida; order Fabales; family Fabaceae; genus Echinosophora; species Echinosophora koreensis. Next base: position 1,359,502 of record JAPCYP010000047.1, on the reverse strand, counting down.
TTATATATATGTTGGTGTTATATGTTGTATATTGTTATGCCATGCTATGATGTATGTTCATCTTGCTTACTACTTCTATGCCGATGTATTTACATGTTTTCTTACTCCCCGTTTTCTCTGTTTATGTTGTTGGCATGTATCTCTTTATGCAGAGAACGGTGAGCAGCCAGTGGAGGAGTCGCGACTCTAGTAGGATGTTCAGTAGTTATAGTTGTTAGTTTTCAGTTTCAGTTGTATTCCGTGGATTTTATTCCGCAACGGTTATACCAGATCTGTATGTGACATCGGGGTTCGGTTATGTTTATGCTTATGTTTTATGTTTTATTTTATTTTAAAACTATTTTTCTTTCCATGTTGAGATTGTACAATGTGGTAATTTCTATCCAGTTTTTATTTTACGAAATAAATGCATGTTTTTATATTACCTCTTTTATGTAAATGTTTTATAAATAATATGCGGGGTAGAGAGTGTCGCACTAGCTGGGAAGGATTTATACTGCTTCATGGATGGTTACTCTGGTTACAACCAGATTGCTATAGCACCTGAAGATCAAGAGAAGACTACATTCACATGTCCTTATGGTGCATTTGCTTTTAAGAGAATGCCATTTGGACTGTGTAATGCTCCAGCAACATTCCAGAGGTGCACGATGGCATTATTTTTTGATTTGATTGAGAAATCCATGGAAGTGTTCATGGATGACTTCTCTGTATTTGGAGAAACCTTCCAAAGTTGTCTTGTGAATCTGGAGCAAGTCCTGGATAGATGTGAGGAAATCAACTTGGTTTTGAACTGGGAGAAATGCCACTTTATGGTTCAAGAAGGGATTGTGCTTGGACACAAGATCTCAAGGAAAGGTATTGAGGTTGACAAAGCAAAATTAGAAGTCATTGAGAAGTTGCCACCTCCTGTGTCAGTAAAAGGAGTAAGGAGTTTCTTTGGTCATGCTGGTTTTTAAAGAAGGTTCATCAAGGACTTCTCCAAAATTTCATAGCCTTTATGCCAACTATTGGAGCATGACAGGACTTTTGACTTTACTGCTGATTGTATGAAGGCTTTTGAACTCCTGAAAACTGCTTTAATTACTGCTCCTATCATAGTCCCACCTGACTGGGAAAAGCCTTTTGAGCTGATGTGTGATGCCAGTGACTTTGCAGTAGGGGCACTATTGGGGCAAAGGTACAACAAGATCTTTCACCCGGTGTTCTATGCCAACAAATCCTTGATAGATGCTCACATCAACTACACCTTGACTGAAAAGGAGCTGCTGGCAGTTGTATTTGCATTTGAAAAATTCAGGGCCTATCTGGTTGGTACCAAAGTGGTGGTTTACACAGACCACTCTGCTATCAAATACCTCATTGACAAGAAAGATTGTAAACCGAGGTTGATAAGATGAGTTCTGCTGCTCCAAGAGTTTCACTTAGAAATCAGAGACAAGAAGGGAGTGGAGAACTAGGTACCAGATCATCTTTCAAGGCAACCAGAAGGTGTTGTAGAGCCAAAGGATATAGCCATGATGAATCCTTCCCTGATGAGCAACTGCTAGCATTGCAGATTGCTGCAGCACCCTGGTATGCATATATAGTGGATTTCTTGGCTAGTGCTGTGGTTCCCCCAAACATGAATGCACAACAAAAGAGGAGATTCTTTCACCAAGTAAAACAATACCTTTGGGATGAACCATACCTCTACAAAATGTGCCAAGACAACCTGACCAGAAGATTTGCAGCAGAAGAGGAATTCCATGACATACTGACTCAGTGCCATGCTTCATCATATGGAGGTCGCTTTGGTGGCATGAGATCTGCTGCCAAAGTTCTCCAATCAGGCTTGTTTTGGCCCACTCTTTTTAAAGATGCCCATCATTTTGCTAAACATTGTGACAGATGCCAAAGGGTGGGAAATTTGTCCAACAAAAATGAAATGCCCTTGAATACCATTTTAGAAATTGACCTTTTTGATGTGTGGGGAATAGATTTCATGGGACCATTTCCTCCATCCTTTGGCAACCTTTATATTCTAGTGGTTGTTGATTATGTTTCTAAATGTGTTGAGGCTGTGGCCACTGCTAAAAATGACGCTAGGGTGGTGTCAAAATTCTTACAAAAAAATATATTTTCTAGATTTGGCACCCCTAGAGCTATCATTAGTGATGAAGTAACCCATTTTTGCAACCAAGTTTTCTCTAAACTACTTGCAAAATATGAATTCAAGCATAAAGTGGCCACTGCCTATCACCTACAAACTAATGGGCAAGCTGAGTTGTCTAACAGGGAAATAAAAAGAATTCTGGAAAAGATGGTTAATCCCACAAGGAAAGATTGGTCTGCACATTTGGATGAAGCCTTGTGGGCATACAGAACAGCATTCAAGACACCCTTGGGTTGAAGGAGAACAGGTGGTGTTGTTCAACTCAAGGTTGAAGCTGTTTCTAGGCAAGCTCAAATCAAGGTGGTCTGGCCCATTCGAAGTCATGAAAGTTTATCCTCATGGAGCTGTAGATTTGCTGGACGGAGAGAGTGGTAGAGAGTTCAAGGTGAATGGACAAGCACTATTTTGGTGAACCCTTAGGCAGGATGAAGGTCACCACCACTCTGGATGACACTGCATGATATGCTGCAGCATGGTCTGGCTGAGGACCAGATAAACCAAGCGCTCATGGGAGGCAGCCCATCAATAAATTAACTTAGTGAATTTTTCCATGTTTCTAAAGGAGGACACATATAAAAAAAATAAAATAAAGAGAAAATGGAAGGGAAAAAGAAGAGTAGCAAGGCTAGCTACAAGGAGTAAGAGATGGGTTAAAAGAGCAATGTTGCATCATGGTCTCAAATTTTGGGGGCAGTGAGAAGCCATTTTGGTGAAATGGGGCCAACATCTGACACAGATACAGTGGGGGCTAGTGTCTTTTTGTCTGTTGTGGGAAAGAGTAGAGGGGGTACAATTTTAAAAAAAATTAAAAAGGTTTAAATGAGGAAAGATGTGGGGAAGGAGAATCACGGTTACCCACACCCTTTCCCCCAACCATACAAAGCCACTTACTCTCTCATTTTATTACCCACTCACACATGCCTCAGCACCCCTCTCAGCTAACCCACACCCTACCTGACACATTAAATACCCCTCTCTCCCACTCCATCCATCATTCATCAGCTACTCAAACCTCTTCTCTTTTCTATGTCCAAACCGTAATCCTAACCCTTCTTCTTCCTCTCAACCTTTCCAAACCTTTGCCAAAAATGACAGCAAAGAAAGGCGGTCGTGTGAAACACCGCGCCACAAAGAACCCCCAACCTACCTTAAGTGCTGAAAAGGACCATATTGGTTCCTAGGCCAACACTGAGGCCAAACTAAAATTTGAAACTGAGACCATAAACCGAAACCTTCACCCTAAAAAGGGATTCAAATATGGCAAAGGTCCCAACTTGAGCCTTCTTGGGGAGATAATTGAAGTTATTGAGGCTCACGACTGGAAGCACTTTGCAGAGCATCCTGAAGGTTTTTGTACTCCCTCGGTGAGGGAGTTTTATGCGAATGTGAGCTCTGAGGACCAAACTTTTGTGGTCATTAGAGGTGGAAAGGTCTCTTTCTCAGTATAGACCATCAACATGAAGCTAGGGTTGGAAAATGTGGAAGACGAGTATGAGGCCATTTTGAACAAGATCACTAAGAAGCAGCTGCAGCAGATTAAGGACCTAGCCTATGCTAGAGCAGTGTGGATTCAACAGGATGAACGCCAAATGAAGCTCCCTAGACCCATGCTCCAGCCACTAGCAAATGTGTGGTATCACTTCTTTAGGCACAAGCTGTCCCCAACCGTTCATCTAGAGACAGTGGAGAAGGAAAGGCTGGTCCTTCTTCACTGCATTATGAAGAACAAAAAGATTAATGTGGGGGAAATGATCAAGGATGAGATCTCTTCCTGTGCAATGAAAAATAAGGTACTTTGATTTTCCCTTACCTGATCACGGAGTTGTGCCTGCAACAAGGAATTGACTTCAACCCTGGAGAAGGCCTGGAGAAGAACTTTGGCCCCATTGATATGAAATGCATTCTCAAGCTCTTCTCCAACTCTGAAAAAGCTGAAGCAAGTGCTAGCAAGCTGTAGTAAGAAAGTAACCTAGAGCAGTACGATCACTCTAGGGTGCTGGAGCAAAAATTGGACCAGCTTATCGATATGCTGCAGCAACAGATCCAGAGAGAGAAGAAGCTTTGGCAATTTTGTTCCTGAAATACCAATGGGAAAAGCAAACCATGAAGCTGAACAACATGAAGCTAGAAACTCTTATGCCACCATTCCCCAAGGAATTGTTATTCCCTCTTGAAGAACCAGAACAAGTCCCCATTGAACCCACTGCTCCCACTCTTGAAACAAACCCCAATATCAACATCAATACCCCTTCCCACAGCACCTCCTCTGAGAATGCGTGGTTGGGTATTCCCCCGTCTGAAAGGCAAGCTATAGTTGTGGCCTGTGATCCTAAGAAGAAGAAGTTGATCTCGAACAGCCCCCAGCAAGACCAGGGGGTACAAAAAGAGCCCGTGCCGCGGCATTAGAAGAAGTCCCTCCCTCTGCAGATGAAGCTACCAAAACCACTTCTCAGTTCCCTAAGCAAACCAAAAAGTTCAAGAATACTACTGAAAGGGGGAGCATAATAAGCCAAATTGCTGCTGAATACGCCTCAACAGAAGAAGAAGAAGAAGAGGAGGAGGAGTCACCAAATCTTCCTCCCTCAAAGAAAGCAAAGTCGGTTTTGTCATCTGCTGCAGCCAAGGGTAAAACGGTGGAGGCTGTAGCACAAGATGCTGAATTGGAAGGAGATGATGAAGCTGAGCAGGCCGAAGAAGCAGAAGAGGCTGAGGAGGGAACAGAGGAGGAAGATGCTGATGAAGCAGAGGATGTCCAGAATGAAGAAGATGAAAAGGATGTCCAGATCACTAGATCCATAGGAAAGAAGGGACCTTCCACCAAAAGTGGGGGTACCCAGAGGAGCTCCCACATCAAAGCGTCAATGGCTTGAAACAGAGCACTGGAGGTTGATGCAGCTTGCTGCAGCATCCCACATCAGGATGCAATTTCTAAGCCCTCCACTCATTACCAGAACTCTCTGTTTATGTGCAGTAGTTGGTCAATAGGACCCTTTTTCTTATTGTCTGTTTGTTTTAGGAAGAAATGCGTAGAGCGATTAGGGCCATAGTTGTTTTCAATTCCTTCTTACTGTTAGTGTGCATGTGCCACACCCGTTTTTCCTTGATTAATGATAAATGGAAAAGTGGCCAATGGTCTTTTGGTGTGCTGAAAAACTTAAAGGAAAGAATACTTGCTGAAATAACTTGACACACTGACTTGAATAAGAAAAATAGCTTTGATTCATAAGTGGTTTAGTTAAGAGGACATGTATGCTGTAGCATGAACCACAAAAAATGTGAGCTTGAGTGAGGAAGTTAACCTGAACATATATCACTCTCATGCATTATTTGTAAGGTTTGCTTTGGTTCTACCTGATTTGAAACTACACTGGTTGCACACACTTGTTGCTTGAGGCATGTTCTTGATTTTTCTTATTTTTAGATAGAGCCTTAAAAAGCTAACCCTCTATGTACATATTTCCCTATTGTTAACCCTTTGAGCCTTAGCCTCTTGTTATGATAATTAGCTCATTACAAGCCCTTAACTGGAAAAACAAAGATACCCGAATAGGTAGAGTTTAGGGATGCTTGCTGTGACTATGCTTTGGATTAAGTTTGGGGGTAGCTTGAGGACAAGCACCATCCTAAGTTTGGGGGTGCTATACAGCATGTACATAGATAATGAAACTGAGGAAGGCAGCAAGATGATAAAATGTAACACAAAATGTGAAGCTGCATTCCTCTGCAAAACAAAAAAAAAACTGAAAAATGAGAGCAAAGAACACTGAACAATCTAAAAATATAACAGGAATTGTTCTTTGTTCTCAACAAAAACAAGTGAATCAATAAAAGTGGGGGACTTTGAAGGGAAGGAATGAATTCTGAGGACTAAAGTAGGGTTGTAGAAACACTTATAGTGATGACTTTAAATGAGAAGCATCCCTTTGCTCTACCTTGTGTTAGCTACTTACCCAAAAATTTAACCCTACCTGTCCTAAGCCTCCATTACAGCCTTAAAAGCCCTCTTGGTGTGTGCAATTTTGTGTAGTTTTAATTGTGTTAAAACCTTATCATGTTCAGATTAGAGATGTATGATGGTGATGAGAGTGAACTTGCTGATGAGAGGGTGAGAAACAGAACCAACTGTTTTGAGCAGCATGTGTTAATCTGACTCTAGGGCAGTTCATGATAGTAATGTGATGTGTTGTATGATAGGAAGAGTGAATTGTTATGATGCAAGTGGGAAATCTTGTGGTTGGAAAGAAAGAAAAAGATAGTGTCAGCCATGCACATCAAATAGTGGGTGGAATTGAATGTTGGTTGTTTTACTATTTTCTTTTTGCATTACTTGAGGACAAGCAAAGGTTCAAGTTTGGGGTGTGATAACTCTTAGAAATAAGAGTTATTCTTAATCTTTTTATTCAAAATTTTTGCTATCTTTAAGTATGAGTTTCTGTTTTAGTAAGTAATTGTGCAAGTTTGTAGATATAAGTAGCTAAGTCAAGTGGTACCAGTTATTTTGATTTTTAATGTTGAATCATTGTCTCATGAGTTTCTTAGTAGCTATGCTGGAGCATGCAGTAAGCACTGGATGATGAGTTCTTGACTGTTGCAACAAAATGAACATCTGAAGCTCTGCAGAAGAGGACAAAACTGATGTGGACACCTTTTCTATCTCCTGGTAGGTGCACATGTACTATTGGACGTGGAGCCCCCGCGGATGCCTAGGCATCGGCACTCCCACACTTTAGGAAATGGGCCAGGGTCCTCATTCAATATTCTTTATTTTGTTGGCCCAAAATCGAAGAGAGAGGTTTAGGAATATAAGGACTTTTGTAACCTAAAAGGACACACTTTTATGACATATCATACGGGAATGAGCCGCTGCAAGCTCTATTCTTCAACCTACTCAGTTTCTGCCATTTGTGCATTCCTCCATTGTAATGAACTTCTTTCCACATTTATTTTCTATTATACTTAAGCTCAACATGAGCTAATTTATTGTAGCTTTAGGTATGTAAATTGTAATGGATGCTTAGCTGAAATTATGCATTGCTATGTTTCTGCATTTTCCTTTAACATGCGTTAACTGCTGTTTATTTAAGAGTGATCAAAATAAATGAATGTTAAGCTTACTTGGTTTGGAAAAACAGAGTTTAGTGGAAAGAGTTAAAGGATAAGGGTTAAACCATTAATTGGAAAATTAAGTGGTGTTGAATAGACTAGGAATAGTTGTTCAAGTCCTTAAACTAGCTGGAACATGCTTATTAAGAAGAGGGTGTAATGAAAATGAATCTAGGAATAGAAAGAGTTTAATGAACCTACTCTTTTAGTGTTGGAAAACACAACATCTATTTCCTGGAGTTAAATTCTACAACATACGTAGAGCATAACCTAAGCTTAGCAGAAGTTACTAAGGAGCATACCTAATGCTGTTTTCTCATATTTGTCACTAAAACTCTTTTTAACTTTGTTCTTTATGTGACACCCTCTAACCCGCATGTATTCATAAAACATAAAAGAGATAAAGGAACACATGCATATTATATCATAATAATAAAAACCGGACTGAGGTTACCACATTGTAACAAAAACTCAATCGCGGAAATAACATATGTTTTTAAAAGGAAAAGCGTAAAACATAAACAATGAAAGAAACGAAACCCAACCCCGACACATTACAGAGCTGGTATAACCAATCCGATAAAACAACTCGGATAAACAAACTAAAACTGAAACATATCCTAACTACGAGTAGCGGCTCCTCAGAGTCACTCCTCAACTAGCTGCTCATTGTCCTCTACATAAAAGATACATGCCAACAAAGAAACAGAAGAACGGGGAGTAAGAACCATATATCTAAACATAACGGAAACAAGATAGTTAGCAAGATGAATATGCAACAAAGCAACATAGCATGCATCATGATATCATACATCACAAAGCACATCACCTATAACATCTAAGTAATGTAATGTGACTCACTATTCCGAATTCATGTGGATCCATCTATACCGGACATATGACTTTGGAGTTACATATCCACATTGGTCAATAAGCACCAACGCCGACAGTCCACCAAACCATGAGTGAGACCCTTGGATAGCCGACGCACCATACTCTCGGATGCGCCACCACAGGTGTACATGATTCCCTTCTCGGACAAATCACCGCGGATGGCCAGATAGCCTTACTCTCGGACGAGCTCCCCAGCTGTCGTACCTCCCCTAACAACTTCGTGCATGAATGCATGCATACAAACAAACAACCATTGTCCACTACCTTCATCAATACCATTTATTATGGTTTAACGTCTTTGGCCAATAAGCACCAAAGTTAACATCATCTTTAATCTTTAAGCATTAAACAACACTCTAGCCATTAAGCACCAGAGCTTAACACCTTGACCATTAAGCATCAAGGCCCCCTTGGCCACTCAGCTACCAAGGTTCAACATCATCTTTTAAGACTCTAACCAATAAGCACCAGAGCTCAACACCTTGACCAATAAGCATCAAGGCCCCCTTGGCCACTTGGATACCAAGGTATAACAACGTACAGTAACACATCGTTACCGTCTTAACATCTTATCGCTTGTTATTTATTTATCTTTATTGAGTTATCATTAAGTTATCTAACTTGGCTTTACTTCGTTTGGTGTCTTATTACATCATTGGGAACAATTGGGATGAAATACCCCTATTCTATTTTCTATGTTCTGATCTGAACAGGGAAGCACGCCCGTGCTTCCCCCAGCACGGGCGTGCTGACTGTTAAGTCAAGCATAATCGTGCTGACTGTTGAGCACGACCGTCCTCACTGGAGCGTGGCTGTACTATTTTTGGGCAGAAGGGTTAAAGAACCCTTGCTAAGCTTCCTAGGGCATTCTAAGATCAAACCTATTGGCTTAAACTATTCCACCAAACTTCAGTTTCATTATTCTTATTTAATTCCATGTCTTACACTTACTGAGGATTAAACCTTTAATTCCAGCTTCATTATTAATGTCCCTAAAACACTCAAGAATCCACCCTAGGGTCTTACTGTACCAATGAGCATTAATCTCACTCTTTACTACGGTTCGAGTCTTATGAACAATTGGGAATTTAATTGTATTCAACATCTTTTAATATCTTATACATCTTGTTAACATTAACATTTATCTCAACAATTAACCAAACCATTCATGGCATAAAAAGCATATCAAATCAAACAGTTATTCATCACATCATATCATTAACGAAACAGTTTACTCATGGCATAAATAATGTCAACTAAACAATTAATCATATATAAACATATAGCAATTAGCAAGCAACAGGGTCATGGATTAACCCTTCATCTTACGCTACCCGATAGCCTGCATGTTTATACTAGCCCTTCTCCCCATACCTGCTTGGCAGCCCTTTGCCTGAGTTTTTTCTTCTTGGACTTAGAGATAACAGGTGTGAATTCTGCTTTATTATATTCTATCATATTAGCCAAATATTTACTAGGATCAGCAACAATATTTAGAGTTGGATGATCCTCTCTGCCATCATCCTGAGATTTATCTTCCTCTTGACTCCATAAACGACTAATGATTCGCATATTTGTAGCTACAACTTGACTTCTAATATTACTAATAGGAGTAATAGTTGTAGTAGTGTTTTCCCTTAAGTGATTAACAAGAGAATTAACATTATCAATAGGTGAGTCAGTGTTACCTGCATAATTATTGGACAATTGGGGAGAATATGCTACAATAGTGCCATTCGAATCAGAAGGAATTGTATCTTGATCTGTCTATTCCATTCATTATTTTGGTGTGGCTACTAATGTTGGTAATTTTAGGACTATACGTCATATTTACAAGTTAAATTTTTATTTTACTACGAAGGTTTTGATAGTCGATGAAGCTGCTTCCCGTCCTGTTCCAATCAACATCTTCCCTTTTGTTCCTATTGCTCACCTATGTGGAGGACAATATGACACTGATTATTAAGTTGGTCGACTTTCTATTCTCTCTTTTACTATGCTGTCAGCCTTATTTTGTTTTGCATTTATTGTAACACCCTTCTCGAGCGCTACATTGTTCATGACATTTTAAGGCTGAAAAGTGGGTTAATTAAGATATCAATTTTATATAGCGGTGTAATTTTTCTTTTTTGCAAGACATAAATATACATGCTTTGATTCAATTAAATGTACAATAAAATATTTCATAATCATAATTAAGATTATAAGTTAGAAAATCATCTACATAAGACCCAACCCAACTTATAAACAGAAAACATAGAAATTTACAGATCTGGTATAAAGATATGGACACGCAGCTCCTAAAATATCAGATACTTGGAGTCGCAGCTCCATAAACGATAGCCCTACTCCCAGACAAACCAAGCTGGCCAAACTAAAACAAAAAAAGAAAAACTATCCTTTCTCGCATAGCGCGAGAAGGATGAACCAACTGACGAGGTCTAGTGGGAGCTCTATTTGAGACCACTATAGACGTCGCCATAGATAATACTCATGTATCCACTACAGGTGTAGCTTTCTCAAGCTAAGCCCCTTTTCCTAACCGAAGGAAAAGTCAGGGCCTGGAACTACCGTCAGTCATACCCGACTCAAGGAAAGGAAAACTTGGACATGACCAAGGCACGACTCCATCGTCTCGATCTACTTGATTGTTTGTATGCGATCCAGAAGTTCCCAAAAAATCCTGACTTCATAGTCTTTCGTTCCTCAGTTTCAAAGGATGTGTCCATGTAAGTGGACTGTCTCATACTCAAATTGGGTCCGATGGCTCGGTGGTGCTACTGTTGCCTTCGCATAATATAAGATAGAGCCACAGCCAGACAAAAAGAAAATAAGGTGAGATCCACATTCATCATACAACATAAGGCAGGCGTGCAGTGGTACGACACACATACATATGACAACATACATATCACAGTATAATTATCAGTAATTCCACACATACCCGAAGGTAAACAATATCTCTCTAACAGCAAGCTTAACAAAACATGACAGACACTGTCAATTCATAGAGACACGAGAATGGAGGTAACTGATTGAAACTGCATAGCCTATACCTACACAGCCTCAAGGAAGATCTGACCCTAACTCCGGAGCTAAGAGAACATTCAGAATTTGTGGTTAGAGCATATGTATCACGACTGTCAATATTAGGCATCTTGTGTGAATAAATAATAACAACCACATGTGGAATTAGAACTAATTGTGAAACACTCTCAATAACCTGGACCGACTAGCATCTAGTCGTAGACGTCAGTGTATTGCATGGAACGCAACGACCAAGAAGAATCACTAACTGGCCATCTGTGACCTTCCTACCCTGACCATCCCTGAGACCATTAAAGATCATCACTAGCACGTCCGTATGAACACAGACATGTAAGCCTGCTTCCTAGGCACAAAGGCCTTACTGACAATTTCATTTGGATCAAGCCGATAACAGCGTGTGCGTTCATATTTATCCACCGAATAAATTTCGGGGTTCCTTGCAGAAACCAAAAGCCATTGTAGAGGCCAAGTAGACAGTACCAACTTATTGGGAATCACCCCTCGATGGACTATCCATGTTTCAACGATATAGTATATTATGAAGGTTGGTCGTTCGTCACTAACTCATTATACCTCTTTAAGTCCATTCTCGAACGGGATTACTTGTCGAGCAACAAACCTTAAAATACTCTTTGTCATTAAGTATTATGGATGTGTGGATATTTAATTATCCACACTTTATGACAAATCGTCTTGCTTCACCATAAGTCATAAATTATTAAGTTTGTATTTTCACTAAGTCATTTATGACTTAGGTTTTGCATTTTACTGTAAATCTTAGTCTTTGAGGACTAAATTTTTTTTTGGTTTAAAACTAAAACCTTTAACTAAAACCAAATCATTTTGAAAGAAAATTTAACAAGAAGTACATAAGTACCAAATTCCTCAAAACTGTTTCTCAAAAACATCTAAATACTTAAAACACAGTTTTGCCGCTTTTTACTGTATTTCAACTTAACTTCCGTATTTTCAAAAATATGATCGTTTTTCTCAAATGCTTCACTTTCTTAGATTCAATTACTTATGTTAAAGTATTAAAATGCTAATTTCGAGCTTCACTCTATAGATTGTATAAAAATCCTAAAACTTGTCCGAACGTCGCTAAATTCGAAGATCGCGTAAGTCTTTTTTTTTTCAACGATTCTTAAACCTAATGGTCTAAAAATCATATTGGAGTCTTAGGACACTTAAATAAACTTCAAAAACAGTTTCAAACTGTCTAAAGCAGTTCTGGGTGAAATTAAAATATTTGTTCATTTTACATGTCCGATTTCGTGAAAATTCTGTTTTTAAGTCCGATAAAACATGATTTGTGTTCTCTTATGTCCTAAACTCAATTTAAAACCATGTTGGGGTCATCAAAACACCAAAGTCAGATTTAAATACTATACAAAAACAGTTTTGCAAAACATTATTTTGTCCCTTGCTTTTATTACTTCTTAAAAGTTCTAACTATGCATATAGTTGCATAGTTTGCCAAAAACAAGTTGTTCACCACATTATCATCATTCTTGGCCGAAACCAATTCACTAAACAGCCCAAAATCATTCATATGCATATCAATGTACTCATACACAACTATCATGGCATATACTTACATTTTAGGCATACTTTCATGTCAATACTCATGTAAGATATTCATGACTTTCTTTTGTAACCAAGCACACATTAACTAAGCAATTTCTTTACTAATTACTACCACACAACCATCACCACACAATCACATATACAATTCCTCCAAGAGGATCGCATATACACAAAGTCATAACCCTAACATGTAGGGTTTCAAGATAACACAAAAAAAAATATAAACCACACACACCCACAATATGGTATGATGGTGGTTAGTCTCCCCCATACCTTTGTTGTTCACCTGGAGATCAAACAAAAACAAGCTAAAATACCAAAGAATGCTCATGGTTTTTGCTCCCCAAAACCTAGCAACCAACACACAAAAATAAAAAGGGTTATGCACGTGAGTTAAGCCATGGACAAGGAAGATGATTCATGGAAGAAATCACTCACTTGAAGTAGACAAGTGATGAATAAAGAAGTTGATGATCTTAGGCTAGAAAAACCCATTTTCAATGAGTGCTCTATATGGATTTTGTTGTGAGATAGCTTAGTCTTAGAATGATTATAGGATCAAGGATCTACTCTTAATTTTTGAAACAAGCAAGTTAATGATGGTTTAGGGGTGTTGGCCGAATTTGAAGAAGAAGGAAAGGAAGAACACTTTGTGTTTTTGCAAATATGAAGCTTAGTTGAAGAACAAATGAACATGTGTGTGTATGTGGGAGTGGCCATGTAGTTCAACTAGGGTAGGGAAGATGTTTTAAGTTGGAATCATGCTTGGTTAAGTGAAACCTGAAATAACCAAAGTGAACACAAGAAGGGGGGTTGAATTGTGTTTACCAACTTTTTGGGTTACTTTAAAAAGATTTTCGCAGGCACAGTAAGCAAGGTTTGAATAAGGGAAGGTTAGATGAGTGACACGTCTAATATTTAAAACAGAATGGCACACACACAAACATAAAAGGTTTTAAAAGAGTTTGATAATCACAGTGTTAACTCCCCAAGTTAAAAGCTAGAACAGAAATAATATTTTAAGTAAATTAAAAGATAAAGGGAGTAGAGATATCACTCAGGAGATTTATACTGGTTCACCCCAAAATCCACAGGGCTACGTCCAGTTTCTTGGCAGCACCAAGTTTCCACTATAACTGAGTAAATTACAGTACAAGTATTCTTTGCACACCTAGCCTCTTCAGGCTCAACACTCAAACAAGTATTATTTTCTCACCTAGCCTCTTCAGGCTCAAAAACAGTAAGGGATAAAAGGTTTTGTGTAGTTAATACAACTTGCAAATCTTTCAGATCACACTCAGAGAGTGGAATAAATATGAAGTATGAAAGACTGCGAATTTATATCAAATGATTGAATGTGTATTCAATGAAGGAATGAAGAAGTTAATGAAGAGAGTAAATGCTTCTGTGTAGAGTTCCTTTGATATTCAACTTCTTGGCTTCATCTTCATTGTTTGATCTATGTAAAGGCTTCAATCAAGAGATCCGTTTTGACACAGCTTCAGAAAGTGTTTGTTTCTGACTTGAGCTTTCTGAGACACCATTTAATGCCAAAGAGTCGTTCTGAGTATTCGTTAAATGCTTGAAAACGTTGAGCATTGTCAAGAGTGTCCAAGAGTACACTTTAGACCGAGCAGCTGTTCTTTCAGAGTATATGGCAGCAGGCTTCTTGTACTTGTTGCAGAGAGCTTTCCTCTTTCAGTGCAACATCAGTTCACTCTCCATAAAGTACTTTTACTTTGTACTTAAATAGGCAATAGGTTACTGCAGTGGTGCAGAGATAGCGTGTTTTATTCCTTAAAACCTTGAAACAACGTTCTTTATTCTTTGTCCTTTGAGCTATTGTCCAGAGGTCTTCGAGATCCTTAAGGATGGCATATAATTTGAATAAGGTGACTTGGACTTGATTTCTGACATACTGACTTGGTGTCAATAATGAGAATTTTTAGACGAGTGAAGGTCATCCAAAAATTAGACGGGTGGTGATCATTCAAACATTAGACGGGTGCAGGCGTGTTCCAAAGTTAGACGGGTGATTAACTGAGCCAAACTTAGATGCATGCTTCTTGCCACGTCATTAAGTGAACTTGGTCTTTCTTGAGCGTTGACTCTCTTTGACTCATTTTTAGACGAGTGGAAACTTAGACGAGTCAGTGCTGAGCTTCTACTAAAAGGTAGACGGGTCAAAATTAGACGAGTGACCTCAAGTCTATTTTCCTGCACACTTATCAAATATATCAGTAATTTCATTTGGTTCAATATTATCATACTTGAACTATTTGGAATCATCAAAACATAGAGGATCTACACTTTGAATGTGTTTTAGACTTATGAGGTCTCAACATTCTCCCCCTTTTTGATGATGACAAATATCTTTTCTGATTTTATTGAACATCAAAAAGAAACAGTAGAAATTTTTAAACAGATATAGTTGATCAGGGTATGTTATGCTCCCCCTTAGTTTATGCACTAAGTAAAGACAAGTATCAGAACAACATGATATTGGAGAGAATAACATATAGTTAAAAAAAATAAAATCATGAAAACTCTATTATATTTTCTCCCCCTTTTGGCATCAATCAAAGAGATAAACAGTGAAGAATATAAATTGCTAAAATAAATTTAAACAAAAACGTATTTCATTTAATCAAAGTCAAGAAGAGTTACAAGTGATAGACATCACTGACTTAGTACACTGCATGACTCAAATGAAAAACAGATTCCTAAAAACTAAGAACTAGGGCCTCCTTGGCTTTTGAAGAAAGCTTCCATCATCTGCTGCATTGCTTGCTGCTGAGCTAGCATCTGAGCTTGAAATGCAGTCTGTTGAGCAATTGCTTCATCCTGTCTTTGAATGACAGTCTGCAAACTTGTAGCCATTTCATCAAGTCTCTAATGTGCAGCAGGATCATATGCAACAACTGGAGAGGTAGTATCTGTAGTGGCCAGAGAAGTTCCAGAAGTTGATGGAGGAGGTGGACAAGGAGGAGGGGTAGGAGGTAACTCTTCAACAGAAATATCATCCTCAGGGTGAGGATCTAGAAAGATATTAGTTAACAGAGTGGTTACAAAATCATTATTAGGATAGAATTCCTCTAGAAAGGCATGAATTCTGTCATGATGTAGAGGAGAATCTATGACAGAGAGAAGAAACTCATAAGATCTCCTAATGAGATTTATGTGTGTGAAAGGGGCAGTTTCAGGGAAGTTTGAAACAGAGAAAGGAAAAACCATGAAGAAAGGATAGAGAAAGTATATGGAGGGTGAAAAGGGGTCGAGAGCATAGGCTTGGCTACCTCTGGTGGGAATGTCTGCCTTCTCTTCTTCTGTCAGCCCAGAACTGGAGCCACCCTTAGAGAACATCCTCTCTGAATTTCAGCTTCTGATCATTTCTCTTGATAAGAGAGAACTTCTGATCCAATGGCAAAGATATTGTCTTCTGCTTTCCTTTCAGAACCATGGAGTCAGGCATTACTCTTATAGCAGTAGAGGGCTTCATGAAGATGTGAGGATTGAATAGCCATTTTCCTACTGGCTTCTGTGACCTTTCTAGCCTCACAATCTATCTTTCAGCTTCCAAAGAGGCGATCATGTCCAATGTCTTGCCATCAAGATAAGAGGGACAAGATTCATCTGTGACAGAGAAGGGGGTGGTTCTGGAAGATAGGTGGTAGGGAGGTATAGTGGCTAAGGGGATAGGGTTATGTCTGGTTTCAGAGAATAAGTCTGGAAAGACTGTCCTCAGAGGCACTTGGCACTGGTTAGTGATATGGTCAGGGATTGGTGATTTTGGTGAGGGAAGTGGAGTAGGATTGTCAAAATACTCAAAGTCATTGATATCCTCAGTTTGAGGAATATCAGAATGGTGAGATATTTGTGGTGAGGGTGGTATAGGTGAGTGAGTATCAGACATGTGAGGTTCTGATGTAGTAGGGTTAGGTTTAGAAGAGTGATGGTTAGGTGATGTATGTGATGGAGTTTGGATTTTTGGTGAAGTATGAGGAGTGGGAATTCTTGGTGATGGAGGTGGTGTTTGGATTTTTGGTGATGGTTGAGGGGATGGTGATCTTTGTGGTGGTGTAGGTGTTCTTTGAGGTGAAGGTTGTGGAGTTGGAGCTGTTGTGGTAGTAGGTTCTGTTTCCACAAGTGGAGGGGTTGCATCCTTCTGAGGTGAAGGTGATGGTGATGGTGATGAAGAGGGAAGTAAGACAAGTTTCCTCTTTGTGACTGTTGTCCTCTTCTTTTTAGGGATCACAGTCTCTTCTGATTGAGACTCCCCCTCAGCTTGTACTGTCCTCTTTCTCTTGAAAACTTTAGTAATCTTAGGTGCAGAGGCAGCAGCTTCCTCAGAGACAGAAGCAGTAGTAGCAGGTTCAACAACCTGAGTAGTCTCTTCAGTCATAGAAGTTTCAGCAGTAGTTTTTGTGACTTTCCTCTTCTTCCTTTGAAGTTGACCACTGATTTCCTCAGCTGGTTCCTCAACAATTTCAGCTTTAACACCAGGAATGGAAACAGTTGCTTCCATCTGAGCAGAGGCTTCAGCATTGTGACCCAGAGTAGGAGTTAAGTTCATCTTCATTAAGGCTAGGATCTTTGTTGTAATCTCAGTGCAGAGATCAGCAGATACAGCCCTTCTTAAGTCCAGTTTGCATGCCCTAAAGATTCTAGTCATAACCACTCCAAAAGGGTAGTCCTTATCTTTTCCTTTTACAGCCTTTTCCATATGAATGAAAATCAGATCAGTTATGTCTATCTTGATTCTTTGGACAAGATGAAACAGGGCAAAATTTTCCAGCAGATTGACATGGTTTCTAGACCCAGTCCTAAGCATTACACAGTTTATAAGAAAAATATGTAAAAATCTTGCCTTAGGAGTCATATATTTGGAGTCCATGTTGCCAGGGTTTGCAGTTCCATAGAGCACCAGATTCACATTAGCTTCTCCTTGATCCTTCATCCAGTCTTTATAATGCCCAGCTCCTTCCCTAGGGCATTTTGTCACTTCAGCGAGTAACTCGTGAGTGATGAAAATATGATCCTCACCAACATCCCCAGAAATCATGTGGGTAGTAGTATCCTTGGTGATTTTTGCTGTGTTCCAGAAATCCCTAACTAGAGCAGGAAAAACATGGTCTTGCAGTTGAAAGAACGGTAACCATCCGGCATAGTTAAGCTCTGGAAGTACGTCCAAACCCTTGGTTCTGAGTTCATCGAAGTTTGGAACTCTTCCAGGGAGCACCTTCTTCAACTCAGTAATAGATACCTTAGTCTTCTCAGATAGCGTCTCAAGAAGGCTTTTGGGTGCCATTGATTTTGAGAGAAGAGGATTAGGGTTTGACAGAGAAGGTCTCGAGAAGGTGAAGACAAAGAGAGCTTAGAGAAGAAGTTTGTGAGTAAGAAAATTTGAGTGGGTAGATTTTGAAAAGACACGGGTTTATGCTAAAAATGCTTGAGTGCTTTTTACGTTGAGAATAAGGAAAGAGAGTGTGGCCATAAATGACAATCAATCAATTTCAAACAAAAATAATAAAATATTTAAGAAAAGGAGGGAAAAAGCAATGTACATGTGTCTCAGTCAGAATTTAGCACTGAGTGCTTTTAGCCACGTCATTAGACGCTTGGCTAAATTAGACGAGTCAAGTAATTTTTTTAAAAACAACTTTCTGACATATTAGCAAAACATTTATTCAGGAATATTATGCATGTTAAGATTTCTTCTAATAAAAACAAATCTATCTTCACTTAAAGGTTTAGTAAAGATGTCTGCCCACTGGTAATCAGTGTTTACAAACTTAATTTCAAAAACACCTTTTTGAACATAGTCTCTAATGAAGTGATGCTTTATCTCTATATGCTTTGCTCTAGAATGCTGCATGGGAATTTTAGACAGATTAATAGCACTAGTATTATCACACCAAACAGGTATATTATGCTCAATCATTGAATAATCTTCTAGTTGATATTTTACCCAAAGTAGTTGTGAACAACAACTAGCTGCAGATATATATTCAGCTTCAGCAGTTGATAGAGCAATGGTGCTTTGCCTTTTGCTTGACCAAGAGATCATATTTGCTCCAATGAAGTGGCATCCTCCACTGGTGCTTTTTCTATCAATTCTGTCTCCAGCAAAATCAGCATCACAAAATCCAGCTAACCTGAAATCTTCAGATTTCTTATATAACAGACCAAGGTTAGGGTTCCAATTAAATATCTGAAAATTCTTTTGACAGCCTTGTAATGAGATTCCTTAGGGTCTGATTGAAATCTAGCACAAAGACAGACACTGAATTGAATATCAGGTCTGCTAGCAGTTAAATACAGCAGAGATCCAATCATACCTCGGTAGACAGTTTGATCTACCTTTTTACCTTCCTCATCCTTGTTTAGAATAACTGTTGGATGCATAGGAGTACTCATAGGCTTTGAATTTTCCATTTTATACTTTTTTAGAAGCTGCTTGGTGTACTTCTGTTGATGGATATAGACTCCATCATTTGACTGTTTTATTTGAAGACCAAGGAAGAACTTCAATTCTCCCATCATGCTCATCTCAAATTCATTCTGCATCAACTCAGAGAACTCTTTGCAGAGCTTTTCATTAGTAGCACCAAATATAATATCATCAACATAGATCTGTACTACTATGAAGTCTTTTCTTGAGCATTTCTTGAAGAGTGTGGTGTCTACTTTTCCTCTAATGAAGTTATTTTCCATTAGATATGTGCTTAATCTATCATACCAAGCTCTAGGAGCTTGTTTAAGTCCATACAAACTTTTCATAAGCTTATAGACATGGTGAGGATTCTCAGAGTCCTCAAAACCAGGAGGTTGCTTGACATAAACTTCCTCCTCAATTATTCCATTTAAAAATGCACTTTTAACATCCATTTGATAAAGAGTTATATCATGTTGTGCAGCATATGACATGAGAATCCTAATTGCTTCTAGTCTAGCTACAGGAGCAAAAGTTTCAGTGAAATCAATACCTTCCTGTTGATTATAACCTTGAGCAACTAGTCTTGCTTTGTTCCTTACCACTTTTCCATCTTCATCTAGTTTATTTCTAAACACCCATCTGGTTCCAATAATGGTTTTCTCTTTGGGTTTAGAAACTAGTGTCCAGACATCATTCCTTTTGAACTGATTTAGCTCTTCTTGCATGGCTAGAATCCAGCTTTCATCTTGCAGAGCTTCTTCAATCTTCTTAGGTTCCAAGTCTGATATGAAGGCCATGTTGTTGTTTTCATTGAAAGCAGATCTGGTTCTAACTCCTTGAGATGGACTTCCAATGATGAGATCTTCTGGATGATAGGTCTTGAATTTCCAATCTTTCTTCAGAGTCTGAGTTTCAGACTTATCAACATTAGTCTGTATTTCAGACATGTCTACTTTTGACTTGTCTGAAGATTCTTCTACTGCAGGATTAAGTTCAATACCTGTAACATCATCCTCTAGATCTGATAGTTCCCTATCAGTCTTCAAACCATCATTAAACTTTACATGAATTGATTCTTCTACTACAGAGGTTCTAGAATTAAAAATTCTAAAAGCTTTAGACATTTCAGAATAACCAATGAATATTCCTTTATCTACTTTAGAATCAAATTTACCAAGATGATCTTTTGTGTTGAGAATATAACATTCACAACCAAATGCATGAAAATATGATATGTTGGGTTTTCTGTCTTTCCACAATTCATAAGGAGTCTTATTTAGAATAGGCCTAATCAGTATTCTGTTTTGTACATAACAAGCAGTGTTAATGGCTTCTGCCCAGAAGTACTTAGGAAGATTATTTTCATTAAGCATAGTTCTTCCCATCTCTTGAAGAGATCTGTTGTTTCTCTCAACTACTCCATTTTGCTGTGGAGTTCTAGGTGCAGAGAAATTGTGAGAAATACCATTTTCCTCACAGAACAGTTTGAACTGCTCATTTTCAAATTCTCCTCCATGGTCACTTCTTATAGCAGAGATACAAAAACCTTGCTCATTTTGTACCCTTTTACTGAATACTGAGAATGCCTTATAAGATTCATCCTTGTGGGTTAAGAAGAGTACCCATGTAAATCTAGAATAGTCATCAACTATGACAAAACCATATTTCTTTCCACCTAGGCTAGCCACACTGGTCCAAACAGATCCATGTGTAACAGTTGCAAAGGTCTAGAGGATGTGACTTCTTTCTTGGATTTGAAACTTGATTTTACTTGTTTACCTCTCTGACAAGCATCACACAAAATATCTTTCTTAAAAGAAATGTCAGGCAATCCTCTCACAAGGTTATGTTTTTTTCAATTTAGAAATTTGTTTCATACTAACATGTCCTAATTTCTTATGCCACAGCCATTTTTCATCCTCTTTAAACATAAAGCATGTTACACTTTGATCTGAAAGTTCAGTCATGTCAATCTTATACAGATTGTTTTGCCTTTTGGCAGAAAAGAGGGTTTTTCCACTACAGTCATTGACCATGCATGCATCCTTAGAAAAAGATACAGAAAATCCACTGTCACATAATTGACTTATGCTAAGCAGATTATGTTTTAATCCTTTCACAAATAAGACATCATGAATAATAGGTAAGGGAGGTTTACCACCAATTTTACCTAAACCAACAACTTTTCCTTTCTGGTTGCCACCAAAAGTTACATGTCCACCTTTCTTAGGTTGGAGGTCTAGGAACATAGACCTTTCGCCTGTCATGTGTCGCGAGCATCCACTGTCCAGATACCATGACAGGTGTTTGCTTTGTTCTGTTGAGAATGTCTACAACAGGAATGATCATGACCTTAGGTACCCATATTTTCTTGGGTCCTTTTTTGTTAGTGTGAGGAGTTTGTGAAGACTTCCTTCTCTTTTTGTGAATACACTTGGACATGATATGTCCAGCTTTTCCACAGTAGGAACATATAGATTTAACAGCTACATTTGAAAACTTTGTTGATCCTTTATGATGTTCTTGATTGGAATATCCTATACCTTCTTTGTTAAGGGAGTGCCTCTGACTTCCTAAGAGTTTAGTCAGATTATCTCTACCATTAACAAACTTGGCAAGATCTGAGGTGAGCTCTTCTACTTTCTGTTGAAGTTTAGTAACTTCTTCAGATGGTAGAGTTTCAACTAAGATCTCAACTTCAGACTTTTCAATCTTAAGTTTACTATTCTCTTCAGCTAACTTCTCACACTCTAGAGATTTCTGTGTATACTCATTTGAGAGTTTAGCATAATATCTCTTGAGGGATCTGAAAGCTTTAGATATGTAGTTGGATTCTTCCAAGAGTTCATCATAGGCATCATTCAATTTTTCAAGTTCAGAATGTACCTCAGTTTCTGATTCTGAATCTGTATCGGCCATAAGACAGAGGTTTGCTTCAAGCTCCTCTCCTTCACTTTCAGTGGAGGTTTCATCAAGATCTTCCCAAGTGGCCATCATTCCTTTCTTCTTTTTGTTGAAGAATTTCTTGGAAGATTGCTTTTTGAGTTGAGGGCATTCTGCCTTGATGTGACCAGGCTTTTTGCATTCATAACATACAATGACATTTTTGTCATTAGATCCACCATCCTTGTTGTGCTTGTCTTTGTTGAAGCGCCTGAAGGGTTTGTCTTTTTTGAATTTTCTTTTCTTCCACAGCTTCTTCATTTTTCTGGTGAAGAGAGACAGTTCATCATCTTCATCATCTGAGTCATCCTCATTTGATTCTCCAGATTCTTCTGAAGATTCATCTACTTTGAGAGCTTTTGAACTTGCTCCCTTAGATGACTTCTTGTCAGCCTTGAGTGCAATGGACTTGTTTTTCTTTCCGTTGTTCTCTTCAATCAGTTCTTGTTCATGAATCTGAAGAGTTCCAAGAAGCTCATCAAGCTTCATTGTTGATAAATCCTTGGCCTGAGACACAGCAGTTACAAGTGGTCTCCATTGTTTTGGAAGACTTCTGAGAATCTTTTGAATGTGTTCCTCAGTCTTGTAAATTTTTCCCAGAGATTTCAATCCATTGGTTAGGGTTTGAAACCTTCCATACATTTGGCCAATAGTTTCACCTTCCTCTATTTTAAACAACTCGTACTTTTTGACAAGCATACTGACTTTGGTTTCTTTGACTTTGCTAGTTCCTTCATGAGCAATAGCTAGTGAGTCCCACATTTCTTTTGCAGACTCACAAGCACAGGCTTTTTCAAATTCTTCTCTGCTCAAAGCACACATGATTGCATATCTAGCTTTGGCATTCAGCTGCCACTTAGTTCTTTGATCAGTAGTCATGTTTGCTTTAGGAATTTCCTCTCCTTTGTCATCTTTAGGAACAAAAGGACCTTCATCAATGATATCCCAAAGATCAGAATTAGTGGATTGTAAAAACCACTTCATCTTTTCTTTCCAGTAGATGTAGTCCTCTCCATTGAAGAAAGGAGGTCTCGACATTGAGGATCCTTCTCCAGCATGGTTCTTGCTTCCACTGGTTTCTCCTGCCATCTCCAAGATCTTTTCCTCTACACTGTTAAATGCTCAACCCAGAGGCTGAGCTCTGATACCAACTGAAATAACCAAAGTGAACACAAGAAGGGGGGGTTGAATTGTGTTTACCAACTTTTTGGGTTACTTTAAAAAGATTTTCGCAGGCACAGTAAGCAAGGTTTGAATAAGGGAAGGTTAGACGAGTGACACGTCTAATATTTAAAACAGAATGGCACACACACAAACAGAAAAGGTTTTAAAAGAGTTTGATAATCACAGTGTTAACTCCCCAAGTTAAAAGCTAGAACAGAAATAATATTTTAAGTAAATTAAAAGATAAAGGGAGTAGAGATATCACTCAGGAGATTTATACTGGTTCACCCCAAAATCCACAGGGCTACGTCCAGTTTCTTGGCAGCACCAAGTTTCCACTATAACTGAGTTAATTACAGTACAAGTATTCTTTGCACACCTAGCCTCTTCAGGCTCAACACTCAAACAAGTATTCTTTTCTCACCTAGCCTCTTCAGGCTCAAAAATAGTAAGGGATAAAAGGTTTTGTGTAGTTAATACAACTTGCAAATCTTTCAGATCACACTCAGAGAGTGGAATAAATATGAAGTATGAAAGACTGCGAATTTATATCAAATGATTGAATGAATGAAGAAGTTAATGAAGAGAGTAAATGCTTCTGTGTAGAGTTCCTTTGATATTCAACTTCTTGGCTTCATCTTCATTGTTTGATCTATGTAAAGGCTTCAATCAAGAGATCCGTTTTGACACAGCTTCAGATAGTGTTTGCTTCTGACTTGAGCTTTCTGAGACACCATTTAATGCCAAAGAGTCGTTCTGAGTATTCATTAAATGCTTGAAAACGTTGAGCATTGTCAAGAGTGTCCAAGAGTACACTTTAGACCGAGCAGCTGTTCTTTCAGAGTATATGGCAGCAGGCTTCTTGTACTTGTTGCAGAGAGCTTTCCTCTTTCAGTGCAACATCAGTTCACTCTCCATAAAGTACTTTTACTTTGTACTTAAATAGGCAATAGGTTACTGCAGTGGTGCAGAGATAGCGTGTTTTATTCCTTAAAACCTTGAAACAACGTTCTTTATTCTTTGTCCTTTGAGCTATTGTCCAAAGGTCTTCGAGATCCTTAAGGATGTCATATAATTTGAATAAGGTGACTTGGACTTGATTTCTGACATACTGACTTGGTGTCAGTAATGAGAATTTTTAGACGGGTGAAGGTCATCCAAAATTTAGACGGGTGATGATCATTCAAACATTAGACGGGTGCAGGCGTGTTCCAAAGTTAGACGGGTGATTAACTGAGCCAAACTTAGACGCATGCTTCTTGCCACGTCATTAAGTGAACTTGGTCTTTCTTGAGCGTTGACTTTCTTTGACTCATTTTTAGACGAGTGGAAACTTAGACGAGTCAGTGCTGAGCTTCTACTAAAAGGTAGACGGGTCAAAATTAGACGAGTGACCTCAAGTCTATTTTCCTGCACACTTATCAAATATATCAGTAATTTCATTTGGTTCAATATTATCATACTTGAACTATTTGGAATCATCAAAACATAGAGGATTTACACTTTGAATTTGTTTTAGACTTATGAGGTCTCAACAAAACCATGGGTAGGTTAGGTATTAAGACAAAAGAACTTAGATATTTATCACAAATAATCATGATAAGAGAGGATTGAAATGGAAGGATGGCCATCTAAGAGGCTTGGCCGAAATTATACATGATAGAAGGGAGGGAGAAATTGTCAAAACACTTGTTGAACACAAAAGGAATTAATAAGGAAGTCCAAGGGTATTTTGGTCATTTCGCATGGGATCTTAGACATTTTTCAAGGAAGCCATCATGACATGGAGAGTCCTCATAGTGACTCACTAGGTGAGTTGTCCTAGCTGACTCATCACCCCCATCTTCTGGCATACCTCTGCAGTTCTGTCTCTGGCTCCGTCATTTACCCGATTAGGGTTTTCGATCATTTTTCGACAAAATTCGCTCGAGTAAAATATTATATTTTATTTTTGTGCGAAAATTTTAGAAATAAACTTTATCAATGAAATTATGATAAAATATATAATTTTTTCAGTTTCGGGCCAAATTAGGGTTTCTGCTGGTATAAAACTATATTGTCAATATAAATGCAGACCGGTTTCTGTTTGAGTTTTAAACCCAAAGTTTCCCCGTAACTTCCTTCGATACAGAAGGTCTCAAGTATGATTTTTTTTTCCTCAAAATCTTTTTCTGGATCACCGGTAAAAATAAAGAATATAATTACCGGTTAAGATGCGAGAAAACGGGGTGTTACATTTATTTTTCAGTTGTGGTAGATGTTATATAGGATAACTTTATAAGTTTATTTGAATGCATATCTACCTGGAAATTTTAACTTTTTTTCTATTGTATATATTGTATATTTTATATGGTATTGTGTTAGATGTCACAGATCTCTTAACTGGTGTTGGAAAAGATAGGGAGCTGAACAAAAGTGGTAAGAAGAAGAAGATGAATGCCATTGTTGTTGATGCTGATGAGTACTAATTACATAACTCTTCTAATTTGACTTTAAACATGCTTTTAACTTTAGTAAGCTTATTTTTAATATTCTTATAAGGTTATTTCTTTTTGTTTTGTTTAACATAGATATACCATCCAATGTACTTTGTTAGGCTCCTATGTTGATGAATTGAATACATTTCTTGCTTCTGGTGAGGTCAGCAATAATGTTGTTGGTGTCCAGTTTTCCAAGGTCAAGACTTTCCAAGGTATTGTAATAGCCACTGATTTCAGTTTAATTTTTTTTTCCTTATATGGCTTTTCTTTTTATCTTTTGGTCTGTTTATTCCCCTAGGGAAAGTTGTTCTGCAAATGTGATGCACTTGACAAAGCTGTTTTTTAACCCTAATTGTTGTGAGGCAACTGAACTAAGGAAGAGGTATTTGTGCCTTTTTTTTATAGATGTATGTGTGTGTTTGTGTATGTATATGTATATGTATATATGTATGTATTTTGAAACTACTTTGATTTGTCCTAGATGTCCCGTTGACACCCAATATATGGAGTCTCCTACCTAAGGATTAAGTCAGCTGACTAACATGTTGTTATAAAAGACACGGAGAGTAAAAAAGAGAGAGAAACATCTGAATTTCATATTTTTATTAACTGAATTGTATTACAAAGTACATCATGTATTTATACAAGCTAGGGAGTAATTGCCTTGAGTAACTGAACAACTGATTCAATTACACCTATTGATTAGGGAAGGGATACTGTGTGCAGCACTGTATCTCCTAACTGTGTACTCTATCATACCCCCCACAAGCTCAAGGTGGGTGAGCCAAAGAGTGAAGATCAAGCACCTTGAGCTTGTTGGAACCAAAGTAATTTGGATTAAGTAATCTCTAAGTTTTGATGTTAACAAAAAGGATTAAATTTGTATGACAAAGTGTTAGTTAAGATCTAACATGCTCTATCTACTCTTGCAGGGATATTCGAAATTTTAATAAGTTATGGAAATCTCGAATGAGTTTCTTAATATCCGCGTCCACCCATATAGACGAGCTGCTCAAAATGAATGGTATATTTATTTATTTTAATATGGTTGAGTAGACGGAATATAGAGTAGTCTTAGTAGACGGAACTTTTAACTACTATGAGTAGACGAGCTTGAGTGCCATGTCAGTAGACGGAGATCTAAGTTATTCACCGATATATAGCAAATCCAAAGACTTGATAGTAGATGAGAAAATTTGCCATGTCACTAGACGAGCTAAAAGAGTTTCTAACTATGAGCATGTAGACGCACTATGTTAAGTAGACGAGCTCTTTTTCTTTGAGAACCTTTTATATGCTCCTGAAAAACTACCTCGACCACATAAAAGTATTTATTTCTATTTGATGTAACTGTTTTATTGCCTTGTTTCTTTGAGAGAGACATAGTACAAATGAGGAAATGCAAAAACAAAATAGTACAATGCAAAACGCCTTGCACCCTGTCACCTTTAACGTTGGAATAGCTGGAATTTGTACAAGGGAGGCAAGACAGTTTTCAAGTTGCATTTGCTCAGAGGTATGCCGGTTTTGTGCAAGAGTGATAACCTATAGTACATTTCAGAATGGCCACAAGCAAGCTATGAGTCACAACGGATATCATGCATTTGATTCTATCCCTAAACGGAAAAATTCGAAAACAACCGTTGAAGAATTTCAAGAGAAGAGAAAGGTCACTATAAATAGTGTTGGCCGTGGCAACCATACCCAAGAGGGGGGGTGAATTGGGTTTTAAATAAAAATGAAATCTTTTGGTAATAATCAAAACCCTTTAAGATATAAAACAGAATTTGCAGCGGATATGAAATTCTTTTCAAATTAAAACCTTATCGCGTGCAAGTAAAAACGTTTTTGCAAATGATAAAGCAAAAGTAAAAGAGATAGGGATAAGAAGATTGACACAGCGATATATCCTGGTTCGGCCACAAACTACCCACATGGCCTACGTCCAGTCCCCAAGGCAATACGACCAAGGGTTTTCAATCAACTCTAGTTTTTAAACAGGATCAACTAGAACCTTTACAATTCAGGGAACCCTTAACACAAATCTCAGGACATACGATCCCTTGTGTCAGAGCCTCAAACACTAGCTTTTAAACAGGCGCAGCTAGAACCTTTACAATTCAGAGAACCCTTAACACAAATCACAGGACATACAATCCCTTGTGTAAGAGCCTCAAAATATCCCAAGAGATATACCCTCTCTTGTTTGGTAACCAAAAAGGTGGTTTGAGTCAATCCGACTCTTACCAAGATAAAGCACTCTTAATAGTGCAGATAAAAACAAATTGAAGCACAATACAAGAACACCTATATGGTGTAAAGCTCTCTCAAGAATATATGGTCAAGTGTGTAAGAATAAGTGAGAGTGATAGAGAATGATTTTGACAGAGTTTCAGTATAGTTAGAGAAATGGGAATTGGCACTTTGTTATCAGCCTAAATTTCCTTTATATAGAAGAAGTGATTAGCCCAAGGAAATTAGGTCAAGCCCATTTTAAAACTCATTTTTATCGCATGGTAATCGATTATTTTAATCATATAATCGATTATTTAAATTCATTCTAATATGCGCTTTTAAGGCAGTCGCAGCGTAATCGATTAGGCTAATCGATTATGTGTTCTCTGTTTAAAATCCTGCGAATAGGAATTTGATAACCTTTAGAAATAGAGGTTATCTAGTCTACTTTGAGTCCTTAAAATGGTCTTTAAGAGAGTAGTTTGGGTTAAGCTCAGTGTCTAGAATAAGTAATTTCATAGTTTTCTTGAAAACAGTTGGAATCTGAAAAGTTGTGTTTAATGGTGCTTGTGAGCTTTGTGTTATAAACAGGAGCTAAAGGAAGATTGGAAGAAGCAGAGTTGATGTCTATGCTGCAGAGTGCTGCAGCTTGGAATGAGGTTCAGCAGTCAACCAAGAAGAAGTCAACATCAATTTAAGTTGACTAGAGGAAAAAGTGGACCCATGGCATTAATGTACTCAACGTGCATAGTTTTAGAACAAATTTTGTGGTTTCTGTACTTCTTTGCATTTTGGGCCATGCATTAAGTATTGTAAATATTCCTTTTTGGGCCAAGGGGACATGTTTTGTCTTATTATCACTTTTTGGTCTCCTGATGAGAGTGTGGTGCACGAGCCAAGGGTTTTTACCCTAGAAGGAATCAGTATAAAAGGAATTGGCATGCACGCAGCCAGAGGCAGTTTTACACAGAGATTTTTAGCCTAGTACAATTCTTACAAGCTGCTATAGGAAGCCAAGCCAGGAGAAAAGGAGAAAAACTATGAGAATTTGGAGCCAAGCTTGGAAGAGCGTGGTGACTCATTCTTCAGTCTTTTAACTTCCCCTCTTTTAACTTCCAGCTTGTAATGGATCTATTATTCACTTTATTTTATAATATGTCTTATTTCATTTCCATTTCTATCATGAGCTAAATCCCTTGAGCTAGGAATGTGATGATCTTATAATGAATGTGATGAATTACATATGAAATTTGTTTGCAGCAATTTGACCAAGTGCTTTGCATGTTAATTGCTAGAAAATAAGAGTGATCAACTTATTTTACAGCTCAAGTTTATTAAAGTTGGAAGACATTAATAAATGGAACCATTGAGTCAATATGAGTTGAGTAATTAATTGGGAAATTAAATTACCTTGAAGTGAATAGGAATATTCATCAAACTCATAAGTTAGCTGAGATATTTGAACTGCAGATAAGCGTAATTAAATTGGGCTTAGGAATAACGAACAATTAATGAGGCTTATCTTAAAAAGTGTTGGAAAGCACATTAGCTTTTATTCTCTGGAACTATTGCTGCAGCATCTAAGAGCATGTATGACATCACAGGACTTATAAGTGATTCTTTTCCTAGCTTATTTTTATTATACAATCACATATCCTTTATTTCATCTTTACTTTACCTTATTTCAGTCACTCATAATTCACAAAAGTTCAGAATATTCCATTTATTTTTGCCAGTTCTTTTGTGATAATATTTGCCCTCAAGGTTACCTAACTTGATTAACTACTTAAGGACTTTAAAAATTACCCTCCAATCCTCGTGGGAACGATCTTTTATCATTATATTACTTGGTTGATTGTGTATACTTGCACATTGCACATTTTTAGCAACAAGTTTTTGGCGCCGTTGCCGGGGATTGAATGGTACTAATTTTTATAAGCTTTTAAGCTAGTTAATCTAGTTAGTTGTGTTTTTAATTCTACTGGTTGTGTATTCTTCAACAGTAGGCTTTTGTACTGCATGCGTGGAAAAGGAGCACCTGAATTTCAGCTTGATCCCGAGATTGAAAAGACATCTAGAAGACTAAGAAAGCAAAGCAGAGAAAACAAAGCTCGAGCCCAACACTCAGATCTAGGCTTCATGGCTAATCTACATAATGAAGAAGAGGATCAACCTGATATGATCGAAATGGCAAATGACAAGGATAGATCTATCAGGGAATATGCTGTGTTTGATCCTTGCACCATGAACACTGGAATTGTAAGGCCTGAGATTACCACTCAGCACTTTGAATTCAAGCCAATGATGTTCCAGATGTTGCAAACTGTGGGACAATTTGGTGGTTTACCAACTGAAGATCCTCACCTGCACTTGAGACAGTTCCTAGAGGTAGCAAGTAATTTCAAAAATCCTGGTGTAAGTGAAGATGCTTTCAAACTCATATTGTTTCCATATTCACTGAAAGATAGAGCCAAGGGTTGGTTAAACTCATTGGAACCTAATTCCATCACATCATGGAATAGGTTAGCTGAAAAGTTTCTGACAAAGTATTTTCCCCCAATCAAAAATGCCAGGATGAGGAATGACATAACCTCATTCAGGCAACTTGATGATGAGCCTTTATATGAAGCTTGGGAAAGGTTTAAAGATCTGCTGAGAAAGTGTCCATATCATGGGATACCCTTCTACATTCAGATAGAAACATTTTACAATGGATTAACTCCGGCTACAAGAGTGATGCTTGATGCCTCATCTGGAGGAGCTTTGTTGACCAAATCCTATAATGAGTGTCATGAACTGATAGAAAGTATAGCTGCAAACAGCTACCAATGGCCCACTACAAGAGTGAATGCTCAAAAAGGAACAGGAAGAATGCATGAAGTAAGTGAAGTCACTGCACTGTCAGCTCAACTGTCAGCAATTTCTCACATGCTGAAGAACCTCACTACTGCACAAAGTCCAGCAACTGCACAACCTTCCAGAGTAGAGTAGAGTATGGTGGACATGGGTAAGGACACAGTGAATGCAATCTCGTGTGTGTACTGTGGAGAAGGCCATCTGTTTGAAGAATGCCCCAACAATCCAGCCTCAGTGAATTATGTTGGTAACTTCAACAAAAATTTCAACCCTTACTCCAACACTTATAATGCAGGGTGGAAACAACACCCAAATTTTTCTTGGAATAATACTCAGTCAGCACCTGGAAGCTCTAGTAATGCTAACAAAGCAACTCAACCACCAGGATTCCCTGCCCAACAACAACAGCAATCTCAAGGTGCAAGCCAGGACACTTCCCTTGAAGCCATACTGAAGGCATTTATGACTCACACTCAAACTCAGCTTCAAAATCAAGGAGCTGTTATGAGGAATTTAGAAACTCAGATGGGACAATTAGCCACTGCTATAAACTCAAGGCCAGCAGGAACTTTGCCCAGCACAACTGAAACTCCTACTGACAAGGGAAAGGAGCAATGCAAGGTTATAAATCTCAGAAGTGGGAAGGAATTACTTGGACCAGAACAGAAGATTGATGAAGCCACAAGTACACCTAAGAAGATAGCCTCTCCTAGAGTTGATGAAGAGCAGGCAGGGATAGAACAAGAATCTACTAAGCAAGATGTCCCTAAAGTCACACAGGACAGACCTCCACCACCATTCCCTCACAGATTGAAAAAGGCAAACCAAGACAAGCAATTTGGCAAATTTCTGGAGATACTGAAGCAGCTGCACATCAATGTTCCTTTGATGGAAGCTCTCCAACAAATGCCCAATTATGCTAAGTATATGAAAGATGTGTTGTCAAAGAGAAAAAGGCTAGGTGAGTTTGAAACAGTAGCTATGACAAAGGAGTGCAGTCTCATGCTGCAAAACAAAGTGCCCCCAAAAATGAAGGATCCTGGCAGTTTCACTATTCCTTGTTCCATAGGAGACTCATATAAAGGAAAGGCTCTATGTGACTTGGGAGCTAGCATAAATTTGATGCCCAAGTCTGTTTTTTAGCAGCTGGCAATAGGAGATGCAAGGCCAACCACTGTCACCTTACAGTTAGCAGATAGATCTATAGCTTACCCAGAAGGAAAAATTGAAGATGTGCTTATAAAGGTTGACAAGTTTGTTTTCCCTGTGGACTTTATTATTCTGGATTTTGAAGCTGACAAGGAAGTGCCCATAATCCTTGGAAGACCCTTCCTTGCAACAGGGAGAACTCTGATAGATGTGCAAAAAGGAGAGTTAACTATGAGGGTGAATGACCAAGAAGTAAAATTCAATGTCTTGAATGCTTTAAAGTACCCTGATGAAGCAGTAGAAGAGTGTTCTCTGATCCAACATTTGGATTCTTTGGTGCACAGGCAGCTTATGAAAGATCACAACCATCTAGCCAAGGAAACATATATGCTCTCTGATGAAGAAGAGGGTGCCAATAAGAGTGTTGAACTGAGCATTGAGCAGAACCCTCATCCTAGATGGTTCAGGAAGTATGAACCTTTGGGAGTGCCACCTACTGATATAAAGGAGAATGTTCCTTCAATAATGAAACCCCCTATCTTGGAACTAAAACAGCTTCCTACACATCTTAAATATGTGTATTTGGCTGAAGGCAACCATTTACCAGTCATCATCTCAGCAGGGTTGACTTCAACTCAAGAATCACACTTGATAGAGGTACTCAAAAAGCATACAAAAGCTATTGGTTGGCAAATAGCAGATATAAAAGGAATTAGCCCCACATTATGCATGCATAAAATCCTTTTGGAAGATGAGGCCAAAAACAGTATTGAAAGTCAAAGGAGATTAAATCCCATCATGAAAGAAGTTGTGAAGAAGGAGATCATTAAATGGTTGGATGCAGGCATCATCTATCCAATTTCAGACAGTGTGTGGGTTAGTCCAATCCAATGTGTGCCAAAGAAAGGAGGAGTCACTGTTGTCACAAATGACAAGAATGAATTGATTCCAACAAGAACAGTTACAGGATGGAGAATCTGCATGGATTATAGAAAGCTAAACAAGGCCACTAGAAAGGACCATTTCCCACTTCCTTTCATAGATCAGATGCTGGACAGATTGGCAGGAAAGGAATTCTATTGCTTTTTGGATGGATATTCAGGCTACAATCAAATAGCTATAGCCCCTGATGATCAATAGAAGACTACTTTCACATGTCCTTATGGAACTTTTGCATCTAGAAGGATGCCATTTGGGTTGTGTAATGCCCCTGCCACATTCCAAAGATGCATGATGGCTATTTTTTCAGACTTGATAGAAAAATCAGTGGAGATTTTCATGGATGATTTCTCAGTGTTTGGAGAATCATTCCATGATTGTCTGACAAATTTGGAGCAGATATTAGAAAGGTGTGAAGAAACCAACCTAGTGCTAAACTGGGAAAAGTGCCATTTCATGGTACAAGAAGGTATTGTCCTAGGGCACAAGATCTCCAAGAAAGGAATGAAAGTTGACAAGGCCAAGGTGGAAGTCATTGAAAAACTACCCCCTCCCAAAAATGTGAAAGGGGTGAGAAGTTTTTTGGGGCATGCAGGATTTTACAGAAGATTCATAAAGGATTTTTCAACAATTTCCAAACCTCTGTGCCAGTTGCTGCAGCATGAGGCAGCATTTGAATTTGATGACAGCTGTTTAAGGGCATTTGAAACTCTGAAGCAGGCCCTAATCACTGCACCTGTCATTGTGGCACCTGACTGGGAAAAACCTTTTGAATTGATGTGTGATGCAAGTGATTATGCAATAGGAGCTGTGCTTGGGCAGAGGCAAGGAAAGATCTTTCATTCCATCTATTATGCAAGCAAAACTTTAATTGATGCTCAGCTGAATTACACCACAACAGAAAAAGAATTACTAGCAGTGGTGTTTGCCTTTGAAAAGTTCAGGTCATACTTAGTGGGAACCAAGGTCATTGTTTATACAGATCACTCAGCCATCAAGTACCTAATTGCCAAAAAGGATGCAAAGCCTAGGCTAATAAGATGGGTACTTCTGTTGCAAGAATTTGATCTGGAAATAAGAGATAAAAAGGGAGTGGAAAATCTAGTGGCTGATCACTTATCTAGGTTGCAACTAGAAGGTGATTTGGGGTCCAATCACATGTTACAAGATTCCTTTCCTGATGAAAAGCTATTAGCTGTACATGAATCTGTTTCCCCTTGGTATGCTGATTTAGCAAACTTCCTAGCAAGCAGAGTTATTCCCACTGACCTGAACTATCAACAGAAAAAAAAGTTTCTCCACACTGTGAGGCAATATCTGTGGGATGACCCCATCTTATACAAGATCTGCCCAGATCAAATACTGAGGAAGTGTGCAACAGAGGAGGAGCAAAAAGGCATCCTGCAACACTGTCATACCTCACCCTGTGGGGGCCATTATGGAGGCATGAGGACAGCAGCTAAGGTCCTCCAAACAGGTTATTTCTGGCCTTCCTTGTTCAAAGATGCACACACTTATGCACTTAATTGTGATAAATGCCAAAGAGTGGGGAATCTGTCCAACAGACATGAAATGCCCTTAACCAATATTTTAGAAGTTGAATTATTTGATGTTTGGGGCATAGACTTTATGGGACCCT
Organism: Echinosophora koreensis; assembly: GCA_035048595.1. Lineage (NCBI taxonomy): Eukaryota > Viridiplantae > Streptophyta > Magnoliopsida > Fabales > Fabaceae > Echinosophora > Echinosophora koreensis. Next base: position 1,324,874 of record JAPCYP010000047.1, on the reverse strand, counting down.
TTCCCCCCTCTTTTGGCAATCTATATGTGTTAGTAGCTGTTGATTATGTTTCAAAATGGGTGGAGGCAGTGGCTACATCTACTAATGACTCTAAGGTGGTGGTCAAGTTCTTACATAAAAACATCTTCACAAGATTTGGCACACCTAGAGCTCTAATTAGTGATGAAGGCACTCACTTTTGCAACAAGATTATGACCAACTTACTAGCTAAGTATGGCATAAAACATAAAATAGCCACTGCCTATCACCCTCAATCTAATGGGCAAGCTAAAGTTTCTAACAGGGAAATTAAGAGGATACTTGAAAAAGTTGTAAATCCTTCAAGAAAAGATTGGTCCATACACTTGGATGATGCTCTATGGGCTTATAGAACAACTTTCAAAACACCTCTGGGAATGTCTCCTTACAGACTAGTCTTTGGCAAGGCATGCCATCTCCCCATTGAGCTTGAACATAAGGCTTATTGGGCTCTAAAAAAATTAAATTTGGATTTGTCTCAAGCTGCTAAAGCAAGATTTTTGCAGTTGAATGAGTTACATGAATTGAGATGGTTTTCATATGAGAATGCAGAAAGTTACAAAGCTAAAACAAAAAATTGGCATGACAAGAGAATAAAAAAGAGAGAGCTCAAGATGGGGGAGAAAGTCTTGTTGTTCAATTCTAGACTTAAATTATTCCCAGGGAAACTAAAATCAAGATGGTCAGGACCATTCACTATTGTCCAAGTGTATGACCATGGAGCTGTGGATCTCAAAGATGACTCAAGTGGCAGAATTTTCAAAGTAAATGGGCAAAGAGTGAAGCAATACTTAGGTGATCAAGTGGCTAGGATGAAAGCCACTGTCACCTTAAGTGACTTGTGACAATTGACTTCAAAGTCAGGCTGAGGACTTTAAAACCAAGCGCTACTGGGAGGCAGCCCAGAATTTTGTTTTATTTTACTTGCTTATTTTGTTAATCTAGAGTCTTTAATTATTAATAAATTATTTTTTGGTTAGTATGGTGCAGTTTTGACAGGTTGTAAGAAATATCAGAATTGGGGGTTAGTTTGTAAATGGCCCAAGGTTCACAGAGCTAATGGGCTGAGAATGGAAAATAGCAAGGCCCAATATCATGTGACAGATTTAAATGTAACGGTTATTTGTATAGTGGGGGAGAATTTGGACACTTTCAAGGCAATATTCTCCCATTAAATTTTCTCCCCTTTCCCACGTAACCCTCACCTGCCATTCTCATTACCCCCTCTCTGCCACTTCCCCATAAACCACTCCACTCTCCCAAAAAAAATAGCTCCCCATCACCTTCTTATAACCGTGCACCTGTTCTGACAAGCCACACCCAGCTTTAACCACTCATCCCTTCTCCACAACCCCTACGCAAATTCGCTGTTCTCTACCCTTACCCCCTTCACACTCTCAAGTGTTCAATGGTGAGGCAAAATTCAATCGGAGTCAAGGGCAAGAACCTAGTGGTAATGTCTGATTCAGAGTCTGATACTCCTAGGGTTTTCAAGGATGCTGAAGCTAAGGCTCGCTTCGACAAGGAAATCAAAGAGAGGCAGCTTCATTTGGAGTTGGGGTTTGCTATCAAGAAGGAACCCAACTATGGCCTCACCCCTGGTGTAGCTCAGGTCATTACTCTCAACAATTGGAAGAAGTTTGCAGCACACCCGAGAACCCCTTTTATTCCTCTGGTCCGAGAATTCTATGCCAATATCACTTCCACTGACCTGAGACACTCAATGGTGAGAGGTATCAAGGTGAGTTTTTCTGCAAGCTCTATCAATCTGAGGTGGGGATGGGAGAGTGTGGAAGATGAATACCAGGGGTTGCTAAATAACATTTCTGAAGTGGAACTGAACGCTATGATGAAGGAGCTGACTGTAGAGGGAACCCAGTGGCTTGATGAAGCTGGAGACAGCACTTGGAAGATTGCAAGACCATCACTGAAACCCTTAGCCAAGGTTTGGCATCACTTTGTGCGCCATAGGCTTTTACCAACCACCTATCTCGAAACTGTGGATAAAGATAGGTTGGTACTCTTAAGCTGTATTTTAAGTGGCAAGAAGGTGAATGTGGGGCTGATCATTGAGAAGCAGATTTCTGAGTGTGCATTCAAGGGAAGCAACAGGCTTTTCTTCTCATCTCTCATCACTGAACTGTGTATCAGAAATGGAGTTGAGATTTTTGAAGGAGAAGAAATCATGGTGAACAAGGGCATTCTGAATGTCAAAGCCATTAACAGGTTTGCCACTTCCAAGCCCCAGGTTCAACCTTCCAGAAATAATGAAGATTTGGAAAGGAAAGTGGATCAATTAACTGAGTTGGTCAAGTATCATTTGGGACAGCAGAGAAGGTATTATGATTTTGCCAACAATGTGTACCAGTGGCAGAAAAAGATCAACAGAATTGATCATCCCAAATTGATGATTGTACCACCACCATTCCCCAGAGAACTACTGGCCCCTTTCCCCTTTGAAGGAACAAACTCCCAATCCACTCAAACCCCTGAACCCACTCCACCCAATGCTGAGCCAGACAATGAAGAAGATTCAATGGATTGGTGTCCACCCCCACCCTCTCAAGCCCAAGCCCCTGTCACTTCAAGAAAAGGCAAAGAGCCTCAGCAGCCTAAGCCTGCTAAGAAAACAAGAAAAGGTGATGCTGGGAGTAGTGGAGTGGCACCTTCTGCTCCAGAAACTCATACTGAATCCACTCAGTCCCATCAGCCTGTGAAGAAGGCCAAAGCTAAGAAAGCTCAAGCAAGCCCTGTCTCTGCAAAGCATACTACCCCCAATTCTGAGGAGGAAGAAGTGGCCATCACCAAGGAGGTCAAAGGAACTGGCAAGAGAACCCTGAAGCAGATGCTCAACTTTGAGAACAGGAGGCTCAGCACTAGGCTGAAGAAGGACTAGCCTGCAGCTATGCTTCTTAATGCTGCAGCATCATTACCCTGATATTTCTGAACCTTGTCTTTTGTTTGTTTTTATGTTTTTTCTCTTGTTTTTGTGTGTCCCTGTTGGTCTGTTCTGTTAGGAGCCCTAGGTTTTGGTTGGGTTGTTTGCCCTAATTAGCAATGTTGCCAGCCATTTCCTTTCCTTAAACTTTTAGATTTCTCTTCAGAGTAATCTAAAGTTTGGGGGAGGGATTTGAAATTGGCTTGAAGTTTTTTTAAAAAAAATATATATATATATATATTTTAATGACAAGTAGCAGCTATAGTTGATGTTTTTTTTTATTCTTGCCTTGTGGAAATCCCTGAATAATTTTTGTTCACTCAATGCACATTATTCCAGTGAGCTTGGAGAGTTGAGAAGACTCTAGAGTGAAGAGATGTCTGATTCTCTGAACACTAATCTACCCAAATTCAGTGAACAATGAACGTAAGGCACTAACCATAGGATAGCAGTGTGAGGAGAGTAGGAAGAATATTAAACCTGTGAGATTTTGAACCTCAACAATTATTGAAACTGACAGTCCCACTCATATGTGTGCTTTATAAGGTTTGCCCTGTTTCTGATCTGTTTTGCATGTAAGTTTTGTGCACATTTTTGTTTGAGGCATTTTAAATTCATCCCAGTTCAGCTTAATTGGCCTACCTGAAAGTAAAAACTTTGTTTTGAAGCCCACTTGAGCCTGAAATCTATTCTTCTGTAACAAAGCCAAGGTACAAGCCTATACCCTAGAAAAACAACAACTACCCATGCTAGGTGAAACTATCTGTGCATTTCAGAAACAAGTCTGCTAAAAACAAGTTTGGGGGTGCTGCCTGGAAAGTAAGTTGTTAAGAATAAAAAGACTGCTAAATAAGGCAGTATCAGTTCTTAAAATTTCACAATTCAAAAAAAAAAAAAATTGGGCAGCACTCTAGCACTCTAATGCTAAAAGAGAAATTTTGAGGATCAAAGAATTGAAGATCAATTAGAAAAGAAAGGCACAGTTGTTTCCACCTAGTCAGAGCCCTTCCATAAATTTGTCTTCCACCCCCACCTCAGCCATATTACAACCAAATTTAAGCCCTCTTGCAGTGTGCAATTCTGATCATGTTTTACTAGTTAGAATTGGGTCAAGCCTATAATAGAGGATGCAAGTGAGGTGATGATAGAGTGAAGCCTTATTCTGTGAAAATTAGTTTTGAGAGCAGTTTTGAGAGCTGGAAACGAAATTCTGAATCTAAATGAGAGCTTTTCCTTACCCCAGGTTAAAGTGCTTGAGCTATGATTGGTCCTGAAATTCACTTGTTTGATGAAGTGAGGGTAGTGAAGTAATATCAGATAAGGAAGACTATCTGGAACTCTAAGTTAACTCAATTCTCCTAAGTTCTTTCTGGATCACACACTGCTTACAGTGTTGATTGGCAAAAAAAAAAAAAAAAGGGGGGATTTGTGCATAGTAAGGTCATGGCAAGGATAGCTGCTGCTTGTTTCTATCTGATGCTGATTGTGGCATTATGTTCTTTTCTCTGAAAGCCCTTCCATTACTTGAGGACAAGTAACAGTTCAAGTTTGGGGGTGTGATAACCTTTAGAAATAGAGGTTATCTAGCCTACTTTGAGTCCTTAAAATGGTCTTTAAGAGAGTAGTTTGGGTTAAGCTTAGTGTCTAGAATAAGTAATTTCATAGTTTTCTTGAAAACAGTTGGAATCTGAAAAGTTGTGTTTAAAGGTGCTTGTGAGCTTTGTTTTATAAACAGGAGCTAAAGGAAGATTGGAAGAAGCAGAGTTGATGTCTATGCTGCAGAGTGCTGCAGCTTGGAATGAGGTGCAGCAGTCAACCAAGAAGAAGTCAACATCAATTTAAGTTGACTAGAGGAAAAAGTGGACCCATGGCATTAATGTACTCAACGTGCATAGTTTTAGAACAAATTTTGTGGTTTCTGTACTTCTTTGCATTTTGGGCCATGCATTAAGTATTGTAAATATTCCTTTTTGGGCCAAGGGGACATGTTTTGTCTTATTATCACTTTTTGGTCTCCTGATGAGAGTGTGGTGCATTAGCCAAGGGTTCTTACCCTAGAAGGAATCAGTATAAAAGGAATTGGCATGCACGCAGCCAGAGGCAGTTTTACACAGAGATTTTTAGACTAGTACAATTCTTACAAGCTGCTATAGGAAGCCAAGCCAGGAGAAAAGGAGAAAAACTATGAGAATTTGGAGCCAAGCTTGGAAGAGCATGGTGACTCATTCTTCAGTCTTTTAACTTCCCCTCTTTGAACTTCCAGCTTGTAATGGATCTATTATTCACTTTATTTTATAATATGTCTTATTTCATTTCCATTTCTATCATGAGCTAAATCCCTTGAGCTAGGAATGTGATGATCTTATAATGAATGTGATGAATTACATATGAAATTTGTTTGCAGCAATTTGACCAAGAGCTTTGCATGTTAATTGCTAGAAAATAAGAGTGATCAACTTATTTTACAGCTCAAGTTTATTAATGTTGGAAGACATTAATAAATGGAAACCTTGAGTCAATATGAGTTGAGTAATTAATTGGGAAATTAAATTACCTTGAAGTGAATAGGAATATTCATCAAACTCATAAGTTAGCTGAGATATTTGAACTGCAGATAAGCGTAATTAAATTGGGCTTAGGAATAAGGAACAATTAATGAGGCTTATCTTAAAATGTGTTGGAAAGCACATTAGCTTTTATTCTCTGGAACTATTGCTGCAGCATCTAAGAGCATGTATGACATCACAGGACTTATAAGTGATTCTTTTCCTAGCTTATTTTTATTATACAATCACATATCCTTTATTTCATCTTTACTTTACCTTATTTCAGTCACTCATAATTCACAAAAGTTCAAAATATTCCATTTATTTTTGCCAGTTCTTTTGTGATAATATTTGCCCTCAAGGTTACCTAACTTGATTAACTACTTAAGGACTTTAAAAATTACCCTCCAATCCTCGTGGGAACGATCTTTTATCATTATATTACTTGGTTGATTGTGTATACTTGCACATTGCACATTTTTAGCAACAGAATTGTACATAATCGATTACACTAATCGATTAGTAACTCTCTGCTTTGTACTTCAAAATGCATAATCGATTTTTCAAACTTCATAATCGATTATTTAAATTCGAATTCAAACTTAACGGCTAGAGATAATTAATACTCATTTAAACACATTAATAGCCATTTAAGTTGATTTATAAAACGTGTTCAGAATACCATAATCGATTACCATAATCGATTATTCCATTTCAAATTCAAATTCTGAAATCATAACAGCTCTATATTTATTGACTCATTAAAGCATGTTTAAGAGCTTTGATAATCGATTATACTAATCGATTATTCCTCGAATTAAATTTGAATTTGAAAAACTTAAAGGCTGAAATTGATTACTCATTTAAGTTCATTAAAAAGCCATTTAAGTTTTAATTTTAAAGCTCAATTATGTGTGTGTGTGTGACCAATTATAATTAGAGAGCTTTACTTACCATTTATATCCTTTTCTAGAACAAGCAATACAAGTAAGAAAAATTTCCCTTAACCCATCTTGATTGCTTGCATGTCCTTTTGATGTTCTTTTTGCAGTTAGGTCCTTTTCACGCTTTTTGCAATTTAATCCTTTAGTTGAATTTGCGTGTTGGTCCTTGGACTTGAAATTTCCCTTTTGCTCATCATCAAAACAAAAATACCTGTCAAGGCATATATCCATAAACTCTCCCTTTTTTATGATGACAAACATCTCATGAGGGAATTTCTTAAAGATAGAGTTAGAGGAATAAAATATATCACACATTTTAGTTTCGCTCTACTCCCCCTCACTTTATGCATTTACAGCAAGCAATAAATATATCTCATTTTATAGTTTTGCTCTACTCCTCCTTAAGCATGCAATCAATAGAAGATTTGCCAATTTAAATTTCTCTCCCCCTTAAGCACGCACTCATGTAACTCTCCCCCTTTTGTCATTATCAAAAAGCGAGAAAAGTATTTTCTAACTCTAATATGGCATATATCCACTAAAGTGATAGTCGAATTTTAAGCTTGAGATATAAGCCATGGCATGCATATATCAGATATGTGCGGGAGCAATAATGCCAGGAGAATCAAGGAGATGAAAAACATTCATATTTTCAAGAAGAGAGTTTTAGAGATATAACACAGTTTAAAAGAAAATTCTCCCCCTTGACAAGTATATAATATTGTATATTTATATTTCTCTTAAACATGAAAGTATTTCTCCCTATTTTGAAAAAAAAATTTTTCAAAAATTAACACTTCACTTTTTCGGAGGGCATTTGAGAAAGAATAGAAGAGCATATAATCTCAACAAGCATGAAACAATCAACATAATAGAATATCATAAGAAACTAGGGATTGATAGACTTATTGAGTTAAATGTAATGTGGTGCTCTTCGCTTTCAACCAATTTTTGCATTTGCAAAATCTTTCTTTGAATTCTTCCTCTTCATGTTTCTTCCACTTCACGTTGCCGGAAGAGGAACTTTCAATGCTCATTTCAATTCTTCTTTTGTTCCGATGTGCTTGTGATTCCAAACATTGATTGCTGCAGTTTGACACTTACAGAGCTCTCAAAATAAAGGTTAGCATCAAATATGGTTTTAGCACATTTATGAGCAAGACGTATGTTGAAAGATAATATGTAGAGTATATATCAAATTATCAACTAGTCATTTAATTAGGAATGAAATTTTCACAAATGCACTTGAGTTCAAAAGCTTGGTTTAAGCATGTCTATGTGTCAAGATTACCAAGCTATATGACCATTATATGCCATTTTATTCAAAACGTGTCAAAACATTCCATTTCAATTATGACCGTTACATGTAGCAAATTTGACAACATAAGTATAGCTAGAAGGGCATAACATTTAAAATATCCATACATGACGCATGTCTTAAGATGATTACCATATAAGTATTGCATTTAAAAACTCTAAGACATGTTTATGATGATTTCATAAAATTTCATGTATATTGCAAAATCATCATGAGGGACAAGGATAGAGATCACCGGTTTTGTCAAGATAACACATTTTGAACATTGGTGTTTGAATCTCCATGAGTCATGATATAATCGATTATTGGAATCGAATAGAACTCCTCTGACTTTTGTGGTTTCTCCCCTTTTCACATGTAATCGATTATCTCAATCGATTATTGGCTTACTGACTTGTTGATAATCGATTATCTTCTATTTGTAATCGATTATTGCTCGAGTTTTCAGAACTTTGCCAATATCTTGGGAGAAGACCTGTATAACCTTATTACCACACTTCAACACACAGATTAAAAGTAACAAGGTGAAAATTAGGATGCATGCACAAGCATTCATTCAATGTGTGATTGGTTTAAAATCTTTCCTTATTAATCACCATCACAATAAATTTCAATTGCTCATCTAGATTTCAAACATTAATGATTTTTCGAATAATTTTATTAACCACAATCTTAAATAATTTTCATTATGTATTTGTGGTGTAATAAAAGATTTCCATAAATCTGAAAAGTTTTGAATTTAAACCAATTTCCAAATCATCCTTAATGAATATAGAATAATCACCATAAAGAATTTTTCACCATAAATTTTCGAAAATATTCAAAACCAATTTGAATTTTGAATTTGAATTTTAAAATCTTCATTAAAGAGAAATATCATCAGAATTTATGCTGATCATCTTAATTTCAAAATCAATCATCAATAAATTTTCAAATCAATCAACATAAAGGATTTATCACCACAATCTTAATGATTTTAAATTTGAAAATGTGTGGTATATTAATTCATGCAAAGAAATTAATTTTTCAACAAAATGCAATCATGAATTAAATACTAATTGAGTCTTAAATATGTAGTTTAATATCTCATGATAAGAAATCAATTTTTTTAATAAAGTGCAATTATGAATCAATAATTTATCAATCAGATTTTGATTTTTATAGAGAGATAAGGAAATTATGATTTTGAATTTCAAAATAAATTTTCATAATTTAATATTTCGAAAATAATAAAAAAATATTTTGAATTTAAAATCTCAAAATTAAATTTTCTTTTTATTATGATATTCAAAAGATATTAAAGTGATATCATAATTTATTTATTATTTACATTTCAAAAAATTGATCCTCAATAAATTTTTCAATCAATCAATATAAAGCATGTATTACTACCACAATCTTATGATTTTTAGATTGAAAATATGTCATCAATTAATTCATGACTATAAGAAAGATTTTCAATAAAGTAAGATGATGAATTAAATAATAAATTAATTTTCGAATCAGATTTTGAAAATAGTGAAGAATAATAAATTTTCAATAAGAGAAATTAATGTCAAATCAATTTTGAATTTGATATCTTGAAAATGATTATAAAATTAAATAAGATATCAAATCAAAATGAAACATTTATTAGAAACTTGATTTTAAAAAAATTATTTTCAGAAATGCCAGAATTCGTAGTATAATCGATTATGTAAATCGATTATGTGCTTACTGTTTTCTGCGAATTTTCTAAGACCATCCTATAATCGATTATCTTAATCGATTACAGTATTTCTGACTTTCTTCCTAGTTCTCCCGAGGATTCATAATTGATTATATAATCGATTATCCAGTTCGTTTTTCAATTTTCTTAACCAGGGAGATTTCACTGTTTCTCTAAGAAGCCCTATATCATCCTTTGATTTTTCTAGCTTTCTTAAAGATTTTTAATTCACTCAAAATAATCATAACATGCTTCACAAAAATAATCAAACATCTTTTAAGCATGTTCTTGGCATTTAGCACAAAAGTTCACAATCAAGCAAATATATTCATGTTAGAATTATCGTATGAAATATGTCTTGATATCATATTGTTATTTTTATTAACATACTTCCAATTAACAAATTTAACATTTGAACAAGTATTGGAAGTAGGGAATAGAGTTACCTCATTGTGTAAATTTACACGACTATTCCTCCTTACCCACTTTTGCTTGATCTTGAATCTAGCTTTTACGCCATATATCTTCTTTGAGTTGTTCATCAAGAGACCTTTGCTTCTACTTGTAATAGTTGCATTTTCTAACTTATGAAGCATTCCTCTTGATGTCACCTCCATTTCCAAACTAGATTGTTTATCAATTTTTAGTTTTTCCTGCATATTTGAAGAACTGGAGAAACTTTTTGGTACCCATTTCATATTGGGTCCTTGCGGGTTAGTGGACAAGCTATTTGCACCTTTAGGCACCCAAACAAATTTATTTCTCATACAAGAGTTTTTCCTATAGATGCAAATATGAGAAATGTGTCCTAACTTTCCACAGAAATTACATGTTACATCCTTTTTATTTGTCATATACAATTTTCATACTCAACTATAGAATGACTATGACCTTGGTGTATGTCATGTTTAACATTAGATGAATCATAGTTGGCACGAGTTGCATCTTCTATTTCATACGAGGGATGTACACATGTGAAACCTTTTGTTGTAGTAATTTCATGGAATAACTCTTCAACTTGATTATCAAGGATTTTGCAATTTTCAAAACATGAAGAGAATTCGACTTTCAAAAGATTTTCTTTACTAAGAAAAGCATATTCATTCTTCAAAATTTCCAAATCTCTTTCAATCAATGAAATACTTTTCAATGAACTTAAGTTATGATTTTCTAAACTTATCAAATCATCATACAACTCATTGTATGCACATAGCCATTTATCATTTAATGATTTGAGTTCAGAATCGTTTACCTCCAAGTTTCTTTGAGTCTCTTGGAGAGTAGCTTGAATTTTCTTGACCAATAGCTTTTTGCTTTTATGGTCCTTTTTCTTGGCATGTTCTTGAGGATGTTCTTCCTCCATTGAATTTCGCCCTTTCCTGTTATTGCTTTCATTTTTAAAAGTGTTAGTGACAAGGTAATTATAATCAAGCACATTCAAAATAGCCTTGGCACAATCACAATCTTTAATTTTCTCATAAGCATCATCGCACAAACAATTCTGAAGAATTTGCATAGTTTTGAGATTCAAGCAAAAACAATTTTTATCAAACTCAGTCTGATGTTTTTTGGGTTTGAGAATGAGTCCAGAAACTCCAATATCCCATTAGTCGACATCAATTGACTGTATAAAAATTTCAATTCTCATTTTCCAACAAATGTAATTCTCACCATCAAAGAATGGTGGTTTGTCAATTTCAAAACCATACATTTTGGAAAACTCAAAAAGGTTGCCAAAAGATCTTAACTCTAAGCTGTTAAGCTATTAACCAAAGCCGAAGCTCTGATACCACTTGTTGGCCGTGGCAACCATACCCAAGAGGGGGGGTGAATTGGGTTTTAAATAAAAATGAAATCTTTTGGTAAAAATCAAAACCCTTTAAGATATAAAACAGAATTTGCAGCGGATATGAAATTCTTTTCAAATTAAAACCTTATCGCGTGCAAGTAAAAACGTTTTTGCAAATGATAAAGCAAAAGTAAAAGAGATAGGGATAAGAAGATTGACACAGCGATATATCCTGGTTCGGCCACAAACTACCCACATGGCCTACGTCCAGTCCCCAAGGCAATACGACCAAGAGTTTTCAATCAACTCTAGTTTTTAAACAGGATCAACTAGAACCTTTACAATTCAGGGAACCCTTAACACAAATCTCAGGACATACGATCCCTTGTGTAAGAGCCTCAAACACTAGCTTTTAAACAGGCACAGCTAGAACCTTTACAATTCAGAGAACCCTTAACACAAATCACAGGACATACAATCCCTTGTGTAAGAGCCTCAAAATATCCCAAGAGATATACCGTCGCTTGTTTGGTAACCAAAAAGGTGGTTTGAGTCAATCCGACTCTTACCAAGATAAAGAACTCTTAATAGTGCAGATAAAAACAAATTGAAGCACAATACAAGAACACTTATATGGTGTAAAGCTCTCTCAAGAATACATGGTCAAGTGTGTAAGAATAAGTGAGAGTGATAGAGAATGATTTTGACAGAGTTTCAGTATAGTTAGAGAAATGGGAATTGGCACTTTGTTATCAGCCTAAATTTCCTTTATATAGAAGAAGTGATTAGCCCAAGGAAATTAGGTCAAGCCCATTTTAAAACTCATTTTTATCGCATGGTAATCGATTATTTTAATCATATAATCGATTATTTAAATTCATTGTAAAATGCGCTTTTAAGGCAGTCGCAGCGTAATCGATTAGGCTAATCGATTATGTGTTCTCTGTTTAAAATCCTGCGAACTGGAATTGTACATAATCGATTACACTAATTGATTAGTAACTCTCTGCTTTGTACTTCAAAATGCATAATCTATTTTTCAAACTTCATAATCGATTATTTAAATTCAAATTCAAACTTAACGGCTAGAGATAATTAATACTCATTTAAACACATTAATAGCCATTTAAGTTGATTTATAAAACGTGTTCAGAATACCATAATCGATTACCATAATCGATTATTCCATTTCAAATTCAAATTCTGAAATCATAACAGCTCTATATTTAATGACTCATTAAAGCTTGTTTAAGAGCTTTGATAATCGATTATACTAATCGATTATTCCTCGAATTAAATTTGAATTTGAAAAACTTAAAGGCTGAAATTGATTACTCATTAAAGTTCATTAAAAAGCCATTTAAGTTTTAATTTTAAAGCTCAATTATGTGTGTGTGTGTGTGACCAATTATAATTAGAGAGCTTTACTTACCATTTACATCCTTTTCTAGAACAAGCAATATAAGTAAGAAAATTTCCCTTAACCCATCTTGATTGCTTGCTTGTCCTTTTGATGTTCTTTTTGCAGTTAGGTCCTTTTCACGCTTTTTGCAATTTAATCCTTTAGTTGAATTTGCGTGTTGGTCCTTGGACTTGAAATTTCCCTTTTGCTCATCATTAAAACAAAAATACATGTCAAGGCATATATCCACAAATAGAAGACCTCAACACCTGAAGAACCAACTTTTGCAAAGACAGAAATCTTGCCAGAAAAACTCTTGTCATTCTACGGGCTCAAATTCATCTATTCTTTCAAGAGCAAAAGTCTGTAATACCTTAGCTTGAATATTGCTATAATATTCAACTGATCTTAAACTTTCATACCCTCACACATAGTGAGTTAGAAGATCAAAAGCAACCAATCTCTTTGTTAGAGTTAGAGCCTGAAGAGGCTTGGTAAGAAAGGAATACTTGTAGCCTAGAGAGGTGTTGAATACTTGTTGTAATCTATTTGGAAAATAGTGGAGAAAAACCTTCAAGTAGAAGGGACTGGACGTGCTCTTGGTTGGAAGAGAGTGAACCAGGATAAAACGATTTGCGTGAATCTTCTAATACCTTATCTCTTCAGTTTTATTTGTTTATACTAACTGTGGGGATTTGAACTTGATTTTGTTAAATCTTTAAAAGGATCTTTTTCTGTGTACGTGCTTCTGCCTTTTATTCCTTGTGTGAGAAAACTGTTTTGAAAAAGGTTGTTTTCGAAAATTATTAACAAACACAATTCAACCCCCCTTCTTGTGTTTGCCTGTGTCAACTTCAGTTGGTATTAGAGCTCAGGCTCAAAAGGGTTGAGCATCTAACAAGTGCTGAGGGAATACGATCCAATAACCATGGATGCAGAAGGACAAGCTATCAACAGACCTCCTCTTTTCGATGGAACTGATTATGACTACTGGAAGAAAAGGATGATGGCCTTCTTGGATGCACAAAATTTAGATATCTGGGAACTGATTGAGAATGGCTATACTGAGCCTAGAGGTGAAAATGGAGCAGCCATTGCTAGAGCAAATTGGACTACAGATCAAAAGGCCAAACATCAACTTAATCTCAAAGCAAAACATTATTTGATGTGTGCCATCACCAGATCAGAACATGACAAAGTTCATAGCTGCAACACTGCTAAAGAAATCTGGGATGCTCTAGCCCTTGCTCATGAAGGTTCATCTCAAGTGAAGGAGTCAAAGATAAGCATGCTGGTTCACCAGTATGAGCTTTTTAAAATGGCTGATCATGAGACTATAGATCAGATGTTTGGAAGATTTCAAACAATCACCAACAATCTCAGATCTCTTGGAAAAATCTATGAAAATAGAGATCATATTAGAAAGATTCTGAGAAGTCTTTTCAAGCAATTGAGACCCAAGGTTACTGCTATTCAGGAAGCCAAAATTCTGAATACTCTTTCTCGGGTCAGTCAAGGTTCATGAACTTGAACTAATGAAGAAGACAATTCCAGAAAAGGAAAGTCTATTGCCTTAAAGGCAAAGAAAGCCTGTTCATCAAAAGTCCTCAAAGCTGCTGAATCTTCAGATGATACTGAACCTTCAGATAGTGATGAAGGATCAGATGAAGACGAACTATCTTTCATCTCCAGAAAAATTCAACACATAAGGAGAAAGAAAGGTAACTTCAGAAGGAAGCAGTTTAACAAGAAGTTTTCCAAGGAGAAATCAAACTCCAAGGGAAAAGGTCCACCCTTGTGTTTTGAATGCAAGAAGCCTGTCCACTTCAAAGCTGATTGCCCTGATTTGAAAGATAAAAAGAAGTTCTTCAAGAAAAAGAAGGGCTTAATGACTACTTGGGAGGATTTAGACCTATCTTCATCTGATGAGGAAGATGAGGCTGAGGAATAGGCAAATTTCTGTCTCATGGCTGACACATCATCAGAAAGTGAATACACTGATGATGAGGTAATGGGTTCTGACACGTCCACTCTTAAAAATGCTTTTGATGAATTATTGCATGAATCATGCATACTGTCTCATGAATACAAAAGTCTTAAAAAAAAAGTTTGCAAAATTAACAAAAGAGTATGATAGAGTCTGCATTGAAAAACAAAACTTAGCACAAGAAAATGATAAGCTAAAATCAAAGAATGTCAGTCTAACTGACAAACTAGAATGTGAGCCTGATAATTCTTGTGAAGTTGCAAAACTAAAACAAGATGTAACATATTTGACAGACACTCTGTCAAAGTTTGTAGGTGGCTTAGATAAGCTCAGTCTTATCTTAAGGTACTCTAGGTCACCATATAATTAATAGATCTGGCCTTGGTTATGACAAGGAGAAGCATAAGGCATCTCATATTAAGTCAAAGCCATATATACAACATAGAGCTTCAAAAGCTCCAGTTACATATGTTAAAACCAAGCCTGGCCCGTCCAACACCTTTTGCAAAGTGTGTGGAAAAAGTGGGCATGATACATATAGATGCATACATAATAAGCATGCTAAACATTCGCGTCCAATGAAAACTAACAAGAGAGGACCCAAGTCAGTTTGGGTACCTAAGGATAAGATAATACCTGTTGCAGATCTGCTTAACAACAGGAAAGAAACAAACATCCTAGTGCTTGGACAGTGGGTGCTCACGTCACAGGACGGGAGAAAGGTGTATGTTCCAAGACCTAAGACATAAAGATGGTGGCTGGGTAACATTTGGAGGAAACCAAAAAGGGAAGATCACTGGTATAGGTAAAATTGGTAAACACCCTTTTCCCTCCATTGATAATGTTCTTTTAGTAAATGGTTTAAAACATAATCTGCTGAGCATAAGTCAATTATGTGATTGTGGATATGATGTTTCATTTAATAAGAACATGTGTAATGTCAAGAAAAATGATGGATCAATTTTATTCACTACTAAGAGGCAAAACAATTTGTATAAAATTGACTTGGAGGACCTCTCAAATCAAAGTGTTTCATGTTTAGTATCCATTGAAGATGAGCGATGGATTTGGCACAAAAGAATAGGTCATGCAAGCTTGAGATTAATCTCAAAGCTAAATAAGCATAACCTCGTGAGAGGGCTACCAAACCTTAAGTACAAATCTGATGCTCTCTGTGATGCATGTCAAAAGGGAAAACAAGTTAAAGGTTCTTTTGAATCTAAGAATGTTGTTAGTACCAATAGACCACTAGAACTGTTACACCTTGATCTTTTTGGTCCAACAAGGACTGCTTCTGTCAGTGGTAAGAAATATGGTCTAGTCATTGTAGATGACTACACTAGATGGACATGGGTTATGTTCCAAGCTCACAAGGATGAGTCCTTCAAGGTCTTTTCTATATGCTGCAAACGTATACATAATGAAAAAGGCATGTGTATCACTTCAATCAGAAGTGACCATGGGGGAGGGTTTGAAAATGATATATTTCACAAGTTCTGTGAAGACAGTGGTATTCTTCACAATTTCTCAATACCTAGAACATCACAGGAAAATGGTGTGGTAGAGAGAAAGAACAAATCTCTTCAAGAGATGGCTAGAACTATGCTTAATGACAACTCTGTCCCTAGACACTTCTGGGCTAAAGCTGTTAACACTGCCTGCTACATTCAGAACAGAATATACATTAGACCAATCTTGAACAAGACTCCTTATGAATTGTGGAAGGGATGAAAACCCAACATTTCATATTTTCATCCTTTCGATTGTAAATGCTATATTCTAAATAGTAAAGATCAACTTGGTAAGTTTGATGCAAAAGTAGATAATGGAATTCTGTTAGGATATTCTGAAACATCAAAAGGCTTTAGAGTATATAATTCTAGAACTCTAGTAGTAGAAGAATGTATACATGTCAAGTTTGATGACAAGCAACCTAATAAGAAATTATCAGAGCTAGATGAAGCTTTTGCAGATCTTGATTTAAATATCTCAGGAGTAACAACTAAGGTAAAAGCTGATGATCAAGTGGAAGACCCTCCTCAACAACCAGAAACATCCACCTCTCAACAAGACAATGTTCAAAGATCTTGGCATTTCAAGAATTACCATCCACCAGATCAAATCATTGGAAACCCCAATGATAAGCTAAGAACCAGATCAACTTTCAGAGAGCATGAAGATACTACACTAGTCTCTGAGTTGGAACCAAAGACAGTAGACGAGGCTCTGCTGAATAATGGCTGGATTCTAGCTATGTGTAACACCCGGGTGTCAATGAGGGCGGGGAGTGGTCGCCGGTGCAAGAAGGCACGGACAAGGAGCGGCTCCTGGCAGGCTTCTAGGCGGAGGGACACATGAATGAACCGATTACACACCCGAATGAGAGGGATCCTAAGACTGTGTAGGTATGGGACTATACAGTTGAGGATGACTTATATGAATTGATTGGTACTACCTATACTAACAAGATGCATCTTCTTTTCGGTAGCCCATCACTTAAGAACTCCACAGTTAAGCGTGCTTGACTTGGAGCAATTATGGGATGGGTGACCTCCTGGGAAGTTTTCTCAGGAAGTGTGTGAATGAGGACAAACGCTGAAAAGACCCGTGTTGGTCTGTGGGGACAATCGTCAATCCATAGAGCAGCCAGGGATGTTACACTATGCAAGAACAACTAAATCAGTTTAAGAGAAGTGATGTCTGGACTCTGGTACCCCTACCTAAGGACAAATCTGTTATAGGAACAAAATGGGTCTACAGAAACAAACTTGATGAGAATGGTAAGGTTGTAAGAAATAAAGCAAGACTGGTTGCGCAAGGTTATTCTCAAGAAGAAGGTATAGATTACACTGAAACTTTTGCACCTATTGCTAGATTAGAAGCAATTAGGATTCTCCTTTCCTCTGCTGCACACCATAATATAATGCTTTTTCAAATGGATGTAAAAAGTACTTTTCTAAATGGTTTTATTAATGAAGAAGTATATGTAATGCAACCTCCAGGTTTTGAAAGTGAAACCCAACCTGAACATGTATATAAGCTCAAGAAAGCTTTATACGGCCTAAAACAAGCCCCTAGAGCTTGGTATGATAGGCTAAGTTCATTTCTAATGGAAAATGGCTTTAATAGAGGAAATGTTGATTCAACCTTGTTTAGAAAGTCCATTAAATCCAATTTTATAGTAGTACAAATTTATGTTGAAGATATCATATTTGGTGCTACTAATGAATCTCTATGCAAAGAGTTTTCTAAGTTAATTCAAAAAGAATTTGAAATGAGCATGATGGGAGAACTCAAGTTCTTTCTTGGAATTCAAGTTAAACAAGCTATGGACGAGGTGTACATCCATCAAACTAAGTATACAAAGGAACTCCTAAAGAAGTTCAACATGGATGATTGCAAACCAATGAATACCCCTATGCACCCCATGTCCATACTAAACAAAGATGATAAAGAGAAAAAGGTAGATGATGAATCCGCAAGCGTACGGCTTCGTCATCAAGTAATAAAAAGATCGAACCCACAGAGACTGTGATCTTAAATAACAATTAATTATTAAATTAATTAAACTAAACAAGAAATAGATTTGGTTTTTGAAATTAGAATTAACTAACAAATCTAGTAATTAAAGCGCAATCAAATCAAATCTGGTGTTTTTCAAATTAAAAGAGATTTCCAGGAATTGGGTTACCAACAAGACTGCTTATGCTACTAAATTGACTACCCCTCTTGTTAACTATCAAAATTTGCTTTGAAGGTGAATTTATCCTAATAAAGTTAATGTTCCCCTCGAGATACAAGAACCGTGCCCAATTAAACCAACCCTTACTCTCGTGGTAATTGTATTTAAATTGAACCCATTAAGATTTGTGACAATTCAATGAACCCTCGTAGGACCACTTCTAACTCTCGTGATTTAAGTCCTAAGTTCAATCCCTACAGATCCAATACCTAAGTTCACCGCCAGGTTCATCCTTAGAATATCTATGACATGCAAATAAGTGCGCACCAAATTCACAAGTAATTCATGCAATAGGAATTAAATCGAAAGCAAATTGAAATTAACAAGAAGCAAAACGTCAATTCATCACATAAAACGAGTCTTGGGCATAGCCCCAATTCCTAGAAATAAAACGACTACTCAAGCATTGTCATGTTCATAGCAACCTCGAATAACAAAAACATGAAAATCCTAAGAGAAGAGAAGAAATTGAGAAGAAGAGAAATCCTAATTTTTTCCAATTGGTAGCAGTCCAGAGGTGCCTATTTTCGAGCCTAATTCCCCTATTTATAGTGTAGGTTAACTTGGGATTAAATCAATTACAAATCCGATCAAAAAGAGAAAATAAAAAATCCCTAAATTAACGCGTCACGGCCTTGATAGTCATTATGGCCTAGCCGTGATCAGTTCTGCCAGTGAGGGTCTGGTTCAGCTTGTATGTCACGGCGGCCGTGACCAGTTCTGAGATCAACATTCTTCTTTATTTTCAGCTCTACTAGATCATGGCCGTGATGGGCTCTGTTTGGCTCATTTTTCTTTGTTCATTTTCAAGCTCCGTCTTCAATCTCCAACATAGCTGATCCTGAGCATTTTAATCTTCAATTCCTGTACATAAACACCACAAAACCACCTTACCCATTCCAAGGTAAAAAACTAACAAAAATCAAATTTAATATGCCTAAACTATATGAAAATGCATGCAAAATGTCAAGGAAATATGAGGTGAAATCACACTCATCAAACTACCCCAAGCTTAAGATTTTGCTTGTCCTCAAGCAATCATTAAGGCCAGACAAGATAAACAGTTAGAGCACAGACAGTGAACCAAGAACCCGAGTAACAAATCCAAGTAACAGGCATATCCAAATAAGTAATCAAGAGACAATCAATTTCAAGTCCAATTAGAAGCTTAGGTTCCCTAAATTCATGCTTCTCACCAATTTTTGGGCACTCTTCTCACCTCACTCAAGTGTTTAGGGACATATGACAATTCACTCAATTTCCTCAAGGAAAGCACCCTACCATAAGCTTGACTATTAACCAAAATCTCTACTTTATTAATGAAAACACATAAGAATCAAGAGGTCTTTTATTTTTGTTGTGATGGAGCCATGGGATTAATCGTTAGGTGGGAAAACCAAGAAAGGGGATATTCAAGAAGGCTAACAAAATATAACACAATGCAAAGCATGACAACCTTCTAAAATACCTCTTTTTGGGCTTTATATTTCACTTTTCCACCTTTCTTTCTCCTTTTTTTCATTTAATTTCTCACTTTCTTTTTCTCATCCCCTTCTCTTTTTTTTTTTTTTTTTTTTTAACATTCATCAATTTGGAGAAGGGGAGATTTACAATTCAAGAGAAACGTTTATTTATTTTTCTTTCTTTTTCCTCCCACAATTTTTCAAACTACCATTTTGCCCTATTTGCAATACTTTAAAAGGTGCCATACCATGCATCATTCATAAAAATCAATCAAGGTACCAAGAAAAGCATTTTATTCTATTAGGCTCAAAATTAGGCAACTAAGGGGTAGCATTTAATCAATCAAAGCTCAGAAGGCCAGAAAAATACCTAATGCCTCAATCATTTTCAAATACATTTTCAAAAATTTCTAAGTTTCAAAACGGTTTCAAGTCTAGTTCTAGAGAATACAATCCAAGAGGAATAAAACACTCAATCACAAAGAATGGGGTAGATTTAGTGAGTACCCCTTTTTGGCTCAAAAATCTCACATTTAGTAGTTTGAAATTAATGATAAACACAGATTCAAGGAACCACATGCTAATTAACAACTATCAAAAGATTATCTCTAGGATTTCAATTTTTAGCCTATCACAAGAATACAAAAATTGGGTTCAAAAATTCACTGTCTCAATTCATTTGGCACAAGGTTCTCACAATTGGATGCAATTTCAAAACAAGGGGCAATCTAATGATGTGATTATGCAAAACTACACCTAAATGAATGCAACATGTAATATGTAAAATGCAAAAATACCCCTACCCCAAGCTTAAAAACTTACATTGTCCCCAATGTAAATAATCAAGTCGGAGAGAGGAGAAAAAAATGGAACAACTCACTGAGGTGGTGGGTGATGGCTCAGATGCCAGTCATAGAGTTACTGGAGCATGACTCTCTGCTCGCGCTGCTCCTCCATGATGCGCTCCTGGTTCACTAGAACAATATCAAAGGTGGATGAGAACCGCGCATAAGGATCTTCAGATGATGTACCTACAGAGGAAAAAGATGGGCGCCCAGATGGCCTAGCCGGTGGTGGCGGGCTTAACGGCCTTTGTACCTCAATAGGCTCAGGCTCCTCTCCCACTGGCACTTTCCAATTTACCGGATTTTTTATATCCAAGAGTGTGGGGTTAGGGAGAGGAATTGGGCGTCTATACTCTGGGTGAGCCAGGCAGTAGATGTCATCATCCTGGGCGATCATCCCCATGGCCTCACAGGCCTGCAAGGTAATACGTGTCTGCCCTGGGGCACAAAACCTTGGTTAAAGAGCTGGAATGTAATCCGACCCTCAGTGCAATGTTGCCCTTGCAGAATTTCCGCATTTAGAGAGCTTAAGAACTCCAAAGTAGGGCCAGCAAATGCAGGATATCAGGTGAGAGCAAACATGCTCCACCCTATGTTTTCCAACATCCAGTTAATGTCAACATTCAGGCCTAGAGTGTCTATGCAGGCATCATCAATATACTTTGTTTGGACTATTTTCCTATTTTTCAAAACATTAAACCTATCCTGTTGAGCAGTATTTTTGAAAACAATTCCATATTCATGCTCATCAGTGTCAGAATCAGAAGAGTTACCTAAGTTCCTGTTTCCCCTTGTACGAGGGCGTGAGGCTTTGCTTGCCCTTTGGCGTTTGCTTGCCATGCTTGCTCCAATGAATCCCAAAGCAACAGAATGCACAATCCCCTCTGTTGATTTCTTTAAATTCGAATTTCAGGGGCTAGGGTTCCAGAATTGGGACTTTTTTATTTTTGCCCTACATTGAAGGAATTGGCTTGTGGGTTTTGTTTGGTTGGGTCTAGGAAGGAAGGAAACAAACTTTGTTTGGTATGGGTGGCATGGAGGAGGTGAGTTTTCAAGCTTTTAGTTGAGAAGGTATGGTGGAGGTTGGGAGGTGATGAAGAAGAAGATGAATAGGAGGGAGAGATGATGATGGGTAGTGTAGGAGTGATGTGGTGGTGAAGCTAAGGTCAAAGATGAAGGAATGGAGGTTGAGAGTTTGGTGGCTATGGAGGTAGAAAGGAGGAAGAAGTAGAGGGTGAGGTTGCAGTTTTAGAAGACTGATTTGGGGAGGCTGCGTTTTTTTTCATTTTTAATGGCCTAAGTCGCGTCACGGCCGTGATGCAAATCACGGCTAGGCCGTGATGGCTACTGGGACTTGGCACGCTCTGTATCAGGCCCATGAAGCATGTCATGGCCTGGGCGTGACGCTTTCTGCTTTGTTGGTTTCCTCACATCACGCCCGTGATAACTGTCACGGCCTGGGCGTGATGAATTCTGGTCTTCTACTGTTGGCCTTTCACGGCCATGACACACATCATGGCTGGGCCGTGACCTTCTCTGATTTTCTGCTGGGCCTTGTCACGGCGGTGATAGACATCACGGCCTAGCCGTGATAAATTCTGACCTCTCCTCTCTTTTTTTTTTTTCTTCTTTTTTTTTCATGCTTTTCCAACCTGTAAACACACTTGGCAAAACCATCAATTTTGATCTTTCTCCTCTAATCTTCTCAAATTATTGAAAACAAAATTCAAAAACAAAATAACAAGTGAAAGAAAGCTTGGGTTGCCTCCCAAGAAGTGCTTATTTTTTGTCGTAAGCTTGACCATACTCTCTTCAATCAACCGGGATCAGCTGGGCTTGGAAGTGAAAGAACACCTCTCTTCCAAGGAAGTCCTTCAAAGAGCCTATATTGTTCATATGGCCATATGCGCTTTCGCTTTGCTCTTTTCACTCTGAGTTTCATGGCCTTACTTCCTCCCGGCGGAAGTTTTAACTCCACATGTTGAGCAACTACTGGTTCATCTTTATTCGGTGCATCATTTGTCATGCAAATTTTGGGAGTTACCTCCATTTTAAGCTCTTCCTTCACCTCCGGAGGCATTATCTCAATCCTGCACACATGACTCTCAAAATAAGGTTTGTTATATGAGTTAGTCAAATCAAAATCCACCCTACCTTCCTCTACATTCAAAGAGAGCTTACCATTTTTAACATCTATTATTGCTCCAGCTGTGGCCAAGAATGGCCTTCCAAGAATGATAGGGAATTTAGAATTCTCGTTCATTTCCAACACCATGAAATGAAAAGTTTCCCTACTTTTATGGGGACATTCTCAAGTTTGCCTAGAGGGTTTTTAGTTGAGCCATCTGCAAATTGTAAAGAGAACTTTGATGGACTCAATTCCTTGGTTCCTAACCTCTCAAAGATGGTACGCGGCAACAAACTCGCACTAGCTCCTAAGTCACATAAGGCATGGTCTATTTTCACTTGTCCAATTGAGCAAGCAATAGAGAAACTTCTCGGATCTTTTAGTTTAGGAGGCATATTAGTTTTTATCGTTTCATCGCGCTCCTCAATTAAGCTCTTAGTCTCTTTTTCAACTTGCTTTTTTTTTACTAGCCTTTGTGGGAAAGGTATTGGGGGTTGGTAAGGTGGTGGAGGGATATACTTTGATTTAATCTCTTCTTGTTCACTCATGTCCACCTCACATTCCATATCCTTTTCAACTACCCCAAGCTTATCATCCCTCAAGTATATAGCATTACATTGCTCACTGGGATTAACTTCGGGTTGTCCCGGAAAAGTACCCTTAGTCCTAGAAGATGTACTAGCTTGTTGGGCAATTTGTGTCTCTAGCATTTTCTTGTGAATAGCTAAGTTATCTACCTTAGAAGCTAGTTCCTTAATGCTTCGCCCATAGCCCTACCATGTTGCCTAAACTCTTCATTTTGCTTTGTTTGAGTTTCAACAAAATTTTCCAAAAGAGACTCAAGTTTAGAATTTTGTACCTGAGGATACCCCGATGCGGGTTTCATATTACCTTGGCCTTCTTGGAATTCGTGGTTCAAAGTGTTGTTGTAGTAGTTCCGGTAGGAGAGATAAGGGCTATTCTTCCTTCCTTGGTTGTAAGAGTTTGGGGGAACATAGTTTGGCAACTTCGGGTTCGTGTCATAAAAATTGTGACATGAATTCATTTGTTCACCCGAAGCGTCTTTTGCAGGAGCACTACCATGTGGGCACTCCATGAAGTCATGTCCCTACATTCCACAAATCTCACAAGCAACATTAGTAGCACCTATTGAGCTCACATTAGCTTTTTCAAGCATATCAAAGCGCTTACTCAATGAATCAAATTTAGACAAAATCAAATCTGAACTATTCACATCAAACTTACCTCCCGAAAGCTTTTTCGGGTTATTACCTCTTTCTGAATCCCATTGATGATAGTTGGTGGCAACGTTCTCAATGATCTCAAATGCTTGAGTCAATGGTCTATTCATCAATGCTCCACCAGCTGCGGAGTCAAGTGACACCTTCGAAGAATAGTCCAATCCATTGTAGAAGGTATGCACTAAAAGCCACTTCTCAAGCCCATGATGTGGGCAAGACTCTAGCAATCCCTTGTAACGATCCCAAGCTTCGGATAAGCATTCTCCGTCCTTTTGGAAGAAGCCGATGATCTGAGTTCATAGGTAAGCAGTCTTGGATGGTGGAAAGAATTTTTCCAAGAATGCCTGCTCCAGTTGGTCCCATGTTGACAAAGTATTGGCAAGCACTGATTTCAACCAAGCTCTCGCCCTTCCAGTCAAAGAGGAGGGGAATAACCTTAAGCGAATAAAATCAACCGGGGAACCTTGAATTCTTATTGCATCGGTGAATTCCAAGAATGTCTCCACATGATCAGTTGGGTCTTCCGAAGGTAATCCTCCAAATTGATGTTGCCTAATCATACCAATTAACTGAGGCGGTATAGTGTAGCTCTCCGCCTCAATTTCTGGCCTAGCAATCCCAGTCCGCAAACCCCTAGCATTTGGGGCTGCGTAGTCCTTCAGTGGTTTGGTATCTGGTAGATTGGCCATGAGTGGAATGGGGATCAACCTTTCTCTCGCTCTTTGTCTTTGTAGTCTCCTACGTCTATGAAAAGTCCTTTCGATCTCGGGATCAACTTCAATAAGAGTTCCAAGACTTTGGGATCTTCGCATAAAAGAGAAAAATACCTGCAAAGAGAGAGATAAATACACTAGAAAAAGAAAGAAAAATTAATAAAAAATAAAAATTGTCCAGAAAAAGCAATTTAAAAATTAGATTGAAATTCAAGAAAGCACAGTACCCGGCAACGGCGCCAAAAACTTGATAGTGTGAATCCGCAACTGTACGGCTTCGTCGTCAAGTAATAAAAGATCGAACCCACAGAGACCGTGATCTTAAATAACAATTAATTATTAAATTAATTAAACTAAACAAGAAATAGATTTGTTTTTTGAAATAAGAATTAACTAACAAATCTAGTAATTAAAATGCAATAAAATAAAAGCGCAATCAAATCAAATCTGGTGTTTTTCAAATTAAAAGAGATTTCCAGGAATTGGGTTACCAACAAGACTGCTTATGCTACTAAATTGACTACCCCTCTTGTTAACTATCAAAATTTGCTTTGAAGGTGAATTTATCCTAATAAAGTTAATGTTCCCCCTCGAGATACAAGAATCGTGCCCAATTAAACCAACCCCTGCTCTCGTGGTAATTGTATTTAAATTGAACCCATTAAGATTTCTGACAATTCAATGAACCCTCGAAGGACTGCTTCTAACTCTCGTGATTTAAGTCCTAAGTTCAATCCCTATAGATCCAATACCTAAGTTCACCGCTAGGTTCATCCTTAGAATATCTATGACATGCAAATAAGTGCGCACCAAATTCACAAGTAATTCATGCAATAGGAATTAAATCGAAAGCAAATTGAAATTAACAAGAAGCAAAACGTCAATTCATAACATAAAACGAGTCTTGGGCATAGCCCCAATTCCTAGAAATAAAACGACTACTCAAGCATTGCCATGTTCATAGCAACCTCGAATAACAAAAACATGAAAATCCTAAGAGAAGAGAAGAAATTGAGAAGAAGAGAAATCCTAATTTTTGCCAATTGGTAGCAGTCCAGAGGTGCCTATTTTCGAGCCTAATTCCCCTATTTATAGTATAGGTTAACTTGGGATTAAATCAATTACAAATCAGACTAAAAACAGAAAATCAAAAATCCCTAAATTAACGCGTCACGGCTGTGATAGTCATCACGGCCTAGTCGTGATCAGTTCTGCCAGTGAGGGTCTGGTTCAGCTTGTATGTCACGGCCGTGACCAGTTCTGAGATCAACATTCTTCTTTATTTTCAGCTCTACTCGATCATGGCCGTGATGACCATCACGGCCAGGCCGTGATGGGCTCTGTTTGGCTCATTTTTCTTTGTTCTTTTTCAAGCTCCGTCTTCAAGCTTCAACATAGCTGATCCTGAGCATTTTAATCTTCAATTCCTGCACACAAACACCACAAAACCACATTACCAGTTCCAAGGTAAAAACTAACAAAAATCAAATTTAATATGCCTAACCTATATGAAAATGCATGCAAAATATGAAGGAAATATGAGGTGAAATCACACTCATTAGTAGACCAAAAGGTATATAGAGGTATGATATGATCTCTTTTATATCTTACCGCGTCTAGACCTAATATAATGTTCAGTGTTTGCTTATGTGCTCGATTTCAATCTAATCCTAGAGAATCTCACTTATCAACAGTTAAGAGAATATTTAGATATTTGAAAGGTACTACTAATCTGGGTTTGTGCTTTAAGAAAAATTAAGATTACAGATTAGTTGGCTTTTGTGATGCTGACTATGCTGGAGACAGAATTGAAAGAAAAAGTACTAGTGGAGGATGTCACTTCATTGGAGCTAACCTTGTCTCATGGTCAAGCAAAAGACAAAGTACCATTGCATTATCAACTGCTGAAGCTGAGTATATTTCAGCTGCTAGTTGCTGCTCACAACTTATATGGATCAAGCATCAATTGGAGGACTACAATGTGTTTGTAAGTAGTATTCCACTTATGTGTGATAATACTGCTGCAATTAACTTATCTAAGAATCCAATACTGCATTCTAGAGCTAAGCATATAAAGATTAAACATCATTTTATAAGAGATTATGTGCAAAAAGGTGTTTTTGATATACAATTTGTAGATATTGACCATCAATGGGCAGATATCTTTACTAAACCTCTTGCTGAGGATACATTTATTTTTTTTTAGAAAACGTCTCAACATACTATGTGTGAATTGATTATGTCATTCAGCCTTGAGAAATTTTATTGATGATGTATGTGAGCATTACAAGTTTATTACATGTTTTTAATGCGTGTCCATTACATACCGCATCCATTGTTTATATGCCGCGTCCACACTTGCTTTATGCTTGAACCTGTCTATACATATATTATTTAACTGCATTTATTTTGTTTCTAAGACAAATTTATTCTATATTCTCTTTGCTGAGTCAGTAATTCCTATCAATCCATCTAAATCTTTTTTCTTTTTCAAAATATCAACGCCGTGTTTTCTTTTATGACATGTATTGTCAAACATTTTCTTTTTGATTTATTTCCAAAAGAAAATCCTTTGTTTTTCAAAACCTTTAAAGCAAGCCCCTTTCCCTCTGAGGAAACCTTTCGCATAACTTTCGTATTCGAACACTTCCTTTCACTCTCTGTTTCCTGCTTCCTAGACCCTAACCTTCATTCATAAACAATGGCTTCTGCTTCTGCAAATTTCAATGTGGAAAAATTGAAACTTGCCACGGAACATCATTTTGATTTCGGAATATTGAAGGATTACAACTTGGATGTAAGCAAGAACATCACTGCCGCTAGATGGGACGATATGTTCGTAGAGAAGATTTCTATTTACCCTGACCTGATTAGGGCTTTCTGGAGGAACCCTCAGGTAACAATTGCTGAAATCTCTGGTACTGTTCTTGGGAAAAGGATAGTAGTCTCTGAAAAGACCATCTCTGAGGCAATAAATTGCGCTCAAGAAGGAAAGGTCATTACTGATAACTGGGAGAAGGAGCTTGGTGGTACAGAAGTAATATCCGCCTTATTAATGAGACAAGACACGGTGAGAAATCATTCATGGAAGTCAGTGGAAATGAAGGATGATGTCTGCATTCTTCATCAAATGTTGAATAAGGTTATTCTTCATAAAACAGGTTCAAAGGATAACTTGTTGCCCTACACAAGTTTTGCCTTTGTCATCTCATAACAGAGACAAAAATCAATCTTCCTAGAATTCTCTATGGAAGATTCAGAGATGCTGTGGTTAATAGGAATAAGCTCTCTGCAATTCCCTATTGTCATCTTTTGTCAAAAATCTTCAAGTCACAATCTCTCTATAATTTCCTTGCTGCTAAGCCTCAAGAAGAGCAAGAAAGGATTTTACCAGAAAAGGGCGTGTCAGTAGCTGTGTTTGGTAAAATGAACATAGCTAACATGAACTTGAGCACTTACACTGCAGTTGCCCTAGCTAAGCAAGAAGAAATGGTCAAAGTCAAAGAAGAACAAATTGACCAGAACAATGCTGAAGTTCTAGGAGTGAAGAGAACTTTCAAGAGAAAAACCACAGCTGTTAGGACAAGAGTTCCTAAGAAACCTGCTGCTAGCATTGTAATTAGGGAACCTACAGTTGAGGCCCCTCAACCTACCAGAACTCAGAAAAGGTCAAGGAACTTGGTCCTATCTCATAATGAAGATGATGAAGATGATGAGGACAGAGTTCCCATTAGTGCAATATTGAAGAAACAAAAGGCTAGTGGTGCTGCTATTCCAACAAGAAGACAGCAACCTCAAAGAAAAGCCAAGGCTGCTATGACCTCTGAGGTAATTATACCTGCTAATGATCATGTTCAATTAGCAGTAGATGCCTTAGTTTCTAGCCTAGAAGATAGAATGGATATAGTCTCTGCACCTGATGTGTCTGTAAATCTAACTGATGATGTATATGTCCCCACACCACCTTCACCACAAAACACTTCCCCTGACCAACCACAAATAGCCTCACCACAACAACCACCGTAATTGGGGCCTTTGGCTCCCCAGTGGGTCCACGGAGTATCCCTACATGCTTAGATCCTTTGGACCCGCTATAGGACTAATGTCCGCTCGGGTGCTTAGTCACAGTTAAGGTTCTTCGCCCCTCCCCAAAGATTTGTTCTGTGGGAATCGAACCCAGGTTCTCTCTCACAAACTCAGCCTGCGCAACCAACTAAGCCACACCCATTGGTTGTTTGGTTGATTGTTTGATTACATACTTAGAGAGAGATATTTTTTTTATAGTAATGACAATAAAAAATCATACAATTATTTTAAAACATGAATTTTGTATACATAGGGGACAATTGTATTTTGTAAAAGTTTATGTATCTTGAAATTTTTTTATCATGAGATTATATACTTTGTAAAAGAATATAATATTTCCTTTTGAAAATAAATTTATATACTATTTTCTTCCCCCACTAAAGAAAATTCCTGGATCCACCACTGATGATGGTTCTTTTTCTCATTTGTTCTTCATTTTCATTTTTTGATCTTAGAGCTCAAGAACATCAATCTAAGGTGAGGGATTTTTGTTATTATTGGTTGATTTTCGTTGGGCTTGATAGGAAATATGGTAAGACATGGAATGATATTATATTGATAATTCAATGATGCTTGGAGTGTTTTTTATGAACCCCTTTCATGGAAGATATTTTGTTTCATGTTTATAATGATTTTATCTTGTGGTATTTTCTGGTATAATATATTGTGCTAGACCTATAACACCCCATTTTTTGTTAAGTGCTTTTGTATGTGCCTTGTTTGTTAGAGATGTTTACAATTGGGCTAAGTGGGGTTTTTAGTGGAAAAATCACTTTCTTAGGCTTGTGTCTTGTGACTGTCGGAGTCACAAGAGTCACAAGCACGGCGGTGCTCAATAGAGAACACGACTGTGCTCATTAGGTTAGCGCTTCTCGTTGACGCTAAGTTGAGCACGACCGTGCTCAACTGGAAGCACGCCCATTCTCAACAGGAAGACCGCGCCTCGAAGGCGCTAAGTTGAGCAAGGTCGTGCTCAAGGGGGAGCACGACCGTGCTCGGGTCTGATGCTTTATATACAGAACAGTAACCGAGGGTTTTAGTTGTAAACCTTATTTTGGCATAAACAGAAACCTTAGTGCGGCAGCAAACCCTTTCTTCCCTATTTTCTCTAAACCCATTTCGTTGTTGGAGCTTTGGAAACTTGTGGGAACGTCTAGTTAGTTAGTGCCAATCGTAGTAAGGTAATAGTTCTTCCCTTTTAGTTTCCCTTTTCTTGTTTTTTTATTTGGGAACTAATTGGTTAACCTTTTCGTGTTAGCCAAGGCTTGGGGATTGTCCATCGAGCCGTTCGAGGGAACCAGTTGGTGATTTGCCTTACTTAACGGGAATCTTCATACCAGGTATGGGGAAAATGATAGTGTAGACATTAGGCAAGGGAGTAGCGTAAGATGAGGGGTTCCCATAGCCCCGTTGTATATTGTTAACTGTTATGATTATGCCATGTTCTATTTGATTGTATGTCCAATTGACTGAATTGTAATTGTTTGTTAGTTAGTTGGTATGCCTCTTTGTCATAGTTGTTAGATTGTTATGATGTTATATGCGAAATAGTATCTATTGATGAATATTGCTATGTTGAATGCCATTGGTTTTTAATGATGATATGATGAGAATGTTGTTGGCTGTTGTTATTGATGATGTTGATTGGCTGAGTTATGTTGTCGTTATGTTGAAAACGTTAATAAGACCCTAATTGGCTAAATTAGGATTCTTAATGAACATGAGAATTAAAGGACTTAATTCTCCAAAAAATGTTTATAAAATATGGATTGATAGTAATGAGAGGTGAGTTCTGTTTGATGGTCCTTAACTAGACCCTAGGATTCGATCTGAGAGTGTTAGGGAGTTTTGGCTCCAAGAACACAAGTTGAATCTACCCAGAATAATACGGCTGGGCCAGGAGCACGGCTGTGCTGAACAGGCAACACACTCGTGCTCCCAGATGAATTCTGGAAGGCGGCCACGCATTGAGCACGACCGTTCAGGACAGTGAGCACGACCGTGCTCCACTTAAGTGGCAGCACGACCGTGCTGGGGTGAGCACGCCCGTGCTCCCCTTACTGATCAGAACGTGAATTAAAGGCTTTAAATGGGTGTTTTACCCCAAATGTCCCCAATAATGTGATAAAATACCAATCGAATGAAGAAGAGTTAGATAACTTAATTAAAGATTAATTAAGATGAAACAAGAATAACAAGTTGGTTAAGCCGGTGCCCATTGGGTTACTACACGTTGATAAGCTTTGGTGCTTTTTGGCCAAAGTGGCCTCGATGCTTTTTGGTCGAGGTGTTGATGAGTTGAACCTTAGTGCTTTTTGGCCAAGGGGGCCTTGATCCCTATGGGTTAAGATGTTGATGTTGATGTTGTTGATGGTGGTGATAAGTCTTGGGTGCTTATTGGCCCAAGCAAATGAGGTGGTTGCCTTGTTTGCTGTTGTGCTCATGCATTCATACGTTGAAGCTGTTAGTGGGGGAAGTTCAACATAGGGGAGGTCGTCCAAGAGCTTGACGATCTGGCCAAGTCTCGAGGGTTCACCCAAGGTTTGGTGGACCATGCGCTCCCGCGGCGGCGTACCCTTGTTATGGTGTGTCGGCTATCCAAGGGGTTCACCTATGGTTTGGTGGACTGTTGGCATTGGTGCTTTATGGCCAATATGGATATGTAACTCCGAAGTTGTCTTCCTGAGATAGTTTGGATCCACATGCATAACAAAGTTGCCTTTCTGTTGTTGGCATGTATCTCTTTATGCAGAGGACGGTGAGCAGCCAGTGGAGGAGTGACTCTGAGGAGCCATGACTCTAGTAGGATGTTCAGTAGTTGTAGTTATTAATTTGTTTCAGTTTCGTTGTATTCTGCAGATTTTATTCCGGAACGGTTATACCAGCTCTGTATGTGACATCGGGGTTGGGTTATGTTTATGTTTATGTTTATGTTTTATTTATTTTAAAACTATGTTTCTTTCCGCGTTGTTTGTGTTACAATATGGTACATTTTACCCAAGTTTTTATTTTAATGAAATAAATACATGTTTTTATATTACCTAATTAAGTAAATGTTTTATATTAATATGCGGGGTAGAGGATGTCAAAGGACCCCTGTGGTTGTGTTTGATATTATGCGTAATCGCCACTGTTCTTCTCATAATTGGACCGAATTTTGCAAGTAATAGGTACTTGCATTTTGCTTTGAAATTTGATGAAAGGTGATCACAAACACATGTACAAGTGATTGACCTTGGGGTGTTGGAAATTGTTTTGGGGATAAAGCTATTTCTTCCTCTACAATTTATTGGCCATGAACTAATTGGTGCAGAACAAATTTTGCTAGATGACATGTTATATATATATATATATATATATATATATATATATATATATATATATATATATATATATATATATATATATATATTCAATATATATACTTAGGGAGTTCTAGTTTGGTATGATGCTATTATTATCATTTGTTGTTTATATAGCAGACATATAAGTATTTATTGAGAAAATAATGATTGGCACTCTTAAGTGATAAGATCAAATGTATGAACGGATAAGTTAATGCTTGTGAGGAGATTGGTCTTTGGATTATATGTCTAGGATGTTGACAAGTGACCTCAAACACAAGAGGGGGGTGAATTGTGTGTGAATTGATTTTTGAAAACTTTTGGCAATTTAAACTAAGTTTAAAACTTGTTTTGATAAACAATAACTTAATAGTAAAACGTTGTGAAATAAAGCGTATGAAAAATAAAATCGTAGCGATAACGATAAAGAGATAAGGAAGAAAATGACACAACGATGTATCCTGGTTCGGCCACACAACTACCCACGTGGCCTACGTCCAGTCCCCAAGGCAATACGACCAAGGGATTTCAATCAACTCTAGTTTTTAAAACAGGCTAAACTAGAACCTTTACAAAGTAGAGAACTCTTAACACAAATCACAGGACGTACTATCCCTTGTGCAAGAGTCTCAAGAAAACATTCGTGAGATCACACTCACTTAAAGTAAACTGTAAAAGTTTTACAACGAGAAAGCACTCAAAAGTGCAGATATGAAATACAACTTGAAGCACAATAATAGTAACACCTATATGGTGTATAAGATTCTCAAAGTAATATGATCACGTGTAAGTGCAAGAGTAAAATGAAATATTAATCAGAGTTTAAGCACAATAGAGAATAGAGGAGAGTAGTATATGGGGCATTTTTCCAAGGCTGCCAAGCTTCCTATTTATAGAGAATAGGTTAGGGTTCAATGTGAAATTAGGTCAAGCCTCTTAAAATGCATTTCTGCCGCATCATAATCGATTATTTAAAAGCCATAATCGATTATTTAATGTGTTTTCATGAAGCGCGCGTCTGGACAGAAAGGTCATAATCGATTACCATAATCAATTTTGTGTTCACTGCTTTTTCACCAAAGGAGATAATCGATTTTATTAATCGATTATGATGTTACTGACTCTTTCATAAAAGGCTATAATCGATTACATAATCGATTACAGGGTTTCAGTTGTAGCACATTGGAAGTCAGTAAGGTCATAATCGATTATCGAATTTCAATAATCGATTATTATATTTCAAAATTTGAATTCAACTGCTTTAATATCATAATTACTCATTAACACTCATTAAAGCCTTTTAACCACGACTCATAATAGATTATAGCATTTCCATAATCGATTATGGTGCGTATCAGGCTGAGATTCAAAAACTTGACAATTAAGGAAAGATTGCCCAATTTAAGCTTAATTTTAATTGTCAGTTTTAATCGCCTGTTATTAATTATTTAACCACATGATATATCTTTTAAAGCACATGTTAAATATGTGTGTGTGTGAGTGACCATATTAAGTTGAGAACCCTACTTACCATTTACAGATTATTCTAAAACAACCAATACAAATAGTAAAATTCCCTTTTTACCCCTCTTGATTGCTTTGCCTAATCTTGACTGCTTGTTTGGCCTTTTTCACGCTTTTTGCAAATAAGTCCTCAGACTTAAAAAAATATTTTGTCATTCATCAAAATATATGTACCTGTCAAGGCATACATCCACAAACTCTCCCTTTTTGATGATGACAAACATCACATGAGGGAATTTCTAAAATATTGAGTTAGAGCAATGAGTATATATATCCGAGTTTTAAAACGTTTGCTCAACTCCCCCTCACTTCATGCAATATTTTGAAATTCTCAAAATTCTCCCCCTTAAGCATGCACTCAAATATCTCTCCCCCTTTTGGCATTATCAAAAAGCGGGAAAAGCAAGTTAAATATTACATGGCATACATCCACCAAGATTTAAACATTTCAAGCATAAGACATACTTAGCCATGGCATGCATATAAATATTAAACCACACATCATAGTCATAGATAATTAAAGAGTGTGCATACGGAAGCTAAAGTGCCAGGAATATACAGTCATCCAAAATAGTAATGAAATGTATAAACTAGATATAGAATAGTACTATATATAATACTCATCACCACCATCTCCACCATCATCATTACCACCATCATCATCATCATCCCCATTACCATCAGTGCCATCATCAGTGCTGCTGCTGCTGTCCAAGTCATCCTGAGGCTGTGGTGCTCCACGGAGTGGAGTGGCCTCAGATGCAGTGACTCTACGCTCCAAGGATTTTACTTCCAATGAGAGCTCACAAATAGCCGTAGAGTTTGCTCGGATCTCAGTGGTGTTCACCCAAACCTCAGCCATAAAACTCTCGAGTAAAGCCATCATTTCTGATGAGGCTGTAGCAGGAGGTGCCTGTGAGGATGATGCTCCACCGGTGCTGGTTGGCTCAGTTGTACGCCATTTCCATCCTTTGGGTTTGTATTCCCAATCATCAACATAAAATTCAATGCCCATCTGATTGATAGTACACTCCTTCATCATAGCATGAAACTTCTTATAATCCAACTTAACCTCTCCAGTGAGGTTAACCCTAACATGCTTAAGGATCCGAGTCACTAGATGATCATAGGGCAAATCAGGACCACCTCTATTGTCATACATATGCTGCATGACCAAGCCAGCCCAGTTCACTCTCTTTTTCTTTTCCAGCAGCCACAGAATAACAACATCCATCCTTAATAACTGAGAAAAATTATGGCGTCTAGGAAATAAAAGCCTAGCTACCACATAGTGCAACAACCTGCTTTGCACTTTCATCTGACCAGCAGTTATTTCCTTATCAATTGCATCAGAAGGCTCAATTAGGACATCCCTGATTGCTTGAATTCTAGCAAATTCATTTAAAGGGTTCCGCAGTAGGACCCTTGGCAGTGGCATAGGTGCCTTCAGAAGGCAAGCCAACTACTCTTCCAAACGCCTCATCATTGAGACGAATGGGTTTCCCACAGACTTCAGACATTAAAACTCCATCAACTAGCCTAAGGTTGCAGAAAAATACCTTAACCAAGTCTGGGTAGATATCTTCTGATTGAGACAGAAACTCAATGATTTCTGCATGGTCCAGATACTCCAAAAATTTGAAGTTGCTCTGTTGGAACCAAAGTAATTTGGATTAAATAATCTCTATGTTTTGATATTAACAATAAGGATTAAATTTATGTAGCAAAGTGTTAATGCTTTGAATCTAACAATTGCCTTTAGTCTTAAAGAATCTCTGTTCTTATAAGTTAAAATGGTAAGTCTATTTTCTTTGCAAATCCGCGTCCATATATTTTATATTGAATATTTTATATTGAAAGAGTGGTCGAGTCCACTCTATCAAGGATCTCCTTAAACTCAAGTGCCACGTCAGTAGACGAGCGCTTGAATGTTTCTAGTGGACGGAGAATTTCTTTTCATGTAGACGTGTGCTTCTCTCTTATAATAACCTTAGTTTTCTATTGCCACGTCACTGGACGGAGATTTTAAATGTCTCAAGTACTGGCAAGACCGATGTTTTATGTAGACAAAGTTTTGGTTGCCACGTCAGTGGACGGAGCCTTAAAACTCTTTTTTCTTAACTTGCCTTTACTATTGTTTTGCTGGACGAAGAATTTTGAGCATTTATATCAATCTGAACCAAAGCAAATTTATTTCATATGATTGATATTCATTTCATTTATAATGGTTCTTCTCTTTTTCTATTAACGGTTTTTATTGCCTTGTTTCAATGAGAGAGACATAGTACAAATAAGGAATTGCAAAAAGCAGAATAGTACAATGCAAAACGTTGTGCACCCTGTCACCTTTTACGCTGAAATAGCTGGAACTTGTACAAGGAAGGCAAAACTGTTTTTCAAGCTGCTTTTGCTCAGAGGTGTGCCATTACATGCAAGAATTTGTCACATAGTACAAAAGCCACGAGCAAGCTGAGTCTCAACGGATATTTACTTGACTGATTCTATCACTAAACGGAAAATTCAAAAACAACCGTTGATGATTCTGAAGAGAAGATCAAGGACCCTATAAATAGAAGACTAAAGCTTTTGAAGAAACAACTTTTGCGCATACAAAGAAATCTCAAGAAATCTCTTGCGAGCAAATATTCTCTTATTCAAAAAGCAAAAGTCTGTAATATCATAGTTTGAATATTATTATAATATTCATCTGATCTTAAACTTTCATATTCTCACACATAGTGAGTTAGAAGATCAAAGAAATCAAAAACTCTTTATTAGAGGTAGAGCCTGAAGAGGCTTGGTAAGAAAGAAATACTTGTGAGCCTGGAGAGGTATTGAATACTTGGTGTAATCTATTTGGAAAATAGTGGAGAAATCCTTCAAGTAGAAGGGACTGGACGTAGCTCTTGGTTGGAAGAGAGTGAACCAAGGATAAAACATCTTGTGTGAATCCTCTAATCCCTTATCTCTTTGGGTTTACGTGTTTATACTAACTATGGGGATTTGAACTTGAATTTGTTATTCTTTCAAAAGACTGTTTTTCTGTGTGCTTTATTCTGCCTCTTTATCTTTGTCTGAGAAAATTATTTTTGAAAAGGTTGTTTTCGAAAAATATTAACAAACACAATTCAACCCCCCCTTCTTGTGTTTGCCTGTGTCAACTTCATGCTCTTTCTCATCCATTCAATGTCCAGAAAACGAGGTTTCTGAATCTCTTTCCCAATGTATGTGCTCATGTAGTTTGCCAACTGATCCCCATTGGTGAATCATTTATCCACTTGTTCTTTGGCGTTTAGGAGGCATGATGATGATAGTAGATGATTAGGGATGAAGAGTTTTGAAAAAATGTTGAGTTTTGGAGCAGAAAACCAGAGAAAAGAGAAGATGGAGGAGGGTTCGGATTTACCTTATAAACTCGCACAATAATCGATTATCTTACCCTCATAATCGATTATTTTGATGACGTGGCAGCTCCTGATTGGTTCGATCCTGCCCGTGTGGTTTTGGCGCCAGCCCTTCAACTTCAAATAATCGATTAGGTAATCGATTATTTTCTGGGTTCTTCATCAGAAAATCGATTATGGATGAACATTGAAGAACACTAATCGATTATGTAATCGATTAGTCTGTTTCTGGATTTCTGAATTTGTAGTGCTAATCGATTGTGCTAATCGATTATAATCTTCCTGTCCATGCTGCCCAAAGAGATAGTGGATGCATAATCGATTATGGTAATCGATTATGACTTCTCTGTTTTGTGGACTGAAACTTTCATTTTGGCATAAACGATTATGATAATCGATTATGCTCTTTCTGCCTGCACACTTAATAAACATATTAGCAAATAACAAGGTGTGTTATGCAGAAATGCATGACTGATTCAAAATCCCTAATTCAGTTCTTATGAAAAAGAAGCTTTCTTATGATAGGGGTTTTGTAAAAATATCTGCAAGTTGTTTGGTTGTTTCAACAAATTCAATCATGCAATCCCCTTTTTGAACATGATCCCTAATAACGTGGTGTCTAATTTCAATGTGTTTAGTCCTTGAGTGATACACAGGATTCTTAGTGAGGTTTATGGCACTTGTGTTGTCACATTTTATGGGAACAGTGTTGAGATTAATTCCATAATCATTTAACTGTTGCTTCATCCAAATGATTAGTGCCACAGCAACTACCCGCCGCAACGTATTCCGCTTCGGCGGTGGATAAAGCCACACTTGCTTGCTTCTTGCTATGCCAAGAAACTAAAGCATTTCCGAGTAAGTGGCAAGTTCCACTAGTGCTTTTTACGTCTAATTTGCAACCCGCAAAATCAGAGTCTGAATATCCAATTAGGGTACAATCTGCCCCTTTAGGGTACCATAAACCAATGTTTTGTGTGCCAATGAGATATCTCATGATGCGTTTTACCGTGGCGAGATGTGATTCTTTTGGGTTCGATTGAAACCGTGCACACATGCAAACACTAAACATGATATCAGGGCGACTAGCAGTAAGATAAAGAAGAGAACCTATCATACCTCTATACTTACTTATATCGACGGATTTACCATTTTCATCCTTGTCAAGGTAACAGGATATGCTGATGGGAGTTGATAGCTCTTTTGAATTGTTCATCCCAAACTTCTTAAGAAGCTCTTTGCAGTACTTTGACTGATTGATGAAGATTCCTTCCTTTGATTGCTTTATTTGTAACCCAAGAAAATAGTTGAGCTCCCCCATCATTGACATTTCAAATTCACTTTGCATAATTTTTGAAAAATCCTTGCACAAAGCTTCGTTAGTGGCACCAAAAATTATATCGTCCACATATATTTGCACAAGTAAAATGTCATGCTTTTTGTTTTTGATAAAAAGTGTGGTGTCAACTTTTCCTCTTTGAAAACCATTTTCAAGTAAGAATTTGCTTAGGCGTTCATACCAAGCCCTAAGGGCTTGCTTTAAACCATACAAAGTCTTTTTCAGTTTGAAAACATGATTTGGAAATTCATAATTTGTAAAACCCGGAGGTTGATCCACATAAACCTCTTCTTGAATAAAACCGTTCAAGAAGGCGCTTTTGACATCCATTTGAAAATGTTTAAAATCCATGATGCAAGCAAAAGCAAGAAGCATACGAATAACCTCTAGTCTAGCTGCGGGAGCATAGGTTTCATCAAAGTCTATGCCCTCTTGTTGGTTATAGCCCTTAGCAACAAGTCTAGCTTTGTTTCTAGTTATTATTCCATTTTCATCTAGCTTGTTATGAAAAACCCACTTAGTTCCAATTACTAAATGGTTTTTGGGTTTAGGGACTAATTCCCAAACATCATTTCTTTCAAATTGGTTTAATTCTTCTTGCATGGCAAGTGTCCAATGTTCATCTACTATGGCTTCATCAACATTATTAGGTTCAATTTGAGAAACGAAAGCCATGTAATGACATATTTGATTAAGAGAGTTTCGAGTTGTTACCCCTTTTGATATGTCACCTATTATGTTGTCAAGAGGATGGTGTCTTGATGTTCTCCATTCTCTTGGAAGATCAGGAAGGGGTGTCTCTTCTTCTTGTGGAGGTGGTTAATCAATAATGTTCTCCTCTTGAGTTCTTTTCTCCTCAAGAAAAGTGTTTCCCATAATTTCTGCAACATCATCAACACTATCCTCTACTACAATTTTAGGGTTAGTCTCATCAAAAGACACATGCACAGATTCTTCAATGGTCATAGTCCTTTTATTATATATTCGAAAAGCTTTACTAGAATTGGAATATCCAAGAAATATACCTTCATCAGCTTTAGCATCGAACTTACCAAGATTTTCTTTACCATTATTTAAAACAAAGCACTTACATCCGAATACGTGAAAGTGGGAGATGTTAGGCTTCATTCCCTTATAAATTTCATAGGGCGTTTGTTTCATAATAGGTCTTACAAGGACTCTATTCATCACATAGCATGCGGTGCTTGCCGCGTCTTCCCAGAAATACTTAGGAAGGTTGGTCTCATTGAGCATCATCCTCGCTAGCTCTACTAGAGACCTATTTTTCCTTTCCACCACCCCATTTTGTTGGGGAGTCCTTGGTGAGGAAAAATTATGCTCGATTCCATTTTCAGTACAAAAGGTCTCAAATGCCTCATTTTGGAACTCACCACCATGATCACTTCGGATAGTTACAATGTTTAATCCCATCTCGTTTTGAATAACCTTGGCAAGTTTACGAAAGGCACCGAAAGCATCATTTTTATGAGAAATAAACAATGTCCATGTATAACGAGAATAGTCATCCACAATTACAAGTGCATAGTAATTACCACCAAAGCTCATGGTTCTAGATGGACCAAACAAATCCATATGTAAGAGCTGTAAAGGCCGATTTGTAGAAATAACATTTTTAGTTTTGAAAGAGGCCTTTACTTGTTTTCCTTTTTGACAAGCATTACACATTTTGTCTTTTTCAAAACGGAGCTTTGGTAAACCAATTACTAAGTCCTTGTGAACCAACTTATTAAGATGGTCCATGTGAATATGGGCCATCCTCCTATGCCATAGCCAAGTTTCATCCTCTTTGCTAATTAGACAGTATACATCATTTGAAGGTAGGTCATCTAAGCAAACCATATAGATATTTCCAATTCTTTGTCCAATTAACTTGGTTTGATTATTAGAATCTATGACCGTGCATTTTAAGTTATCAAAAACAACATTGAAGTTCTTATCACAAAGATGGCTAATACTTAAAAGATTGTGTTTTAAACCTTCGACATTCAAAACATTTTCAATGATGGGATTTGGACTCTTACCAACCGTTCTAATTCCCAAGATTCTACCTTTGTTGTTGTCACCGTAGAAAACAAATCCACCCTTTTTGGGTGTGAGAGAGGAGAACTTGTTTTTGTCTCCCGTCATGTGCTTGGAGCATCCGCTATCAAGATACCAATTTGTGTTCCTTGCTTTCAGCACACCTACAAAACAATTTCAAGTTTTAACTTTTGGTACCCAAATCATGTTGGGTCCTTGAGAGTTAGCTTTGGGCGCATTGCCCTTTTTAACCCATACTTTCTTGCCTTTGACATTCACATTCTTTCTAGCATTGCAAATAAATGCAGTATGTCCCTTTCTACCACAATAGAAGCATTTTACGAAAGGACTACTAGAAGTATTGGTTGGGCTAAAAAAATTTTAAAGGATTTTTCATGTCATTTAGGGTGATAACCCAAACTAGCTTTATCATAAGTTCCTTTTTGATTTCCTAACAAAACATGGAGGTTGTCTCTCCCATTGATGAATTTTGCAAGGATATCATACAAGTCCTCAATTTTGTTTTTCAAAACATTACATTCATTGCATTTCGAAATTTCATTTATTTTTTTTTTCACATGATAAGCATGATGAGGTTTTATTTGAAAGAATTTGTTTTTCCTTGATAGCCTCCATTTCTTTATTTAATAAACCTATTTTTGTTTCAAGACTAGAAATGGTTCTCTTTGAAGATAAAATGATTTTTCTAAGACGCATGCTTTCATTATTCAATTCTTCACATGCACAAAGTAAGTCATCATATGACAATTCATTTTCAATTTCATTATCAGTTACCTCATCCTCGTCGTCCTCATGATTGGCCATGAGGCAAAGGTTTGCCTCCTCGTTGTCGGATTCATCGGAGTCCATGTCATTGTCTTCCCAAGCAATGTATGCTCTCCTTCCTCTTTTGTCCTTTTGTGGCCTCTTTTCAAATTTGTCATTCTTCTTTTGACTTAGAGGACACTCGGGCCTTATATGACCTTTCTTTTTGCAGTTGAAGCACGTTGGCACATGGGAGGTTCCTTCTCCATCAACCTTCTTTTGAGGAGTGAAGCTTGGTTGGGTTTTCCCTTTGCTCCTCATAAATTTCTTAAATTTTCTTACCATTAGACTCATATTCTCATCTCCTTCACCAAGCTCATCAAGTTCATCAAAGTCAATATCCTCCTCATTTGTTTCACTTATACTTGCTTTGAGAGCAAGCCCTTTCTTTTTCTTATCACTTTCCTCACTTTCTATGAGGCGGTTTAACTCAAGTTCATGTTCCTGCAATTTACCAAATAGAGTTGCCAAAGACATAGATGTTAGATCACGTGATTCGGAAATCGCAGTTACTTTGGGTTGCCAACTTCTATTTAAACATCTAAGAACTTTATTAATTAAATCTTCATTATTAAACACCTTCCCAAGAGCCCTAAAATGATTTATTATATGGGTGAAGCGTTTTTGCATATCTTGTATGCTTTCACCTTGTTTCATCCTAAATAGCTCATACTCATGGGTTAATGTGTTCATTCTAGCCCTTTTGACCTCGGTAGTACCTTCATGGGTCAATTCAAGGATGTCCCACATTTCCTTAGCGGTCTTGCAATTTGAGACCCTGTAGAACTCATCATAGCTTAAAGCCGAGGTGATGATGTTCCTAGCTTTTAAATTGTATTGGACCTTTTTCTTTTCCTCGTCGGTCCAAAAAGTTTTTGGTTTATCCACCGAAGCACCATTAACTTCGTGCTTGGGGACAAATGGACCATTTTCCACAGCATCCCAAATATCAATATCAGATGCTTCTAAAAAGATTTACATTCTTTCTTTCCAATAACCATACCCCTCACCATCGAACGATGGAGGTCTGTTTACGGAATTACCCTCATTACGAAAATTGTTTGAAGTCATCTTTCCTCTTGAGACGGTTTCGTCCTATATATCCAAGAGTTAAGCTAGGATGCCACTTGTTGACAAGTGACCTCAAACACAAGAAGGGGGTGAATTGTGTGTGAATTGATTTTTGAAAACTTTTGGCAATTTAAACTAAGTTTAAAACTTGTTTTGATAAACAATAACTTAATAGTAAAACGTTGTGAAATAAAGCGTATGAAAAATAAAATCGTAGCGATAAAGATAAAGAGATAAGGAAGAAAATGACACAACGATGTATCCTGGTTCGGCCACACAACTACCCACGTGGCCTACGTCCAGTCCCCAAGGCAATACGACTAAGGGATTTCAATCAACTCTAGTTTTTAAAACAGGCTAAACTAGAACCTTTACAAAGTAGAGAACTCTTAACACAAATCACAGGACGTACTATCCCTTGTGCAAGAGTCTCAAGAAAACGTTCGTGAGATCACACTCACTTAAAGTAAACTGTAAAAGTTTTATAATGAGAAAGCACTCAAAAGTGCAGATATGAAATACAACTTGAAGCACAATAATAGTAACACCTATATGGTGTATAAGATTCTCAAAGTAATATGATCACGTGTAAGTGCAAGAGTAAAATGAAATATTAATCAGAGTTTAAGCACAATAGAGAATAGAGGAGAGTAGTATATGGGGCATTTTTCCAAGGCTGCCAAGCTTCCTATTTATAGAGAATAGGTTAGGGTTCAATGTGAAATTAGGTCAAGCCTCTTAAAATGCATTTCTGTCGCATCATAATCGATTATTTAAAAGCCATAATCGATTATTTAATGTGTTTTCATGAAGCGCGTCTGGACAGAAAGGTCATTATCGATTACCATAATCGATTATGTGTTCACTGCTTTTTCACCAAAGGAGATAATCGATTTTATTAATCGATTATGATGTTACTGACTCTTTCATAAAAGGCTATAATCGATTACATAATCGATTACAGGGTTTCAGTTGTAGCACATTGGAAGTCAATAAGGTCATAATCGATTATCGAATTTCAATAATCGATTATTATATTTCAAAATTTGAATTCAACGGCTTTAATATCATAATTACTCATTAACACTCATTAAAGCCATTTAACCACGACTCATAATTGATTATAGCATTTCCATAATCGATTATGGCGCGTATCAGGTTGAGATTCAAAAACTTGACAATTAAGGAAAGATTGCCCAATTTAAGCTTAATTTTAATTGTCAGTTTTAATCGCCTGTTATTAATTATTTAACCAC
This sequence comes from Echinosophora koreensis, assembly GCA_035048595.1. Classification (NCBI taxonomy): domain Eukaryota; kingdom Viridiplantae; phylum Streptophyta; class Magnoliopsida; order Fabales; family Fabaceae; genus Echinosophora; species Echinosophora koreensis. The sequence goes on along the minus strand of JAPCYP010000047.1, from coordinate 1,281,203 downwards.
ATGATATATCTTTTAAAGCACATGTTAAATATGTGTGTGTGTGAGTGACCATATTAAGTTGAGAACCCTACTTACCATTTACAGATTATTCTAAAACAACCAATACAAATAGTAAAATTCCCTTTTTACCCCTCTTGATTGCTTTGCCTAATCTTGACTACTTGTTTGGCATTTTTCACGCTTTTTGCAAATAAGTCCTCAGACTTAAAAAATCTTTTGTCATTCATCAAAATATATGTACCTGTCAAGGCATACATCCACATAGGAAATTGTTTCTACTATATTGGAATTGGAATTTAATTTGGAGATCTTTATGCTTGGACATAGAATGAATTAATTATATTATTGATGACTGTTGAATGTGAAATATATTGACTATGAGAATGTAAATATGTTTATGAAAGATGATTGATGTATGTGGTTGAAAATTATGGATAGTACTTGGTGGAATGGATTGCTAAAGAGTGGGAGGCTCCGGTATATAAATATCACGGCCGGGGATGAGGGGACCTCGAGCTCGTTAGATACCCTGGGCGTTGAGGCAGGATGTTGATGTTTGCCGGAGGGTGCAGTATCTTCGGGGTACAAAATTAAAAACGTCTGGGCGAGGGACCTTGAGTGAACAACCCCGAGTGGACCCAAAGACTCGATATATATGATATGATATGTATCCCCTTATGAGCAGGACATGAGTTATGAGAAAAGAAAGTTGTGCAAGTCATTCCGCAAGTAATTTTTTGGAGGGACAAGATGTTCATACAATATTTTATTAGTTTATGAGATCATTTCCACATGTGAAGGCATTTTTTTCACCCTTGATTTTGTGTGATTGTATGTGTTTGGGGGAAACTCCCTCATTGAGTCAGTTGACTCACCCCATGTTTAACTTGTCAGTTGCAGGTATCTGCGAAGCCGCCATAAGCCTTGGATGCCATGTGGATAACTTTAGGGGTTGGACCCTTAGTTTCTTTATTTTTTTTATTTAGGAAGGACTTTGTAATTCTTTGTGTTGTTAGTCACTCTGATGTATTATATTCCTTATGTAAGTAGTGAATGTAATCTTTTACTTTAGATGAGATGAATTTGTGTATGCTTGTGAGGCTGCGAAGGGGACAGATGAGGCTTTCCCTTTCGACCAGTCATGACAACAAAATTCGGGTCATGACACCCAGACCCTACTAGTATGTCGAATAATCGACAATGGCTAAATCCTATTAAAATAATATTTTAATGTTGTCTAAGGTTTAGTTGTTGTAGGTTTACCGATGATAAGCTTGAAACCCTAGGTTAGAGAAATTGTGTTGATTGGGGTTATTTGAATTGCATGCTACCGTGTTGTCTGGCTTATACATGTTAATAGGCGGTGTTTGATATATATATATATATATATATATATATATATATATGTGTGTGTGTGTGTGTGTGTGTGTGTGTGTGTGTGTGTGTGTGTGTGTGTGTGTGTGTGTGTGTGTGTGCACATTTGTTGATGATCGATCGAATGGTCTGATGCTATGGATGAGTTTAGGGTTAACACCATGGTAATGCCTTGAGACTGCAGCTTTGAGGCCGGGATGTATGGGCATCCTCTGTGAGAATGCGAATGTGTAAGAAGGATCCGATGTTAACTAGAGGATGATTGTTGCATTGCAAATTTCCAAGTGGTGGGCCGTATGGCAGGGAGTCATACTAGTGCGAGTACGGATTATTGAAGGGCCGGCCTATAAAGAGACCTTGGGGATGTTCGAATCGGACTTGGGATGCTCACAGTCCTAATGTGTCATGTAACCCAATATAGCCTGGTTTTCCCGACTTTATCCTTGAGTATCCATGTCACAGGTGGACGTTCCGAGGTGACCAAGATACCCCTATTGGAGCCGAGCTCATAGAGGGATGCACTCTTATAGGTCACAACGAGCATAAGGGTTACTGGGAAAACTAAATGACGTTCTCTGAGCGGTGAGCCTCGGTAAGGAGAATGTCTTGAAGATGAGCCATGTGAGAGATATCAACCGACATGCATAGAAGTGAGACCATAGAGGAATGATCTGAGAGTTAAATCTTGAGGATGTATTGTGTTGGTGTGACTCGGAAGATATTTGTTACTTGTTTATATGTGTTGTGTATGTATGATATACTATTCTATGTGTCCCCATCCCCCTTTTATGATACAGAGCATATATTGTTTATATATTTCTTTATATGTCTTATTAAGAAAGAGCTGATAATTTCTTTTAAGGGAAATTACAATTGCTTGAGGTAATGGAAGAAGAGGGCGAGGTGGTAGGAATGGATGAGACCGGGATAACAGTACAACTGGAACCTCCTCGGGAACCAGGAACAGTGGTCATACTAATGAAGCAATACGAGCGATAAGGGAATTCGCTACTGCTATGTTACAGCAAAAACACAGTAGAATGCCCAATTTATGCAAAGGCTAGAAGAGAGAGGAGAAAGGCAACATTAGTTAAACACCGTGAGGGAAGAGGTGAATTTGGAAAATGGTCTGAATGCCTTCATAAAAGGTAACCTGCCTCAGTTCCATGGCGAGTATGATCCTGAGGCAGTAGAGAAATGGCTGTAAGAGGTAGGGAACGTGTTCGTTGTAATGCACTATCGGGAAGAGATGAACATAACCTATGTCGCCTTCATGCTGGTTGGAGCGGCAGATGCTTGGTGGAGGAACAAACAAAGATTGTTGGAGGCGGAAGGGCAAGCGATAAATTGTGAAATGTTCAGAGATAGCTACTTGGAGAAGTATTCTCCAAGGAGCATCAGATGAGGAGTAGGTATGCAGAAAGTTTGAAGACGGACTGAGGCCCGAGTTTAAGCAGGCAATGCTACCACTGGAATTGAATCACTTGCCAGCTCTAGTGGAGAAGTGAACTGTGTTGGAAGGCCACGATCATATAGGGATTATGCAATAGCAACAACAAAGATGTGGTGGACCAGTGAGAGGAAATAATCAGTGAGGCCGAGGAGGCAGATTTCAGTCAAAGGTGAAGCCATATAGTCACCCCACTTAGCAGACAATAAACATGAGAGAAGAAGGTTCCAGTCAAGCACAACGGAAAGGCTTGACTTTTTTCAGATGTGGAGGACGACACCTAAGGAGAGACTGCCCTCGGCTGCAAAATATCACATGTTTCAACTGTGTAAATGTGGGCCATATGTCTTGGAATTTCCCACAAGGCAATATTGGGAGAGCTCAAGTTCCACAACAAGCTGGAAGGAATCAGAATATAGGGAGTCAATCTCAAAATAGAAATCTACAAGGAGGAAGACCTCAGGTTGCTAGAAGGGTCTTTATCGTGAGAAGGTCTGAATCCTCTCAAAGTCTGGATCTAATACAGGGTAATTGCCTAGTGTTTGAAAAACTCTTGTCTGCTTTATTTGATTCGGGTGCTAGTCATTCCTTTATATCTCTAGAGTGTATGGATCATTTGTAATTGCCTATTTCTTCTTTACCATATGACCTTAATGTTTCTACCCTTATGGGTGAGACATTTAAAACCATATTTATTTGTCGAGATTGTCCCATTGTTTTGGAAAATAGGCAATTCATTGTGGACCTCGTCGGTCTGCCTATGCAGCAAATTGATATTATCTTGGGCATGGATTGGCTTTCGGCCAACCATGTAGTTTTGGACTGTTCAAATAAAACCCTTCGTTTCTCAGAGCAAATTGGATTATTGCCTGTCAATGACAGTAACTTGGTAGAAGGACAATCAAGAGACTGCATGGTGTTGTTTTCTTTGGAAGCCATGGGGTCTCCAAAGCCAGATGCCCTGCCTGTCGTATACGAGTTTCCAAAAGTATTCCCGGATGACGTTCCAAGCTACCACCTAAGAGAGATAGATAGAGTCCACGATAGGTCTCGTACCAAGGACCAAATCGATTTCGATAGCACCTTATCGAATGTCCCCAACAGAGTTGGTAGAGCTGAAAAAAGCAGTTGGATGACATGTTGAAGAAAGAGTTCATCTGACCAAGCGTTTTACAACCGTACTGGGACAGCGGCGTGGCAGGACTAACGGCCACCTCATTACCTACAGAGGATCCCACCCAAGATCCCGATCCTCGGTGATATAGAGATCGTCTACCACAATGACCGTGGGTGGAAGATCGACCACTCAATGTTCTTCATGTCTTACATCGGCCCCGTCAGTTTGTATATAGGGCTAGCAGGAGGTCCCTATTTTACCATCATCGGCCCGTATTGTATCGCATAGTGCTTGCCGTTTTCAAAGATATGGTATCCACCACGTCAGCGGGAGTACTCCGATGACATGTGGAAGATGGTGGATCATTCAGAGGCCAGGAGCAGAGTGGGCATGGTTGACAAAGGGAGGAAGAGGAAGGACTGTGCAGGCTATGTATCATTACCGACATCGTTGGGTAGTGATGAGGGCTAGAGATGCCAGGGTTTATCGATGCAGATACTGCGAAGGCAATGGTAGTTCCAGACGCCCACATCACTAAGGGTGTGGATTTGCCAGGTTGCGTCTGTAGGATGAGTGCCTCTGTGAGCTTGTTTTTGTGTTTTGATGTATCTTTTGAGAGGCGGGTCGGGTATCTTTAGGACCTTTTTCTTTTCTATGACTAGTTTGATGTATATTTTCCTTTTACCAGCATCTGTATAGTTTGACTAAGGGACCATGGTCCCATGGATGGGACTTGGCATACTCTGATGATGACATGTACATATTATATAATGTGTGATGTATGTCTATAGTTATGCAAGTTTAAACATTTTCAATTCTTTACAGTTTTTAATATTATAATATTTTTTACTGTAATAAAGTATGCTAACGTCAATAACAGATTAAGGCTTAGTTAATTAGGTTCTTATTTAATGGGACAACGGGGTGTCTCAATTAGAGTGTGGAGGTTGTTGATAGTATTTGGAATTGGGAGGTTGATAGGTCTGTTGAGGGACGAATTGATAATCGAGCCAGTAATAGCACATGGATAGAACTTCATCCATCGCGACCTCTACCACGACCACCACGACCTCTGCCGCATCCGTTACAACCCCCCACGAAAGTACTGCAAAGGAGGAACTGAAAAAACTATTGAATTTGAGCCAAGTTGGCTTGAGGTGTGGGATCAGTGGCATGAGCAGCCACGTTTGCAACATTTACAGTGGCTGCACTACGTGAGGCATTCTGCTTTTAACGATTAAGGCACACTTCCCGAGCAAGAAGAAAAGTTTCAATTCATCAAGTTTTGAAGCATCATAGCGAGTACTAACAAGATTAATCAAGGAGTCATACTACTTAGGTAACCCTTCCAAAATCACATCCATATGTTCTTGAGAGGACACAGGGTCACCAATGGAATAGAGAGCAACGACCAAAGCTTTAACACGAAGCACGAATTTAGAGATGGATCTATCATCTTTCTTGGTATTTTGAAGTTTTGTATGAAGCATTCTTGCTCGAGCACGAGTCTTGGACTAGAAACTGTTGTGCAACTTTTCCCAAAGTTGCCATGAATGGACACAGCTAATCAAGCGAACGAGAATCGACGCAGTTACGAACGATTGAAGACATGAGAGAATGATCAAATCTTGAAGCTCCCACTGCGTATACACTGGATTGAGGGTTCCAGCTTGACGATCGGACTCAGATAGGTATCAAATCGGAATTTCCAGTGACACCAGATGATAAACTGTCGTTATGTATACTTTATTATTGGGAAATTGGGTGCATTTTATTATATATTTGGGCATTTAATATTGAATTGACAACCAATTTCTTTTTTTGTTGGAGGATTGATGAGTTTTGAAGTGTCCTTTTAAACTTAATAAATTAATCAAATTTTATAATTATTTTATTTGATTTGATCTCACTTTTTGATTATTTTATTTGTAGGTCAATTTAAATAAAAAGTGAAAAGAAACATCAAAGCTAGAAGAATTTCACAATTAAATTTGGCAATTGGAATTGAGAAGGAAGAAGCGGTGCAACAGCTCCAAGAGATGAAGGTTAATTGCTTTAGCAATTATAAAGCCATGTGGGACCCATTTATTAACTTTACAATCCAATTAGAATTGAACTTGGGCCACTGGAGATGATGAACTCACGTACGGTACAGGGACTTTTATTTAAGGCTGAAATTGAAATTGCCATGTGGGCCCAGTGTGAAAGAATATTTTGCCTAGTTGAATTTGGTAGCTTGAGGTCAATGGGCCACCTGATAGTCAATAACTCCAATTGCAATTGGATTTGAGAGAAGCTGATCAAAGTAATTTGGAAATATAAATAGAGCGTCAGCGAGTTTTAGAGGAGGAGGCAGCGCCCCATAGCTGCTAGAGCTTTTACAAAGCAGCCGTTCTACACCAGAGACAGCAGCCGTCATTGAGCACAGTGAGGAAGGTCGAGTCTTGAAGTGAAGGACCGTCTCCCAATTGATTTGAAGAACTGCTTCGCGTCAAAAGGGTGTTCGGGTTTTAGTTTTCTTTTTCTCTTTTATGGATTGTTACATATCTTTGATTTGTATAGTGGTTAGTATGACTATGCGTAGCTAAATTCATTCCTAGGGTAATGGTGAATCTTATGTTTTGATACCGTTGATGTTTGCCTATTTTTAATATGATTCAGTGTTTCTGTTAATTGATTGGTTTAATCCTTGTGTTTGAACTTCTATGAGAATTGATCATTCTTTACTAAGTTAGTTAATTGACTGGCGACCGTACCACAATTAGTTAACGGAACTCTAGGATTAACCGGATTTGGGGTTGCGTGGACCAAACGCAATCCCTCGTTTTCAATCAGTTATTGAATTAATAAAACTTGCCAATTCTTTATGCTTCTTTTAACTGTTTACCTTGCATGACCATTGGGGGTAACTGATTAAGGGAAAGAATATTAATATTGCATGACCATTGGGTATTTATAGATTTAGAGTGAGTGATTGGCAATCAATAAGAAACGCATATTATTGAGGAATTGGGTAACATCATAGGTAGTGACATAAGTGAAACCAGGCACCCTAGGCTTTCCATAATTGATCCTTTGCTTGCAATTCTTTGCTTTTCTTGGATTTCACAATCTTGTTGCTTTTATTCCGTTGTTTTCAACCAATTCGATTGTCTATATAACATAAGGAAATAATTAATCTAGTACTTGTCAACAATCTCTGTGGGTTCGATACTTGGAGTCCCAAATACTCCTATATTACTTTTACGATAGGGTGCACTTGCCCTTAAGTGTAGTTTTAGCGCAACAAGTTTTTGGCGCCGTTGCCGGGGATTGTTTTTGACAATATTAGAGAGATTAATTCCTAGTTAATTTAGAATTTTTTTTTTTATTATTTTCTTTATTTGTTTATTTTAACACTTTCCTAAGAGCATATTTGCAGTTGATCATTGGTGAGAGGAGAAATCTTGAAGATTATCTCATACCCACTTTGGAGCCAGTATGCAATCATTGGATTGATTATGAGAGCCACTCCAACTGGGGCCAATATGATTCTTATTGGGATAATGTCTATGAGCTACCTTACTTGCAAAATCAGTGGCCAGAACCAGAGGAGCAAGAGTCAGACTTGGAGGAGGCCTTTGCTAAAGTCATAGAGTGGACTGATAACCGATTCAAGGCTTTGGAGACTCAAATCTCCACCCTTGTTACATTGATATCCCAGCAATTCCAAGAATCACTACCCACTCAAGCTGAATCAAATCTAGAGGTAGAGGCTCAAGTTATCACTTTTAGGAGTGATCAAGAGTTGAGTGAAGAGCTCAAGCATGAGGCACAAGTTTCCATAGAGAGGGATGAAGCTCTCACTGATGGGAGCATTTATGAGGAAAATAAGAAAAACCTTGTGGTTCTAGACATTAAGAAAATGGAGGAAGTCCCAATTATTTTGGGGCAGACACTCTTAGCCATTGGTGATGATGTAATTGAGGTTCACAAGGGAAATGTAACTTTAAGATGTGGTAAGGAAGAGGATGTTTTAAAGGTTTTAAATTCTACCAAATACCCTTATCCTTTTGTTTCTTCCTATTTTATTAATGATGTGGTTATTTCTAACAATTTTGGTGATAAAAGGATGCAGGACCCTATGGAAAAAAATCTTACTTGCAGGATCCTAGTATATTGGTGGGTGGTGAGGAAGCAAAAATTCCATCATCTTTTGAAGTCCATCCACCACATGGGAAATGGAAAAACCACTTGAACCACATAGTTAGAAAATTGAGAAGGGGCAATGCCTTAAAGGAAAAATTTGCACTTGGAGAGCCCCCTGATTGATCACTTTTGAGGTACCGTCAGGCTCAAGACGTTAAACAAGCGCTTTACAGGAGGCAACCTGTGGTATTTTCCATTTAGTTTTTATTTTTGCTTATTTTCTTTTTCTTTTATTTTCTATTCCCTTTTAGCAATGGAGCTCAAACTGCAAGCTGTCTCAGGGAAGTCCTCTTTAATCTCTTTCCCAGTTACTTTTATGCTTTATTTGTAGCATTGGGGACAATGCTAGATTTTAAGTGTGGGGAGGGCAAACTCAATTTTTCTCTATTAGGTGCACATGTTTTCACTTAACTTATCTATCACATGCACTTAGCTAGTTGACTGAAATGATTGTATTGTGTTTTGAGTGATGATTCTGTGCCATTTTTTATAGAAAAATTAGAGTTCTATATCATTAGGGGACCCAATTTAAAATTTTTTGCTTGCTTTGACAGACATATGACTAAAATTGAATTGGGATTATCATTTGAAAGCTGAAAATTAGCATAAGATTCCTTGTTTGACTGTTTTTCATTGAATTGAGTTACAAAATGTGAGACTTGAACCATTATAGGGGTATTTGCTAAATCATGAATACTCACCCCTCTCTTTGTTTGTGCGGTGTTCCCCAAGTTTGTGCATTCTAGAACTTGTTTTGTGATCATTTCAAGGCGAATTTGATTTGCATGCATGTTGAATATGATTGAGGCAATCGTAAGTATTTTTCTGGCCTTCAGATGTATTGTTTTGCCATGTCCATTAGTTGCCCATTTTGAGCCTTAGAAAAAAATTATTTTCCTTGGTACCCAAGTATAAATTTAAAAATTGTTTGGTGGTACCTCTTGGAAACATAAATGGAGCAAATAGATTTGGAATGTATTAATGAGATATTGCTTATGTATGACTGACAAATTATTGTTGGGAATTTTTTTCTCTCTGTTTGATGTGAAAAGAAAAAAATTGAAAAGAAAGAGAGAGATCGAAATAACTGGGAATTGAATTGAAAAAAAAAAAAGAGATAAAAATAAAGGAAAGGAAGAAAGAAGAAGAAGAAGTGATAGGAAAAATAATGTAAAATGTGAAATTCTTTAGAATGGATAAATGGTGTTATTCAGCAATTCATATCTAATGCTCCATTTATGCTCTAAGGGTTATTTGTTTCATTCTTGATTTCCTTTAGCCTTTTGCATATCTATTTTCTTTCTTTTTCCTACCTAACATCATTCCCATGGCCACGTTACAACCCATGAAAGACCTCTTGATTCTGGATGCATGTAAACTTTTAGTGGAGATTTGATCTATAAACAAGCTTATGATAATGTGCTTTCTTTTGGGAACTTGAGTGATAATTGTCTTTACCCTTATACACTTATAGAGTTGTGAGAAGATTGACCCTTTATTCATTAAGAAGTTTGATTTTAAGGAACCTAAGCCTCTAATTGGGCAATCTCTTGATTTTTCCTATAAAAATTTGAGGTTAATTTATCTGTCATTGCTTGTTGAAGATTTAGGGTCCCTTTTTGGTTGGTTCTTTGATTTTTTCAGTTTTCTTTTAGGTCAGGATTATTGCTTGAGGACAAGCAATCCTTAAGTCTGGGGAAGTTGATAAACTGTCGTTTTGTATACTTTATTAATGGGAAATTGGGTGCATTTTATTATATATTTGGGCATTTAATATTGAATTGACAACCAATTTCCTTTTTTGTTGGAGGATTGATGAGTTTTGAAGTGTCCTTTTAAACTTAATAAATTAATCAAATTTTATAATTATTTTATTTGATTTGATCTCACTTTTTGATTATTTTATTTGTAGGTCAATTTAAATAAAAAGTGAAAAGAAACATCAAAGCTAGAAGAATTTCACAATTAAATTTGGCAATTGGAATTGAGAAGGAAGAAGCGGTGCAACAGCTCCAAGAGATGAAGGTTAATTGCTTTAGCAATTATAAAGCCATGTGGGACCCATTTATTAACTTTACAATCCAATTAGAATTGAACTTGGGCCACTGGAGATGATGAACTCACGTACGGTACAGGGACTTTTATTTAAGGCTGAAATTGAAATTGCCATGTGGGCCCAGTGTGAAAGAATATTTTGCCTAGTTGAATTTGGTAGCTTGAGGTCAATGGGCCACCTGATAGTCAATAACTCCAATTGCAATTGGATTTGAGAGAAGCTGATCAAAGTAATTTGGAAATATAAATAGAGCGTCAGCGAGTTTTAGAGGAGGAGGCAGCGCCCCATAGCTGCTAGAGCTTTTACAAAGCAGCCGTTCTACACCAGAGACAGCAGCCGTCATTGAGCACAGTGAGGAAGGTCGAGTCTTGAAGTGAAGGACCGTCTCCCAATTGATTTGAAGAACTGCTTCGCGTCAAAAGGGTGTTCGGGTTTTAGTTTTCTTTTTCTCTTTTATGGATTGTTACATATCTTTGATTTGTATAGTGGTTAGTATGACTATGCGTAGCTAAATTCATTCCTAGGGTAATGGTGAATCTTATGTTTTGATACCGTTGATGTTTGCCTATTTTTAATATGATTCAGTGTTTCATTTAATTGATTGGTTTAATCCTTGTGTTTGAACTTCTATGAGAATTGATCATTCTTTACTAAGTTAGTTAATTGACTGGCGACCGTACCACAATTAGTTAACGGAACTCTAGGATTAACCGGATTTGGGGTTGCGTGGACCAAACGCAATCCCTCGTTTTCAATCAGTTATTGAATTAATAAAACTTGCCAATTATTTATGCTTCTTTTAACTGTTTACCTTGCATGACCATTGGGGGTAACTGATTAAGGGAAATAATATTAATATTGCATGACCATTGGGTATTAATAGATTTAGAGTGAGTGATTGGCAATCAATAAGAAACGCATATTATTGAGGAATTGGGTAACATCATAGGTAGTGACATAAGTGAAACCAGGCACCCTAGGCTTTCTATAATTGATCCTTTGCTTGCAATTCTTTGCTTTTCTTGGCTTTCACAATCTTGTTGCTTTTATTCCGTTGTTTTCAACCAATTCGATTGTCTAAATAACATAAGGAAATAATTAATCTAGTACTTGTCAACAATCTCTGTGGGTTCGATACTTGGAGTCCCAAATACTCCTATATTACTTTTGCGATAGGGTGCACTTGCCCTTAAGTGTAGTTTTAGCGCAACACCAAATAACGGTGGTTTTGGTGCACTTTGATTATTGGATCGATCTGTTGTTTCCATAACAAGAAGTTGTCTTCAGTCAGTTTTTCCGATCGAAATCGTCATGGAGAACGCCGGAGGAGGAATCGCCAGTGTGACACCCTTCACCCCGCATGTATTTATAAAGCGATAACATAAAAGGAAATAATTTAGTTTTTTCGAAAAATAGATAAACACATGCATATCATTTATTATGAAATGGAAATCAACGGGTAGAAGATACCACATTCAAATCATGTTTAAGAAGAAAGACATGACATAAACGTAAACATAAATGAAAGATATAAACAAACTCAACCCCGATGTCACATTACAGAGCTGGTATAACCGATCCGATAAAACAACTCGGATAACAACTAAAAAACATAAACTAAACTTCTAGGAGAGGTTCCTCAGAGTCACTCCTCAGCAAACTGCTCACCGTCCTCTGCATACCACAAGAAGGGGTACATGCAAAGCAACAACAAAAGACCGGGAGTAAGAAACATATATATCAACATAACGGCATAGAAGCAGTTAGCAAGATGAACATGCATCATATAAACATAACATATAAAAATAAATGTTTCATCATATTAATATCATATATATACATTCCAAACAAGGTATGTTATGTGATGCAACGCTACTCCGCTACTCCAATGCATGAATGAGCAACACAGCGCACAACCAACAATCACCACCTCCGCTTGGGTCACTCGGCTACCCAAGTTCATCATCATCATCAACGTTATCTTTCATCTTTAGTCTTTAATCTTTTATCAGAAACTCTTTACACTTACACTCTGGCCAAAAAGCACCAGAGCTCAACACCTTGACCATTAAGCATCAAGGCCCCCTTGGAGCAAACACTAGGCTACCAAGGTCCAATATATGTTAACAACACCTTGACATTATGCATCAAGGTCCCCTTGGAGCGAACACTAGGCTACCAAGGTCCAAAACAACAACACTCTGGCCAATAAGCAAACGAGCTCAACACCTTGACCACTCGGCTATCGAGGCCCCCTTGGAGCGAACGCTAGGCTATCAAGATACAGAACATCATCTTTCCACTTTAATTATTAATACTTCGACTGATCAGGTACAGAGCTCAACACCTTGACCATTAAGCATCAAGGCCCCCTTGGCCACTCGGCTACCAAGGTACAGAACAACATCTTTAAGTTATCTAACTCATCTTTTCTTCGTTTTGTGTCTTCTTTCATTAATTGGATACTTTGGGGTAGAACCCCTGTTTTCAGCATTCTGGTTCTGTTCTGGTCAGGTGAGCACGGGCGTGCTCACCCTCAGCACGAGCGTGCCGGACCTGCAGGCAAGCACGGTCATGCTGCCTGCTGAGCACGAGCGTGCTCAATTGCGTGCCCTGCTATGGATTTCAAACTGGAGCACGAGCGTGCTCCCTGTTAAGCACGGCCGTGCTAAATGGAGCGTGGCCGTACTGATATGGGCAGAAAGGGTCATAAACCCTTTCCCAAATCTTTGGGGCAGTTCACAGATTCAACCTATTGGCTTTTAACTAATCCATCGAACATCAGCTTCATTAATCTTAATTGTTCTTCAGTAATATTCATGTCTTATCATCATGGGGAATTAATCCTTTAATCACAGCTTCGTTATTAACGCTCCTAGAACACTCACTAATCAATCCTAGGGTCTTTAACTAAGCCCTATGAACATAACCTTACCTCTCACACTATATTCATGTCTTATGAACAACTGGGACAACATCCCTTAAATCTCATTATCATCGTTAATGTATTTTAACATCTTAACATCATTAATAAGCCCTATTAATTGGTTAGAGTCTTATTAACGTCATTGTTGGCATTAACATCCCCAACAATCAACACTCATTCAGAGCACCACATCATCATCATAATGATAACAGCATTCTCATAGTCATAACAACATCATCATCATAATAGTATCATCATCATCATAGACATTCATGGTATCAATAAACATCATACTCAATTGGGCATACCAATACCATCCATTCATACATCATCAATAATTAACATAAAACAATATAACAATTAAAGCATGCCATTAATATTATAATCATATCATACATACATCAATTAACATCAATAGACAATAACATATGACAGGGTCATGGTTTAACCTTTCATCTTACGCTACCCCCAACGCCTACATGTCAATACTATTCCTTCTCCCCATACCTGGTATGAAGATTCCAACCAACGAAAGCTAACTGGCAACCCAGACGAAGAACCAACGCGTTTCCCTCAAGCAGCTTGACTAGCTTTCCAAGCCTTGGTCAAACAAAAGGTTAACCAATTAGTTTCCCAAATCAAAACAAGAAAGGGTACTAAAGAGGGAAGGAACCATTACCTTCTACAATTGGCACAGACCAACCTGAAATAGACAACTATAAACACGAGAAGGGGGGTTGAATTGTGTTTATTAGAAATTAAAATAAAGTTGAAAACTTTTCGCACACAGAAGCTAAGTTCAGACAGGTGTAAACTAAGTTACACAGACAGGTCACCTGTCTTGTATATTTTTATAGAAAATCACACAAGCAAGCAGATGAAAAATAAGCTTGATAAAAATAATTTTAACCCCTTAGTTAGAAAGCAAATGATATATAATTAAAACAACTAAAGAGTTTAAGGGAAGAGAGATTAACACAGTGATTTATCCTAGTTCACTCTTTAACACAAAGAGCTATGTCCAGTCCTTGGCAGCACCAAGTTTTATCCACTATAACTGATCAGGGTACAGACTCCAAGTATTGTTTGCACACCTAGCCTCTTCAGGCTCCAAGACAAGTATTCTTTGCACACCTAGCCTCTTCAAGCTCACTCAGATTTGTTTGAGAAATTTGGTTTGTAATAAATACAATTTCAGACAGACAGATCTTTTACTAACACTCAGAGAGTGGTTTAAATGTAAAGCTTAGGAAAGACTGTGTAATAACTTCAAATGATTGAAGAATACAGATAGAATGAATGAACAGAGTAATGGCTCTTTAATGCTTTGTAATCTTTGATGTGTTCATCTTCAATGACTTCTGTATTTATAGCCTTCAAACATTTAATATCCATTAGAGACATTCCTTGCAACGATGGATTCAAGCAGAGCTTCATTAAATGCAATAGAGTTGTTCTGGGCAGTCATTAATGCAATGGAAACGTTGGTTGTACTCTAACATGAAGGATCATGGCTTTATGCATCGTGCAGTAGCCAAATCAGAGTTGTGCAAAATGCTTTTGTACTTTGCAGAGTACATTTCCCTTCTTGTGTAATAACCGAGAGTACTAGGGAATAAAGCATGTTGGAAACATTCTTTAACTGGAAGTTTGTCTCTGACTTCCTAGGTTGCTTGAGAGAGTAATCTTCTAAATTTCTTGATAAGCGTGAGAGAGAGATTCAGAGTCTTCTGCATGAGGGGACAGCTTCCAAAAGCTTCGTGTACTTCGAGTTCTTAACAAAGAACCTTAGACGAGTATGAGAGCAGAGCAGAGACTAGTTTTCATCAAAACTTAGGGAAATGCACACAAACATTTTAGAGACTTAATAATCTCCCCCTTTTTTATGATGACAAACATTCAGATGATTTAATAAACCTTAGAAAATATCAACTTAGAGAACAACAGAAAGTAGACAGGTTGAAATTTTCTATATGTGCAGACAGGTGCATTTGAGTTCAAATAACAGTATTAGAGAAATATGCAGCAGCTTAAGTTCAAAACAGAATCAGAGATCAAAAGTTCAATTTTAACTTTTTCTTAACCATCTTATATTTTGTCTAGTTTTGAACACTTAACACTTACTTATCTTAATCATCTTATATTTTTCTCCCCCTTTTGTCAACAACAAAATGGGACAGACAGAAAGCAGTAAAGAGAGAAAGAGATAAAGTAAAGCTGATTTTCATTCATCATAAGCTTCTCATTTACAAGGCAATTTTTACAAAAATAGCTACCTAGACTGATTAAAAAGAAGATACAAGGAATCAACTTTCTTTTCTAGCAGCAGCCTAGCATGCCTTTCTTCATCCAATTGTCTTCTGACTTCTTCTAGCTCAGCTTTAAGTAGATGAAAGCTACTGAAATCCACTATCTGAGAAGAGGAGGCTTCTGAAGACAGGCTGGTTGAAGCAGCAGACAGGTTTGGATACCAGGGTAAGGCTAAAACTGGGGGTGCCTTAGGTACGGAGAAGGGTGAGGAGACACGAGGAAAGATATACTGATGAATGGTTCTGAAATAAAAGAAAGGGAGAAAAGCTAACTTAAACAAAGGTTTGATTCTGACTAGGTCAGTATCAAGAGAGGGAAAGACACAGGAGAGTCTTTCACATAGAGACAGACGAGTGACTCTAATTTGAATATGAGGGGGAAGAGGTTGGTTAGCTAAGACAGATGGAGGTAAGGTAAGAGAGAGTCTATATGATAGAAAAACGAATTTGACCCTGTGACTAAAAGAAAGAAATACCTAGACCTAGAAGGTAACATTACAACAGAGGCAGGATAATGAGATCCTTCCAATGTTCTAATGAACAAAACGATAGGGGGATAGAAGAAAATCTCCCTACATGGGTTCAGAATGTGAGGTGGAGGAGAAGGAATGACAGATAAGTGAGAGACACTTGCAGTCATCAGAGATTGCAGATCACTCACAAACAGTCTTGATGATATGCCAGATTGTTCTCTGGGAGTTGAGTCCTTATGAACAACTGTGTACTGACATATATCAGACATAACATCAAAAGATGTTTGGGTGGGGTGAGAGGAGACAGGTTAAGGAAAAGGAGAGGCAACTGACAAAGGTTTAATGAAAAGGGAAGAAAACAACAGAACTGGGAATACCTTGGTGGAGGGGAGAGGATGGTGCAGAAGGAAAGGTGAAAAACTGATCTTCAAAGAGTCTTGGCTTCTTCCTTGAAGGGGACAGCGCAGCAGCTTCAGGATGAACAACTGTCTGAGTCCCATCAGACAGGTTAGCAGAAGTTGCAGCAGCAGCAGTTACAGCAACAGTTTCTTCTGCAGGGATTTCTTCCCTTCCAGCTTGAGCCACTAAAAGCGTTGAGTAGCCTGACCTTCTTTTTCTGGGAATGATTCCTAAATCAAGAGGTTTCTTTTCTTTTGGCTCCTCCAAGGGTGGAGTTGTCTGCTCCCCCTGAGCAGATGCTTCCTCTTTACTAGGTTCAGAATCCACTTGTCTGACCTTGGTAAAGGTCTTCACTAGTCTTCTCTTCTTGGTGGGTTGTGCTGGTGTAGCAACAAATTTCCCAGCCTCACTTGACTTCCTCTTGGGAGAGGGTTTCTTCAGCTTGAACCTGAAAGGCTCAACTGTCTCAGCAGATTCTTCAGAAGCTGAAGGTTCCTCAGGCTTCTGGTCTTGTCTAGTCACCTTTCCAGCAGGTTTCCAGATTCTTTCAGAGATAGGAACCTCTGATTCACCAGTGGAATCTACTGGTTCTTCTATTTTCCCTTTCTGCTTCTGCTCAGCAGCAGGCTTCCTCTTCTTCTTCTTGTCTTCCTCTTCATCCTCCAGAGGGATTCCTTCAATCCCCATCATAGACAGGACCTTCTTGTCTATGGGAAGAGACATGTCCACAAAGTGAACATCAGTTGGAACAAACAGCTTGTTCCTGAACACTCTTGTCAACAGCATTCCATAAAGATAGGTCTGCATGTTGGTCCTTTTGATCAGAGACTCAAGATACATGTAGATGAGGTCATTGATGTCTATCTTGATTTTGTGAATCAAGTGGTACAGAGCAAATCTGTCCATCTTGGTCACATTGTCTCGTGATCCTTTTCTTGGCATCACACACTCCAGCAGCAGCTTGTGCAAGAACCTGTACTTGGGCACCATGCTGACAGGCTTCTTGTTCTTAGGGTTGGAAACTCCATAAACAGCAATGTTCACATTTTCAGTTCCTACCTGATCTTCCCAGTCAGGTCTGAAGGCAGTTCCAAGCCTTGGACATCTTGTGGCTAACTCCAAAGATCCAATAGGGAAAAGGAGGGTTTTGTCAGACATTTGAGCCTTAAAGCTCTTGGTTCCATCAAGCACGCTGGTGATGACCACAGCATTCCTCCAGAAGTCTCTGACAAGCTTGGGATGAACAAGCTCCTTGATGTCAAAGAAAGCAGTCCACTTAGAGTATTCCAACTCTTCAATGACATCCATTCCCCATTTCTTCATCTGTTGAAGATCAACAGTTTTTCCAGGAAGAATTTTCTCAACGTCAGTCACTCTCATCTCGTATTTCTCAGCTATTTCTTTTGAAGAAAGACGCTTTGAAGATGCCATTTTTTTTAGAGAAAAGGTTACGAGAGATTTGGAAGAAAGAAGGGTTTTAGAGGAGAGAAGACGAAGGTAGAAAGACTTTAGGGATTTTGAAAAAGATAAAGTTTGAACCTTTCGGAAAAATTGCCTTTTATAGCAATAAAGGCAAGAGAGAGAAATAAAACATTTTTAATTCAAAACGGCACGATTTTTGTGGGAAACTGTAGCGCCCACTTAAGACATAATGAAAACATGGTTTCAAGATAAAAACTGTCGTGCCCATGATTAGCTTCAGATTAGTGAATGGTATTAAATAAATAATAACCATTTTAATAAAACTGTTGAGATTCAGCAAAGTGACTCAGCTGAGTCAGACAGGTAATCACAGACAGGTGATACAGAAACTATAAGACAGGTAGCATAGGCAGTACAAAACTCAGACATTTCATTCAACAATGCAATGCATGTTTAAATTGTCTCTAATAAATAAAAATCTTTCTTCTGTTAAAGGTTTAGTGAAAATATCAGCCCATTGATTTTCAGTTTGAACAAACTTAATATCAAAGATACCTTTCTGAACATAATCTCTTATAAAATGATGTTTGATTTCTATATGCTTAGCCTTAGAATGCTGAATTGGATTTTTAGTTAAGCAAATAGCACTAGAGTTATCACACCATACAGGTATATTATGCTCAAAAATAGAGTAATCCTCAAGTTGATGTTTTACCCATAAAAGTTGAGAGCGACAACTAGCAGCTGAGATGTATTCTGCTTCAGCAGTAGATAGAGCAATAGTTGTCTGCCTTTTGCTTGACCAAGAGACTAAATTTGCTCCAATGAAGTGGCATCCTCCACTGGTGCTTTTCCTTTCTATTCTGTCTCCAGCAAAGTCAGCATCACAGAATCCCACTAATCTGTATTCTTTAGTTCTTAAATATAGAAAACCAAGATTAGTAGTCCCAAGCAAATATCTAAATATTCTTTTAACAGCTTTAAGATGAGATTCTCTTGGGTCAAATTGAAATCTAGCACACATACAGACACTAAATTCAATATCAGGTCTGCTTGAAGTTAAATATAATAGAGATCCAATCATACCTCTGTAGACAGTTTGGTCTACCTTTTTACCTTCATCATCTTTGCTTAGCTTTGCATTGGTTTCCATGGGAGTTTTCATTAGTTTAGCACTTTCCATTTTGTACTTCTTAAGCATTTCCTTGATATACTTTTGTTGATGAATGTAGATTCCATCACTTGTCTGTTTGATTTGTAAACCAAGGAAGAACTTTAACTCTCCCATCATGCTCATCTCAAATTCTGCTTGCATCAGCTTTGAAAAGTCCTTGCACAGCTTTTCATTAGTTGCTCCAAAAATAATATCATCAACATATATTTGGACTATAATGAAGTTCTCTTTAGAACTTTTCTTAAACAGAGTAGTATCTACTTGTCCTCAAGTAAAACCATTATGCATGAGAAAAGAACTTAATCTATCATACCATGCTCTAGGTGCTTGTTTTAAACCATATAATGCCTTTTTAAGTTTAAAAACATGATGGTTTATCAGTATCCTCAAAACCAGGGGGTTGTTTAACATATATTTCTTCTTCAATTATTCCATTGAGAAAAGCACTTTTCACATCCGTTTGAAAAAGAGTGATTTGGTGTTGTGCAGCATATGACATTAGAATGCGAATAGCTTCTATTCTAGCTACAGGTGCAATGGTTTCAGTATAGTCAATACCTTCTTGTTGGTTATAGCCTTGAGCTACTAACCTTGCCTTATTTCTGACAACTTTCCCATCCTCATCCAACTTGTTTCTAAAGACCTATCTTGTTCCAATGACAGACTTGTTTTTTGGCTTGGAGACAAGTGTCCAGACATCATTTTTGGTGAACTGGTTGAGTTCCTCTTGCATAGCAAGAATCCAGCTTTCAACATCAAGAGCTTCTTCAATGTGCTTTGGCTCTATTTCTGACATGAAGGCCACATTGCTTGATTCTTTTAAAGTAGATCTGGTTCTCACTCCTTCTGAGGGATTTCCAATGATGAGATCCTTAGGATGATGAGTTTTGAATTTCCAGTCTTTTTGAAGATCATCATGAAGATCTTGACTTGTCTGCTGACTTGTCTGCTCCACTTGTCTGTCTGATTCAGCTTCAGGTTCTGACTTGGTTAAGTCAGGTTGTTGATTTTCTGACTTGTTTATATCAAGACCTGCAAGATCATCTTCTAGATCTGATAATTCCTTATCAGTCTTTAAGCTATCATTAAATTTGACATGAACAGATTCTTCAATAACAGATGTTCTAGAATTATAAATTCTAAAAGCTTTAGACATTTCAGAATATCCTAAAAAGATACCTTTGTCTGTTTTGGAGTCAAACTTTCCAAGTTGATCCTTGGTATTTAAAATGAAGCACTGACAACCAAATGCATGGAAGTAAGAAATGTTGGGGCTTTTTCCTTTCAACAGTTCATAGGGTGTCTTCTTCAGAAAAGGCCTAATGAGTATTCTGTTTTGTACATAACAGGCTGTGTTTACTGCTTCTGCCCAGAAGTACTTAGGGAGATTATTCTCGTTGAGCATAGATCTAGCCATCTCTTGCAGAGATCTGTTCTTTCTCTCAACCACTCCATTTTGTTGAGGATTTCTAGGTGCAGAGAAATTGTGAGAAATTCCATTCTCCTCATAGAACTGTCTAAACTGCTCATTTTCAAATTCTCCCCCATGGTCACTTCTAAGAGTAGAGATACAGAAACCCTGCTCATTTTGTACTCTTTTACAGAATACTGAGAAAGCCTTAAAAGACTCATCCTTGTGGGTTAAGAAGAGTACCCATGTATATCTAGAATAGTCATCAACTATGACAAATCCATATTTTCTTCCAGCCAAGCTAGCAACACTAACTGGTCCAAACAGATCCATGTGTAGCAACTGAAGAGGTCTAGAGGTTGTTACTTGGTTTTTAGATTTGAAACTTGATTTTACTTGTTTACCTCTCTGACATGCATCACACAAAACATCTTTCTTAAAACTAATATCAGGCAATCCTCTCACAAGATTATCCCTTTTTAATTTTGAAATTAGTTTCATACTAGCATGTCCTAGTTTCTTATGCCATAACCATCTTTCATCCTCTTTAGACATCAGACGGGTTACACTTCGATCTGAGAGATCAGCCAGTTCAATCTTATACAGATTTTGTTGCCTTTTAGCTAAAAAAGGGTTTTGCCACTGAGATCTTTAACTATACATAAATCCTTGGTTAAGGAGACATTAAATCCACTATCACATAATTGACTTATGCTAAGCAAATTGTGTTTTAATCCTTTAACCATAAGAACATTTGATATGGAGGGAAGAGGGGGTTTACCACCAATAGTACCAATGCCTATAACCTTCCCTTTCTGATTTCCACCAAATGCCACATGTCCTCCTTTCTTAAGTTGGAGGTCTAGGAACGTAGACCTTTCTCCTGTCATATGTCGCGAGCAACCACTGTCCAAGTACCAGTAGTGGTGTTTTCTTTGTGCTGTTGAGGACATCTGCAACAGAGATTATTTCGTCTTTAGGTACCCATAGTTTTCTGGGTCCTTTTCTGTTAGTTCTAGGAGTCTGTGAAGACTTCCTTCTTTTCTTATGAAGACACTTAGACATAACATGTCCAGTCTTTCCACAGAAATTACAGACAGGTATGGATTTAATGGAAGTAGATTTAGCAGACACTTTAGAGTTTTTAGTTGATGCTTTATGGTGTGTCTGATGGACATATCCAATACCTTCTTTGTTAAGGGAGTGCCTCTGACAACCAAGCAGCTTGGTCAAATTATCTCTACCATTAACAAATTTGGCAAGATCAGAAGTAAGCTCTTCCACTTTCTGTTGAAGTTTTTCAACTTCTTCAGACTGTGGTGTATCACTAGAGATCTTAGCTTCATTAGACTTTTCAGTCTTCAGCTCACTGTTCTCTTTGGCAAATTTCTCACACTCTAGAGATTTCTGTTTATGCTCACTGAGGAGCTTAACATGATCTCTCTTGAGGGATTTGAAAGCCTTAGATAAGCAGTTGGATTCCTCCAGCAATTCCTCATAGGCATCAAGTAATTCCTCATAGTCAGGATGTACCTCATTATCTGAATCTGAGTCAGTGTTGGCCATCAGACAGAGATTAGCTTCTTCCTCTGTCTCTTCATCAGAAGATGTTAACTCCAGATCTTCCCAAGTAGCCATCATCCCTTTCTTCTTCTTTTTGAAGAACTTCTTAAAAGGGGCTTTCTTGAGTTGAGGACATTCTGCTTTGATGTGTCCTGGCTTCTTGCACTCATAGCAGACAATTGAGTTCTTGTCTGTTGAAGTAGATTCTTTGAAGTTCTTGTCCTTGTTGAACCTTCTGAATGGCTTATCCTTCCTGAACTTCTTTTTCTGAAAAAGAAGCTTTATCTTTCTGGTTAGGAGAGATAATTCTTCATCACTTTCAGAATCCTCGGGTTCAAACAGGTCAGCATCACTGGAGGACTCGTCTGCCTTCAAATCTTTAGAAGCTTTTGAGGACTTTTGATCAGCCTTCAGAGCAATTGACTTGCCCTTCTTTGTTGTGATTTCATCTCCAAGTTCTTGCTCATGACCAGTGAGTGTACCAAGAAGTTCATCCATAGTCAAGGAAGTAAGATCCTTGGCTTGGGAGATAGCAGTTACCAAAGGTCTCCACTGCTTAGGTAGACTCCTTAGTATCTTTCCAACCTTCTCAGCATTAGAGTAAATTTTGCCAAGAGATTTTAGGCCATTGATGATAGTTTGGAATCTTCCTATCATCTGAGCAACAGATTCTCCTTCCTCCATGAGAAACAGTTCATACTTTCTGACAAGTATGGCAATCTTTGATTCTTTGACTTTGGCTGTTCCTTCATGTGTGACAGCTAAGGTGTCCCATATTTCTTTGGCAGAATCGCAAGCACAAACCTTTTCAAATTCGTCAGGACTGAGAGCACAAATGTTGTTGTATCTAGCTTTGTGATTCAGCTCCCACTTTGTCTTTTCTGCAGAGGTCCACTGAGCTTTTGGCTTGTCAGTGTTGTCATCATTCTTAGCAATGAATGGACCATCTGTGATGACATCCCAGAGATCAGAGTTTGTAGATAGAATGAACCATTAAGATCTATCTTTCCAATAGTTGTAGTTTTCTCCATTGAAGAATGGAGGTCTGGTTAAGGAAGCTCCTTCAGTCTGGTGACTCCCACTAGCTCCAGCAGTCATGTCTATTCTTCAGGATCTTTTACCTCTACACTGTTAGATGCTCAACCCAGAGGCTGAGCTCTGATACCAACTGAAATAGACAACTATAAACACGAGAAGGGGGGTTGAATTGTGTTTATCAGAAATTAAAATAAAGTTGAAAACTTTTCGCACACAGAAGCTAAGTTCAGACAGGTGTAAACTAAGTTACACAGACAGGTCACCTGTCTGGTATATTTTTATAGAAAATCACACAAGCAAGCAGATGAAAAATAAGCTTGATAAAAATACTTTTAACCCCTTAGTTAGAAAGCAAATGATATATAATTAAAACAACTAAAGAGTTTAAGGGAAGAGAGATTAACACAGTGATTTATCCCGGTTCACTCTTTAACACAAAGAGCTACGTCCAGTCCTTGGCAGCACCAAGTTTTATCCACTATAACTGATCAAGTTACAGACTCCAAGTATTGTTTGCACACCTAGCCTCTTCAGGCTCCAAGACAAGTATTCTTTGCACACCTAGCCTCTTCAGGCTCACTCAGATTTGTTTGAGAAATTTGGTTTTTAATAAATACAATTTCAGACAGACAGATCTTTCACTAACACTCAGAGAGTGGTTTAAATGTAAAGCTTAGGAAAGACTGTGTAATAACTTCAAATCATTGAAGAATACAGATAGAATGAATGAATAGAGTAATGGCTCTTTATTGATTTGTAATCTCTGATGTGTTCATCTTCAATGACTTCTGTATTTATATCCTTCAAACATTTAATATCCGTTAGAGACATTCATTGCAACGATGGCTTCAAGCAGAGCTTCATTAAATGCAATAGAGTCGTTCTGGGCGGCCATTAATGCAATGGAAACGTTGGTTATACTCTAACATGAAGGATCATGGCTTTATGCATCGTGCAGTAGCCAAATCAGAGTTGTACAGAATGCTTTTGTACTTTGCAGAGTACACTTCCCTTCTTGTGTAATAACCGAGAGTACTTGGGAATAAAACATGTTGGAAACATTCTTTAACTAGAAGTTTGTCTCTGAACTCCTAGGTTGCTTGAGAGAGTAATCTTCTGAATTTCTTGATAAGCGTGAGAGAGAGATTCAGAGTCTTCTGCATGAAGGGACAGCTTCCAAAAGCTTCGTGTACTTCGAGTTCTTAACAAAGAACCTTAGACGAGTATGAGAGCAAAGCAGAGACAGGTTGAAACCAATTTGTATGAAGTCAACAATCCTAGTCAGCAGACAAGATGACTTTTTGCTTATCCAGACAGGTTGTTACTTATGTAGACAGACAGGTGAGTTTTGTTATTTTCTGATCTGTACACTAAGTAGACAGGTTAGCAACCACAAAGTAGGTTAATTAAATCATTAACCAATGTTTAGTTTTCATCAAAACTTATGGAAATGCACACAGACATTTTAGAGACTTAACACAACCAAGATCTCCCAAAACTAGAGCAAGAACACCAAAGGCATCAAAGGGGCTCAAGGGGAGGAATAGAGAAGAGGTTTTTGCCCCACAAAAGCTGCCCAAAGTGTCAAAATAGGGTTTGGCTCATAACCCTCATGAAACTGCTCTATTTAAAGACTCTGATACTAGAGCACGGCCTTGCTCCCTGTTGAGCACAGCCGTGCTCAACTCTTGAGCATGGGGCATTGAAATAATGGCTTGCGAAACCTCCAAGATGATCGATTTGGCCAAAACACATAAAATAAGACTTGTAGATAATTCTCTTAGCTTTCCAACACCATAAATATCACCTTGATCGGACGTCTAGAACTCAAGATATGGCCAAAACGGTGAAACATGTTACTAGGACTCTAAAAGGATTGAACCTTTCTAAGGCTAAACTCCCTCAAACATGAACTTAGACATCAAAAACAACCTAACAAGCATATTCAAACATATATATAATATATATAAATGTATTAAGCTTATTTACGAAAAACGGGGTGTTACAGCCAGAAGTAACACCGGAGGAGTTGGCGGCGGAGGATGTGGAGGAGGAGTAGAATCGGTATCGCCAGAAGCCATTGATGTTTCACCTCGATCTAGATACCATGTTATAAGAGATACAAAGACTAAAAGAGAGAAAGCGAGAACAATCTGAATTTCGTATTTTTATTCACTGAATTCTGCTCCCTCCGATCCATATTATAAGAGACAAAACCCTAAATCATAGAGACTAAGGAAATTTTTTCAAATGAGCTAATTATAATCAATACTCATATAGATTTCCAGCAATACCCCTTCTAATTTTAATTAATACTCTTATGTCTTATAATTAATGACAATAACTTAATTCACACAAACTCCACTAATGTAATTTATCACTAACCACTCAACCGTAAAGCTCATAGTGTCACCGTCCTTCCATTTTCTTGAAAAAGCTCAATGTCGCCCCTCTCCCTTCGTATTCAAAGCATACAACAATTGAAATTTTCAATAGACAATTTTTTTTCAAATCTAATTTTCTCACCATTTTCTTGACAACAATCTCCCACCAAATTGTAAGCAAATAAACTTGGAGGGATTTTAAATTTCATTTTTGAATGCCAAAATAAATTATGCGCAGTCACCTATCCATCTCCATTTCAGTATATAAAGAGACACTTATTCATGTTATATTCATTGAGATTGAAAAATGCCTCTTGACATAGACTTGAATGTTGCTTTCACCAATACTGGTGAAGCACCACCTTTGAAAAAAATGATACATTGACAGCATCAAATGTGTTTCAGTTTGATTTAAATCATCCCTCATCATCCAAGTTCAAGATGACACAAACCTAAGTTTTCTATGTGTAGATGATGATGAAGATGATGTCCAAGATTGAGCAAACAATATTGATTCTTGCTAGGATGAAGAAGAAGGTCAGTAAGAATTTAACTATGATTCTGCAATAACCTTCTTCACTGGGGTCGTAACATGTATCATTGAAAATGCTATATGTGTTGTGAATAATTGTTTATGTGGTTTTGAGTGATGACAAATCAAAGAAATAAGTTAAGTTCCTAAATATATTGCATAAATAATTTATAAATATGTGAACATTGCTAATTGTGTGCTCAAGTGTGCAGACAAATGAAAAGTGTATCACCTATCTAGTGATATGCAGACAAGTGAAAAGTGCTTCACTCGTCTTATGTCACCTGTCTAGTGATAACAGGAAAGGTGTTCTATCTCCCTATGCATGTTTATGAACCTGTCTACTGAAGTGTCTTAAGACCAGAAGCGTCTTAAGACGGGTGAAGGATATTAAGACAAGTGAAGTGTCTTATCCCGAAGAGTCTCAATTCAAGAATCTGTCTCGAAGTGTCTCTGCTCAAGTGTCTATCTAAAAGCATCTTATGAAGTGTCTGAAGAGTATTCAAGCATAGATCAGACTACTGCTTATAAAGAATAGATGTGTAGAAGCAAAGATGGAAGATTAGAGTCAAGCGTCTGGACAAAGCATCTGCTACCGACATTCAAGCGTCTGTGCCATCATATATTGAGTTACACTCATTCAAATCAGGAGATCTTGGTCTCATTGGAAAGATAATATAAATATCTACAACTTTCATGAAGAAGTCGAGACCTGAATCAATCTCCATCTAAGTGAAAAATCATCTACAAGTTGAAGATGTGATTCTGTTCGTGACAACCAGAACATACAACCGTCTGCTGACAATATCTGGAGCTTTAGGTATCCAAATGAATCTATCTTGGTGTCATTGTAAAGCTAAGAAGCATATCTACAACTTTGATGAAGACGTTGAGACCAAATTCGATATATATCAGTGTCAGATTTCATTCGTAATTTGATGGCCTGATGCTGTTCTGACAGACAGACCTTTGAAGCGTCTGCTGGCCATAATTTGAGTTGTACATGTCCAAATTGTATGAAACTGGTGCCATTCGAAAGCTAACATCCAGGGCTACAACTTTCATGAAGACCTCGAATCCTGAATCGATCATTAAGAAGGTCGAAATTGCATAATACGAAGATGACGGAGTTTAGGAGCTAAAGGAGCAAGCATCTCACAAGCTCATCTAAGAAGTGTCTAATGAAGCTAACCAAGTGTCTTCCCAGTATAAGACAAAGCTGAATTAGTTAAATGTTTATATGGGAAAGCAGGAGGTGTCAACAATTGAAGATATGTTGACATGCAATGAAAGATAGCTGTTACGTATTGAAGTTTCTCTTCTACCAAAGTTGCACAACTATTTAATATTGTATATTATCACAAAAGTGCAAATGCCAAAAAGGTGTGCAGCTGGTCAGAATAGTTTTATTGATAAAAGACATATACAACTGTATGTTGAAAGAAAAGAAAAAAGAAGAAATATATCACTGCTGCAAAAGACAAAAGCTGTAAAAGCAAAACCACTTTATATACAGTGTGGTCAGCATCAAGAAGTTTTGTGCAACGGTCAAAAACTCCAACGGGTATATTTTGTCAAGCCTATATAATGAAGACCAAAAAAGAAGAAGAAGAGTTGCTGGTGTTGGTGCTGATACTGCTGCTACAGTTGATGAAAAATGAGAGCATCACTATCTTCATCTCAAAAGAAATCATTCTCAATGTAATCATCCTAGATTCACTCAAGTGAGTGTTATGAGTGATTTCTTTTTCAGTTCTGAAGTGCCTAAAAAAAATATATCCACTCTTTTGAGTGTAGGAAGAACTCATATCTGTACTTCATTGTAAAATCACTCTATGAGTGTTGTGAGAATTTCTCTATGTAATCTTCATCAAAATCCAGTGAGCCTGGAGAGGCTAGGTGAAAATAATACTTGCAACAGCCTGGAGAGGTTGGTTAAGAATAATACTTGTTGAGCCTGGAGAGGCTAGGTGAAAAGAATACTTGCAACAGTCTGGAGAGGCTGGTTAAGAACAATACTCAATGAGCTTGGAGAGGCTAGGTGTGCAAAGACTACTCGTTGTAATTATCTGATGTGATAGTGGAGAAAACTCAGTTGCTGCTGGGGACTGGATGTAGCTCATCGTTTATATGAGTGAACCAGGATAAATCTTGTTGTCTATCTTCTCTCTACCCTTATCTCTTTATCTTTGTTGTCTTATGTGTTTCAACAAAGTTTTCTAACTGATTTTAAGCTTTATGTTCTAAGTTGTTTTCAAATGTTTTTATCCTCTAGATTTTGTCTAACTGGTTGACGTTTAGTCTGAGATAATCAGACAAGTCAATATTGTCCATTAGACAAGTGAAATGTTTTATCTTCCTTATTTCCAAACTGGTTAAAAATATGTTATTAGTGTTGTTAGATGGTTTTTAAATTATCTTCTTTTATCCATCTATACTCTCTTTATTTGAAAAACTCTGATTTATGTTTTGATGTTTCGTAAAAGTTTTAAATTTCTATCATCACCCAATTCACCCCCCTCTTGTGTGATGGTTGCTTTGACCCAACAATCATAACCTTCTTCACTTGGGTCGTCCAGTATTTATAGAAGGAGTGCAGCTTCAGTTCTTTCTTCTTCAACGGTCTTCAAGAAATATCCGTTTAGAGATAGCGTTAAATGCTAAGACCCGTTGAGTCTGATAACTTGATATGTGATATTCAGAAAAGCACTCTTGGTTATCAGAAATGCTCAAAGTGGTACTATCACTTCTCTTTTGTACCTGAAAGTTGCGTTTTGTGTTTCCTTCTTTGTATTGAGTCAACTTTGCACCAGCTTGCGTCAGAGTACAAAGAATTTGTGTAATCGATGGTACTATGTTTCTCTTACCAAGAAACAAAGCGTAAACATTTGAAACAACACAGTAGAAGACTTAGGAACAATCGAATTAAATAAACAATCATCTGAAATAATAGCGCTGACTAGACGGGTTCATAAGTAGTATATCTTTTGACATGCATTTTTAATATTAAACTTGAGGAACTAGGTAATCTATTGATAAGTCATCTAGTTGTTCTACCGGGTAGTCTAGCGGGTGGTCCACTTATAAGATCGTCCAATCTTTTCTCGGGTGGACTACAAGTCTTTAAGCTTGCTATGTTTTAGACTAGTTATTTTTATTGGCTCGTCTAGCGATTCTCTATTAGATTAGTTCTTTTCTAGATAAGATTAATGGCTCGTCTAGCAAACATAGTTTGGACCTGCGATGCTTTTGGACTTTCTTAAGGAACTTTAGACTAGTTCCCTCGTCTAGCAATATTCAAAACAATCATGCACACTAGAATAGACGAGTTAGTCCATAACTCACTACTGCAAAATATATAATAAACGGGAAAGGTTTACGTCAGTTAACCAAAAGTTAGACGTTAAAAAGGAGGCAGAGGCAGTGGCAGTTTTGTAAATATCAGGTTCCCTTAATTCACTTTTAACGTCAGTTGTTATAAGGACTGACGTTAAAAGTGAGTCACTTAACTTTTAACGTCAGTTCTTATAACGACTGACGTTAAAGGTAGTTTTTAATTTTTTTAGCAACTATACGTTACCTGTGCGCCTTTCACTCACTCTGTTCTCTGTTCTCTCTCAAACCTTCTCTTCCCTAACCCTTCCAAGTGATCTCCTCTCCACCGCGTGCTCTTGTCCACCGCCACCACCATTAGGTCCTCTCCACCGCGTGCTCCTCTCTCTGTTTCTCCCCCCCCCCTCTCCATCGCGTGCCCTAACCCTAATCTTTCACAACTCCCTCTCCCATCTTTAACAGGTTCTGTACCGCACGCGGCCACCACTACTCGAACGTCTTTCCATCTCCCATCTGTAAGGTATTGAACCCTAATATGAACCCTAATCTCTTCACTTTTTTATTTTGTTGTCTTTCTTTTCAGTTGTTAGAACTTGCTTGTAGAACCTTTTGTTTTTCTCAATTTGTGTATGTTTGCTTGTGGGATTTTGGATTAGTTGAAATTGTTTCTTGAGGTTGTTATGTTCCTGTAATTTAGATATGGGCTGCATTTTTTATGTTAAGTAAATTTGGGAATGCACTGAACTGTACTGAATTGTATGTTGTTGCTTGTTTAGGGAATGCACTGAACTGTATGTTGGTGCTTAATCTGGCATAGACTTGTCTAACTGAACATTAGTATCATACGTTTTAGATTTATCTGAGGCAAAGAAATCATTATTTCCTATGATATTTTTGATGTTTCTGTGAGTATGTGTGATAAGCCATAGCTTATCTCTAACATAGGTTATTTGAGTATGCTATTTTTTTATTTATCTTTAGTTATCCATGTTAAAAAAATATATTTTAATATTTACCATTTCTGAACAGGCATACACATGGATCACTCGGACCCGCATGCACTAGAGGACACTATGGGGCCTACGCAGGACACTATGGGGCCTGATGAGTGTGATTTCACCTCATATTTCCTTATCATTTTGCATGCATTTTTCATATAGGTTAGGCATATTTAATTTGATTTTTTTTAGTTTTTACCTTGGAACGGGTAAGGTGGTTCTGTGGTGTTTGTGTGCAGGAATTCATGATTAAAATAATCAAATCCAGTTGAATCGGAGTTTGTATGAAGATGGAGCTTGAAAAGCAAGGAAAATGAGCAAAGCAGAAGCTGTCATGGCCTGGCCCTGACAGCAGTCACGGCCGTGACGCGTAAAATATGGGATTTTGGGATTTGTTTTTGATCTGATTTGTAATTGATTTAATCCCAAGTTAACCTACACTATAAATAGGGGAATTAGGCTCAAAAATAGGGACCTCTTGGCTGCTACCTTAGGCTTAATTTTAGGATTTCTCTTCTTCTCAATTTCTTCTCTTCTCTTAGGATTTTCATGTTTTTGTTATTCAACGTTGCTATGAACATGGCAATGTGTGAGTAGTCGTTTTATTTCTAGGAGTTGGGGCTATGCCCAAGACTCGTTTATTGTGATGAATTGACGTTTTACTTCTTGTTAATTTCAATTTGTTTTCGATTTGATTCCTATTGCATGAATTACTTGTAAATTTGGTGCGCACTTATTTGCATGTCATAGATACTCTAAGGATGAACCTAGCTGTGAACTTAGGTATTGGATCTATAGGAATTGAACTTAGGACTTAAATCACGAGAGTTAGAAGCGGTCCTTCGAGGGTTCATTGAATTATCATAAATCTCAATGGGTTCAATTTAAATACAATTACCACGAGAGTAGGGGTTAGTTTAATTGGGCACGGTTCTTGTATCTCGAGAGGGAACATTAACTTTATTATGATGAATTCACCTTCAAAGCAATTCTGATAATTAACAAGAGGAGTAGTCGATTTAGTAGCATAAGCAGTCTTGTTGGTAACCCAATTCCTGGAAATATCTTTTAATTTGAAAAACACCAGACTAGATTTGATTGTGATTTCTAACCGATTTCGTTTTAGATATTTGATTTGTTAGTTAATCTTAATTTTAAAAACCAAATCTTTTCCAAATCTTTTATATATATATAGTTTAGTTAAATTAATTTAATAATTAATTGTTATTTAAGATCACGGTCTCTGTGGGTTCGATCTTTTTATTACTTGACGACGAAACCGTACACTTGCGGATTCATGCTATCAAGTTTTTGGCGCCGTTGCCGGGGATTGGCATTACCAATATCATTAGTAACAAAGAAAACAACTACTTTAGACATTTTTTTTTTTTATTTTGTAAATATTTGATCTTTTCTTTTGAGTTTTTGTTTGTGTTAGGTGGATGCCACACATGGACCATTGTTTCTATCTAAATAGGGAATCTCAAATTGATTGGATCGTGCTTGATTGTATAGTTGATAAGCATGTGAAGATATACTCCAAGGAGGAATGGAGATCCAATTTGTCATCCTTACAACCACCACCAGACATTAAGCTGGATCCCGAGGTGCTGGAATCACTGTGAGATATAGATGCTCAATCTTTAATCCAGAGCATAGAGCGTAGCAAGGAGGAATTTAGTGTCATGATTCAGAGGCATAAAATGCGTAAGAAACGTTCTCAATTGGTAGCGGATATGCTAAGTAACAACTTTCAGAGGTTAGAAGAGCAAGCTGGGGAATTTTCTAAATTGCTAGCAGGAAAGCCGCACGAGACTCAAATTGAAGAGAATGTTGTTGCCAATATGGACTTAAATGAAGATGAAGTCATGGGGGAAGATGATTTAAGAGGGGAGGATCATGAAGATGAGTGCAAGGAGGAATTATCCCCCATTATTCCTTTGCAAGGGACGATTAAGAAGAATCATGTAGAAAACTCTTCCTTCACCATTCCTATTGAGGAGCCTAGAAATCCTGAGTTAGATAAATATGTTGGTTTGCATGCATGTGTGGATGTTACAAAGTTGGTGCCTACAATTTGTCTATCACATTACTTAGTAAAAATACCAACTTTGGATTTCAAGTCATTGCCTGAGAAGTGTGAGTTTTCATCAACAGCGGCAAAGGCTCTAAGGTCGCCTCAAAAAGTTATGGTTCTGGTGCTTCATGGAGAAACTAATTACATAAAGGTCATTCTTGGAGTAGGGTACTTACCATTTGACTCGGGAGGAAGTGGGCTCATAATAACACTTAGAGAAGTAAATAGAATCTCATCACACTTGCTTCTTCCATCTCCACTCCACAAGCCATGGGATCCGGGAGGAAGGTCTTACATCTTGGGCATCTCTTGGTCTTTTTACCACAGACTATGGGATCCGGGTGGAAGTGTCTTCAATGAGTTTTTCTAAACCCTTCTCTTTTTAATTATTTTACTTTTCTTTACTTGAGTCGTGTGTGTGTGAGTTTTGTGTTGGTAAGCTTGAAGGGATTTTATTGAATTTAGCATAGATGGATTGCATAAAAAAAAATATTGATTTTTGATGATTTCCCCTAATGATTTGAAAATTGAAAATTGATCCCCATGAAAATTGAAAATTGAACTTTGAGAAATTTTGTTGCGATTGCATGACTTATGATAAGTTTGGGGTGAAGGGGTGCATACATCAGGGATTGCATCTCAATCAAACAATTTGCGAAAATTGTCCAGGTGAGGAATTTGAGCCTCCTACATTATTTTTAAATTGTGTGAATCATTTTTAAGTTGCACTTTCCTGGATTTGCTTGAATCTCTTCATGGTTTGCATGTTTATATGTTTGCATCAAATGATCTAGGCAATTTTCTTTAAAAAAGCTACTTGGCCTAAAAAGAACCATCCCTAATGCATGTTCCCTAGTTAGCCGCATTGAGCCTAATAGCCTATTGTTTTTTGATAACCTTATGTTATAAGCCAAAAATCCGGAAAAATCATATTAACCCAATCTTAGGATTTAGGAGAGCATGGATGCTTCGCAAGATAAAGGTTGTAGGAAACTAAGTTTGGGGTGGCTACGAGGGTTTGATGTTATTTTGGGTTGAGAAAAATAAAAATAAAGGTTGAAGGCAAAGGCCAAAAAAAAAAAGTACAAAAAATTGTCAAAAAGGGTATTAAAAGGAAAAGGTTGTAGCCACCCTAAGTAAAAGAATGAAAAAAAAATGAAAAAAGGAATAAAAGTGGAAAGTGAAGGTGTAAAACTGTTCATGCTCTCTTAGTTCCTAGGATCTTAGCCATGTATCTTTGCATATCCTACCTTAAGCCGGGCCACATTACAACCTATGAAAGACCTTTTGATGATGCATACATGTTCTTGTGGGAACTTTGTTTGAGATGAAAATCAAATTCATGGAACGTGCTCCTAAAATGTGAAATTGAGTGAAAGTTGATATCCTAGACAAACTGAGCGAATGAGTGAAATACTATATACCCTTGTGAGGAAAGCAATTGTTTGAAATTGTTGATCTCCCTTTTGTGTGTAACTTGGATCCTTTGCTTAGATTGATGATTGCACTTGTGATGAAATTATCTTTGTTTGAAGTAAATGAATTTGGGGATTACTATAATGAAATAGGGGTAAACATTGATTGGAATTGTATTGAAAAAAAAAAATTTGCATGAAGCATATGTAAGGTTTGATTGAATCCATTGAGCTTGCCAAGTTTTGAGTCTTTTTTACTTTTAGTTTGCTTGAGGACAAGCAAAGTTTAAGTTTGGGGTATTTTGATAATCCGCTGGCTTATCATGTTTTAGCTAATATTTTAGAGTGGATTTCATCAATTAAATTTTGTTGAATGCTTGATTTAACCCAAATTAGATTTTGTTTTCCTATTTTAGTTATTTTAGAGTCAACTAGTGCATTTAATTGATTTAATTAGATTTTAATTGATTTTCTCATGATTTTCTTATTTTTGATTTTTAGGAAAGATTGACAAGAAGAATGATAATTGAAAAATATATCCAGATATTATGGGAAGCTACTTGTCATATATTTTGGCAATTGGATGCTAATTGGAAGGCTTTCAATTTGATAAGCCACATTAATTGAAATAAGAATTGAAAAGATCAATAAAATTACATGTAGAAGAAAAGCTACTGCCTCTTGAAATTAAAAAGTGAATTGCATTGAAGATGGAAGAAACAAATCTGACTAGCCAAATTGAAGTTGGTGAAACAAAAATGCCATGGCTCCACATGATGTTAATTTCCATTTGAAATAGCATTAGGAGCAATGCGTGTAATCCAATCTTTTATACATGGATAATAGTTGGCCAGCGTGAAACATGGAATGCAAATCTGATTGCAATTAGCAAGGGTCCCACGTGAAGTCAAAGAAAAAGGTGAAGGTCCAAGGGAATTCAATGATCACGTGAATAAAAACAAGCAGGGCGAGAAGGAGGATCAATTCATGATTTGGTTTTGATTGAAACATATCTAATAGATATTTGATTTGGGATTAAAAAGAGTCCCAGGGCTGCAATATAAAGGGGAAGCAGCGACAACCGCAAACGAGGAGAGTTGCGCAGGGTGCAGGCCGTACCAGGAACGCCTCACAGCAGCAAGCAGTACCACGCAAAGGGCACACAATAGGTGCAGCGCCAGAGAGAACCGCAAGCAGTACCGCGGATATACACAGTGTCGAATAATGCAGTTTTCTTCTTTTCTTCTTGTTCTTTATTTTATGGCTGAGTAATTCTTTTGTTTCTAGGATTGGACAATGCTCTTTGATATTATTATGATGAATATTTGATCTTAAAAAAAAAAAATTTGTTTTGCATGCTTGTATGTTGCATTCATATAGGCATAGTTTTGCATAATCATAAGTTTTGCATAATCACATGATTAGATTGCCCCTTTCTTAGAGTATGTATCCAAATGTGAAAATTTTGTGCCAAATAAATCAAGACAGTGAATTTTGAACCCAATTTTTGTATTCTTGTGATAGGCTGAAATTAAAAATTCTAGAGATGATCTTTTGTTAGTTGATAATTAGCATGTGGTTCCTTGGATTTGTATTTCTCATTGATTTTTGAACTACTAAATGTGAGATATTTGAGCCTAAAAGGGGTATTCACTAAATTTACCACATTCCTTGTGATTGAGTGTTTTCTTCCTCTTGAATTGTATTCTCTAGAACTTGACTTGAAATCGTTTTGAAACTTAGAAATTTTTGAAAACATATTTGAAAATGATTGAGGCACTAGGTATTTTTCTGTCCTTCTGAGTTTTGACTGATTAAAATTCTACCCCTTAGTTGCCCAATTTTGAGCCTAAAAGAAAAAAAATGCTTTTCTTGGTACCCTGATTAATTTTGATAAATGATGCATGATATGGCACCTTTTAAAATATTGTAAAAAGGGCAAAAGGGTGGTTTGAAAAATAAATTTTGGGATGAAAAAGTTAGAAAATTATTTCTCTCGTTGAAAATCTCCCCTTCTCCAATAAATAAAAAATTAAAAAAAGAAATAAAAATGGAGAAGGGGAAGAAAAGAAAAAGAAAGTGAGAAATAAAGTGAAAAAGAAAATGAAAAAGGAAGAAAGAGTGGTGGAAGAGTGATTTAAAGCCCAAAAGGTATTTTAGAAGGTTGTCATACTTTGCATTATTTGATATTTTTGTTAACCTTCTTGAATTTATTTTCTTGGTTTCCCCACCTAATAATTAATCTCATGGCCCCATTACAACCAAAATAAAAGACCTCTTGATTCTTGTGCGTTTTTCATTAATAAAGTAGAGATTTGGTTGATAGTCAAGCTTATGGTAGGGTACCTTTCCTTGAGGAAATTGAGTGAATTGTCATATACCCTAAAACACTTGAGTGAGGTGAGATGAGTGCCTGAATCAGTGAGAGATATGAATTTAGGGAACCTAAGCTTCTAATTGGACTTGAAATTAATTGTCTCTTGATTACTTATTTGGATATGCCTGTTACTTGGATTTGTTACTCGGGTTCTTGGTTCACTGTCTGTGCTCTAACTGTTTATCTTGTCTGGCCTTAATGATTGCTTGAGGACAAGCAAAATCTTAAGCTTGGGGTAGTTTGATGAGTGTGATTTCACCTCATATTTCCTTATCATTTTGCATGCATTTTTCATATAGGTTAGGCATATTTAATTTGATTTTTGTTAGTTTTTACCTTGGAACGGGTAAGGTGGTTCTGTGGTGTTTGTGTGCAGGAATTCATGATTAAAATAATCAAATCCAGTTGAATCGGAGTTTGTATGAAGATGGAGCTTGAAAAGCAAGGAAAATGAGCAAAGCAGAAGCTGTCATGGCCTGGCCTTGACAGCCGTCACGGCCGTGACGCGTAAAATCTGGGATTTTGGGATTTGTTTTTGATCTGATTTGTAATTGATTTAATCCCAAGTTAACCTACACTATAAATAGGGGAATTAGGCTCGGAAATAGGGACCTCTTGGCTGCTACCTTAGGCTTAATTTTAGGATTTCTCTTCTTCTCAATTTCTTCTATTCTCTTAGGATTTTCATGTTTTTGTTATTCAACGTTGCTATGAACATGGCAATGTGTGAGTAGTCGTTTTATTTCTAGGAGTTGGGGCTATGCCCAAGACTCGTTTATTGTGATGAATTGACGTTTTACTTCTTGTTAATTTCAATTTGTTTTCGATTTGATTCCTATTGCATGAATTACTTGTAAATTTGGTGCGCACTTATTTGCATGTCATAGATACTCTAAGGATGAACCTCGCGGTGAACTTAGGTATTGGATCTATAGGAATTGAACTTAGGACTTAAATCACGAGAGTTAGAAGCGGTCCTTCGAGGGTTCATTGAATTATCATAAATCTCAATGGGTTCAATTTAAATACAATTACCACGAGAGTAGGGGTTGGTTTAATTGGGCACGGTTCTTGTATCTCGAGAGGGAACATTAACTTTATTAGGATGAATTCACCTTCAAAGCAATTCTGATAATTAACAAGAGGAGTAGTCGATTTAGTAGCATAAGCAGTCTTGTTGGTAACCCAATTCCTGGAAATATCTTTTAATTTGAAAAACACCAGACTAGATTTGATTGTGATTTCTAACTGATTTCGTTTTAGATATTTGATTTGTTAGTTAATCTTAATTTTAAAAACCAAATCTTTTCCAAATCTTTTTTTTTTATATATAGTTTAGTTAAATTGATTTAATAATTAATTGTTATTTAAGATCACGGTCTCTTTGGGTTCAATCTTTTTATTACTTGACGACGAAACCGTACACTTGCGGATTCACGCTAAGTTTTTGGCGCAGTTGCCGGGGATTTGTGCTTTCTTGAATTTCAATTTAATTTTTAAATTGATTTTTCTGAACATTTTTTATTTTTTATTTTTAAAAAAATATCTTTTTCTAGTGTATCTATCTCTCTCTTTGCAGGTATTTTGCCTCTTTTATGCGAAGATCCCAAAGTCTTGGAACTCTTATTGAAGTTGATCCCGAGATCGAAAGGACTTTTCATAGACGTAGGAGACTACAAAGACAAAGAGTGAGAGAAAGGTTGATCCCCATCCCACTCATGGCCGATCAACCGGATACCAAACCACTGAAGGACTACGCAGCCCCAAATGCTAGGGGTTTGCGAACTGGGATTGCTAGGCCAGAAATTGAGGCGGATAACTACACTATACCGCCCCAGTTAATTGGCATGATCAGGCAACATCAGTTTGGAGGATTACCCTCGGAAGACCCGACTGATCATGTGGAGACATTCTTGGAGTTCACCGATGCAATAAGAATTCGAGGTGCACCGGTTGATGCTATTCGCTTGAGGTTGTTCCCCTCCTCTCTGACTGGAAGGGCAAGAGCTTGGTTGAAATCGGTGCCTGCTAATACTTTGTCCACTTGGGACCAATTGGAGCAGGCGTTCTTGGAAAAATTCTTCCCACCATCCAAGACCGCTTACCTACGAACTCAGATCACCGGCTTCTTCCAAAAGGACGGAGAATGCTTATCAGAAGCTTGGGATCGTTACAAGGGATTGCTAGAATCTTGCCCACATCATGGGCTTGAGAAGTGGCTTTTAGTGCATACCTTCTACAATGGATTGGACTATTCTTCGAAGGTGTCACTTGACTCCGCAGCTGGTGGAGCATTGATGAATAGACCATTGGCTCAAGCATTTGAGATCATTGAGAACGTTGCCACCAACTATCATCAATGGGGTTCAGAAAGAGGTAATAACCCGAAAAAGCTTTCGGGAGGTAAGTTTGAAATGAATAGTAATGATTTAATATTGTCGAAATTTGACTCATTGAGTAAGCACTTTGATAGACTTGAAAAGGCTAATGTGAGTTCAATAGGTACTACTAATGTTGCTTGTGAGATTTGTGGAGTGCAGGGACATGACTTCGTGGAATGCCCACATGGAAGTGCTCATGAATCAGGCGCTTCGGGGGAACAAGTGAATTCATGTCACAACTTTTATGACACGAACCCGAAGTTGCCAAACTATGTTCCCCCAAATTCATACAACCAAGGAAGGAATAATAACTCTTATCTCTCATACGGGAACTACAACAACACGTTGAACCATGAATTCCAAGAAGGCCAAGGTAATAGAAAACCCGCATTGGGGTATCCTCAGGTACAAAAGTCTAAACTTGAGTCTCTTATGGAAAATTTTGTTGAAACTCAAACAAAGCAAAATGAAGAGTTTAGGCAACATGGTAGGGCTATGGGCGAAGCCATTAAAGAACTAGCTTCTAAGGTAGACAACTTAGCTATTCATAATAAGATGCTAGAGACACAAATTGCCCAACAAGCTAGCACATCTTCTAGGACTAAGGGAACGTTTCCAGGACAACCCGAAATTAATCCCAGTGAGCACTGTAATGCTATATACTTGAGGGATGATAAGCTTGGGGTAGTTGAAAAGGGCATGGAATGTGAGGTAGACATGAGTGAACAAGAAGAAGTTAAACCAAAATATATACCTCCACCACCTTACCAACCCCCAATACCTTTCCCACAAAGGCTAGTCAGGAAAAAACAAGTAGAAAAAGAGACTAAGAGCTTAGTTGAGGAGCGTGATGAAAGATAAAAAATAATATGCCTCCTAAATTAAAAGATCCAGGAAGTTTCTCTATTGCTTGCTCAATTGGAGAAGTTAAAATAGATCATGCCTTATGTGACTTAGGGGCTAGTGCGAGTTTAATGCCACTTGCCATCTTTGAGAGGTTAGGAACCAAGAAATTGAGTCCATCCAAGTTCTCTTTACAATTTGCGGATGGCTCAACTAAAACCCCTCTAGGCATACTAGAGAATGTCCCCATAAAGGTAGGGAAATTTTTCATTCCGACTGATTTCATGGTGTTGGATATGAACGGGAATTCCAAATTCCCTATCATTCTTGGAAGGCCATTCTTGGCCACAGCTAGAGCAATAATAGATGTTAAAAATGGCAAGCTCTCTTTGAATGTAGAGGAAGGTAGGGTGGATTTTGATTTGACTAACTCATTTAACAACCCTCCTTTTGAGAATCATGTGCGCATGATTGAGATAATGCCTCCGGAGGTGAAAGAAGAGCTTAACATGGAAGCAACTCCCAAACTTTGCATGACAAATGATGCACCGAATAAAGATGAAATTGGAGTTTCTCAACATGTGGAGTTAAAACTTCCACCGGGAGGAAGTAAGGCCATGAAACTCAGAGTGAAAAGAGCAAAGCGAAAGCGCATATGACCATATGAACACTATAAGCTCATTGATGGACTTCCTTGGAAGAGAGGTGTTCTTGTACTTCAAAACCCACCTGATCCCGGTTGATTGAAGAGGGTATGGTCAAGCTTACGACCAAAAATAAGCGCTTCTTGGGAGGCAACCCAAGCTTTCTTTCCCTTGTTATTTTGTTTTCAATAATTTGAGAAGATTAGAGGAGAAAGATCCAAATTAATGGTTTTGCCAAGTGTGTTTACAGGTTGGAAAAAAAAAAAAAAGGTGGAAGCAGTGATGATCACGGCTAGGCCATGACAGAGCTCACGGGCGTGATGCGAAGGTGCCAGAAATCAGAGAAGATCACGCCCGAGCCGTGATTGCCATCATGGGCGTGATGTGGAAAGGACCCCACAACCATAATCGATCACGGCCCA
Source organism: Echinosophora koreensis (assembly GCA_035048595.1). Lineage (NCBI taxonomy): Eukaryota > Viridiplantae > Streptophyta > Magnoliopsida > Fabales > Fabaceae > Echinosophora > Echinosophora koreensis. The sequence continues at coordinate 1,240,897 of JAPCYP010000047.1, read as the reverse complement.
GCCATGAAGACCATCACGGCCGTGACACGCCCTGTTGCAAAAAAAATAAAAATAAAAAAATAAAAAAATCACCCACACTCTCTGGTCAATTCGCGCAGCACCCAACACCACAATAGGTGAGTTGTTCCAATTTTCTTCTCTCTCTGACTTGATTATTTACATTGGGGACAATGTAAGTTTTTAAGCTTGGGGTAGGGGTATTATTTTTGTTTTGCATGCTTGCATGTTGCATTCATATAGGCATAGTTTTGCATAATCATAAGTTTTGCATAATCACATGATTAGATTGCCCTTTTCTTAGAGTATGCATCCAAATGTGAAATTTTGTGCCAAATAAATCAAGACAGTGAATTTTTGAACCCAATTTTTGTATTCTTGTGACAGGCTGAAATTAAAAATTCTAGAGATGATCTTTTGTTAGTTGATAATTAGCATGTGGTTCCTTGGATTTGTATTTCTCATTGATTTTTGAACTACTAAATGTGAGATATTTGAGCCTAAAAGGGGTATTCACTAAATTTACCCCATTCATTATGATTGAGTGTTTTCTTCCTCTTGGATTGTATTCTCTAGAACTTGACTTGAAATCGTTTTGAAACTTAGAAATTTTTGAAAACATATTTGAAAATGATTGAGGCACTAGGTATTTTTCTGTCCTTCTGAGTTTTGACTGATTAAAATTCTACCCCTTAGTTGCCCAATTTTGAGCCTAAAAGAATAAAAATGCTTTTCTTGGTACCCTGATTAATTTTGATAAATGATGCATGATATGGCACCTTTTAAAGTATTGTAAAAAGGGCAAAAGGGTGGTTTGAAAAATAAATTTTGGGATGAAAAAGTTAGAAAATTATTTCTCTCGAGTTGAAAATCTCCCCTTCTCCAATAAATAAAAAATTAAAAAAAGAAATAAAAATGGAGAAGGGGAAGAAAAGAAAAAGAAAGTGAGAAATAAAGTGAAAAAGAAAATGAAAAAGGAAGAAAGAGTGGTGGAAGAGTGATTTAAAGCCCAAAAGGTATTTTAGAAGGTTGTCATACTTTGCATTATTTGATATTTTTGTTAACCTTCTTGAATTCATTTTCTTGGTTTCCCCACCTAATAATTAATCCCATGGCCCCATTACAACCAAAATAAAAGACCTCTTGATTCTTGTGTGTTTTCATTAATAAAGTAGAGATTTGGTTAATAGTCAAGCTTATGGTAGGGTACCTTCCTTGAGGAAATTGAGTGAATTGTCATATACCCTAAAACACTTGAGTGAGGTGAGATGAGTGCCTGAATCAGTGAGAGATATGAATTTAGGGAACATAAGCTTCTAATTGGACTTGAAATTAATTGTCTCTTGATTACTTATTTGGATATGCCTGTTACTTGGATTTGTTACTCGGGTTCTTGGTTCACTGTCTGTGCTCTAACTGTTTATCTTGTCTGGCCTTAATGATTGCTTGAGGACAAGCAAAATCTTAAGCTTGGAGTAGTTTGATGAGTGTGATTTCACCTCATATTTCCTTATCATTTTGCATGCATTTTTCATATAGGTTAGGCATATTTAATTTGATTTTTGTTAGTTTTTACCTTGGAACGGGTAAGGTGGTTCTATGGTGTTTGTGTGCAGGAATTCATGATTAAAATAATCAAATCCAGTTGAATCGGAGTTTGTATGAAGATGGAGCTTGAAAAGCAAGGAAAATGAGCAAAGCAGAAGCTGTCATGGCCTGGCCCTGACAGCCGTCACAGCCGTGACGCGTAAAATCTGGGATTTTGGGATTTGTTTTTGATCTGATTTGTAATTGATTTAATCCCAAGTTAACCTACACTATAAATAGGGGAATTAGGCTCGGAAATAGGGACCTCTTGGCTGTTACCTTAGGCTTAATTTTAGGATTTCTCTTCTTCTCAATTTCTTCTATTCTCTTAGGATTTTCATGTTTTTGTTATTCAACGTTGCTATGAACATGGCAATGTGTGAGTAGTCGTTTTATTTCTAGGAGTTGGGGCTATGCCCAAGACTCGTTTATTGTGATGAATTGACATTTTACTTCTTGTTAATTTCAATTTGTTTTCGATTTGATTCCTATTGCATGAATTACTTGTAAATTTGGTGCGCACTTATTTGCATGTCATAGATACTATAAGGATGAACCTAGCGGTGAACTTAGGTATTGGATCTATAGGAATTGAACTTAGGACTTTAAATCACGAGAGTTAGAAGCGGTCCTTCGAGGGTTCATTGAATTATCATAAATCTCAATGGGTTCAATTTAAATACAATTACCACGAGAGTAGGGGTTGGTTTAATTGGGCACGGTTCTTGTATCTCGAGAGGGAACATTAACTTTATTAGGATGAATTCACCTTCAAAGCAATTCTGATAATTAACAAGAGGAGTGGTCGATTTAGTAGCATAAGCAGTCTTGTTGGTAACCCAATTCCTGGAAATATCTTTTAATTTGAAAAACACCAGACTAGATTTGATTGTGATTTCTAACTGATTTCGTTTTAGATATTTGATTTGTTAGTTAATCTTAATTTTAAAAACCAAATCTTTTCCAAATCTTTTTTTTTATATATAGTTTAGTTAAATTGATTTAATAATTAATTGTTATTTAAGATCACGGTCTCTGTGGGTTCGATCTTTTTATTACTTGACGACGAAACCGTACACTTGCGGATTCACGTTATCACGGCCTACGCATGATGATACTGTAAGTTTACATGTTATATAAAATTTAACCAGTATTTATAATGTAAGTTTAAGTTCTTTATATATCTTTATTTATCCTTGTTATACATAACCCTCTAATGTAACATTTTTTTGTCCAAACAGACATCACAGTCTCGGAGGAAACGGGGTAGAGGAGCCACGTCATTGAAGAAATTAGAGAAAGCTAGGCAAAGTAGTCAGAAGCTTGAGGTGTCCTTTGATGCTAAACTAAAGCCCCAAGGCCCCCATGCTAGAGAATTTAAAATGTGGGTGATTCTAAAAAACCAAGCAGCACGTTAGCATCCTATAAACCATTGGGATGAAGTTCCACAGAACGTTAAGGATCAGATTTGGGAGGCTATCATGGTATTTTACTTTTACATTCTTTTGATGTACATCATTAAATAATTATTCGAGTTCTAATTCATCCTGTTTGTTATATGTATTTAATGTGTAGATACATTGGACCGTGCCGAATGACGAGCATCATCGGAAGAAATGGCTCTCATTTGGGGCAAGGCGCTGGAGTGGGTTCAAGCATGATCTTACTAGGTTCTATGTATCTGGGAAGAAGAAGCTTGATAAGTTGTTCTTGGATTACCCTTGGATTGATAGGGGGACGTGGGATGACTTTGTTAGGAGTCGACATGATGCCAAATTTCAGGTTAGTTGATGAAGTTAATTTATTTATGCTTCTTAAAGATCATTTAAGTAAAGAAATTAAATGTATTTAACTCTATTAATTATGTGTTTTTGTTTAAACAAACTAAGGCAGCGAGGGGTAGGAAGAATCAAGCTAAGAACATCCACTCCCACACTTTGTCTCAGGGTGGGTAAGCCACTAGGATCGACGAGATGATGGCGGAGAAGCTGAGGGTGAAGCAGAAGGAACTGGCTGCGAGGATAGCAAATGGAGAGGTGCCTGAGGGCACACCAGTTAGTCCTCCGTCACCCATCCCGTGCGAGGATGTCTGGTTAGCCGGTCGGATGACAAAGAAAGGCTCTTTTAAAAGCTGAAGCCACTCACGATGTGGCAGATAAGATTGTAAGTAACTAACTATATGCATTTATAGTTGATATTTGTAATCTGTATATGGTTGATATTTTTAAGGAACACCTTTCTCGATCTTACACGTTTTTTCAATTCTTCATTGTAGATGGAGCTTAAGGAAAAATGCTCCCAGGGCTCAATCGTCCCTTCTGGACGCCGGGACATATTGCTCACTGCTCTAGGCAAGGACGATCATCCTGGTCGGGTGATCGGTGTTCCAGAGACGGTGGGCATCAAAGAATATTATGGCAAGTCTAGTTCATGAAGGCGGGTCGTCGATGAGGATGCACTTAGAGAATCCATCACACAATAGCTCTTCTCGAACCCAGCCATTACAGGCCATCTGATAAGCCACTTCTTATCCAACCCAGATTTCAGGCAGGCGCTTGTTAGGGAGCTTGTCTCCATGGGTTCCCAGGACACCACGGGAGCTGCCAACCCTTCACATGTGAGCACAAAAGAGAGCTATAATAGGACACATGTGGAGGTGGATGAGTTGGCAGATAGGGAGCGGGAGGTGGAGATCCCGTGAGCTTGAGTTGGAAGCGAAACGGCGGGAGTTTGAGCTGGCGCAGCGGGAGCTCGAGTTGGCACGGAAGGTATATATTCATTATTAATGTCCAAATTTGTCAATTAATTACTTATGTTTTTTTTTTAACTATCAACAACTTATATACCTGATTTATTTAATATTGAAGGCAAAGGCGGGTAAGATGTCTCTCATGACTCGGTTGTTCTCGATTGGCGAGGATTATGCGCCCATACTTTTTCAATGGGAGTTGGAGCATGATGGTTGGCTGGCACGCTCACTTCATGAGCATGAGCTTGGATTTGTATTCTGTGGTGATGATATTGGGTATTTTTGCAATGATGGCCAGCACCTATCCATCGCGGTTGTGAGTCTTTGGTCGACGTAAGTATGCTTTATAATTTTATAATTAATTCAATTTATATAATTTATTTGAATTTTATGATTTACTGTATTCATATCGTAGGTATCTCCATCGACTTCAACTCGAGATGGGCTCCAACCAATTCGGCTTCTTAGAGCCCTACTCCCTTCAGCCTGAATTCTTTGCCAATCACAACGAAGTCACAGCATGCTTAACGAGATTATTGGGAGGTGATGATCACAAGGAGCTATATCTGGCACCGTACATAATGAGAGGGCATTGGCAGTTGCTCGTAATTCATCCTGCCAGGCATACTGTCATCTTCCTATGCACTCTCCACCAGAACCCGCCACGGGAGGTGGTGGAACCTATCAATAGGTTAGTAATTAATCTTCTATTTAATTTAAGTTTTAAAATTTAATTTAATTTTATGCGACACATGATGAATTGGTTAATTGACATGAATATTCTGTTTATGATAGTGCGCTGAAGAATTGTAGTTTGAGCTGTGCCAACCGGAGGAGTAGGACTTTTAAGTCTAAACGAAATCCTGACTGGATTATCCTTAAGGTTGCTAGTTTATTAAATAGTAATTAATATTATAATTACTAATTACTAATGTAGAAATATATATGTTTATTTAACTCACATTAAATTTTATTTCTTTTGTAGTCTCGATTTCAACCAGACGGTTGGTCGTGTGGCTATTATGTGATGCATCATATGCTGAACATAGTCTCCTCATCTATGATAGAGGGATGGAAGAAGGTAATACTTAATTAAACAACTTATTTAATTATATATTTTAGTTTCTTTTTCCTTGTGTTAATTAATGTTACCGTGATTTATTTGAACGTGTACGGGCTTTTAACAGCAACCAATCTCCTCTTGACAAAAAAGAGTTCAAAGACTTGAGGACACGGTTTGCAAAATTTTTCTTCAAGTATGCTAAAGAGAGAGGATTGCCCGAAAGTATACCTCAGGAGTATATAGAAGATGTGTAGTTAGTAATTAGTAGAAACTTATTATATGTAGGTGTGTAGTAATTACTATAGAAACTTTTAGTTATGTTTTTTCTAACAATGGGGTTTTGATTTTTTATCCCCCCCATTTGTTCCTTTGTATGTATATACTTTTATTTTATTAATGAAATTTAAGTGAAATATTGGACTGTTACTAGACTGTTTACTGGACTGGACTGTTTACTGAATACAGGGAATGGTTAATTGACATGAATATTACTGGGATGTTTACTGAATGCAGGGATAGCTTGGGATAGTGTTATTTTAATCGATTTTTAAAAAAAAATTAAATATATTAAAGTCAGTTGTTTCAAACAACTGATGTTAATAGTATTTTTTTTTTTAAAAAAAGATACTCTATTAACGTCAGTTGTTTAATAAAACTGACGTTAAAAATAAAACTATTAACATCAGTTCATTAATACAACTAACGTTAGTTTTACACTATTAACGTCCGTTTTATTAAACAACTGACGTTAATAGTTTTACTTTTAATGTCAGTTATTTAAATAACTGGCGTTAAAATATTAGCTATTAACGTCAGCTATATTTACGTCAGACATTATTCTGGCGTGTAAAATCAATTTTGGCTGACGTAAAAAGCACTTATTGCACTAGTGACTTTAACTTTGCCATACAAATTTAATCCTTTTGTTAACATGAAAACTTATGAGATTATTTAACCACAACCACTTTGGTTCCAACACATAATTCTATAATTTGATAAGTATGAAATCAATTATTGAGGTGCCTTTTGTTTACACGCATCATTATTTTGTTTTTTGATTTGACCATACCATGTTTAGACGTAAAATGGAATCAATGTTAATAAGCATGAGTATTACACATATTTGATCCATGGAACATGTGCATATGTTATAAGCATGAGTAATACACCTAGTCTGACAAGACGTTTCTTGTTTACTCCATATCTTTGTTTTTTTTCTTGTTTACTCTATGAGTATTACACATAGTAGGAGTATCTTGTCCACTAGTCGGTGATGGCTTAGTTTGGCACAATTCTTTCATTTAAATTTTTTTTCTGTTTTGATTAATTATGCTGACACGGTGACAAGGGAAAATTCCAGAAAACATGGCTTCTAACGAACGAAGAGAGGAAGGCTATATGTCGTTTGTTATTCAACACAAGTCATAATGGTAATATAAATCCAGGGACAATAGTACGGGTCGCTTCATTATACCATGTTCATAGAAGTGTCATTTATCGTATTTGGAAAAACACATAATTGCGGAAGGAGAAAAGCTCAATTAGACTTTGAGAGAATGTGACACCCTCTACCCAGAAATGTGTATTATATAAATAGTAGATAAAAAAAGATTATGTTTTTGTGGAATAAAAACGTGTATTCTTGAAAACATTTTTCACAAAACATTGTTGAGAGCATCACATCATAAAACTCGAATTTAACTAAAGAAGTAAATAAAAACATTATAAACCATCATGAATTTTGTATGGAAACATAATGATAGTAAATTAATCCCCTGACCCAATATCATATATATTAGAGCTCTACAATTCCCATACAATATAAATAACTAAGTTTCAAAATTGAAAACATAAAGCACTAAGACGACTTGCAATCCGACCGACTTTAACAGCTATATCATGACACTCCATAGAAGGCATCCCTCCACTACAAGTATATTCCTGTAGAATCCTCCTTCTCTGTCACAAGACTAAAAATGTTGCATGGGTGAGAGATCATGTTCAAACCATATGAAGAGTAGAGACAGTAATCATGACAGTGCGCATACACAATTACATAACCTTAGCATACTATCCAACAGACACACATAAACACACACCAAAGATCATAACATGACTCGAATATGATGCATGACTATACAATTACAGAACCAATCACCAACTTCTCCGTATGCAATGTGGATCCATTACAAACACAGGAATACGACTTTGGAGTTACATATCCACATTGGCCAACAAACACCAACGCTGGCAGTCCACTAAACCATGGGGTGAACCCCTTGGATAGTCGATGCACCTTACTCTCGGATGCATTACCACTGAGGGCCACGACCCACCTAACTCTCAGATGGATAACCGCGGACGGCCAGTTCGCCATACTCTTGGGTGAACTCCCCTATCACTGTAACTTGCCCCAACTAACAACTTCATGCATAAATGCATGTATGCTAATACACAATTAATCATTAAAATCCACCTTCATCAACACCAGTAATCATGGTTTAACAACTTTGACCAATAAGCATCAAAGTCAACTTTGACCAATAAGCATCAAAGTTTAACAACATCAACGAGTGATAACTCACCGTTATAGTCTTAACCAACATTAGCAATCATCAACAACAACATTCCTCAACGAGGATAACAACAACATCGACATAATATATCATTATCAAGACATCAACAATAAATCACTATTAACAAACAAGGCAATCAACCATCATAATCATCATAGCAATAACGAGGTTAAACACATACAATCATATATCCCATTACAAGTTATTATTATTAACATCACGAATAACAATCTATCTTAACTATTGTTGTTAACATCCTCATTTAGATCATTAACTTAATCTGAAAAACCTAAACCTCAACGTCTTTATTAAGATTAATAATTTGGTTTTATTAGCTATCATCGAAATAAGATTCTTTCACTAAATCTTCTTTAAAATATTTAAGATAAGGTCTCTTACTAACTTTATTTAAAAATCTATAAGATAAGATAAAAAATAAATACTCTTAATTATCTAAAAATATCCCCAAATCTCTATATCATATCAAGTTGCTACAGAATTTAGGCCTAAGCTATCATTCATCTAATTGAGTAACTTAACACTCAAGATCAAAGCCTATGTGTTCTTGAATTAATCCTTTGGATCATTTACCTCGCTCCTCATATCTATCTTCATATATTATGAATTTTCATTAACCTAAAATTATATTCTTATAACTTAAGGCTAATATAACGTCAATTTTCATGGATTAATCAACATAGCCATTAGCAAATCATATCATCAACAAGAATCATGCCAAAACAACACTATAACATACACTTATATCAACCACCACTAAAGCATATTCACACGTATTCACACAATTGAATCCATTTGTTCATTATTAAGGTTCATTACTCCTACAATGAATATGACATATTAGAATCACAAACACCACAAATAAACTTTTATTCATACAAGGATTCATCAATCAATCAAAGTAAGCATAGAAGCACAAAGGGGAATGATGTAAAAACCCCTAACCGTCTTAATTCCCTCTCAAATCCCATATAGTATAAACACTCCCCCCCCCCCCACCCCCCCCCACCCCCCCCCCCCCCCCAATACCTAGAATCAGATTTTGTAGCACAAGGAAAAGAGGAGAAGGGACGCTTCGCGATTCCGTTTGAATGCTTCGACACCACGGCATGAAAACGACAACGAGAGACACCCAGAATCAATCTTTATTCCAATAAAACTCAAAGGAGAAGTAAGAAGAACATAGGGCAAGATTATTACCTTTATTTGAGGCCTATTGAAATTGAAAAGAATTAATAAAAACACTAGCAAGATGACTCCATAGCAGCAACAAAATTCTCATGGCAAAAGATGGTGAATGACGATGAACGGGAGCAATTTCCTTCAAGAATTCTTGAGAGAAACCAATGGAAAACCTAAGAGATAAAGAGATGCAGCAGCTTTTTTGAGTCTTGAGTCATGGTAAATAAGGTTTAGGTCTAGTTTTATGGTATAAAAACGAGTTAGGGCGTAACAGGTTTCTATTTCAGCTCAAACCGCGTCTAAGTCAGAATTTTACACATATCTTGAGCTACGATTGTCTTATTGAGGCGTTCTTGGTGGAGTTAGAAAGATTCAAGAAATATCTACAAATTAATGTTTCATGATCAAATCATAAATCAGACTCTACAACGGTCAAAAGTTCAATATATGTTTAGAGATATATATGATGGTTATTTCCAGATATGATCCTCAGAAGATTAGGATAAGATCTTAAGAGATAACTAAGAATAGGATTATCCTATATTAATTAGGACTCCTATTAAGTCTAATTCGTATCTAATTGACACTCTAAGGATTAGAATGAGATGACTTAGCCGTTTAAGTGTGCGCTATTAAATCCCGAATATGGCATAGTGTCAAAAAGGGAAGATAGTTGGAACCAAAGTGGTTACAGTTAATGATCCCTAAATTTTGATGTTAACAAAAATATTAAATTTGTAGAACAAAGTTAGTTTTACTGACTAACTTTTCTGTTTAAGTGTTCAAGAACGTATATGCCCCATCGGACGAGTAGACTAGTCCAGTGAACTAGTCCATAAAGGAAGTCCAAAAACTTATCGCTAGACAACTTAAGTTAGTAGATGACCAGAATAGTAGATGACCGATAGTAACATATCTGTGTTATCGAGTAGGCATCCAAAGATGTATCTGTTCTCTGAAGCAAACTCGTCTATCACTCGTCTATCTTTATATTTGTTTTGTCTAAATGTTTCACGTAACACTACCTTGCATACTTTAAATTTAAGTATCATTTATCTTGGTAAAAGAAACATAGTACCCTCGTTTACATTACAGCCTTTCTGCTCTGACATGGAGCTGGTGCAAAGTTTACCCTACTCAAATAAGGAAAGACAAAAGACAACTTTCGGGGTACAAAACTCAAAGTGCCAAAACTCTGCTCAAGCTTTCTCTGTAACATTCATTGTATTTGTTTCTATGAGCTTAAACTTTCATACCATCACACATAGTGAGTTGTTTTTAGCACATTCTTTTAAACTATTAAGTTAGAGTGAGCACGAAGAGGCTTGACTGGAAAAGAATACTTGAGTGTCTGGAATGGTGTAGAATACTTGAGAGATTGAAAGCTTGAAGAGGCAAGTTCAAAAGAATACTTTTAAGCTATTTGGTTAATAGTGGATAAAACCTTCAAGTAGAAGTGATTGGACGTAGCTCTCGGTTGGAAGAGAATGAACCAAGATAAATCTCCTGAGTGGTTATTCTCTTATCCCTTAACTCTTTCAATTTTGCTTTGAATTAACGTGTGGGGTTTTGACATATGTTTATTAACTCCTCTTTTGAAAATTATTTTCTTGATGAGCTTTACTTTCTGCTTGCTTTCTAAAGCATTTTTGAAATAGATTTTCAAAACGTTAAGAAACACAATTCAACCCCCTTCTTGTGTTTCCCTTCGTCAACTTTAGATATGTGATCTTTACTTGACCTACGATCAAGCGACCACAAACAATATGGTAAAATTATATTTGTATTATAATGGTATCTGTATCTATATCTTTATATATGTATTTATATTAAAATTAAATTTGTATTTGTATTTGTATTCAGTAAAAATGTCAATCCAGATATGTGATTATTTGTTTAATCAATGCATAACTTACAAGTGAAATTTGTTTAGGGAACTAATAATGCCTCAGAATTTAGAAGTCATTACAGTGGAAGATGAGGTTGGAGGACAGTTCAAATGCAGGATTCGTTGGGGGAGGAGAAGAACAGAGGCATATATGACAGAGGAATGGGAAGCATTATGCAATACAAATGACCTCAAGGGAGGGAGGCACATACTTTTTTGGGAAGGTACAAGAAAATCATGCCCTATTTCATATCAAAATCATGCCTTTTTTTTTTTGAAATGTTGCGTCAACATATCTGAAAGTTTGCTTGTGTTTTTTTTTTAATACTGCATGATGCAGTTATTCTTTTTTGTTGGACTCTCTACGAATTTAATCCTCTTTTGAAGAGAAAGTTAAAACTTCTTGTTGACAGATGATATGACAAAGCCATTTGAATTTTTTTATCATAATGTTATTATATTATAATTTTGATTTCAATTAAAATTTGAATTTTAATATTATGCAATTATGGAATGAAGGTATGGAACTTATAATCATATATTTCTATTTTGTGTTTGTATTTTGCCTTATACATTTTTAATTGTCAAATTGTATTTTTAAAGTTTTATCTCCATTTAGACTTTGTCTTTTCAAACTATAATTGAGAAAAAAAAATCAAAAGAACTTTATTTGACTATAGTGAATCTTTGTTGTCCTCTACGCATCGCACGAGTCATTACACTAGTACATATATAACTACACACCATATCTGTAGGAGTTGATCTCAACCTCTTCTACCAGATTACATGATCAACTGAAGGATGACTTGATCTGGTATGCTAATGTTAAGGGTCCTTAGTCAGCTAATGGAGGGTATCAGTGGTTGTTATCTAAGGCTCAATTTCCCAGTAACAATTTCCCAGTAACAATTGTTCTATCTAGGGCAGTTGGATCTGGGTTTGGAGGCTCTGAATTCTAGCGAAGATAAAATTTCTCCTTTGGCTCATTGGCCATAAAGCTATTCCTACTAACTTTCTTAGAGCTGCTAGATGCATGATTGTCTCTGGTCAGTGTCAAAAGTGCACTCAAGCTAATGAATATATTCTTCAATGTCATAGGGGCTGTCCTTGGGCCAAACGAGTTTGGCAGCACATAGGGTTCAAGGATACTGATATTTACTGTGGGATAGATGCTTTTATTTGGGTGAGAAGCCAAATTGACAAGCATGCAGATCAGTTCCTTTATGGGCTTTTGGTGGGTGTGGCGGGATCGTTGCACTCACTGCATTAGCAGCTTCCAACTTGGCTTCTCTGATGAACTTGGAAGTAGAAGATAGGCTCCAATTAATGGCTAACTTTCGTGAAGTGCATTAATTGGAACCCTCCACAAGGGTTCCCTTACATTTTGAATGTAGAAGTTAGCTCTCTAGGTAACCCAGGGCGAGCAGGTTACGGTGTTGTGCTTAGAAAGAACAACGATGGTTCAAAGGTGTGGCTGGTATATTTGCTTCACCACCATCCTCCAGGCAAAGCTTCTTGTTCTTCTCTATGGTTCAGGATGGCTTGGGAGGTGGGGGTTATGTGCCTTTTCTGCTTTTGGACTCTACTGAAGCTTTGGATCTCCTCTGGCAACCTCTTACTAGGTTCCATCACTATGTAGCGATCTTATGGGAGATAAAGCTGATGATTCATCGCAATTGGATGTTGCGATTTTGGCATATTCTTCATGAAGGGAGCTACTTTGTAGACTTCTTGGACAAGCAAGGTGCCATGAGATAGATTTGCCTCCACTGGAGATAGATTTGCTACTCCATGCAGATGCAACAGGAACCACATTCCTAAGTCTGTCATGACCTCCTTGCCGGGCTTGTCTTTCTTTGGGCCTCTTTTTCTTTTATTTTGCTTTGGTTTGTATGCTTTCTACCTCACAAAAAAAGACACAATTTCGATCGATGCAAGGAAATGGACAAAATGTAATTGAATAAATGAAATCATTTTATGTTTCATTGTTTGGATTTATTAAATAGAATGGACTCATTCAAATATTTTTATTTTTTGCCCAATCTAGGGTATAAGATGAAACTAACATAGGTAGCGTTTGATAAACATGTCATGATAGAATGGAATAAATGGAGTATTTGATGTATTATTAAACATAAAAAACAAAACAATATACTAATAAAAAATAGAACATTTTTATTCCACTAAAATAGGTGAAAATAAAGATAACAAAAATAGGAAATTCTATTGCCGATCTATCTTGTTCTATCCACACTCTAAGGACTACCTTGTTATTTACTTGATTCCGCACCATTTTATCATAGAAATAATATGTTAACTTTATTTCATTTCATCTCATTCCCTTCCAATCTTTTATATTGCAAAGATAATTTATTGCAAAAGATATTTTACCATCAATGCTTATTTTACATGGAAAAATATAAATAATTTAAAAGTATTATTTCCCAAAATATACCATTTTTTTTTCATTATTCCTCAAACTATTCATCTTTTATTATATTAGGAAGTTGATCTCTCCCAACTCGACTTCCCATCTATTTTTTTAATCATTGAAAAAACTAAATAATATTTTTTTTAAAAAAAAGTAAAGAAAAAAGAAAAGAAAATAAAGTCGACAATGAAGATTCGACTTCTTAAAGGATGAGGAAATAACTTAAGTGAAATGCACGTAGGAAGTTGATAATTGAGATGGCAACTTCCCAATAGAAATAAAAAACAAAAAAATTTGTAAAAAGGATGCCAGCCTCCCAATGTTCTCGTAAAAAAAAAAATGAAAAAACTTCCCAATGAAAAAAATGAATATTTTGTGAAGTAATGCAGAAATGTGTGTATTTTACTATTTTCTATTTCGGAAAATAATTTTTTTTTCTGTTTTTATATTTTCCCCCAATTTTACGCTCTAGTACTAGTGAGTGACTAGTCCCGTGGCACTGGCCAAGCCTTGATGAGAGACGTTTACTAGAATAAAGAATCCAGGTGCGGCCCCATCCTGAGCGAGCCGCCGGCTATGCCGTCCTCTTCCGTCACTGCCTCAAACCCACAGATTGGGTTGCGCTTCCTCGAACCACCACCGCTCTCCGCCGCTCCCATTTTACACTCCAGGCCAGCATCATCATCGTGTTTTCTCCCTCTTTAACTCTTAATTGCATCTTTTTGTAACCAAAATTCAGAGTCGATAACCATCCTATTCGTGATTGCAGGTTCAAGTTTCCAACAACTCATCTTCTCAAAATCAACTGTGGTCACTCCTGTTTCGAAGTATGCTCCTCTCACCTTACAGTAGCACCTTTATTTTGTATGAGCATCAATCCAGAAAACATCACAGCCAAATATATAAAAATACACACACACACATATCCATTGTGTATTATTGATGCCAGTGTGGGTAGCTAGTGAGATATTCCTTATTTCGAGGTTGAATAGATATACTGTATGTGAATCAAATCTACTTGTATAAATAATGTAGTTGAAGTAAAATGTCTTAGTTTAAGCATTCATTGATTTTGATTTTGCTTTCTCTATAACGCATTTAAGGTGCAACTGTTTTGTTTCAAGTTTAACCGCTTTTTTAACTGTTAGTTTGAAACACTAGTAGCTTATATATGCATAAATAGGGACACTGCAGTGGAAAGTGCAGGAATGTCTGTACTAAATAAATGTAATATTTTTGCTTAAGGTTAGAGATGTTAGCTATCAGCCGCCAGGGACTCAGCTCAGGCTTCTGAATTCAGTTAATTTTTCACTTCCGGAGAAAAGGTATTTGTCTGTGTCTTAATTTCAACCCATTGGCTTATTATAAGTGTAGAAATGGAGGGAAAAGAGAGAAGAATGGAATCTGATATTATTGATTCTAAAGAATTACAGAGAGCTATCACTTTATATAGTGATTGGAAAACGGTTATGATGCTAACTGCATCTAACAGAAATAACACTAAGATACAGCTGTTCTGTTGAACAGCTAAGGGAAATGGGCCTTAAGCCCAATTACTACAAACTAGATTATCTGTAAATTTGGGGATGTTTAGGTATTCCTTAATAATGTATCTCCCAAATTTTTAACATTTATGTAATTTAAAAGACGTAGAAGTTTATGTTTGGGGGATTGGGTAAATCTTACATCATCGTTTGGAGGTAATAGGATGTATGCTACTTGCTACTGTACCTTCTCCTTGTTAATATCACTTGAGCTATTTTCCTAGTGTCAAACTTCAACAAATCGGGTCCAGGCATTTTAAATTTTGTAGCAAACGAAAGGTTTTTGTATATCTGTGGAAGCTTATTTCTGTCAATTGCTACAGTCTTGGTCTAATTTTTGGACAGAGTGGAAGTGGAAAAACAACTCTCTTGCAGGTCTGCCTTTTCTCTTCCCTTTCTTTAGTGCATCTGGTTTCTTAGAAATTCATGTTACTTTCCTATTTGGATAATTATCATCACTCCTCCTCCAATGGTCTCCCTTTCCACTATTTAGCTTCTTGCAGGAATAAGCAAACCAACCTCTGGATCCATTTACATCCAAAAATATGGGAATGATGGAAATCCTAGTCAGTCTCCGGAGGCCTTGGTGCCAGAAAGGGTTGGTATTGTCTTCCAATTTCCCGAGAGGTACAAATATAAACTAATTGATTATATTAAGAGATTTTGCTACTCTGCAAATTGCGTTTGTTTTAATCTTATGTTGTACATCTTTAGCTGGATTAACTATTCTGTTTCACTATTGGGATTTGTAAAAGTTTAACATGGCTCAACCCAATAAGCATAGACATAGAAACAGGAAGCATTACGGCATAAACATGGATGTGGTACAAACCGAATTCCAAAAAGTAAATCTGTTCACATGAAAGGGACACACATATAATGATAACAACAAATATATTACTTATACGTCAATCAATATGTAGAAATGAGTACCAAAATGACAACAATCATCTTGAGATTTGGTGAAATCTGATTGTGCCCTCAGTTTTGTTCAATTTCTGTTGATTATTTTGAGAATTCGGAAGGATTAAAACCGAGAAAGTGTTGTTTTTTTTCAAGCTTCTTTTTGGTGTTTATCGCATGGATTTTATCATGAAATTTCCTTGTCAAATTTGCAGAGGGATTGGAGAACCTTACATTTACTTATTTTCTTTGTTGTCTTTGTATTATTTCCTTCTCTAGTCTCCGATGGAGGATTTTTTATCCTCCATGCTCTCTTCGTTATTTGTCTTTTTGAACGGGCAGCCCAATGCATGAGGCTCCAACCATTGTTGGATTTGGGGAGGGTCGAATTTACACAGTCTTACCTTATGTGCCAGAGAATAGGCTGTCTCCGCAACTAGCACCCGTGACCACTAGTCACAAGGCTTTATCCTCACCGTTTTCTTTGTCTTTCTAATGTGTGTGTGTGTGTATTGTTAGATACAAATCATATGCATTATATTATTGCCTGGCATGTAAGTAACAATGTTATACAGATCTCTGTTACAGACACTTGTCCAACAGGTAGCACAATACCTTTGTAAGATTAGAGATAGAGCTTTTCATCTGTCATATGTAGTGACTTTGAGATCTTTTGAACTTTGGAGAACAATTCTGATAGGTACCAGAAATATTAAGACAGTAACTAGATAATTCTGTGCTGTATTATTACTATGCAACCTGTAATTGAGACTACAGTGCTGGAGTAAGAAGAAAAAAGATAGGAAGAAGATACAAGGTATAGGCAAATTCGAGAGTGCCTAATTCTCTCCCAAGTCTAATCCAATTCTAGCCTACCTCATACAATTTCCCCTGTAACCATATATTCACTCAGCTACAGCACGTTCCCTCACTCCCCTCACTCTCTCTCCTGCCCCATCATTAGTTAGTTAGGCAGGTTGGGATCAGGTGTGTCTTGCCCCATGGAGTCATCAGGTGTCCTTTTCTTTTTGAATTTCTTCCTCACATAAAACTTAGTAATCTCGGGCCCCTCTGTTTTGGGCCTGGAGTCCAGGTCTGTATCAACACTTCCCCCTCCGAAATCCACCTTGTCCTCAAGGTGAAAATCAGGGAACTTATCCTGGAATGCAGCCAAAGGCTCCCAAGAATTCTCGCAAGTGGGCAGCTGCTGCCATTTGACTAGAACTTCTAACTCTCCCTGTGCATTATGTCTTCCTGCTATGACTTCTTCTGGCTGGACTTGGAGCTCCCAACCGTCTGATAAGAATGAAGGCAGAGGTTGTGCTATGAAGTTGCGAGTAACAGATTTCTTTAACAAGGAAACATGAAACACCGGGTGCACCTTGCTATCTTCCGGTAATTTCAGCTTGTATGCTACCGGGCCAACTTGCTCAATGATTTCAGAGGGACCGTAGTATCTTGGACTCAGCTTCTGGTTGATTCTCCTTGCTAAGCTCTTCAGTTTATAAGGCTGGATTTTTAGGTAGACTGAGTCCCCCACCTTGTAAACGACCTCTCTCCTGTGCTGGTCCGCATGCTGCTTCATGCGGTTCTGGGCCTTAACTAACTGTTGCTTCAACTCGTGCAGTAGCTGATTCCTTTCCCCCGTGATTCGACACACTTCCTCCAATGATGTCTCTCCCACATCACCACGGATCACTGGTGGTGGTTGTCTGCCATACAGTGCTTGAAATGGAGTTGTCTTAATGGCTGAGTGGTAGTTGGTATTATACCAAAATTCTGCCCAACTCAGCCACTTAGGCCATTGTTTTGGCCGAGTACCAGTGAGGCATCGCAAATATGTTTCCAGGCAGCGATTCACTACTTCAGTCTGCCCGTCGGTTTGGGGATGGTAGGCAGAACTAAACCGCAGTTTGGTGCCTGCGAGTCGAAAAAGTTCAGTCCAGAATGAACTGAGAAAGACCCTATCCCTGTCCGAAACAATGGAAGTTGGAAAGCCATGGAGCCTCACCACTTCTTTAAGAAAAATTTCAGCGATGTTCTTGGCGTTGTAAGGGTGGCTTACGGGTATGAAATGAGCATATTTGGTGAGTCGATCCACAACCACTAGGATGGTGTCCACCCCCATCGCCTTTGGAAGGCCTCCAATGAAATCCATTGAGATATCGGACCAGATTTGTGAAGGAATAGGCAGGGGTTGTAACAAACCTGCTGGACTCAAAGTTTGGTATTTGTTTTTCTGACATATTTCACAGCTTTGCACATATTCTTGGATCCTTTTCTTCATCCCTTCCCAGAAAAACAGACCTGCAACTCTCTTGTAAGTCTTGAAATACCCTGAGTGGCCTCCCAGTGCAGAATCATGGAATTCTTGTAGAATGAGAGGGATTTTTGAGGAGGTTTTAGGAATCACCATCCTTTCTTTATAATAGAGTCTTCCCTTACAAACCTTGTACCCCGGGTGTGAGTGAGGATCGGCTAACAGTTCCCGAATTTTCCTTGCCAATCCCATATCTTGCTGCACCTCAATGTCAAGATCATCCCACTCATAGAACTGTATTGTGGACAAGGCTGCGAACTGGACTTTCCTTGAGAGCGCATCCGCGGCCTTGTTCTCTATCCCAGGTTTGTACTTGATTTCAAAGTCATAGCCCAAGAGTTTGGAAGTCCACTTTTGCTGTTCTTCCCCCATAATCCCTTTGATCAGCCAAAAACCTCAAGCTCCTTTGGTCTGTGTGAATCACAAAGTGTCTTCCCATTAAGAAATGGCGCCATTTCTGCACAGCTAAGACCACCGCCATCAATTCACGCTCATATACAGATTTGTTTTGGGCCCGGTCTGAGAGTGTTTGGCTCATGTATGCCACGGGCCTCCCTTCTTGCATTAAAACCGTGCCTAATCCCTTCCCGGAAGCATCAGTTTCCAGAACGAATGGCTTTTCAAAATTCGGAACTGCTAGAACAGGAATTGTGGTCATAGCTGTCTTAAGTTGTTCGAAAGCTTCTTGAGCCTCCCCATTCCACTCAAAACTGTCCTTCTTGAGCTGCTGTGTTAATGGCCAAGCAATCTTTCCATAGTTTTTCACAAATTTCCGATAATACCCAGTCAATCCTAGAAAACCCCGCAACCTTTTTACGTCTTTTGGTTGGGGCCAGTCCAGCATGTCTCTAATTTTACTAGGATCAGCCGAGACGCCATGCTTAGACACAACGTGGCCTAAATACTCTATCTGTGCTTGGCCAAATGAGCACTTCTTTTTGTTGGCAAACAGCTTATGCTCCCTAAGAGTTTGTAATACCTGTCTAAGGTGCTCCATGTGACTTCCAAGATCCTTACTGTAGATGAGAATGTCATCAAAGAACACCAAGATGAACTTTCGCAAGTAGGGCCTAAGGACTTGGTTCATGAGTGCTTGAAAGGTAGAGGGGGCGTTGGTTAGCCCAAACGGCATAACCAAGTATTCATAGTGGCCTTCATGAGTGCGAAAGGCTGTTTTGGGAATGTCCCCCTCCTTCATTCGGATTTGGTTGTAACCCGATTTCAAGTCCAATTTAGAGAAAATTTCAGCATTCCCCAATTCATCCAGAAGCTCATCTATCACCGGAATAGGGAATTTATCGGGTACTGTTAGCTTGTTCAAAGCACGATAATCAATGCAAAATCTCCATCCCCCATCCTTTTTCTTTACTAAAATCACCGGGCTGCTATACGGGCTTGTGCTTGGCCTGATTATACCTGCCTGCAACATCTCTCGGACCAGTTTTTCGATTTCATTCTTCTGATAGTATGGATGTCTATACGGCCTAATGTTTGGAACCGAAGCTCCTTCCTTAAGGGTAATCGCATGATCTTGCTCCCTCTTAGGAGGTAATCCCCGAGGCTCCTGGAATATATCATCAAATTCAGTTATCAAGCCCCCTATCACTCCTGGGAATTGTTCTTTATCACTGCCTTGGAGCATGTCTTTGCCCCTCGCCTCATAGGATACAAAGAACCCCTCCCCATCATCTTGTAAGGCTTTTAACAGGGCCTTCCAAGAAGCTCTTGTCCGTGTAAGTGCTGGGTCTCCTCTAATCACCTTCTTGCAACCCTTCTGTCCCCACTGAATTATCAAGCTTCCAAAGTTTGCTTCGATATCACCTAACCCCGCCAACCAATCCATCCCTAATACTACCTCCGTTCCTCCTAGCTCCAGTATAAAGAAGTTTTGGGTGATGTCTACCCCTTGGAGCTGCAAACTCAACTGCTTGCAAACTCCACTATTCTTGACCACAGCCCCTGTTCCCACTTCCACCGAATATTCAGGAGTATTAGTTACCTCCAGATGCAGTTGTTCCACCACACGTTGGGAAATAAAGTTACTGGTTGCCCCACAATCAATTAGGATCAGTACCCTTCGTCCTTTAAGTAGCCCCCATGTTTTGAAGGACCTATTCGATGTTAAGCCCTCCTTGCTCCCCAGAGACAACTGCAGGGTCTTGTTCTCCATCACCAACTCTTCTTCCTCATTCTCTTGGGTGGTTTCCTCCTCCCCTCCTCCCGGATCCTCCACGAGTAAGAACTGGAAATGTTTCATGCAACAACTGTGTTCCGGTCCCCATTTCTCCCCACACTTAAAACACAGCCCCTTCCTACTCCTCTCCCACAGCTCGGCCTGCGACAGTTTCCGGCCACCGCCGCTGGTCTTGCCCCCCACATCGACGCTCGAAGGTTTCTGGTCACTGAGTGCGCTAGCACTGGGCCGGGTCACGATGGCCTTGCCCGACCCGGACTCCCCTTCGGGTCGGTTCCTCCAGCTGTTAGCCCGATCCCTCCACTCTCCTCTCTCTCTCTCGTGGGTCCCTTATTCTTTTGAAATGCCCGATTTTTCTCTTCCAACAATAGGGCTCGATCCATCAATTCGGCTAAGGATTTGGACTCATGGAGTTTCAATTCGGCCTGGATCTCTTCTTTCAGCCCATTTAAAAAAATGCTCTCAAGCATCACCCGTTCATCCTTTCTCAGAGGCGCAATCATCAACTCAAATTGCTCTCTGTATTCCATTACGGACCTAGTTTGGTGTATGCTCATTAACGGGCCCAAAGGGTTTTGGACCAGCCCAGGTTGGAAACGGCGAATGACGGCCCGCTTGAATTCTTCCTAGCTGAGTTCCACGGTTTCTTCTTCCCACCACTGGTACCAGTTCAGTGCTCGATCTTCCAAGGCGATGACCACCGCATCGAGCTTCTCCTCCTCTCGTATGGGGTTCAACCGGAAAAACCTCTCCACCTTGACTATCCATCCATACGCGTCATCGCCGGCGAAAATGGGGATCTCCAACTTCCTTCCACTATAGTCTCGGTCTCTCCTTGGTCGCGAATGCGAGCGAGAGTGGTGATGGGAACCCTCCTCACTTCTGTCATCCCAAACCGGAGACGTACGTCGCCGATTCCCTGGTCGCTGGTCGTGGCGGAGGTTCTGAATCAACTCCCTGAGCTCTGCCATTTGCGTTTGGGTCTCTACCCTCTGACTCTCCATCTGAGCTTGGTTCTCCAATCTCCATTCCAGTAGTGAGCGTTCCAGATTCTCTACTCGTGACTCCATCGCCGTGCGCGTCGAGACCATTCACCTCCCGGAATCGAGAGCTTTGATACCAGTTGATAGGTACCAGAAATATTAAGACAGTAACTAGATAATTCTGTGCTGTATTATTACTATCCAACTTGTAATTGAGACTATAGTGCTGGAGTAAGAAGAAAAAAGATAGGAAGAAGATACAAGGTATAGGCAAATTCGAGAGTGCCTAATTCTCTCCCAAGTCTAATCCAATTCTAGCCTACCTCATACAATTTCCCCTGTAACCATATATTCACTCAGCTACAGCACGTTCCCTCACTCCCCTCACTCTCTCTCCTGCCCCATCATTAGTTAGTTAGGCAGGTTGGGATCAGGTGTGTCTTGCCCCATGGAGTCATCAGGTGTCCTTTTCTTTTTGAATTTCTTCCTCACATAAAACTTAGTAATCTCGGGCCCCTCTGTTTTGGGCCTGGAGTCCAGGTCTGTATCAAATTCTCTTGATCTTTTATCAAAATATTCATGACAATTCAAATTGTCTAAACACTTTCTATGTGTCTGATGATACCAACTCAAATATGTTTTTATCCTTTTCTTCATAGTGTTAAGTTGTTGAATTGTCTAATTGCTTCCATTAGCCATTTGTGAATCTTATCATTTTTCATTTTTAATTACATTTCATTTCTAAAATTCTACACATATTTATGTTACAACCTAGGTATTTTGTGGCTGATAGTGTGCTTGATGAAGTCACTTTTGGGTGGCCAAGGCAAAAGGGTAACTATCAACTGAGGGAGAATCTTGCTCTGAGCCTTCAGAGGGCAATTAACTGGGTAGTTATGCCTCTGTGTTTGTGTTATTTGAACATCAAAATAGGACAACAAAAATCGACAATTTTTATGGTTAATGCAGTTCAAAAACGTGGTTAATGAAGTGTTGAGTTTGGTTAATAGATATACCAAGGTGTCGCAACTCATTAACCATCCACTGAACTTCATTAACCACGATTTTGAACGTCATTAACCTTGATTCTTAGGTGTTCAAATATATTCTATTATATGCATATTTGAACATCTGAAAATCGTGGTTAATAACATTCAAAATCGTGGTTAATGACGTTCAGTGGATGGTTAATGAGTTGCGACACCTTGGTATATCCATTAACCAAACTCAACACTTCATTAACCACGTTTTTGAACTGCATTAACCATGAAAATTGTTGTCAAATTTTGTTGTCCCATTTTAATGTTCAAATAACATTTTTTATTACTGAATCTCTCCTTATACTATCATATAAATTTTCATAGTCATTTAAATTTCATTTATGCTCGTTATTATATTTTAGACTCTCTTCACTATTAATTTATTATATATTTCTCTTGTAATATTCTTTCTTATCCATTACTGTAGGTTGGATTAAGTGGGATACCATTGGATAAAAATCCTCATTCCCTAAGTGGTGGTTACAAACGTCGCCTTGCATTGGCAATACAATTAGTAAGATTTTTTTTTAATATTAAAAATCTAGATACTGACATGCTTGATGGTTATTGCTTCACGGTTCACCTGACCCACTCCTGAATAGTTATAGCAATCCTGTTTACTAAGTTATAGCTGTCACTGTCAGTCAACCAAGCATTAATTGGTTTCATGGTTTTTTTAAATGTATTTTTCAGGTGCAAATCCCTGATCTATTGATATTAGATGAGCCTCTTGCTGGTCTTGGTATAATAATGCAACCTGTGACTTCTTGATTCTTCTTTTCTGATTGTTGCTGCTATTAATGGACTTCTTTTTCCTTTCTTAACCAGTACAAGAGGCTTCAATTAGATTAGATCTTGCTAAAATCCAGCTTTTGCCACAATTTTGTTTTATTGAAACATTTCTTTTTGTAATTCAGCTTAAGTTAATCATTTCTGCCTTTTTAAAAAAAAAAAAAAAATATTTACAAAGAAGGCTAAGATGTAGTGTGAGGAGGGGGAGGGTAGGCTAAAGTCAGCAAAGTGGTGTCAATGGAATTCAATCTCAGGTTGAGCTAAGGCTTGTGGGCATGTTTATAGTGAATTAGTTCCTTTAAGGAATATTTTTTTATTTTTTTTTTAAAGAATGAACTAAATGTATTTTTTGAAGCTCTAATACCTTGCTCCTGATCAGATTGGAAAGCACGTGCCGATGTTGTGAAGCTTTTGAAGCATCTAAAAAGGGAATTAACTGTGCTAGTTGTCAGCCACGATTTGAGGTTGTTTCAATTTATTCTATTAATTTTAAATTATGTCACTTTTTAACTATATTGTATTGATGAAAGAGGAAGAGATAGATGATAGAGTAAATGAGAGAATAAAAACATTGGAGTTGTGAATTGCTTGAATGATTTGTACTCTACATACTTATATATATATATATATATATATATATATATATATATATATATATAGGAATGAGTATTAGTTGCATTTACTAGAAAACATTGAACTTAGAAGCCTAAACTATTATATTATTTGCAATGAACCACTAATTCCATGATACATTTCCAACACTCCCCCTAAGGTAATGGGAAAGCTTTGAGCTTGTTACAAATAAACCCTGCCAAACAGTGGCAAACCAAGCCAAACAAACCTAAGGTCTTATCAATAACAATCCTAATATAAGAAAAAATTGTGGAGAGTCCCACATCGTCTAGAGATATGGTCAAAGTCGTACTTATAAAACTTGGGCAATCCTCACCTTACAAGCCGGTTTTGTGGGGTTGAGTTAGGTCTAAAGTCCAAATTTTAAGATGGTATCAGAGCCTATCCTAGATTTGCTATTGGGCCAAGATCTCTATTATTCACTCGCATTTGTCCACGCTCCAGATGTCAAGTCCTGGGTGTAAGGGAGTGTGTTGAGATCCCTCTTATTCCACCCGCATCAGTCCACGCTTCAGAGGGGAGGGAAATGAAGATGCCCACACTCCACGCCAGCTTTTTAGATTTTGCAGGCAACAGCACAACTGCCACAGTCGCAGCAGCAGGAGAAGTGCAAGGCTCATTTTTCGTATTTGCCGCCTCTGTCTATTGCTCGAAGGAGCTTGGACGAGTGTTATGATTTGAGGCGGGGAGGGTTAGGGGTTAGGTTTTGGGGAGGGTAAGACCAGGTTATTCATTTAAGGGCATTTTTCCCTATTTCTTGGTCATTGCCATTTGTGTCTCAATCTCTATTAGGATTTGATGGAAAATTTGATGAAAGAGTCGATTTGCACATTATGCAAACATTAGGGACTGAAATACATGTTTTTAAACAATAGGGACTAAGTTACACATGGCCTGCAGTTCAGGGTGCTAAATTCCATTTTCCCCTTGAATTAATGTGAGCTTCATAAACTTGAAAGAATAATTTTCTGGATATTATTCACTTAATTTTAAATGTACAAAGATGTTTTACAATATATAGGCTAATGGCACTTAATGCCATCCTAAAGAAAAGGAAACCTAATAACTACTGTTAAATGCAAGATTTGTACATTAAACTAATAATATCCTACAAATAAATGCAATATATTCCAACACTCCCCCTCAAGCTGGTGAGTGAATATCTATCATTCCCAGCTTGCAAGTAAGGCCTTGAAATTGTTCAGTGGGAAGCCCCTTGGTGAATATATCTGCTAATTGGTGCTCTGAGGGGATGTACTCTATAGCTATAAGACCATTATCTATTTTTTCCTTGATAAAATGACGATCAATCTCTATGTGCTTTGTCCGATCATGTTGCACCGGATTGTGAGCAATGCTGATTGCAGACTTATTGTCACAAAGTAACCTTATAGGAGCTTCATACTTGATTCTGAGATCATCAAGTATGATTCTCATCCATAACAGTTCACAAATTCCCTGTGCCATAGCTCGAAATTCTGCCTCTGCACTTGACCTTGCAACCACATTTTGCTTCTTACTTCGCCAACTCACCAAATTTCCTCCTAAAAACATGCAGCAACTGGAGGTAGAACGCCTGTCTATAATTGATCCGGCATAGTCTGCATCGGTATAGGTTTCAATGGACAAATTCTGCTTCTTCCGAAATAGTAGTCCTCTTCCTGGACTCGTCTTCAAGTACTGGAGGATTCTATTCACAGCTTGCATATGCCTTTCGCAGGGATCATGCATAAACTGGCTAACTACACTGACAGCATAGGCTATGTCTAGCCTGGTGTGAGACAAATATATAAGCTTTCCCACAAGTCTCTGATACTGTGCCCTTTCAACCTTTGAGCTCTCCTCATCGTTTCCAAGTCTGTGATTTTGTTCAATTGGAGCCCCTGAAGTTTTGCAGCCTAGTTTACCCGTCTCCTTAAGAAGATCCAGGACATATTTCCTTTGAGAAATAAAGATGCCTTGTTTAGAGTAGGCAACCTCTATCCCAAGGAAGTACTTCAGCTTCCCCAAGTCTTTCATTTCGAACTGTTCAGCTAGTTTGTCTCTTAGAACCTGTTTCTCTACCTCATCATCACCAGCAATGATCATATCATCTCAATAGATCAAAAGAAGTGTAAGCTTGCATCCTGAGAATGTTTCACAAATAGTGTATGATCTCCTTGCCTCTGTTTATAACCAAGGGACACCATAGCATTGGCGAACCTTCCAAACCAAGCATGAGGAGACTGCTTGAGACCATATAAAGCCTTCCGTAATCTGCACACCTTGTTTCCTCCACCAGTTGGATCATACCCTGGTGGAATGTCCATATAAACCTCCTCTTCCAAGTTGCCATGTAGAAAAGCATTTTTAACATCAAATTGGTGCAAGTCCCATCCAAAGTGTGCTGCCAAGGAGAGAATGATCCTGACTGTGTTCATCTTTGCTACTGGGGCAAATGTCTCCTCATAATCAATCCCATATGTCTGAGTGTACCCTTTTGCAACCAGCCTTGCTTTATACCTATCCAGGGTACCATCAGATCGATATTTTACTGTGTAAATCCATCTACACCCAACCATCCTTTTGTCCTTCGGTTTCTCAACAATTTCCCAGGTCTCATTCTTGTTCAAGGCACTCATCTCTTCATGCATGGCTTGAACCCAGTTCTTATCCATTAAAGCTTCTTGTACTGAAGTGGGGACTCTGATAGAATCAATTGCTGAGATAAAACTCTGGTGTTGTACTGATAGATTTTTAGTGGAGACAAACTGAGTTATATGATATTTTGCACAAGTTGTTTTGGCTTTTCTCAAGGCTATTGGTAAGTCATCAGGGTTAGGTTCACAAATATCATGTAAAGTACTATTCAAAGGCTCAGAGTCTAGAATGCTTACCTCTGGTTCAGGCGACTGAAGTTGCTGTTGGACCAGGTTGGGTTTTTTCCGATGATACACTTGCTTGTATCGATCCAAACCATTTATCTCATTTGATATTGGAACAGATACTGATTCTTTAGGCGTTTCTGAAGTACTAGAAGATGATGCCACATCCTTCATAAGAGGAGCAACAGATGACTCAATAGGTTTAGCCAGAAGAGGAACAAATGATGACTCAAGAGACTCAGCTTCTTGACCATTCTCCCCCTGAAGCTGAGGATGGAGGTGAAAGGACTCAGATTCACGAAAAGTGACATCCATGGAGACATATACACGACGACTTTGAGGATGATAACATTTGTACCCCTTTTTATCTGGTGCATACCCTATGAAGATACATTTGACAGCCCGAGGATCCAACTTACCACGTTGTTGACTATGAACGTGAACAAAGGCAACACAACCAAAGACATGACATGAGAGACTTTTCATAGTAGGTACAGAAGGAAAGAAAGAAGTCATGAGTTGAATAGGACTAAGACCATCCAAGACCTGAGAGGGCAACCTGTTTATCAAATATGTGGCAGTTAAAACATCTTCCCCCCAGTAAGACTTAGGGACAGACATTTGGAAGAGCAGAGCTCGTGCCATTTTGTTGACGGTTCTTTCTTTCAGCAACCCCATTTTGTTGTGGGGTATACACACAAGTCAATTCATGCAAAACACCATGTTCTTTAAAAAAATTGGTGAAATATTGATTCACATATTCCTTGCCATTATCAGAACGTAACCTTTTGATTGTTTTTCCAAATTGAGTTTGAACCATGTGGTAAAAGTGTAAGAATGATTGAAAAACTTCATATTTATCTTTCATAAGGAATAGCCATGTGACCCTAGTGCAATCATCCATAAAAGAAACAAACCATTTTGCACCAGATAAATGAGAGGTAGAGGATGGTCCCCACACATCAGAATGAATAAGATCAAAAGGTTCAATACTTTTACTATTACTAGGAGAAAAAGTTGTACGATGGTGTTTTGAAAACTGACAAACATCACAATGAAAAGACTCAACTGACACCTTTTTAAACAAATGAGGGAATAAAGACCTGAGGAGACTAAAAGGAGGATGACCAAGGCATCTGTGGTGAAGCCATATCTGAGAAGCAGTGGAATCTGTGCTTGTCTGATGACAGAAAGTGGACAACTCCTGTCTGGTACTATCTCGAGCCCGATGCAGAGTATATAACCCGCCCTGTTCCTTAGTAACCCCAATTGTCTTCCCCGTGGTAAGATCCTGAAACACACAATGAGAGGGAAAGAAGGTTACTGTACAGTTTAAATCTCGAGTAAGCTTATGAATAGAAATAAGGTTATTTGACAATTGAGGGACATGAAGTACATTATGTAAGGGGATGGAAGGTTGCAGTGAAATGATACCACATCCTAAAATAGGAACATGGGATCCACTAGCAACGGTGATGTGATGCATACCAAACAACTCAGAGTAGGTCGAAAAATATGAGGGGTAAGGGGTCATATGATCAGTAGCACCAGAGTCAATTATCCAGATATCCTCAAATATAGTACTAGAATACGGAACTTAAATTCTTACCAGACATGTGTAGAGAAGAACTAGTACAAAAAGGCTTACTAATGGATTTAAGGATTGTCCGTAGGTGCGTTAACTCATCCTTAGTAAGAGCCGGAGCTTCGTCTCCACCAGTGGCCAGTGGAATGGACTTGAGAACCCTGGAATCTGACATCGCAGCAGTGAAGGGCTATAGTGGAATAGCAATGACCCACAAATAGGATGACCCACAAATAAGAGGTTCTGAACAGCCTCTGTTTCGACGATTTTTGAGGACCCACAACCTAAACTTGAACTAGCAGGAGCCGACGAGTGGAACACAGCAAATGGTGGCAAAAACGGAAGCTGGATGCGCCATCACGCGCTGCTGAGGTGGCAGTGCGTGGCTTACAAACGCAGAGAAGGAGGTGGCGTGTGTGGGCGCGTGAGACGTCGGAAGGCGGTGGTTCTTTGGTGGTAGGTCGGAACAGGGATGACGATCAATCCGGTGAGTGCAGTGGTGTGAACGGCGGTGGCGGCAGGCGGCGGCTGAGGTGGCAGATCGTGCCACAATAGAAAAGAGGGAATAAAACCCTAATGTGCAGCTACAAAGGCTGCCTAGAAGAAGGAAGAGGGAATGAAACGCTAACACAACAATGAAGGCTGCCTTGAAAGAAAATCAGGAGGAGTAGAGAGCCTAGGAAAAACCTAGAGCTCTGATACCAACTTGAAAGAATAATTTTCTGGATATTATTCACTTAATTTTAAATGTACAAAGATGTTTTACAATATATAGGCTAATGGCACTTAATGCCATCCTAAAGAAAAGGAAACCTAATAACTACTATTAAATGCAAGATTTGTACATTAAACTAATAATATCCTACAAATAAATACAATATATTCCAACACATAATGAAGTTGATATATTGATTGATAAACACATGATGCTGACATCTATATGACTTGTGTGTTTCAATGTAGATGGTTGGTTTTAGGCTAGGTAACAACTTCTAACATGGGGACTTATTTGAGTTTGTGCATATCATAACTCAAAATAGTCACATTATATTATATTTAAATAGTTGGATTGGAAGTTACTAAATGGAATCTTGGGTTCTTTATACTTTGATGGCTATCTTTAGTCATGGGGAAGTCGCAATTAACTTGTCCCAGTGTGACCTTAGGGTGTAATTCATGCTCTTCGGGTTTCTAAGATTGTGTGGTTGAAGAATATAAGAATTCCTTGATAGCTGGAGAGGTTCTTTCTTATTTCCGTTCTATTACCACCATAATTATGGACATACTACTGAAGAATGTTGGGGGTTACATGACAAGATAGAGGAGCTGGTAAGGTTGGACACTTGAACAATTTCATTCAGGGTTACAATGCTTGAAGACAATCGTCCCGAGGAAGAGGAGCTAGGAGACAAAATTAGGGCAGAGGTAGTGGATAGCAG
The DNA here is from genome assembly GCA_035048595.1 of Echinosophora koreensis. Classification (NCBI taxonomy): domain Eukaryota; kingdom Viridiplantae; phylum Streptophyta; class Magnoliopsida; order Fabales; family Fabaceae; genus Echinosophora; species Echinosophora koreensis. Next base: position 1,211,109 of record JAPCYP010000047.1, on the reverse strand, counting down.
GATGATGATAGGAGAGGAGAAAGGAAGGAGCAAGATGATACGAGGGAGGAGGAGAACAGAGTTAGAGGAGTAATCAATACTATTTCAGGAGGATCTGCTGGTGGGGGCATAATGAGTTCAGCCCGGAAAAGGCATCTGAGGGGCATCCAAGCTGTTAACTTGATAGTTGGCAAACCCCCAAAGACATCCCCACCAATTACATTTACAGATGAGCCTTCGGGGATAAAAAGTTGTCTGAGACAATTTCTATGAGGTACATGATTGTGAGTGCAGTTACGTCATACATCTTAATTGGAAGGCCATCTCTAAATGAGTTGAGGGAAGTAGTGTCTATGCCCTATCTGACCATGAAATTTCCATCTCACTTAGGGGAAATAGTAATAGTTCAAGCTGATCAAAAGATGGCCAGATAGTGCTATGATGATAATTTGCGTGTTAATAAAGTTAAGCCTTTGGAGGTGGAGGAAACGAAACTTGATGCTGGGGTAGTTAGCTCGGTGGAGCTAGATCGGAGGTTGATATGCAAGAGCAAAGACCACAACCCATTGAAAATTTGCAAAAATTTCAATTAGGAAAACATGAGCAATGTACTCAACTTGGTACCCAACTAGTGATTAGGATGTGGATGGTGTGACTGCTCTGGTGATGTGGCAATCCTTCGGTTGTAGGATGATCTAACATTGGCCGTGATGGTGGTGGTTGGTGGAAGGTGAAGCACACCCCATATTTGTTGACAAGTGACCTCAAACACAAGAGGGGGGTTAATTGTGTGTGAATTGATTTTTGAAAACTTTTGGCAATTTAAACTAAATTTAAAACTTGTTTTGATAAGCAATAGATTAAGAGTAAAACGTTGAGAAATAAAGCGTATGAAAAATAAAATCATTGCGGTAAAAATAAAGAGATAAGGGAAAGAAATGACACAATGATGTATCCTGGTTCGGCCACACAACTACCCACGTGGCCTGCGTCCAGTCCCCAAGGCAATACGACCAAGGGTTTTCAATCAACTCTAGTTTTTAAAACAGGCTAAACTAGAACCTTTACAAATCAGAGTACTCTTAACACAAATCACAGGACGTACTATCCCTTGTGTAAGAGTCTCAAAAACAGTTCGTGAGATCACACTCACTTAGAGAAACTATATAAAAGAATTACAATAAGAAAGCACTCAAGAAGTGCAGATATGAAATCACAAATTGAAGCTCAGTTACAAAGACACCTATATGGTGTATAGAACTCTCAAAGTAGTATGGTCAAGTGATAGTTCAAGATAAAAACAGTATAAAATAAAATGATCAGAGATTTTAAGCACAGAGTATGATAGCAAATGATTGTGTGTTGAGGCAAGGCTGCCTATTCTCCTATTTATAGAAAATAGGTTATGGTTCACAATGAAATTAGGTCAAGCCTCTCAAGGTTCATTTTTGGCGAGTCATAATCGATTATCACATTACCATAATCGATTATTTAATTAAAAACTCAGGAAGCGCACGTTGACAGAAAGGTGGTAATCGATTATGCTAATCGATTACGGGTCCACTGACTTTTTATAAAAGACCATAATCGATTACGTAATCGATTATAGGGTTTCGGAAATAAGCTCAAACGAAGTCAGAGAGGACCTAATCGATTATACCCAAGCCATAATCGATTATATCATTTCAAATTTGAAAACCAACGGCTTTAATGTCATCATTAGTCATTAATACCAATTAAAGCCAATTAATCTTGACACATAATCGATTATAGATATACCATAATCGATTATGGTTCGAATAAACTTGAATTTGAAATACTTGACAATTAAGGAAAATGATTTCTCATTAAGGTTGGTTAATTGTCAGTTTTAAACCATTAAAACATATGTCAAAAATATTTTAGCATATTTTAAATCTTTAGACATATGTTAAATGAGTGTGTGTGTGTGGAACCAATACTAAGTTAAGAATTCTACTTACCATTTACATATGATTCCAAAACAAACAATACAAATAATAAAATTCCCATTTTACCCCTTGTGCTTGCTTGCTTTATAATCTTCCGCTTTTTGCATTATAGTCCTTCTAGTCCTTTTTCTTTTGTTCATCATCAAAACAAATAACCTGTGAGGCATATATTCACATACTCCCCCTTTTTGATGATGACAAACATCTCAAGGAGGGATTAGCTTAATATCATAAAGATTATTATTCAAGCATAGATATCAGCTTAAGTTTTACTCCCCCTCACTTCATGCATTTATTCAAATCACTCCCCCTGAAACATGCAAGTATATATTCTCCCCCTTTTGACATTATCAAAAAGCAGGATTTAAAACATGCATAGCAAGGCATATATTCAGGCATAAGTTATAGTAAGTCCAAGTGCAGTAGGGATAGTTAGTGCAGTCATAATAAGTACAGTCATCCAAAATAAGATCAGTCATAATAAAACCAGAAAAATAAAATTAGAAAAAACAGGCAAGATGATCATGCGTCATCCTCCTCCTCATCATCATCCATCTCATCACCATCTGTATCATCATCGCCGTCGTCATCTAGACCAACTGTAGGCTGAGGCGGTGCTCGAATAGGATTGTCAATGATAATCTCCGCATCAGCTACACGACGCTCCAAAGCCTGCACTTGATTACCAATCTCTCGAATGGCAGTGGAGTTGGCACGAATCTCAGTGGTGTTGACCCGAACTTCTGCTAAGATGCTCTGCAAGAGAGCCATAACCTCGGGTGAAGCAGCAGCAGCAGAAGGAGCATGTGATGATGAAGATGCCCCGGCAGTGGAAGATGGTTGGTCGTCAGCAAAAGAATACAACTTCCTCTTGGGCTTATATTCCCAACTGTTTCCATGATGTTCAATGCCCATCATGTTGATAGTCCCTTGGTTGTACATAGCATGATACTTTAAGCCATCAAGTTTGGCTTCCCCATTTAGGTTTACACGTGCATTCCTTAGAATGCGTGTAACCAGATGCCCATATGGTAAGGAACCACCTATCCTCATATCAAACATGTGTTGCATAACCAGACCAGCCCAATCAACAGGTTTCTTATTTTCCAGCAACCAGAGAAGTACAACATCAATTTTTAAAAGTTGAGAAAAATTGTGTCTCCTAGGAAATAACAACCTAGCAACAGCATAATGCAGCAACCTACTCTTAACCTTCATCTGACCAGCCGTAATTTCCCTGTGAGAGGCCTCACTGGGATCAGTTAACAGAGTCCTGGTGGCTTCCAGCCTAACAAATTCATCCGCTAAGGGTGCAGCAGGACCCTCAGCGTTACATGAGTGCCACCAGAGGGCACTCCAACAACTCTCCCAAAATCAGCAGAAGTAAACCTAATGGGTTTATGGCATACCTCAGAGATCAGAACTCCATCAACCAAGCGGAGGTTGCAGTAGAATACCCGTACCAGTTCCAGATAAATGTCTTCAGTGGAGGAGAGAAAGTTGATGAGGTTTGCATGTTCCAGAAATTCCAGAAATTTGAAGTTTTGCTCCCTCATGAATTCCAAGTCCAGAAATCGTGGTTTCTGGATCTCCCTATTGTAGAAATCACTCATAAAGTCTGCACTTTGAGCATTGTTGGAGAAATACTTCTCCATTTGAGCAAGAGTGAGAGTCCTTGGATTGACAGTAGCGATTCTTGATCTTTTGGGAGGCATGATGATGTTTGTAAGTGATGAAGAGAGGAAGTGATAAGAGGGGGGCGCAAGAGAGAGATCAGCGGAGAAGAAATGAGAAATTTGGAGCAAATGAGCGCTGTCTGCGCTGGTTTTACCTTTTAAATGAACTCATAATCGATTATGTAAGTGAGCATAATCGATTATGTCTTACCGTGTTGCTTTCTGATTGGTCACTTTTTAACTTATAATAGATTATCCAAAATGGTATGATCGATTATTACTTGAGCGCCTGACCCTTCCTCTTCATGGAATCGATTATATAATCGATTTTTACCTGGGTTCTTTGAATAATCGATTCTGTAATCGATTTTGGTGTTGAACTTCTTGAACATATAATCGATTATGTAATCGATTCTTCCGTTTCTGGAAAATGTCCTCGTGTGTATTCGATTATTCTAATCGATTAGAGGCTTACTGACTTTTGGTTTTCTGCTCCTCTTTAAGTGTAATCGATTATGGTAATCGATTGCTGGCTTTCTGACTTATTATAATCGATTATCCTTATCGCATAATCGATTATTGGCTAAAAAACTGTCACACTTAGCACACTGATTAGAAATAACAATATGAAATGCACATTTATTCAATGCATGATTGATTTAGAATTCCTAATTCAGTTCTTATGAAAAAGAAACTTTCTTTAGGTAGAGGTTTGGTAAAAATGTCTGCGAGTTATTTAGATGTCTCTACGAATTCAATCATACAATCTCCTTTTTGGACATGGTCTCTAATAAAGTGGTGTCTTATTTCGATGTGCTTGGTTCTAGAGTGATAAACTGGATTTTTCGTGAGGTTTATGGCACTTGTGTTGTCACATTTAATAGGGACGGTTTTAAGATCAATGCCGTAATCATTTAATTGTTGCTTCATCCATATTATTTGTGCACAATAACTTCCCGCCGCAACGTATTCCGCTTCGGCGGTGGATAAAGTCACGCTAGCTTGTTTCTTACTATGCCAAGAATTAAAGTATTTCCTAGTAAGTGGCAAGTTCCACTAGTGCTTTTTCGGTCCAATTTGCATCCGGCAAAATCAGAATCCGAGTACCCAATGAGAGTGCAATCAGCCCCTTTAGGGTACAATAAACCCATATTTTGTGTGCCAATAAGGTATCTCATAATGCGTTTTACCGCGGTGAGATGTGATTCCTTGGGGTTTGATTGAAAATGTGCACACATGCAAACATAAAACATAATGTCAGGACGACTAGCAGTAAGGTAAAGGAGAGAGCCTATCATACCTCTATACTTACTTATGTCCACTGATTTTCCATCCTCATCTTTGTCAAGATAGCAAGAGGTGCTCATGGGAGTAGATAGTTCCTTTGAGTTGTTCATCCCGAATTTCTTAAGCAACTCCTTGCAATATTTGGATTGGTTGATGAAGATGCCTTCCTTTGATTGCTTGATTTGCAATCCAAGGAAATAGTTGAGCTCCCCCATCATTGACATTTCAAATTCGTTTTGCATTATATTTGAAAAATCCTTGCACAAAGTCTCATTAGGAGCACCAAAAATAATGTCATCCACATAAATTTGAACTAATAGAATGTCATGCTTTTTGTTTTTGATAAAAAGAGTGGTATCAACTTTCCCTCTTTGAAAACCATTTTCCAACAAAAACTTACTTAGGCATTCATACCATGCCCTAGGGGCTTGTTTTAAACCGTACAAAGCCTTTTTTAATTTAAAGACATGATTTGGAAATTCAAAATTTGAAAAACCTGGGGGTTGATCCACATAAACTTCTTCTTGGATAAAACCGTTTAAGAAAGCGCTTTTCACATCCATTTGAAAGAGTTTGAAATCCATGATGCAAGCAAAAGCAAGAAGCATGCGGATGGCTTGTAGTCTAGCTACGGGAGCATAGGTTTCGTCGAAATCTATGCCCTTTTGTTGGTTGTATCCCTTAGCAACAAGCCTAGCTTTGTTTCTAACAATTATTCCGTTTTCATCTAGCTTGTTGCGAAAAACCCATTTAGTTCCAATTACTAAGTGGTCTTTAGGCTTAGGGACTAGTTCCCAAACATCATTTCTCTCAAATTGGTTTAGTTCATCTTGCATGGCAAGTGTCCAATGTTCATCAATTATAGCTTCATCAATATTCTTAGGTTCAATTTGTGATACGAAAGCCATAAAGTGACATGCATGATTGAGAGAGTTTCGAGTGGTTACCCCTTTAGAGATATCACCTATAATATTGTCAAGAGGATGATGTCTAGATGTTCTCCATTCTCTTGGAAGATCATTGTGAGGTGTTTCTTCATTTTGAGGAAGTGGTTCATCATCATTTTCCTTCTCTCGAGTGTGTTTCTCCTCAAGATAGCTATTTCCCAATATTTCTGCAAGGTCATCAACACTTTCTTCCACTACAACTTTAGGGTTAGTTTCATCAAAAGATACATGCACAGATTCTTCAATGGTCATAGTTCTTTTGTTATAGATTCGAAAAGCTTTACTAGAATTGGAATATCCAAAAAATATACCTTCATCAGCTTTAGCATCAAATTTACCAAGGTTATCTTTACCATTATTTAAAACAAAGCACTTACATCCGAATACGTGAAAGTGGGAGATGTTAGGCTTCCTTCCCTTGTAAATTTCATAGGGCGTTTGTTTCATAATAGGTCTTATAAGGACTCTATTCATCACATAGCATGCGGTGCTTACCGCGTCTGCCCAGAAATACTTAGGAAGGTTGGTCTCATTGAGCATTGTCCTCGCTAGCTCTACTAGAGACCTATTTTTCCTTTCCACCACCCCATTTTGTTGGGGAGTCCTTGGCGAGGAAAAATTATGCCCGATTCCATTTTCAGTACAAAAGGCCTCAAATGCCTCATTTTGGAACTCACCACCATAATCACTTCGGATGGTTACAATGTTTAATCCCATCTCGTTTTGAATAACCTTGGCAAGTTTACGAAAGGCACCGAAAACGTCATTTTTATGAGGAATGAACAATGTCCATGTATAACGAGAATAGTCATCCACAATTACAAGCGCATAGTAATTACCACCAAAGCTCATGGTTCTAGATGGACCAAACAAATCCATACGTAAAAGCTGTAAAGGCCGGTTTGTAGAAATAACATTTTTAATTTTGAAAGAGGCTTTTACTTGTTTTCCTTTTTGACAAGCATCACACATTTTGTCTTTTTCAAAACGGAGCTTTGGTAAACCAATTACTAAGTCCTTGCGAACCAAATTATTAAGATGGTCCATGTGAATATGGGCCATCCTCCTATGCCATAGCCAAGTTTCATCCTCTTTGCTAATTAGACAGCATACATCATTTGAAGGTAGGTCATCCAAGCATACCATATAGACATTTCCAATTGTTTCTCCAATTAATTTAGTTTGATTATTTGAATCTATGACCGTGCATTTCAAGTTATCAAAAACAACGTTAAAGTTTTTATCACAAAGTTGGCTAATACTCAAAAGATTATGTTTTAGACCTTCAACATACAAAACATTTTCAATGATAGGATTTGGACTCTTACCAACCGTTCCAATTCCCAAGATTCTACCTTTGTTGTTGTCACCGTAGAAAACAAATCCACCCTTTTTGGGTGTGAGTGAGGAGAACTTGTTTCTATCTCCCGTCATGTGCTTGGAGCATCCACTGTTAAGATTCCAATTTGTATTCCTTGCTTTCAAGCACACCTACAAAACAATTTCAAGTTTTAACTTTTGGTACCCAAATCATGTTGGGTCCTTGAGAGTTAGCTTTAGGCGCATTGCCCTTTTGAACCCATACTTTCTTATCTTTGATATTCACATTCTTTCTAGCATTGCAAATAGATGCAGTATGTCCCTTTCTACCACAGTAAAAACATTTTACGAAAGGACTACTAGAAGTATTGGTTGGGTAAAAAAAAATTTAAATGATTTTTCATGTAATTTAGGGTGATAACCCAAACCAGCTTTATCATAAGTTCCTTTTTTATTTCCTAACAAAACATTGAGATTGTCTCTCCCATTAGTGAATTTAGCAAGAATATCATACAAGTCCTCAATTTTGGTTTTCAAAACATTACATTCATTGCATTTTGAAACTTCATTTGTTTTGTTTTCACATGATAAGCATGATGAGGTTTTGTTTGCAAGAACTTGCTTTTCCTTGATAACCTCCATTTCTTTATTTAATGAATCTATTTTTGTTTCAAGACTAGAAATGGTTTTCTTTGAAGATAAAATGATTTTTCGAAGACGCATGCTTTCATTATTCAATTCTTCACATGCACAAAGTAAATCATCATATGACAATTCATTTTCAATTTCATTATCAGTTACCTCATCCTCGTCGTCCTCATGATTGGCCATGAGGCAAAGGTTTGCCTCTTCGTTGTCGGATTCATCGGAGGAGTCCATGTCATTGTCTTCCCAAGCAATGTATGCTCTCCTTCCTCTTTTGTCCTTTTGTGGTCTCTTTTCAAATTTGTCATTCTTCTTTTGACTTAGAGGACACTCGGGCCTTATATGACCTTTCTTTTTGCAGTTGAAGCACGTTGGCACGTAAGTGGTTCCCTCTCCATCAGCCTTCTTTTGAGGGGTGAAGGTTGGTTGTGTTTTCCCCTTGTTCCTTATAAATTTCTTAAATTTTCTTACCATTAGACTCATGTTCTCATCTCCTTCACCAAGCTCATCAAGTTCATCAAAGTCACTATCTTCCTCATTTGTTTCACTTATACTTGCTTTAAGAGCAAACCCTTTCTTTTTCTTGTCACTTTCCTCACTTTCTATGAGGCGATTCAACTCAAGTTCATGTTCCTGCAATTTACCAAATAAAGTTGCCAAAGACATAGACGTTAGATCACGTGATTCAGAAATCGCAGTTACTTTGGGTTGCCAACTTCTATTTAAACATATAAGAACTTTATTTATTAAATCTTCATTATTAAATACTTTCCCAAGAGCCCTAAGATGATTTATTATATGGGTGAAACGTTTTTGCATATCTTGTATGCTTTCACCGTGTTTCATCCTAAATAGCTCATACTCATGGGTTAATGTGTTCATCCTAGCCCTTTTGACCTCGGTAGTACCTTCATGGGTCAATTCAAGGGTGTCTCACATTTCCTTAGCGGTCTTGCAATTTGAGACCCTATAGAACTCATCGTAGCTTAAAGCTGAAGTGATGATGTTCCTATCTTTCAAATTGTATTGGACCTTTTTCTTTTCCTCGAAGGTCCAAAGGATTTTTTGTTTATCCACCGAAGCACCATTAACTTCGTGCTTGGGGACAAATGGATCATTTTCCACAGCATTCCAAATATCGATATCAAAAGCTTCCAAAAAAATTTGCATTCTTTCTTTCCAGTATCCATACCCCTCACCATCAAACGATGGAGGTCTGTTTACGGAATTACCCTTATTAAGAAAATTGTTTGAAGTCATCTTTCCTCTTGAGACGGTATCATCCTTTATATCCAAGAGTTAAGCTCTGATGCCACTTGTTGACAAGTGACCTCAAACATAAGAGGGGGGTGAATTGTGTGTGAATTGATTTTTGAAAACTTTTGGCAATTTAAACTAAATTTAAAACTTGTTTTGATAAGTAATAGATTAAGAGTAAAACGTTGAGAAATAAAGCATATGAAAAATAAAATTGTTGCGGTAAAAATAAAGAGATAAGGGAAGGAAATGACACAACGATATATCCTGGTTCGGCCACACAACTACCCACGTGGCCTACGTCCAGTCCCCAAGGCAATACGACCAAGGGTTTTCAATCAACTCTAGTTTTTAAAACAGGCTAAACTAGAACCTTTACAAATCAGAGCACTCTTAACACAAATCACAGGACGTACCATCCCTTGTGCAAGAGTCTCAAAAACAGTTCGTGAGATCACACTCACTTAGAGAAACTATATAAAAGAATTACAATAAGAGAGCACTCAAGAAGTGCAGATATGAAATCACAAATTGAAGCTCAGTTACAAAGACACCTATATGGTGTATAGAACTCTCAAAGTAGTATGGTCAAGTGATAGTTCAAGATAAAAACAATATAAAATAAAATGATCAGAGATTTTAAGCACAGAGTATGATAGCAAATGATTGTGTGTTGAGGCAAGGCTGCCTATTCTCCTATTTATAGAAAACAGGTTATGGTTCACAATGAAATTAGGTCAAGCCTCTCAAGGTTCATTTTTGGCGAGTCATAATCGATTATCACATTTCCATAATCGATTATTTAATTAAAAACTCAGGAAGCGCACGTTGACAGAAAGGTGGTAATCGATTAAGCTAATCGATTATGGGTCCACTGACTTTTTGTAAAAGACCATAATCGATTACGTAATCGATTATAGGGTTTCGGAAATAAGCTCAAACGAAGTCAGAGAGGACCTAATCGATTATACCCAAGCCATAATCGATTATATCATTTCAAATTTGAAAACCAACGGCTTTAATGTCATCATTAGTCATTAATATCAATTAAAGCCAATTAATCTTGACACATAATCGATTATAGATATACCATAATCGATTATGGTTCGAATAAACTTGAATGTGAAATACTTGACAATTAAGGAAAATGATTTCTCATCAAGGTTGGTTAATTGTCAGTTTTAAACCATTAAAACATATGTCAAAAATATTTTAGCACATTTTAAATCTTTAGACATATGTTAAATGAGTGTGTGTGTGTGGGACCAATACTAAGTTAAGAATTCTACTTATCATTTACATATGATTCTAAAACAAACAATACAAATAATAAAATTCTCATTTTACCCCTTTGCTTGCTTGCTTTATAATCTTCCGCTTTTTGCATTATAGTCATTCTAGACCTTTTTCTTTTGTTCATCATCAAAACAAATAACCTGTGAGGCATGTATTCACAATATTTGTAGATCTGAGATGAACAACCAAGCTGAAGAAAAATAGGGTTTCTCCTGCTAGGTTCTAGATATCATGTTTATTATGAGATTATGAGAAGATCATGGATAAACCCGACTAATAATCTTGTATATAATTGGAAATAAGTAGAGTATTATACTTCAGTACATATTTCTTCAGTTATATCATGTGAAAAATATATATGCTATTTTAATAATTGGTCATGAATCGTATGATTTGTGAGACGTTTTGATGCCATTCGTGATTCAATTCATGATTTGACAACCATATTAAGAAAAACTAGAGCTATTTAATTGACAAGAAATCAAAGTTGTTTAGGCTTTTTTGTGGCAGTTTAGATGCTCTTTACAATACTGCATGTGTTAGAGCTTGGAGATCCCTAGGTTAATCATTGTTAATGTCTTTGAAGCAAATATTTTCATCCATTACTAAATTCCTCCTTTTATATGAAGAGAAACTTGTGTCTCTCTATCCCATAATACTTATTGAATTGCTAGGTTTATTTATTGAGCTTCCTATATGCTTTTCAGGGAGTTCACAAGTCTAGTTGATCGATCATGGAGGATGGAAATGGGTGGCTACCTTAGAGAGGAGTTGCTACCATTATAACTTATATGCACTGCCTTGTTAATCAGCATGGGATGCTATGAGGTTTGAATCTTAAGCATCAAGTGCTTGATGTATTTTCTGTTGGACCTTGGATGCTTAGACTGGAAATTTTAAAAGAAAAAGAAAGTAACTCCGCTTTACCAATTGTTAGATATAAACTATTCTTACCCTATCACCAAACAGCTTAGGTTTTAGGGATGTTTGGTCCGTGACATGGTATAAGAATCTCTATGGCCAAGTGGTCAGGAGTTCAATCCTTGACACCCTCTTTTTTCATAATTAAATTACAACTTCTGCATGTGTGGGGTAATTTAGAGAGATAATTATAAATCGTTCTTGAGATGTTTGGTCCTTGAAAGCAATGACTTGGTGCTACCTATGTGAGTGACCGATGTTTGAGAATCTTTGTGCCAGTGAGATCTCGAAAAAGTTTAGGTAGAGTTTGCTTTTTCTATTTTAACCAATCACTCGTACAATCTTTTCATATGATATATTAGAGGATCACTTGGCACTTGCATGCCCCCTCAAACCATAGTGAGGAGAGAATTTGCTAATGACCTGATAACAAATCCTGGAAATCTATTTTGGTGGTTAATGATGCATATCTTTTGTTGTGGGCTACTTTTTCATTTTTATTTATCTTCTTTGACACAGTTTGTTAAGAATAATGAGAAAAGAGATACATATGATGAGATTCGTGTGTTCAACCATACAACGAAGGCTCATTTATATAGGCTTAATGAAATAATTACAAAATAATTCTAGAAGATTCTTTTCTTAACATGATATGATACGATATGATATGCCTATACCATAAATCTATATAATAATTAGAAGGATCCTAACACTCTCCCTCAAGCTGGAGCATATAGATCATATGCACCCTTGTTTCACATAACTTATTCGAGGACCTCTCAAAGACTTAGTGAAAACTTATGCCAATTGAATATCATTAGAATCGACAAAGCTTGTGATGTCTCCAGATAGGATCTTCTCTCTAATAAAATGACAATCCGTCTCAATATGTTTAGTTCTCTCATGAAACACTAGATTAGATGTGATGTGCAATGTAGCTTGATTATCACAAATGAGTGTCGTCTACGTAATCTCCCCAAATTGGAGTTGTTGGAGTAAAAGTTTTAACTAGATGAGTTCACAAGTAATTGAAGTCATGGCTCTATACTCTGCTTTGGCACTAGATCTTGTGACCACATTTGATTTCTTGCTTTTATGTGATATCAAGTTGCCTTCAATGAATACACAATACCTAGAAATAGATCTTCTATTGATTGGAGAACTTGCACGGTTGGTATCCGAATATCCAACAACCTGAGTCGCACTTTATCTTCATGTAGAAGACCCTTTCCTGGAGCCCACTTGATATATTTTAGAATGCAAATGACTGCATGCTAGTGTCTTTGACAAGATAATTTGAGATAGCAACCTACTACAATGACTACAAAGGAAATGTCTAAATGAGTTGATGTCAGGTAGTTTAGTTTCCCAACCAATATTCGGTATCTTCCTGGATCCGTAAGAGGCTCCCTCTGATTTAGTAGAAGTTTAGCATTCGGATCCATAGAAGTCTCAATGGGCTTCACATTCAAAAGACCTAAGCATACTTTCTCGATGAAATTATTATATAGTCTTTGGATTGGGCCACCTCTATTCCCAAGAAGTACCGATGTGGGCCAAGGTCCTTGGTTTGAAAAATATCAGGAATATATTGTTTGACCCTAGTTATACCATGGTGGTCACTGCCATTGATAACAATGTCGTCGATATAAACAATCGAATAATTGTACCCATGAGCGAAATGACGATAACAATGTCGTACCAAATTTTTGAGTTATAGTGCTAAATTTGCTAAACAAAACCCTAGCTGTTAAGATCCCGAGTACGATTACTCTGAAGGGCACACCTCATCAACCATAGATTGTCTCTTCCCATGATCGGATCAAGTGTCACCTACAGATTTAGGAAGAGACACAGAAGACAAGCAAGAAGGACAAGCATAATGCAAAGAAGAAAGACGATGATAACTCAAAGTAACATAGTGAGTAGAAGGGTTATGAGTAGACTGTATACCTTTCCTAAGAGCAATGGGAAGGTTGGAATAAGGAGGCAATGTCAGAACTGGTGAAGGAGTTGGTGCTGGGGAAGAGTCTGCAAGGGCTTCATCACTCACGAGTGGAGGAAAAGAAAGGTGAAGGTGGAGGCGGAGGTTCTCGACAAAGATATGCCAATAAGGGATGAACATTAGGAGCAGGGTTTGTACCATCAGCGGTCGGAGGTGGAGGTAACTCGATTGAGATTGGAGGAAGAGGAAGTGGTATGATTGCAGAGATGAAGGGAATGGAGAGGTTGATGAAGAAACATGACAAAGTGAGAGACTTCATTACCATTGACAAAGAAGGGCATGCAGTTCATGAGATACCAAGCAATTAGAATAGCATCACCCCAAAAATTAAATAGAACATTTCCATGAATTAAGAGTTCTCGAGCTGTTTCAATAAGGTGTGAATTTTTACGTTCGACAACTCCATTTTGCTAAGATGTATGAGTACAAGGAGTCTAGTGAAGAATGCCATTAGCAGCCATAAACACAAGTATTCGCTGGCATAATCACTATGTAAAGTGCGTATTGGGACACCAAATTGGGGTTTTTATTTCATGATAAATTTTTTGATAGATTGAAAACAACCAAGATCTGTTCTGCATTAAAAATAACCAAATACAACAAGAATAATTATCAATAAATGTAAGAAAATATTAAGACCCTAAAGTGAACACAATATGGCTAGGACCCCAAATATCATAATGAAACAAAGTAAGAGGAGACATAGCCCGATGACAGATGCAATTAGGGAAACAAATTACGAGTATGTTTCCCTAGTTGACAAGACTCACACTGGAAACTAGATAACTTGGAGAGATTCCACATCGACTGCTGCAATTTGGAAAGATTGAGATGACCCAACTGAACATGGACGGTGAGAGGGGAATTAGAGACTGAGTAAACACAAGGAGTGGAAAGTTGGTAGAGGCCATTGGACTCACATCTGGTGCCGATGATCCATCTTGAACGCTGGTTCTACAAGAAGACAAAATCCCAGTTGAAGGTGTTGACACAATCAAGAGAACATGATAAACGACTAACAAAAAGTATGTTAAAAAGAGAATTAGTAACATAAAGCAATGACTCAACTAAAAGGGAGACAAAGGGATTCGCAGTGCCCACCCCTTGGGAATGTGTTTTAGAATCATTAGCTAAGGTAACAACAAGCAAATAACCAAATGCAGATATATTGGATAAAAGAGATTTTTTACCAAAGATATGATTAGTGGCACCAGAGTCGATATTCCTGGGACCCAAAGATGACGTCTGAGAAATACAAGCATAAGAATTCCTCGTATACGCGGCATAGGCAATGTAACTAAAGCCCTTACATTCCTCAAACCAATTAAGAAAATCGACATTGGTCGTGCTAGCAGGGCATCCATGCAAAGCCCAACATTTATCAATAGTGTGACCCAAACGGTGAGTGATCACACTCTGGGCGAGGTTTAGTTGAATGACCATCTCGAGTACGACTACAACTGCTGCCTTAGGGCACAAGTGCATTGACATCAACTGGAGCAGGAGGCAGCATCAAATTAGCAGACAACTTGGCTAAGACCCAAAGTGGACCAAGCCGTGTACAAAGATGGAACAGTAAGGGACCCCATAATCTGATCATAAACAACAAAGTATTCTAGAGGCAAACCTTACAGGACCAACAACTTGAAAAAGGTATTTTGCTGCTCAAGTTCCTGTAAGGTGCCCCGATTGGAGGCAATAGTTCATTAAAATAATGTAGGGTACCATGAACCTTGGCCAAATAAGCAGAAATAAGGCCTTCACACTTCTGAGGGGCAATGACATTCATAAGTTTTGGCAAACTCCATAGAGGCATTGAGTGTCATTGGTGCAAAGCACTTTGGCTTGTTCCTGAACGGACTTGCAGGTAATATGGGCACGTAAGATTTGCTTCATAGATGGATGAATAGTGGACTTGATATTGGTGCGTAACTAGGCATCAATCTTGTCCCACCGTGAACGCTCAGTTGCGGGCACAGTTTCCGCTTGGTCAAGTGGCCAACATAGTCTTGTTCATTCAACCAGACATGCCCATGTACAATAGTTGCTTCCATCCAATTGTCAGTCGAGAGAGGTGCATTGACATGACTGATGAAAACAGGGGGCTCAGCCTTGGAAGAGTCTCTAAGAGCATCTGAGGATCAGAACTAGCTATGGGTTAGATCACAACACAAGAAAACTGAAACCACAAGTATTTGAGAGGGTTGAGAGGTACAAAGGAGGCAAAGAGGTGACGGAAACGACACATAGATGGCTGGGCGCGGACGGCCTTGGGACGACGACCACGACGCTATCAGTGGCAGCATGAGAAATCGGTGAACGTGCCCTCACTTGGAGGGGAGGCGGCGTGTACCGGTTGTGCATAGGGAGAAGATTTGGCGTGTCAATGGTTGGACGGAGCTAAAATTGACGGCGTTCAGTAGATCAACAAATGCCAAGTCGGATGAGGTAGCTACCAGAGAGGCGGCTACACTACACGCAACTGATGTCGTTAGAATAGAGGATGAGTGACAGAAGTATAACACGGCAAAGGGAGGCCAGCAAACCGGAAATGGAACACGGTTGGCCAGAAAAGTTTTCACCGGTGGGCAGTAGGTCCACCGTGTAACACGGATTATGATTGCCTCTCTCTAGACTCTAGATACCATGTTAAGAATAACCAGGGAAAGGAGAGACATGATGAAATCCGTGTTTTAACTACAATGTGGAGACTCCTTTATATAAGGCTTAACGAAATAATTACAAAATAAATCTAAAAGATTCTTTTCCTATTTGCATGATATACGATGTGAGATGCCTATACCATGAATCTACATAATAATTTCATGGTTTCCAACACAGTTTAAAGTAGCAATATTGATACATTCACCTTTGTCAAGTTAAACAGCAGATAAAATAGGTGCTGAACAAACTCCTTAATTAGGATTGGTCTTGCTTGAGTTGTGATGCGAGAATGATTCTCACGAATCCATTTGAAACTAGTAAAAGTAACCAAAATATGTTTACTTATTTAGAAGCTTTCATGAAACTTACAACTTTATTGAATGCATTATCACTTTTCACTCAAAAGTACACACATAACATGATCATAGTATCAAATACTAGCTATGACAAGTCTCTCTTATAGAGGCTCAATTCATTACCACTTTCTTGCAGCTTAAGTTGTTACAGCTCCAGCACCAAATCTACAAAGCCAGCAATTATAAATGGGTCAAAATACATAAATATAATCGAATTACAGTGCAATCCAGCATATATTATGATGCTCCATGATATATTAGTTTGTATTGAAATCTAGGAATCTTTTGAGGATTTAGTTTGAGATTTGTCTTCTGTTGCATTTTAAATCACATTCAATGCTAGCGCATTGTCATGTTGAATTATTGAATTATGTTTATTAAGGAAAATACATTTTGCTCAAAAGTTTCTTGATAGAGTGGATTCCTACAATGTTTAGTAAGGTCAGTCTTAAGGCAGTGAGAAAGAGAAGTTATGCTAGAAGTTTTTGATTGAGATAAGTATCAACAAGATTTTCTATTGTGATTTGTATTCTGCCAAGTAAATAATTATAGTATCCCTACAGCATTCTGTTATTTTGGCAATTTAGACTTGTATATTCAGTTGCATTCTAATAGTCTTATCTCACTATAGTTGAGATAAGACTTCATGAATACTTATAATGATATTGATATAAATTCTTATCAAATTCCTGTGTGGGAGTGTGTGTAAATTGCATACTAAGATATAGTACTTACACTCTGCATCTGTTTTGATCCAGTGCTCATTGTTTCCAGTTGAACTACTGCAACTTACTCCATCTTGTATTGGTTTCCAGTTGGTCTTACAGTGTTGGGACCACTTTCTTGACTTAGTATCTGAATGAAATCTGCTTTTTTCTGGGTTTGTGGGGTCTCCATCATCATATTCATGGCAGCAGTCATCAGGAACATTGTTGATCTTACCTTTGTGGGATTTAATAAAATCTTTTGAATTCATGCTGCTTTCAGGATGCACTTTTCTGTGAAACATACGTAGAACCTGCATATCCAGACAATGAACCAAATATTTTATTACCATATGATAGTTTGATTTATTATATATTCAAGATATTCATACTGAAATTGTATTTTGTTTTAAAAGCTAAACTATTCTGCCAGATGCGGAGACCTTCTAAACCTGGAGTTACATTTAGCACATCACCTTTTTTAGAAAAGTTACATTTTGTTAAAAATCTGATTGGAATCCCTTCTGCTAATTGTCTTCGGCTTGCTTTACAACTTTAAATGATGATATTGTGATTTTGTTATGATTATCCAATAGTGTTTCACTTGATTCTCAATGAAATCAAGCAACCAGCATTGATAATTATTGGCTAATAAATGAGAATCAGATGATTCATTTATCTGGTTTGTTTAGGTTGTGTTTGGTTTCCTCATTTTTTTTCATTATATTTCTGTGGAACTAAAGAAATGAACATGCATTTCAATTTTCGTTGGCTATTTGTTGTTAAGATGCAAAGGCAACAATCAAAGGCAAAGGGTGATAGGGAGAACCGTGGGATTTGTAGGTAGTGCAGAAGATTCTGTAATAGAGACAAACCTTATGGAGCTTTTTATTGGTTGAAGCAGAAACAGCATCATCACCTGAAGTGTTACAGCTTTTTGAAGAACTGTGGGCCTTTTTCAACATCTTTCTCATGATATGCATGGCAGACTTGTGCGTTTGCTTGACTTGTGTCTCTGCTCTTACTCCTGTCTCTGTACAGTCTTGACTTGTTGTCTTTGTCCTATGAAATAGCTCGCCAAGTGATGCCCTCTCTTTCTTCACGTCTGTTGTCTCTGGCAGTTCAATTGATGACCGCAACAAATATCCCTGCAGTGGACATAAAGTTTTGTTTCCATAATCTTCAGCTTCGGATCCAGCTATTTGCTTTCCACTAAGTGTGATAGTGCTGACATGGCTGTTTCTTCCTGATGATTCATAGAAACTTTCTTCTTTTTCAGCCACAAGGAATTTCTCAAGCTCATAACTTATGAGCTTCAGGTCATTCTCTGACACCTTTGCATTTGTCTTAGTCATGTCTTCCAAAGGCATGGTAAATGTTGGTGTTGCTGGTTCATTGGTGACCGTTTCTGCACCAAGAGTTCCAATTGTCAGGAAGCCTTCAAAGAGCTCATAGTTTACTGCAGGTGTTTCTTCATGTGAGTTATCTTCTTCTCTGTTGTTATCAAACCCAGAATAACATGTTTGACTTGAGAAGCTGGGTTGATTTACGGAGCTGAAGCTTGGCCTTGTATGGGAGTATTGGTTGTCAACTGTTGGTTGCACTGTAAGGCAAGTACAAGGATTTCCTGAAATTGGAGTTGCGAAAGAAATTACTGAGTTGGTGAAAATAGCAACTAAAGATACATCTACAATCTACATAACTTGGTGAAACATTTTGATTTATTTCAGAGGAATAAGGAACATGGAAAATGGATGATAATCAGGTGAGTTATATGTGGACAATGGGCCTTGAGAATGATATAGGTCCAACTTTTTATTTGCAGCAAGCTAGTGGCTGCAACCAACCTGTTTAAAGTGTGATGCAAATGTTTCAAGTACAACAATAATGGTCCTGATCTGTTTCAAAAAGCCTAATCTGCAAAACACCTGATTTTTACTTTAGCTGGAAATTCCAATGTTTTGCTTAGATTATTGTTCAAGATACTGGGCAGCTCAGTAAAATCAATGTAGTGCATATTATTGTGCTACAGCATTGATGAACAGCTACCAGTCAGTTAGACACTTTAGTTGTGTCAAAGTGTGATTAATGATGGTTTTTAGCATTCACTGAATGCACATTTTACAATGCCAACTTCCCTCCTTTCCCCTTTCCCTCACTACCATGAAGAAAATGCAAGAGAAAATTTGGAGGAAAAAAGAATTACGAAGTGTGAATTCCTTGAGAGGATCAATACTGTTCTGCCGAAGTTTTCGATGCACCCATTGAAATAACTGCAAGAATTAAGGGCAGGGATGAAGCTGAAGGATTGAAAGAAATGTTTCATTCTAAATTGGCAGAATTTAGAGTTGGCAGAATTTAGACTTACCTTCATTTTGATATCTTTTCTTGTATAATAGCCAAGGTTTTCTTAGCTGATAGGTTATGCTTGTAGATATAAATGTGCAAGCAAGAAAAGTCTCCACGATTGGGAGGTTATGATTGAAAAAGTGAAAAGGCACAGACCTTTTCATTTTGACTCTTAATGAGTTGGAAGTTGGTAGATGCTAGAAGGGTCTAAGATAGATGTGTGCATGGGGAAAGACAATTAGATAGATCCAACAATGTGGTTGGCTATTCCTTTCAAAATCTAATCAGGTGGGCAAAATGGCGAGTGGAATGTGGACTACCTCTACCAAGTTACTCTTTGTCTATATTTTTGTCTCTGTATGAACTTTTCATGAGGTAGATCACAACGTATGTGATTCCATAACCCTTGATCTAAGGCACACCAACAGTGCATTCAGATGCCAAAGAACTGTCATTTTCGAAAGATGAAGCTCTATACATATCAATTAGCAGCGTCACTGCTGAGTATTAAAAATATACTTCTATTGAATGTTTATGGTTAAAAATGTGAATAATATTATACTTGTACTCTTCAGGAATCTCAGAAGCAATTGCGGAAATTCTAAGTTTTGTAGTTGGACATGCCTTCGGTGACATGCAATCACAGAAGCCCCACTTCTACTAAATAGTTACATTTGTGCTTTGTGTGAGTGTAAACTATATTTCTGAGTATTAGTTGTAATTGATAACTTTTTCCAAGTTTTTCCAAGTTTAGCTTAATAAGTCCATAGTCCCCGTGTGTAGAATTGTCTGACTTTTTTCAACCTTAAGAACTTGGCGATGACACAAAAATCTAATGTTAGTTAGAATTACAGTAGCATACTTGATACTTTGCAGAGGCAGATTACAAAGATTTTAGATATGCTTAAAGTATTCAGAAAATCTTTTGTCATCGTGGATGTGCCTCAAACATTATTGCCGCATCTTGATACTAGGACCGACACCAGTTGAGCTACAAGTTATTTGACTATAATTATATTAATTTTTTAGTGTGAAGAACGCTGTTTGTGATGTCTAACAGTGGTAATTATTAGTTGAAACACTTCTTACCTTTTTTAGTTGTGTTATTTGAATACAAATTTTAGGTACTGTATGTGATATCATATGTGTTTCTTTATATCTCTCATTTAATGTTTATCATCTTTGTATACACACATTTCCAAAATACATCAAAAAACAAAGGGGATATTGTACGATATCCTCAATTTTGTGTTTAAAAAACATTCCTCAAATAATAAGGATGCGGACTGAGGAGAGTGGTCGTGGATTGTAAAAGTTAACATTATTTTAGAAGTTTAAGCGTATGCAAAGGTTGCAGGTAACATTTTACAACCATTCTTTTTTAAATTAATAAATAATGGTAGGAGAATGCTAACCAGTGCCCTAAAGGTATTAGTTAAGGGTTCAAAAGAAGAAATTATCATTGAAAAGCGATGTATTTAATATTTTGAGAACTTGTTATGGATTCTTTAACCAATGCTCTTAGGCACTGGTTAGTAAGATTCATAATAATATCTCATGAAGCACAAATGCTTATTCTATAAAAGTTAGTATTTAAGCACATGAAACACAGTACCCTAAGGGCATTGATTAAGGAATCAAAAAAAGAAAATTTTCATTGGAAAGTGACGTATTTAATAGTTTGAGAACTTTTTTTTTTTTATAAGCAAAGAATATATATATATATGAGTATAAGGGGTACTTGAACCCATATACAAGAGAAAAATACAAAAGAAGAGAACAAGGTACAAATTCAACCAGGAATATTAACTTTACAACAAGGTTGAACAAGTAGCTTGAAAACTCACACTGCCAAAAAGAAAAACAAGACTGAACCATTATACATAATAGAACAAAATGGTCCTCGGTCCAATTAAAATAAAACCAAAGCTAGAGAATAGAAGCTTGCAAAACCCCATAAACTCTCAGGAGAAGTCCAAGGAAGCCACATAATTGGAAGAAAAAACGTAGATACCATCAATGTCCAAATCAAGCAACCATCCTTAGTTGCTGAAGTATAGAGTCAATCATGAAGACCTGTTGAAGTACACATCAAAGTTGAAGAACAGCACCAATGCCTTGTATCCTTAAACAAAATGCCACATGATCACTCCTTGTACCACAGCACCAAGAAGAAGAAAAGTAATCACTTTCTTAACCATTACCCTTGGGGTATTGGTTAGCAAGACCCATAATGATATCTCATGAAGCACAGGTGCTTACTCCATAAAAGTGAGTATTTAAGACAAGCCCCTTTCACCATTTGAAGAGGAAAGTTAATAGCTATACTGTTTCCCATCTGATTTTAAGATAATTATGGTTTTGATGCTATTTTACATATGTTACGTTACGCCCTTTCCCTAGACTTGTTTACATATTTGTAAGTCGAGGAGCTATTCTCTTATCAATGCTGCCCATGTTTCATGTTTAGGATTTTATATCTAAGTCCTTTTTATTTGTATATATATACTTTTTAATTAACCATCGTAATTAGATCATTTGGCTCCATAGTGGTATTTCAGGGTATCCTCACAAAATTCGATTCTTTGGATCGGCAATGAAACTAATCCTCAGTCGGTTGCTTAGATGAGTGAATTATTTCCTAATTTTCTAAACCTCCCATCTAGAGTGTCTATCACCAGGATTCAAACTTACATTCTCTTTTTTATGAGGTCGAGATTCTTATCACTCTACCAACCATTGCTTGGCTCTGTACCGGATTGGTTATTACTTGAATGATCATATCATGCTAATTGAACTCCCTTTGTTGCCACGTGGAGCATGTTGAAGAGATAAGCTCAAACGTGGAAACCACTAGGCATTTATCATTTTGTGGTGAGTATTTTCTTTGTTGGAAGGGGGGACAAATAACTGTTGCAGCGCATAATATTTGAGGATTAACCATAAGTACTGAGCTTTTGTTCCTCCTTTGATAATGTAATTTGTACTTGAATCAGATATTTTTATTTTAGCTCAGTATCACTCTAAAAAAAAAGATGTATTTAGCAATCATCAAATTTGGTCTCTAAATATGGAAATTTGGTTGCTAAACCATTTAGCGACCTATTTAGCGACTTGACGTGGTAGCAGATTGCCTAGTCACTAAACCATTTGATGGTCGTTAATTCGGTCGCTAAATGGTTTAGCAGTCGATTTAGAGACCAAATTTTTTTATTTAGCAACTGAATTCCATATTTATCAACTGATTAAGTATGGTCGCTAAATGTCTGATCCTTAAAATGACTTTTTTTTCTAGTGATATTTGACATGAAGATCTTTCCTGTACGCTTTGCTTTTAATGACCAACAAAAATTTTACTCAATGCGTTCTCTTACTAAAAAAATATAGACTTATACTAACTAATAATTGTTTATGAGGTACCAGTAACTTATAGGGGGTGTTAATAGGTTCAGCTTAGCACTCAGTTAATGTGACATTTTAATTGGATTATTTAGACTTGAATTCACCTGGCCATATGTTAATAATGATCAGGTTCAAATTGCCCGGTATGTCAAATTTTATATATATATTTCAAATAAATAACATGTTAAATATATTATTGTGTTATGAAAAAATTTATTAATTTAAATCAATAAATATTTTTATTTATATTTAATTGTATAAAAATAAATTTTAAAACAGTATGTGGCACGTGACCCCATTGAAATTATCTAAAGTGTAACCTCAACAAGAATCTCCAAACATTATTTTATAAATCTGAATTCTGGACCCATCATAATTGACATTCGACCGAAACCAATTTGTAGGACAGGTGGAATCACAAATATGAAGTATACTGCACAAAACACATTATTCCATCTGGTTAAATTTTGAGACATAAAACCGCCATCAATAATTTTCAGGAAAACAGTACAGAATTCTAGATTACTCCTGTACATACAATCAATCGTTAGTTGAATTATTATTCCATCCATAACCCTAAGTTGGATTGGTTAATAAAAAGTAATCAGCTCAGCACTACAATAGTTGATCAACTGCATTTGTTTGTCATATACAAACATAAGTCCTCATAATATAGAGTGACTCTAGTCTTGTTTAGCTTTTCTTTCGTGATATTTTTCCTTTCACGATAGGCCGAGATTTAGGTACAATTTCATAAATATATAAGATATTATTTTTTAATAGTAATAGGACATATATAACAACTCATCAATAAAAACATAACATGTGTCATAACTATTATATATATATATATATATATATATATATTATTGTCATTAAAAAAACATCTAATATATCTATATAATTATACGTAAGTTTTGGTTCAAGAAAACATAACTAGTATATTCTATCTACTTTGCACGTCGAACAAGGCCTGACACTTGACTACCATGAGTGGCGTTCCCATTTAAGAAACAATTTATTGGCATCACGACACAAATGCACTACGTTTCGACAGGGGGATGTGTCCCTAGTCATAGTCCCAATAATAGCAAATTGGGACAGGTATACCTGATTCAAGCAAACCCCACCAATGAGCACAATATTTGTGTCATGGAATCTTCATTTTTAGCTAAATAGCGGGCATGTATAAACCAAATAAGTTGCCACTTTTGGCGGATTTTGGGAGTAAGTACAAAGGCAAGTCATAGCCACTCAACTCCTCAACTTGTACTTAACCAAAAACAAACACTAAGTCTTCGTAATTATGGGTCACTTCGGTGTCAGTGCGGGGAGAGGGTGAGACCCATGTCACTGATAGATGGTGACCATGTGAATTCCATGTGATATGGAAAACAGTTATGTGATTTACACACCCAAATAGGATACTTTGGTTAATCACATATAAATATTTGGTTAATTCAGTTCATTATATGATTAGTGGGCTTATTTTCCATAACCATGTAAATATTTGGTTAATCACATACAAATATTCGATTAATTCAGTTCTTTATATGATTAATGGGTCATTATGAATTAACCAAATATTTGTACTTGATTAACCATATAATAAACTGAATTAACCAAATATTTATACATGATTAAATAAGGTGTCCCAAATAGGTGTCCCATTTGGGTGTGCAAATAACATTTCTGTAGGGAAAATCAGATTTGGTTGCCCCTCCCCCTTAGTCATTGGCAAAATGGTCAGACTAAATCTATATATATATATATACACACACACCAGAGGGATGACGGGATTATAGGAAGGGAAAGGGGGAAGAGAGCAGGATGATGAGAAGTAGGAGAAACAGCGGTGTTTACATATAATAAAACAAAATAATTAAAATATGGAAAATTAAAACATGAAAACAGTAAAAACAGATAGTGTAGAAATTAAAACAGAAGATATAAAAATTTAAAGCATAAACCCAGAAAGGTGGTAGAACCAAGCAAGATCTGGGAAAAATAAAAAGAAATCGGAGCGGAGGCAGAGCCTCACCAGGACCGGTGGAGGGAGAAGAGAGATTTTCTAAACCATGTGTTTATAGATTGAACAATTGAAAACTACAAGATTGAAGATTACAAGATTGAAAGAATGAAAAAGAGGAAGAAGAACTGAAGAACTCACACTCAGAGCTCTCAGATTCTCAGAGCTTCTCTTTCTAAAAATTTCGGATGCTTAACAACCTAGCCTGGCATCCTATTTAAAGAAAATTGAAAATTTACTATTACAACAGTATCGGTAACAGAAACCTATACTATTGCAACTATTTGGTGAACAGTGCTGTAACTTGATTGGAACTGTGACTGTCGGTAAGGAACAGTGCCGGTATCATGACTGGAACTGTAGCTGTCGGTAAAACTGTTTTGTTTGGTGAGTGACTGGAACTATTCATCATCACTCAGATTGACTGTGGTGTCTATCCCATAACAATCATCTTCATTTTGATAGAATGGGTCAGAACATTGACTTAAGTCCTCCTGGTCTTCATCTTCTTCGTCAGACTGGGGGAGCTTTTGTTTGGATGATTGTGCCGTTGATGAGGAAGCTAACTCTTTCTTTGCCAACTTTAAAATAGCCTCCATAATGTCAAGGAAACTTTCTTTTGACTTGGTACCAGCCAAGGCTGAAATAATTTGGGATTTTTTTATTCAGAAACTCACAAGCTTCTGGGTTGGCGGCTGTCGCAACCGAAAATCGCAACGAGGACGGCGATAAAAAGAGATTTTAAGAAAAGAGTAGAGTTGCTACCAATTTTATTTAATTTAGGGAAAAATTGGAAAACCTTTAAAAAATGGTCTTTGAAACCAAGTTGAGTTCGGGAGTCGGTTACGAGTAGGGAAGGTGTTAAGCACCCTACATCGCCCATCCTACGAATTGTACCTTGAATTAATTGTGCAAAATTAATAACTTTTAAATTATTTATTTTACCCCAAAAGTTATTATACGAATAAAGAGATTAGTAATTAATATTTACACTACAGAGGTTGAACATGGCACATATGTCCATAGGGAAACCTTAAATCTAAGGGATTGAACATGATACTCAAGTCCACGGGCATCCCTAAATAACACAATTTTATTATTTTAATTAACTATACAAACAAATTAAAAAGAGAACAAAAATAGAAGAAAAATTAATTTTGGCTTGACGGGATAATCAATCCCGCTCCTACGTATTCTCTGCTGCGATGAGAAACTCAAAGCCACGTAGTTCTTGTTAAAAATATTTGATGGTTTGGTTTTAATTTTTATAAAAAAGATTTTTTATTTTTTATTTTTAAAAAAAAAATTATTTTTGAATTTTTTAATGCCTAATTTCTAAATATTGAAAGTTCTTAAGCGAGATAGAACATGGCACATGCGTCCATAGGGCGATCTCGAATCTAAGAGATTGAGTGTGATACTTTCACAAAGCAATCCAAATATTATTTATAAGCATTTCCTTTATTTATTTATTTATTTATTTATTTATTTATATTTTTTATATTTTTTTATTTTAACAAATGAAACATGGAAAGAAAAAAAAGATTAAAACAAAGACATGAAAAGGACCAGAATTTTTTCTCTGTAACACAAAAGCTTGGCCTTTTGAAGATCTGGTTCGTGGGTCACCTCAGTAGACGGAAGCAGTGGCAGCCCGAGATGACTGCACGGTGGTTTAGGCTCGGGACGGCAATGCGGTTTGCGGAGGTCGGCGGTCGGATGGCGGCTAAAGCGTGCAGAGGAGCTCCAGAACAAGGTGGCGTCGCGCGGCGGATCGGCGAGCGCTGGTTCTAGTTCGTGAATGGCAGTGACGCTGTGGGCTCGAACGTGGTGATGAGTGGCTGGACGTTGGAGAGGGGTTCGAAAACGGTGCTGGTTTGGTCAAGGACAGAAGTCACAGATGGTGGCTACAGGTTGGTATATGGTGATCATGGTGAAGGGAGAAAGAAGAATGAATGGTGAAGGCTTGTGTGGTGGTTGTCTATGGTGGAGTTGGAGATGAGAAATGGAGGCTTATGGTGGTGGTCTGATGGATGAAGAAAAAGGGTGGATGCTAGGTTTTTTTCTTTACCTGTAGGTTGTTCTCCTATTTTATAATGCCAATTCACTCTGATTTTGATCTTAAAAATTTGCCAGGATTATAATTTCTATCTCTAATTTGAAATAAAATCAAAATTTATGAGCCTCATCTGCAAAAATCAAGGGATTTGAGTAAAATCAAAAATCAAGGGATTTCAATCTCTAATTTGAATCAAAATAATGTTGGATGGGAAAAATAAAGGTGGCTGCCAGGGTTTGTTGGAGGATGATGAAATGGGTTTGAGTAATGGCAAAATATAATTATTTTTTTATTTTTTTATTTTTTATTTTTATTTTCTTTGCATTTTTTTACTTTTTTTGAAATTTTTAGTGAAAACTAAAAGACCCGGTCAAAATAGGGTGTTCACAGTTGCCCCTCTTTACTTGTTCATTACTAGAATACATGAAGAAAGAATGATTTTTCATGTGATAGTAGTAAGGAAATAGTAAAGAATATGAACTCGCATTTTGGCCGGGATGGGAAACAGGCTGGAGAAAATTCAGCATTAAGCTTCAGAGCTTGGAAAATAAGGGCCTCAGATCCCGAAAATAAATTAGCGGTGAGCCTCAGAGCTCGAAGAAGAAATTTGCAACGGGCCTCAGATCCCAAATATAAAATTAGCAGTGAGCCTCAGAGCTCGAAACATAAATTTGCAGCGGGCCTCAGATCCCAAATATAAAGTTAGCAGTGAGCCTCAGAGCTCGAAAAATAAATTGCAGTGGGCCTCAGATCCCAAATATAAAATTAGTAGTGAGCCTCAGAGCTCAAAAAATAAATTTGCAGCAGGCCTTAGATCCCAAAAGTAAATTTGCAGTGAGCCTCAGAGCTCGAAGAATAAATTGCAGTGGGCCTCAGATCCCAAATATAAAATTAGCAGTGAGCCTCAGAGCTCGAAAAATAAAAAAAAATGATGGCGGGCCTCAGATCCCGAAAATAAAGTTAGCAATGAGCCTCAGAGCTCGAAAATTAAATTTACAGCGGGCCTCAAATCCCAAAAGTAAAATTAGCAGTGAGCCTCAGAGCTCGAAAAATAAATTTACAGCGGGCCTCAGATCCCAAATATAAAATTAGCAGTGAGCCTGAGAGCTCGAAAAATAAATTTGCAGCGGGCCTCAGATCCCAAATATAAAATTAGTAGTGAGCCTCAGAGCTCGAAAAATAGATCTTTGAGTTAGAAGAATTTTATGATTGGGCCATGACCCGAGAATGCAATGGACCTTGAGTCCTTAAAAGAGACCATTGAGTCAGAAAATTTTACGATTGGGCTATGACCCGAGAATGCAATGGACCTTGAGTCAAAACAAGTAACCCATGAGCTTGAAAATTATGCAAGATGCCTTGAGCAGAAAATTTATGAAATGGGACATGACCTAAGAATTTGATGCAGTGGACCTTGAGTCAAAATAAGTGAGCTTTTTTTAGCCTGAAAATAGAGCCTTGAGCCTGAAAATTTTATGAAATGAGACATGACCCAAGAATTTGATGCAATGGACCTTGAGTCAAAATAAGTGAGCCTTTTTTAGCCTGAAAGTAGAGCCTTGAGCCTGAAAATTTTATGGTTGGGCCATGACCCGAGAATTTGATGCAGTGGACCTTGAGTCAAAACAAGTGAGCCATAAGCCTGAAAATTTTAATGACTTGGGCCATGACCCAATTTTTTATTTATGAATTAGGCCTTGAGCCAAAAAATCTTTTTGAAGTAGGCTTTGAGCCAAAAACTTCTGCAGTGGGCCTTTGAGCCAAATAACTTTTGAAATTGGGCCATGAGCCTGAAAATTTTAATGACTTGGGCCATGACCCAATTTTTTATTTATGAATTAAGCCTTGAGCCAAAAAAACTTTCTGAAGTAGGGTTTGAGCCAAAGAACTTCCGCAGTGGGCCTTTGAGCTAAACAACTTTTAGAATTGGGCCATGAGCCTGAAAACATTTTTAAGTAAGCCTTGAGCCAACAATGATTTTTGTAGCGGGCCTTTGAGCCAAAAATGATTTTTGTAGTGGGCCATGAGCCAAAAACAAAAACTTTTGAATTGAACCTTTACCTAAGAATTTCATGTTATGGCCCTTGAGCCCCATTTTTTTTTGTGAATTAGGTCATGAGCCTAAAAACATTTTGAAGTAGGCCTTGAGCCAACAAACGATGAATATGGCCATGAACCAAAAACTTTTTTAGTTGGCCTTGGAGCCTGGAAGAAATGAGTGTCGTGACAACTTTTCTTTCTCTGTTTTTTTGTTCCTTTTTTTCTCTTTTTTTTTTTTTTTTTTTTTTTTTTAAAACATTCGTACTTGCAAACCAACTTGACACAAACTCACACAAGGGAAAATTTAGGCATGAAGAGCGACCTTGTAAATAAATTGAACCTGGTGCTTCTTAACAAGTATCAACCAATCAAACCTGCATTTGGACACTTCACGGCTTCTTATACACTTAGAGTCAGACCTTGTTCTTATTGCTAATGTAGCATCTTAAACACCACTTGTATTCATCTTCCCTT
Source organism: Echinosophora koreensis (assembly GCA_035048595.1). Lineage (NCBI taxonomy): Eukaryota > Viridiplantae > Streptophyta > Magnoliopsida > Fabales > Fabaceae > Echinosophora > Echinosophora koreensis. The sequence goes on along the minus strand of JAPCYP010000047.1, from coordinate 1,181,729 downwards.
CATTTCCAAGCATCAAATTGAAAATCAAGCTGCCTCATAACCTCGATTTCTCCTTGAGAACAGTATCTTCCACCTCCACTTGAAATTTTTTTGAAATTTTTATGACTTCAATGGTTCCTCGAGAGATTGCCATTAGATTGTTGAACCATATTGTTAGACCTATATTCAATTATCCTGAAGCATTACCTAATGAACATCCATGGAATTGCAAGTGTCTCAAGAAGAAGATTGACTAGAGACGTTCTCTGAGGACTTTGAAGGCTTGACTGCAAGGAATAGAGAAGAATGAGAAAATCAAATGGGTGTTGCTTCAAGTGAGTTCCTTTGATGGTCCTTAACTAAGATTTACTTATTGATATGACCTTTTGACAACCAAAACAAAATTGCCCCAGTTTAGGGTTGAATTAAGCAACAAGGGAAGCATTTGCCCCAGTGTAGGACTGAATCGATCAACGCGGAAAACTGCCCCAGTGTAGGGTAGAATTGATCAACACAGACAATTGCCCCAGTTTATGGTTGAATTAAGCAAAGAGGGAAGAATTTACCCCAGCATAGGGCTGAATTGATCAATGCGGAAAACTGCCCCGATGTAGGGTCAACTCAAAAATTTCCCAGTTTGCGACGGAATTAAAGAACGAGGGGAATTTGCCCCAGTGTAGGGCATAATTGATCATCACGGATAATTGCCCCAGTGTAGGGCCACATTCAAGCAAGAGTTCTGCCTTAACATAGAGTTGGGTAGAGAGTTGTTCCATGTAAACCCCTCTTCTTTTCTTTAATTTTTTTTATTCGCCCTAACTTTTGCTTAGACCGCCCTTACGAGTTTTCAGCCTAACGGCTTTTTTTTATTTTTAATTTTTTTTCATTTTCTTCTTTTTTTTTTTTTTTTAGCAAAATACTTCAAAAGATGGTGTAAACGCCCTGTCTCATGATTAGTATTTTATGAAAATATGAGCAACCTTTCATTGATCCGAATGGACTTTTTAAAGTTTGTAACATGGCCATGGTTAAGGGTTAAGAAATATAAGGTATGAAAGGCTCAAACAAGTATTTATGGGTGAATGAGACCAAGGATCTTTGACTTTTCTTACATCGCCAAGAGCATTGCTTGCCTTATCTTGCACCCAAATATTTTCTTCTTTCCTTTTTTTTTTTATTTCATTCATTTTCAAGCAAACTATGTACTTTGCCAACATACCTCTTTTTTTCCTTCTTTTTCTTCTTCTTTTTTTTTTTTTTTTGCTTTAGCCTCATCACCATCTCCTTCACATTTTATTCTTTTTCCTTCACTTATTGTTATTGCAAGCAACCTTCAGTACGAGCCCCATTTGTAAGGATGATCCTGGTCCAGGGTTATTAGAAAGAATTTTCAAGGCCCAAAAGGGGTAGCAAGGGATAATGATTTTTTTTTTATGAAGGATGGAGAAAGATGGCCAATCTTCATTTCAAATCTTGGTTACTCAATTCTCATAAAGAATTAATCCTAAGACAAAACTAACCAATGGTGAAAATCACATCATTTTTTGCTCCCACTTTTTCAATTTTTTTTTGTTTTCATCATTTTTTTCTTTTTCTTTTTCTTTTTTTTTAAGAGGGGATTTTGGAACTTCTACCCATCACATACGTACCAAAGATCATCCAAAAGGTCTAAAATGAATCACAAAACTTTTATTCCAGGATAAGGAAACACAAACAAACCATGCAAGCCCATCACAATAAAACTTCAAGACAAACCAAATATTGGAAATAATACGATCAAACAATCTTTATGTGGCAATCTCGTCTCAACAACATCTGTTCAATCCGTTTGCTTAAAGATTCCTCGCCACAGGAGTGTTGGGCGGTGGATTTTTGGTAACAATTGGAACTCTGTCATCTTGAGCAAGTATTTAACTGCCGATTGGCAACCATGCTGGAAATGGAGGTTCCCCCAGACACCTTTGCAATTAGTTGTGATCTTCACAAAATCTCAAACAGCTTGATATTAGGGATCGAGAGTCTCGACCTCGGAAGAGGTAGTAGGCTTGAGCTTGGCCAATGATGTTTTTTCCTTTGAGATCTGAGCCTTAGTGATGGTCTTCCATCTACCAAGATTTGATTGGTATAAACTTTTCTTGAAAGCATAGGGATTCAATTTATCCGCGAAGGGGTAGTGATTTTTTTAAAAAAACAAAAAAAACAAAATTGACATGCAAAGGCATCACAATGAACAGCTAAGGTCCTAACTAGGTTGACACCTTAGCTTTCACCAATCATTTGCAGCACACCAAAGATTTGAACTTTTTGAGGGGAAAAAAATTCACTTATCCTTTTTCTTCTTTTTATTTTTTCATTTTTTTTGTTTCATTTCTCCTCTCGTTTTTTTTTTTTCGAACTTAAAAAAAAGTGAAAGAACATTTTACTACCTACTCAGATAATGACTCTTTTTTTTTTTTTTTCAATTTATTATGCCAAGATAGGCATCAACTTGAAAGGAAGTTTGTTTTTTTTTTTTTTTTTAATTATTACCAAAGTTAAGAATGCATGAAATGAATGCCCTTTTTTATAGAATTTTTTTTACATGCAAAGTAATGAGCCCTTTTTTTGGATTATTTTTTTTTGCATAACATGTATAGAAAATCCTTTCAACTTTAAAAAAAAAATGCATGTTTAATTGTTTATAAATGAGGTGAGTCATTTGTTTTCATAGTTTATAAATGCATGAGATGCATTTTTTTTGCTAAGCAAATATACGAGATGCATGAAATGATTTTTTTTTCCTTTTGATTAAGAGACAACAAAGATAATGCACAAGGGGCGAGCAAATTTTTTATTTTTAGAGATAATGTACAAGATGCACAAAAATTGCATAAGATGTAAGGAGGAAAAAAAAGTTTTTTTTTTAAGAAAGAAGAGAAACATGAATTTTTTTAAAAAATTTTTTTGATTGACAAGGAAAAAAAAATGCATAAGCTACAATAAGAAATAAGATTTTTTTTATTTTTATTTTAAGAAAGATGCTCCCTAGTATCCTAAAATGGTCAAACCTAATGGTTGGATATACCTTAAGTCAAGGCTCTAACTTGGGCAGCCACTAAGATGAACTATTAGTGTGAATTTCAGGGTGGATCTAGAATTTTAAAGGTCGTGATCCCCAGATTTCCCCTGTCTCGAAAGGCAAGGACCCAGCTCAAGACCTTAGCCACAAGTAGGGATAAACCCTCACAGGATGACTAGTCCATGAAACCAGTAACAATCTGAGTGATGACTCAGCAAATATCAGAGTGGCACTAGGCCGTTCAATGACAATGCTGAGGCATCGCCTAATCCTAAGTTATCCACAAGCTCGGGTATAGAGCTAAAAAGTGTGTGCAACAAGTGACAGTGCAGTGTGTGGAGGGAGCATCCAAACTTATACAGCCCTAAAAAACTACGACATACCTTACAAAACCAAGCCACACATATATACATCAAATAGAGAACACCTACTCTAGGGTTGAGGTAACAAGCCAAATTATCATTAATGATGTATGCCAAATAACAAAAATAAAGCAGAATATGAATATTAAGGAATATCAAATCTAGATAAAACAAAAAAAAAATGTTTTTATTTTCTTTTTTTTCATTAAAAAAAATTAAATAAAAGAAAGGGGTAAAACAAATAAGTTAAAATTTACTAAAAATTTGCACAATTAATTATAAGAGGCTTGACTCTCTTGAAAATTTTCCCCAGTGGAGTTGCCATCTGTAGCAACCGAAAATTGCGGCAGGGACGGCGATAAAAAGAGATTTTAAGAAAAAAAGTAGAGTCGCCAACAATTTTATTTAATTTAGGGAAAATTGGAAAACCTTTAAAAAATGGTCTTTGAAACCAAGTTGAGTTCGGGAGTCGGTTACGAGTAGGGAAGGTGTTAAGCACCCTACATCGCCCATCCTACAAATGGTACCTTAAATTAATTGTGCAAAATTAATAACTTTTAAATTATTTATTTTACCCCAAAAGTTATTTAACGAATAAATAGATTAGTAATTAATATTTACACTAAAGAGGTTAAACATGACACATATGTCCATAGGGGAACCTTAATTCTAAGGGATTGAATATGACACTCAAGTCCACGGGCATCCCTAAATAACACAATTTTATTATTTTAATTAACTATACAAACAAATTAAAAAGAGAACAAAAATAGAAGAAAAATTAATTTTGGCTTGACGGGATGATCAATCCCGCTCCTACGTATTCCCTGCTACGATGGGAAACTCAAAGCCACGTAGTTCTTAATAAAATTTTTGATTGATTGGTTTTAATTTTTTATGAAAAGGTTTTTTTTTATATATAAAAGAGTTTTATATTTTTTTATTGCTTTCATTACCTAATTTTTAAATATTAAAAAGTCCTAGGCGAGATAGAACATGGCAATTACGTCCACAGAGCGATCTCGAATCTAAGGAATTGAGAGCGATACATCTCACAAAGCAATTCTAAAATTATTTACAAGTAATTTTTACTTTTATATTATTTAATTTTATTCATGAATTTTATTGAAAAAAAAATATCTAACTTCCTAATCATTTTATCAACTTGGGCTTATTGACCCACCCACAAAAACCTTAGACACAAGCCTAAACAATACAAAAGGAAAAGAAAAACAATAACAATAATAAAAAGAAGAAAAGCAATCAGGTCCAACGAATGAAAATTGAAAAGGGATGAGAAACTTCTATACTTCTTATCAGCAAAAGAAATGAACCAAAGCTTGGGACTTTGGGGCAGAACGCGGGTCACCAGGGAGACTGAGGCAGCGACAGTTCAGGACAGCGGTGCGGCGAGGCTACGAGAGCGGGAGGAGATGAGGCTCGTGGAGCACAACGACGTCGTGGTGGCTGAGGCGGTGGGGGCAAGGTGTTGTGGCGAAGCGTCTTGGCTTACGGCTTCGGAGAAGACAACACGCAGAGGCGATGGTGGCTGGACAGATTCACGTTCAGGTCAGTCCGCCATGGCTGGTGCAGCGGCATAGCAGATCAGAGTGAGGGGTCACGGTGACGTCGCGCGGTGATGGCGCGACGACGGCTGGACAGCGGTCACGAGGAACAAGGACTGAGGCAGCCTAAAAAAAATTATTTCTCTCTTCTCTCTAGGTTTTGGAAATTTCTTCACTGATTGGTTCCCTCTTCTGTAGCCTCTGTTATCATTTTATAATGTCAAACTCACTCTGATTTTGGATCAAAATAATGTTGGATGGAAAAAGTAAAGGTGGCTGCCAGGGTTTGTTGGAGGATGAGTAATGGCAAAATATAATTATTTTTTTATTTTTTTTTATTTTTTATTTTTATTTTCTTTGCATTTTTTACTTTTTTTTGAAATTTTTAGTGAAAACTAAAAGACCCGGTCAAAATAGGGTGTTCACAGCGGCCTTCATCCATTTAGGATTTTGTTGGAACCAAATCTTGACATTGTCACTGGTGGCTGCTGCATAGTTGAACTGTGCCCACCATTTGACATAAGTTGATCTTTGCAGAATTGGGAAAATAGCAGCATAAAGCTCTTGCTTATGATACTTGTATTGCCAACTAAATACCCAAGCAAGGGAAAATTTGGAGAAAAATATTAAATTGACCGGAAAAGGGCTCTCCTTGATGTCAAAATATTTTTCGAAAGTTTGATATCCTTCTAAGAGATCTGGAGGAAGGATTTGTTTGATTGGACCAAAAATTCTCCACCAATGGATAACCCACTGGGGAAATTTATAGTTGACATTCTTTTTGAAATAAATCAACCAAGAATGTTTGTTTTGATTTTTTTGGTACCAGAAAACATTGTACCAAGCTGTTTGATAATCCCAGTAATTAAAACCAATGGGATCAAATGTTTGAGAAATTTTTTTGAAAACATTCAAGTTCTTTCCAAATTGCTCAGGTGTTAAAACCTTTAAAATCTGGAAAGTTGAATGAGTGTATGTTGATTGATCCTTGGAATCTCGATAATGTTTAATCGAGACTGAATCAGTGTCAATCAATATAAACTCATAGAAATTTCTATTTTTGTTTGATTATGTTTGTTGAAAATGGGAACCATTTTGAAAGATTTTGGTTGGAACTTTGTTAGGATTATTATCCCAAAATCCTGTTTCCATTTGAACAACAAATTGAGTTTTATTTTTAGCAACATACTGAGTTGCAAAGGTTTGGGTTTGAGTGTTGTCTGTTGATAATATTGTATCAGGTTTGACAACTTTTAAAGAAGTAGCTGTTTGGGCTAGCTCTTTGATTAGGTCTTTGAAAGGGGGTGGAGAATCTGTTTCTTGCTCCACTCTGTCTCCCTAAGTTCCTTTAGGGAGTTTAGTTAGGCCTTGATTGCTGGGATTCCATAGTCTTCTTTTGACTGTTTGGTGGTTTGCTGGGTTGATGACCCAGATTGGGTTGATGACCCAGGTTTGATTGTTGGGTTCTGGGTTGATGACCCAGATTTGGTCGATGACCCTGATTCTTTGGACGCACCTTGGCGTGGGAGTCCTGCTAGGACTAATTTTCCTTTTCCCTTCCCCTTTACAGAGGAAGTTGATGTCTTTGGCATTTCTGCCACTCTCACTCTTTTACCTACCCCGTAAATATTCACGAGTAAGGAAGTCAGGAAGAGAATTGGAAGAGCCTTTGAGAAATTCAATTTGAAAATCAAAAGCACTTAAAATTGCTTTGCCATCGGGCAAAAATTTGTTTTGATGCCAAATTTTTAACATCTTTTTGTAAAATATCTTTTGCAGATTTACAATCTACTCTAACCAAAAACGTTTGATTAAGTAAATCAGATTGAAATTTTGAAATACATAAAACTATTGCCAAAATCTCTTTTTTGACAGTAGAATAATTTTACTGCGCATAATTCCAATGTTTAGAAGTATATGCAATGATATGCTCTTTTCCTGAAATTCTTTGTTTCAAAATACTGCCATAACCAATGTCAGAAGCATCGGTCTCAACAATTTTGTAGGTAGAAGGATTTGGAAGATAAAGACATGGAAGATTCTTTATCTGAGATTTGATAATTTGGACAACTTTTGTGTGTTCGTCTGTCCAAGGAGGAGGTTCCTTCTTTAGACGGTTGTGTAAAGGTTTGATTATATTACTAAGATTTGGAACAAAATCAGCAATATAATTGAGACATCCTAGAAATATCTGAAGCTGGGTTTTGTCAATTATTTGATCTGGGAACTTATCTGCAAACTCTATTGCTCTGTTGATTGGAATAATGGTTCCTTGGTAAATGTTATGACCAAGAAATCTAATTTTCGTTTGGAAAAGATTGACTTTGGTTTTAGACACTGCTAAACCGTTCCTTTTGATTATGCCTATGAAGATCTTTACATGTTTGAAGTGTTGATCAATAGATTGAGAAAAGACTAAAGCATCATCAATGTAGACTAATGTAAAGTCTGAATACGGATTGAAAATCTCATTCATAATTCTCTGGAATTCTGAAGGAGCATTTTTGAGTCCATAGGGCATTATATTCCATTCATAGTGCCCAAAAGGAACAGTGAATGCTGTTTTGTAACGGTCACTTTCTTTGACGTCTATCTGATAGTAACCAGATTTCATGTCAAACTTTGAGAATATTTTAGCCGAGTTTAGACGGCTAAGCAAATCCTTTTTATTAGGAATTGGATACCTTATCCATCTAAGAGCTTGATTTAAAGGTTTGTAATTGATCACTAAGCGGGGTGTACCTCGCTCAATTTCTGCTTGTTTATTAACATAAAAAGCTGAACATGACCAGGGAGATTTGCTTTCCCTAATCAATCCTTTTTTCAGGAAATCATTAATCTCCTTCTAGCAGTACCTAAGAAGTTCATAATTCATTTGGATTGGTCTAGACTTAGTAGGGATTTGCCTTTCATTGAAATCTTGTTCATAAGGCAAGTCTACAACGTATTTCTTTCTATTCCAAAATGCTGTTGGCAAATCAGAACAGATAGATTTTTGAATTTCATCAGATAGGATCTGGATCCTATTTTTGATGCTTGGTTGTTGTAGTTGTAATTCGATATTCTTAAAAGAAATCTCTTCTTTCAAGAAATTGATTTGATTAATTTTACAATCGAGAAAATTCAAATCTCGAATGATTGGTTTTTTGATAAAGGGAAAAACTATGTCTTTTCCCAAATGTTGAGTTGTGATTCCATCATGTGTAATGAAGGGAGGGAAAAGTGATCTTATGAACGGTGTTCCAAGAATCACTTCATTTATAAGATTTTTGACTAAGAGAAAAGGGGTCTCAACTTGAAGACCTTGATTTTCTATTAAGGCTTTTGACAGCTTGTAATTGATTCTAAGTATAGAACCATTAACTGTACTTAACTTTTCTGAAGTTTTCTCAAAGTATTTGGTAGGAATTAATCCTTCCTGAATACAATTTGAATCAGCACCTGTATCAAAAAACGTTGTAGTATCAAGAACAAACTCTCCAATAATGATTTTGATCTTGATATGAAATTTTTGAATTTTTAATTGATTAACTAGATTCAAGAAAGCATGATCTTCTTCTAGATCTTTGCTATCCTTAACTTGAGTAGGATCATCTTGTTCACTATCCTTGATGATACTTGATTCAGGTTTTTCTTCTAAATCAGAATCATCTATTTGGGCTTCTGCTAATTGTGACAGAATTAACTTATGAACAGATTGTTCCTGTTTTATCCCTTTAACCTCTTGTTTCAAATTCTTAATCTCTTGTTGGAGATCTTGAATTGTTACGGGTTTTGTTTGTTGAGTAGCTTCAAGCCTTTTAAGGATTTGTTTAAAGTCAAAATGATCTTTGACAATAACTTTTCCTTTTTTGAAATCCTTTTCCGTTGAGGATTCCATTGAAGACTTAAGCTTATCCAGATATTTTCGTCTTTCATCTGGATCAGAAATTGAATTAATTACCTCAAAAAGGAGATCTTGCTCCTTAGTTAGGACATTAATTTCTGGAGATAAATCGGAACTAAGGTTTCCAATATCATCTTGTTGGATATGATTGAGGTCCTCAGAGAAATCACCATCTGATTCATCTGAAGTATCTGATTGAATCAGAAGATTACTCAGTTGTTCCTCAACTGATGGTTCAAGATTTAACTCTTTGATCTTTTTCTTCAACCTACAGTATTTACTGATATGGCCAGGTTTGCCGCAGTTATAACAGATAACCGCTTTCTTGGAAGACCTATCACCAGATACTGGCTTAGTGTAACCCCCCCCCCCCTTGGGCATTACTTTGTAACACGTGCGGATAAATCAAAAAGTTAATTCGCTGGTTGCTTTCGGAAAATAAAATTTTCCTAAATTATAATCTTGTCTCAAAATGGTGATAAAATTTTGTTTCCCTTATCTTTTCTTTTTCGACAACCACAACAGCAACTTACATACAACTGTATAGGAATAAATATGTATATAACATCTTACAACTATATTGCGTCATACTGTTTTCACACCTAGACCTTTATAAGTATAGGTCCCCTTATTGAAAAACAACAACATACTAGGATCTGATATTCCTACAAATCCAAGCAGTATTTTCCAAGAGGAAATCTGCTTTGAAAATATCAATCAAGATATTGATAATTGAGTAATTCCCAAAATACCCACAAAAGAATTATACAAACCAGAAGGTAAGTTTTTTGCTACTTCTTATTATGTTATCAAAACGGTTGAGAAAAATATCCCCATCAATCCAGAGAGTGAGGAATTTCATCTTCTCTCAATGTGTTCAAGTAGCTGTTAAACCATTAATCCTCGAAGGATTAAATGCATCAATTTTAATGTGCTTAAGAGATATTAGGCACAATAAATTTCAGGATTCGTTATTAGGCACAATAGAAACTGGCCTAAATCAGGGTCCAATTTATTTCAATTGTTATCTAAACAGAACATTGAGTCTACAGGATAGAAATATATTAGACTCTTTGTTTTTAAACATTAAGATCTATGGCTTAGACATGAAGCCTGGATCAATCCCAGCAGCTTTGCTTTACAGAATTCAATACAAGGTTATGAATTCTTGTAATTCTAAAGTTCTCAAAACTAGAACATCGGGAGAGACAACATTGTTTCTTACTGATGTTACTAAAGCAAATGTTATTGTCCCTAAAACAATCCTCTGGAAAGATGTAACTCTGCCAGAAAGATGGATTTTGGATAAAGCAGCACCGACTTTACCAAGGGAAACATCAAACTTCAGTAATATTGTCCAAACTCAAACAGGACAAGTTGAGTTAATCTTGGAAAGAAGAAATTCTTTCAGTTCTATCAGATCCTCTAGTCTTAGATCAGAAGACTTTAGATCTGTCCCTTGAAGACAATCTTTCTCAACCACATCACAAATTCCGACAATTAACCTTCAGGGATTAGATACTTCATCTACCATCCCTAGACCAATTTATCAGACAGAAGATGATCAACGATCAATTCAGTCTCCAACCTTTTCCTCTCTTAATGAATCTTATAATGATTTGTAAGTTCATTATTGATAAGGAATCCCTTCGAAAGGACTTTTACTCTGAGGAATGGAAACCTCAAAGAGAATGGTTCTTACATGAATACAAGCGAACAAACAAAAATAATATTCAAGAAGAATATTATCAATTTCTTAACAATGTTAAGACAAATGTTTTATTTTTTGACTGGTTTCATGCTTATGCAGTCAAAAATCAAATTAACTATCCTTGGAAAACAAAGATAGATGTTGATAAAACCACTAATGTCATTACAATATGGCATTTGAAAAATGGTGAGTTAGTCAAGGCAGAGTTACCACCAAATAACTCTTTCCAACTCCCTGGTGTTAAAGATCCTTTCACCAACAAACCAATAATGACAGCTCCTTTCAAAAATAAAAATGCTGATGAAACAGTGTCTGCTCACGACATTAACAAATTAATGGAGCAATCAAACTATACAAATAAATACCTTCAAGTTATAGGGGAACATATCATCAAAAAAGATGTATCCACTGATGCATCTACTTCGGGAATTAAAAAAGAGATTCCCTTAGAAAAACCCTTGTTTAAACCCCAAGGTTAATAAGAAGGTCAAAGAAAGTTTACAACTCCTTCTTAACCCTGAGATAAAAAGGGAAAAACAAGAGCTGTTGGATATGCTAAAACAATTAAGTGTGCCAGAGTCTCCATCTAATACTCAAGAAGGCCGACCCTTATTAAGGGGCAAAGAACCTGTCAAAGATCCAATCATAAATGTCATAAATGAAGATGGCTCAGAAACAGAATCTGTGGCCAGTACTTCTAAATCCAACTTAGTGGAAAAACCTTTGATCAATATTAATCCAATTTATACACAACCCTGGAAAAAGCCAACTAAACTCTACTATCCTAGAGCGACTCCTCCGGATTTGCTTCTTGAAGAAAAAACTTCAGCTTTCAAAAGCTTCAATGCTAACAACATCTATGAATAGAACATAGATGGTCAAATGGAGTACCAAATCCTCCAAACAATGCAGCACATGACCATGATGGCCACTGCATATCAAACCTCGAATGATTGCTCAGAAGAAGCCATTGCAATATTTTGGTTGCTGGTTTCACCGGCCAACTAAAAGGTTGGTGGGATTATTCTTTCTCTGATATACAGAAAGAACAAATGTTTACAGCAATCAAAACTGACACTGAAGGAAATCCAATCTTTGATAATGATGGCCAAACTGTAACACCCCGACTTTTCGCTACTTTCTAATATCGGAAATTATATAAATATGTTTATATTTTTATTCGAAATTTAGAAAGTGATTTTGGGAAAACCAAAGTCATATTCATATTATACTTATTTTTATAAGTATACGTTGAAATTTTGGGTTTAAAACTCAGACGGAAACCGGTCTACGTTTTTACTGACAGTATAATTTTACACCGGCAGAAAACCCTAATTTGATCCGAAACTGAAATTTGTAGATTTTTTATATTTTGTCCGTGAGGAATTCTACTTTCCAAATTTCTGATCAGAAATGAAATATTATGTTTCGTCGGATGAATTTTGGTAGAAGTTCAGACGGAAAACAGTCGGTGATTTCACTGACAGTAAGATTTTAATGATAAGAAAACTTGATTTTGACTCGTGAACGAAATGGATTATGTTTAAAACATATTTCCAATGAGTTTGGTTGTTTTGAGAATTTTCGATCGAAAATCAGACGAAAACCGTAATCGGGTAATCGACGGAGCCGAGAACGGACGTGCAGAGACAAAACCCGACATCGGATGCTGATATAACTAGCCACCGAGGGTGGTGAGTCATATGGATGACTCACTCATGTCATGGTTGCTTTTAAATAAAAATCTAGATATTTCTTTAAAATAGTATAAAGACTATTTTACCCTTGGACGATTTTACCCTTGAACTTTCATCGAAATGACAAGTTTGCCCCACAATTTGTGGACACAAATCAGCCACATCCTCACTCATTTCTCACCACATGTTGGTCATGATTACTTTAGGCAAAATTACCATTTTGTCCTTAAGTTGCCATTTAATCACAAAATTGCCTTAAGTGAAATTACACCTTTGTCCTTAAATTTTTATGCCATGGACCTTTTTTCCCCCAAGAGGCCACGACCCTAGGCAGCCAAGAGGCCCATTTTCACTTCTATTTAAGGCAATGTTCATCTTCTCCATCAAGCTTTGCCATTTTTGCCATTAAAGCTCTAAGTACCATAGCTTGATTTTGTGAAGGAAGTAGGTGATTCCTTGCCCCTTTTTCATTTCCAAGAGGTATACCATGCTTCTCTCACTCAATCATCATCATGTTCTTCATTCATTTTTATGTTTTAAAGCCTTGATCATATTTTTCAATTCTTAGATCTAGAAACTTTGAAATTCTCTAGAAAATCATAGAAAAATCCTAAAAATGTGAAACCAATTTCTATACTCCTATTATCACCTCTATATTCTAGATCTAGAAGCTTGCATCAAACAAAAATTTCTAGCCCTTTAAACCCCATGAGGCCGAACCTAGGATTTAGTGGGGGGAAGATTTTGTTCATTGTCTTTGCATGATTCAATCTTATAAATGATATATGTATTGAATCTATGTTGTTTGAATGAAATCAAGGTCTCTAAGCCACTGTTTTATTCATGGCCGAAATTCATTTTTGAAGGGTTGGAATATTTGATTTCAATCTTTGTATGTTAACCTTTGTTTTAGGGTTTTAAGTGATTAAGAATCACTAATCCAAAAGTTTAGGAATTTTAGAAATTTTTGGTCTTAAAAACAGCCCTAAGCCGAAACCAACATGTAGGAGTTTAGGTGTTTTTAAGTTGTTTGATTGTTGATTAGTTGTTGTCTTTGTTGAAGGATAACTTAGTTATCGTGTACGCGTGTTACCGACACTTGGATTGCGACAAATTCTCAATCGGAGGAAAATCTTCAAGAGGTAAGAGGGGATTGCCTGAGGGATTTTCCGATAGCTATATGCTATTTGTTTGTTGTCTGTATAATTTAGTTGGTGTGTTAATTGTTTTCTATAGTTTGAAATTATCTGTTTTCAATTATCTGCTTTTAAATATTTATTTATCTGCATTTAATTGTTCTTATGTGTTGTTGCATGTCATTAATTGTGCTATATGCTATATTATTGACATGATTGTTGTGGATGGAAAAGCCTGACAGTGGTCAGTGCTTAGTTAATAATGCGTTTAAAAGTGTTGAGGAGTTTTTACGGGATGATGAGTTTTAAATTGATTAGAAATAGTAATATAATATTACTTAGGATTTAGTTAGTGGAAAATGAGAAAAAGTTGGAAATAATATTATTTTAAGGATTTTACGGCCTAAGAGTATTTTATGAGTTACAGTGAGGACGTAACCGTGAAAATATTTCAGCACTGCTAATTTTCACATAAGGAATTTCTAAATATTAGAAAATGATGTTTTAAAAGAAAAAGTTTCAAAAATAATGTTATTACAGCGTTGGAAAAATTGTTTTACGACATAAAGTGATATTTTGACCTGAAAACGTTTTAAAACGGCAAACGACGGACAATTCCGTCAATATTTACGAATGTTTTTTTTTTTTAAGGGTACAAGTAAGTAATACTGAGAATTAGTCTTAAATGAGGTTTCCAAGTTCAAATTAATGAGTTTTGAACAAAATGAGTTTTAAGGCAATTTTAACAAGTTTACAAAACGAAAAATGGTGTGCTAGTATTCTTAAGGCGTTATGAACATAGTGTTCTTTGGATTTGGTATTCTGAATAAGGTTTTAGGAGCAAAAGGTTTTACATGCATTTATTTAGTAGACATGTCTAAGGCGTGAATCTGGATATCTTAAGAGAGAAGATATTCCAGAAGTCGAATCTGAATAGCTGAATGGAAAGGTATTCAAGAAGGCGAAGGCGAAGGCGAATCTGGGTATCTTAGTAGATAAGGTATTCATGAAGTCGAATCTGAATAGCTTAAAGGGTAAGGTATTCAAGAAGGCAAAGGCGAAGGCGAAGGCGAATCTGGGTATCTTAGTAGATAAGGTATTCATGAAGTCGAATCTGAATAGCTTAAAGGGTAAGGTATTCAAGAAGGCAAAGGCGAAGGCGAAGGCGAATCTGGGTATCTTAGTAGACAAGGTATTCCAGAAGGCGAACCTGGATATCTTAATGGAAAGGTATTCACGAAGGCGTTAAGGCGTTCCTTATTTGGTAATCGAGCCTGATCAGCTCATTTATTTGGTGTTTGAAATTCCAAAGATTAAGTAGTGAATGTAGATGAGGCATATGACCGTTTAGTAAAACTCATTTACAGAAAATCCTTTGTAAAATCATCAATTACTTGAAATCTTTTTCTGAAAATTTTATGTTTCCAAAAGGGAGTCACTTGAGGCTCAGTCTTGGTTTAAAACATGTACTGCCATTTTAGAATTTCTTGCCGTCGATACTTTTCCAAATTACCGTCGTTTAGCCTTTTCCAAGGCATTTAAGCCAAATATTAGCTTTTTCCACTTAAATCATTTTCTAAAATCATAATTAAGTTATTTTCGAAAAATAATTTCATAAAATAACTTTTTATAATATTCCGAAATTTCTTACGTAAAAATCAGCAGTACAAAAATATTTTCACGGTTACGTTCTCACTGTGACTCATAAATCACTCTTACAGCGATAAATCATTAAAATAATGATATTTTCCAAAACTCCTTATTTTTCCCAAATAAATATTTTCCATTGATATTATATTCCAATATTTTACCGTTAAAACATTGAATATAATTTACAAAGCTTTTCAAAGTTTTTATCTGATTAATTGATTGGGCACTGACCACTGTCAGGCTTCTCAAACAACATCCACCACAATATCACAGTAATATTTCCTGGCAGATCATGCATCATAGCATATTAAAATAAATAACTGCAGATAAACAATTATAAGCAGATAAAGCATCACGGATAAAAATAACAAAACTTAAACAACTTAAACAACCACTAACAAATAAATAATTACAGACAGCACAATTTGGCACGTAGCCATCGAATAAACCCCTCAGGTAATCCCCTCTTACCTCTTGAAAATTCAAGCTTTCGATTAAAACTTTGACACGAATCCGGAAACGGCGACACACGTATAAGGCACACGTCTTTATCCTTCAACAAACCACAACTCAACCAATCAAAACAAGCAAATAACATCACCTATACACCACTTATAGGTCACGGCCTTGTTTAGGTTTTGTGGCTAAAATTTTCTAAAATTGTTTAAGCCTTTGGATTAATGATCCTTAAGTACTTAAAACAATAGATTAGTTGTTAATCAACAAAGAATGAATTAAAATCTTCCAAGTTCCTCAAAGTATGATTTCGGCCAAAGCATAAAAATAGAGCAAGAAATTTTGGTTTGATACAAGAACTTGGATTCAATATCAATACATAGAGGAATGCTACCCACAGTCACTCTAACACTCTCTTTTGAGCACTCTCCCACACAACAAGCCACATCACCCAATTTTTAGAAACACTCACTTGTTAACCGGTTATGTGGGTTTACACTTTCAAACATTTTTTTTTAATTTTTTAATTATTGTTGGCATTCCAAATGTTGAATGCGCGCCCTTTCTTTTGCACACCCTTGGCCTCTCTCACGTTCTCATGTACGTGTGCGGTGTGCCGTCTCTATTGTGAATTGCTCTGCTGCCACTCATAAGCTCTCTCTGTGCGCCTACTCAGGCAAGAGGATAAAGCTGCAAAAAGAATTATCTGCGATAACCCACATGTGCCTGCTTCATTCAGGTACTTGATTTTTTCCCTACTCTCCTTTGAACACTTCGAACCCAGCATTCATTTCATTCAGGTGCTTAATATTTTTTTTTTCCTACTCTTATAGACCCCTGCCTATATTACAATATTTCTTTTAATATTATTATATATAAAAAGGAAGCATAGTGTTTGCTAGTATAAGAATTGCATTAGCCACACGGCTCTCACCTGCACATGTAGTCTTTTCCGCTAAGAACTATACTTCAGAAAGTAATGGGTACCCAATTTGATGGCACCATGATCATGTCCTAATTCCTTTATAGCTTGTAATATTGACTTGCAAAAGATTGAAAATGATTTTTCCAAAACATGTTTTATCTTCATTTTATTTATACGATAATGACCCATTATAATTGCACTGTTTTACTGTACTTTTTTCATATTTATATATTATTTGGTTTTTGAAATGTTAGGAATTAATGGAATCCATTGATGGGAATAAAGAGCATGTTGTCAATGAGACCGAGACTGAGATTGCCAATAATGATTCGAATGGAGAGAATGTTGTCAATGAGAATGCTGATAATGATTCATATGGTTGTGATTCAGAGGCTATTGATAGTCAAGAACCTTTCACAGGAATGGAGTTTGAGTCACAAGAGAAAGCTTATTCATTCTATGCTCAGTATGCTAAATGTGTCGGATTTGGTGTATCCACTAAAAGTAGTCGGCGCTCAAAAATCTCTAACCAATTTATTGATGTGAAATATGCTTGCACAAGATATGGGAAGAAGCGAGAATCCACTGCACATAATCCACGTCCTTGTTTGAGGGTAGAATGTGAGGCGGGTTTACATGTTAAAAGAAGATGTGATGGAAAAAGGGTTGTTCACAACTTCATCAAAGATCACAATCATGAGCTTTTTCCAACACTTGCCCACTATTTCCTTGCCATAGAGGCATCAATAAATCTCAAAAGCATTGCATTGAAACTTTGCAACAAGTTGGAGTGAGAACAAGCCAAATTTATGCCACAATGGCCAAACAACATGGAGGATATGAAAATATTGGTTGTTTGGAGAAAGATATCAGAAATTATTTAGATAAGGGCCGTCGTTTGGACTTAGAATCAGGAGATGCAAATGCAATGTTGGAGTGCTTTACGCTTATGCAAGAAGAAAATCCAAGATTTTTTCATGCTATTGATTTGGATGATGAAGATCGTGTGAAAAATGTATTTTGGGTGGATGCAAAAGGAAGAGATGACTATCAAGAATTTGGAGATGTGGTTTCATTCGATACAACATATATCACAAATAAATACAAAATGCCATTTGCTCCTTTTATTGGTGTGAACAATCACTGCCAGTCAAGGTTACTTGGTTGTGCATTACTAGCAGATGAGACCTCAAAGACATTCACATGGTTGATGAAAACATGGCTTAGAGCAATGGGTGGCAAGCCTCCAAATGCAATAATAACTGATCAAGACAAAGCAATGAAAGTAGCTATTGAAGAGGTATTTCCAAATACTCGGCATCGTTTTTGTCTTTGGCATATACTTAGAAAGGTACCTGAGAAGCTTAGTCATGTATTAGCAAAACATAAAGATTTCATGGGATATATTAACTCATGCATTTACAAGTCTTGGTCAAAGCAGCAATTGAAGACAAATGGCAAGAAATGGTCGAAAAATTTCAACTATTGGAGAATGGGTGGCTTCAGTCTTTATACGATGAACGTGAACATTGGGTTCCTGTTTATATGAGGGATACATTTTTTGGTGGCTTATCAACGACTCAAAGATCAGAGAGCATCAACTCTTTTTTTGACAAATATGTAAGCAAGAAAACTACACTAAAGGAATTTGTTGAAAAATATAAAGTTGCTTTACGAGATAGAGAAGAGGTGGAAATGCAAGCTGATTTTAATACATGGCACAAGCAACCTTCTCTTAAGACTCCATCACCTTTTGAGAAGCAAATGTCAACGATTTATACACATGAAGTCTTCACAAAATTCCAGGTTGAAATTTTGGGATTGTCTGGATGTCATCTTATGAATAAGAATGAAGATGGTATGATTACCACTTTTAAAATCAAAGACTTACAGAGAAATGAAGAGTTTATGGTAGAGTGGGATGTATCAAAAGAGGAAATTTGTTGCTTATGCCGCTTATTTGAGTTTAATGGATATCTTTGTAGACATTCATTAATGGCACTCCAAGCTATTGGTGTTTTTGCTGTCCCACCACGCTATATATTAAGAAGATGGACCAAGGATATTAGAAGCAAGCATCATAAAAGAAAAATGAATGAAAATGTTTCTTCTAATAAGGAGAGATATGATCGTTTATATGGAAAGGCCATTGAATTGTTTGAAGAAGGATCATTAACCAATGAAAGTTATAGTTTTTCTTGTCATGCACTTGAAGAGGCCTTGAAACATTGTGCAACCATTAACCAAACTTTGAAAACTGACAATGCAAATGTTGACAAGAACATTTTGCATGAGAAGCCATTACTTGACCCTCAAGTGTCAAAAACGAAAGGGGCTCCAAAAAGAATAAAGAATGGGATTGAGAAAGGTCGTAAGAGAACATATAGTGGTAAAATGAAAAAGGTTAGAAGTTATTAAACTTTTTTTACATTCCAATTATTTTAGCATGACTTCTCATTGTTGTATCTTGTTGTTATAGTCTAGAGTTATTCAAAGAGAAGCAATAAATACTTTGGATGTTCTCAATGATGAAGTGGTGGCTCCATCAACACGAATGGTATGAGTGCATATTATAGAATGAAAGTTCATATTGCATTAATTCAAATATTTTTCCTCCTAGTGTTATTTTTAAGGAATGAACTGCATTTTCAGTTGCTAGCTAACTATCTCTCATCCTTCTCTCCCTTTTTCTTTGTTTTTTCTTTTTTTGCAGGCAAAGTAACAAGGATCAAGGAGTTGAGAATCTTCCAAGGATATTTATTTTGTAAATTTTGGTCTTACTCAATCATTGATAAGGAATTTGATTTCAAAATGTGATTTTTGGTTTTAGTATAGATTAAATGATCAAGCTGGATTTTGTGAATCATTGTTATCATTATGTTTTCTTTTGAGACTATAAGGTGTTGTTGGTTCTGTCTTAGTAATGGAAATTAATGTCATTTGGTATTTGATTCTGGTTTATATCCTTGTCCCCTTTATCTCATTGAGTAATGTAGTGAAATTTTCAGCAATTTGATCTAACATTGTTGGCTCTTAAGACTGTAGATTCCACGTTCTACCATTGTTGCAGAGAAGCCTTCATTAAGTTTTTGTCATGTAGCTACTGATCACATAATTTAACTCTCGTTTTAATTCCTTCAAGTTTCCATGGAAAACTGCTTATGGAATTATTATGTGAGTACTGGAGAGCATAGAATGGAAAGCGTAGGAAATCGTAACATATAAATTCATTAATTCTTTATGTAAATATATAACAAGACTCCTTCTAAAAAATTATAACAAGACTCCTTTGAAGGTCCACAGCTACAACAAAAGACTAATGTTATCAGTCTTGGGGTCCATCGACCTTTTCCATGCACATGTTAAAGGAAATATGAAGACGTCCAAAGCATATATATGGTCCCCTAATGAACCTCCCCCCATCATCTGCAGACAACAAAATTTGATCCAACAACAACCAAGTTTTAAAAGCTCTGCAAATATTTTAAAGATTGGAAGGTTAAAGGTAGCAACAAGTTGAAAGCTTCCAGAAAAGCATAATTTGTTGTATAGAATCAACAAATTGGGGCATATTTTGTTGTTACGTTCATGTTGTGTTCTAATTATCGAAACTCAATTCAAATAAATAATTCAAGTTTTATTTTATTCTATGAAAGACTTGGTACAAAAATCTGTAAATGATTGCCAGAAACATTAAAAAAGAAATAAATCTCATGAGTAAGAGGTTCTCTGCTCCAAGAACTCTTGTAGGATAATTCAACGCCAATTAGAAACCCCCAGACAAAGTTAAAAAAATGATAAAGTTATCCTTTTTAATAAGAAAAAATGAAATTGGGGGTAAAGAATTGAAAAGTGACGAAACCCAAGGGGTGGCAGCAGCTTCGCGTCAACCCAGCGGCAGCAACTTCGGGCTCTCTCAACAGAGAAGGTGCGTATTTGACGTGATGAGGATGGTTCATTACTTCGTTTAGAATGACAATAATAATTAAAAAATAAAATAAAAATTGTTTAAAAGTTTGAACCCATGGAACCGGTAACAAGTTAATGCTTCTAAAAATTGGGTGATGTGGCTTGTTGTGTGGGAGAGTGCTCAAAAGAGAGTGTTAGAGTGGCTGTGGGTAGCATTCCTCTCAATACATATTAGAAAGATGAGATATATGATCACTTTCTAAAAATTGAACAAAAGTTCCTCCACCTACACAAAGGTAGATTTCGGCCATGAATAAAAAATGGACCAAGAGATTTTAGTTTGATATAATAACTTGGATTCAACATACTTACATACTAGAAAGATGACATACAAGTTCACTTTCTAAGAAAAAATCAACAAAACCTCCTACACACACACCTATATGGTTCGGCCTTGGGGAGAGAAATAGGGAGGAAATTTTGGTTTAAGTCATACTCTTGGATTATGATAGTAGAGATGATAATAAGAACATAGAAATTGGTTTCACATTTTTAGGATTTTTTTATGATTTTCTATGAATTTTCAAACTTCTAGATCTAAGAATTGAGAAAATTGAATAAGGCATTGAATCATGAAAATATATGAAGAACATAGTGTTTAATGATGATGAGGATCAAGGATTACCTCTTGGAAACGGAAAAAGTGCAAGGAATCACCAAGTTATTTCACAAAGTAAGCTTTCTTGTGCAAGGAGAAAAAAGAACAAAGTGGAGCTTTGGAGAAGATGAAGGAAAGTGCAAGAATGAGCTAGAATGAACTTGACTCATCAAGTTTATGAGCCAAAGATAGGCTTGGGCTTGGGCAATTGGGCTTGAAGAAGTCCAAGTCCATTTACTAACTTTCCAACATCAAAATGTTTAAGACTTTAATCAAAGGCATAGGAAAATTAATAGTAGGAAATTGGTTAATGAAATTGAAGTATTGGCCATGATATTGGGCCATAAGGCCGCAGCCCAACTTGAGTTTGGATGGTCAAAATTGATCTAATTCACTTGGAAGATCATGGAAACTAGTTTAGGGACCAACATGCAATTTAGAGAAAGTGTAAAGACCAAAATGCAATTAACCTAAAAATTGTCATCATAACCATGTGCATAATAAATGCATTCACATGGGTGAGTCATCTTATATGACTCATTGATATTATCCCTTAGCGGCTCCCGGAAATCCCGTATTCAGCTCCGTCGCTTACCCGATTAAGATGTTGCCCGGATAAAATATAATATTTCACTTTTTAGTGAAATAATTCAAAATAACCAAAAACGTTGGAAATTAAATAAAGACCTTAAGTGTTTTGTTCACGAGTCAAAATTAGGTCTTCTGATCAGTATAAATATACTGTTAGTGAAATTCATAGACCGGGTTTCGCCTGACTTTTCAACCTAAATTTTAATCGTAACTCCTTACCGTTAAGTAGAGTGTAAATAAGGTTTCGGTTTAATTAAATAAATTTTCCAAGTCTCGGATAAAAATATAAATGTAATTATATAAATTTTTTATATTAGAAAATAGAAAAACTCGGGGCGTTACACTTAAGTTTGAACTCTGGTTTAGGTTTGTGAAAACGTTTGTTTTTCTTATACTTAGTATACTTGGTATACTTAGTCTTTTGGGGTTTGTCTTCATATTTTTTGGAAGGTTTGGATTTATCTTTTGGACAAGGGGGTATACCAAACTGTTCGCAAAAAGACAGTCAGAGCTGATCAGAGGATGGCCAGACAGTGTTACACAGATAGTTTGAAGGTAACTAGGGAGCCGGATATCACAGAAAATGCTAAGGATCACAAAGCAGAAGTGGTAAGCTCGGTCAGTTCAGTTAGCTCGGCAAGATCGGATGACATGTTCGAATTAGATCCAAGGATAGAAATGTATGAATCTAGAGCTGAACCTACAGAATCTTTGGAAAAATTCCAACTAGGAGCCCAGGCCGATCAGTGCACAAGCATCGGCAGTCAGCTTGACCCCTCACTGAAGCAACAAATACAAACAGTTTTGAAAAAGAATGCCGACTTGTTTGCTTGGAAGACATCGGATATACCTGGCATCGACCCCAATTTTCTGTGCCACAGGTTATCTATATGTCCGGAGGCCAAGCCCGTAGCCCAGGGGAAAAGGAAGCTCGACGAAGAAAGAAGAAAGGCTGTAGCCGAGGAGACTGCAAAACTGATGAAAGCCAATTTTATCAGAGAAGTAAAGTATACTACTTGGCTAGCCAATGTCGTGTTGGTTAAGAAAGCCAATGGCAAGTGGAGAATGTGTACTGACTACACCAATCTCAACAAGGCATGCCCAAAGGATTCTTATCCTCTTCCAAACATTGACAGATTGGTAGATGGAGCATCGGGTTACAGAATCTTAACCTTCTTCGATGCGTACTCGGGTTACAACCAGATAAGAATGTATCCACCAGATGAAGAGAAAACGGCGTTTATGACTGAGGGGGCAAACTACTGTTACCAAGTAATGCCCTTCGGTTTAAAAAATGCTGGTGCAACATATCAAAGGCTCATGGACAAAGTGTTCCTCAATCAGATCGGAAAAGACCTAGAAGTTTATGTTGATGATATGGTGGTAAAGTCCGATGACCCAAAGCAACATCATGCCGACTTGGAAGAAATCTTTGGCCAACTCAGAAAGTACAACATGAGGTTAAACCCAAAAAAATGTTCTTTTGGAGTACAAGGAGGAAAGTTCCTGGGGTACATGCTAACACACAGAGGGATAGAGGCCAATCCAGATAAGTGTAAAGCTATCGTTGAAATGTGGAGTCCACAAACTGTGAAAGAAATACAGAGGCTGGCAGGCCGTTTAGCCTCCCTATCTCGGTTCCTCCCCAAATCAGCCGAAAAGGCCAGACCCTTTTTCCAACTCTTGAAGAAACCCAAGGAGTTTGTTTGGACCGAGGAGTGTGAAAAGGCTTTTGAAGAACTGAAATTGTTTCTAGCCTCGCCTCCGATTCTAACTCGGCCAGAGCTCGGTAAGGATCTGTTTTTGTACTTATCTGTTAATGATTATGCAATCAGTGCAGTAATCATCCAGGAGGAAGAGAAGCAACAGATGCCAGTGTATTACATCAGTAGAATCTTGAAAGATGTAGAGACACGGTATCAAGTAATTGAAAAGCTTGCCCTTGCTCTGGTCATGGCAGCTCGGAGGCTAAGACCTTATTTCCAGTCGCACCAAGTTATAGTCAAAACAGATCACCCAATTAAGCAAGTGCTTCAAAAGCCCGATCTGGCAGGACTAATGATAGCTTGGTCGGTAGAACTGTCAGAGTTTGGTCTACAGTATGAACCGAGGGGACCAATGAAAGCCTAATGCCTCTCCGACTTCATTGCCGAGCTCTCTTCAAAGTCGAGTCCTGAACCCATTAATTGGCTTCTGTATGTGGATGGCTCATCAAATTTAAAAGGAAGCGGGGCCGGGATAATTCTCGAGGGCCCAGACAACCTTATCCTGGAGCAATCTTTGAAGTTTGGGTTCAATGCATCCAACAACCAAGCAGAGTATGAAGCCCTTATTGCCGGGCTGATATTAGCTAAAGAAGTTGGAGTCAAAGGATTGAAGTGCCGAAGTGACTCACAGCTTGTAACAGGACAAGTCTCGGGGGATTACCAAACAAAGGATCCTCAATTAACCAGGTATTTGTGCAAAGTCAATAGTTTAATTTCAGAGTTTGACAACTTCACTATTGAGCATATACCTCGGGAGGAAAATGCTAGGGCCGACCTGTTGTCCAAGTTGGCTAGCACCAAGAGAACTGGCCAGTTAAGAACTTTCATTCAGGAAAATCTCCCTGAACCAAGCATAAAAAGTGTCGAGGTATTGATAACCGAGCACTATGATCGGGGCTGGATGATGCCATTTTGGGAATTCCTGACCTCGGACAAATTACCTAATGATCCCAAAGAGGCAAAGAAAATTCGTCTGAAGTCTTGTCATTACACTATCCGAGATGGAGAGCTGTACAGAAGAGGATTTTCCATGCCTTTATTAAAATGCATAACAAAGGAGCAATCCGAGTATGTAATGGACGAGATGCATAGAGGAATATGTGGAATGCATTCCGGTGGCCGATCCCTAACAGCTCGGGTTCTGCGAGCAGGCTTCTATTGGCCAACTATGAGATCAGACTGTGCTGCCTGGACTAATAAATGTGACCCTTGTCAGAAATTTGCTAATATGGCGCGAGTCCCAAGAGAAGAGCTCCATTCCATGCTATCACCTTGGTCCTTCACTATGTGGGGGATGGACATTGTGGGCCCTTTCCCTGTTGCCAAAGGCCAAGTGAATTTCTTACTGGTAGGAGTGGATTACTTCACTAAATGGATTAAAGCCGAGCCCTTAGCTACTATAACAGCTAAAAAGGTCCAGAGTTTTGTATGGAAAAACATCATATGCAGACATGGCCTACCTTATGCAATTGTCACTGACAATGGAAAGCAATTCACCGACAAAGGTCTTAAGGAATTTTACTCCAACCTTGGAATCAAACATAAGGTGACCTCGATTGAGCATCCACAAACAAATGGTCAGGCAGAGGCAGCTAACAAAGTCATTTTGAACGAGCTCAAGAAAAGGTTGGGCCAATCAAAAGGGGCATGGGCTGAAGAATTACCGAGCATCCTCTGGTCTTATCATTGCTCACCACAATCATCAACTGGAGAAACGCCGTTCAGGCTAACCTATGGAACTGATGCAATGATTCCAGTTGAGCTTGGCGAACTTTCTGTCAGAAGGCAGCATCATGACCAAAGCAAAAATGAGGAAGAGATCCGAGTTGAGCTTGACATGGTTGAAGAAGTCCGAGATGAAGCAAAGATCAGGGAAAACTGTGCAAGCAGAAAGCACTCGGAAGTACAACTCAAGGTTGCGACCAAGAGAGTTTGTTCAAGGAGATCTGGTACTAAGATTGCAAAATGATGCAAGAAAGGACTCCAAAGAGGGCAAGTTCGCAGCAAACTGGTCTGGCCCATTCAGAATAGTTGAAAGTCTTGGAAATGGTGCTTATAGGCTAGAAGAGTTGTCAGGGAAGGCTGTTCCAAGAACTTGGAACACTTCTCATCTTAAGTTTTATTTTAGTTGACTAATGTAAAGCTAGGTAATGTACTCTTTTTCCTACCCTAGTCTTTTTCCCATGTGGTTTTGGCCGGGAAGGTTTTAATGAGGCTTGCCTGAGAAAATAAATGAATAAAGTCCATTTCATTTACATGTATTTGTTACAGGACTAAAAATTCACTTGTTTTTACATTTTAAAATCAAAACCTAAAAGGGTTGACCGAGCTGAAATCGACCGAGTTGAGGTCGAAATGCCGGACCCAAAGGTAAAGTTAAAACCTAAAAGGGTTGACCGAGCTGAAATCGACCGAGTTAAGGTCGAAATGCCGGACCCAAAGGTAAAGTCAAAACCTAAAAGGGTTGACCGAGCTGAAATCGACCGAGTTGAGGTCGAAATGCCGGACCCAAAGGTAAAGTCAAAACCTAAAGGGGTTGACCGAGCTGAAATCGACCGAGTTAAGGTCGAAATGCTGGACCCAAAAAGGTACAAGCATAAGCTTAAAAAGGTTAACCGAGCTAAAATCGACCGAGTTAAGGGTCGAAATGCCGGGCCTAAAAAAGCAACGCTAAAATTTAAAACGGCCGAGCTTATAGGCTCAAAAAAGGCCACGCGCAAAACTAACAAAGTTGGAAAAACCGAGCTTCACCCGGTAAACAATTTTGAAACGCAGTAGAAAGCTAAAGGTAAACATCCGAGCTGAGAAAAACTTTGAAAAAATTCTAAGTTATCAAAATAAAAACTTAGAAATTTTTCCAAGTTAACAAAAGAAAGACAAGTTGCAATTTTGGTAGCAAAAGTTCAAATATTCATTACTAAATAGGGCAAAGCCCAGTACAAAAGGGCATGGCCCAAGCAACAAAATACATTTTCAAAGAAGAAGAAAAAATCTAAGCTACTCATCGGCATCCCCATGAGCAAGGGTGGCATCAGCATTAATATCATCTTCATTCAGAAGAGGAACATCCAGGGATGGGTCAGGTATTCCACCTTCGTGGTCTACTCCCTCCTCGACGCCTTGTTGCTCAGCCTCATCTCCTTCCGGAACTTCTTCTTCGTCTTCAAGCTCGGACAAAGGGACCAAGATTCCCTCCTTGTTGAAGTCCTTGTCCACATCGGCTTGAGAGAAATCAGCATTAGGGTTAAAATGTTGTAGCTGCTTTACAGCTCGGAGGAACCCGCTAACATGCTCCTTCATGATGCTAGCCTCGGCTTCAGTAAGATCGGATTGTAGCTTCAGGTTGGCCTCCTTCTCAGCATCCAATGACTGTTGGAGCATCAGGCTGGCCTCCTTCTCCGCTTGAGCTTCCTCGCCGATCTTCTCAAATTTAGCCCTTTCGGCTTTCTCCCCAGACAGCTCGGCTTGCAAGGGATGTGTTCGCTTTCTCAAGCTCGGCTTTCTGCGACTTCAGTTGCCCAATTAACTGAGCTTGTTCTTCCAACTTGGTCACAGCCTGGGCCAGCTCATCCCTTACCAGCAGAGCACGAGCTGCATCGGTCCCTCATCGCCTCCATCTTCCTTGCGTTGGTGGAGAGTTCATTGCTCCAGAATCTGGTAATGGAAGAAATCCGGAGAGCGTAGGCAGCGGCTGCCTCCATACTCGCCTCAGGCCCCTGCTCCAACAAAAGCCGAGCATCAGAAGGCTTGAGTACTTGGCTGTCAATCAGAGAGCCGGGGTTGAAGTCGTTGCCCCAGAGCGAGGTGATGCCTGGGTTACAATGGCCGTTGTACCATTTGGTCTCCACTGTCAGATCGGTCACATGGGGAGTTCCTTCAGCTCTCCTCTCCACATTACGATCTTCATCAGCCAAGGGAAAGGGCGACGTGCTCCTCCTTGGTATCTCTGGCTGAGCAACGGCCCAAGACCGTTTGGGAGGACGAGTGTCAGGAGCAGCGGCCTCAGCAGTTTTCTTCTTCTTGCCCTTCACGTCGGCAGCCGAAGCTGAAGCCCCAGCATCTTGATGAGCCGACTTCTTCAGCAATGCCTTGTAGTTGAATTTTCTCATTATCACTGCAAGAAGAGGGTCGATCAGAACATAAAGCCGAAAAGTAAGTTCAAAAGCTATCAATAAAAGCTACTTACAATCAAAATCAGCTCGCCGAGTGGAAGAAGTCAGCAGTTTCAGCAGTTTCCCGCAGGGCAGAGGCCGGGGGTAAAGTTTAAGAACTTCGACGTCGGCCCGCTCTTGAGCAGTCATACAACCGGGGTCGAAGCTAGAGAATTTTGAGGGGTGGGGTTGCCAATAAAAAGGGAACCTCGGTTTTCCATCCGAGTCAAAGAAAAAAGACTCATTCTCCTCTGTGGGTCGGACTTTGAAAATGTCCGACTTGAAGTGTTTGTACGAACTCTTGTAGAGTCCGATGATTCCCCTTCTATCAACTCCAATGAGGGAGATCCAACCAACTCGGTTTCCGAACCTAACTTTGTAAAAATAAAGAAACTTAGGTGCGGTGGCCACCATTCCAGTTTGGTTACAAAGGATCTGGAATGCCTTTAAAAAGGCCCAACTGTTGGGATGCAATTGGGTAGGGGCAACATTCATGAACTTCAGAATGTCACACTCAAACTGGGTAAAAGGAAGAGTGACCCCAATCTGCTCGAACAAAGTCCTATACACATAAGTGAAATAGGGCTCAATAGGAAGAGCCCGAAGAAAAACGTGTTCATTATTTGCACAGGGAAGCAACTCTACAGTTCCAGGGGAGGAAGATATCTCGGATTTTATACATTGAAAAGACTCAAGACTCCTAAAGTTTGAGTGGAAAGCTCCAACATCCGGTTTTACCCAGAAATACCCAGGAATGGTAATATCTGGGTAAGGAACCCTAGGCATCCTACTTGCACGTCTACGGCGTTTTGGGGCAGTAATGGCCTCAGGAGTAGCAGAACTACTCTCTTTAGAGGAGGAAGAAGATGAAATAGCACGATTACCAGCAGAAACAAAAGGAGAAGGATGGGGAGAGCCACCTATAGGATTTACCTCTGGTTCTAATATTCTAACTTCAGAAGAGGCATCCTGGGATACCTCGAATGAAGCCTCCATGGCTAAGTAAGAAAGAAAGAGCAGGAAGGAGGATGTACCTGGAACAGAAAAAGGAATGCAGAGAGGCTTGAAGAACAAAAGCTCAGAGAAGAAGAAGCTTCAGGAGGAAAAATGTAAATGTAAGGGAAAGTGAGGGTTTGCCTTCGGAAATCCCTCTATTTATAGGAAAACATTTGAAAACTGAAACGCTATTAATGATGGTGGTTGACGTGTGAGAGAAGGGAAACGTCTCCTTAGGTCTGCGTAAGTTCGGCACACCTATCGTGGAGTAACACGTGGCGAGGACATCGGAGTACACGCTGCCACTGATAGGGGTTTTGAATGCGCAATCGCAGAGTAGACGTCGAAAATATGGCCATAAAGGCCACGTGTCACAAGCAAGATTGGTCTTAAAAGTAACGCAACGTCTCTTTTCATCTCGGGTACTGAGAAACTGACATCACAACACAAGATTGACATGACCGTTCCGGTCTCAGTTCGGCTCGGCTCCTTCGACAAAGCTTTCACGCTCTTTGAAGCTTAAAGCTTGAGGGGCTTGCGTATGAGCCGAGGTGGTACCTAAGCCGAGGTGTAAAACTCGGCCACCAAACCCACCGACCTGAGATAGCTACGGACCGAGATGTGAATAACAAAAAGTAGCAAAGTGCTAAGCTCGGCCAACTGAGACCGCCGAACTCATGAGTCGGCCGAGGTACAGTTTTGATCACTGAAAGCATGGTAAAAAGGAAAACAAAAACCTAAGCCATGAACTCAGGTATTTTCCAAAAGGCAAGCTCGGCTTCTGTCATGAAAACTTCTTCGCTCTTTGAGCTTGAAGCTTGGGGGGCTTGTGTACTGGCCGAGGTGATAAGCTCGGCCGCCGAGCTCGGAAACTTAACTAACTTAATGATACACTTATCTAAAACCCAGCTAACAACCTTACTTTAGATAAGAGATAACTCTTATCAATGAAAGAGGTTGGAGTTGAGCTAAAAGAGATAAGTGATAAGTGATAAGAGATAAACTAGATCCAAGAAAATAGGATCGGCTTACTCTTCTACTCCTCTATAAAAGGAGGAAGAGTCTAAGAGAGAAGACACTTTAACTTTTACTAGAGCTTGGTGTTCTCTCTTAAGGGTATTAGAGGTCCCGGTTGTGATCAAGAGACTATCAATAGGTCCTTGCCCACCGGAGTACATTAGATACAAGATTAAGAGATTGATGCACCACGTGATCAAGGGTTGAACACAGAACTACGTTTGGCTTTGATTCCCATTGGGATACGTAGGACCGGAACATAAGCATTCTGTCAAGCCATCGTCTAAAACAACCAACGTTCACCCTTGGTCTGACGTTTACGGCGAGATTCCGGTAACTCGGATCTCGGCAGGAACAAATGATTTGTCAGCCAACCAAAGTCCCCTTTCATTCACCAGGGCCCGATTTTATTGATAGTATCGATAAGATATAATTGCTTCATGCATCCTGAGCTATGAATTTCAACAAATCAAAACGTGTTAATATATCATAATACCAGGCTTATCCTGGTTTCATGGGCATGATCCAAGCGATGTTACATCAATCACTACCAACAAAGGTACTTTCAAGAACTAAAAGTATAATCAGATCATGGGGGTAATACCACCGTGAATAACCAATTAGCATTTTTGATAAATAAAAACGGTGAAAGAAAGATTATGTCCAAGTGTTATTGATGAAAAGTTAATGTTTATTTAAAGAAAATGGAGAGTGTTTACAGCAGCTTGATAAGCATAGTAACAAGTGATAATTACATGCCATAATTTGATGACCAAATTAAACACATAAAGAGGAAGACACACTGGTCTTTATGAGCAGAGAATCCTCGGCAAACGAAGACATGTGGGACCGCCAAGGCAAGTATTTACTTTTGAAATTAATTTGCAATATTCATACAGAATAAAATTTGAGAATCAATACATGTGAAAATTGAGTGAAGCTAGTCAAGCACTTTGACTATGACAAAAAGGAAAAATATCTAGCAATAATATTTTCATGCTATTGGCCATTATCCATTTTCTCAAAAGAAATCAAATCCAATCAAAAAGTAAACTTTTATCCAAAAACCCGTATATCCACTGTTTTTGCTTTCAAGTATTGGTTCATGATGGCTTTAATGTTGTAAAAGGGATTCCTCGTTATGCCATTAGTAAGGTACTAAACATGCTTGAATAGTGGCAGTATAGCAGTAGATATAGCAGAAGATATTTTACCTCATATCACATGATTGTATAACGGTTTTTCATGTGTTTCAAAGGTTATTGCACATGGAGGGGTTCTCTGGGAGTGGGTATTCAATTCTCCATTTATACAATTACTGAAACTTGAAGTTCTTCATATCAGTAAATGAGTTCAAACAAATTCTAACGTAGATAGCTCCAGAATTAAAGCATATTACTTGAGTACTCAATCTGACCATGTTTCAAAATGAAGACAAAATTCGTTTAAATAATCATTAGCATGAACTAAACCTCTGAATTTTATAAATTTTGTGCACACTACAGCAGCAAGACACAAAAGGATTGTCATATAGTGCAGCAACATTATACCCGAGGCATGCAACATCACTATCATGACATGCTAACTACCTCAAGTCAAGGATTTCAATTTATGGAACACAAGCTCGCATGAAAGATATAATGCAGACTTTGAAATGCTTAGCCTCATTAATGTGTCATGATTCAGGTTGACAAATTCTAGAAAGTAGTGTGCTTAGTTATGAGACATTTATGCATATAAGTTTAATCACTCAAGCCAACAACAGGAAAGTCAACTTCCAATTTCTGAACCAATGTAAACGCACCAGTAAAGTAGATTATGCAGCAAAAAAGTGTATGCCAACCTGAGACTAAGAGAATGATTATATATGTTAATTGCCTTCTTGTTGTGCAAGTCAAAGAGGATTTTAGGTGAAGGATGAATGAGGCATTCTCTATGTAATTGAGTGCTAGAAAGGGATATCAGATAATCTCAAGCAATTCATTCACGTAATGACACCCATTGATGACAGTTCAAGAATATAACAGAAAATCAAACAGAACTGATCTTGAGTAATTTTAAAACCTCATTTTAGATAGTCAATGTAACATGTTGCTAATGCTGCCAATGTAGAAGCTAACACATTTGATAACATGGAATTAATAGGATAGGTGTAGATGGCTCACCTAAGCAAATAACCAATGAAGTTCCACACAGCAGTGACTTATAGAGCTTTGCAGATAGAAGCTCATACCTTATAGTAGCTCAAAAATTGAGATTTTATCATTGAAGAAATGAGCAAATTTCCAGATCGAGATTTTACTGAACATCAAAATTTGTGGCGCAACAAGCTACTATGACAAATTGGTATGTGGGTTTTCCATATAACTAGATGTATAAATATTTTAAGCATCATGCCGTGCATCAAAACCTTACTTATGTGGTTCATCATGAACATATGAGGCATTCAATAGTTATACATGTAGTTGGACCCTTTTAAATATGCTCACATGATGAAAGTGACAATTTGACATAAAATATTCATGATTGTGTGCCACACTAAAGAGATAACGGGTCTTTGAGTTTGCTGTGCTTTCAATAAATCAAGGGGCTGATTTTTATCATATGAGAATTAGATAAATAAGCAAGCTCACAATTTTTAATAAGAAATAAGAATTGGAGATTCTTTCTTTATGCATATTTATGAATAATATCCTGGTACTATCATATGCAATAATTAGTATTAGTATTGTAATTCGTTTTAAATTCTTGACCACAAGAATGTCTTTGAGACATGTAAGACTAATATCTTTCCTCTTTATGCTTGTAGCTTACTTCGAAAAATCAAAGCAATTGCCAAAATGTTCATTTTGTAAGCCATGACTCACATGAACAGATCTTTAGAAGCATGGTGATACCGATTGTGGCAATAAAACAGAAAAAGATCTTCAAAAAATCCAGACAGTAAGACTTTGTTTGTTAGAGTAGAAAATGGCAAGAGAGAAAACAAGAAGAGAGAAAAGAAAGTGAAAATACAATTTTCTCTAGCCCACGGTGACTCTGTTGATCTGAAGCTCGATGGTCATCTTGTGTAATCCTAAAGGTTACTTCAACGTTGCCATTGCCATTGGAGAACGGTTGATTTGGGTGTTGCAGAAGATGGTGGCGGTGGCGAGTGGCGGTGAGATCAGCATTGCGATCCGGAGATCTGATTTTCTCACAGTTGCTCCGCTTCGAAATTTTTTCTGCTCCTGTATTGAGACAGTAATTTGGATTCAGGGAGTAAAATCCGAGAATGCAAGTAACCAAAATGCAGGGAAACCAATTAGTGAATGGAGTCAGATGCAAAATGGAATATAGGAGTAAACAGAGAAGTTAAGAGAGGAGATAATTTTTTTGCTGAAAATGGTGATTGATTATTTCATTCAAGCTGCAGCATGCTAAATAGCAGCTGGTTGTTACACTCGAGAGTCGAGAGAGAGGAAATCATAACAAATTTCCCCATACAAGGACACCTCAGTAGAATCTAATAACTATCCATTGCTGACTCAAATGGTTCTAGAAACATTCCTAACAGAAACTATAAACAAGCACATGGCAAGGAAAATAAAAATATATATAACATGAATAGAAATGAAACGTAGGATAAATTTAGTATCAATATCACAGCATAGTTATAATGTTGTAACAATCAGTCAAAAAATGTTGTAACAATACCCTCCCCTTCAATAGTATCCTTGGCCTCAAGGATGGAAATTTAGGAAAGGAGCCACTTGAGCTAACCTGTCAACTAAGACCTTGGATATAATCTTAACCTGAAAGTTAGCAACGGGAATAGGTCTAAAATTCTCTATTCTATCTATCTGCACCTTTGAACTTAGGAATTAAGACAATGATATTGGAATTCAGGTTAGGATAAATCCTTCCATATTTGAAAAATTGAAGAACCGAATTAAACACATCTAAGCCAACTATTTCCCAAAAAGAATGATAAAAGCCTCCCCCAAAAACCATCAGGTCCAGGGGCACTATTACCCTCCATTGCAAAAATAGCAGCTTTTACCTCTTCCATTGTTGGTAAATTAGTTAGCATAACATTGTCTAAACGATCAACCAAAGAAGGAATAACTTGTCCAACTAAACCATTGTCAAAACAATTATTATTAGTGGCATACAGAGAAGAATAAAAGCTTAAAACATGACTTTCAATGCCTGAAAAATCTTCTAAAACAGAGTCTCCAACTTTAAGAACAGATAATTGTTTGGTTAAATTTCTAATTTTAGTAGACTTATAAAATGAGATTAAAATATAATTTATATTAAAAATAAAAAAATAAAATTTAAGAATAATATGTGTTATTTTATAAAAATAATAATATTAAGTTTAAGATGAAACTATATATATCTGTTAAACGATAGTAATATAGTATTAATAATAAAGTAAGGGAGTTCATCAAAAAAAAAAAAAAATTTAAAAGGAATCTAACTTATGAGTATTCCAATTTTATAGCTAGGGGGTGCTGGGTGGATTATATTATATGAGTTTAATTGGTATGTACTGTCAGTGTAAAGTTTTTTACACTGTCAACCAATCAAAAATCAAGATATGAATGACTTTTAAGGTGATTTGGATAAGAATCAAATATTTTCACACTGATAGTCTATACCAATTAAACTCATATTATACTAGATTCTAACCCATCCATTCAATGGGATGTGACTGACATACTTGTGGAAGGTTAGCAGCAAATCCATGATATGTAGATACCATTATTTAATTTTGCAAGAAAATAACTAGTATATATATTACTAGTATATGAACCCGTGCCATACTTTGCAATATGCCTCCATATGACTGGACAAAAATGTGGGCACTTGCAATTTACCTTTTTCATTTTGTGCATTTCCTTACTAAGAGGGTTTGTATTATTATAGGGATAAGAGGTAAATTATTCTTTTCTTATTCTTTTATGTATGTATGCTTTTTGAGACCTAACTCTTACTGTTGTATTTCAACTTATGCTTTAATTCTATACATTATTTCTCCCTAATTTGAGTTTTCTTGGTTTATAGCTCAATCGTTTATTTCCTTTCAATGTATGATCATGTTCACCATGCATAAAGGTTCCCCACTCCTCCTACTATCTTCAATGGGAAGTATGAAAAGGTTAGTTTTAATTGATTGCTTAAAGTGAAGACATGGAACATTTGTTAGTGAATGGATCCACTTGCCTGGGGTCCAATTATGATTACATCCGTTCATTTATGTGTTTTGCCCTCCATAGCAAGGATGTAATTTTTGAATCCTATCCAAATTTTATGAAAAAGCTGATGAGACATATGTGAAAAATATCTTTCTTTGACATTTCTTTTTTTTTTTTTAATAAAAATTGATCGAGGAGTTAGAAACAAGAGGTAGAATTAATACATTGATAAGTTAAATGCTCTTAATTGTTAATAAAATTATACCAAATATCATAGAAAAGGTTAAATTGTGTTTCTTTATAATATTCACCACTTTGAGATTTTTTTTTTTTCAAAAAAAAAAATCTCAAAATGTTGAATATACCACTTAGCAAGGGGCATGAATAGGGACTGACCTATAGCAAGCACTCTGGGAGCAAATGCCCCCACTTAAATGTCAATTTTTTTTAAATAAATTATACATATATGTTTTATTTAATGAAATAAATTAGTCCATAAAAGCAACATAGAGATAGAGTCCCGTGGGAAATTTATATATGAGTTTTGCCCCCACAACATAAAATTCCTGGGCCCCGTGAATGTGTTGGTAATGGCTATAATCTCGAGAGGGGGGGTGAATTGAGAGTTTTAAAACTTTTCAGCACTTTAACCCAAAGACAGAGTTTTCTATACAAAATTGGTTTTCACTCAATTTTACAATGTTAATTCTCAAGACTCAGATTGTTAAACAAGTAATGATGATAACAATAAAGAACAATCACTTATATGTAAATCTAACACAAGATTACAGCATAAAGATTTAGTTTCAAGAGTACTTAAACAACTTTAACAAAGAAGCATGCATATGACAATTGCAAGAAGTTTAAGGGTAAGAAGAATGCGCAAATCGATTTATCCTGGTTCAGCTAACTCCTATGGTAAGCCTACATCCAATCCCACACCTCTGTGGTTTTCTCCACTATAATCAGCAATTACAATATCCAATTACAGCAACACAAGGATAACCTCCTTGCACAAAAACTTTCCAAAAAGCACACTAGCTTTTCTACCCAAGGATCCCTTCTATCCTTGTCAAACCTAAGAGATACCCTCTCTTAAATCATCAAGGATCCCTTCTATCCTTGTGTAACAACTAAGAGATACCCTCTCTTAAATCATCAAGGCTTCACTATCTTGAAAACCTTTAGCAAATGCACACTTG
This sequence comes from Echinosophora koreensis, assembly GCA_035048595.1. Taxonomy (NCBI): domain Eukaryota; kingdom Viridiplantae; phylum Streptophyta; class Magnoliopsida; order Fabales; family Fabaceae; genus Echinosophora; species Echinosophora koreensis. Next base: position 1,145,831 of record JAPCYP010000047.1, on the reverse strand, counting down.
CTTTGTAACCCAGGGATCACTTCTATCCCTGTAAATCAACAGAGAGATACCCTTTCTCTAATCAACAAATCGAAACTTGAATGAATAGAATATGACTCTAGAAGTCAGATATTACAAATTGAAGCACTTATGAATATCACACTTGCGACACCCCATTCTCAGGGTATCACATTTACAGAACTTATCGCGGAAATTAAACTTAACGAAAATAAATATATTGCTGGTTGCCTTCGGAAAAACAAATAAGTTTTCTAATCACTTATTCTTTACAAAATGGTGATAAAATTTTTTCCTTTTCCTTTACTTCACATACAACCAAACACCATTAATATAATATACAACTCTATATATCATACATATGCATCATCAGAGTTTTACATAAGACCTTTATCCTACCAGGTCATCATCTACAACCAAACTCATAACATTAAACTGAAACAAACTAACTATATCACAGTGGGAGTCTGAAAACACTACTAAAAAAGATGGCTCTGAGTAGCCAAACAGTCAAATTATCTAAAAATCCCACTCTACCAAAAAGAACTACATTCCTACAGCTGGTCGCTACTAATGAAACCCGTTGGGGAGTCCAGTATAGACACCCCCACCTCCAGGAGATGTATCTGGAGAGGATACGTCAACCCCCTCTCCAATATCCGGGACTACACCATCCTCAAGAGGAACATAGTCCGGATCAACCATCGGATCCTCCTCAGGATCCTCCTCCATCTCCACCTGTGCCTCCTTCGGGATCAAGACTATAGGCCCTAGAGGTGACTCCGGGGCTACCTGCTGTAAATGCTGAACGTGCGGAGGTGGTTGATGCTCTAAGTCCCTGTGGCATACCAAATGTTGCAGGATCATCCAAATGGGAGGTAGTGAAACCTCGATCGTCTCCCTGCTATGAATGAGCTACTATGGTCCATCTGCTACAGTCCCTCGGAGTGTCCTCATCAGACCAGTGTAGGTAGCACTCCGAGCCCCTGGGTTGATCACCCAGGCGTTACCTTGGTCTGCATTGTCAAACATTAGAGCTCGGACCCCCGAGTAGTTCAGCTCCACTCCTTCTGGATCCATCTGAACTCAGATATGTATACATTCCATGTAATAGAGGAAACAACAAACAGATATGCAAAGGTAAGATACCAATATATGAGTTTTGATAAGACAACCGCATGCACGACACACAAAACAGCATATACCAAATATTCACAGCATACAAAAATTATCTAAACAACAGAATAACTTTATCAAAAAGGGTTTCATACCCGACAGTCATCGTCATTTTATAAAAATACATGACACTTCAATATTCAAGCTCTAATTTGATTCCTAATCTCCGGAGATCCCACAAATTTCTGTTTCGTTTTGAGCAGATCAAGCTCTTTACATGGCCCATTGTAAAAACGAAATAAAACAATGTCCAAGAGAACACATAACACATTGGTCATCACTCAGTACGCCAAGGTTATTGTTCAAAAATGTAACATTGGTCCACACAGAACACAATAGTTACTGCGATCAATGGAGTCTATTGTCCATAACCTATTGCCTCACTCAGAACCCAATAGTCATCACATTAAATTGGAAACATAGTCCAGTAAAGATACATTGGCTCACTCAGAACTCAATGATCAAATGGAAACATAGTCCACAAAAGATACATTGATCCATTCAGGACTCAATGATCATAACATATAGCACGTCTGCCAAAAATGCATGAGAAAAACTTTTATTCTCGTTTCATTTTATTTGTCGTAATAATCTTCCCTTGTCGAAGCTCGAAGCTCACGACCATGCTTAATTTTATATTAAGACTTTTTCACTTTAAACAAACATAGGACACACAGTCCAAATGTCTTAAACTTAACACAGGACACACAGTCCGAGTGCTAAATCGCAAAGCCCTAAACTAATGCACCAGTCTTAGGCTCGCGGATATGGAATTCACATTCTCCACATCAAATTTAGGACATACAGTCCACAAAACCCTTTTAGGACACTCAGTCCAATGACACACATCCCTAATCTACGTGTCAACAGAACACTAGAACCCCAACATCTCGGTCACTAGGTTCGTTTTTTCCTTTTTAAAAACATTTCGCTCAGTGAAATAACAAATACAAAACCAAACCTCCGAAAACTTATCCGACTTTAACGGAATTATTTTCACTGAATAAAACTCCTTTACAGAAATCATTTTCTGTTAAAACCTTTATAAAATGTGAAATCATAGATAAATTCTTTTCTGTCTAAATCCTTCATTTCTGAATATCATTCTCAACAAACATCAACTTTTAAAAAGTCCTTTCAAAATAAAATTTATAATAATAAAATAAAACCTTTTTCTCAAAAAAATTCATAAAAACCTTTTTATAAATTAAATGACTTTTCTGTCTTAAGTAATTGTTCCGACGTTTATATTACGTTATTTTCGTAACTTAATCACTTTAAATGATATTTTATAATGAAATTGAATTTATTTTGGAATACCTAGCGCCTGTGAAAATTTTCATAGTTCCGCCCTTACTGTCACTTATTGACACATTTTCCACAAAAATATTATTAAAATAATATTTTTCCAATTTTCCTCAAATTTCCACAAATTGATCACTTTGATCAATCAAGCTTTTATCCTCAAATTAATTTAAATACTGACCAATGTCAGGTTTCTCAGTCCGTCACTCAACAGCAGATAATTTCACCACAACATAGCATGGCATACATCCAAATTATGGCATGCATCACAATTATAATTTAACAATTCGATTATTATAAATTATCAAGTAGGCATATAATCACTTAAACAATAAAAGGTTCAAAATCACAGAGAATCACCACAGATAATTTACAGACAACCCTAAAAATAACATACGATTATCTTAAACTCCTCAGGCAAACTCCCCTTACCTCTTGGAGATTCAAATCAAACTTTCACAAAAATTTTCCGATTTGGATCTGGTTTCCTCCGTTCCGCTTAGATCGACTTAATCCGATTGATTCCTTCACAACAAATTGCAACCAAAATAAATCAAAATCAAACAAAACACACTTGTTCATGAGGCCTAGGGTTCGGCCTCTTCTAGATCACTAGGTTATGAAAGTTAAAAAATTTCTAACTTATGGATTTATGATCCTTAAGCAACTTAAGCATGATTAAACACTTAATCCAATATCATGAACCAAGAACTTTGAATGAAACTCATCTAACTTCATGAGCTAGGGTTTTGGCCTTGACACAAAAGTGGGGTTAAAAACTTCACTTGATTTTCATCTCTTGTATTTAACAAATACACATAGTATAGACTTGGATTCAAGTGTCACAAGACAACATTGAATCTAAAATCCATCCAACAAACAAAGTTAGGGTTTCGGCCCTTTTAAGAAAATTTAGGTTAGGGTTTGATTTTTGGTTTTCTAATCACTTGGATTCAATAACCATAAGGATTAAAAGATGAATCACATGATCATTCAACAAGTTTTTGAAACAAAATCCCTACACACCCATTTGTGAGGGTTTCGGCCAAGGGGGAAAGAATAGGGAGGAAATTTTTGTTGAACACATGCTCTTAGATAACAAATATAGAGATAATTATGAGATTATAGCAATTGGTTTCAAGTCAAAAGGATTTTTCTACAATTTCTTATGAATAATTTTGAAGATAGCATCATGAACTTTGAATCAAATGAAGAACATGATGATTCATGGCATAAACTAAGAACGTTTGTGAAGAGAAGAACTTAGATAGGCAAGATTAAGAGATGTTACCTCTTGATGATCAAAGAAATTGATGATTTTGGTGATGTTCCTCACAAAATCACTAAGATGTTCTTATGGTGTTCTTAAGGAAAATGATGAACTTAGGTGAGAAAGAAGACTTGGAATGAAATAAAAATTTGCCTAAGTGATGGTGATAATGGTGGAGCCGTGGGTTTGGGGGGAAAAAGGGTAAAAATGCATGATGGTAAACTTGTAGTTTCCATGTGAAACTAGGGGGAAAATGATCTTTTCCATGCCAAAATATCTAATGGCATTTATGTGCCATTATGGCAATTATGATTCGGATAGAATCGTCATAAATGCTCATCATCTCAGCTCCGTTGCTGACCCCTTGGTTCATCTGACTCAGGTTTTCCTAGAGATATTTCGACGTTTATGCCAGCATTAAATATAATATAACCTTATAATATAAAGCATAGCATGGAAATTTTATTACCGATATTAGAAAGCAGTAAAAAAATTTCAACTGTCAGTGAAAACGCAGACCGGGCTCCGACTGAATTTTCAACCCAAAATTTTATCGTAACCTTATAATATAAAGCATAGCATGGAAATGACATTGGTTTATCCAAAATCATTTTCTAAGTCTCGAGTAAAATATAAACATTTATATATTTATTACCGATATTAGAAAGCAGTAAAAAATCAGGGTGTTACAACACTCTTCTCTCAAAGTTGAAGCTCAATGGAAACTTGGATTTTTGTATTTGTAAATTCAGAGTGAGTAAGTTGTTGAAAAGTGTTTCTATGAGGTCCTTATATAGTGATTTGAAGAAATAGATCCGTTGGACAAATCATAGAATTTGTTACAAGTGAAACAGATTCAGTTTTGTAAAACTGACACGAAATAATATGTGTAGTACATCTGTGTATTAACAGTTTTTGAACTTTTGTAAAGCGCGTACACAAATTATGTTCTTTGTACATCTGTATATTAAACTGAGTTTTCAACTCTTGCACATGTGTACACAGATTACTATCTTTGTACATCTGGGTATCTCTTGCTTTGTTCTTGAGTACATAGATTATCATCTTTGTACATCTGTGTATATTAGAACACTTGCCATGATCAGCCCAGAACTTCATACACAGACTGTGTGTAACACCCCAGTTTTACTATTCTTCTTCATCAGCACAACATTTCCTATCTTCTCTCTAAATTCCAAACTCCATTCTCCTCCTCCTTCTTTTGGACCTAGCAGCTGCGCGAACGTTGCCCCTGTGGCCACCGTTCGACCGTTGCACATCGTGGAGAAGATGGCTTGCGACTCTCCGCCGACCTTTTGGTTCGTACCGCCGCAGTTCGCGCCATCCTCCGCCGCGGTGACGCCTCTGGGTTGTTGTCCATGGTGGTTCCACCATTCTTATGGTGTTTTGAGTTCTCTTCTTCCCTTCTATGAAGCTTAGCTTCACTTTGTGGATCATGGTTGTTGTAGGGGAGTGTTCCACCGCCACTGCCACCTTGCCGGAGTTGCGTGACGCCGCCGCCGCCGCTCCCATGGCTGGCTGCCGTGTCCTCTGCCTTCTAGCTTGGGTGAGTGTTCCACCTTGATCTCTTATGGATGTGAAAAATCCATTTTCCCCAAACCCTAAATTCCTAATTTAAAACCCTAACTATTAAATTGGAACCTATTGTCCAAATTGATGATGTTGCTTATTAATTTGGATATGTCAATTTCAAATACCCCATGTCAATTGCTCAATTTTATTTTAAATTCGGATTTTCCTAATTTAACTCAAAAACCTAATTTTTCATCTTACTCTGATCATGAAATTGACTCTATTTTGGTGAATTTGTCTGTTTGTTATCGTACTTGGTTTGTGTCTCTGGGACGTTGAACGCGGACATGCTTGCTTGGTGGAGTAGAGTTTGCACTCTTGGAACTAATTGGAGCATTAAGACGAGGATCTTTTCTGGTCTTCAAAGGTAAAGGGAGTTTACCTGAGGAGTTTTTGTGGTTACATACTTAATTGTTGTGTTTTGAGTGTATGTTGGGTTTAATCATAGTAATGATGTCGTTGAGTGAATGATTTTGGAGTTTGATTTGATGTTTGGAGTTTTTAGAGTTATTGTTATTGATGATGTGAATGGTCTATATATATATATATATGTATATAGGATGGATGATATTACTGTATTGCTTGATTGTGATTGGCTGATGGCATGACACTAGTCATTGCTTGTTAATAAAGATTAAGACATTAAAATACCTTAACTCAGAAAGATTGAAAATGTGGTGTGTTGGTTCTTTGGAAAGTGAGAAGAAAAATTCTAATGATGAAAGTGTGGAGATAGAACAAAATTTAGGAAAAAGAAGAAAATGGAAAACATCAATATTTATGAAAATGTTTAAAAGAATTTTTGAAAGGAAAAATCTTTTGGAAACAAAGATTTTCTTTTCTTTTTACTAAAAGTTTCTTTCAAAATGGAAGGATTTAGAGAAAATACTTTCTTTGACAAATTCAATTTTAAGAGTTTCGTATTTAGTCAAATGTTGAGGGAAAGATTTAGTAGTTTTCTAAGTTGCAGAAAAATGGACTTCGAAGGACAAAACTTCTATGAAAGTGTATTTTCAATAACGAAAAGTATTTATGACTCAAAGTTGACAAAACTTTTGAACTTTTGTTTTTCGATTTAATTTTCACTAAACGAAAAACCAAGTGGAAAAGAGAAAAGTGGAAAGGACCTAGATCTTCGAAATGACGGGCTAGAGTTCTTGTATTGAGTTTTGAGGAAAAGAAAGAACCTAGATCACCGAGCTATAAACCCGGGCTGGATTTGGATTGGCGAGATATCAGGCTGAATTCGGAGTGCCGGTAAAGCCGGACTAGTGTTCCTGTTGAGAAGAACCTAGATCACCGAGACGTCGGCCTAGTATTCGAATCAAGGAAGAGATTTTAAGATCAATGTTTTTGGTCTAAAATCTTGAGTTGGTATTAAAAATGTATGTAATACCTGAATAAAAGAAGTTGGGAGTTTTCAGCCTCGACCAAGAAAGAACGATGCGAAAAAGACAAACAAAATGAAAAACCATTGTTTTACATGCATAGTCTGGCCGATGTGCCGTTGTGGCAGACGTGCCATTGTGTATCGAGCTACAGTTTCACAATGGGTGAACTGACAAACTGAATAGTTACGGACCAAAGACGACTCCTTTAGTTTTTGGGTCTTCAGAGACATTCGGGTTCGAAATCCACGAAATGCTCGGGGCTGCAATTTTAGGTCGTGGAACTTGGTTACCCTACTCAAAATGTACTCAATCAGGAACTATTATGTGTTATTCAGGTGAGATGCGATACCCTAGAACAATTGGAGATCGAACCTAAATTAAGAGGCCGACCCAACGCGAAACAATTGTGTTATAGGCATTATCGCGATCCTATCATGCACGACGAAGGGAAGTTAAGATCTCCGGAGAATTATGAGTTAGATGGTGAATATTGAAGTGACATGAAAGGTTTTAAAAATTGCATTTGGTTGTCGGGAATGAATCCCTATGCTATAATTATGATGTTATATTATGTATTGTTGTATTGTGAGTCGTGTATGTGACTGCTATGATAAAACTCATATGTTGGTATCTCACCTTTGCATTATTTCTGTTTGGTTTCTTTTGTGGTATTTTGGGTTTGAGTGTACAGAGGTTGCAGAGAAGTTCCCAGCTTCACTCGGGGATATTAGTCCCAATCCTTGAAGATGTCAGATGTTAGTTATAATGGTGAGAACCATGGGATCTTTCTCGAGAATATCTTTTAGAACGACCAGCTTAGATTTTTGAGACATTATTGATTTATGATTGTATATGTTCATGGCTCGGAGAGCCTTTATTTTAAATAGACTGTTTATGGCTCTGAGAGCTTTTCTTTTGGATGGAAATCTAAGATTTTCTTTCAGTCATGTATAGCTTGTTGATGTAAATATTTTCAGAATATTACTATCTTGATGTATTTTATATTACTGGAATTTCTAGATTGAAAATATAAATATTTCAGCAGGTATTTTTTTTTTCTGGGATGTTGAAATTATAGAGGAGACTCTGTCGAAAATTTTGTGAAAATTCTAGATCTTTATTCAAGTATAATGTGATTTTACTTTTGTGACGTGTGTATCACTTTTCCGAAAATATTCAGAAGGAAAATTTTTACACCCGAGTTTTTCTGACTTAAAGTTGATTAATTTTTCCCAAAGTAAAACCAGCAAAATTCTTTTCATTTAAGTTCCGCGACGAGTTAACAGTTAGAAATGTAACGCCCAAGGGGGGTGTTACATTAGTGGTATCAGAGCTGGTCGAGTCTTTCGGGAACCTTGGGGAATAGGTTTGTTATGTTTTTGTTGTGTTATCTCTGGTTGGCCATCGCTTGAATTGTTTCCTTGTCGAAACAATGTGTGTTGGTTTATAAGTATGTGTTTTATCTTGATGAGTTACACGAGTTTTGACTTGTAGGAACCCATGGCTAGTGTATTGTGTTTTGGTCCATGTGTGACACATTCTGTTATCCTTTTAGATTGTGTCAGACATTTGAATAGTATGCCGGATAAGATAGATTTTCTAGGAATGTTCACTAAGAATGTTCCAGATCTATCGTTTGCGAAAGGATATTGATTTTCGATCGATATAGTTTCTAGATTCTACTCGATTTCTACCTCCTTGTGTAGGATGTCACCTACAAAGTTAATCGAGTTAGACGACTCGATTCAACTAGAAGATCTGTGGTCTGAACAGTTTGTTAGACCGAGTATTTTCTGTAGGAAGTACCAATGTTGTCTGAAAGTTCGAGACTCCGCGTGGATTTCGAACAACTCAACGAAAGGGTGATCAAGAATGAGTACTCTCTGCCGTGCATAGTTGATCAGATAGATCAATTGCGAGGAGCTATCACCTTCTCAAAAATTGATTTGAGGACGATTTGTCACTTGATTAGAATAAGGACCTATTAAAGATTTTTGCGTCGTTGACTCAGCTTATGAGAAAAGATCAACTCTTCACATGTCTGAGAGACTGACTAAGTTGTCCGTGGGTGTACCCGATTTAAAGTGACCATACTAAGCATGTCTAGAAAGTCCTGTGTGCTTGTTGGAACCAAGGCAAGATGATTTGAATCTTCAACCTTGGGTGAGTGTCTCATTATTAAGGAAATTCTTATCTGTACTGTTCATTCCTTTATAAACTTGTAAATCGACAATTATTCATCAAATTATGATGGTTGTATTAGACAATTTCTATGGTCAATTTCGTACTTGTAAAACTGATTTTCTAATATTGATTTAAAGTCTATCATGATTTAGCAAGTAGTCATGCTAGTCAGTAATTTTAATTCACCCTAATGGATTTTCTTGTATGTGAGAATTTGTACTCACATTTCTGAATAACCCTCAGTGTATTAGACATTCGAGTGGATGGATTTGGTAATATTCATTGGCCTGGATATTTTCACGGTTCGTTGAAAGAATTTGTTATGACTATTTCTTGAGTTGTAACACCAATAACTTCGTGATAACAAAAGTTTCTTGATGAAACTGAGTCTAATTGCATCTACTTTTGGTAGAGGTGACCAAGTCTAATTTTTGGCCAAACTGTTTTTCTTTTTAAAATCGTTGTTTTGTAAATTCTTTGTACTAAGAATAAATCCTCTTGGGATTAGGAACTATTCATCCTTTGATTTCCTGAATCGACTAGAAGTTCTTGTGAAAGGAGGAACTTTATTAGAGTCATGGTTGTAAACATGTATTAGCTATGTATTTTTACACTCACGAACCTAATTGAAGAATCTTTTTCCATACTGGATGTTCCGGTATCTTTCAAATTGATAGAATTTTTCTTTATGCTTTTGTGAAAATGAAATCAAGAAAATTTCTTTTCTTGAAAATTTCTTTATGTAATCTTTAAGATCATGTCTTATTGTGGTTCGAAAGGACTTGCCATCCTTGATCAACTTTACCCTACATATTTTTCCAAATGTCATTGACGTGTGACCTATCTCATGAGTCATGAGGATGGGTATCTGATTCATATCAGGATGTCAGAGTTAGTCGAGTATAGTGAAAAAAGAGATAACTTGATGTTTGAGACCTTTCTTGTTTAGATGTTGTCATCGCCATGAATTTCGTTATGAGTTTACCGAAAACCTCTAAGTGTCTTGTTTGAATTCGAGTGATCGTGGACCGACTAACGAAGTCGACACCCTTCCTACCTGTTAAGATTCACTAGCAATGGAGAAGCTAACCGAAATATGTATCGGAAGACTGATCAGGCTTCATGGAGTATCTTCAAGTATCGTTTCAAATGAAGAACCAAAGTTTACCAACGTTTATTGGTAAAGTCCGCTCTAAGTGTTGAGGACCAAGTTGAGGCTAAGCCCAACGGATCATCCTAAACTCAAGTGAGTGAGCGAGAAAAATGATATGATCTTTAGGAATTTGATTTGGGAGTAAGTGTAGTATTTAACTATGATCATCCCTTTAGCCGGATGGACAAGAAGTGACGAAAGTTTTGTTGAGGTATAGTCATGACTAGTAAGATATGAATCCTTAAGATCAATAACAGTAAGTGAGGTAATTATTATAAACCAAATATTGATTGAGGCAGAATACTGTCAAAGGAATATAGAGTAATGATTAATGTCTGTAGTTGAGATTTGTTGTATGAGTTTAGAGATTTACAAGAAAGTGTCTATAGTAGTTTTCCCTAAGCTAAACAGGAATAGTAAAGAGGAGTTCTGAAGTAAAACTGAGTTGTTAGAAAAGTTCAAGAGTTATGATTTTGGATAATTCAAACTGAAGTGATTCCTTTTGATTGTAGTTGCATGAAGGAGTGTAATCATATTCTTTAAGATTGAAATGTATGATTATGATATGATTGGGAGTGGTAGAATATGTTCAAAGGAAACAAAGACTACAATGGGATATCTTGAAAAGGAACTGATTTGTGTGTTGTGAACGGAATGTGAATAGTAATTCATTTAAGTGGATTCGAGCGAGAGGGATAAGCTCTTGTGAAAATTAAGTTTCTGAAGAAATTCAAAGTTGATGAGTTAGATAATTCTACCCAACAAGGTTCCTTTTTTATTGATTTCAGTTTACCATAAGAAGTATTATGATGTTTTGATTGGAGACTCGAAGAAGTATGTGATTTTGGTAGAATCTGGAAAAGTAGATTACGTTCAGAGGGGATAAGACTACAATTGAATACCCTGAGTATGAAGTTGATGCATGTTATAGTAAAGTAAGTTTTTATCTTGGTAATAACTATGAGGGTTAGATGTGTGGAAAACAGTTCTCTAGTGGACCAGTAATTGAGAATAGAAGTGATTAAGTTTGATTTTGCTCTTCATGTGAGAGAATGTATATCTTAGTTATATCTTAGTGTTAAAAGTGAGAGTTAAGGATGTTGACGGAAATTTTTTCTAATGGATTAGTATTAAAGGAAGAGGAGATTAAGTTTTAATTATATCCTTATGTGTGGAAAATTAAGATAGAATTGTTGAGGACAAGGAGAGTATAAATTGAGGATAAACAATTTGATGTTGAGGATGAATAGAACGAAGAATAAGTATGAATTTCGTTATTAAGTTATGAAAGTCATGTAAGGGAAAATGAATACAGGAAGTACAATGTAGGATCTTGGGATTAGGATGTAATTATAAGATCCTGTCTAGTTTCGAGTCACGAAATTTCGAAGACGAATTTTTTCTTTAGTGGGGTAGTAATGTAACACCCCAGTTTTTACTGTTCTTCAATATCGAAATATATATATTATTTTATATTATTTTAATTGGGGTGATTAATTATCTAGATGTTTATTTTATTTTGTTTAGTTGAGTAGCTTTACTACTCTTTTAAAATTATTTTATTGAGTGCTTTAGCACTAACTTATTTCAGTGGATGCACACTTACTAGACAATAATATTATGTTTTTATCACTATTTAGTATTTGTTTAGAAAAATATTTAAATAGTATGATTGAAAGAAAATGATGTTCATATTTTACTCTATTTAATTTTAGATTTGAAAATAAATTGATTTGACATAAATCGGAGATTAATTTTGGATCATTAATTTTCTTGGTTGCTAAATTCAATTATCAATCTTTACTCTATTTTGAATTTTGAAATTATGTATCTGTCACTCATTATTTTTAGAGCCAAGAACCTACATTATTTATTTTTTTAGACTCAATCTCAACCACTCGTTTTGTATCTAATCACTAATTACATGAAAAGTAATTAAAGGGAACCCCCCTCCTCTTTTTTCGTTTCCTTCTTCTTCATCAGCACAACATTTCCTATCTTCTCTCTAAATTCCAAACTCTATTCTCCTCCTCCTTCTTTTGGACATAGCAGCTGCGCGACCGTTGCCTCTGTGGCCACCGTTCGGCCGTCGCACATCGTGGAGAAGACGGCTTGCGACTCTCCGCCGACCTTCTGGTTCGTACAGCCGCAGTTCGCGCCATCCTCCGCCGCGGCGACTCCTCTGGGTTGTTGTCCATGGTGGTTCCACCATTCTTATGGTGTTTTGAGCTATCTTCTTCCCTTCTATGAAGCTTAGCTTCACTTTGTGGATCATGGTTGTTGTAGGGGAGTGTTCCACCGCCACTGCCACCTCGCCGGAGTTACGTGACGCCGCCGCCGCCGCACCCATGGCTGGCTGCCGTGTCCTCTGCCTTCTAGCTTGGGTGAGTGTTCCACCTTGATCTCTTATGGATGTGAAAACTCCATTTTCCCCAAACCCTAAATTCCTAATTTAAAACCCTAACTATTAAATTGGAACCTATTGTCTAAATTGATGATGTTGCTTATTAATTTGGATATGTCAATTTCAAATTCCTCATGTCAATTGCTCAACTTTCTTTTAAATTCGGATTTTCCTAATTTAACTCAAAAACCTAATTTTTCATCTTACTCTGATCATGAAATTGACTCTATTTTGGTGAATTTGTCTGTTTGTTACCGTACTTGATTTGTGTCTCTGGGACGTTGAATGCGGATATGCTTGCTTGGTGGAGTAGAGTTTGCACTCTTGGAACTAATTGGAGCATTAAGACGAGGATCTTTTCTGGTCTTCAAAAGTAAAGGGAGTTTACCTGAGAAGTTTTTGTAGTTACAGACTTAATTGTTGTCTTTTGAGTGTATGTTGAGTTTAATCATAGTAATGATGTCATTGAGTAAATGATTTTTGAGTTTGATTTGATTTTTGGAGTTTTTAGAGTTATTGTTATTGATGATGTGAATGGTCTCTATATATATATATATATTGGATGGATGATATTACTGTATTGTTTGATTGTGATTGATTGATGGCATGACACTAGTCATTGCTGGTTAATAAAGATTAAGACATTAAAATACCTTAACTCAAAGATTGAAAATGTGGTGTGTTGGTTCTTTGGAAAGTGAGAAGAAAAATTCTAATGATGAAAGTGTGGAGATAGAACAAAATTTAGGAAAAGGAAGAAAATGGAAAACATCAATATTTATGAAAATGTTTAAAAGAATTTTTGAAAGGAAAAATCTTTTGAAAACAAAGATTTTCTTTTTAGTTTTACTAAAAGTTTCTTTCAAAATGGAAGGATTTAGAGAAAATACTTTCTTTGACAAATTCGATTTTAAGAGTTTCGTTTGCAGAAAAATGGACTTCAAAGTACAAAACTTCTATGAAAGTGTATTTACAATAACGAAAAGTATTTATGACTCAAAGTTGAGAAACTTTTGAACTTTTGTTTTTCGATTTAGTTTTCACTGAACAAAAAACCAAGTGGAAAACAGAAAAGTGGAATGGACCTAGATCTCCGAAATGACGGGCTAGAGTTCTAGTATTGAGTTTTGAGGAAAAGAAAGGACCTAGATCACCGAGCTATAAACCCGGGCTGGATTTGGATTGGCGAGATATCAGGCTGAATTCGGAGTGCCGGTAAAGCCGGACTAGTGTTCCTGTTGAGAAGAACCTAGATCACCGAGACGTCGGCCTAGTATTCGAATCAAGGAAGAGATTTTAAGATCAATGTTTTTGGTCTAAAATCTTGAGTTGGTATTAAAAATGTATTTAATACCTGAATAAAAGAAGTCGGGAGTTTTCAGCCTCGACCAAGAAAGAACGATGCGAAAAAGACAAACAAAACGAAAAAGCATTGTTTTACATGCATAGTCTGGCCCCCGTTGTGGCAGACATGCCATTGTGTATCGAGCTACAGTTTCACAATGGGTGAACTGACAAACTGAATAGTTACGGACCAAAGACGGCTCCTTTAGTTTTTGGGTCTTCAGAGACATTCGAGTTCGAAATCCACGAAATGCTCGGGGCTGCAATTTCAGGTCGTGGAACTCGGTTACCCTACTCGAAATGTACTCAATCAGGAACTATTCTGTGTTATTCAGGTGAGATGCGATACCCTAGAACAATTGGGGATCGGACCTAAATTGAGAGGCCGACCCAACGCGAAACAATTATGTTATAGGCATTATCGCGATCCTATCATGCTTGACGAAGGGAAGTTAGGATCTCCAGAGAATTATGAGTTAGATGGTGAATATTGAAGTTGAGACACCCCGATGTCCCATTAAGAAAACCCTAATTAATTAAACGTTACTCCGTAATTAACGTTAATTCGTTTATTACATTCGAAAATATATGTAAAATAAAAATTGTAGTTATTTTAAAACAGTTTAAACGTACGCAAGTGACATCATTCATACATATATACAATATATACAACACATCTATCAGAGTACGCCAAGTCCCCTCTATGGGACCATTACAACTTACAACCATCTATACAGACTTAAAGTATAAACATATACAGACTAACCAAAGGGACACAGAAGAAGTCCTAGAGATACCCGGCCCACCTCTCAAAATACATCAAAATACAAAACAATCTCGCAGAGTCTCACCTCCTACAGACACATCCAACATATCCACATCATCAGTGATGTGGGCGTCTAGAACTACCCTTGCCTTCACCTTAACGGCGCACTTATACCCGTGGTGGAATCTTCTGTAGATAGTGTTGTGGCCGGTAATCTTTCCAAGTCGTCGTTCCCATCTTGCCATTGTTGTTTATCTACCATACCAATAACATACATAGAAAGATAGAGGAAGAAGGGAGATAAGCAACAGAACATAGTCATAAAAATGGGGATGGGGACACATAGATCAACAGTCACATATACATCATACAACAAACAAACAATCATTCATTCAGTCACACCTACACAATCATCTTCAAGAGTCACACTCTCAGATCATTCCTCTAAGGAGTCTCACTCCTATGCATGTCGGCCGATATATCTCATCCGGGTCTCAACCCCAAGACATTCCTTTATCAAGCCTCTCTGCTTAAGGAATGTCAGTTAGTTTGTCTAGGTAACTTTTCCGCTCGCCGTGACCCATAAGAGTGCATCTCTCTGTGAGCTCAGCTCCATCAGAGGTATCTGGGTCGCCTCGGATAGTCAACCTTAGACGTGGATACTCAAGGCAAAGTCGGGACAACTAGGCTCTACCGGGGTACACGACGCACTAGGAGCTACCTAATGGTCACTGTGAGCCTCCCGAGTCCAGTTCGTACATCCCCAAGGTCTCTCAAAATCACAGTCTCAGATTAGATGGCAATACATCCCCGGCCTTAAAGCCACAGTCTCAAGGCATTACCACGGTGTCAACTATCAGTCATTCCCATTCATCCAATAATCATCAACACTATATTATAGTAATAAAATATCATGCCATCACATCAATCATCACAACCAAGCATGTTATAGCAGTCATCACAGTAACAGACATAGCAAACAACCCCAATCATTATCAGTTCTCTAACCTAGAGTTTCAAACCGAATATTGACAAATCTACAATAACTAAACCCAAGACATTATTAAAATATCATTTTAGTGGGGTTTAGCCATTGTTGATTACTCAATATCCTAGTAGGGTCTGGGGCACCCTACATACATGCATATATATATATATATATATAACTGTGACTCTATGCTTGCCTCCCCGACGATGTCGGTTACTTTCTCCCCACCTTGGATTATCCGGTATCGTTGTCCAAACTTCTCTTCCTCTCTAACCAGCTGCTGCCTTCCACCCCAGAGAGTTCCTTGATGCTCCAAAATTTGCCCTAACACATGGACAGAGTCCTAGCAATGTCATGAACTCTAATCTTGCGACAGTTTCTCAAATGGAACTCAAATTGAAGCAAGAATCCAAGAGAAGTAAATGACAATGCCAAGTTAGGGATTTGAGCATTACCTTAGTTGGATCGAAGAAACCTTAGCTAATACTCGTAGTATTCACTGTGCTGGTCACAGATTCGAAGTCGGAATTACGATCGGACGGACGGATTTTCCTCAGAATCAATTTTTCTCTCCAAAACCCATTTTCTCCCTCTCACTCTCGAGCTCTCTCCTGGTCCCTCTCAAACATTCTACAAGTTTCTAGCATTTTAAAGCCTAAGGGGGTGAGTCAGCACTGATTACGCCCGACTCAAGTTTTCTGTGCCCGGCCTAGCCTCTTACGCCCGGCTCAAGTTTTCTGTGCCCGGCCAAAATGCGTAGATCACCGCCTTTGAATTGCGTCCGGCCTAACAAACCTGCGCCCGGCCTAATTTCTGAGCCCGGTTCAACAAACCTGAGCCCGGCCTAACCCGCGTTGACCAGTTTGACCAAAAACTCTGATTCACACGTTTCGTCGCGTTCTGAGCTCGTTTGAAGTCCGATTGACCCCAAATTTGAAACACATACTAATTAACACCTAACGAACAAGATTAAGCTATCCCGCCAACTTAATTGTTGTCTGATTCCTTAATCAAGAAAACGGGTGTTACATTACTACCCTCCTTTAAATAAATTTCGTCCTCGAAATTTAAATTAAATTACCTCTTGTAAACAGATGCGGATATTGTTGTTGCATATCAGCTTGTCTCTCCCACGTTGTATCTCCAGTAACTGCATCCCAGATGACCTTGACTAAAGGAATTTGCTTCCTGCGAAATTCTTTCATCCTCCGGTCCTCAATTCGTACAGGTAATGCCTCATATTCTAAGTTTTCTCTTAACTGTATTGATTCAGGTTCTATGATGTGCGATGGATCAGGATAATATTTTCAAAGTTGGGATACATGAAAAACAGCATGAAGATTTGAAAGATTAGGTGGTAAGGCTATCTGATAGACAACTGGACCAATTCGGTGAAGTATTTGAAATGGTCCGATAAAACGAGGTGTAAGCTCTCTGGATTTTATTGCCCTGCCAATGCCAGTCCTCGGTGTGATCCTCATAAAAACATGACCGCCTTCCTGGAATTCCAAAGATCTTCTCCTTTTGTCACTGTAGCTTATCCATTGTTGCTTTCATTTTCTCCTGAAGCTTTCGATCTTGTTCCGTTGTTTGCTGTATCACCTCAGGTCCAATCAATTGATTTTCTCCTGTTTCATATCAACAGAGAGGTGTTCTACATTTTCTTCCATACAACGCTTCATATGGTGTCATCCCAATACTTGAGTGGAAACTGTTGTTATATGTAAACTCAATCAATGGAAGAAATTCGTCCCAACTACCTGTATGTTCCAACACACATGCTCTTAATAAATCTTCCAGTGACTGAATTGTCCTTTTCGATTGACCATCTTCTTAACTTCGTTCCCAACGCACTGTGTAAGCTTTGCCAAAATCTTGATGTAAATCTCGGATCCCTGTCCGAAACTATACTTGCTGGCACTCCATGCAGTCTAACTACTTCCTTAACATATAACTGGGTTAATCTTTCCAATGAGAATTTTTTTTTGATTGATAGGCAAGAAATGAGCACATTTCATTAATCTATCAAGAATTACCCAGATTGCATCATACTTCTTAGGCAAACCAGACACAAAATCCATTGCAATACTGTCCCATTTCCATTTTGGGACATCCAAAGGTTGCAATAATCTTGTTGGCTTCTGGTGTTCAATCTTTGCCTTTTGACACACCAAACAGGATTGGACATACTTTGCAACTTCCTTTTTCATTCCAGGCCATCTGGATACATCTTCGTAGCACCTGGATGAAAACTTAATTTGCTTTTGTATGCTTCTTCTCAAATTAAATTCTTAACTTCTCTATCATTTGGCACATAGATTCTATCTCCAAACTCTATGATTCCATCAGTACCTCTCTTAAACTCTAAGGGTTCACCTGCTTCTATTTTCTGATTACCCTGTTAGAGATATTGATCTTCTGCTTGCTTTTTCCAGATTAAGTCTAGGAATTCACTGGTTATCCCAAGAGTCGTGTCTTTGAATTGTTCGATCAATTCCAATTCTTTAACCATCATAGCAGATACTTGTAAAGAGTTCCAACTTAAAGTATCTGCTACAACATTAGTTTTCCCAGGATGATATGGCAGATCAAATTCATAATCCTTTATGAATTCTATCCATCTCTGTTGTCTCATATTAAGCTTCTTCTAATCGAACAAATACTTTAAACTTTTATGTTCACTTTTAACTATTCCTTTCCATCCCTCTTGTTCAATTTCAACTTCCTCCATCTTTTCACTATTAACTCCTCTTCCGAGGGAATCTACCTTTGATTTCCATGTCCTCGTCTGTCGGCTACCATGTCTCTAGTACAGTTCAATAACACACTGAGGTGGCCAAGCTCAGTATCCTATTACAAAGTACTAGTTTACATGGAATATAACAGACACACTCTTATCCTCTCTTGAGACCTAGCCTCGCACGCATTTGTCCACTCAACTTTTCCTTTTCTCATTAATTACGTTAGAGGTAACGCAATCTTTGAGAATCCATCTACAAACCTTCTGTAGTATCATGCCAGTCTAAGGAAACTTCTCACTTCACTCTTTGTCGTGAAACTTTGGCAGGATCTACAGCTATTCCATCCTTATTTATAACATGCCCAAGAAATTGTACTTCGTCCAACCAAAATTAACTTTGCATAAAGTTGTCTGTCCTTAAGTATTTGAAGTACAGTCCAAATATGCTCTGCATGTTCTTCTCTACTCGGAGAGTAGATCAGAATGTCGTCAATAAACACCACGACTCTGTAGATACAATTCATGTAATCCATGAATACAACAGGTGCATTAGTTGCGCCAAAAGGCATAACCAGATACTCATAATGACCATACCGGCTCCTGAATGCAGTCTTCGGTATATCTTCTTCTTTTACTCTGATCTGATGGTATCCTGATCTCAGATCTATCTTAGAAAACACAGTTGCTCCCCGCAACTGATCCATCAGATCATCTATTCTTGGCAACGGATACTTATTCTTGATTGTTACCTTATTCAGTTGCCGATAATCTACACACAATCTTGAGCTACCATCTTTCTTTTTCACAAATAAAACTGGTGCTTCCCATGGTGAAACACTAGGTCGGATGAACTCCTTCTTTAACATGTCATCCAACTGCTTCTTCAACTCTTCTAACTCTGCTGGGGACATTCGATACGGTGCTATCGATATTGGTCCGGTCCCTGGTACAAGATCGATTGTGAACTCTATCTCTCTCTTAGGTGGCAGTCCTGGAACATCATCCGGAAAAACTTCTGGATAATTCACAAACAATAGGCAGTGCATCCAGCTTAGGAGACTCCTTGACTTCCAAGGAAAACAATACTATGCAATCTCTAAGTCGTCCATCTTCCGAGTTACTGTAACTGGCAGGCAATAATCCAGATTGCTCCGAAAAACAAAGGGTTTTATTTGAACAATCTAATATAACATGATTGGCCGAAAGCCAGTCCATGCCTAGGATAATCTCAATCTGCTGCATAGGCAAATAGACGAGGTCTACCATAAATTGCCTATTTTCTAAAATAATAGGACAATTTTTGCAAACAAATATAGTGGTTAAAGTTTCACCCATAGGAGTAGATACAGTAAGGTCATAGGGTAATGAAGAAATAGGTAAATGAAAATAATCCATGCACTTCATCAAGAATGACTAGCACCCGAATCAAACAAAATAGATAAGAGCTTTCCAAACATTAAGCACTTACCATGTGTCAAATCAGGCCACTGAGAAAATTCAGATTCTCTCACTGTGAAGACTTTTCCAACAGCCTGAGGTCTTCCACCTTGCTGACCTTTGGTTTGAGTCTGTCTTCCTGTTCCTTGATTCTTCCCAACTTTGTGTATTCTGAATTCTCCCGACATTGCTTTGAGGGCAATTCCAAGACATGTGGCTCACATTACCACACTTGTAGCATGTAACATTCAACAACAGAGGGCATTCTCCCTTGAAATGAGGTCCTCCACACTTAAAACATATCAAATCTTTCTGCTGGGCTTGACCAGAACTCTCCCCTCTAACATTTGCTGACTTCTACACGGGGCGACCGTACGGCTTTGCCCTTGTCTGAAATCTGCCTCCTCTTCCTCTCTGAATGTTACTCCTCATCGGTCCACAGTTTCGTTGTTGGAGTTGAACTTTCTGTGTGCAATCTCGAGATATGTGGCCCATCTTGCCACATTGGAAACACCAACGGTCGTCCTTTGCTGAGCAATCCTTAACTTGATGCGGCCCTCTGCATCGGGAGCATCCTTGAGGTCGTTGTTGCTGCCCCTCATCTTTCTCTTCTTGCTTTCTGATGAACTGGGTATTCTCCTGAGTTTGTTGCAGTATAACAATGACCAACTCTCTCATCACCCTCATCATCTCGTTGGTTTCACCGCCATTGTTCGTTCCCGACGAACTTCCTAGATTGTTGGTATTTGGGTTATCGGTGACTCCGCCAATTCTTGGCCCTTCCACGGCGTCCATTTCCACACACCATTTTAACTTCCAAAAGAAAGTATTAGTGCTCACTTGTAAGACATATAATTCAATACATAAGCAGTTACATCCAATATATGCTTACAAATGCGGTAGGGAATCATTCTCATACTTTAAGAATAATTCGCGTATCGGACACTCTACCCAATCTAAGCATAGCTGACATCCAATGAGGATCCAACTAATAGTGTCGGTACTCATCCTACCCCACAGTCCTCACTCCTAATCAGACCTAATCCCACAGTCCGGTTTAGAAACGAACTGCTCTGATACCACCAAATGAGACACCCCGATGTCCCATTAAGAAAACCCTAATTAATTAAACCTTACTCCGTAATTAACGTTAACACGTTTATTACATTCGAAAATATATGTAAAATAAAAATTGTAGTTATTTTAAAACAGTTTAAACGTACGCAAGTGACATCATTCATACATATATACAATATATACAACACATCTATCAGAGTACGCCAAGTCCCCTCTATGGGACCATTACAACTTACAACCATCTATACAGACTCAAAGTATAAACATATACAGACTAACCAAAGGGACACAGAAGAAGTCCTAGAGATACCCGGCCCACCTCTCAAAATACATCAAAATACAAAACAATCTCGCAGAGTCTCACCTCCTACAGACGCATCCGACATATCCACATCATCAGTGATGTGGGCGTCTAGAACTACCCTTGCCTTCACCTTAACGGCGCACTTATACCCGTGGTGGAATCTTCTGTAGATAGTGTTGTGGCCGGTAATCTTTCCAAGTCGTCGTTCCCATCTTGCATTGTTGTTTATCTACCATACCAATAACATACATAGAAAGATAGAGGAAGAAGGGAGATAAGCAACAGAACATAGTCATAAAAATGGGGATGGGGACACATAGATCAACAGTCACATATACATCATACAACAAACAAACAATCATTCATTCAGTCACACCTACACAATCATCTTCAAGAGTCACACTCTCAGATCATTCCTCTAAGGAGTCTCACTCCTATGCATGTCGGCCGATATATCTCATCCGGGTCTCAACCCCAAGACATTCCTTTATCAAGCCTCTCTGCTTAAGGAATGTCAGTTAGTTTGTCTAGGTAACTTTTCCGCTCGCCGTGACCCATAAGAGTGCATCTCTCTGTGAGCTCAGCTCCATCAGAGGTATCTGGGTCGCCTCGGATAGTCAACCTTAGACGTGGATACTCAGGGCAAAGTTGGGACAACTAGGCTCTACCGGGGTACACGACGCACTAGGAGCTACCTAATGGTCACTGTGAGCCTCCCGAGTCCAGTTCGTACATCCCCAAGGTCTCTCCCTAGACCGACCCTTCCGTAATCCGTACTCGCACTCGAGCACAACTAACCTCGTATGACCCCCTGTCATACGGCTCGCCACCTTGGCAATATGCAATGCAACAACCATCCTTAAGTTAACACCGGAACCTTCTCTCACAATCCAAATCTCAAAATCACAGTCTCAGATTAGATGGCAATACATCCCCGGCCTTAAAGCCACAGTCTCAAGGCATTACCACGGTGTCAACTATCAGTCATTCCCATTCATCCAATAATCATCAACACTATATTATAGTAATAAAATATCATGCCATCACATCAATCATGCCATCACATCAATCATCACAACCAAGCATGTTATAGCAGTCATCACAGTAACAGACATAGAAAACAACCCCAATCATTATCAGTTCTCTAACCTAGAGTTTCAAACCGAATATTGACAAATCTACAATAACTAAACCCAAGACATTATTAAAATATCATTTTAGTGGGGTTTAGCCATTATTGATTACTCAATATCCTAGTAGGGTCTGGGGCACCCTACATACATGCATATATATATATATATAACTGTGACTCTATGCTTGCCTCCCCGACGATGTCGGTTACTTTCTCCCCACCTTGGATTATCCGGTATCGTTGTCCAAACTTCTCTTCCTCTCTAACCAGCTGCTGCCTTGCACCCCAGAGAGTTCCTTGATGCTCCAAAATTTGCCCTAACACATGGACAGAGTCCTAGCAATGTCATGAACTCTAGTCTTGCGACAGTTTCTCAAATGGAACTCAAATTGAAGCAAGAATCCAAGAGAAGTAAATGACAATGCCAAGTTAGGGATTTGAGCATTACCTTCGTTGGATCGAAGAAACCTTAGCTAATACTCGTAGTATTCACTGTGCTGGTCACAGATTCGAAGTCGGAATTACGATCGGACGGACGGATTTTCCTCAGAATCAATTTTTCTCTCCAAAACCCATTTTCTCCCTCTCACTCTCGAGCTCTCTCCTGGTCCCTCTCAAACATTCTACAAGTTTCTAGCATTTTAAAGCCTAAGGGGGTGAGTCAGCACTGATTACGCCCGACTCAAGTTTTCTGTGCCCGGCCTAGCCTCTTACGCCCGGCTCAAGTTTTCTGTGCCCGGCCAAAATGCGTAGATCACCGCCTTTGAATTGCGCCCGGCCTAACAAACCTGCGCCCGGCCTAATTTCTGAGCCCGGCTCAACAAACCTGAGCCCGGCCTAACCCGCGTTGACCAGTTTGACCAGAAACTCTGATTCACACGTTTCGTCGTGTTCTGAGCTCGTTTGAAGTCCGATTGACCCCAAATTTGAAACACATACTAATTAACACCTAACGAACAAGATTAAGCTGTCCCGCCAACTTAATTGTTGTCTGATTCCTTAATCAAGAAAACGGGTGTTACAGAAGTGACATGAAAGGTTTTAAAAATTGCATTTGGTTGTCGGGAATGAATCCCTATGCTATAATTATGATGTTATATTATGTATTGTTGTCTTGTGAGTCGTGTATGTGACTGCTATGATAAAACTCATATGTTGCTATCTAACCTTTGCATTATTTCTGTTGGGTTTCTTTTGGATGGAAATCTAAGATTTTCTTTTAGTCATCTATAGCTTGTTGATGTAAATATTTTCAGAATATTACTAACTTGATGTATTTTATATTACTGGAATTTCTAGATTGAAAATATAAATATTTTCGCAGGTATTTTTTTTTTCTGGGATGTTGAAATTATAGAGGAGACTCTGTCGAAATTTTTGTGAAAATTCTAGATCTTTATTCAAGTATAATGTGATTTTACTTTTGTGACGTGTGTATCACTTTTCCAAAAATATTCAGAAGGAAAATTTTTACAACCCGAGTTTTTCTGACTTAAAGTAAATTAATTTTTCCGAAAGTAAAACCAGCAAAATTCTTTTTATTTAAGTTCCGCGACGAGTTAACAGTTAGAAATGTAACGCCCAAGGGGGTGTTACACTGTGTACATCGATTAAACATAAAAACATAAGTTTTGAAGCTTCTGAAATGATCTATACACATGTGTATAGTTTTGTACATCGATGTACTCTTCATATTTCTCAAGAAACAGCTTTGATACACATGTGTACAACTCGTGTGTACAGAAAGGTTTTCACTTGTACTTTGTAAATTAGCTGAATATACACATGTGTAACACACATGTGTATAACTTCATTTAATTTCCTTTTTCAATTAACATCTTTTAAAAATCTTTTTCCTTGGAAAACTCATTTAATTATTCTTTTGAAAACTTAGTTTTTCCATTGTTTCCCAGGAGCTTCACTAAGAGATCAAGTGTGCTATTCTTACAATAGCATCTAAGAACTTAAGATCTTCACTCAACTTGGTCATCATGCTTTTTTCCTTGTTATCTCGTTTGAATCTTTGAGTCTCATGATCTTTGATCTTTGTCATTTCATCCTTTGATCCGTTGACTTTCCCCTTCGTGAGTAAACTTGCAAACACTTGAACACTTTATTAGTGTATAATCAAATTGAAAAATTTATGTAAAGTTCACATTATTTTTCATACATCAAAACCTGAAAAGGGCTTAGTCTTACAGCATGAACCCTTATCATTGTAGGTTGTTAACTTACAGTTTTATGATTGTAGGTTTAAGAACTCTCTGCTTTAGAATATTTTGGATTGGTTGTCACATTGATTAAAGCGAATGTTATTAGCATTAGTTTAACTTTTTTTTTAATCAAAACATTAGTTTAACTTATTAACACTATTTCATGCATATGCATAAATTGGATGTTCATTTTGAAAATCTTCTATAAGTATAGCATGAATTATTTGATAGTAGTTTGGCTCTGAGATATAATGCTTCCCTTTTGTATTTTCATTGTAAGATAGGAAGTTCATTTTCTAATGAGTAATTTGATATATATGTTATAATGTTTGATTCAGACATTCGATAATACACTAATAAGTTATAATGCATGTCAACCGTTTTTGTAGCATACACTTGCAAGTTATAAATGGAAACCAATTCAAATTAAAGAGTTTCACGATCGTTTTTGTAGCATACACTTGCAGTAATACATTGATGTTGCATAGAGTTTCCAACACAGAATTACCTATCTACTATTGCAGTTCAACAGTAAGAAAAGTAATCATCATTGTCACTTAAGTACTTAATTTGGTACTTAATCTTCCTACTTCCATTAAAAAAAAAAAAAAGACCTTCCAAGTACCCATGTCACACTCACATTCTTAGTTTTACTATTTAACCCTTAGGTACCAGTAGCAATAATAATAACATAGGATGCAAATTTCTGCTCTTACTCCCATATTTTGAGGTAAAACTATTCATAAGACTCCACACTTCAATTTAGGATAAAAATAATTATATAATGCAGCCAAAAACATTTTCCATAACTATAATAGTGATTTAAATCCGGTAATTGCATTTAAATTATGTATTGTTGATCAATCCATCACAATCAATCAGTGTCAAAACTTTCATCCCCTTCATCAGGAAATGACTTCTATAGAATTGGAAATTTATGACGCCTTCGGTCAGCAAAGATTGTCACTATATAGCTTCAATCCGGCCTACAATCAATCAATGCCAAACATTTCCCCCCTTAATCAGCTATGCAATATATATAACTTGGATAAATATTTCCATATTATTCGGCCAAAAATTTATTCAAATCATTAAAAAGAATTTTCCCAAAGCAAAATTATTCGCAAGATTTCCATTTCTAGCTAAAACCATTTTTTTATTACTATTATTATCATTTTAGTTTAAACAGCAGTACAATATCTCAATTAATAATGATCACCTCTTGCGTCGTGTGAGTGGAACACACGAGGTCAGAGTATCCCATTACGAATACAGGATGTCACTGGTCAATTCCCTAACGGGAATGGGGGAAACTACCGTGATACTTTTGTAGTCCTTGCTGAGTCGTCTCGTACCTTAACGGGAATGGGGATACTTTTATATTGTGTAGCTATTCCCTAACGGGAATGGAGGAATAGTGTCATTCTTTGAATGAGCGCCCTAACGGGAATAGGGGTATGCACCGGCGTTTATGGAGGAGCCGCTTGGACGACTGACTAACATCCTTAACCAAAATGGGAGATGGTGAAAAGATTATAGGTGCCCACGTCGGCATCCAGGCTTAGTTGCATGAGTGCTTATGGGTAGAGGATACTATAACTCGAGAATTATTGCTACCTATATCTGTTGCATGTCTTTGTTTTATTATTGTATTTTATGATAGAATAGTTTCTTATCTCCTATTCCTTTATGTTGTATATGTTTATATGATCTTCATGAGAAGATCCTGTAGAGCAACCATCTATCAAAGAGCTCGATGGAACTCCTTATGAACCAGACGCTGGAGAATGAGCCGCAGGTGCCAGTGGTGGAGTTTAGTGTCTATGGCCAGTGCGTCTTTTTGAGAGATGATGTATTTTCAATTTCTTATGTCAGTTTGTACCTTGTGGGGCCCTACTGATAGGGTACCCTAGACAGATGTTGTTTATATGTTTATATATATATGACGTGTGTCATTTATGTTTATGTCTTTTATATTTATGTTTTTAATATATCTTGCTTTCCTGTTATGTATGATTAACGTTTATATCACGATTAAGGTTAGTTTATTAGGTTTTTCTATAATGGGAGTACGGGACATCGGAGTGTCTCATTTAAAATATAAATCATTTATAGAAATGTTTATAAACACTATATACCATGTGCATGGCATAGGTTATATCATGAACAAACAATGGAGATAATGATTGTTCGGTGATAGCAAAAATATTTTTAGGTGGATACTTCAACCTCATGTTGTATAAAAAGATAAATATTATACCTCATATCATATAAAAGACAATTATATTTTGTTTACATATAATCATTTCTTCATCAAAGTTCATAATTTCATTTACAACTTTGATTTATCTCTACTAAAAAGCATAATATTTGAAAATAGACATTAAAATTTTATGGTGACTTTTTTTACAACAGTAAAATTATAAAACAATACTAACCATTACTTCTCTCACTACCTTAGTATCGTACTTCCCTGAACATTTAATAGTAAATATATATTTTCAAAGCAACAACTTCATTTCAAGCTGATTAATCATTTCTCAATGTAATTTATTTAAACACTAATACTAAACATTTCCTAATGATCTTCATAATGCCATGAAATTTTTTATTCTATCTTAAAAATTTATTTGATTTATTTTTCCTCTTTTCCCATGCAAGTTGATCATTTTTGGAAAATATGTTTATTTAATATATAAAAAAGTTATTCTTTCTTCAAAAAATTTGACTTATTTCTATTCCCCACCCCCCCTCCCCCCCGGTAAATTAACCATTTTTAGATAATTTATTTATCCATCATACTATTTTTCACATTTGGTATTTCTTTCACTAGCTTAGTATTCAACTTTTCTCAAATTCAATTTTACAACGATTTTTTTTTTCGACACAAATATATAAATCAACACTAACCATAGTAAAAGATAAAAAGAAAATCTTACCTTATAAAAATATAGGTCTGACACACCCTCAGAGGATTCATAATGAAAGTTCAACATATAGTGCAGTTCATTGTATTTTTTTTTACAGGAAAGTTTTATTGTATTTTGCAGAACATATTTGTCTAATTTAATAATTTTTCCTAAGTAGATCAAAATTGAATTATTGTATAGAGGGTAACATGGATATCTGAATATTTCTATAATTAAGTTGAATGATTGGTTGAAAAATAATTCAAATAATTCAAATAAATCCATGTATATATATCCCAAACATTTCTATAATTCGAATATTTCTTTCAAGCAAATTGACAATGGATCCTCCTAAAATAATATTCTATATTTAACATGTCCGTGAAGTCTTTATCCATTCGTTTATTCTTTAAAACTCACACTATCGTTGCAATTTAT
Source organism: Echinosophora koreensis (assembly GCA_035048595.1). Classification (NCBI taxonomy): domain Eukaryota; kingdom Viridiplantae; phylum Streptophyta; class Magnoliopsida; order Fabales; family Fabaceae; genus Echinosophora; species Echinosophora koreensis. The sequence continues at coordinate 1,118,010 of JAPCYP010000047.1, read as the reverse complement.
TGAAACGATTCAATAAAATGTATGCATATATTATTATCATGCATTGATTATTTAAATTTTAAGTCTCACATGTGACCTATGGTTATAGGATTTTTTTGGGTGAACCCGAGTATCCTCCGGCTGGGAGCCAGATACTAATCCCTCGAGGTACTAAGATCCACTTAAGGGGTTGACCTCTCCCTACAAATGCTCTTCCATACACATGAGTCCAGGAATCGAACCCCTGACCACATGCTTAAGGGGCCCAGTTATCTATCAATTGTACCACATTATGTTGGTCTATGGTTATAGGATTAATGTATTATTATGTGTGAAAGATTTATATTTTTAATATTCTGTATTACCTTTTTAAATTCTATATTACCATTGTCACAAAGTTGATGGACATAGCTTAAAATTTTATCTTAATTTAATCTCTGGATCAAAATCAATCATTTAATTGCCTTAATTTTACTTTATTATATGGTTTAGTTTATGTTTTAATTTGCTTAATGTCAATTTATTTCTTACTATCATTGATTTCTTCATTTAGGCTATCATTATTTGTATTTAAGACTAAATCCCAAATTAATAATTAATATTGATTACTTGATTTATTTCGATTATATTCCCATTTTTTCTTTATACTATTCTTCTTTCTTTTTTATATTTAATCTTTGTTTATACCCGCTAATATATTCTTTGAATATATCTCGCAACGATATGTAAGGCTTTGCTGATGTGTCATTGCTTAGAGAATGACACTTAAGAAAAAATGATTTGAGGTACATTTAAAAATGTATATATAATGGATTTTTTCCCCGGGTAAATTAACCATTTTTAGATAATTTATTTATCCATCATATTATTTTTCAAATTTGGTATTTCTTTCACTAGCTTTGTATTCAACTTTTCACAAAATGTAATTTTACAATGAATTTTTTTTTTCCAACACAATTATATAAATCAACACCAACGATTTCTTCTCTCACCTACCTGAAATAATATAAATACATATATTATTTCAAATATCATCACGAAAAGTATTTCTCCTTTCATGATTTATAGTAAAAGATGAAAAGAAAATCTTACCTTATAAAAATATAGGTCTAACACACCCTCAGGGGATTCATAATGAAAGATTAACTTATAGTGCAGTTTATTGTTTTTTTTTTTACAGGAACAATTTATTGTATTTTGCGGAAAATATTTGTCTAATTTAATAATTTTCCCTAAGTAGCATCAAAATCGACTTATTATATAGCGGGTAATACAAAGATTTGAATATTTCTATAATTAAGTTGAATGATTAGTTGAAAAATAATTCAAATAATTCAAATAAATCCATGTATATATCCCAAACATTTCTATAATTCGAATATTTCTTTCAAGTAAATTGACAATGAATCCCCCTAAAATAATACTCTATGTTTAACATGTCGGTGAAGTCTTTATCCATTCATTTATTCTTTAAAACTCTTATTATCATTGCCATTTATTGAAATGATTCAATAAAATGTATGCATATATTATTATCACGCATTGATTATTTAAATTTTAAATCTCACATGTGACCTATGGTTATAGGATTAATGTATTATTATGTTTTAAAGATTTATATTTTTTATATTCTACATTACCTTTTTTAAATTCTATATTACCATTGTCATAAAGTTCATGTACTATCATTGATTTCTTCATTCAGGCAATCATTATTGGCATTTAAAACTGAATCCCAAATTAATAGTTAATATTGATTACTTGATTTCTTTAGATTATATTCCCATTTTTTTTTTGTTTATACTATTCTTCTTTCTTATTTATATTTAATCTTTGTTTATACCCACTAATATATTCTTTGAATATATCTTGCACCATCATGTAAGGATTTGCTTATGTGTCATTGCTTAGAGAATGACACCTAAGAAAAAATGCTTTAAGGTACATTTAAAAATGTATATATAATAGATAGTAGATAATAGATTCCTTGTGCTGTGTTTTCCACTGTTGATTTGTTCTTCTGCTCTTGGCGAAGGAAATTAAAATGGCAATCACTGAGATATCTGGAGTGAAGATTGAAAAGAATCCTCCCGAATCCAAACTCACCGAGCTTGGAGTCACAACTTGGCCAGTGTATGCCTCCAAATCATCATATGTTATTGGTTTATTTTTCTTTCGCATTTGTTGTTTCTTAAAATTTTCAATTTGACACCATGAGTTATTAGTTATCCAGGTATAAACTTATCTTTGATTTATATGATTAGGTGTTTATTGTTTTTAGTTTACATTGCTGGTTTGTAATGTGACTAAATGTATTGTCGTGCTTGAGTATCAGCTCTTATATTAATACAATTTGTTTACTTATAAAAAAAAATCTTTAATTTATGAGATAATTAGTTAATTTTTTATGCCCTATAATGAGTTAATTTTAAAATTGTGCTTGACTATTATATGCATTTATATTTAAAAATATTCATATATGTGATGCAAGATAAATAGGACCCAAATTTTAATATTTTCTTATTGAGTTGGGCTGTTTTGAAATATTTGCAGATATCTTGAAGGTTTTCGACTCATATTTCTAACACATTTATTGTGCAAGTTTTTATATATATGTTCTTAGGGTTTTTAAATTGGTGCTTTTGTTCTATGATATCTTCTATCTGAATTTTACACTAACTTCCACACATGGGGTCTAAATACTCCACAGGTGGGAATCTGCTCCGGTCAAAATGTCATGGACACATGAAGGTAAAGAGACTATATATATCTTTAAGGGAAAAGCGAAGATTACTGTTGATGGGTATGATGAGTCTTTTGAACTTGGGGCTGGTGATTTTGCTATTTTCCCAAAAGGAATGAACGTCACTCTTGAAATAATTGAACATTTGAGGAAGTACTACAACATTGAAAAGTAATGCACCTATAAGCCTAACTTGTGTGGTGGAATTATGTAATATAAATAATTGTTGCTAGTTTCTATCGGAATGAAATAAGTCTTCAGTTCCATTAGATTGTAGCTTTGAAAAATGTTGATCTTAATGGAACTAATTGGTTATGTTTCAGATGATTATGGATTAAGCATATTCCCGTATATCTTTTCATTAGGTTATTTGCATTACCAACGCTGGTTGGTTTGGATCTCTAGTTGCAACTTCCTTTTCCATAAGGACTTCCAAGATGGACAATATATACCAATAATATTTACACACACACTCAAGCCCATACACACTATGGCGCACATATGCTAATTGCTACAACGTACAGTTGATGAACACATGTTGACTTTAATTTACTTAGATGTGAAACATTACAATCAGCTGTAGACGTCTTTACTAGCTGAGAAATCTAACGCCACAACATTTCATGTTGATAATCATTTGAATTATTTGTTGCAATATTATTATTATTTATCATTTTCATTGGATTTACGGTATATTATTAGAATTCGATGCAAAAAGGATTAAATATCCATGACCTATCTATTAAAATATTTCATTTTCAAGAGCTAATCCCTCTCACATACATGAAAGAGAGTAAGCAACTACCCTCTACCTAATAAATTAATGATTTAGCCTTGAATCTCTCGCGTAGCGACACATAAGGCCTTGCTGATGTGTCATTGCTTAGAGAATGACACCTAAGAAAAAATGCTTTGAGGTACATTTAAAAATGAATATATAATAGATTCGTCAAAAAGCTAGCGAGTTTCATCAATGGATTTTAAAAATATTTAAAATTACCAATGTGTCATTAGAACTCGGAAGCGCATTTGAGAAGTCTTTGATCTCCTCATCATCTACAATTCGAAGGCGGCACGACAAGCGGTGTGAATACGAGAAGGAGGCAAGACGTCGGAGCCGATGATGCCTCTCACAATACTCTTCTTTGTTAACCAAATGACTCCTTTGGTACTCCACAATCATCTTGAGCCAGCACAAAAGAACCAAAATACCCATATGAGAAGCCAAGCATTGAACCAGAGGTCACATTTCAAACTGTCAAAAAGATCAAATTTTGATAATAGTTCATGTTGGGGAACAGTTCCTAGGTTGGTGAAAGAGGACCTGTGTTAGTGAGAGGCTGAAAGGTAGCATCACTACTAGCCAAAAAAATCACTGTCACAGATCACAATTCAAACCTCCATCGGGTTTTGGTCGGAGGTAGAGGATACGGGTGGTGGAGGGAGGAGATGATCATGGTGATGTACGATGGTGACCATGAAGAAAAGAAAAGAAAAGAGAAGAACCCAATTTACTAAATAAGCGGATAGGTCAATCTTGGTCTCTCGTGATGAGAGACTTCCGAAAATGTCCCACTCCCATCCAAAAAAAAACTATTAAAATAGGGTCTTGCTAACGAGTGCCCTAAGGACATTGGTTAAAAAATCCACAATAGGAAAGTTTGTATTGAAAAACTAAGTGTAACACTTATCGAAATGCTACATACACCATTTTCCATATAAATTTTCCTTTGTTGATTTCTTAAACAATACCTTAAGGACACTTGTTAGTATTTTTTATTAAAATATCAATTCATTAAATAATGTAAGAGTAGATGCAATCTTGGTTATTACTCGTTTGAAAGAGAAGCTCAGGGGGACTCACCTTCCATTTTCCAAGTTCCAAAAACGAAATAATCTAATGTGATGCCGTTGGCACCATCCTGTAATCTCCGAACAAGTTGCTTGTCCCGTCTGTCACTTCCACCACTACTGCCCCATCAATATTTCCCACGTATTCATATAACCAAACCAAAACAAGAACACTGTTTGTTCCAATTACAAAAACGCAATAATCTAACATATAATAACCACCGCACCAAACCCTTCCCTTCCCTCAATGCTTTCTGTTACATCAAAATCAATGCCCTTTCCGACATTCAAACCCACACCAGATCTTTTTCCATTCCCATAACCCAATCATTCATTCATCCATTCGGGTCAAATTCCTATACATCCAAATAGGATCCATTCACCCCACAACCCCAAAAAGAAAAATAAAAAACGAATCTTTCTTTCTTTCTTTTACCAAATCATGGGTACTGAGACCTCATCAGTTGATATTTCAGAACCTTTGCTTCCGGACCCTTCTTCATACGATTCAGAAGAGCATGTTCCTGAATGGAAGGAACAAATCACCATAAGAGGGTTGGTGGTGAGTGCTGTTCTAGGGAGCCTGTTTTGCATCATCACCCACAAGCTCAACCTCACCGTTGGGATCATCCCTTCCCTCAACGTCGCTGCTGGGTTGTTGGGGTTCTTCTTTGTGAAGACATGGACCAGTTTCTTGTCCAAGTTGGGATTTTTCACCAAACCCTTCACCAGGCAAGAGAACACTGTCATTCAGACATGTGTTGTTGCTTGTTATGGCCTTGCTTTCAGTGGTAAATGCCCCTTGCTTGCACTTTGTTTTGATTTTAAGGATGATGCTTGGTTGTGATTTTTCGTTTGATGGGTCTGTTTGTGTTTTCTTATATTCTTTTGATTTATGTAACTGCCTTAACAACTTTACAAATCTTGGACCAGTGTCATTTTTTCAGGATAAGGTTCTATTTTGTTTCATCTGTTATATGCTACATTAGCTTGGTGCTTTACTGAAAGATATGTCTTTACTTGCAGTCAGTTGTCTTATCTGCGATTGTTGCCTTCCCTATTAGAACCTAGATCTAGGGAACTAAGGAATAGTTGTAGAAACTAAATCCCAATAGAATCCGTAAACTTTCTAAAAACTAGCTACCACAATAATAGAAAAGAGCTAAAGTAAATTGACAATGGAAGTATGGAACATAAAATTAACATATTATCATTTTACAATCCTCTCCTCCAACCTTCAACTTTATCTCTCGATCTTTATTCTTTTTTACCTTTTCAGCATCACTGTTCTCTTTGCTATTTCAATTTTCAAGTCCAACTGATGAGTTAGGATTCCTATATAACAACAACAACAACCACCTAGTGTTTTCTCACTAGACGGGGTTGGTTGCATGAATCAAACGATGCTATAATGTTCTATTGTAAATCATGTCCATAGACAAATCATTGACCTCTAACTATTTGTTAATGGTTTTGCCCATAGTTTTTCTCGGTCTCCCTCTACCTCTAGCAACATCTCTGCCTTGCATCTGATCTACTTTCCTTACTAGGGATACAACACGTCTTCGCCACACATGCCCGAACCACCTAAGACGATATTTTACAATCTTTTCTACAATAGATGCTAAACCGACTCTCTTTAATGCAATCATCCCTAAACCTATCTTGTCTAGTATGTGTATGTCCACTCATCCCATGCAACATTCTCTCATTCCATATACCCTGTCTTCTACTTAACCGAAAGAAATGTATTTTCAAATCTTGTCTAGGCTGTTGATCATTCTCATTGCTTCTGGTTGTCCTCCATCCTTTCCTTTTCAATGTGGGACTGGAGTGCCTTCGATTTACAAGTTAAGGACTCAGAGCTGAGCTCTACAATGTTGGAGATACCTTTTTTATTTTGATATTTTTGTTTGCAACCTAGTTAGAAACTTCAGTACACGGACCAAACAGATCAACTTATGTCACACAAAAATCAATTCTAGTTGAGGTGCCAGTTTCAGGAAGAGCATAAGAGGTCTTTTGTTATTTTCATTTTGTTCTTGGAACAATAATGAAACAACTCAATTTTGTTATAATAGTGAATGTTAGAATGTGGGCATTTACTTAATTCTACATATGATGTTCTGTTCTAATTCTGTTCCAACTCTCAGTTAAGTAATCAGGTTTACATTTCAACTATTGGTCAGAAGTGTTGCTTCTGATAGTGGGGACCGGGGACCTTTTTTTATTATTTATTTTCCTACATTAATTTATCTGACGTTCTAACTCAACTGTGCCATTGTTGACAGGGGGGTTTGGTTCATCCTTGATTGCAATGGATGAGAGAACATATGAACTCATTGGCCCTGATTACCCTGGTAATAGAGCTGAAGATGTTAAAAACCCGAGCTTGGGTTGGATGATGGGTTTCATGTTTGTTGTCAGTTTCCTTGGACTTTTTAGTCTTGTGCCACTTCGTAAGGTAATCTATGTGGTTCATTATTATTTCACTGGATTTGCTAGGTTTCTTTCTTTGTTCTTTACTTCTTTTTCTATTGTTACCACAAGGAAATTATATTTAAAGAGGAGAGAACACGAAATACAAGCAAGAGAATGAAATAAGATATTCAATAATCTTGTTCCTTTTGATCTGGGATAGATAGATACATGGTCAAACTTTGTGCTTCTAATCGTTGGAATTATTGTTCTTCAGGGTTTTGGAGTATTTTTTGAACTTTTGTTATGATGACTGTTCTTTTCTTCATTAATTTCCATGTTTGTGGTTTTATTGCTGAATATTTGACATTCTATAGTGAAGCTTTTATTTATATATTTTTTGTGAAACCTCTTGTTAGAGGATGATAGATTATCTTGTCTGCCAAAAGTAATACTCCCTTCATCTTGTTCATTTTGTTGCTGAGTTAAAGCCCAAAATTGAAGGAATAGAATATGTGGTCCAGGTGATATGAATATTTTATCTGTTGAATTGCAAGGTTTTAGGTATGGAAGGAGTAAACAAGATAATAGAGACTTAAAATAATGAGATTGATATTATTTTGATGTGATGATAATATGATGACTTAATACAAAAGACAAAGTTAACAATCCTATTTATACTAATAATAGAATCCTAGTCCTAATTAAATAAGAAAACAAATTTCCATAAATATGAAATAATTCCTAAGAGAGATTCTAAGATACCCTAAAATATTCAAATATATAAAAAAGATATTATGATATATCTTTCATATTTTCTAATATTATCCTTTGAGAGGGATAAAGAATTTGTTTTAGTTGCTGTCTCTCAATGTTAAAATCTAAATGGAAAAGTTGATTCATAGGAGAACTATGCAATTTAATGCTTTTAACTTTTCAAATGGCTTTCATCCAAAAAAATTAATCAAAAGGCATCATTTTAGTAGTGCATCTATAATTTTAAGTGAATAAATGAATGGAATTGGAAGGATGCAAATTTTGGTTATGGCTTTTTACTCTATATATGTAACTTTCTGTTTACTTCTATCTATTGCATGTATGATATATCGTTTCCGTTGGCAATTCATCCCAATCCCTCTGTGAATGCAATTTCAGGTTATGGTCTTGGATTATAAGCTTACATATCCCAGTGGGACGGCCACAGCAATGTTAATTAATAGCTTCCATACAAAGTCTGGAGCTGAACTTGCTGGGTATATATTACAATTTTTTTTTTTTTTTAATTTGACCTCTCAGAAGCTGTTCGTATCTTACACTCTGACATAGGCCATTGCACTTTATAGCTGAGCCTTTCTGGTTATTAATCAGAGCATTTTGGAAACACATTAAACTTAGTGGAGCCCTCAATCTCATAGGGTTTATGCATAGGTTGTTTTTGTAACTACTTTCTTTTTTATATTTATTAATTTATTGTCTATAAGAATCTTACAGGAACCAAGTTCGGCAACTGGGAAAGTATTTAAGCATAAGTTTCTTCTGGAGTTGCTTTAAGTGGTTCTTCAGTGGTATTGGGGATTCATGTGGGTTTGACAACTTCCCTAGCTTTGGTTTGACATTATTTAGGAACACGTAAGGCTCTTGTTATTTTGTTTTGGCTATCTTCACTTATCTAAATTCATTGAACTTTTCTCGCTCACATAGTCACATTAAATTATGCTGCTGCTGTTCTTGGGTATAACATATGATATACACTGTTCAATGAGACCTAATGACTGTTTTAACTGTCTTAGACTCAGAGTTACATTCGATGTGGTCCTAAGGCAGTATGTTGCTATTTTGGAAAGAGTTAATAGCCAGTGATAAAAGTAGGAAAGGAGACAAATATTGACCAAAAGGCTTGTATAAATAGGACGTCTGTATCTGTATTTAATGATTGTATCATTTCTATGATGTCACTTATAATCTTTTAAATTTTAATTAAGGTGCACTATGAGCAACAATTTTTTTAATTCCATGACAACCTCTGAGCTAGTGCTAGGCTTTCAGCTTGTAATAAATTAACAGAACTTAGCGCACTGGCAAACTATAACTTGTAACTTAATGAACTCAATAAATAACAACAAAAAATCTTTTCCTCGTCATGAATTTCTCCCTGTACTTGAAATTACTTAAACAACTCAATTTTGATTATGAGTACCAATACCTTCTTAAGAAACTGATGGGGATAGCCACAAACTTCAACTTGTTAATTCTGATAGAATTGAACTCGTAGTCACCATATCATGGATACTGGTGTTGGATGCCTGGAATCACATGCATGTCTGAGAATAATTGCAAGTTGTAGTGACAAAGGCAGAGTGGCAGACCCAAGTTGTACCTCATATCTTGAGGAAGATACTAAAAAAAAGTTTGAACAAGGCGTGGTCTTGTCTCAGACTAGTTTGTGCCCTGGTTTGCACAAGAATCCAGTAGGTAGATAGCAGTTGGAGAAAAGGTCATAAAGTGCCACATAAGTGATATGAATTTGCATTGTAGGGTTGAAATTTGGCTTTTAGAACAATTTGAACCCCGTTATCGAGTTCTAAGGTTGTGTGTGGTCTTGCTACCATTGGTTGACTGTGGGCCCCCTGATTAGTTGCAGATTTTGTTTGCTTGTTTGAAACTGGTTAGAGATGTATTAGTCTGCCTCTGATGCAAAGTAACACAGAACACAGATATTGAATGACTGGCATACATAATTTAATGTTAGTGGCTCTAAGGTCTATTTTTAGTGACACTTACAACTTTACTGATGGTGCATTATAAGAGGCAACACCTTGCCTAATAACCTAATCATTTTTCTCAATTCTGCAATAGTTCCTTTAGGTTTTACTTTGTGGTGGTTTTTATTTCTTAACCACTCCTGATTTAGCTTAAAATGAGTATTTCTTTAGTACTATGTCAACATTTTGTTGTAGACTTGTAATTATTAAAAAAGCGATGAACTATTTATTCTTAACTAGCAAGTTCTATGTCTGCTGTAAAATGAATGTGGAAGGTTCTGAGAAAACAAGTAATTGTTCAGATACTAACATGGCGTATTTTTCATGCAGATTCTACTTTGACTTCAGTCCAACCTATGTTGGATGTGGTCTTATCTGTCCTCACTTAGTCAATTGTTCCGTTCTTTTTGGAGCTATCATATCATGGGGTTTTCTGTGGCCCTTCATCTCCAAGCACGCTGGGGACTGGTATCCAGCTGACCTTGATAGCAATGATTTTAAAGGTCTTTATGGATATAAGGTATGGCAAAGTAAATATACCTGCAGGACATCACTTACATTTCTTTACACTATACTTGTGAATTATGATATGTATTTGGAGCTTTATGCCAAGAATAAGGGGGGAACAATTCCTTGCGGTTTTCACTGAGGTGCAAGTGTAAATTTGGAACCGAAATTGGAAAGTCTTGATTACTTGTAACTAGAGAACCAAGCTAAAGCAACCTACTATTTGTTAACTTAAATTATCAAATGTATTACATGATACTTATCTTCTTCCATGTCTTAACTTTCTAGTCCAAAAGAAAATAGTCAATAACATATAATGAGGAAAATTAGATCATTATCAAATTGAAAAATTTTGAATTTGACTTTCAGCTTACTATTGCCAAGCGCAATACAGTATAAGTTCTTATTGTTCTATGTAGAGGTCATTGCTTTGACTTAGTACTGAAATAGTTTTGCCTTATTTCCTCTTAAACAAGCTGAGCCAACCTGAAATTGAATTAGGGTTGTGCCAAGATTCAGTGTCTGAAAAATTTTGCTTGTCTGGCTCAGTTAGCCTCTTTACATCCTTATACAAAGGCATTTTTCTTGTAAATTACTTGTTAGTCTTTTCTTTCTCCATTAGTTAGTTGATATATTTTGATATGATTCTGTAGTGAAGTCTTTTCTTTCTTCTCATGTTTTGTGCAGGTGTTCATATCTATTGCCCTTATTCTAGGGGATGGTATTTACAATCTGATAAAGATTATACTGATAACCGCTAGGGAGATGTGGAGGACAAGCTCCGAACAGAATACACTTCCTGTTGCAACAGAGGTTCTTGGTGAGTACAACCAAATACTTCCTAAATATTTCTTTTAACATGTGGTTCCTTTTTTGTTGTGACCAAATTCTGCTCCATACCTGTCTTGTCATTTCGCATGCAAGACATTAGTAAATGTTGTCATGCATCTGTTTACTTTATTGGTACCAACAAAACACTTTATTACAGTGACCTTGAGTGTTGATGTGCATGGCAGCTTGGCTCTGAATCTGTCAACTGAAAACTTGTTTGATCATCTGCCTGCAAAGTTGTTATTTGAAACTGGTGATATTGAGGGGCGTACATTGATGTTAACTTGTTGTAATACTAATAATTTTACCCCCATACACTAAGAATGAGCCATCACAATGCTCTGTTATTATTTGAAAATGAAGCTATGACATGTAGGTTGGTCTGGTTACTAGTTTATCTGATAGTTGAACATGACTTCATTGATAGACCAAGGCAGGGGACCATAATCAGATCTGCATGTCTTTCTTGACTTGGTCTGCTCTAGATTTGAGTGCAAGTATTTAATCTATAAGTTAATTATTTCATATGCATGTTCTCAGCAGATGAGAGTTCTCAACTGCTATCAGAACAGAAGAGGAAGGATGAAATATTTTTAAAGGACAGGATACCCACCTGGTTTGCAGCCTCTGGATACGTGGGCTTGGCAGCGATATCTGTAGCAACAATACCTGTTATCTTTCCTCCTCTCAAATGGTACTTAGTTCTATGCTCTTACATCCTTGCACCTTTCCTTGCGTTTTGCAACTCGTACGGCACCGGGCTGACCGACTGGAGTCTAGCATCCACTTACGGGAAGATTGGACTTTTCATCATTGCAGCATCCGTTGGCCCAAATGGGGGAGTAATTGCAGGGATAGCATCTTGTGCTGTGATGATGTCCATCGTTGCAACTGCTGCTGATCTCATGCAAGATTTCAAGACTGGTTACCTCACCCTCTCATCAGCAAAGTCTATGTTTGTGAGCCAATTAATAGGAACAGCCATGGGTTGTGTAATTGCTCCCCTCACATTCTGGATGTTCTGGACTGCCTTTGATATCGGATCACCCGATGGACCTTATAAAGCGCCATATGCTGTTATAATGCGGGAGATGGCTATACTAGGTGTCGAGGGATTCTCGGAGCTTCCGAAGCATTGCATGGCCATGTGTGGTGGTTTCTTTGTAGCAGCTTTGGCTATCAATCTTGTAAGGGATGTAACTCCCAAGAAGTTCTCACAGTATATACCTATCCCAATGGCCATGGCAGTTCCTTTTTACATTGGGGCTTACTTTGCAGTTGATATGTTTATTGGAACTGTGATATTATTTGTGTGGGAGCAGTTGAATAGGAAAGATGCAGAGGACTATGCTGGAGCAGTTGCTTCTGGTTTGATATGTGGTGATGGGATATGGACAATTCCTTCTGCAGTCCTCTCTATTTTGAGGATTGATCCCCCCATTTGCATGTACTTTGGTCCTTCTGTAAGCAGCTAAATTTAGAAACTTCATGTAGTGTCTGAAACTGAAATGGTTATTGTCCTTGTGTACGTGTAAATATCTGGATGTAATAACTTCTATTTCATTTCCTCTTATGTATCATTGCATATGTTCACGTAAATATTTATGGAAATTATTTTGTCCCTTAAATGTCGAGGGGTGCCTTAACCATTTCCTTTTTGTGCATTCATGTATGCCAATTTATTTTCCTTTCAAGTTGCTTCATTTCAGAGCGTGGAATTTGCTAGTCTTATATTTGCACAATGATATGTTAAAAATTATTCAAAATAATGGCCCACTATTGTACTATTAATTTTAGGTTGCGATTTAATAAAAAAAAAAAAGAGAGGCACATTTCTGTATTTTATAACCAAAATGGAATATTACTTGCGGAGCTGAATACAAGGAGTCATCATAGTTGTACAAGTAAAAAAAAAAAAAAAGGAAGTAATGATATAGCAATATTGTTACGAGGCACGTTGTGACACCTGATGCTGACGAGGGCGGGGAGTGGTCGTCGGTGCAACAACGTACTGACAAGGAACAGCTCCTGGCAGGCTTCTAGGCGGAGGGGCACGTGAATGAATCGTTTACACACCGGAATGAGAGGAATCCTGAGACTGTGTAGGTATGTGACTATACAGTTGAGAATGACTTATATGAATTGATTGGTACTACCTATATCAACAAGATGCATCTTCTTTTCGGAAGCTCATCACTTAAGAACTCCATAGTTAAGCGTGCTTGACTTGGAGCAATTCTGGGATGGGTGACCTCTTGGGAAGTTTTCCTAGGAAGCGTGCGAGTGACGACAAAGCACGCTGAAAAGGCTCGTGTTGATCTGTGGGGACAATCTTCAATCCATAGAGTAGCCAGAGATGTTACAAATGGTATCAAAGCAGCATCTCTCCCAGTATGGTGTGGTTCGGGGACGAACCAAGCAGAAGCTGGTGGGCATGTGACACCTGATGCTGATGAGGACGGGGAGTGGTCGCCTGTGCAAGAAGGCACAGACAAGGAGTGACTACTGACAGGCTTCTAGGCAGATGGACACATAAAAGAACCGTTTACACACCAGAATGAGAGGGGTCTTGAGACTGTTTAGGTATGAGACTATACAGTTGAGGATGACTTATATGAATTGATTGGTACTACCAATACCAACAAGATGCATCTTCATTTCGGAAGCCCATCGCTAAAGAACTCCAGTGTTAAGCGTGCTTGACTTGGAGCAATTCTGTGATGGGTGACTTCCTGGGAAGTTTTCCGAGGAAGCGTGCGAGTGAGGACAAAGAACACTGAAAAGACCCGTGTTGGTCTGTAGGGATAGTCGTCAATCCATAGAGCAGCCAGAGATGTTACAAATGGTATCAGAGCGGCACCTCTCCCAGTACGGTGTGGTTCGGGGACGAACCAAGCGGGAGCTGGTGGGCATGTGACACCCGATGCTGATGAGGGCGGGGAGTGATCGCCGGTGCAATGCAAGAAGGCACCGACAAGGAGTGGCTCCTGATAGGCTTCTAGGCAGAGGGACACATGAAAGAACCGTTTACACACAGGAATGAGGGGATCCTGAGATTGTGTAGGTATGAGACTATACAGTTGAGGATGACTTATATGAATTGATTGGTACTACCTATACCAACAAGATGCATCTTCTTTTCGGAAGCCCGTCACTTAAGAACTTCACAGTTAAGTGTGCTTGACTTGGAGCAATTCTGGGATGGGTGACCTCCTGGGAAGTTTTCCAAGGAAGGTTTCAAGTGAGGACAAAGCACGCTGAAAAGACCCGTGTTGGTTTGTGGGGACAGTCGTCAATCCATAGAGCAGTCAGGGATATTACAAATGGTATCAGAGCGGCACTTAAGAACTCCAGTGTTAAGCGTGCATCTTCTTTTCGGAAGCCCATCACTTAAGAACTCCAGTGTTAAGCGTGCTTGACTTGGAGCAATTCTGGGATGGGTGACCTCTTTGGAAGTTTTCCCAGGAAGCGTGCGAGTGAGGACAACACATGCTGAAAAGACCAGTGTTGGTCTGTGGGGACAATCGTCAATCCATATAGCAGCCAGGGATGTTACACATGTGATGCTTAATGTTATCCCCTTTCGTCTGCTTAAAAAAATGGGATCAGAATGTAGTACAAATTACTGATTCGATCTGAACATTTAGTTGTTCCATTAGAAATTCTTTTCTTTTTTAAAGATAAAGATTTAATAGGCGACTTCTAAGATGGGAGACATGTGTGAGAGACATGATTAAGCCTTTGTTTGGGGAAAAAATTGTTTTTTAACCCTTTTCTCCGTTTTCTCTTTCCGCTGCCACCTCCATCTCACCTACCTTGGACCAACAGTCCATGGTGACAGATCAGATGAAAGAGATGTGGAAGTCGAGTTCGTGGTGCTTGCTGAAAAACTTTGTTTATGGAAGGAAGCATAGATACTGCAAGGGCCCTAAAAACTTTCATAAGGAAGGAACAAATCTGCAAATTGAGAGTAGTGATCGAACTACTTGAGTCAGATGGCATTCAGGAAGAGGTTGAAGCCGTCGGTGAGAGAAAGCAGGAAGAGTTAGAGCAGATGGAGGCCCATTGAGGGTTCTTTTGGAAATAGTTGAAGCAGATCCTGAAGACACCGCAATGATGTTGCCATTTTTTGTCTCTAGTCAATGGAGGTTGAGGTAGGAGAAGAGAGAAAATGGAGTGAAAAAGGAGGAGATAAAATGTTTTTTTTTTTTTTGGTCAATAAAAGTTTAGGTGAGTTGGGTTTGGGGGGGCTCACCAGGGTCACGACAGGCCTCACGGCTCAAAGAGTGCTTACGAAGGTACTTACAGATTACCCACCAACGAGGTCCTCACATTGACAGTGGGATTCGAACTCACGATCTTGTGGGTTATGAGCCTTATCCTTACCAACTGGACCAACCTTCTTTGGCTGATAAGATGAAATTTTAAATTTGAAAATTTTAAGAATTGAGGACAGTACATTCACCATTATACTTTTTTACATCCAAATATTAATTGTACTTATTTAATTACCACAATACGTGAATATCACATCTTATTTTAATTGTCAACTTTGTACTAAATTATTTCAAATATTAATTAACTTATTTAGATACGGACTCAAATAAAATTATGTTGTTTGCTACATTTTTTTTTAGTTCTGCTTCAATTTATTATGTTTATATTATTTAAAATTTCAAATAGTTGTCATCATTTATTTTTATTTTTATATATTTCCAAATTCAAAAAACATTTTTGTAATGCACAAAATACTGCATTAATTATATTAAAAATCACGTATAAGGTAGTATGTTAATTGATAATGTAAAAGTTTTTTGTAACACCCTGTTTTTCCTATGCTTTCTGTAGTGGTATAAACATATTTATATTTGTTTATTTTAGATTAAACCCAAAGGATAATTTTAATTAAACTAAAATCATTTTCTTGTGTTGTTTTATCATATGAAGTCACGGTAAAATTTTCGGGTGAAAATTCAGACGGAAAACCGGTCTGCGTTTTCACTGCTGGTACCAGTTTATTGAGCAGAAAACCTAATTTTGACCCGTGAACGATACGGTTAGTGTTTTTATCATGTTTCCTTCAACTTTGGTTATTTTTAAAATTTTCATTCAAAAATAAAATAAAATATTTTATTCGGGCGAAAACGTCGGAAATTTACGATAAAAAATGCAACCGGGTATGAAATGGAGCGCAAAGAGGAATGAAGTGACTTGAGATGACATGATGGAAGAGGCTCTTACACACTCCAAAAGTATAATCATTATACTTTTCAAATTATAATACTAATCTAATCCAAAAGTTATTTCTCTCTCCTCTTTCCATCCCATCAAGCCTTAACTCTCAAACTTACTCAACAAGCCACTCCATTCCCCTCTCTTCTCCCTCAAGGCCGTGAGCCTCTCCCCCTTCCCCTATATATACCCCTTTCATTTACACTTCCTCACTTCTTCTTCTTCATCACTTCATCACTCTTATACTTCACCTTCTTCTTCATTTTCAACTACTTAAAGCTTGCATTTTTATTTGTCTTTTGCACTTGTGTTCTTCATTAAAGTTCTTCCTCTTGTTAAGGGTAATGCTCTCATATAAATTTCTTTACAAGTTTGTCATTTTATTTCATTATTTGCTTTATGTGTTCTTATTAAGCTTTAGACTTCAAAAATCTCTTAAAAATGGTAGAAAACTCCTTTTGAGTTGAAACCACTTCCTATAGTCTTGTATTTACTTGTATTTTCACATACTAGAAGGTTGTGTAAAACAAAGCTCCCTAACCCTCTCTTTCTAAGGAGGCCGAAACCATGTAATATGGTTTAGGATATGTTGTTTTCATTTCTCCAAAATGATCATGGACTAAGGCTCCTTAATATAGAAGGATGCTAAGTCTAAGTGATTGGAAAGTTTAAAGATTGTATAGTCTATTCATCCTATGATGGTTGTGAACCTAGGATATGTTGTTTTCATTTCTCCAAAATGATCATGGACTAAGGCTCCTTAGTTTATGTTGTAAAACCTAGAATGTAACTCCTTTCATTTTCCAAGATGATCATGGACATGAGCTCCATAATATATTTGGATGCTAAGTCTAAGAGATTGGAAAGTTTAAATCTTTCTAACTTGATTTCCTATGATGGCCGAAACTAGTGTTTTTGGACCTAGGATGTGTTATTGTTATTCTTCTAAAATGATTATGGACTAAAGCTCCTTAATATAGAATGATGCTATGCCCAAAAGATTGGATGATTTAAAGATTCCTAGCTTAGAAATCTCATTAAGGCCGAACCTTAAGGGTTGTGAGCCTAAGATGTTTGGTTTTCATTCTTCCAAAATGATCATGGTTTTGAGCTCCTTACTATGTATGGATGCTAGAACTAAGAGATTGGAAAGTTTAGTGAATGGTAGCCTATTTTACTAGCTTTGGCCGAATACCCTAAGTCTATGACTTAGTGGGATTTTGATTCAACTTTGTTAAATGATCATTGTTTATAAACTCCTAGCACTTGAGGATCATAAATCCATAAGTTGCATAATTTTCGGGAATCCTTAACCCTACTTTATTGTCTTGGCCGAACCTAATACCTTGTGGTTTAGTGTTCTTAGTTGATTTTTAACTTGTGATCTTATGTTTATAACCCTAGACCTCTATCGCCAAGAAAGCGAGGACATTCGTGATTTACGTTTCCAAACATCCAATCCCTTAACTTTCACGGAAGGTAAGATGGGATTGCCTATGGATATTCAATGACTATATGCATGTGTGTATGTGTTTACTTGAATGATTTGAATATTGTTATGATATTGAACCGATACTTGAATGACTTGTTTACTTGAACTATTGTGATTATTACTTGAAGTTGAATATTACTTGCTTTAAAGAGTTATGAATTATACATATGTGATGAACTGTCATTAACTGTGATATTATTGTTGAGAATATATTACTGTTGATTGAAGTTTGAAAAGTCGGACTTGAGTCTGTGCTCAATGATTTTAAGGATTAAAAGCCTTAATAAGCCTTGAATAGAACTTTGAAAGTTTTGGTTCATTTGTAAGAGTTTCTCGTTTAAAATGCTTACTTTAAAAGAATAAGATTCTTGTCTTTAGAAGAAACGTTGAAAGATTTTAAGTCAATAGAAACTACATTGTTATGATCTAAAGCTTTGTACGAGAGAAAACCTTTTTCGAACTATGTGTTTTATGAAGGAAAAACCCTTTGAAAGTATTTTCCATCAAGGATTTCAAAAACAAACGAATTTCCTAAATGTTTTATAAAAGAGTTTGTAAAGGAAAAGATTTTCTCCTAAATGATTTAGAAACGTTCCGGTTACTTGGATAAGTGACCGAGGTTTTGTTTTGGATTTTGATTTTCACTGAGCGAAAAGTAAGTACTCATTAAAGAGAATCTAGTTGCGAGACGTTGCCTCTAGTATTCAATTATATGCACGTGATCTAGGATACGTGTCAAGTACTATGGACCGAGGGTCCTAATCATGATGTTATGGGCTAAGAGTCCTAATCTCGGAATTGAGGACAGTGCGTCCTAATTTCGTTACTGTGGACTAGGTGTCCTTGTCATGTTAGAATAAAACATGGATAAAATCATAAGTGATTTCTACGACCACAAACCTTGACTGCGGCATCAGTCTAAGGCGTTGTGATTGAGCACTCCGACTGCGTGTCCTGTGTTTCTTTAAGTTCAAGTGATGGGGAATTGTGAATAGTCATTAGCTTTGAGCTTCGACTGCGAAAAAGAGTACACACAAAGAAAAACCTTGATAACGGAAAATCTTTTATTCATATGCATTTCCCCTTAGCAGAAGTGCTTAAGTAAACTAGATACAAGGTGGTATCTGAGGGTTAGTCCGATTGGCCCATTTGGAGGCATTCGAGACATTGTGCATCCGGAGACCTTGGTGCACGAGGTTATGGTGGCAACTTGCCAGTGGGCATCAGAGTTTGACCAACTCTTTATTACTTCTACAATGAAACGGTGTTGTTATCTCATGAATTAAGTTAGAGCCTGATTATTGAAGTGTCATTCATCAATTTTATAAAAACGTTTGTTCGGGCATGAGACCCACTGATATAAAACCTGCTCTATCTTATTTGCTAAATACATGTTATTATGCTGCGATGTTGTATGTATCATGCTTATGGTTGTTGTGGGATATATCCTTTTATTGGTATCTCACTCTTGCGTTTCTACTTGTTACTTTCTCTTCCTTCTTGGTATCGTCGCATGCATACGTGCTCAGATGGATCCGAGTATTCTGCTGGTGCCGTCAGCATCGAAGACTGAGGTCTTCGATAACGACGGGAGTGTGGGGGCGTGGCAGATCCACGAGGGGGCTACATCTGCCACATATCAAGGACCCATTACGACCACGGATTTTGATGCTAATGGGAACCCGATACGGAGGACACAGACTGTGGAGACCAGGACGGTTGCGCTCCCTCCTACTTGGATATATCTGCACACGTTACAGGTGACTGGGCTTCTACACGAGCACTTTGATCCAGCTCCACCGATAGAGGATGACCCAGAGGATGAACCTGAGGAAGATCCTGCAGTGGGACTCGAGGAGGATCCTAAAGAGGACCCTGCGGAGGAGCCCTTGGAGGTTATGGAGGAGGACGAGCCGGATTACTATGTCTTAGACTATGACGACGATTTTGACTCCTTGGATGAGGGCAGTGAAGTCATAGATCCATCACCGGAGTTCTCGTCTCGCGGCAGTGTTTGTGGAGATCCTACCTGTAGCCAGTGCTAGTAGCCAGTTTGGAGCTTTGTGGATGTTTTCCGTTAGACTTTTGGCTTGTAGAGCTATCTTTTGAGATGTGGTTCCGGAACCCCCCCTTTCCCGTGTTTTGCTTAACCTCTTTAGTTGTATCTGTAGACCTGTTATAATTCTGTTTCAATGGCCGTTAATAAGGCCTTATTTTGTACCAAACTTGAGTCCCAACTAGGACAGTTATACATGTATGTGTGATTGTTTCATTTCATGTTCTGAGTGTTCATCACTTCTTCTTTCGTTTATAAAAAAAAGGCTAAATTATACTTTTGGTCCCCAAATTGTTTTTCAATGTTCAATTTAGTCCCCAAGTTTTTAAAATGTTCATTTTGGTCCCTAAGTTCTTAAAACTTATTCAATCGAGTCCTTCCGTCAAGTTGACTAACGGACATGGACGTTGACCCCAAAATAATGGTCCCCAAATTGTTTTTCAATGTTCAATTTGGTCCCCAAGTTTGTTTTTCAATGTTCAATTTGGTCCCCAAGTTGTTTTTCAATATTCAATTTGGTCCTCAA
Organism: Echinosophora koreensis; assembly: GCA_035048595.1. NCBI lineage: Eukaryota > Viridiplantae > Streptophyta > Magnoliopsida > Fabales > Fabaceae > Echinosophora > Echinosophora koreensis. The sequence continues at coordinate 1,097,613 of JAPCYP010000047.1, read as the reverse complement.
TTCCAATGCACCAGACGGGGTTAACGTCCATGTCCGTTAGTCAACTTGACGGAAGGACTCGATTGAATAAGTTTTAGGAACTTAGGGACCAAAATGAACATTTTAAAAACTTGGGGACCAAATGGAACATTGAAAAACAATTTGGGGACCAAAAGTATAATTTAGCCTAAAAAAAAAGGGAGATTTTTAAGTATCATTTTCAGTAACATTATTTATAAAGAAGGTTTATTTTCCGAAAGCGACCAGTATTTAAACAAATTTTAATTCCGCAACGGGTAACCATGTGATACCAAGTTAGGGTGTCACATTTTTCACTAGTAATGTATCAAAATAAACTCTTCAAAATATCAAGTTAAAAGGGGTAAAATGTGTGATTATATAATTTTGAAATGACTTTTGAGCTTATTTAAGTTAATCAATTAGGTAGTCAAATCAGATAATTCAATTTATAATTAGTTAGCATTCAGTTAGCTAGTTTTATTGACTCCAAATGTATTGTTATATTTTTTTAAGCAAAAATTGGCATGCAAAAGCATCACAATAGAGAAGAAAATCCCAACTAGGTTGGTACCTTAATCCCTATCTATCATATGTATTTTGTTATATATGAACCAACATACAGAGGAATGATCAATCAATCTAGTTTTCATTCTAAGATCTTCACGTTCAATATGATAGCATATGTGATCTTTTTCTCTGCAAGTTCTTGATATTCGTTCGTTCTCTTTCCTAGATCTCTTTGTTTTCTACTTTTTCTGTTCATCCTCATCTTTCAGCTGCTACCGAACATGGATCTTGTACGACATGCTGATAATGCAATGAGCCCCTTCTATCTTCAATCTTCAGACAATCCTAGTCCGATTCTTGTTTCTCAGCCATTGTCTGGTGAGAATTACAGCTCATAGAGTCGTGCCATGAAGACAACTTTGTTGGTCGAAAATAAATTTGGCTTTGTCCATGGCTCCATCTAGTTTCCCGATGAATCCAACATTCCACTTTTATAAGCTTGGCAGAGGAACAACAATATCGTGGGTTCCTGACTCCCGAGTTTCATCTCCAAGGAAATTACAACAAGTGTCGTTTACTCCAATTCTGATGAAGAAATTTGGAGCTACCTTCGTGACAAATTTCAGCAAGAGAATGACAATCACACCTAATTGAAGAAGGAATTGATGAGTTTCTCCCAATGATCCCTCACCATGAATCAATACTTCACAAAACTGAAATGCATTTGGGAAGAAATTTTTGAGTACCTTCCAATTCATAGCTGCACTTATGGTGGGGTTCGATCTCTAGTGGAGCACCATCACACGAATTATGTGAGTTGTTCTCTCAAGGGTCTTAATGACTTCTTTTCCCAAATTAGAGATTAGATTTTGCTGATGGATCCTACACCTCCCATCAACAAAGTTTTCTCTCTGATTATTCAAGAAGAAAAACAAACAGAGATTGCTACCATGGCTGTACAATAAGATACTCAAGTTGCTTTTGTTGTTCAACATACTTCTAGTAAGCTTATAGATGCTAAGTCCAAGACTGCCAAAGAAAATACACCTTTATGCACTCATTGTGGAATCTTGGGTCATGTCAAGCATAAATGTTATAAATTGCATGGCTATCCCCTTGGCTACAAGAAAATCACCAAAACTGGTCTCTCAACCATAGTTTATCAAGTTTCAGATAGTGTTCCTGTAAATGATGCATATACAAGTCTGCAATTGGCCACTCAACAATACCATCAATTGCTCAATTTGCTGCAAACTCATATATCAGAGGATCCTAGTCCCCAAATGGAGTCCAATGATCTTTCTTTCCACTTTCCTAGGATGATTTTATTTGTCACTTCCAATTCTTTTAAACACAGTTCCAACTTTTGGATATTAGATTCTTGAGCAACATCACATATTGCTTGTATTTCTCATGTTTATTTTTCCTCGTATACATATTTATTAAACATATTTGTCATTCTTCCAAATGGAAGAAAAATTACCGTATCTGGAATATGAACAATGACTTTGTCTCCTAATATTTTCTTTCCAATGTTCTTTACATTCCTACCTTTCATGTTAACCTTCTTTTAGTTACTTTCGTGTTGCAACATTCATGATATAGCATAACTTTTCCACCGATTCATGCATCATCAAGGACAAACACAGGTCGAGGATGATCGAAAAAGATGAAGTGTGGGAAAGTGTTTTGGATGAAATAATCCCTAAGTTTTGATGTTAACAAAAAGGATTAAATTTGTATGGCAAAGTGTTCGTTAAGATCTGACATGCTCTATCTAGTCTTGCAGGGATAGTCTAAATTTTATATGTTAAGGAAACCTCGAAAGAGTTAATATCTGCCTCCAATCAAGTAGACGAGCTGTTCAAAATGAATGGTATATTTATTTATGTTAATATGGTTGAATAAACGGAATAATGAACATTCTTAGTAGACGAGATTTTATCTTATGTGAGTAGACGAGCCTTGAGTGCCACGTCAGTAGATGGAGATCTAAGTTACTCACCGATATATAGCAAGTCCAAAGACTTGATAGTAGACGAGCAAAATTGGTAAACATCCTTTTCCCTCCATTGATAATGTTCTTTTAGTAAATGGTTTAAAACATAATCTGCTGAGCATAAGTCAATTATGTGATAGTGGATATGATGTTTCCTTTAATAAGAACATGTGTAATGTCAAGAAAAATGATGGATCAATTTTATTCACTGCTAAGAGGCAAAACAATTTGTATAAAATTGACTTGGAGGACCTCTCAAATCAAAGTGTTTCATGTTTAGTGTCTATTGAAGATGAGCGATGGATTTGGCATAAAAGGCTAGGTCATGCAAGCTTGAGATTAATCTTAAAGCAAAATAAGCATAACCTCGTGAGAGGGCTACCAAATCTTAAGTTCAAATCTGATGCTCTCTGTGATGCATGTCAAAAGGGAAAACAAGTCAAAGGTTCTTTTGAATCTAAGAATGTTGTTAGTACCAATAGACCACTAGAACTACTACACCTTGATCTTTTTGGTCCAACAAGGATTGCTTTTATCAATGGTAAGAAATATGGTCTAGTCATTATAGATGGCTACACAAGATGGACATGGGTTATGTTCCTAGCTCACAAGGATGAGTCCTTCAAGGTCTTTCCTATATTCTGCAAACGTGTACAGAATGAAAGAGGCATGTGTATCACTTCAATCAGAAGTGACCATGGGGGAGAGTTTGAAAATGAGCTATTTCATAAGTTCTGTGAAGAAAGTGGTATTCTTCACAATTTCTCAATACCTAGAACACCACACCAAAATGGTGTGGTAGAGAGAAAGAACAGATCTCTTCAAGAGATGTCTAGAACTATGCTCAATGACAACTCTGTCTCTAGACACTTCTGGGCTGAAGCTGTTAATACTGCTTGCTACATTCAGAACAGAATATACATTAGACCAATCTTGAACATGACTCCTTATGAATTGTGGAAGGGTGAAAACCAAACATTTCATATTTTCATCCTTTCGGTTGTAAATGCTATATTCTAAATACTAAAGATCAACTTGGTAAGTTTGATGCAAAAGTAGACAATGGAATCCTATTAGGATTTTCTGAAACATCAAAAGGCTTTAGAGTATATAATTCTAGATATCTAGTAGTAGAAGAATGTATACATGTTAAGTTTGATGACAAGCAGCCTGATAAGAAATTATCAGAGCTAGATGAAGCTTTTGCAGATCTTGATTTAAACATCTCAGGAGAGACAACAGAGGTAAAAGCTGATGATCAAGTGGAAGACCCTCCTCAACAACCAGAAACATCTACCTCTCAACAAGATAATGTTCAGAGATCTTGGCATTTCAATAATTATCATCCATCAGATCAAATCATTGGAAACCTCAATATGATAAGCTGAGAACCAGATCAACATTCAGAGAGCGACTGGATTCTAGCTATGCAAGAAGAGCTAAATCTGTTTGAGAGAAGTGATGTCTGGACTCTGGTACCCTTGCTTAAAGACAAATCTGTTATAGGAACAAAATGGGTCTACAGAAACAAGCTTGATGAGAATGGTAAGGTTGTAAGAAACAAAGCAAGACTGGTTGCACAAGGTTATTCTCAAGAAGAAGGTATAGATTACACTGAAAATTTTGCACCTATTGCTAGATTAGAAGCAATTAGGATTCTACTTTCCTTTGCTGCACATCATAATATAATGCTTTTTCAAATGGATATAAAAAGTGCTTTTCTAAATGGCTTTATTAATGAAGAAGTATATGTAATGCAACCTCTGGGTTTTGAAAGTGAAACCCAACCTGAACATGTATATAAGCTTAAGAAATCTTTATACGGCCTGAAACAAGCCCCTAGAGCTTGGTATGATAGGCTAAGTTCATTTCTAATGGAAAATGGCTTTAATAGAGGAAAGGTTGATACAACCTTGTTTAGAAAATCCATTAAATCCAATTTTATAGTAGTACAAATTTATGTTGATGACGTCATATTTGGTGCTACTAATGAATCTCTATGCAAAGAGTTTTCTAAGTTAATGCAGAAAGAATTTGAAATGAGCATAATCGGAGAACTCAAGTTCTTTATTGGACTTCAAGTTAAACAAACTATGGACGAGGTGTACATCCATCAAACCAAGTATACAAAGGAACTCCTAAAGAAGTTCAAGATGGATGATTGCAAACCAATGAATACTCCTATGCACCCCACGTCCATACTGAACAAAGATGATAAAGATAAAAAGGTAGACCAAAAGGTATACAGAGGTATGATAGGATCTCTTCTATATCTTACTGCGTCCAGACTTGATATTATGTTCAGTATTTGTTTATGTGCTCGATTTCAATCTGATCATAGAGAATCTCACTTATCAGCAGTTAAGAGAATATTTAGATATTTGAAAGGTACTACCAATCTGGGTTTGTGCTTTAAGAAAAATGAAGATTGCAGATTAGTTGGCTTTTGTGATGCTGACTATGCTGGAGACAGAATTGAAAGAAAAAGTACCAGTGGAGGATGTCACTTCATTGGAGCTAATCTTGTCTCATGGTCAAGCAAAAGACAAAGTGCCATTGCATTATCAACTGCTGAAGTTGAGTATATTTCAGCTGCTAGTTGCTGCTCATAACTTCTATGGATCAAACATCAATTGGAGGACTATAATGTGTTTATAAGTAGTATTCAACTTATGTGTGATAATACTGCTGCAATTAACTTATCTAAGAATCCAATACTGCATTCCAGAGCTAAGCACATAGAGATCAAACATCATTTTATAAGAGATTATGTGCAAAAATGTGTTTTTGATATACAATTTGTAGATACTGACCATCAATGGCCAGATATCTTTACTAAACCTCTTGCTGATGACATATTTATTTTTATTAGAAAACATATCAACATGCTATATGTGGATTGATTATGTTATTCAGACTTGAGAAATTTTGTTATTGATGTATGTAAGCATTACAAGGTTATTACAAGTTTTAAATGCGCGTCCATTGCATACCGCGTCCATTGTTTTTGTGCCGCGTCCACTGCATGTTGCATCCATGCTTGCTTGTTGCTTGAACCCGTCTACACATACATTATTTATTAACTGCATTTATTTTGTCTAAAAGACAAATTTATTATATATTCTCTCTGCTGAGTTAGTATTTCCATCTAAACCTTTTTGATTTATTTTCAAAACGAAAACCCTTTGAAATTCAAAACCTTTAAAACAAAACCCTTCCCTCTGAGGAAACTTTACGTTAACCTTCGTCTTCAAACTCACACTACAACTCTCTGTTTTCTGACTCGCAAAACCCTAACCTTCTTTCATCAACCATGGCCTCCTCATCTGAGATTTTCAATGTTGAAAAACTGAAACTTGCCATGAACATCATTTTGATTTCGGGATTTTGAAAGATTACAACTTGGATGTAAGCAAGTTTATCACTGCCGCTGGTTGGGACGGCATGTTCGTTGAAAGGGTTTCTATTTACCCAGACCTGATTAAGGCTTTCTGGAGGAACCCTCAGGTAACAGTTACTAAAATCTCTGGTACTGTTGTTGGGAGAAGAATAGTGGTCTCTGAAAAGACCATCTCTGATGCTATTAATTGCTCTCAAGAAGAAGAGGTTATCACTGAAACTTGGGAGAATGATCTTGGTGGTTCCGAAGTAATAACCGCCTTGCTAATGAGACAAGACACAGTGAGAAATCATTCATGGAAATCTGTAGAAATAAAGGATGATGTCCGTATCCTTCATCAAATGTTGAATAAGGTTATTCTTCATAAAGTAGGGTCGAAGGATAATTTGTCTGCCCTACATAAGTTTTGCCTTTGCCATCTCATTACAGAGACCAAAATCAACCTTCCCAGAATTCTATTTGGTAGGTTCAAGGATGCTGTAGTCACGAGGAAAAAGATTTCTGAAATTCCTTACTGCCATCTTCTATCAAAAATATTCAAGTCACAAAAGCTGTATGACTTTATTGCTTCTAGGCCGAGTGAAGAACAAGACAGAATTCTGCCAGAGAAGGGTATGTCAACTGCTATTTTTGGCAAAATGAACATTGCCAATATGAACCTGAGCACTTACACTGCCATTGCCCTAGCTAAGCAAGAAGAATTACTCAAAGTTAAAGAAGAACAAATTGAGCAAAACAATGTTGAGGTTCTAGGAATGAAGAGAACATACAAGAGGAAGACTGTGGCTGTTAGGACAAAAGTTTCTAAGAAGCCTGCTACTGGCATTGTTATTAGGGGAACCTACTGCAGAGGTCCCTCAACATGCCAGAACTCAGAAAAGGAAAAAAAATTTGATCCTATCTCATAATGAAGATAATGAGGATGATGAGGACAGAGTTCCCATCAGTGCTATCCTGAAGAAACAAAAGGCTATCAGTGCTGCTGTTCCAACTAGAAGACAGCAACCTCAAAGAAAAGCCAAGACTGCCATGACTACTGAGGTAACTCTTCCTGCTAATGATCCTGTTCAATTAGCAGTAGATGCCTTAGTTTCTAGTCTAGAGGATAGAATGGATATAGTCTCTGCATGTGATGTGTCTGTAAACCAACATGATGATGTATATGTCCCCTCACCACCCTCACCACAACAACCACAAATAGCCTCACCACAACAACCAAAATTCCAACCTCTAATATCTGAGGATGATCCCTGGTTTAATCAACCAGATGATGGCATTATCCTTAGTGTCCCCTTTCCTAAGATGAAAAAGATATCATTTCCATACACTCCTCCTTCTGAACTTTATGATGGTAAGTCTGAATCATTGGCCAAAGTTAAGAGGGATTGAAGAATTTTATACCATACTCATGAACCACAACCTGTTTCAAACAAACCCTGGTACCCCTTGCCTGAATATGAGTATGAAACTGAAATTATTGTAAAACCATGGTATAAACCTCATCCTGATATTCCCCGTGACCCTCTTCCATCCAAAATGTTCAACAAACATGGACCTCTAGTCACTCACCTACCACAAAACAAATTTCCTCTCAGAAAAATCTATCCAAATCTTGTAAAATACCCTCCCTTCAAACCCTTCACTGATGGTGTAGAAAGACATATAATTTATGACTGGTCTAAGGATCCAGCTAAGAAAGACCTGCAAGATGTTATATACAAAAGTCTAGACCCTACAGACACGTTCCCATCATTATGGATAACAAGACAAAATGGAAAACCTTCATTCAGCCAAGGGAATATGGCAAGGCATCTGACATCATTGATCACATTATGTATGCCATGCTGAAGTCAGAATTTGACCTCTTCAGGGTTGTAAGGGCTGCCAACTTTGTACCTCCAACCTGGCTGAGACATTCTTTGAAGGATACAAAGATTGGAATCAAGCCTTATATGATGTGTCCAAGATTGCCAATGATAGATCTCAACAAGGACAATGACAGGAAGAAACAAAGGAATACTGGAAAAATGCCTTTTCCAGAGTCCTGCATGATTAACCCTGATGATGTTAGTGATATAGATCAAAATATCATAGACTTTTGGCTGGCACAACCTATTGAGCTTATTCAGGAAGATGTGGCTATTGATATCTGGAAAGCTCACTTAGTAAAATGTACAGAAGAAGCATCTTCATCTGGTTTAACTTTAGAATAGAAGATGTTCATTCCCAAGGTTAGAGGCAAGTGTGGACCGTCCAATTTCAGACACTTCATTTATAAGGACATTTTGGGTGTTCCTACCATCAGTCCTATCTATGAAGAAGAAGAAGTCCACTGGGCTAAAGAGCTGCCCCCAACTATTCTGCAAATCACTGACTCACCTCCACCCTCTCCACCTTCTGAGCATACTGAAGAAGAGATTATTGTGGAAGACTCTGGTATGGAGATTGACTCTGCTGCACTAGTCACTGCTAATGAGGAAGTTGCTCAATCTTATTCTAGACCAAGCACTTCTGGAAAGTCATCATCTCAGCCATTAGCTATAACTGTAATTCATCCAGAGCAACCTCAAACTTCAAGAGCTCTAGACACACTTCCAAGTCAAGCTCATTCTCAAGAAAGTGCTAAAAGTTCAAGACCAACACTCTCACTGCCTCCAAACTTTGAAGAAATTATTGGGAGAATTGTCGAGGAGAGAGTAAAAGTTGAGGTCAAAGAGCTAGTGAAGGAACAAGTTGCAGAAGCTCTGGCTCCCACTAATGCAATGATGAACCAGATGACGAACATCATGCTGAGCTTGTTGGAACCAAATTAATTTGGATTAAATAATCTCTAAGTTTTGATGTTAAGTAAAAGGATTAAATTTGTATGACAAAGTGTCAGTTAAGATCTAACAAGTCTTATCTAAGTCTTACAGGGTATTCGAGATTCAATATGATAAGGAAATCTCTTAAAAGTCTATATCCGCGTCCAACCGGGTAGACGAGCCTTTCAAATTATATGGTATATTTTTAAGAATATGCTCTAGTAGACGGAATATTGAACAGTACCTTAGACGGGCTCTACTCTAATTTGAATAGACGAGCTATAGAAAAAAGCGTGTAGACGAGCTCTTTACTCATGTAAGTAGACGAGCGTATGTGCCACGTCAGCAGACGCAAATTTAAGCTATTCACCGATATGTAGCAAGTCCAAAGACTTGATTATGGACGAGCAAAATTTGCCACGTCACTGGACGAGCTAAAGTTGAATTTTAGCTATGAGCGTATAGACGCATTTTTTTTAAGTAGACGAGCTCTTCACTTGAAATGAATGCTTGATATAATCAGAATTCATATCTCGACCATATAGAAATATTTATTTCAAATGATTGATATTTATTTCAATTATATGATGGTCCTTCTTATTTGTTATTAACGGTTTTATTGTCGTGTTTCTATAAGAGAGACATAGTACATATGAGGAATTGCAAAATGCAAAATAGTATAATGCAAAATGACTTGTATCCTGTCACCTTTTACGCTGGAATAGCTGGAATTTATACAAGAAAGGCAAGACAGTTTTTCAAGTTGCATTTGCTCAGAGGTATGCCCGTTTCATGCAAGAATGTTGTCATATAGTACAATGGCCATGAGCAAGCTGAGTCACAACGGATATTACATTGTTGATTCTATCCCCAGATGGAAAAATTCAAAGACAACCGTTGAAGAATTTGAAGAGAAGATCAAGGTCTCTATAAATAGAAGACCAAGACCTTTGAAGAAACAACTTTTGCACATATACAGAAATCTCAAGAAATCTCTTGCTAGCAAACATTCTTTTATTCTTTCAGAAAGCAAAAGTCTGTAATATCTTAGCTTGAATATTGTTATAATATTCATCTCATCTGAAACTTTCATATCCTCACACATAGTGAGTTAGAAGATCAAAAGAAACTAAATCTCTTTGTTAGAGGTAGAGCCTGAAGAGGCTTGGTAAGAAAGGAATACTTGTGAGCCTGGAGAGGTGTTGAATACTTGCTGTAATCCATTTGGAGAATAGTGGAGAAAAAACCTTCAAGTAGAAGGGACTGGACGTAGCTCTTGGTTGGAAGAGAGTGAACCAGGATAAAACAATTTGCGTGTATCTTCTAATCCCTTATCTCTCTAGTTTTACTTGTTTATACTAACTGTGGGGATTTGAACTTGAATTTGTTATTCTTTCAAAAGTTTGTTTTTCTGTGTGTTTGCTTCTGCCTCTTTATCTTTGTGTGAGAAAACTTTTCTTGAAAAGGGTGTTTTCAAAAAATATTAACAAACACAATTCAACCCCCTCCTTCTTCTTGTGTTTGCCTGTATCAACTTCAGAGCTTCCAACAAAGCCAGAATCTGCCAACACAAATCCCTGTCCCTCCACCAAATCCAAATCCAAACTCACCTCCTCCACCTCCTCCATCTTCTTAAGCCTGTCTTTTTATTTTATTCTTACTGACAACGATGGTCCACTTTCCTTACCTTTTTGTCAGATGACAAAAAAGGGGGAGAACTGGAGAGAATTAAATTTTTTAAATATATGAAAGTCAGTTTCTCTTTCTGAAAAATATTCTTTTGTCTGCATATGTATGTGTTCTTTTGTCTTATATGTTTGCATAGTTGTTTTTATGCTCTGATGATATATTTTGTCTGATAAGTAGCTCTACTGATATGATAAGTATTATGTGATATATGCTTATCTGTTTCTCTGATCATATCTTATTCTATTATTCTATTCCTGTTAAGTTTGATTACTTTGTCTTAGGGGGAGCTTTGTAAGGTCTCTTAGACTTTGCACACTCATTTAATTAGTTTTTGTCATCATAAAAAAGGGAGAGATTGTTGGAACCAAAGTGTTTTGGATTAAATAATCTCTAAGTTTTGATGTTAACAAAAAGGATTAAATTTGTATGGCAAAGTGTTAGTTAAGATCTAACATGCTCTATCTAGTCTTGCAGGGATATTCGAAATTTTATATGTTAAGGAAACCTCGAAAGAGTTAATATCCGTGTCCAACCAAGTAGACGAGCTGTTCAAAATGAATGGTATATTTATTTAAGTTAATATGGTTGAATAGATGGAATACTGAACAGTCTTAGTAGACGAGATTTTATCTTCTGTGAGTAGACGAGCCTTGAGTGCTACGTCAGTAGACGGAGATCTAAGTTACTCACCGATATATAGCAAGTCCAAAGACTTGATAGTGGACTAGCATAATTTGCCACGTCACTGGACGAGTTAAAAAGATATTTTAACTTTGAGCATATAGACGCACTATGATAAGTAGACGAGCTCCTTCTTACTGCGAATTCTTGATATAATCAGAATAACTATCTCGACCACATAGAAGTATTTATTTCAAATGATTGATATTTATTTCAAGTATATGTTGGTCCTTCATATTTGCTTTAACGGTTTTATTGCCTTGTTTCTTTGAGAGAGACATAGTACAATGAGGAATTGCAAAAGTAAAATAGTACAATGTAATACGCCTTGTACCCTGCCACCTTCAACGCTGGAACAGCTGGAATTTGTGCAAGGAAGGCAAGACAGTTTTTCAAGTTGCAATTGCTCAGAGGTGTGTCCGTTTTGTGCAAGAATGATATATAGTACATTTCAGAATGACCACAAGCAAGCTATGAGTCACAATGGATATTATGCAATTTGATTCTATCCCTAAACGGAAAAATTCAAAAACAACCGTTTAAGAATTTCAAGAGAAGAGAAAGGTCTCTATAAATAGAAGACCTCATCACTTGAAGAAAGAACTTTTGCTCATACAGAATTCTTGCTAGAAAAACTCTTACAAGCTCAATTCTTTTATTCTTTCAAAAGCAAAAGTATGTAATACCTTAGCTTGAATATTGCTATAATATTCAACTGATCTTAAACTTTTATATCCTCACACATAGTGAGTTAGAAGATCAAAAGAAACCAATCTCTTTGTTGGAGGTAGAGCCTGAAGAGGCTTGGTAAGAAAGGAATACTTGTAGCCTGGAGAGGTGTTGAATATTTGTTGTAATCTATTTGGAAATAGTGGAGAAAAACCTTCAAGTAGAAGGGACTGGACGTAGCTCTTGGTTGGAAGAGAGTGGACCAGGATAAAACGACTTGCGTGAATCTTCTAATCCCTTATCTCTTCAGTTTTATTTGTTTATACTAACTGTGGGGATTTGAACTTGATTTTGTTAAGTCTTTAAAAGTTTGTTTTTTTGTGTGTGTGCTTCGGCCTCTTAATCTTTGTGTGAGAAAACTGTTTTAACAGGTTGTTTTCGAAAATTATTAACAAACACAATTCAACCCCCCTTCTTGTGTTTGCCTGTGTCAACTTCAAGGTTCACTTGAATTTATTTGTTGCCAACTAAGGCAAAACCTGCTAGTTGTGTTATGAATTTTTCTTGAATGATTAAGACTCAATTTGGCACAATGATTAAACAATTCAAGTCAGATAATGCCAAAGAACTAGACCTCATTGATTTCCTAAAACAAAAAGGCACGCTTCATCAATTTTCTTGTGCATACAATCCAGAACAAAATGCTGTTGTAGAAAGAAAATTTATGCACCTCTTGAATGTGGCTCAATCATTGTTGTTCCAGTCTAGAGTTCCTCTAACCTTTTGGGGGCCCGTTTATACATTACAAAATTTCTCATCAATAGAGTACATTCTCCACTTTGATGCAATAAATCATTCTATGAGTTGTATCACAAAGAGCCTACTACAATAGTTTAGATTTTTGGGGTGCTTATGTTTTGCCTCAGCTTTGCCCTTTCACGGAACCAAATTCAATCTAGGGGTAGTACCCGTTGTTTTTGTTGATTACCCCTTTGGATACAAAGGTTACAAGTTATGACTTACAACACAGAAAATTCTTCATCTCTAGGGATGTTATATTCATGAACAAACCTTTCCCTTTCACAACACCACGCTAACTTGTGATCCTATAGACATTTTTCTGACATAGTCATCCCAAAGCCTCAGCTTGATGCACCATTCTACCCTGACCATGCACCTTCTAACCCCATAGTTGCTAGACTTGTTCCTATTTCATCTCCGAATCCAACACATATTCTTAGAAAATCCACTAGAGTATCCAAACCACCAACCTATCTCAAAGATTACACTTTTTCCTTGTCCCGTACAAAACCCGCCTACCCTATACAAAACCATTTTACCTGCACAAATTTGTCACCATCCTATAGAAATTACATTTTACATGTTTAAATCCATCTAGGAACCTAAATTTTATCGTCAAGGTGTCAAATTCTAGCAACAGAGGCAAGCCATGACTGATGAACTCAATGCAATTAAGGCTAATAATACTTGGTCTGTAGTTCATCTGCTTGCAAACCAGAATGCCACTGGTTGTATGTGGATCTCAAAAAGTGAAGTACAAGTCAGCTGTGTTAGCCCAAGTGGTCTCTAACAAGTATTAGAATCCTAGAGGGGAGTGAATAGGATTAAAAATATTGTCGCAAAATTTTCAAAAAAATTTCTTGATTGAAGGTATGATGCATTTAACTAAAGCATGTATTGAATCTTTAGATGACGTAAACGTAAATGAATTGATGATAAAACAAGATTATAACAAATACAATTCAATTCTACATCAATTAAACCCTAATATGTAATGCAAGATTGAAATTAAAGAGAGAAGGGTTAAGAAGAATTGCAAACCGATATTTTTATTGGTTCAATCACAATTTCTTGTGATCTAATTCCAGTCCCACAACCACCGGTGTGAGAGTTCCTTCACTAATCAGGATCTTGAGTACAACGTTCAAGAAATTTTACACCAGAGATATCCCACTCTGCAACCTTAACAAAACCAGGGATTCCACACCCTGAATCCAACCCAGAAGAAGATTCCTCACTTCTTCTAAACAAAGAACGTAAAAAACAAGAAAGTAGAAGAGGTTTGAATCACTCTTTGAAGTTAGATTAGTAGCCAAGGGCCACACTCAACATGCAAGGGTCAGTTGCAGGGATACATTCTCACCTGTAGTAAAGCTGACAATTGTAAAAGTTTTACTTTCCATTGTTGTAGTCAAAGGTTGGTACATATTACAATTGGATGTCAACAATTCATTTTAAATGAAGACTTATTTGAGGAATTTTACATGGAATTGGCACTATGATACTCAGTTCAAGAGGAGAATATAGTGTGAAAACTGCACAAATCCATTTATGGATTAAGGCAAGCATCACACCAATGGTTCCATAATTTTTCTTATGCCCTAATGCAAAGTGAATTCTGCTCTCCAAAAATGATTATATTCCCTCTTCATCATAGGTTCTGTTTCCACGTTGGTGATCCTCCTAGTTTATGTTGATGGTATATTTCTAGCTTGTCCAAACCCTACCAGGATTGCTATAGTCCAAAACATGCTTCAGAAATCTTTCAAGTTGAAGGTTTTGGGTTATTTGAGGTACTTCCTTAGCCTGGAAATTGCAAGATCATCTAACGACATTTGTTTGTTCTAAAGGAAATATGTCTTATCTTTACTAGAGGACATAGGTTCCTAGCTGCTAAATCAGTCACCCTACCTATGGATTCCAACCTAAGGCTGTCGGCTTTAGATAGTGAACTTCTACATGATGTCTTTGCCTATAGGCGCCTCATTGAAAAACTCATGTACCTCACCATTTCTTGGTTTGATATTACTTATGCAATCAATAAACTGAGCCAATTATTCAAGAAGTGCATCACCTGCTCAGATACATCAACCATTCACCAGGTCAAAGCCTTTCCTTTCCAGCATCTTCCTCACTTAAGCTTAGTATGTACGCAGATGCTAATTGGGGAAGTTGTCCTGACATTCGCAGAACAACTACTAATTTTTGTATTTTCCTTGGTGATTCCTTGATATCTTAGAAATCTAAGAAGCAACATTCGGTCTCTAGGTCCTCAATAGAAGCAGAGTACTGTGCTTAGCATGTGTTGTAAGTGAATTGTTATACCTTTAGAATTAACCATTGCACTCTGAAGTTCCTGCTCCAACAACAATGCTCTTTTGTGACAACTAGACTACTATTCACCTAGCCTCTAATCCTACCTTCCATGAAAGATCTAAACATGTAGAAATCGTCTGTCATTTCAATTAGAACATGTAGGCTCTGGCTTCCTTAAGCTTATTCATGTCAAGTCTCAGTACCAACTTGCTGACCCGCTCACTAAACATGTCACATCAGCAAAATTCCACTCCTTAATGTCCAAGTTGGGAGTACTTGATATCTGTGATCCAACTTGATGTGATCAAGGATTGATCACTAAACATTTGAGGATCTTTATTTGATTTCAAGTGCTAAGAATTCAAGATCAAACACAAACTAGAACAATAGAATGAAGCTTGATTCTCAAGTGAGAATCAAGAGAAAAAAAAAGAGTAGAAGAGCACAATTATATATGAATTGAAATGACAAGAACAAGAATTAAAGTGCAGAATTTAAATTGCAAGAATTAAAGAACATAAAATAGAAAATGGAAGAGGTAGAGAAGAAGAAGAAGGCGCCACAATCAATGCTTCATTGAGATGAAGATTGAATTGATAAGCCAAAGGAGGATTCACCACTTGAATAAGGATATTCAAGATAAGAATCAAAGGTTCAATCCAAGAATCAAGAAGAGGAGAACTATTAACTCTCTCTAGAATTCTCAAGTGTGAGAAAACTCAAATGTATTCAAAAACTTCTAAAATGAATTACATGAAGCCTATTTATAGGCTCATCTTACTTAAGATGCAAGCTAGTCTTACTTAAGGTACAAGTTAATCTAACTTGAAGTGCAGGCTATTATTCTAAGTCCTAATGGGTTTGGAACACTCTTTAGCCCAATTACAAGCGTACCTAAATCAAAACCCGTACAGAATTTCGCGCTAAACTTGTAGCCCAATTTTAGTCATGATAGACGCTGAATCAGGTCTTGAGTCAAAAATAAGATTTGTAGATAATCTTCTAAGCTTTCCAACTCATCCAAGATCACTTCAATCGGACATCCACAACTCAAGAAATAGCCAAAATAGTGAAGCATGTTTAATTTGGATTTGCTTCAAAGTTGATTTGCCCTCATTGGCCCATTAAGGTTGTGGTTCCTAGGATCACATCACAACTCAAGGGAGAGTACCACTTAATTAAGTTAATCAATTAGTTAGTTAAATCAATTAACTCAGTTTGTAATTAGTTAGCATTCACTTGTACTCAGTTAGCTAGTTTCCCCTCCAAATGTATTTGTTATAAATCTACCAACATACAGATATGATCAATCAATCCAATTTTCATTCTGAGATCTTCTCATTCAATAGAGCGCTTATAATAAATAATTCAATAGAGCATATACAGAAAATACATATATTTCCCCCTACTAAAAAGATTGTAACATGCAAGATGTAGATGTAGAATACAGTAGCTACTGCAAAAGAGAAAACCCTCGTTATGGTATCCTTTTTCCTTCAAGACTCCCACCATCATTTCCTTATAATCAGTTGGAAATATTCCTTCTAAAAGAAAATTTAAAAGTTTTCAAGTGGGTGAAAGGGGTTTACAGTTTCTCAAATGAAAAAGTGGGGTTGGAGAACCAGCTGGCAAAGCCAGGGCCAGGCCGGCTATCTGTCAATTTAGCAAAACAATGACATTTTTGTTTTCTAATTTAATTTGAGAATCTAGTTCGTTGGTATTTTTATTGCCATTACAATGTCGTATTCTCTTTGTGAATGGAAAATCTAATATTCCCTCTGATCCTATATATAAAAGGCAAAATCTTAAAACACACAGACCAAGAAAATATATTGAAATAAGCTATTTATAATTAATATTCATATAAATTTACAAATTTAACCCTTCAATAATTAATGAACAAACCTACTTGGATATAAAGTTGATATTGTCTCGTAAATATAAACCCTATTATAAATAAGGATAAAATTGGAAATGAATATTTAGTATTTATCAAAATACATACATGTCTCTTATATTTTGGACCAAATAAAAGTAGTCTGAGAGAGTATCATCAAGCCAACCCAAAGTCGCAATTCTGAAAATTGGCCAATAAGTCACATGGCACAGATTGTGACATCTTGGACAGAAAACCCACTAACCTTCATACGAATCTTTTTCAACAAATTTGTGACAAATTGGAGAACACAAACCATCCATTTTAGTGGGTTATCTAAAATTATGGCGATAAATTTGCTAGATGACAGGATGTATACCTGCTTTTTTATTTTATTTTATAGGTGTTATTTAATCATTTATACTATTCTAATTCTTTGTCCCTCAGACCTTCACTTATATATTTGTCCGCATAAGCATCAAAGATAGCGAGCGTGCGAGACACATAACCATTTGATTGCTAAAATTTAGGCCAAATAAGTAAATTGGTCCTATATATATATATTTTTTTACTTTTCATATTGGTTTATAAGTTTAAATTTTTTTTTCAAATTGGTTCTATACGTTACCTTCCGTTTCCATATTAGTTCTTTCCGTCAATTTCGACCTAACGTCATCAGATCAAAAATCACATCTTAGACAAACGTGATAACCACGTCAAGTCAAAACTGACGACGTTTAGTCAAAATTATGGGATTGACTAATTTGAAAACGGAACGTAATGTATAATACCAATTTAAAAAAAATAAACTTATAAGACCAATATAAAAAAAATAAAATTGTATAAGACTAATTTACCTATTTTGCCTAAACCTATTTTGCCTAAATCTATTGAGAACCTTTGTATCCAATGCATATTGTATTGAAAAAGAAAGAAAAATAAAAGAAATAAGCTCAAAATCGAACATAAAAAGAAAAAGATAAAAAAGGTAGATACGGGATATTGTAATGGCGAGGTCCTTCACTCCTTCAAATCAATAAGAGCAGTTGTCATTTTGGAGATTCTCACTATCGGAGCCCAGCAATTAGCAATTAGTGACCGCGGCTCGTATCTAGTGTGATGGAGAGGCACTACTTTTGTCCATTTCTTGAAATCTTCCTAACATAGAACTATCATTCTTTCATGAATATTCTAGAAACAGATCATTTTTATACATATCTCTTTTATTTGTTAATGTGATAAAATTAAAATATAATTATAAAAAAAAATAAAGTAAAGCCAGTTGTAATTATATAGCTAATCTGTGCAAATAAAAATGTAAATAATAAAATAAGTATATATACCAAAAAATAGGTAAATATATGTCAATAATATATATTATTTTTTAATAAAAAAAAATACTACTAACACATTACTTCTTGCACGTTTCTCTTACGCGTGCCAATGTGACCGCAACCAATACCAATAAATAGAGAAAAGACTACTAAATTGTTATTGCTTGAGCATTTAAAACTTGAGTATCCAAACTTCTTCAACTTCCTGTCTAACTATAAAAGGGCAGTATTTAACAAAATGATCTCAATTTTTTTCGCCAATGAGAAACTCATACATTTTATACATGGTAGGAGGAGAGGGGAGAAAGGAATGAGAAAATGACATAGTGCATTGCAAAGATTTAAACCCATGTACTTATAATTGATACCCTGGCCTAATCAATTAAGCTGACTCGATGGGGAAAAAAATCTCAAAATTTGGATCTAAAGATAAGTTGCATAGATTGGCTATTGAAAGTTCTTCTCACTTTCAGTTCGAGAATTGGTCCATGGGCCCTAATTTTGTAAGTCAAGTAGAAAACCTATATAATTTTTATTGGTACAAAATAGAAAACTTATATAATTATATTATACAATAAAATAAAGTGTTTTTCCCTTAATTTAAAGTAAAATAATCTCTTTACATGTTTTTTTTTTTTTTTTTGCTAAACCCGGGTATCCTCTGGCCGGGAGCCAGAGACTAACCCCTCGAGGTACTGAGATCCATTTAAGGGGTTGACCTCTCCCAACAGATACTCTTCCATACGTATGAGACATGAATCGAACATCTGACCACATGTTTAAGGGACACGGTTATCTACCAACCATGCCATATCATGTTGGTCTCTGTTTACATGCTTTACTGGAAAACATTATACAACTTCAATATATTTATGTCATGAAAGGGATTAATCTCCCATGATTGATTGGCGTCACCCTTAATACACAACCAAACAAATAATCTCTCTGCATGCTTTCATCCTGCTTTGTTCACGTATACTATCTTTTGGGAGTAAATTAATCTATTTGCGTATTGTTTCCCTCCATTTACCATCATATTTTCCTTCTTCCTTAGCTTAAATTGTTCCTTCCCTGCAACAAAATTCTTGTGTCATATTTCTTCTCTCTGTGAACATTTTATTCTAATTTTTTTTATATAATTTTGAATTCTAAATATTTAAACATTTCTTTTGTTACAATTTATTTGCTACTTTTCAGTTATTTTATATTCCATTTTTCATAATTTTTTATTTAATTATTTGAGTGATTCAATTTATTTGAGTTATATCATGAATTCAATTCAACTCGAGTTCGAGTCTCGTGGATAGAAAAAATGTGGTTGGGAGGGGAGACCTCACTAAAAGGGTCGGCCAAATTTGCCAGCACTAGTCATCGGCAAGCCGATAGATTCTTTGCACTTATAACATGGTAATAAACATATAAACCTTAATGACAATGTCTTGCTTACGACTCAGACTATTAATAATTTATTGCATTCATTCTTTTTCTTCTATATTCTTATCTTGTTTGGGAAAGACCGTTTTATCAAATAATTATTGTGTTTGGGTAAAAAAATTAAATCTTAAAAAAGCTGTTTTACTTCCATTTCAGATGTTTTGAGATAAGCTCCACACCCCAACTGTTGATTAAATTGTTTACAGATTATTCATTGATTTCCCCTAATAACCTTCTCCCCCAACGGTCTTTCCTTCAACCGACGACTCTCTTCCCTTTGCCGTACGTCTCTCATACCATATCTTTTTTTTTTATTCATTAATTAACTTCATTTGATCTATCTATTTATTTTGCTAAATTCCATCTTAATTTTAATTAAGTCCAGTTATGCGTTCTTACGTGACAAAACTGAGTTTGAATTTTAGGGTTTTAATGTTAAGAGACTTTGTTTGCAGCTTCGTTTTGAGTAGTACTGACTGGAATATCAATATTCCATAATCATGGAAAAAAAAAGTTAGAAATTTTATTATTTTTTTATAAATAGATAAAATTTTGAAGACAAGATATAAAAAAATCTAATGTTAAAAGAAAAACAAATATTATAAACAAATATCTTCATACCCTTTTTCGTAATTTACTATGTACAAGTGATTATTTTTGCATCACCCAAAAAAAAAGATTATCTTAAAATAACTTTTCAGCAAACATACTCAAACAAAAATTGATTCTGATTATAATCGATTATCACAATAATCGATTATTTGAATACAGATTATCATCATAATCTTTTTTTTTCCAGCTTTCCCAAACACACTCTCTATAATATTTTTCTAACACTCACTTATCAATTACAAATATAATCAATTCCCATTTCCAAAATTTGGCTAATGAACCTCTTATCAATTTCTACTTATTTCAAATTATATTAGAATTTTAATAATATATTTCTACACGTCAAAATTAATATATATAGTAATTTGGTACATAGATTAGCGACTAACGTAACAAATTTATCATTTTTTACTTTAGAATAAAATATTAATAATTTAAAGATTTCAAATTGATGATATATATACTAAGTATGTATTTTATATATAACATAATAAAAGTTAAGTCATTAAAATATTCTAAATACATATTAATACTTAAAATAATCATGTGTATTGCAAGGTTCACAAATTAATTAATTAACTATAAAAAACAAAGGATTAAAGTAGTATGTACTATTAGTGTAAAAAGTTTTATACTAACATCTACCAACATTTTAACATATGTGCTTTTCTTTGAATAACTAAGAGAGAGAAACAACAATGATGCTGATTTGTCAATATATTATTAGATGTCTGGCTAAATATCCTCCACATTGACATTGCATAGAAATAAAACTAAAAAACAAAAGCATGTGATCTATATTAAAATGAGAAAGAAAATATTTATAGCAAGATATTTGGCATGATATGATGCTACACGAATTCTGTGGTTATTGGTAGATTGGCATTAAGCGTGAGTTCTGAAATTTGTAGACCAGTTACTGATTTACATGATCTTGTTCTTGGGTACATGCAGGCTCGATATGTTATCACTGTGAGTCCACGCCGACAAAACACTGGTAGGTATACGCTGCATTCAGTACGTACAGGAACACGTTCCCCATTTAATTGAATTCCTTAAATTTGAGCACAATCAAGCAAATTAGTCACTAAAATAACAATTTAAAAAGACAAAAAAATACTCCTAATAAATTATTTTAGAATTATCTTTGAATTTAATTGATTGTGTGGCCAACAAAGTCAATACAAGATTTACTCATTATTAAGCTGCAACCCATTTACATTAGTAGGCCGAGACTAGGAAATTCTTCTTCATCCTCCCACTTTCTTTTTGTTGCTTTTTAAAATTTTCCACAATTTCTGTCGACAAAGAATGGTAAAGCATATTCAGTTTCTTCACTTGTCAATTCTTCTTTTATTCTAATTTTTTTGATAGCTGATTTGTTTCAAATTAATCATTTTTTTTTTTGTCTGAAAGAACTCTCAATGACCCATGAAGAATAATAGAAAGATTTTACTACCAATGTTTCAGGTCATGAAACACTTGAATAGAATCACCACTAATCCATCCTTCATGAATTAATTTTTGCTATATCATACCAAAACAGGTACAAACTCTTGAAAAAGATGGGAGATAGTAAGGATGAGTCATGACTAACATGATTAAGACAGACTTAGATTCAAGCAAATCCCTTATGGGAGTGAGTCCTTAGAAGAAGAAAAAAGATTAAAGCAAAAGAAAGAAAACCAAGTGAAATATTAAAGAAGATCCTTTTCCCATTCAAGCTTTGAACTCTTGTGACATTGGGTATAATATTTCAACAGTTAGCTTTGAAAGAGGGGCCTCCCTTGTCTGCATGGTGGGAAGCACATATGACTCGCAATGCAATCACCAACACACACACAGCCGCACCTACCATTATTATCATCACACAAACAGAGGAATTGGTCTTCTCTCCATCAAAGCTAAAATTTAAGATAAAGATAAAGAGTGTTTTTTATTCTGGCTTTTGAAATACGCCCCATAGAAAAACTCCTGTGTTTCTATGTATGCATGCTTTTTAAAAGTAACCCAAAGCTGCTTGGTAATCAAGTTCATAGGAAAATAACAAGAAAAGAGGTGTAAAATTAAGGTAAAATTAGTTGATCCATCACCGTCACATATCGTATAAGTTATTTTTTTAAAAAAGATTTTATACGTTATGTTTCGTTTTCCATGTTAATCTTTTCCATCAATTCTTTCTTGACGATATTAGTTTTAGGACTAACATAATGACGAAACATAAAAATATAAGATCAAAATACAAAATATAAAACATATAAGATCAAAGTGTAAAAAAGAATAAAAAAATTACATAATCAATCAATCCATTTTGCCTAAAAGTAAAGAAGATGGACATGTATAGGAAACGCTAGTCCATAGTCCTCACTATGATATGGCCTATAGGCGCCGTTTGATGTTTCCATCGTATTGAGTGATCATTTGACTAAGGGTATGTTTGGATTGACTTATAAACAGTTTATTTGGATTTATTTGCTGGCATAAACACTTGTCAGAATATTTGGGAGAGCTTATAGATACAACTTATGATATGTTCATAAACTGCTTTCAGCTTATTTTGTTAAGCTCTCCAGAATTGCTTATGAAAACAGTTTATATCTTGTATGAAAAAAATTTGACTATATTTTCTCTTTGATTATGAAAATAGATTATACATAAGTATTTATATGATTAGCGCTTATCCTATAAGCACTTGTTTAAGCCGTTTAATCAAATAGATCCTAAATTAGGAGTCTCATGATATTTGAGAGCATGGAAATTATTGTTTGAAGTCATGCGGTGGGGACGTGGCTTTCCCCCCCAAAGAGGTTACTTAATCAATTCGTTTCCTGCTCCTTTTCGAATAGTGAAAAGCGAAAAACAATCATATTAACTTGTTTTAACTTTTGAAATTTGGTGATTAAAGCAACTTTGGACCAATTATTGGACTAACCAATTCTTATGAATACAATTTCGTAAATAATTAAGAATCAATTGCTTGATATTGACCATAAAACTTGTACGCTAAGATTGGACCAACATGATTGTCCATATTAGATGAATGAATGTTTATTGAATCAATGAATTGAGATTACAATAGAGATAGGTGTTTATATAACACCTTCTGATATCAAGAACAAGAAGAGGACTCAGTCAATTAGATAACAAAGACTGAGGCAAGATTAATAACTAGATAACAAGCTAATAACAAACTAATAACAGAAAAACAGAATTAATAGAAGGAAAGGAAAATATTCTAATAAACTATTTTAATAGGCCCCCTCAAGGTGGAGAGTGGATGGACTTCAATCCCAGCTTGTGTATGAAAGTTTGAAATGGTTGAGGATCAAGAGATTTTGTTAGTAAGTCTGCTAGCTGATCCGAACTTGAAATAGGAAGAAGATGAAACAATTTTGCTTGTAACTTTTCACGAACCACATGGCAATCCAGTTCAATATGTTTTGTCCTTTCATGGAAGGAGGAATTGGAGGCAATGTGCCTTGCCGATTGGCTGTCACAGTACAGCAAAGCCGGCTGGATGTAAGGAAGTTGAAGATCATGAAGAAGGTATGTTAACCATTGGAGTTCGCATACAGTTGAGGCAAGTGCTCGATATTCAGCTTCAGAAGACGACTTGGAAACCGTGGCCTGCTTTTTGGATTTCCATGAAATTAGGGAAGAGCCTAAGAAGATGCAATAGCCTGTTACTGATTTTCGGGTATCTGGACAGGTGGCCCAGTCGGAGTCACTAAATCCCTTCAATTGAATAGTGGAATCACTTGGGTAAAAAAGGCCTTGAGCTGGAGATCCTTTGATGTATCGAAGAACACGAATTGCAGCCTCTTGATGAAGTTGAGTAGGATGACCCATATATTGGCTTAACTGCTGGACAGAAAAAGAAATATCAGGGCGTGTGGTTGTTAAATAAAGTAATTTACCTATCAATCGTCTATAGGTTGCTGGGTCAGATAATGGAATTCCTTCTTCAGCTCTTAATCGAGTGCCTTTTGCTATAGGGGTTGTGGCTGGTTTTGCAGCTAACAAACCACATTCTTCCAATATGTCTAGAGCATATTTTCGCTGACATATATGAATGCCATGCTTTGAGCGAGCAATCTCCAGCCCTAAAAAATATTTCAAGTGTCCCAAATCCTTTATTTTAAAGGCAGAATGCAATGCTGATTTGATAGTTTCAATCTCATGTAAATCATTACCTGTGAGAATAACATCATCAACGTATACTAATAATGCAGTAAAAACAGAATTAGAAGTTTTTATCAATAGAGAACAATCTGAACTAGATTGGAGAAAGCCTTTAGAATGTAAAAAAGAAGACAGTCTAGCAAACCATTGGCGGCTAGATTGTTTTAAGCCATAAATGGATTTAAGTAATTTACAAACTTGATTTGGTTTAGGTGGGGTAAGCCCTGGAGGAGGTTGCATATAGACATCTTCCTCTAGAGTCCCATGCAAAAAAGCATTGTGAACATCGAGTTGATGAAGAAACCAGTTTTTAGTGGAAGCTATGGCTAATAAAAGTCTAATAGTAGTGACCTTAGCTACAGGAGAATAAGTGTCAAAAAAATCAAGACCCTCTATTTGGTTGAAACCTTTAGCAACTAAGCGTGCTTTATGTCTTTCAATAGTGCCATCAGCTTTATATTTGATGCGAAAAACCCATTTACACCCAATTGGGGTTTTACCTTTAGGAAGATCAGCAAAAACCCAAGTATTATTGGAATGAAGAGCATTAAGTTCAGAGTTGATAGCTGTTACCCAATTCTGTTGTTGAATGGCTTGGTTGTAAGTTTTGGGTTCATCATGAGAGGAAATAGCAAGAGTGAAGTGTAAGTGATTAGAAGACAGGTTAGCATAAGATAAAACAGAGGATAAGGGATATTTAACAGTAGCATTAGTATGAGATGAAATAGAATTACAATGAAATTCTTTTAAGTATGAAGGAGGATGTTTTAGTCTAGTTGACTTCCTCAAAACTTGTATGTTACTATCATGTGGACTTGAAAGATGGTGGTGGTCAGTGCAGTCCAAGACAGGCTCAGGTGCAGCAGTATGCAATAATGGAGTGTTATTGTGCAATCCTGGTGAGTGAGTAGCAGGGGATGAAACGTGTAAATGATCATGTGAAATATGGGCAGATGGTAAAGTAGAAGCATAATCAAATAAAAATAATGGGTTAGAAGTAACAGGAATAGATGGGTTATCAGAATTCAGAGAAGGGGAAAAAGAGTTAGATTTATATGGGAAAGATGTTTCATAAAACATAGCATTCCTAGAAATAAAAAAATCATGAGTATGTAAATCATAAAGGAGATAACCTTTAGTCCCTGGTTTATAACCTAAAAATAAGCATTTCCTAGCTCTAGAGTCAAGTTTGTGTCTATGTTGAGTTAAAGTGGATGCAAAGGCAAGACAACCAAAAACCTTGAGATCCATAAAGGTAGGGGGAGTCTTGTGTAATTTTTCAAAGGGTGTTGTATTGCCCAAGACTGGACTAGGCAGTCTGTTAATTAGATGGACTGAGTGGCAGAGGGCATAGTTCCAAAAACTTTTAGGTAAGTTGGATTGGAAAAGTAAAGCTCGAGTCACATTAAGGAGATGCCTATGTTTTCTTTCAACAATGGAGTTTTGTTGAGGTGTTTCCACACAAGATGTTTGGTGGATGATTCCAAGGGAGGAATAATAAGATGGCATATTAAACTCTTGTCCATTATCAGTTCTTAGGATTTTAACTCTGGCAGAAAATTGTGTGTTTATAAGATTAAAAAAATGTTGAATGCAAGCCCTAGTGTCAGACTTAGTTTTAAGTAAGTAAACCCATGTGTATCTACTAAAATCATCAACAATGGTTAAGAAATAATGATGGCCCTGAATAGATGCAATACTAAGAGGGCCCCAAATGTCCATATGTAATAAAGCAAAGGTGTGCAAAGAAACAGAATTACTCATAGGAAAAGGTAATCTAGCCTGTTTAGCAAAATGACAACAATCACAAATCAATCTTTTATTAAAAGAGATATAAGGAAAAAGAGTACATAGTTGTTGCAAAACAGGAAAAGAAGGATGCCCTAATCGAAAATGCCATAAGTCAAAAGATGTAGATGGCATATTATTAATAGTGTTGGCTAAACTAAAAGATTGAGTTTTACTAGAGAATGATGTAGGAATCCCTTGAAAGATGTAAAGATTGTTGATAATATCAGCTTGCCCAATCATCTTCAGGGTAGACCGAGCCTGTATAATGCAAGATTCCGAAGTTAAGAGGATTTGACAATGCAAAGAAGAAGTTAATTTACTAATAGAAATTAAGTTAAAATGGAATTCAGGGATGAATAATACATTAGTTAAGTAAAAGTCTTTGGTAAAGGAAATAGTGCCCGAGTATTGTGCAGAAAGGATATTACCATTAGGGAGTTTAACAGACACAGGGGCTATCTTTTGATGAGTAGAAAAACATTCAATGTAAGGGCATATATGGTCACTTGCACCAGAATCTAAGATCCAAGTAAAGAAAGGAGAAATGCATTTACCTGTTTTGGTGACACCTGAGACTATATGGTGATTGGTGTCTGATGAAGGAGGTTTACTCACTGTGTTGATTGCTGAAGTAGAGTCATGCTTAGAGGAATGTAGCAGGTTGATGAGGTACTGATAGTCCTCCCTTGAAATAGAAAAAGAAGAGTCCTTGGAAGGAGGCTTGATAGGAGTGATAGGATATTCAATTCTTGGAACATTAGCAGGAGAAGCTGCTGCCAATTGAGCTGAAGAATTGGAATTCTTGGCACGGTATCCAGGAGGAAATCCGTGTTTGAAATAGCAGTTTTCAATGGTATGGTTAGTGCGGTTGCAATGAGTACACAGCATAGGAGATCTAAAATTATTGCGACCTCGGTTCCTTCCTTGAAATCCTTGCCCTTTACCTTGATTGGAATTGGTGGCAGAAAATGCAGTGGAGTCAGGAAGAATGGAGGAGGTGCGTTCCTATTGAAGAATCATGGAGTATGCCTCACTGATTGATGGTAATGGATTCATAATGAGGATTTGGCTGCACACAGACTGAAAGGATTCATTGAGGCCTTTCAAGAAACAGATTACGTGCTCTTTGTCTTTGTATGATTGAACGGATTTACTCAGATCACAAGTGCAAACCGTAACACAAGAACAAGAAGGGGTTGGACGGAGAAACTCCAATTCATCCCAAATAATCTGCATATCAGTGAAGAAGGTGGACAAAGAACGATCACCTTGCTTCATGGAGTGAAGTTCTTGCAACAAATCAGACATTCGAAAATGATTGCCACGAGTAAACCGAATTTGAAGGTTGAGCCACAAATCCTTAGCAGTATCAAAAGAAGCAGTACTCTGAGAAATCTGGGGAGATAATGTGCGTGTAATCCATGAAACCACCATGTGGTTGCATCGTTGCCAAGCGTCGAACAAAAGATCCGTGGCAGCTGGCTGAGAAATGGTACCATTGACAAATTTAAGCTTGTTTTTGGAAGATAGGGCACGTATCATTGCACGGCTCCAATGGTAGTAGTTATCACCATGAAGAGGTGGTGATACAAGAATGTAGCCTGGGTTTTCACCAGGATGAAGAAAGTAAGGACTGGATGGGTTTTGGGATGGATCAATTGGTGGAGGAGGAGGAGGGTTTTGAGTGGTTTCAGAACCATTGGTTGGTGATTGGGGACTTGATGCTTCAGCCATGATGAAAGAGAGAAAGAATTTTGCGGAAGTTCAAAGTAAAACTGATACCATATTAGATGAATGAATGTTTATTGAATCAATGAATTGAGATTACAATAGAGATAGGTGTTTATATAACACCTTCTGATATCAAGAACAAGAAGAGGACTCAGTCAATTAGATAACAAAGACTGAGGCAAGATTAATAACTAGATAACAAGCTAATAACAAACTAATAACAGAAAAAACATAATTAATAGAAGGAAAGGAAAATATTCTAATAAACTATTTTAATAGTCCAAATAAAAGTGCTACTATAATTTGTATAGATCATCCTGTAAAAAATATTCTAATAACTGGTTTAACAAGAAAAAAGGAACTGCATATCGCCATGGTCACTGTTTGATATGTTACAAATTTTATGAATAGTAGTATCATTTGAAAAGGAACTAAAGTATACTAGATTGAAGTACAAACTATATATAGCGAGGTTTGGTGTAGTGAAAGCCATTAGGATATTGTCTGACCTTTTTTTACCTTTACTCATTATTAAGAATGAATATATATGGAATCAAAGTCCTCTAAACAAGAGTCCCAAATACAACAGAAATAGTTTGTGCCCAAATACTTCCAAAAACTCTAGAAGAATGACTTAAGGCCCCTCAAATACAAATACCTAATTTAGAGAAGCTAATGTTTGGGATTTTCTTGCCAAGAAGGGTGCTGAGGGTTCTTCTCCTTTGATTGTTTTTTATTCGTTCACGGATGGGTTATGTAATTTACTTTTTGCTGATGCTTTAGGTACTCTCCTTAGGAGAGGCTAGTTTTTCTTTTATTTCCCACATGAACTTTCACTTCCCTAAGATAACACTACAACAGATTCGGGATTTAATAGCGCATATTTTTGGCATTTTATAGAGCTTTCGGGCGCTATCTATCTCGCCGTTGTCGTAACTCATTGACAACGATAACACTTCTGATGCGCTGCTGTATATTTAACTATACAGTAGCATTTGTCATACGAAACACTTTAATAGTGGTCACAAAAATGCGTTGGACTTGGAATAAAGATAGTGCGACCTTAAATATGCGTTATCTTAGTTATCCATAAATAACAACGCCTCTTATATAAAGTGGTATATAGGTTAACCATAATAGCGTATTATTAAAGAAGCGCTATCTATTGTCAATCATTTTTTTTTTAAAATTTCGCTCAGCATTCAGTAATCCAAAAATAACATTCACCAATAAAAAAACAACATTCAACAATCAAAACTGGGAATTAGCATTCAAAAAATAGCATTAAGCAATCAACATAATCGATCATAATCAAACTTCGGTTCCTAAATACATATATGATAATGCACAAACAAAAGAAATATAGTCCATGAAATATACCAGAATTTACAAAGTCCATGATTTGAACTACATGAATCCTTTTCAGCACTAACAACCAGAATCTCCAAACTTGTTGGTTGTTCCCATTCACTTACAACAAAAACAGAACGCACAAGTAAAAAGTCAGTGGACAATAATAAGTGAAGGATATATGTCGCAACCACATCGCGACGGGAGCGGCGAACAAAAATTAATTAATTGCAAAAATGGAGTCGCCACCAAAGTTTATTTATTAGGGAAACATTGGAAAAACCCTTTTTAATTGAATAGTCTTCGAAAACAAATTTAGGGTTCGGGAGTCAATTATGCGTAGGGAAGGTATTAGCACCCTACGACATCCATTGAAAAATGGTTACCTCTATTTAATTGTGCAAAATTATGTTTAACTTCAAAAATATTCATTTCACCCTTTTTATTAAAAGAATAATTAAAAATATAATCACAAAAGATAAATAAACCATAAAGATTTATTTTATTATTTTTTCAAGAAAATGAATATTTTTGAAGTTAACATAATTTTGCACAATTAAATAGAGGTAACCATTTTTCAATGGATGTCGTAGGGTGCTAATACCTTCCCTACGCATAATTGACTCCCGAACCCTAAATTTGTTTTCGAAGACTATTCAATTAAAAAGGGTTTTTCCAATGTTTCCCTAATAAATAAACTTTGGTGGCGACTCCATTTTTGCAATTAATTAATTTTTGTTCGCCGCTCCCGTCGCGATGTGGTTGCGACAGATGGCGACTCCACTGGGGACTTTTTTTTTAAGAGAGTCTAGCCTTACATAGTTATATTGCAAAATTATTTTTTCTTCTTCTTGATTTATTTCACCCTCTTTGTTTTTGCTTATATGTGCAAGTTGTAAATATTTTTTTTTTATGATGCTTGGTTCACACACTACACCTACACTTTTGCACACTTACTTATGAGTGGGACCCTATACCCGGGCCTGTGTGAAGCCTAGGATGAGAGGAGATTGTTAGTGGTAACCATTTTGGATCTACTTCCTGTCTGGTTATCGCGAGAATCTCATCTAGAGTGTGCTCTTTCAGGATGTTCCACACCTGGTAGTTTACCTATCGTTGTGGTTAATATTCTGAAAGAGACCTTAGCTCTAGAGACCAAAGTCAGGGAGATTGTAGAGCCACCCAAGAGAGTTTTCACAAGATACAATGTCTCAAAAAAAAAAAAGCATGATAATTTCTTCTTATATTGCAAAAGGCATGTTTAGCATCATGTTGCATCATCATGCATCTGCATTCATGTTTCAAAAAATAAAATAATAAACAAAAAATGATTTTTGTAAAGTCACTCATTCTCATTTCATTTGGGTATGTCAGAGAATCGTGGGTGTTCAAAGCTCGTTGTGAGTAGTTTCATTGAGATAATATGGGATCAAGCAGTGAGACAACCCCAATCATGATGAAGAAGCTCATACATCCAAAAATAAAGAAGCCTGAGGTTGAGAGTCTAAGAGCTTGTGCTGGCATGATGACAAAAATTCAGCGTCTCACCTTTGACAGGTAGTATGGAAAGATTCTTGCGTTGCTAGAAGTGGATGTGCAAGTAGAGGCTATTACTACATTAATTCAATTCTATGATTCTCCCATGAGGTGCTTCACTTTTCAAGATTTCCAGATAGCCCCTACATTGGAGGAATTTGCACAAATCTTGGGATATCCATTGGAAAATATCAAGCCTTACCAATACTTGGGACATTATCCATCCTTGCAGACAGTTGCTGGAGTTTTGAAAGTTCAGGTGAAAGAGTTGCAAGACAAGAAGCGAAACCGAAATGGCTTTGAAGGATTTACACAGAAGTATTTGGAAGAAAGAATGAAATATCTAGCAAAAATTGAGGATTGGACTTCGTTCATAGATGTGTTGGCTCTGACTATCTATGGGATTGTTATATTCCCACGTATTGATGAGTATATAGATTTTGCAGCGATTGATGTTTTCCCGACCTTACGGGATAAAGGAGAAAGTCCAGTAACAGCTGTACTTGCAGACACATATTGTA
Source organism: Echinosophora koreensis (assembly GCA_035048595.1). Classification (NCBI taxonomy): domain Eukaryota; kingdom Viridiplantae; phylum Streptophyta; class Magnoliopsida; order Fabales; family Fabaceae; genus Echinosophora; species Echinosophora koreensis. The sequence continues at coordinate 1,066,380 of JAPCYP010000047.1, read as the reverse complement.
CCTTTAATCATTGTCATGAAAAGAAAGGAAGAAAGATATTATGTTGCTTGCCTACAATTTATGTTTGGCTTGTCACTCACATGTTTAGTAATAAATGCAAAGTGTCATGTCCAATTGAAGATTTCAAGATGTGTGATGTGAAGGTTAAGAATAATCGTGAATAGGCTCAAAATCTTGTTGATCTTAATGAAAAGACAGTTCGATGGTACCCGCAGAGGCAGGAGGTACAGGAGGTGATATATCAATGTGGGAATTTTCCTAATGTACCACTCATGGGAACAAGAGGGTGCGTTAATTATAATCCCTCTTTGGTTTTAAGGCAACTTGGTTATCCTATGAAAGACCCACCAACTGAAGAAATGATAATTCCTTTTGTTCTGTATGAGAAGGATATGAAGGCCACTGAAATGCTTAGAAGAATCCGCCAAGCATGGGACCATATCATTCGAAAAAGTAAAGAGCTTGGGAAAAGGAGTTGTGATGCAAAAGAGAGTCATCGTCAATGGCTAAGGGATAGGGTTCAGAAAGTTGGGTTGCCTTTTCAATGCTCAATTCCAGCTGACAAAGAAATTGTCGATGAGACACCTCCAATTAGCATCGAAGAGGTAGAGAACCTTAAATCAGCATTGCTCAAGTCAGAAGAAGAGAAGAAAGGACTACAAGATAAGTTAGAAGAAGCTCTTCGAGAAAACAAGGCCTTGCAACTAGAAAGCATCCAAAAAGGACAAAGTCTTGAGAAGACCAATAAAAGAGCAAGAGTTGAAGAAGAATGCAAGTTCAAGACACAAGATTGCTTGAGGGCTGCAAATAAGGAGTTAGAGCTGCGTGGAAAAGAAAGAGATAAAGCTTTGGATTATGCCACACAGTTGAAAGAATTGTACAAGAAATCCAAGATGACTGAGAGGAGTGTGCAAAGGCAACTCGGAGATTTGAAACAACAGTTAGAAAATGTGGTAGCTGAGTATGAGAATAGGGTCAACAATGAAAGGCAACATCGGGAAGAAGTGGAGCAAATAGCGACCATGTATCAAAAGGGACTGAAGAAGGAACAAGGAGATGTATGTAAGTTGAAAGCTCACATAAGAGATCAAGATAATATCATCAATGAGCTCAAGAATGAAGGAATGTACTGGAGAGATCGTTTCATAAAGTTGGATAATCATGTGGAAGATCATGCGAAGATCATCAAAGGGCTTAACAATGAAAGCATGTTTTGGAAGGATCGTTATACAAAGTTAGCATGGTTAGCCAACCAAGCAATTGAGGATATCCCAAGATTTTTAAGGAGGGCTGAAGGGATGATGAACCCGTTTTCTGCGCCAGCTGAAATTTCTGAATTTCTTGAATATTGTAAAGATTTAATGGAAAAGATGAAACAAAGGGCTGTAATTGAAGGCCGTGTAAAAGTCTGGGTACAATGTACTTGATTTTGATCATTAATAAAAGTTCTGTTGCTTGATTCCATATGTTTTAGTGTTTTAGAACTACTCACACCTGGGCAGACACTTACAATTCTCTAGCATTCCCACATCTTAATAAAATTAAAATTAAAAATACCGCATCTCATTCATTCATTCATTTTGTTCCTTCTTTGCATACTCATATCATTTTTATGGTCAGAAAAATAAACAAACTGGTTCAGACACGCTCTCAATCAAGGATCATGGCTGAACTAGAGCTGAAAGATGATGTCACCCAACTGAAGGAGCAGATGTCCAAGGTTCTAGAAATGCTCCAGTCTCTTGAAAAGAACAAGAACATAGATGGGGCCTCCTCAGCAGTGAACGAAGATCAACAAGCCACGCCTTCTCATCCGCCTGGTTTCAGTCCGGCGCCTCCGCATTATGGTCTTAATTCTCAAGGAATGTTGGTTCCAATGTACCAACAGGGTCCCACACAACCACCAGGCACCAACCCTCAAGACACCCAAGCACCACAATTCCCACTTTACGGTCTTCCGTTTGGCTACACACCACCATTCGCCACCAAATCTTCAGAGAATAACCTCCAAACCCCTGTCGCTGCTGTGCAGAATTCAACCCAACCACCGGGCCCTGATGCAAGTACTGAAACACCACAGGTTCAAATTCAATCTCCGGTTTTCATGACCCATGGCCTTCCACCTGGTTATATTCCACCCCAAGGCACCAATTCCCAAAACCCTACCCAACCACAAGTTCTTCACCATAATGCCCAAGGAAACTCACCAAATCCATACCCTTTTATTGTGCCGTTGCATCCTTATGCAAATACTATGCAGAATTTCTCAGCTGAAAATCCTCAATCTAAAGGAAAGTTGCAAATTCTTGAGGAGAGATTGAGGGCTGTGGAAGGAGGAGGTTATTATGGTCTTGGTGATGCTTCAGATCTCTGTCTTGTTCCAAATGTGGTCATACCACCCAAGTTTAAAGTGCCAGACTTTGATAAGTATAAGGGGACTATATGTCCACGAAGTCACTTGACCATGTATTGCAGGAAAATGGCAGCATATGCACATGATGAAAAACTTCTGATTCACTTTTTCCAGGATAGTCTGACCGGGGCAGCCTCGAGTTGGTATACACACCTTGACCGCACTCATGTTCGCTGTTGGAAGGATTTGGCAGATGCTTTCCTAAAGCAGTACAAGTACAATATTGATATGGCACCCGACAGAATGCAATTACAAAATATGGTGAAAAGGGACAATGAGACGTTCAAGGAGTATGCCCAAAGATGGAGGGGATTGGCAGCACAAGTAGAACCACCCCTGTTTGAAAAGGAAATGGTTGCCATGTTCATAGACACTCTTCAGTCACCCTTCTATGATAGGATGATTGGGAGTGTGTCGTCAAACTTTTCGGATATGGTCATCATTGGTGAAAGAGTTGAAGGTGGAATGAGGAGTGGAAAGATTGCTTATAATTCTGCCGGTGCAACTAATCCAAAGAAACCCCCCATGGGGTTTACAAAGAAAAAGGAAGGTGAAACTCACGCTGTTATGTCGGGTCAAGGAGGATATACCCAAGGAAAACCCCACCACTTTCATGCCAATTTCCAGCAACCAATCCAAGTCCCTTATATGACATACCCACACACTGCCACAATTCCTCAAATTCAATACTCTCAACCTAACCAATCACAAAGGCCACCTATTGACCTTCCCAACCCAATCAACAAAGACCACCAAACAACCAAGAAAGGAAACCAGTTCAATTTGACCCCATTCCCATGTCATATACGGAGTTGTTTCATGACCTTCTCCGCAATAAATTGATTTCCCCCATTCCAATGAAACCCCTTGAACCTCCTTTCCCAAAGGGATATGACCCGAATGCTAAATGTGAGTACCATGCAGGGGCAGTGGGACATTCAACTGAAAATTGCAAAGGCTTGAAGTTCAAAGTGCAAGGTTTGATTAATGCCAAATGGTTGAGTTTCACGGAAGATAGTCCCAATGTTTGCAAAAACCCTTTGCCTGGCCATGAGAGTTCATCTGTCAATGCAATTGAAGGACTGGTAGACCAACATTTGGTGAGGAAGGTGGAAGAGATTAGAACCCCCATGAGGATCATCTTCGCACAGCTTTGTAGGTTGGGTATGATTGAAATGAGCTATAAGGAGGAAGAAACATGTGGCTTTCATCCAAGTTCCGAACACACCACAGAAGAGTGCGATGAATTCAGGCAAGTTCTGCAAAATTTGGTGGAGATGCACTTGGTCCAGATAGGTTGTACGAAGAGTGGCGTGGATGTGTTAACACTTCAGTCGGACGATGAGAAGAATACTTCTTTTCCAAAGCCATTGGAAATTCGTTATACCAAGAATGCCTCAACTGAAGGGTCTTGTGTGCTAACCCCTTTTCCAAGGCCATTGGAAATTCATTATACTAAAAGTACCAAGAATGAAGTTTCTGGTATGCCAACTCCTGTTCCAAAACCATTGGAAATTCGTTATACCAAGAAAGCTTCAATGGAAATTCCTGGTGCACCAAAGCCAATTACTATTCAAGTGCCAACTCCTTTCCCTTATAAAGATACTAAGGCAGTGCCATGGAGGTATGATGTGAAAATCCATGTGGGAAATTCTAAAGAAGATCAATTGAAATCGGGAACTTCATCCATTACCAATATTTCTGGGCCAGGAGGGATGACCCGAAGCGGTCGAATTTATACCCCGGAAGAGCTTAGAAAAGAGAAAGGGAAGGAGAAGGAAGTAGATGGGACCTTGATGAATAAAGCTAGAAAAAAAGAGGAATATAAGAAGACAGTGTCTGATGATGAGGCAGGTGAATTTCTGAGGTTTATCATGCAGAGTGAGTACAAAGTGGTGGATCAGTTGAATCATACACCTGCAAAGATATCTGTCTTGTCTTTATTGTTGAACTCTGAACAACATAGGAAGGCATTGATGAAAGTATTGAATGAAGCTCATGTCACTCAAGATATCACAGTCAACCAGTTTGATGGTATTATTGGTAACATTACTGCCAATAATCACCTTACTTTTACTGATGAAGAAATACCAGCTGAGGGAATGGGGCATAATAAAGCACTACACATTTCTGTAAAATGCCAGGATTATATCCTTGCTAGAGTGCTCATTGATAATGGTTCTTCTTTGAACGTCATGCCTAAGTCGACTCTCATGAAATTGCCTATTGATGGGTCATACATGAAGCCTAGCACCATGATAGTGAGAGCTTTCGATGGATCGAGAAGAGAAGTCATTGGGGAGATTGAGTTGCCAATTCAAATTGGCCCCTATACGTTTGAAGTGGTTTTCCAAGTGATGGATATCACACCAGCTTATAGTTGTCTCCTAGGAAGACCATGGATTCATCCTGCTGGAGCTGTGCCTTCCACATTACATCAGAAGTTGAAGTTCATTGTGGATAATAAGTTGGTTATTATTTTAGCAGAAGAAGATTTATTGGTGAGTCAACCGTCATCAACTCGCTACATTGAAGCGGCGGAAGAGGCACTTGAAACCTCCTTCCAAGCACTTGAGATTGCTAATGCTACCTTTGTGGGTGAAGGGACCCCAATTATGAAACCACAGTTATCTGGGGCATCTATGATGAGTGCTAAAGTTATGCTTGAAGGAGGACTCTGGAAAAAACTTGGAAAATTGCTGAAGCTATGGGAAAATAAAGACAAGTTTGGGTTGGGATACAAACCATCCAAGGCTGATAAGAGGAGAATCACAGGAGATAAAAAAGAGAAGAGGCTGGCTCGCTTGGAAAATCGGGAGCCAAAGGCTGAGGGGGTTCCCATCTGTGATATTCGGCAAAGCTTCCGAAGTGCGGGGTTTATATATGCAGATCAAGTGGCTGCTGCTGAAGATGATCATGATACTGAAGATATTAATCTGGTTTACCCTTGTCCTCCAAATGAAGAGCTTGGCAACTGGGAGATCGTCGAGCTTCCTATGGTTTTTGATTCACTTTCAAAGTAATTATGTAATGCAAATCCTATTGCTCTGCCCAAGGCTTTAGGATAACTCATTAATAAGGGCTCACATGTTTTGCTTCAGTATCTTTTATCAATAAAATGCACTTTGAATTTTCCAGTTATTCTTTCATCTTGCAACCTTCATATGGTTCATTCTTTTGTTCTCTACCTTGCATACTTTGTTCATTAGTCATTCTTAAATAATGCAGATCCAAAAGTGATCCTTTTGAAAATGACAATGCTAGGATCCCATCATATGATTTTGATTACCCTATTAATCATGCCGATGAGGATGAAGATGATAATTTGGAACCTTCTCCTGAATTAATGAGATTGATTGAACAAGAAGCTAAAATGATTCAACCTCATGAGGAAGTAACTGAAATGATCAATTTGGGGACTGAGAATGATAAAAAGGAGGTTAAAGTTGGCACTTGTATGAAGGAAAGTGAGCGAGACAAGTTGGTTAAGCTTTTGTTTGACTATGTTGATGTCTTTGCATGGTCATATCAGGACATGCCTGGACTAGATACTAGTATAGTTGAGCACAAGCTACCACTAAAGCCTGAATGTCCCCCGGTCAAGCAAAAGTTAAGGCGAATGAAGCCAGAGATGTCATTGAAGATTAAAGAAGAAGTTAAGAAGCAATTTGATGCTGGTTTCCTTGCAGTTGCAAAGTACCCTCAATGGGTTGCCAACATTGTTCCAGTTCCTAAGAAAGACGGGAAAGTTCGAATGTGTGTTGACTATAGAGAGTTGAACCGAGCTAGTCCTAAAGATGATTTTCCACTACCTCACATAGATGTCCTGGTGGATAATACTGCTCAACATTCTTTCTTTTCCTTCATGGATGGTTTCTCCGGGTATAATCAGATTAAGATGGCTCCTGAGGATATGGAGAAAACTACCTTCATCACATTGTGGAGAACTTTTTGTTATAAGGTGATGCCGTTTGGATTGAAGAATGCAGGGGCAACTTACCAAAGGGCAATGGTGACTTTGTTCCATGACATGATGCATAAAGAGATAGAAGTATATGTTGATGATATGATTGCAAAGTCTAGAACAGAGGAGGATCATGTTGTCAATTTAGGGAAGTTATTTGAACGTTTGAGGAAGTATAAACTCCGATTGAATCCTGCTAAGTGCACATTTGGTGTAAGATCAGGCAAGTTGTTGGGGTTTGTGGTTAGTCAAAAAGGGATAGAGGTTCACCCAGACAAGGTGCAAGCAATCTTGGAAATGCCAGTTCCTCGAACAGAAAAAGAAGTCCGTGGATTTTTGGGGAGGCTAAATTACATCGCTAGATTCATATCCCAGTTAACAGCAACTTGTGAGCCAATTTTCAAATTGTTGCGGAAGAATCAAACAGTTGAATGGAATGAGGATTGTCAAAAAGCTTTTGAAAAGATCAAGCAATATCTACAAGAGCCTCCAGTCTTAGTGCCTCCAGTGCCTGGGAGACCTCTCATTATGTATTTAACAGTGCTTGACGAGTCAATGGGTTGTGTACTGGGGCAACATGATGAGTCTGGTAGGAAGGAACATGCCATTTATTATCTAAGCAAGAAGTTTACAAGTTGTGAAGCGAGGTACTCTCTGTTGGAGCGAACGTGTTGTGCTTTGGCTTGGGCCGCTCATCGGTTAAGACAATATATGTTGTGTCATACTACTTGGTTGGTGTCTAAAATGGATCCAATTAAGTATATATTTGAAAAGCCTGCTCTAACTGGGAGAATTGCTCGTTGGCAAGTGTTATTATCAGAATATGATATTGTATATGTCACTCAAAAGGCAATTAAAGGCAGTGCTTTAGCAGAATATCTAGCTCACCAACCCATAGAAGATTATCAGTCAATGCAGTGTGAATTTCCAGATGAAGACATAATGGCTTTGTTTGGGGAAGAAGAATCTTCAAGTGAAGGAAAGTGGACTTTGTTGTTTGACGGAGCTTCCAATGCACTGGGGCATGGGATTGGAGCTATTTTGATCTCTCCAGAGAATCAATTTATTCCATTCACAGCCAGGCTATGTTTTGATTGTACCAATAATGTCGCAGAATATGAGGCCTGTGTGATGGGAATCAAAGCAGCTATTGAATCGAAGGCTAGAGTTCTTGAAGTATATGGAGACTCAGCTCTAGTCATTCATCAGTTAAAAGGAGAATGGGAGACTCAAGATGCGAAGTTGACTCCTTACCATGCTTACATTAAGGGGTTGATGGAACAATTTGACAAAGTGACTTTTCAGCACATTCCTCGTGAACATAACCAGTTAGCTGATGCCTTGGCTATATTGTCGTCAATGTTTGCAATAAGTTATGAGAAAGATATGCCGCTCATAAAGATATAAAGTCAAGATCAACCTGCATACTGCCAAACAATAGAAGAAGAGTTGGATGGAAAGCCATGGTACTTTGATATTAAGCGCTATATCCAAAAGCAAGAATATCCACTTGGTGCCACAGAAAATGATAAGAGGACCTTAAGGAGATTGGCAATGGGTTTTTTACCTAGATGGTAATGTGCTTTACAAGAGGAATCATGCTATGGTGCTTATCAGGTGTGTTGATGCAATCGAAGCTAAAAAGATTATGCAAGATGTCCATGAAGGTTCATTTGGAACTCATGCAAATGGGCATGCAATGGCAAGAAAGATTTTGAGAGAAGGTCATTATTGGTTGACCATGGAGTCTGACTGTTTTAATTATGTAAAGAAATGCCACAAATGCCAAATATATGCTGATAATATTCATGCACCGCCAACAACTCTGAATGTCTTAGCGGCACCGTGGCCATTTTCAATGTGGGGAATGGACGTCATAGGACCTATTGAACCCAAGGCTTCAAATGGACATCGATTCATCCTAGTTGCCATTGATTACTTCACAAAGTGGGTTGAAGCTGCATCATATGCCCATGTGACTAGGAATGTAGTAGTCAAGTTCATCAAGAGGGAACTAATCTGTCGTTATGGTTTGCCGAGCAAGATCATCACAGACAATGCAACTAATTTGAATAATAAGATGATGAAAGAGCTGTGTGATAGCTTCAAAATTCAGCACCATAATTCCTCACCATATCGTCCAAAGATGAATGGAGCGGTTGAAGCAGCAAATAAAAATATTAAGAAGATTGTCCAAAAGATGGTGGTGACATATAAAGATTGGCATGAAATGCTGCCTTTTGCCTTGCATGGTTACCGCACTTCTGTTCGTACTTCAACAGGGGCAACCCCATTTTCCCTGGTATATGGAATGGAAGCGGTGCTACCCATTGAAGTGGAGATCCCTTCGCTGAGAGTACTAATGGAGGCAAAATTAGAAGAAGCTGAATGGGTTCAAGCTCGGTTTGATCAATTGAACTTGATTGAAGAAAAGAGATTGATTGCTCTGTGCCATGGTCAGTTGTATCAAAAGAGATTGAAGAAAGCCTACGAGAAAAAGGTTCATCCTCGAGAGTTCCAAGAAGGAGAACTAGTGCTTAAGAAGATGTTGCCCATCCAAAAGGATTATCGTGGTAAATGGACCCCAAATTATGAAGGACCCTATGTTGTGAAGAAAGCTTTCTCTGGAGGAGCCTTAATCCTCACAAGGATGGATGGTGAAGACCTCCCACTTCCAATAAATTCTGATGCAGTCAAAAAATATTATGCTTAATAAGAAGGAAAAATAAAAAATAAAGAAAAGCTCGCTAGGTTGAAAACCTGAAAAGGCGGCCTAGGCAAAAGTTAGAGCGACCTGGTGGGCTGAAAACTCGAAAGAGCGGCCCACGCAAAAATTAGGGTCATAAAAATAAGAAGAAAAAGAGAAAAAAACAAATAAAAAGAGGATTGCATCAGAAGCAGCAAAGGGAGTTTGGACTTCAAACTGGGGCAATTGAGATATACAAGGCATGTGAAACTGGGGCAATCAACGTTCTCAGAAGCTGATTGATGAGTTTTCAAAGTTATAGACATGGGAAACTAGCATTGTTCATTCCAGAAGGCATCACTTGAGGAGTCAAAGTCCATTTTGCTTCGCCTTTTTCCAGTGAACCTTTTAGTTTGATTCTCATTTTTGTCCTCTTTGTGTTCTCATTCTGCTTTCATACCAATCTTGTCTATGTATAAATAATTTCATTCTTCAGATAATAAAATATTTCATCTTTCTATGCAACTCCTTGTTGGTTCAAAGTATTATTCTTTTGATAATCTATACTGAAGCATAAACTTGTGACAACACCTGAAAGCATCATGATTATTGTGAGGGTTTCAAAAATTATGGGAAGCATGATGAATCCTATATGACCAGCTCAGCTTGGGTACGAACCTATTGGCACTTCAAACTAATAAACATGATTTTCAAGAGACATTTTCATCAAATATCTGAAGAAAGAGATGAACCAAAATGGGGGTTTCATTCAAGCTCTTGTTCAGCCTTGAACCCCAGGGCACTTGAAACCATAAGGATTGAATTAAAATGGCAAAAATAAATAAATAAACATACTTTGTGATTTCGAATCACCAGAAGCATTCATCATCACATGTTATTGTCTGCATCATGCATTGAAAAAACATGCATCTTGTTTATGCGCTTATGCATCATGCATTGCCATACCATTTCATGCACCATTTGATCATACTGGTCTACTTAATCATCTCTTTGTTCAGTTCTGACAGGCACATGGCTCGTAAGCCGTGACTTTGCTAGCTTTAGCAAGCATATGGTCTCTATAAGTTTCTTTTTTCTTTTCAAGCTTCGGCGGATACCCGGCTCCGCAAGCTTCTTTTTATCTTTTCATTTTCAAGCATCGGCGGATACCCGGCTCCGCAAGTTTCTTTTTATCTTTATTTCAAGCTTCAGCAGATACACGGCTCCGCAAGCTTCTTTTCATTTTCAAGCTTCGGCGGATACCTGACTCCGCAAGCTTCTTTTTATCTTTCTTTTCAAGCTTCGGCGGATACCCCAACTCCGCAAGCTTCTTCTAATCTTTCTTTTCAAGCTTCGGCGGATACCCCGACTCCGCAAGCATAACTTTATCTTTCGTTTCAAGCTTCAGCGGATACACGGCTCCGTAAGCTTCTTTTTATCTTTCATTTTCAAGCTTCGGCGGATACCCCGACTCCGCAAGCTTCTTTTAATCTTTCTTTTCAAGCTTCGGCGGATACCCCGACTCCGCAAGCTTAACTTTATCTTTCGTTCCAAGCTTCAGCGGATACCCCGACTCCGCAAGCTTCTTTTAATCTTTCTTTTCAAGCTTCGGCAGATACCCCGACTCCGCAAGCTTAACTTTATCTTTCGTTTCAAGCTTCAGCGGATACACGACTCCGCAAGCTTCTTTTCATTTTCAAGCTTCGGCGGATACCCGGCTCCGCAAGTTTCTTTTTATCTTTATTTCAAGCTTCAGCGGATACACGGCTCCGCAAGCTTCTTTTCATTTTCAAGCTTTGGCGGATACTTGACTCCGCAAGCTTCTTTTTATCTTTCTTTTCAAGCTTCGGCGGATACCCCGACTCCGCAAGCATAACTTTATCTTTCGTTTCAAGCTTCAGCGGATACACGGCTCCGCAAGCTTCTTTTCATTTTCAAGCTTCGGCGGATACCCGGCTCCGCAAGCTTCTTTTTATCTTTCTTTTCAAGCTTCGGCGAATACCCCGACTCCGCAAGCTTCTTTTAATCTTTCTTTTCAAGCTTCGGCGGATACCCCGACTCCGCAAGCTTAACTTTATCTTTCGTTCCAAGCTTCAGCGGATACACGGCTCCGCAAGCTTCTTTTCATTTTCAAGCTTCGGCGGATACCCGGCTCCGCAAGCTTCTTTTTATCTTTCTTTTCAAGTTTCGGCGGATACCCCGACTCCGCAAGCTTCTTTTAATCTTTCTTTTCAAGCTTCGGCAGATACCCCGACTCCGCAAGCTTAACTTTATCTTTCGTTTCAAGCTTCAGCGGATACACGGCTCCGCAAGCTTCTTTTCATTTTCAAGCTTCGGCGGATACTCGGCTCCGCAAGCTTCTTTTTATCTTTCTTTTCAAGCTTCGGCGGATACCCCGACTCCGCAAGCTTCTTTTAATCTTTCTTTCCAAGCTTCGGCGGATACCCCGACTCCGCAAGCTTCTCTTTTAATCATTCTTTTCAAGCTTCGGCGGACCGCAAGCTTAACTTTATCTTTCGTTTCAAGCTTTGGCGGATACCCCAACTCCGCAAGCTTCTTTTAATATTTTGTTTCAAGCTTCGGCGGATACCCCGACTCCGCAAGCTTCTTGTTATATTTCTTTGCAAGCTTCGGCGGATACCCAACTCCGCAAGCTTCTCATCTTTCCTAACAAGCCACGGTGGATAACTTGTTCCACAGACTTGTTATTCTTGTATTTTCGGACAAAATTATGGTTCACTTCTTTACTCGTTTCTTACAACGATAATAAGAAAAACTATGGTTTTTCATATTATTTAGTAAGAACTAAGTAAAGGGGGCAGCTGTGAACACCATATTTTGTCCTCCCTTTTCCATATTATTATAAAGGATAAAAGTCATTACAAAAATAAAAGCAAATAAAAAATAAAAATATTAAAAGAAAGAAAAAGACAAATAATTGGAAAATAGAAACAATGGTTTTTGCTTGCTGTAACAGTTTTGTGAAGGAATAAAGAGGGATTAAAATGCTTTATGTTCATATAATGAACCATAAAAGTGTAACATTGTAACAGAAGAATAAAGCCAATAATTCACCTCTAATGGCAAATGGAATCCTGGATTAATGGGTTTGAGTCAGTTACAAAAGAGGAACAATCATACTATCAGTATAAAAAAAGAGAAGGATTTGATACAGAGAAGGAGATCACGTTTCTACCACTTCCAGTTGCGTTTTTTTTTATAAGACCAGAATACAATACCCATCTCCTTCTTCCTTTTCTAGCACACAATAAACAATAGTAACAAGACCAAAAAAAAAAAAAAGATAAGGAACCTTCTTTCACCATCTCCTCCATTGACCCAAGTCTGACCACCACCACGTTCCGGCTAGGTGGACACCGTGTCGCGCCGTCTAGCACCGTCGCGTTGGCCGCTTGCCGTCATCTACCCCGGTTCCTCCTCTTCTGAGCACTCGTCGCCACGCAGCCTGCTACTCCACCACGCGTCGCTGCACAGACGACCTCACCACCACGAGCTGCGCCGTGCGCCACCACGTTCTGGTTTGGGGTTCATTTCTTCTTCCACATCAAGAGGTTCCAGAACCTTTCATTTTCTATGGTGTTTGTGTTAGTTTTTTTTTAATCTGTTAATGGTGGCTGCTGGTTCAAGTCAGTATGCTATATGCTAATATGATATTAGGTTAGGTTTATTTGTTCTTGTTGGGCCAAGTTGTTGGGCTTATAAGTTAGTGAGTTTTATTTTTAAACCATGTTAAGTTAAGTAAAATAAAATCAGAAATTATAAAAATAAAATATAGATCCTAAAATCAAAATGATAAATGACAAATGTGTTAAAAAATAATAAATGTTATTAGTTGTTTAAAATTTAAATAATACAGGTTTATAATATATGAAATAAAATAATTTGTTGAAATTAAGGTGTTTAGTTAGATTTATTAATATGATCATGAATGTTTTATTAAAAAAATGAAAATATTTCTCTAATTAAAATATTTATTCTAGTAAATCAAATGGTCTATAATATTAAATAATTTTTATAATATGGGTTGTTAGTGGTGACCACTTCTGATCTTCTTCCTGTTTGGTTATCCAGAACACCCTTTTTAATTTTAAAATAGTAGTAGTCACTTTGGATCTTCTTCCTGTTTGGCTATTGCAAACAACCCTTAGTTTTCAAAATAAAATTAAATTGCTAACGATTGCCACTTCGGATCATCTTCCTATTTAGTTATCGTGATCAATTCTATTTTCAAAATAAAATTAAGTTGCTAACGGTTGCCACTTTGGATCATCTTCCTGTTTGGTTATCGTGAGCAATTCCTTTTTAAGATAAAATTAAATTGTCAACGATAGTCACTTTGGATCTGCTTCCTATTTGATTATTGAAGGTATCTTGCATTCTAAAAATTAAAATATAAGTTTTAATGGTAGCCACTTTGGATCTTCTTCCTGTTTGGTTATCGCAATTAATTTTTTAAAAAAATATTAAAACAGGTTGTTAGGATGACCATTTTGGATCTTCTTCCTGTCTGGTTATCGTGATAACCTAAATTTCTGAAAATAAAAAAATAATTAAAATCAACCAAACCAACAAATATTTTTTTGAAAGAACTACGTAGCTTTGAATTCCCTATTGCACCCGGGGATACGTAGGAGCAGGATTTAATCCTGTCAAGCCCAAAAATAAATTTTCATAAAATCCTTTTTAATTTCTCATCAATATTCATTTTCTTGAAAAAATAATAAAATAAATCTTTATGGTTTATTTATCTTTTGTGATTATATTTTTAATTATTCTTTTAATAAAAAGGGTGAAATGAATATTTTTGAAGTTAACATAATTTTGCACAATTAAATAGAGGTAACCATTTTTCAATGGATGTCGTAGGGTGCTAATACCTTCCCTACGCATAATTGACTCCCGAACCCTAAATTTGTTTTCGAAGACTATTCAATTAAAAAGGGTTTTTCCAATGTTTCCCTAATAAATAAACTTTGGTGGCGACTCCATTTTTGCAATTAATTAATTTTTGTTCGCCGCTCCCGTCGCGATGTGGTTGCGACAATATACAAATGAAATAAAAAAAAAGTACCCGTATTTAAAATTAATTTAAAAAAATACATGTTTAAGTATCTATTTTCCTTTTCCTTTTCCTCGTCGGGTTCTGTCCCCTAGGGGTACGAAATGATGGTTTGATCCAAATTCCCTCATCATTATCATCCCTCATATACAGTCCATCATCTACATTTGCATCAGTCTCAAGTGATTGGGATGTCCCGATGAAAGGATCATAATCTATATTAGTAGCTTCATTATTGTCTTCACCATCATTGTTATTGACATTTACTTTGTGGGTCATGATCAAAAGACCAATGGACCACCAATTATCAGATGGATCAGTGACATAGAAGACTTGCTGAGCTTGAGATGCCAAAATAAAATGCTCATCTTTAGACCCCACCCTATTGAAATCCACCTGCATGAACCCCAACTCATCCATCTGAACACCGTTATGGTTGTCAACCCACTTACATTGGAACACAGGCACCCTAAATGTTGTGTAATCCAACCCCCATATGTGCTCAATGTAACAACCCGATTCTTGATTAGGTTTTAAGGAAGAGATTAAGGATAATTAAAGACTTAATCATGTTCCTTAGGTATTAGTTAGCTTGCGTTTCAAGTTTGAGGAAAATCGGATAATTGGTCGGAAACACAAACAAACACAAGACGAGCAATTATCAGTTAATTAATTAATTGAGAATTGGAATATTAAAATTAGGTTGGACTTGAGCACAATAAATTTTTTTTTCGTAGTAGCCTAAAATAATTAAGAAAAATATTCCAACCGTAGGTTATGCAGGAAGAAGAGGAAGAAAACACCCGGTTGTACAGGTGGAGCAACACGCAATGGCATGTGTCTCCACATCAAGATGCCACCTCAAACTCCACTACCCATCCCAAAACACCTACACTTGACACATGTTCTCCACTCACATTTCTACCTATGCCTAAAAGATGACACCTAGTTACTTAAGCCACCTAACCTACACTAAAACATGACACATGACTAACATGCAAACTAATAAGTTAATGAAAGAAATCATGCTTTTGATGGAATTGAATGAAAGTGAAGTCTCCATCCTACTTCACTCACACATGCAGAGAGGACCAGGGGAGAAGCTAAAAAAAAATAAAAGAAGAGAAGGCAGCCATGGTGGTTGCACTTTGAAGCTTGGTTGAAGCAGTCTCAATGAAATCAACACTATATAATTTTTAACCGTTGGATCGTTCTCAGATTTGATAAAGAGGTTTGAGGCTTGTGTTTCTTAATATCCAACAGTCAGAATTTTGAAATCATGCCATAGTTTGAGATAGTCAGCTCGTAATATGAACCTGAATGGTGAGAAACTCAACCCATGTAACTTCTAACCTGTCACCATAGATCGACCATCCGAGGTTTGTTCACCGTTGGATCGGGCTGAAAATTTTGGAGTAGGTTAAGGACAAGTAGTTCCTCGTTGTCACTATTCAATTTTGTAATTAAAGGTCTGTAGTTGGAGATATAGAGCTCTCACAGTAGCCCGTTTTGGGTACATTTGGATTCTTGAGCTCACACTTGAATCCGACTTCCCCTAAGTCCAACCACTGTTCTTATTTGTGGACGTTGTTGGAAAGTGTGCCGAGGCTCGTTTCAGTAGAGTGGGCGCATTCGAAGCTTTTACGGGAAAGTGTGCAAGTCAGTAAGGTGGGGAGAAAGTGACTATCACGACGGGGAGGCAAGCTTGATATAACATGCTATTTTGTCTGCGTAGGGTGCCCCAGACCCTACTAGTCGTATGGTTAAACCCCACTTGAAAATGATTTGAAATGATACTTTGGGTTTAATTATCATTAACTTTTCGACATTAAGGTAAAATGATTTTTTAAGTTTACCTGCTTGAGGATGCATGTGATATCTGCTTTATGTGTTTATGGATGTCGTGATGTTTGACGTTTGATCTGTGATAACATGCTTAATATGTTGTTTAGATATATTTATTATTGATATTTATGTATGTCATGATTGTTGAGGATGATTGTTTGGTTGTGATGATGTTAGAACCCTAGTTGACACCCTAAGGGTACTCTGTTTGGTTTGATGTTGGATAGCGGTATATGGGTATCGTGTTGAGCTGTGGATGTGTTGGTATCGTGAAAAATGTAGGAATGAGTTTGGTACCGGTGTCAACTTAGGATGTTTGTGCATTGCATAAGTTGCCAAAGTGGCGGGTCGTGTGACTGGGAGTCACGCGAGGTTGGTGTACTCGGGTACGGGTACAGAATATGGAGAGGGACGATTCTGGGAACCTTGGGGATGTAGTCCAATCTGAAATGGTTTTCAAGAGACCAGTGATTTGCACCCACTATGTCGAGACCGCCGTGGAGGCTTGGCTATCCCAACGTCTGGCCCTAAGTATTCCAGTCGCAGGTGGACCTTCCGAGGTGACCAATATACCCCTATTGGAGTTGTAGCCCATAGGGGGAAGCACCCTTCTTGGCCACGATGAGTGGAAAGGTACCCTGGACAAACCAACTGACATTCTCTAGGCAAAGGAGGTCTGAGTGTGAGAAAGAAAGAGAATGTTCGGGAATCAGAGTTCCCTGTGAGAGTGATCGACCGACATACATAGGAGTGTGACTCTTTAGAGGATTTTGACCCTAGATGTGGACCGAGGATGCTTTGTAAATGGTTGACTCGCAAGATGTTTGTGATCTGTGCTAATCTCTGTTGTATGTTAACATGTTGTATTGTGCCCGACCCCTTTTATGGTGTTATAGTAGCTTATCTCCCTTCTCTATCTCTTTTTCTCTGTATGTACCGTATGTTCGATAGATGAGCAGCAGCAGCTGTACAACGACGGTGATAGGATCAGAGCACAGACTGATGCACTACCTGCATAGGATTCTGCCGGAGGGTCTTGAGGAGCAGCGACGAGTCTATGAGGACTTAGGCGTAGAGGCGCCGTTACGTCAGGGGCGATGGTAGTTCCAGACACCCATATCGTTGTTGATATGGTATGTCGGTAGCGTCTGCTAGGGAGAGCCTCTGAGAGTTATTTTGGATTTTGATGTATTTTGTGTGAGGCAGGGCGGGTAGATGCTGTCTGTATAGGTTTTTATGTCTTTTCTGAAACCAATGTTTTGTGACTTGTTTATCAGTTCTTTTACTTTATCAGTTGTACAGTTGTTCTAGGATTATGATCCCTTTATTGGGATCGACTATACTTTGGAGACTTGTTGTACATATTATGTATATACATCGTTTTGTTTTTATTCCACTGTGCTTGTTTTATAAGATTTAATTTTCCAGCTTCTGCAAAGTATAATATTTTTGTATGTAATAATCGCGTTAGCGCTGATAAACGGATTAAGGATTAGTTACTTAGGATTGTTCTTTAATGGGACATCGGGGTATCTCATTTGGTGGTATCAGAGCAGTTTGGTTCTAAACCGGACTGTGGGATTATGTCTGATTAGGAGTGAGGACTCTGGGGTAGGATGAATACCAACACTGTTAGTTGGATCCTCATCGGATGTCAGCTATGCTTAGAATGGGTTGAGTGTCCGATAAACGAGTTATTCTTCCAGTATGAGAATTACTGTTTACTGTATTTGTAAAACATATAGTGGATACATCTGTATATATATTGAATTGTATGTCTTACAAATGAGAGCTAATGAATTCTTTTTCAGGAAGTCGAAATGGCACACGGAAATGGATGCCGAGGAGGAGGCAGAAATGGAGGTGGTGGATCCACTGATGTTCCTGGAAGTTCATCAGGGATGAATAACGGTGGTGATATAAATGAGACTTTGAGGGTGATGAGAGTTGGCTACTGCAATGCTCCAGCAAACCCAGTAAAATGCTCAGTTCATGCAGCGACAAGAGGCTAGAGAAGAAAGGTTGCAACAAGTAAATGTGGCTAGAGATGAGGAAAGCATGGAGAATGGCTTGAATGCTTTCATGAAGGGAAATCCACCCCAGTTTTACGGCGAGTACGATCCTAAGGTAGCAGAGAAGTGGCTGCAAGAATTAGAGAAAGTCTTTGTCGCTATGCATTGTCGTGAGGAACGGAAGGTTACTTATGCTGCTTTCATGCTAGTAGGACCAGCAGAGTCATGGTGGCAGAATAAGCAAAGTTTTTTTAGAAGCGAAAGGACAAGCAGTAATATGGAATGTGTTCAAAGAATGTTTTCTGGAGAAATACATCCCCAAGAGTGTTCGACAGGAGAAGGAAAAAGAATTTATGAGTTTACAGTAGGGGAATATGTCAGTGGGAGAGTATGCCGTTTCGAGGCATTGCTGAAATTCTCCTAATTCTATCAAGTCCATCCAGATGAAGAATGGGTTTGTCGGAGATTTGAAGATGGTCTGAGGCCAGAATTGAAAAGGATGATGCTGCCATTCGAATTCAACCATTTCTGGGCTTTGGTTGAAAATTGTACTATGTTGGAGAGCCATGATCGTTCTAGGCCAATACATCCACAGCAACGGAGTGGCGGACCGATTAGAGGTGGCAGCGGCCAAAGAGGTCGTGAGGGAAGAATCCAACAACGGGCGAGACCTTACAATCGTCCTAGTCAGCAAACAACCAGTGCGGGTAGCGGAGGTCCTAGTCAGACATCATCAGGGATGCCGGCTTGTTTCAAGTGCGGAGGACCACACTTTATCAAAAATTGCCCTCAAATACAGAATGTAGTGTGTTACCAATGTGGTCAAATGGGGCACATGTCCAGATCGTGTCCCCAGAGCAATGTAATTCGAAATCCGGTGCAACAACAAAGTAGAGGAGCTCTGAGCAGTGGATCAAGAGCTCAGACAGTAAATCAGCAAGGAGGTAGACCCCAAGCCAGTGGGAGGGTGTTCGTCGTTAGAGGTTCTGAGACTACTAGAGATCCTGATCTCATATAGGGTAAGTGTCTCACTTTCGGAAAACTCTTACCTGTATTATTTGATTCAGGCACTACACATTCGTTTATTTCTCTTGAGTGCATGGATCATTTGAAACTGCCTGTTACATCTTTACCCTATGATTTGAATGTTTCTACCCCTATGGGAGATACATTAACTACTTTGTTTGTTTGTCGAGCCTGTCCAGTTGTTTTAGAAAAATCGGACTTTTGTTATTGACCTTATCTGTCTGCCTATGCAGCAGATTGATATTATATTGGGCATGGATTGGTTTTCAGCTAACCATATAGTTTTGGATTGTTCAAATAAAACTCTCCGTTTTATGGAGCCTTCTGTATTATTGCCTACCAATGACGATAGTACGGGAGAAGGACAATCAAGGAGCTGCTTGGTGTTGTTTTCTTTGGAAGCCAAGGAGTCTCCTAAGATGGAAGCGCTGCCTGTCGTAAACGAGTTTCCTGATTTTTTTCGGATGACGTGCCAGGACTACCACCTAAGCGGGAAATTGAGTTTGCGATAGATCTCATACCAGGGACGGGACCGATATCGATAGCACCCTATCGAATGTCCCCGACAGAGTTGGCAGGGCTTAAGAAGCAGTTGGATGACATGCTGAAGAAGGAGTTTATTCGACCAAGTGTTTCACCGTGGGGAGCGCCGGTGTTGTTTGTAAGGAAGAAGGATGGAAGTTCATGGTTGTGTGTCAATTATCAGCAACTGAATAAGGTAACAATCAAGAACAAGTACCTGTTGTCGAGGATTGACGACCTGATGGATCAGCTGCGGGGAGCAACTGTCTTTTCTAAGATAGATCTGAGGTCTAGATACCATCAGATCCAAGTGAAGGAAGATGATATATCGAAGACTGCTTTTAGAAGTCGGTATGGTCATTACGAGTATCTGGTTATACTGTTTGGCGTGACTAATGCTCCAGCCGTGTTCATGGACTACATGAATCAGATCTTCAGACCGTACTTAGACAATTTTGTCGTTGTGTTTATTGACGATATTCTAGTCTACTCTTTGAGTAAAGAAGAACATGTAGAGCATATTCGGGTTGTACTTCAAGTGCTTAAGGACAGAAAATTCTATGCCAAGTTGTCGAAGTGTGAGTTCTGGTTGGATGAAGTACAATTTCTAGGGCATGTGATAAACAAGGAAGGGATAGTTGTGGCTCCTGCCAAAGTGGAAGCAGTGGTTAATTGGGAACGCTCTAAGATAGTGGGTGAAGTTAGGAGTTTTCTTGGACTGGCAGGTTACTACAGACGGTTCATCGAAGGATTCTCAAAGATTGCATTACCGATGACGCAACAAGAAAAGGAAAAGCGTGTGAGTGGACTGATGAGTGTGAGGCTAGTTTCCAACAGTTGAAAAGGAGGCTTACAATATCTCCTGTGCTAGTCTTACCAGATCTGTTAGTACCGTTTGATGTGTACTGCGATGCATCACATCAAGGCCTGGGTTGCGTTCTCATGCAAAATAGAAAAGTGGTGGCGTATGCCTCTAGACAGTTAAGAGTACATGAGAGGAATTACCCAACCAATGACTTAGAGTTGGCTGCAATAGTGTTTGCGTTGAAGATATGGAGACACTATCTGTATGGTGCTCAGTTCACAGTGTACATTGATCACAAGAGTTTAAAGTATTTGTTTGATCAGAAGGAGTTGAACATGAGACAGAGGAGATGGATGGAGTTCATCAAGGATTATGAGTTTGATTTCCAATACCATCCTGGAAAGGCGAACGTCGTAGCAGATGCTTAAGTCGGAAATCGTTGCAAGTGTCTGCTATGATGATCAAGGAGTCAGAACTGATCGAGCAATTTAGAGACCTGAATCTAGGGATAACAGTATTATCCCAGAATAAGATAAGTTTGGGAAAGTTCACTATTACTAGTGGATTCCTAGACTTAGTTTGGAAAAAGCAATCGAAAGACCAGTACCTCTAAAAGGTCAATCAGAAGATAGAAGCAGGAGAATCTGTGGAGTTTAAACGAGGTACTAATGGAATCTTAAGGTTTGGTGATAGAATATGTGTGCCAGGGGATAGGGAAGTTAAGGACTTGATCTTGGAAGAAGCACACAAAAGTAAATTGAGTTTCCATCCAGGTACCACTAAGATGTATCAGGATTTGAAAAAGACGTTATGGTGGCCTGGAATGAAGAAGGAAATAGCAGAGTATGTCCAGTCCTGCTTGGTGTGTCAGAAGGCAAAGATTGAACACCAGAAGCCAGCAGGACTATTGCAATCTCTGGATGTCCTAGAATGGAAATGGGACAATATTGCAATGGACTTTGTGTCGAGTTTGCCTAAGACACAAAAGAAGCATGATGCAATTTGGGTAATAATTGATAGGCTGACGAAAAGTGCTCACTTCCTGCCTATCAATCAAAGGTTCTCTTTGGAAAAGTTAACCCAGTTGTACATCAATGAGATAGTGAGACTGCATGGTGTGCCAGCGAGTATAATCTCGGATAGAGATCCGAGATTTACTTCGAGGTTTTGGCAAAGTTTAAACAGTGCGTTGGGAACTAAATTACGGATGAGTTCGGCTTATCATCCACAGACGGATGGTTAGTCAGAAAGGATGATTTAGTCTTTGGAAGATTTGTTAAGAGCATGTGTGCTGGAACACATAGGGAGTTGGGATGAATTTCTTCCCCTGATTGAATTCACGTACAACAATAGTTTCTACTCGAGTGTTGGCATGGCACATATGAAGCACTGTATGGAAGAAAGTGCAAGACACCTCTATGTTGGTATGAGACAGGTGAGAATCAATTGATTGGACCAGAGGTGGTGCAGCAAACAACAGAGCAAGTCCGCAAGTTCAGGGAAAAGATGAAAGCAACGAGTGATAGGCAGAAGAGCTACAGTGATAAGAGGAGAAGACCTTTGGAATTCCAAGAAGGTTACCATGTGTTCATGAGAGTCACTTCAAGGACTGGAATCGGCAGAGCAATAAAATCCAGGAAGCTTACCCCTCGTTTTATCGGACCATTTCAAATTCTTCGCCGAATTGTTCCTGTCGCCTATCAGATAGCCTTACCACCCAACCTATCCAATATCCATGATGTCTTTCACATCTCTCAACTTCTTAAATATCATCCTGATCCATCGCACATCATAGAGCCTTAATCATTCTAGATAAGAGAAAACCTTGAGTATGAAGCTTTGCCTGTACGAATTGAGGATCGACAGGTCAAGGAACTTCGCGGAAAGCAAATTCCGCTGGTGAAGGTCATATGGAATGCTGTTACTGGAGATGCCACATGCGAAAGAGAGGCGAACATGCAACAACAATATCCTTATCTGTTCGTCTGAGGTAACTTAATTTAAATTTCGAGGACGAAATTTTTTTTAAGGGGGTAGTAATGTAACACCCCGATTTCTTGATTAGGGTTTAAGGAAGAGATTAAGGATAATTAAAGACATAATCATGTTCCTTAGGTATTAGTTAGCTTGTGTTTCAAGTTTGAGGAAATTCGGAGCTGAAACGAGTCGGAAACGCAAACAAACACAAGTCGAGCGATTAATTGGTCAGTTAATTAACTAATTGAGAATTAGAATATTAAAATTAGGTTGCGCTTGAGCATAATAATTTTTTTTTCCATAGTAGCCTAAAATAATTAAGAAAAATATTCTAACCAAAGGTTATGCAGGAAGATGCGGAAGAAAACACCCGGTTGTACCGATGGAGCAACACGCAATGACATGTGTTTCCACATCAAGATGCCACCTCAAACTCCACTACCCATCCCTAAACACCTACACTTTCTCCACTCACATTTCTACCTATGCCTAAAAGATGACACCTAGTTACTTAAGCCACCTAACCTACATTAAAACATGACACATGGCTAACATGCAAACTAATAATTTAATGAAAGACATCATGCTTTTGATGGAATTGAATGAAAGTGAAGTCTCCATCCTACTTCACTCACACATGCAGAGAGGACCAGGGGAGAAGCTGAAAAAAATAAAAGAAGAGAAGGCAGCCATGGTGGTTGCACTTTGAAGCTTGGTTGGTGGTTGTAGCACTTTTAAGCTTGGTTGAAGCAGTCGCAATGAAATAACCACAATATATTCTTTAACCGTTGAATCGTTGTCAGATTTGATAAGGAGGTTTGAGACTTGTGTTGCTTCATATCCAACGGTCATAATTTCGAAAACATGTCCATAGTTGGAGATATATAGCTCGCAATGTGAACCTGAATGGTGAGAAACTCAACCCATGTAACTCCTAACCTGTTACCGTAGAACGGCCATCCGAGGTTCGTTCACCGTTAGATCGGGCTGAAAAGTTTGGAGGAGGTTATGGACAAGTAGTTCCTTGTTGTCACCGTTCAATTTTTAAATTGAAGGTCTTTAGTTGGAGATATAGAGCTCGCACTGTAGCCCGTTATGGTACAATTCCCTTGGATTCTTAAGCTTACACTTGAGTCCAACTTCCCCTAAGTCCAGCCACTGTTCTCATTTGTGGACATTGTTGGAAAGTGTACCGAGGCACGTTTCAGTAGAGTGGACGCAGTTGAAGCTTTTACGGGAAAGTGTGCAAGTCAGTAAGGTAGGGAGAAAGTGACTATCACGCCGGAGAGGCAAGCTCAATATAGCATGGTTAAACCCCACTTGAAAATGAATTGAAATGATACTTTAGGTTTAACTATCGTAGACTTGTCGACATTAAGGCAAAATGGTATTTTAAGTTTATGTGCTTGAGGATGCATGTGATATCTGCTTTATGTGTTTATGGATGTTGTGATGTTTGACGTTTGATCTGTGATAACATGCTTAATATGTTGTTTAGATATATTTATTATTGATATTTATGTATGTCATGGTTGTTGAGGATGATTGTCTGGTTGTGAATATGTTAGAACCCTAGTTGACACCCTAAGGGTACTCTGTTTAGTTTGATGTTGGATAACAGTATATGGGTACCGTGTTGAGCTGTGGATTTGTTGGTATCGTGAAGAATGTAGGACTGAGTTTGGTACCAGTGTCAACTTAGGATGTTTGTGCATTGCATAAGTTGCCAAAGTGGCGGGCCGTGTGACTGCGAGTCACGCGAGGTTGGTGTACCCGGGTGTGGGTACGGAAAAGGAGAGGGACGGTTCTGGGAACCTTCGGGATGGAGTCCGGTCTGGAATGGTTTTTCAAGTGACCAGCGATTTGTACCCACTGTGTCGAGACCGCCGTGGAGGCTTGGCTATCCCAACATCTAGCCCTGACTATTCCAGTCTCAGGTGGACCTTCCGAGGCATCCAAGATACCCCTATTGGAGTTGTCGCCCGTAGGGGAAAGCACCCTTATTGGTCACGGTGAGCGGAAAGGTACCTTGGACAAACCAACTGACATTCTTTGGGCAAAGGAGGCCCGAGTGTGAGAAAGAAAGAGAATGTTCGGGAATCAGAGTTCCCTGTGAGAGTGATCGGCAGACCTGCATAGGAGTGTGACTCCTTAGAGGATTTTGACACTAGATGTGGACCGAGGATGCTTTGTAAATGGTTGACTCGCGAGATGTTTGTGATCTGTGCCAATCTCTGTTGTATGTTAACATGTTGTATTGTGCCCCGACCCGTTTTATGTTGCTATAGTAGCTTATCTCCCTTCTCTATCTCTTTTTCTCTATATGTACCTTACGTTCGGTTGATGAGCAACAGGAGCTGTACAACAACAGTGATAGGATCGGAGCATAAACTGATGCATTACCTGTAGAGGATTCTGCCAGAGGGTCTTGAGGAGCAGCGACGAGTCTGTGAGGACTTAGGCGTAGAGGCATCGTTACGTCAGGGGCGATGGTAGTTCCAGACGCCCATATCGTCGTTGATATGGTATGTCGGTAGCATCTGCTAGGGAGCGCCTCTGAGAGTTATTTTGGATTTTGATGTATTTTGTGTGAGGCAGGGGGGGTAGATGCTGTCTGTATAGGTTTTTATATCTTTTCTGAAACCAGTGTTTTGTGACTTGTTTACCAGTTCTGTTACTTTATTAGTTGTACAATTGTTCTAGGATTATGATCCCTCTGTTGGGATCGACTGTACTTTGGAGACTTGTTGTACATATTATGTATATACGACGTTCTGTTTTTATTCCGCTATGCATGTTTTATAAGTTTCAATTTTTCAGCTTCTGCAAAGTATAATATTTTTGTATGTAATAATCGTGCTAACGCTAATAAACAGATTAAGGATTAGTTACTTAGGATTGTTTTTTAATGGGACATCGAGGTGTCTCACTCAATAGCATTGAAGTATGACATATTCACATAAATGGGGTTCCTGCCTTTGGCACTTGCCATATTCATAGCTTGACCTACAAGTGTCACACCACTATTTTGCATTGCACTCCAATCATCATGTTCTTTCCTGTAGAATGTGTATCCATTAATTAGATAACCAGTGTAAGATATGGCATGTATACTTGGACTTTGTGCTACCTCTTTCAATCTTTCTAAAACTAAATCAGAATCTACATAGCAATCTGTAAAAACCTGACCCTTTAGCCATGTTATTAAACTCCGTTTGTGTTCTTCTGTTATCAATTTCTCAAACTTATTTGGGTTCAAAGCCTTATGGACTCGACGTTGGATGTGAATTCAGTATAGAATTCAAAGGGCTATTGCAAGAATGTCATCATCATGGGCTTGAAAAGTCGTTGATTTTCCAAACATTCTATAATGGAATATCTTATCAAGCCAAGGTTTCATTGGATTCCGCTGCAAGAGGTTCTTTGATGAACAAAAACTTGGGGGGAGCCTATGAGATCATTGAGCAAAAACAATGAGAAAAAAATTATCCTTTAATAGGGTGATATCATATAAGTGCAATCGAAACTTTTTGTTTTTTTTTTTTGAAAAAAAGATCTTTCTTTGCTTTTATTTCTGATGAAAGCAAAACATTTTTTTCCAGAATCCAAACAAATTAAGCAAGCAATGTAAAAAGTGGGAATTGGGGGGGGGGGGGGGGGGTGGTTTATAAGCACAAAATTAACAAGTTAAAAGTGGAATTATCAGGGTTTATTAATCCTTAATCACAAAAGAACATTTTAATGCAATTAAGTTCTTGGTTTGGAATTATAGCACGAAGCCTGTTCACTACAAAGTAATAATTTTTCCAAGTGGGTACTTTTTACTATGTTTCATTATCATATTTTAGTGCAGTTAAATAAAAGAGAATTCGTAGAACATATTTCTATTTTATTTTTTATGTTTCAAATTCATACATACGAAGACTGAGAGGCAATAAAAAATTGAATACATTGTTACAAAGACAAAAAAAATTGAATGCATTGTTATTTAGGCATTGATTTGCTCAAGGTTCTTTTCTGCAGCGCGTTGATATAATAAAAGCCCACATATTGATTCTTTCCTACCAGGAAGAATGCACAACATTATTCTGGCACTACTTTTCCTTTAGACTCCACTAATGCCACATGCAGTGAGAGTCTCATCCAACAATCCGGTGTTCTCATCCAGAAGTTATCAGCTTGAAGCAGGGAATAATGCACTAAATTCGGTCCCTATATATATATTTTTCTCATATGTCATGACATTTAGGACATAAAATTTAGGTTAGAGCCTCTTGTGTGCTCCATGAATGTAGCTCATAAGTCATCAGAGAGCTCTAGAAATGAAGAATACAGAATGAGAGGAGTTTATAAATTTTGTAGTGTGAAGGATAAGAATATGGAGGAGAGTTATTTATAGGAGATTTTGGTTCAATAGATATTAAGGCAAAATTGATTACGGACAATTTTCTATGCATTGAATGTTGAATATTTGGTTATCTGTGCGATAATTTATTGTACGTTCATGAACTTGGTCAACTAACATGCACAAAGTTTAGTTGGTAACCTGTATCATTTTTTATTTTAGGATGGGGTGAAAGATAGCATTTTCCAAAGTATACGCTATCATAGTTACACACTTTATAGAGCTTATCTGAACAAGCGCTGTAAAAGGTGGTGTGCTTTTTAAAGGACAAAGCGGTGAGGTTAAGATATATATTATAATAGTGTTTTCATGGGGAATCGCTATTAAAAACCTTCGCTCATTTTTTTAGATACCCTAAATTTATTTTCATTGAAACAAAAACAAGTAGATGTATTATATTTTTGAGAATTACAGCTTGAATTTCTTTCATCATTGATAACAAGAGTTACAATTTGCGACACAATTAAAGGAGTTGACATGGAAAATCAGAAAATCGAAGAGAAATTACATAACATATAAATACAAAGGTGAATCTTCCAATAGAAAATTATATAATCTCAATCTGGATTGACAACAAGAACTTGTTGAATTCCTTTCATCATCGACAACAAGAGCTTGCTGAGTCTTCCAAGACTTGTTGAAAGCAAGAGAGCTGTGGAATCTTATCACATTCTTGATTTTATTGAGTTTGATTTCTTCCATCTTTCCCACACAAGAAAGGGAACTCCTTCAATGAAGAACACAACAGATTGAGAACGAGAGTTGATAAAATTTGGAGTGTAAAGGATAACAAAAACAGAGGATAATTATTTATAGGAGAGATATTGTTGAAATACAAAACAAAAGAATTGATGATGAATTGTGAAAATTGTGCATTGAATATCCCTTTTTTGTGCAGAGATATTATTGTCATTAACTTCATGGACTATTTCAACTAAACGTGGGAGAGAGTTGTTCACCTCACCTAGAAGGGTCGGACATTTCATTTTGAATCAGAGGAAAGATAGTGTTGTTATAATTATTATTTTAACAACGTTTACTTGATAGAACGTTATTTAAGTTATAATGTATAGTAGCGCGTCTTCGACAAAGCACTATAAGAGGTGAACCGCGTTATTGTTACAAAGGTATCGGGTAAAGATAGTGTTTATTTAAGGAAACAACATTAAAGGTTTATATGTTAATAGTGAATCATCAGATCAACGCTATTAAATAGATCCACACATTTTTTAAAGCGCCTCCTGCCAAAACCACTAGTGTGCGCTATTAAATCCTGAATATGACATAGTGTAAATCTTAAAACAACAAAAAAATTTAGGTCACATTCCCCCATAATTTGCAAATTGCATTGAATCATGGCAGCATTCTCCTTAAGGCCAGTCTTTTTTACCTTGAGTTTTTATGCCACTTCTTGGTCATTGGGGTATACAACCTAGTCAAAGTTATCATCATCATCATCATCATCTTCTTCATCATCATTCTTGTCATTTGGGCTTTCTACTCTTCCATAATTCATATGGATTTTTTTAGTATTGACTTTATCTTTTTTTTTTTTTTTTTGGTGGATAAGATGGCAGCTACAGAAGGTACTCCCAAGGCTACCGAACAGGCCGCCATTGGCATGCTAGGTTTACCAGTAGAGGCCCAACCATGAGGACTACTGCACAGTCCCAGACTGCAAGCAGTCTCACCCAGCTACAACTACTCAACTAGCCCCTAGGCGCTTGGGGATCTCCTGGGAGGGTTGCACACCATGGGAGATTTTAGTAGTGCCAGGGAGATTTGAACCCATGTAACACCCCGTTTTTCGTATAAGCCATTAAACGCCTTTATATGTTTGCTATATATGTTTGTATGATGGGTAGTTATTAGGATTATGCCTAAGAAGTGTTAAAAGGGGCTAAGTGTGATTTTAAAGTTGAAAATCCATTTCTGGTGCAGGAGCACTACCGTGCTTATGTATCAGCACGCCCGTGCTCAAGGCGTGTGCCTTGTGGCTGTCTGAGTCACAAGCACAGCCGTGCTCAAGGGGAGCACGGCCGTGTCGGAAACACGCGTAGTTGACGCGCTTGTTGTTTGCCCATGCTTAACGACCACGACCCCGTGCTAGCACGGCCGTGCTCGGTGTCAGAGTATATAAAAGAAGGGGCTTTTATGAGGCTTTCGAGTGTAACCCTCAAATTGGCACTTTTAGCAACCCTAGTGTGGCTGCAAACCCTCTTTTCCCTACTTCCATTGAACCCACCAAGTTCTTGGAGTTCTTGAGATATTTGGGAGAGAATCACTTGTCTGTGCCAGTTATAGGTAACGTAGTCTTCCATCTTTAATCTCCTTTTTCCTTTTTTGATATTTGGAGATTAAATTGGTTAATTGTTTATATTTGACCAAGGCTTTAGGAATTCGTCGAGCAACTCGAGGGAGCATGTTTAGTTTGCTTGCATCATCATAGTTGGGAATCTTCATACCTGGTATGGGGAGAATGGCTAGTATGTACATGTAGGCTTGGGGTAGCGTAAGATGAGTGTTAACCTATGACCCTGTTGCATGCTAATTGCCTAATTGATATTGTATGTGAAGTTGACACAGGGGAACACAAGAAGGGGTGTTGAATTGTGTTTCTTAATAGATTTTTAAAATCCTTTAGAAAACCTTTTAGCAAGCAAGAATAAATCAAACACACAATAAAATCCTTTTTTAAAGACTTAAGAAACTCAGAATCAAATCCCCACCGTTAGTATAAGTGAAAACTGTAAAGAGAGAGGGATATAAGATTCACAAGGATATTTTATCCTGGTTCACTCTCTTCCAAACAAGAGCTACATCCAGTCCCTTCTACTTGAAGGTTTTCTCCACTATAATCCAATAGCTTACAAGTATTCAACACCTCTTCAGGCTTACAACAACAAGTATTCAATATATCTTCAGGCTTATAAGTATTCTTTCCAACCAAGCCTCTTCAAGCTCACCCAAACTTAGAGATTAAAGATTTTGATTTAAGAAACTCACTATGTGTGAGGGTATGAAAGTATAAGATCAAAGTTACAAAGCAATCTAGAAAAGATTTGACAGAGTTTATGCACTTTCAATAATTTTGGTTGTTCAGTTTCGGTCACCTTCTTTACTGGGGTCGTCTAGTATTTATAAAAGGTCTTCAGCTTGAGCTCTCTTATTCTTCAACGATCTTTAAAATATCCGTTTAGACATAGCATTTAATGTTGGAATCCGTTGAGTCTGATAACTTGATATGTGATCTTCAGAAAAGCACTCTTGGTTATCAGTAGAGCTGTAAATGGTTTTGTCACATCTTTCTTGTACTCGAAAATAACTTTATGACTGTCCTTCTTGGTATTTTCTTCAACTTTACAACAGAGTATGTGTCAGAGTACAAAGTTTTCTGTATTCGATGGTACTATGTTTCTCTTACCCATAAACAGAGCATAAACAAATTCAAATAATACAAACAAGATCATGGATAGCTTCGTAATAAATAAACAATCATTTGAAATAAATTTGCTTCGACTAGATGGGTTCAATTCCAACATACTTTTGGACGGACATTTTTAACTTTAATGAGCAACTGGGTAGTCTATTGACTTGTCGTCTAGTTGTTTCTACTAGTATAAATTATATCTGTTTATATCAGCTAGTTCAATTAACTACTCATCTAGTAACAAATCTTTGGACTTGTTCTTTTCCTGAAAGATTTTAATAGCTCGTCTAGCGCTTCTTGCAGAGGTATACTTAGACTCTAGTCTAGTACCTTTTAAGCTTAGTTATTTTTAGTACCTCATCTAGCGATTACCTTATAGACTAGTTCTTTACCGTATTCCTTTGGGGGCTCGTCTAGCGAGTAAAACTTGGACCCGATAAGCTTTTATGCTATTTCTAAGGAACTTTAAACTAGTTCTCTCGTCTAGCGATACTGAAAACAGTCCTGCACACTTGAGTAGACGCGTTAGTTCTTAACATAACTTTGCCATACAAATTTAATCTTTTTGTTAGCATAAAAAAATAAGAGATTATTTAACCATAACCACTTTGGTTCTAACAATCTGCCCCTTTTTGATGATGACTAAAACTTTTTAAATTTGAGTGTGCAAAGTCTAAGAAAGTCAAAGAGCTCCCCGTAAGGCAAAGCATGCAAGCATTAACAAGTCTAACATCAAGCAAGGATGCTCAAACTATATGACAAGTATCAGAGCATATAAAACTTAGGCATTTAGACAGGTATCAGAACAATTTGAAACATGTATCAGATAATAAGTAAAAACACAGATATGAAAGCATGTAGACAGAAGCTTTAGTTTTAAAAACTTATTCTTCAAATTTATCTCTTAATATCCTTCTCCCCCTTTTTTGTCATCAGACAAATAGGTAAGATAGGGTGGACCATCATTGTCAGATATATATGTATACATATATATATATACATATGTATATATATATAGATAGAATAAAAAAGAGAAAGATGATTAGGGTTTTGAAGGTGGAGAAGGAGGTGGAGCTGGAGCTGGAGGTGTTTGGCCTTGATTCTGTTGAAAGCCTGAAAGCAGTTGGATCATTTGCTAGATAAGGGCATTGGTAGGTTGAAGAGATTTCTCAACTTGAGCTTCAACTTTCCTGGTTATGAGTTCATCAAGATCCGGAGGAAGAGAAGTTCTTGAGCTCTCAGCTGTAGAATCCAAATTCCCTTGGTTAGGCATAGTGCTTAAAGCTCTGGAGAGTTGAGGTGCCTCTGGATGAATAACAGCTAAAGCCAAAGGCTATGAAGACTGCTTTCTTGAAGTTTCTAGTTTGCTTCCAGTTTCAGCCATGTCTTCAATATGTTCACTCTGAACAGCTTGATCAGTTTTATTTGGGCCTTCAACAATTATTTCTTCAATTTCCTCAAAAGAAGCCTCAGATAGCTGTTCGGATGGCTCTAGCGTAGGCACATGTGCAACCCAGTGCACTTCATCTTCATAAATATAAGAGCTCCTCAAGGGAATGCCTAAGGTATCTTCATGAATGAAGTACCTTATTGCAGAGAAAGCATATCTGCCACTGACTATGGGAGTTTCTTCCTTTTCATCATCGGTTAGTCCAGAAGAGGAGGCTTGCCTATTACAGATCTTCATGTGGCTTTACCAATATCCTCTTGCCTCAGAATCAAAACTCTTTTCTTGGTCTTTGGCCAGAAGAATATTGATGACTTCTTGTTCTATATTTACATCTTCACTAGTTGTCATCATGCATTTTCCAAGTAGGGGTTTATCTACCTTAACTGGTCTGAACTTACCATCTTTGTCCTTGTTCAGATCAATCATAGGCAGTATGGGGCAAATTCTTGAAGGTTGCATGGCTAAGCTGGTAGTTCTGGTTGAGTGATGCAACCAAATTGGAGGGGCACAATTTGCAGCCCGGATATACCTTGGCAAGGAGAATTCAATAGTGAGAAGGTTATACATGATGTGGTCACAAACATCAGCTAGAGTGCCATACTCTCTAGGATGGACAAATTGCATCCACTTGATATTCCTATCTAGAATGAATCTTCTGTAGTTGTAAGTTCTGGATCTTCTGAATTCCAAATTTGGATGATCTCTCTTTCCAGGCACAATGTACCAAAGAGGGATAATATCCCTATCAACACCATCAGTGTGGGGTACAAAGGGTGGAAGTTTGATAAGGTTTGAATAGATTTTTCTCGGTGGGAATTTCTTTTAGGGAAGGTGAGTTAGAAGTGGACCATGAGCAGTAAAGTGCTCAGATGGAAGAGGTGTAGAAGGTTCATAGGTGATGCCAATATAGTTTTGAAGTATAACAACCTGAGGTTCATACTCATACTCTGACAGAGGGAAAAAAGGGTCTAGGCGTAGGAGCAGGAGAGTGAGTATGGTAAAGGATTCTCCAGGTTCTCTTAACTTTGGCCCAGCTTTCAGCTTTGCCATTATAAAGAACAGAGGGATTGATATAGGGAAATTGGACATAGGAAACTTGGGAAAGGGTGCTCCAAGGGGATCCCATTATCTGGTTGGTTAAACCAGGGGTCCTTTGTAACACCCTATTTTTCAGAATTATTTTAATTAAGCTGGTTCTATTAAGTTGGATTTATCGGTCGAGGGCTTAATGGGATTTTTGGCTAAAAGTCCCTTTCTGGTACATGAGCACGCTCGTGCTCATTAGCCAGCACGCCCGTGCTTAAAGTCAGAAGCATGTTTCTGATTTTAAGTTGAGCACGACCGTGCTCAACAGTGAGCATGCTCGTGCTCAATGTGTTGACCGCGTCTCGTAACGTTAAATTGAGCACGATCGTGCTCAAGAGTAAGCACGACCGTGCTCAAGTCTGAGATTTATATTAACGAAGCAGAACTCAAGGGTTTACGTTTAACCCTAGATTTTGGTAGCAGCAGCCTCTGTGTGTGCGGCCAGAACGAGCCTTCTTCCGTTTTTCTTCCATCTTGATCAATCTCTGAGTGTTGGAAGCTTGGGAGACAACTAGCATATCTGTGTTATTGCATAGGTCCGTTCAGTGTAAGCCGTTGTAGGGGAGGAACCGGTTCGTTGTTTAGGACGCTGTTAGGGAGCTACCTTTAATCCAGGTATGGGGAGAAGGGTAGTGTGATCATAGGCTCGGGGTTAGAGTAGAGTAAAGGGATCCCCATGGCCTCGGTTT
This sequence comes from Echinosophora koreensis, assembly GCA_035048595.1. Lineage (NCBI taxonomy): Eukaryota > Viridiplantae > Streptophyta > Magnoliopsida > Fabales > Fabaceae > Echinosophora > Echinosophora koreensis. The sequence goes on along the minus strand of JAPCYP010000047.1, from coordinate 1,032,990 downwards.
TGTTTATATGATTATCTATTTATGTATGTATACTTGTTGGTTATTTTGATAACATGTTAATGATTGATAATATGTTATGTTTATGTTCATGGTTGGTTGAGTTTATGTTGGTTGCCTTGCTATGAACATGATGATGTTGTTGGTTGATGCCACTGTTACGTTGATGTTGATATTATTACTGAGTTTAATCCTTAAAATATGTTGATAACTGATTTAGAATGTTCACTGATTAAATCCAAAAATTTGGTTAAAACCCAGTCTCTGTTCCTGCCCAGAACAGCACTGTCGCGCGATGAGCACGACCGTGCTGAATGGGGAGCACGACCGTGCTCCCAGTTGAATTCTGGGTAAATGGCCGCGCTGTTCAGCACGGTCGTGCAGGACAAAGAGCACGACCGTGCTGCTGAGCACGACTGTGCTCAATAAGAAGCACCACCGTGCTTCACTTAAAGGGGAGCACGCCTCTCACGTGCTTAAGCACGACCGTGCTGGGTTACGAGCACGACCGTGCTCAACCCTCCTGGACAGAATAGAATTAAAGGACTTAAGGGGTTTCAAACCCCACTTCCCTATGATGATAAATGGTTAGACAACTTGGCTAATGTCTATTAAAGATAACTAAAATGATGAGATGGTGAGGTGTTAAGTTTGATAAGTCAATACCCATCGGGTGCCGCAACTGATGAGTTGTGCCTTGGTGCCTTTGGGCCAAGGAGGCCTTGACCCCGCGGTTCGGGTCTAAGGTGTTGTTGTTATGTACCTTGGTGGCCGAGAGTTTGCCCCAGGTAACACATCGTCCAACAGGTTTCTTCTGTATGGCTTGAGCCCCAGCTTCATTCAGCTCAATTTGTTCTTCCTTCACTTTCATCAGCTCTTCCTTTCTAGCCAGATCCACTTGAGTCGCAGGATCAAGTTTCATCATTGATCCTTTTCCTTAATAATAGCAGCTTGTTCCTCTAGAGTCTTGGCTTCTAATTTGGCATAAATTTGGTGAGATTTGAAAATATTTGAAAGAAGATGACATAAAGGTATAATGGTTGCTTTCTCTCTGTGTACAACATATTCCTTGAATCTTGTGAAGAGGATATGAGGCAGGTTGATTGCAGTTTCAGTCAGAAGATGGCATAGGCAAAACTTGTGAAGAGCAGAAAGATTATATTTTGACCCAGCCTTATACAGAACAGTCTTGTCCATGATTTGATGAAGTATACGAGCTTCATCTTTCATTTCAACAGTCTTCCATGAGTGGGTTCTCACAGTATCAGTTCTCATCAAGATAGTAGCAATGCTTTCTTCACCACCTAACTCTTCTTCCCATTTCTCAGTTAGGGTTAAACCCACTTGAGGGCAATGAATAGCAGTAGCAATAGTTGCTTCAGAACCTATCACTTCAGTACCCAAAACAGAAGCCTTTACCTCAGATTTAGTGACCACGGGGTTCCTCCAAAAAGCTCTGATTAGGTCTGGATACACAGAGACCTTCTCAATGAAGAGTCCTTCCTAGCCAGCAGCTCTAACATATTGACTCACATCAACGTTGTATTCCTTCAGAATACTGAAATCAAAGTGATGCTCTATTCCTATTTCCAGAGCATTGACGTCATAGGCAGAGTTCGATGAGACCATTGTTGAAGGTTTGGAGTTAGGAGTGACAGAGAGTTTCTTCGGAAGAGAGAGGTTATGATATAGAGCAAGTGAAGGGTTTTTCAGAAAGAGAGGGAAAAATTTAAGAAGGTTTCGGAGATGAAGGGTTTTTTTAAAAACAATTTTAAATGAAAATAAAATGAAGATGTGTGAGAGGACATGCATTTAATACTGACATGGCGCAGGTTTCTTGAAACCGTAAGAAGCAGTTTGTACAAATGATGAAAATAACTGACTCAGCAGAGAGAATTTGAATTAAATATGTCTTGAGCATGATAAATGCAAATAGTAACAAAATGTATAGACAAGATAGTTAAGCAAATGCAAACAACTTTAACCAGGATATACAATAGACGAGCACTTAAAATACAGTAGCCGACCATGACTAGACGACATATCAATCCACATAAATCTGTCCTCGACTAGAGGTTTAGTGAAGATATCTGCCCATTGATAGTCAGTAACTACAAACTGTATATCAAAAACCCCTTTTTGCACATAATCTCTAATAAAATGATATTTAATCTCAATATGCTTAGCTCTTGAAGGCAAGATTGGATTCTTAGATAGATTAATTGCAGCAGTGTTATCACACATAAGTGGAATACTGCTTACAAACACATTGTAGTCCTCCAATTGATGTTTGATGCAAAGAAGTTGTGAGCAGCAACTTGCAGCAGATATATACTCAGCTTTAGCAGTTGACAGGGCAATGGTATTTTGTCTCTTGTTTGACCATGAGACTAAATTTGCTCCAATGAAGTGACATCCTACACTGGTGCTTTTTCTTTCTATTCGATCTCCAGCATAGTCACCATCACAAAAACTAACTAATCTGTAATCATCATTTTACTTAAAGCACAACCCCAGATTAGTAGTACCTTTCAAGTATCGAAATATTCTTTTAACTGCTGATAAATGAGATTATCCAGGATCAGATTGAAAGCGTGCACATAAGCAAACACTGAACATAATGTCAGATCTGGACGCAGTAAGATATAGAAGAGATCCTATCATACCTCTATATACCTTTTAGTCTACCTTTTTATCTTTGTCATCCTTGTTCATTATGGAAGTGGGATGCATAGGAGTATTCATTGGTTTGCAATCATCCATCTTGAACTTCTTTAAGAGTTCATTTGTGTACTTGGTTTGATGGATGTACACCTCGTCCACTGTTTGTTTTACTTGAAGTCCAAGAAAGAATTTGAGTTCTCTGAATTCCTTTTGCATTAACTTAGAGAATTCCTTGCACAGAGATTCATTAGTAACACCAAAGATTATGTCATCAACATAAATTTGCAAAATTATGAAGCTAGATTTGTTGGATTTTCTAAACAAGGTTGTATCAAACTTTCCTCTAATAAATCCATTATCCATAAGAAATGAATTTAGCCTTTCATACCAAGCTCTAGGAACTTGCTTAAGAAGAGCTTGCTTAAGACTGTATAAAGCTTTCTTTAGCTTATATACATGTTCAGGATGGGTTTCACTTTCAAAACCCGGAGGTTGCATAAAATAAACTTCCTCATTTATGAATCCATTTAAAAATACACTTTTTACATCCATTTGATAAAGCATGATATTATGATGTGCAGCAAATGATAGTAAAATGCGAATATCTTCTAATCGTGCAACTGGAGTAAAATTTTCAGTATAATCCATACCTTCTTCTTGAGAATAATCTTGAGCAATTGATCTTGCTTTATTCCTCACCACTTTACCATTTTCATCAAGCTTATTTCTGTAGACCCATTTGGTTCCAATCACTGATTTGTCCTTTGGAAGAGGTACAAGAGGCCAAACTTCACTTCTCTCAAATTGGTCCAGCTCCTCTTGCATGGAAAGAATCCAATCCTTGTCTATTGTCTTTGGTTCCAACTCAGAGACAAAAATAGAATCAACTTGCTCTCTGAAGGTTGACCTTGTCCTTAACTTATCACTGGGACTTCCAATGATCTTTTCTTGAGGATGATAAGTCTTGAAGTGCCATGACCTTTGAGTATTGTCTTGTTGAAAAGTTGAAGCTCCTAAAAAATTCTGATGATCATCTACAGATTCATCAGTCTTAATATTCACTAGATCTCCTGCATCTTTGAGATTTAAACCTGTAAAAGCTTCATCTAGCTCTGATAATTTCTTATTAGGCTGTTTGTCATCAAACTTAACATGTATGCTTTCTTCTACAACTAGAGTTCTAGAATTATACGCTCTAAAGCCTTTGGACAACTCAGAATATTCTAACAGGATTCCATTATCTACTTTAGCATCAAACTTACCAAGTTGATCTTTAGCATTTGGTATAAAACATTTACAACCAAAAGGATGAAAGTAAGATATGTTGGGTTTTCGACCTTTCCACAATTCATAAGGAGTTTTATTCAGAATTGGTCTAATGTATATTTTGTTCTAAATGTAGCAGGTAGTGTTAACAGCTTCAACCCAGAAGTGTCTAAGGACAGAGTTGTCATTGAGCATTGTTCTAGCCATCTCTTGAAGAGATCTGTTCTTTCTCTCTACCACACCATTTTGTTGTGGTGTTCTAGGTATTGAGAAGTTATGAAGAATATCATTTTCTTTACAGAACCTATCAAATAGCTCATTTTCAAACTCTCCCCCATGATCACTACTGATTGAAGGGATACACATGCCTTTTTTCATTATTTACACATTTGCAGAATATAGAAAGACTTTGAAAAACTCATCCTTGTGAGCTAAGAACATAACCCATGTCCATCTAGTGTAATCGTCTATTATGATTAGACCATATTTCTTACCATTGACAGAAGCAGTCCTTGTTGGACCAAATAGATCAAGGTGCAGCAATTCTAGTGGTTTTGAGGTACTAACCGTGTTCTTGGATTCAAAAGAACCTTTAACTTGTTTTCCATTTTGACATGAATCACCTAGAGCATCAGATTTGTACTTAAGGTTTGGTAGTCCTCTCACAAGGTTATGCTTATTTAGCTTTGAAATTAACTTCAATCTTGCATGACCTAGCCTTTTGTGCCAAATCCATCGCTCATCTTCAATGGACACTAGACATGAGACACTTTGATTTGAGAGGTCCTCCAAGTCAATCTTATACAGATGGTTTTGCCTCTTAGCAGTGAACAATGACAATACACATGTTTTTGTCAAAGGAAACAGGATATCTACTATCACACAATTGACTTATGGGTAGCAAGTTGTGTTTTAATCCTATAACTAACAAAACATTATCAATAGAGGGAAATGGATGTTTACAATTTTACCTACTCCAATGATCCTTCCTTTCTGATTACCTCCAAAGGTAACCCAGCCACCATCTTTGTGTCTAAGGTCTTGGAACATACAATTTTCTCCCGTCATGTGATGTGAGCATCAATTGTCCAAGTACCAAGATGCGTGTTTCTTTCGTGTTGTTAAGCAAATATGAAATAGGTATAATCTTGTCTTTAGGTACCCAGATTGACTTGTGACCTTTCTTGTTAGTAGTTACTGGACGAGTATGCTTAACATGTTTGTTATGTATGCATCTAGATGTCATATGACCATTTTTACCACAAACTTTACAGTATGTGTTGGACAAGCTAGATTTTGCATTATTGTGCTATACTTGAGTTTTAGAAACTCTGTGATGTGCATGAGGTTTTGATACTTTGTGAGATGCTTCCAGCTTCTCCTTGTCATAGCCTATGCCAGACTTATCATGAGGTGATCTAAAGTACCTCAGTATCAAGTTTAACTTTTCTGAGCCATCTACAAACTTAGACAGTATCATTGGGCTCAACTTTGAGTTTTTCAGTTAGACTGACATTCTCAGACTTTAATTTCTTGTTTTCATTAACAAGAGCTTCCTTTTCAATGCAGACTCTATCATACACTTTTGTTTATTTAGAAAATTTCTTTCTAAGATTTTTATATTCATGAGACAGAATGGACAAGTTACTTAACAACTCATCAAATGCTTCTTGCAGAGTAAATGAGTCAGAGTCCATTACCTCAACATCAGTATATTCACTATCTGAAGAAGTGTCAGCCATGAGACAGATGTTTGCCTCTTCTTCTTCTTCTTCTTCTTCTTCTTCTTCTTCTTCTTCTTCTTCTCTTCTTCTTCTTCTTCTTCTTCTTCTTCTTCATCTGATGACGACAGATCCAGATCCTCCCATAAGCTCTTATAGAGTGAGAGTGTTGAGGTTCTTTGCTTCCTGAATAGTAGTGACCTTAGGTCTCCACTGTTTATGTAAACTCCTCAATATTTTTCTAACATGATCTCTATTTTCATAAGTCTTTCCAAGAGATCTTAGACAATTAGTCATAGTTTGGAATCTACCAGTTCATATTGGTGAACCAATATGCTTATCTTTGACTCTTTCACTTGGGATGACCATTCATGAGCCAGGGCAAGAGTATCTCATATTTCCTTAGCTGTGTTACAACTATGAACTTTATCATGCTCAAATCTGGTGATAGCAGCTCCATTGTCACCTCTTAATATAGCCAGTTTCAATCAGCTCCCAGATATCCACATTTTGTGCATCAAGAAAAGCCATCATTCTCTTTTTCCTGTAGTCATAGTCACTACCATCAAAGAGTGGAGGTCTGTTGATTGCTTGTCCTTCTGTACCCATGCTTGCTGGATCGTACTCCCTCAACACTTGTTAGATGCTCAACCCTTTCGAGGCTGAGCTCTGATACCAACTGAAGTTGACACATGGAAACACAAGAGGGGGGTTGAATTGTGTTTCTTAATAGATTTTTAAAATCCTTTAGAAAACCTTTTAGTAAGCAAGAAATAAATCAAACACACAATAAAATCCCTTTTTAAAGACTTAAGAAACTCAGAATCAAATCCCCACAGTTAGTATAGTCGAAAACTTTAAAGAGAGAGGAATAGAAAATTCAGAAGGATATTTTATCCTGGTTCACTCTCTTCCAAGCAAGAATATGTCCAGTCCCTTCTACTTGGAGGTTTTCTCCACGATAATCCAATAGCTTACAAGTATTCAACACCTCTCCAGGCTTACAACAACAAGTATTCAACAACTCTTTAGGCTTACAAGTATTCTTTCCAACCAAACCTCTTCAGGCACACTCTAACTTAGAGATTAAAGATTTTGTTTAAGAAACTCACTATGTGTGAGGGTATGAAAGTTTAAGATCAAAGTTACAAAGCTATCTAGAAAAGATTTGACAGAGTTTATGCGCTTTCAATAATTTTGCTTGTTTAGTTTCGATCACCTTCTTTACTAGCATCGTCCAGTATTTATAGAAGGTCTTCAGCTTGAGCTCTCTTCTTCTTCAACAATATCCGTTTAGACATAGCATTTAATGCTGGGATCCGTTGAGTCTGATAACTTGATATGTGATCTTCAGAAAAGCACTCTTGGTTATCAGTAGAACTGGAAATGGTTATGTCACATATTTTTTGTACTCGAAAGAAACTTTATGACTTTCCTTCTTTGTACTTTTCTTCAACTTTACAGCAGAGTACGTGTCGGAGTACAAAGTTTTGTGTATTCGATGGTACTATGTTTCTCTTACCCAGAAACAAAGCATAAACAAATTCAAATAATACAAACAAGGTCATGGATACCTTCCTATTAAATAAACAATCATTTGAAATAAATTTACTTTAACTAGACGGGTTCAATTCCAACATACTTTTGGAAGCACATATTTAACTTTAATGAGCAACTGTGTAGTCTACTAACTTGTTGTCTAGTTGGTTCTACTAGTATAACTTAGATCTTTTTATATCAGCTAGTCCAGTTAACTACTCGTTTAGTAACAAGTCTTTGGACTTGTTCTTTTCCTCATAGATTTTAATAGCTCGTCTAGCGCTTCTTGTAGAGGTATACTTAGACTCTCCTCTAGTACCTTTTAAGCTTAGTTATTTTTAGCGCCTCGTCTAGCAATTACCTTACAGACTAGTTCTTTATCGTATTCCTCTGAGGGCTCGTCTAGTGAGTAAAACTTGGACCTGATAAGCTTTTATGCTTCCCTCATCTAGCAATATTGAAAACAGTCCTACACACTTGAGTAGTCGTGTTAGTTCTTAACATAACTTTGCCATACAAATTTAATCTTTTTGTTAGCATCACAACTTAAGAGATTATATAACCATACCACTTTGGTTCCAACAGTATGCTATATGTGTGATATGATTTCGATGTTTTGGCATGCCTTGATTATTGTATTGTTAATATTGATGATGATGTTGCCATTCTAAACATGAATGTTGGTTGTTGTTGTGGTTAATCCTAATGCTAATGATGACAAGACTTTAAAGAATGTTGATGATGACGTTATAAGGATTAAGGGATAATTTTCGAATGTTAATAAGACTTGAATCATAGTAATGAGAGGCAAGGCGAATACTTATTGGTATAGTTAAGACCCTAAGCTTGATTATGAGTGTTTTAGGGATCTTAATAATGAAACAGGAATTAAATCATAAGACTTGGAGATAATTAAAAGGAACAAGATTAATGCTTGATGATTTAGTAAAAGTCAATAGGAGTAATCCATGAATTGCCCTAGGGAGTTTGGCAAGGGTTTCTAACCCTTTCTGCCCAGAACATTATGGCCATGCTCCAGTAAGCACGCTCGTGCTTAAAAGGGAGCACGCCCGTGCTCCAATTTCAAATTCAAAAAGGTTGCGCTGCATAAGCACGGTCGTGCTCAACAGGCAGTACGACCGTGCTGAACTTAAAGTCTAGCACGCCCATGCTGGGGATAAACACGCCCGTGCTCCCCCAACCAGAGCAGACGAGGAGTTAAGGAATAGAGGGGTGTTTCACCCCAATACTCCACAATAATGAGATAAGACACCAATCTGAATGAAGACAAGCTTTATAACTGTAACACCTTTTTTTTTTGTGTTAAGCCCTTATGTATGTTTAAGTGTTGCATATTGTTAAAATTTTACCTTTGGAGTGTTATAAAGGGCTAAGTGGGATTTTAGAGCTTAAAATCCCTTGCCGATGCATGAGCACGCCCGTGCTCATGTATCAGCACGCCCGTGCTCAAGGCGCGTGCCTTGTGGCTGTCCGAGCCACCAGCACGACCGTGCTTGAAGGAAAACGCTCTCGTTGACGCTAAAGTTGTCTGTCCGTGCTTAAGTGAGCACGACCCTATGCTCATGTAAAGCAAGGCCGTGCTTAGGGGAGCATGACCGTGCTCGGGTCTAAAGTTATAAATAGAGAGCAGTCTATGAGGGTTTCGAGTGAAAACCCTCAAATTGACAAATTGGGCAATCCTAGTGTGATAGAAACCTCTTCCCTTCCTTTTCCCTTGAACCCTTTGAAGTTCTTGGTGTTCTTGAGTCCGTTTGGGAGAAAAGTCACACGCGCTAGTGCCATTAAGGTAGTGTGTTTGTCCCTCTATTAATCTCTTATTCATTGTTGTTTGGATCTGATTAATATTTGCCCTTTTTGTGTTGGCCAAGGCTTGAGGAACTCATCAAGCCATTCGATGGAACGTGTTTAGTTTGCCCGCGTCGTCATTGTTGGGAATCTTCATACCCGGTATAAGGAGAAGGGATAGTATGAACATGTAGGCAATGGGGGTAGCGTAAGATGAAGGGTTAACTCATGACCCTATCTGTTTGCTATTTGTTTAAATGGTACTTGTTTGTTAATTGTTATTGACTATCCTATTCATGATGATGTATGATTATTTGTTATTGGTATGCCTATTTGTGAATGATGTTTAATGATGCCATGAATGGATGTTCATAATGATGATAATGGTGCTGTTATGATTTGATAAGGGATATTTTCCGAATTTGTTCATAAGACATGAATATAGTATGAGAGGCAAGGTTATGTTCAAAGGCTTAGTTAAAGGCCCTAGGACTGGTTCATGAGTGTTTTAAGGACATTAATAATGAAGTTGGAATTAAAGGATTAATTCCCCGTAATGATAAGATATGGAGATTAATTAAGAATAATGAAACTGAGGGCTGATGGATAGTTATAAGACAATAGGATTGATCTTTGAATGCCCTAGGAAACATAGTAAGGGTTCCTAAACCCTTTATGCCCAGATCAGTACAGCTATACTCTAACGAGCACGATTGTGCTTAATAGTCAGCATACCCGTACTCAACATAAAGTTCAGCACCCCCGTGTTGGGGGGCAACACGATCATGCTCCCCTAGACAGAACAGAATGCTGAAACAGGAACAGGGGCGTTTCACCCCAAACGTACACAATAATGAAATAAGACACCAAACGAAGTAGAGGCAAGCTAGATAACTTAAAGATAATGTTGTACTTTAGTAGCCGAGTGGCCAAGGGGGCCTTGATGCTAAATGGTCAAGGTGTTGAGCTCTGGTGCTTATTGGCCAGAGTGTTAATTAAAGATTAAAGATGATGTTGTACCTTGGTAGCCTAGTGGCCAAGGGGGCCTCGATAGCCGAGTGGTCAAGGTGTTGATCTGGTGCTTAAGGACCAGGGTGTTAAAAGATAAAAGATAAAAGATAAAAGATTAAAGATAACGTTGAACCTTGGTAGCCTAGTGGCCATGGGGGCCTCGATAGCCAAGTGGTCGAGGTGTTGATAATGATAAAACTTGGGTAGCCGAGTGGCCCAAGCGAAGGTGGTGATTTTTGATTGTGTGTTGTGTTGATCATGTATCCACGCATAGAAGATGTTAGTGGGGGATGTTCAGCATAGGGGAGGTCGTCCGAGAGTAAGGCGATCTGGCAGTGCACGGTGATCTAAGAGATCTGGGCCCCCACGGGGGCATATCCAATAGTAAGGTGCATCGGGAATCCAAGGGGCTCACCCATGGTTTGGTGAACTGCCAGTGTTGGTGCTTAATGGCCAATGTGGATATGTAACTCCGAAGTTGACTTCTTTAGGTTGATTGGATCCAAGTGCATAATGGAGTAGTGGAGTAGAGTTGCACCGTATAACATACATTGATTGAATTGTTATGGATGATGTATATGTGTTATGTATGATGATTTATGATAACATGCTATGTTTGTATGATGTATGCTCATCTTGCTAACTGCTTCCTTGTCGTTATGTTCATATATATATATATGTTTCTTACTCCCCATCTTTGTTGTTTTATTTGCATGTATCTTTTTGGTTATGTGGAGGACGGTGAGCAGCTTGCTGGGGAGTGACTCTGAGGAGCCGCTACTCGTAGTCTAGGATTCGTTAGTTGATGTTGTTTATCCTAGATGTTATGGACTATGGTTATATCAGCTCTGTAATATGGCATCGAGATAGGGTTTCGTGTTTCTTTTAAACCATGTTTTATTTTCCACGTTTGAGATTTTGTTACAATGTGCTAACCTCTACCCGTGGTTTCCATTTTATAATAAATGAGATGCATGTGTTTATTCTTTTATATGCTCTTTTATGCTTTATGAATACATGCGAGGCAGAGGGTGTCACAATAACCTTATGAAGATGTTAAAGTTGTACCTTGGTGCTTATTGGCCAAGGGGGCCTTGATGCTTATTGGTCGCTCTAGTGCTTATTGGCTAGAGTGTTGAATGATGTTGTACCCTAATGCTAATTGGCGAAGAGGGCCTTGATGCCTATTGGTCAAGGTATTGGGCTATGGTGCTTTTTGGTGATGTAAGCCAAGGATATGTTGGGTCCATGACAAGAGTTAAATACAAGAAAGCCCAACAAGCTCCTAACTTCATGGTGGCTATTTGGATAAAAGCAAGCCCAAGGTCAAGGTCAAGTGGAGTGGAGCCCAAATTAATAACTTACATTGTTCAACTAAAGGATCCATGAAGTGTGGGGCGAATTCATGAAGAAGGGTCCATTCTTAGTTGTTTTTATTTAATCCAATAATTGTAATAGGTTATGTAAGTGGGTCCAAGCTTGTTATGAATTACAAATGGATCAAGCCCACTAATAGCCTATGTTGCACGAATTTAGAAGTTTAGAGGGAGGAATCTTTTGGTTTGCATGCCATTAGTGACTCCTATAAGTTCTAGGTGTTTTATTTGGTTTGTTAATTATGTGGGAGTTACACTTTTAATTTGAGAAGTAAGTGTAACCACCACATAATAATAGAGTTAGAGTCATAAAGGGAGGTGGGGTGTGACAATAATGATTGGGGGCTGAATTGTTGGCTGAGTTAAGTTAGGTGTTAGTGTCATGAATTAGGCTATTCAAGTGTGGGGGGTTATGGTATTGAGAAGGCAAGGAAAGCCAAAAGTTGGCAGCCATCCTTCTATATGTATTTTCGTCCAAAACATGTAATGGTTAACTTGGAAGTTGAATTTTGGATTGATATCCATTGTGAGAGATTGTTCTCTTGGGTTCTTGGATGAACCAAAACTTGTTCTTATCAAGAATCCAAGATTCTTGTGGCGAACCTCATAGGCTTATCAAACAATCTTGTTTGTGGTGCCATCCTCCATCTCTATCTTATTCCATTTTCATATTTTCTTCACTTTATTTTGGTTACTAAAGTGCTTACAATTTTATCTTGCTCTTGATTGTATTTTGCGCCACTTTTATGTTAAAGAATTCAACCAAATAGATCATGTTAAGGCATTCCACCATTTGGATGTCATCATTTGGCCAGAGTATTAATTAAAAATTAATGATTAAAGATTAAAGATGATATAAACTTTGGTGCTTATTGGCCAAAGACGCTAAACCATAGTAAATGGTGTTGATGGAGGTGGTGATCAACGATTGTTTGTTTGTATGCATGCATTTATGCATGAAGTTGTTAGGGGAGATACCATAACTGGGGAGGTCGTCCGAGTGTAAGGCGATCTGGCCGTCCGCGGTGATTTGTCCGAGCGTTAGGGAATTGTGTACACCCGTGGTGGTGCATCCAAGAGTAAGGTGCATCGGCTATCCTAGGGGTTCACCCATGGTTTGGTGGACTGTCGGCGTTGGTGCTTAATGGCCAATGTGAATATGTAACTCCAAAGTCGTATTCCCGGTATAGATGGATCCAATTGACACCCTCTACCCCGCATGGATTCAAAAGCAATAACACATATATAAAAGAGAGAGAACACATGCAAATATATATAATATCAAAACCGGGCAGAGACTACCGCATTGTAACATAACGCGGAAATAACCAAAACATGTTTATAAAGAATACATAAAACAAAACAAAACCTTAAACAAATCCAATCCCGATGTCACACTACAGAGTTGGTATAACCAATCCGATAAAACAACTCGGATACAACTAGAAACAACTAAACAACTACTGAAAACGGGAAATCCTATCTACGAGTCGTGGCTCCTCAAAGTCACTCCTCAACTGGCTGCACATCGACCTCTGTAAAAACGATACATGACACAAACAAGAAACATAGAGATGAGGAGTAAGAAACATATATTTGAATATAACGGCAAAGAAGCGGTTAGCAAGACAAGCATACTTCAAACAAGCTTGTTACATCAACACAATATCATAACAAACATCATCATATAAAGCGTATGCTATGCAATGCAGTTCTGCTCCACTCCTCTACTATGCACTTGGATCCAAACTAACTCAAGATGCCAACTGTGGGGTTACATTTCCACATTGGCCAAAAAGCACCAACACCGGGGCAATCCACCATGAGACACCCCGTTGTGCCCCGTTGTGTTATTAGATTAAAAATCTTATTAATTAATTTCTTAATCGCGCGTTTAGCGTGAAAAATACATACAAATTAAAACTTAAGCTAAATAACATACAACTATAGTTAGTCAAAAACAACACACCATTTTTAGGTTATAAAAACACACGTAAGTCTTATAAATATATTACAAAACATTGTTGAGGATATCCTTTCAGTAGGATCCCTCACAGGCATATACTTAACAAAAGTCATCATTAACGGAAAATATAAGAAAATACTCCTTAGACACACTGGCCATACTATCTATACTCTAATCACCATAGGTCACAGCTCGACCTCCTGCCTCTGGTTCATTAGGAGTTCCATCCAACTCCTCAGCAACCTCTGTTTCATACAAAGTTCCATCCTGCTCCTCAGCAACATAGTCCTCCATCGGGTCTTCTAACGTAAATAAAGTAGACACACAACAATACAGAAATATAGGGGATAAGAAACAATTATATCATCAAAAACGGAAAAGAATCATAGTATATAATATAATAGAAGTCACAGACAATCATCACTCCAACGCCACCTAAATCCTCAATTAACAATATCATTCGCTACCCTCAACTCATGCAATCTGAGCCTTTATGCTGACGTGGCCACTAATCCCCCATTACCGTTAGGGATGTTAGTCAGTCGTTCAAGTGACGCGTCCCCCAAACCGGTGCACAATCTCATCCACGGTGAGAATGCTCATGCAAGGCAATGACACTATAGGTGCACAGCACAGTCGGTGCACACCCTGTTCCTCTCTCTCGAGAGTGCTCAAGGAAAGCATTGACACTATAGCTGTACAAACTAAATCTAACATAGAACGGTCCCACGAGGACTTCAAACCTCGTATGTGTCAAACATACGGTTATAAACACAATGCAACATATGAACCTCACTAAATTACATCAATAACAACCTAGTGCCTCAAGCTTCCATTATAGCCTTGACTCACATTCTATGACACGTTTCATCCTAATCAATTTAAGCTAGGCACTTCTAATCACATATACTTTCTCACTCAAACCAAATCTTCCGAACAACATATACCCTTGCTTAAAATCAACTAAACATCTTAATAAATCAGGCAGATCATGCCTAACACAATATCAGGAAATACTCAAACACCAAAAGTAATACGTCACAATAAATTCAACAAGTAATAAATTCAGATATCCTCAAATAATAAAACCAACCTAATATCGATAAACCTACAATCCCCGAATCACCATTGGTTTTACCGAAAAGATTTCCAATGCGATTTTGGTCTTATCGATTACTCGACTACTGGTAAGGTTTAGGTCGCCCTATACAATTATTATAGCACTACTTATCGATTCCGACGACAAAGTGATCCTTTCCCCCACCTGAGTCAACACCGAAATCTCAAATTTGAAGCGGCTCATTATCACACCCCAAAATACCAAGTTCACCTTCAATTAAACAACACAACAACAAAATTAATCAAACAAAATCACCCTTAACTATAATAGGTTAGACTCGGCCAAGGGGTTTTGTGGGACTCAATCTCCTAGATACAAAGTGCTAAGATCATGGAAAGATATTAGGAGTGATCATTGAGCAAGAATCAAATCATACAAATCAAGTTGCTTCCATTTTCATGAACATAGGCAAAATGGGTTTCAAATAAAAGTGATCATGAGAACTTATGATTCATGTTCATGGGAGATACAAAATGGGTTTCCCACAAAATGAACACGAAAAGAATTAGATGGACTCAAGAGGAAAAACATGATCATGTTACCTCAAGCTAGTAGAGAAAATGAAGAAAAGTGGATGATTCCTTTGCAAGTTCTTCAATGGAAAGGAAGAAGAAGAAGAAGTTACTCCTTGGAGAAGATGAAGTTGTAGGAAGATGAAGCTGAAAGTGTATGATTGATGTAAATGATCAAACTTTAATGGTAGTGAGGTTTAGAGTGGTTAACTTTTAGGTTTTCTATGAGGTTTTTGCCTTAGAACTCTAGTTTTTCACATTTGGGGTCGGTAATTGGGGCTATATATAGATTATCCAGTTGATAATCAATTATATATCGATTACAAAAATCATAATCGATTATGACACTCATCATAATCGATTATAGAGGTTCTGTTTTTCAGATTTTCAGTTCCAGACAGCTCATAATCGATTATGTGTTACAGATAATCGATTATGATGATTCTGAACTTCAGGAACTCAATCCAAAAACCTTGTAATTGATTACGGTGATTCAATTAATCGATTATTGGGCCAAAACAAAGAAGGAACCTCAAAATTGATTATTTACAAAGGATCATTAAGTTTATTAACACTTAGGTTTTAGCTTAATTAAAAACGGGTTGTTACATTACTACCCCTCTTAGAAAAAAAATTCCGTCCTCGGAATTTACATACCTTAGAAAAGATGTGGATATTGTTGTTGCATATCTGTTTGACGTTCCCAAGTAGCATCTCCCGTAGTTTCATCCCATATGACCTTAACCAAAGGAATTTGTCTATCGCGAAGCTCCCTAATCCGTCTATCTGCTATACTTATAGGTAAAGCCTCATACTCTAGATTCTCTCGCAGTTGTATAGACTCAGATTCAATAACATGAGAAGGATCAGGATAATACTTTCTCAACTGAGAAACATGAAAAACATCATGAAGGTTGGAAAGATTAGGTGGTAAGGCAATATGGTAAGCTACTGGACCAATCCGTCGAAGAATCTGAAAAGGTCTAATGAATCGAGTAGTAAGTTTACTAGACTTGATAGCTCTGCCAATTCAAGTTTTCGGAGTAACTCTCAAGAATACGTGATCACCTTCCCTGAATTCTAACGATCTCCTCCTCTTGTTACTGTAGCTCTTTTGCCTATCCTGTGCTTCCTTCATCTTTTCCCTTATCTTCCTGACTTGTTCTATAGTCTGTTGCACCACATCTGGACCCAAAATTTGGCTTTCACCAGTCTCATACCAACATAACGGGGTCCTACACTTCCTACCATACAAAGCCTCATATGGTGCCATTCCGATACTATTGTGGAAACTATTATTATAAGTGAATTCAATCAACGGTAAGAACTCATCCCAACTGCCAGTGTGTTTCAACACACAAGCTCTCAATAGATCTTCCAATGACTGAATCGTCATTTCAGATTGTCCATCCGTTTATGGATGATAAGCAGAACTCATTCTTAACTTTGTCCCCAAGGCATTTTGCAATTGTCTCCAAAATCTAGATGTGAATCTAGGATCTCGGTCTGAGACAATGCTCGATGGCACACCATGCAATCTAATAACTTCTTTGATGTAAATCTTGGTCAACTTCTCCAAACTATAACTTTCACCAATAAGTAAGAAGTGAGCACACTTCGTCAACCTATCAATGATAACCCAAATCGCATCATGTCTCCTTGGTGATCGTGGTAATCCAACCACAAAATCCATAGCTATGCTATCCCATTTCCACTCTGGGATATCTAAAGATTGTAATAAGCCTGCCGGCTTCTGATGTTCAATCTTAGCCTTCTGACACACTAGGCAAGATAAAACATACTCTGCTACTTCTTTCTTCATCCTTGTCCACCAAAACATTTTCTTCAAATCCTGATACATCTTCGTGGATCCAGGATGAAAACTCAACTTACTCTTATGTGCTTCCTCCAAAATCATCTTCCTAAGTTCTGCATCCTCTGGCACACATATTCTATCTCTAAACCTTAACACACCATATGTACCTCTACTAAACTAAGAAACTTTACCCTCATCTATCCCTTTACTTATCTCATGAAGATACAGATCCTGAACTTGTTTACCCTTAAGATCTTTCATAAAATCACTACTAATAGTGATCATACCTACAAAGATTTTATCATCAACCAACTCCATTCCTAAGTTCAAATCTCTGAACTGTTCTAGTAATTCTAACTCCTTAACTATCATTACGGATACATGCAAAGATTTCCTACTCAAAGCATCCGCTACAACATTCACCTTTCCAAGATGGTATAGTAAATCGAAATCATAGTCCTTGATAAATTTCATCCATCTTCGCTGTCTCATATTCAATTCTTTTTGATCGAATAGATACTTTAGGCTCTTATGGTCACTGAAGACATTAAACTTCGCTCCATATAGAAAGTGTCGCCATATCTTCAATGCGAACACTATGGCTGCTAACTCCAAATTATGAGTCGGATAATTCCACTCATGAATTCTCAACTATCGGGAAGCATACACCATAACTCTTCCATCTTGCATCAATACACATCCCAAACCTTGATATGACGCATCACAGTATACGTTGAATTGTCCTATAGGATCAGGTAAGGTCAACACAGGTGATGTAGTTAACCTATCTCTCAATTTTTGGAAACTTTGCTCACACTTATCTGTCCATACAAAAGTTGTATCCTTCCTCGTTAACTGCGTCATAGGCAACACAAATTTCGAGAATCCCTCTATGAATCTTCGATAGTATCCAGCTAGTCCTAAGAAACTTCGTACTTCACTTATGGATTTAGGTCGTTCCCATTTAAGAACTGCTTCAACCTTAGCTGGATCTACTGCTATTCCTTCTTTATTGATCACATAACCTAGAAACTGAACTTCCTCCAGCCAAAATTCACACTTAGAAATTTTGGCATAAAGCTGCCTATCCTTCAAAACTTGCAGCGCTACTCTCAAATGTTCCTCCTGATCTTCCTGCGTACGAGAATAGATAAGAATATAGTCGATGAACACAACGACAAACTTATCGAGGAATGGTCTAAAGATTCGGTTCATATAATCCATGAACACTGCTGGAGCATTAGTCATACCGAAAGGCATAACTAAATACTCGTAATGTCCATACCTCGTTCTAAAAGTGGTTTTAAGTATATCTTCTTTCCTTATTCTAATCTGATGGTATCCAGACCTCAAATCAATCTTAGAAAATACAGCTGATCCTTTCAACTGATCCATCAGATCATCTATCCTAGGCAGTGGATACTTGTTCTTAATCGTCACTTTATTTAACTGCCTGTAATCCGTGCACAATCTCGTACTTCCATCTTTCTTCTTGACAAACAACACCGGTGCTCCCCACGGTGAAACACTCGGTCTGATAAACTCTTTCCCTAACATGTCATCCAATTGTTTCTTCAACTCAGCCAACTCAACCGGTGACATCCGTTAGGGTGCTATAGATATAGGTCCTGTCCCCGGTACAAGATCTATGGTGAATTCCACCTCCTGCTCTGGTGGCAAACCTGGAACGTCTGGAGGGAAAACTTCTGGAAACTCTCTCACAATAGGCATAGAATCTATGCTAGGAGTCTCATTAGCTTCCACTGCGAAAAGGATCACGGACTGTTGAGAGTTGTCACTCCTTATAGATACTCCTTCCTTGGCAGATACTATACTAGAAGGCTCAAGAAACGATAAAGTCTTGCTAGAACAATCTAGCACTACATGGTTAGCCGAAAGCCAATCTATGCCAAGAATAACATCTATCTGTTGCATAGGCAAACAGACAAGGTCTACAATAAATGTTCTATTCTCAACTACTATAGGACACTGTAAGCAAATAGACATAGTAGTCAAAGGATTACTAGTCGGAGTAGACACAGTAAGGGTATAAGGTAATTGAGAAACAGTTAATTGCAGATGATCCACACACTCATGAGAAATAAACGAATGTGTAGCACCTGAGTCAAATAATACTGACGAGAGTCTACCAGTTATCAAACACATACTTTGTATAAGATCAGCAAATTGAGAGGATTCATCTCCTCTCACGGTAAACACTCTTCCAGTGGCTTGTGGTCTGGCCACCTGATGTCTTCCTGCCTGACCTCCTCTTCCAGCTCCACCTCTATTGTTTCCAGCTCCTCTTCTGCAGCTGTCGGCGGTTGTATAGGCCGCTGCCTGCAGTCTCGTGCCATATGGCCTGATTTACCACAGTTGAAACAACTAGGATTTTCTAAGCAATCCCCAATATGATGCGATCCTCCGCATTTGTAACAAACATAGCCTTGTTGTTGCTAACCCGTTCCACTCACTGATGCTGGTGCCGGTGTCTGCGCTGGTCTAGCATATGGTCTCTGCCTCCACTGAGAACCACTTCCTTCGCGCCTCTGAAAATTTGATCGGTTCGGATCTCCACTCCGTAATTGTTTATGCTCATTGGCCATCCTCAAATCTATACTTTCAATAGCACTGCATCTCTCTACCAGTTCCTCAAATCTCCTACATTGCCAATCCTCACCTGGGAAGCTCTGATAAAATTATGAATACTTAATTAGAGCCTCAAATCTTGATGCATAATCATCTACAGTCATATTGCCTTGCTTGAGACTCATGAATTCCCTTTCCTTTTCGCGTTGAACTAGACGCTGAAAATACTTTTCGAAGAAGCAGTCGGTAAATAACTTCCAGGTAATCATTCTGCCCTCGGCTTCTAATAGTCTTTTCTTGCCTCTCCACCAAGATTCTGCTCCTCCAGTTAACATGAAGGCATTATACATCACTTTCCTATCCTCTCTGCAGTGCATGGTATCGAATATCTTCTCGATCTCTTGTACCTACCATTCTGCCTTCTCTGGATCATAATCTCCTCAGAATAGGGTGGCTTCCCTTTCAAAAATGTAGCCATTCCGGCATCTTCAACTTATGCAACTCTCCTTTGATTCTGCAATTCCTGCTGTTCTCTATTCATTTCCAGCATCTCAGCATTCTGCTGTGTTTGTAGTAACAAGGCAGCCGCTATATCTTTCATGGTATTTTGAGTCTCAGATGACTCTCCTCCACCCCCAACATTGCTAGCTCCAGCAATTCTTTCAGGTGATCCATCACCACTATTGCTACCACGTCCTCTTCCTCTAGCCAAGATCCTATTTAAAGAAATCATCAGCTTCCATCCGTATGACATATAATACTACATAAACAAGTATATACATACTATATGCCACACCACCAAAAGAGAAACCTTCTTCTAGAATTAAATTGAAGTTCTAAGAATTACTTGGAGGTTTAGTATTGATTAGATATGATTAAAACAACTAAAAGTTGAATTTTGAAGTAATATTATCGATTATGTCATGGTCATAATCGATTACTGGGTTTCTGTAACAGCAAAAATGATAATCAGACAACAAATAATCGATTATCTCATCAGGATAATCGATTATTGAGCCAATATAATCGATTATGGCAAGGTAATAATCGATTATTGGGCTTCTGAAAAAACAAACTGAGAAAACAGAAAGTAGACAATCGATTAGTTTGTTCCTATAATCGATTATCACTGCTCATTTTCTACAAATACTCTGTTTTCAACCAAAAGACAAGAAGGAATGGTTCTCAGGTTCAGAATTTTCGTTTATACCATACAAATGTTACTTATTGCATCAAATTTGAACACACTACCCAACTTCTAAGCATAGTCAAAATCCGATGTGGATTCCACTAGACATGGCCAGTAACAACAACCTAGACCTTACAGTCCGATCAGAATCAAACTGCTCTGATACCAAAATGAGACACCTCGTTGTGCCCCGCTGTGTTATTAGATTAAAAATCTTATTAATTAATTTCTTAATCGCGCGTTTAGCGTGAAAAATACGTACAAATTAAAACTTAAGCTAAATAACATACAACTTTAGTTAATCAACAACAACACGCCATTTTTAGGTTATAAAAACACATGTAAGTCTTATAAATATATTACAAAACATTGTTGAGAATATCCTTTTAGTAGGATCCCTCACAGGCATATACTTAACAAAAGTCATCCTTAACGGAAAATATAAGAAAATACTCCTTAGACACACTGGCCATACTATCTATACTCTAATCACCATGGGTCACAGCTCGACCTCTTGCCTCTAGTTCATAAGGAGTTCCATCCAACTCCTCAGCAACCTCCGTTTCATACAGAGTTCCGTCCTGCTCCTCAGCAACATAGTCCTCCATCGGGTCTTCTAACGTAAATAAAGTAGACACACAACAATACAGAAATATAGGGGATAAGAAACAATTCTATCATCAAAAATGGAAAAGAATCATAGTATATAATATAACAAAAGTCACAGACAATCATCACCCCAACACCACCTAAATCCTCAATTAACAATATCATTCTCTACCCTCAACTCATGCAATCTAAGCCTTTATGCTAACGTGGCCACTAATCCCCTATTACCATTAGGGATGTTAGTCAGCCGTCCAAGTGACGCGTCCCCAAAATCGGTGCACATTCTCATCCATGGTGAGAATGCTCATGCAAGGCAATGACACTATAGCTGCACAGCACAGTCGGTGCACACCCTGTTCCTCTCTCTCGAGAGTGCTCAAGGAAAGCATTGACACTATAGCTGCACAAACTAAATCTAACATAGGACGGTCCCAAGAGGATCAGACCTCGTATATGTCAAACATACGGTTATAAACACAATGCAACATATAAACCTCACTAAATTACATCAATAACAACCTAGTGCCTCAAGCTTCCATCATAGCCTTGACTCACATTCTATGACACATTTCATCTTTAAAGTAATCAATTTAAGCTAGGCACTTCTAAGTCACATATACTTTCTCACTCAAACCAAATCTTCCGAACAACATATACCCTTGCTTAAAATCAACTAAACATCGTACTAAATCAGACAGATCATGCCTAACACAATATCAGGAAATACTCAAACACCAAAAATAATACGTCACAATAAATTCAACAAGTAATAAATTCAGATATCCTCAAATAATAAAATCAACCTAATATCGATAAATCTACAATCCCCGAATCACCATTGGTTTTACCGAAAAGATTTCCAATGCGATTTTGGTCTTGTCGATTACTCGACTACTAGTATGGTTTAGGTCGCCCTACACAATTATTATAATACTACTTATCAATTCTGACGATAGAGTGATCCTTTCCCCCACCTGAGTTAACACCGAAATCTCGAATTTGAAGAGGCTCGTTATCACACCCCAAAATACCAAGTTCACCTTCAATTAAACAACACAACAACAAAATTAATCAAACAAAATCACCCTTAACTATAATAGGTTAGATTCGGCCAAGGGGTTTTGTGGGACTCAATCTCCTAGATACAAAGTGCTAAGATCATGGAAAGATACTAGGAGTGATCATTGGGCAAGAATCAAATCATACAAATCAAACTGCTTCCATTTTCATGAACATAGGCAAAATGGGTTTCAAATAAAAGTGATCATGAGAACTTATGATTCATGTTCATGGGAGATATAAAATGGGTTTCCAGCAAAATGAACATGAAAAGAATTAGATGGACTCAAGAGGAAAAACATGATCAAGTTAACTCAAGCTAGTAGAGAAAATGAAGAAAAGTGGATGATTCCTTTGCAAGTTCTTCAATGAAAAGGAAGAAGAAGAAGAAGTTTCTCCTTGGAGAAGATGAAGTTGTAGGAAGATGAAGCTGAAAGTGTATGATTGATGTAAATGATCAAACTTTAATGTAGTGAGGTTTAGAGTGGTTAACTTTTAGGTTTTCTCTAAAAAAATATGAGGTTTTTGCCTTAGACCTCTATTTTTTCACATTTGGGGTCGGTCAATTGGGGCTATATATAGATTATCCAGTAGATAATCAATTATATATCGATTATAAAAATCATAATCGATTATGACACTCCTCATAATCGATTATAGAGGTTCTGTTTTTCATATTTTCAGTTCCAGACAGCTCATAATCGATTATGTGTTACAGATAATCGATTATGATGATTCTGAACTTCAGGAACTCAGTCCAAAAACCTTGTAATTGATTATGGTGATTCAATTAATCGATTATTGGGCCAAAACAAAGAATGAACCTCAAAATTGATTATTTACAAAGGATCATTAAGTTTATTAACACTTAGGTTTTAGCTTAATTAAAAACGGGTTGTTACGCACCAAACCTTGGGTGGACCCCTAGGACAGCTGACACATCTTATTCTCGGATGCGCCACCACGGTGTATACTTGATTCCCTTTCGGACAACCTCCCCTATGTTGCACAACCTCCAATCAACATCTCCGATGCGTAAATGCATGGCAAACAGCACACAACCACAACCACCACCTCCGCTTGGGCCCATAGGCTACCCAAGTTTCATCATCATCAACACCTCGACCACTAGGCTATCGAGCATTATCATTTAATGTTCATCGTTAAGCCTTTTAAGCATTAACAACACTCTGGCCCTTAAGCACTAGAGCTCAACACCTTGACCATCAAGCATCAAGGCCCATTTGGAGCGAACACTAGGCTATCAAGTTACAACATCTTATCACTTGGAGCGAACACTAGGCTACCAAGGTTCAACATCTTAACGCTTGGAGCGGACACTAGTGTAACACCCCCCTTAGGCATTACCTTGTGAACACGTGCGAAAATAAAATTAAAAGGAATTTTCTGGTTTCTTTCAGAAAATAATGCTTATAATTTTGTATAAGTCCGAATTTGGGGGTAAAATTTTTTCTTCGACATAACACATTTGAAAATTTGCCACACATATTACAACGATAACACTATATAATACTCATCAACATAGAAATTTAGTATATTCAAAATTAAATCTTTCACAGCGTACAAGTTTTTCTTGAAAGTATCTCAGAATTCCCAACTGAAAACTAAACCACATCAAGGGTCTCAAGACTATGTTTACCGACTTTCTGAAAACACACACACCCCAAGAAAATCCTAAGCTGGTCAGTCTAGACAACATCCACTGGAAAGAACTTCATGGTCCTTACCACTATCACCGACCTCTTCACGGATCGGGACTAAACTCCTCTAGCGAACATGAAATCCTCTACATCATCTGCTCTCATGTACCAAGGTACAACAGCAACACCATAAAAATAGATATATCGCAAGGGTGAGATACCAATATATGAGTTTTGATAAGATAACCACATGCGCGACACACAAAATTGAAATAACCAAAGTGAACACAAGAAGGGGGGGTTGAATTGTGTTTACCAACTTTTTCGGTTACTTAAAAGGATTTTTGCAGGCACAGCAAGAAGGTTTGATTAAGAGAGGATTAGACGAGTGAAACGTCTAATATTAAAACAGAATAGCACACACAAACGATGAAGGTTAAAAAGAGTTTGATAACCACAGTATTAACTCCCCAAGTTAAAAAGCTAAGACTGAAACAATACTCAAGCAAATTAAAAGATAAGGGAGTAGAAATATCACTCAAGAGATTTATACTGGTTCACCCCAAAATCCACAGGGCTACGTCCAGTTTCTTGGCAGCACCAAGTTTCCACTATAACTGAGTAAATTACAGTACAAGTATTCTTTGCACACCTAGCCTCTTCAGGCTCAACACTCAAACAAGTATTCTTTTCTCACCTAGCCTCTTCAGGCTCAAAAACAGTAAGAGATAAAAGGTTTGTATAGTTAATACAACTTGCAAGTCTTTCAGATCACACTCAGAGAGTGGAATAAATATGAAGTATGAAAGACTGCGAATTTATATCAAATGATTGAATATGTATTCAATGAAGGAATGAAGAAGTTAATGAAGAGAGTAAATGCTTCTGTGCAGAGTTCTTTTGATATTCAACTTCTTGGCTTCATCTCCTTTGTTTGATCTATTTAAAGGCTTCAATCAAGAGATCCGTTTTGACACAGCTTCAGAAAGTGTTTGCATCTGACTTGAGCTTTCTGAGACACCATTTAATGCCAAAGAGTCGTTCTGAATATTCATTAAATGCTTGAAAACATTGGGCATTGTCAAGAGTGTCCAAGAGTACACTTTAAACAGAACAGCTGTTCTTTCAGAGTATATGGCAGCAGACTTCTTGTACTTGTTGCAGAGAGCTTTCCTCTTTCAGTGCAACATCAGTTTACTTTGCATAAAGTACTTTTTACTTTGTACTAGAATAGGCAAAAGGTTACTGCAGTGGTGCAGAGATAGCGTGTTTATTCCTTAAAACCTTGAAACAACGTTCTTTATTCTTTGTCCTTTGAGCTATTGTCCAGAGGTCTTCGAGATCCTTAAGGATGGCATATAATTTTGAATATGGTGACTTGGACTTGATTTCTGACATACTGACTTGGTGTCAGCAATGAGAATTTTTAGACGGGTGAAAGTCATCCAAAAACTTAGACGGGTGAAAGCTTGTTCCAAAGTTAGACGGGTGGTCAGCTGAGCCAAACTTAGACGCATGCTTCTTGCCACGTCATCAACTGAGCTTAGTCTTTCTTGAGCGTTGACTTTCTTTGACTAACTTTTTAGACGAGTGAAACTTAGACGAGTCACTGCTGATCTTCTACTAAAAAGTAGACGGGTGAAAATTAGACGAGTGACTTCAAGTCTATTTTCCTGCACACTTATCAAATATATCAGTAATTTCTTTTGGTTCAATATTACCATACTTGAACTATTTGGAATCATCAAAACATAGAGGATTTACACTTTGAATGTGTTTTAGACTTATGAGGTATCAACAAAAATAGCATATACATGGTATTCACAATATATGGGAATTATTCAAACAACATAAAAAATTTGTCAAAGGGATTCATACCCGGCAGTCATCGCAATTTATAAAATTACATAATACTCCCACATCCATCACCCAATTTTAATACTCATTTTTCTTACTTTTCTCTTTCATTCATTCTTTCTTTGTCGAGGCTTACAGCTCACGACTATTTTTACTTAAACATTGAGTTCATTCATTCTCAACACCGGATACGAAACTAAAATATGCCATCTAGGACTTTAACCCAAGACACACAAAACAGAGAATCAACTGTGTGACCTGGGACTCTAACCCACGACAGACACAACAGATATTCAACTTTGTGACTTGGGACTCTAACCCACGACACACAAAATAGATATTCAACTGTGTGACTAGTAACTCTTGTTGGCCGTGGCAACCACCACCCAAGAGGGGGGGGGGGTGAATTGGGTTTTAAATAAAAATGAATTCTTTTGCGTTAAATCAAAACCTTTTTCAAAGTTAAAACAGAGTTTGCAGCAGATAAAAGATTATTGTCGAATAGAAGTGCTTGATAAAAATAAACGGTTTGAAACTAAAGCGCTATAAAGTAAAATGTAATAAAGTAAAGAGGATAAGGAAAAAAAGATGAACACAACGATATATCCTGGTTCGACCACAGACTACCCACGTGGCCTACATCCAGTCCCCAAGGCAATACGACCAAGGGTTTTCAATCAACTCTAGTTTTTAAACAGGATCAACTAGAACCTTTACAAAACAGAGAACCCTTCACACAAATCACAGGATATACTATCCCTTGTGTAAGAGCCTCAAACACTAGCTTTTAAACAGGAGCAGCTAGAACCTTTACAATTCAGAGAACCCTTAACACAAATCACAGGACATACAATCCCTTGTGTAAGAGCCTCAAAAGTATCTCAAGAGATATACCCTCTCTTGTAAGAATAGAAATCAAAGAAGGTTTGAGTCAATCCGACTCTTACCAATAGTATGCACTCTTAATAGTGCTGATATAAACAAATTGAAGCACAAGAATAACAACACCTATATGGTGTGTAGAACTCTCAAGATAATATGGTCAAGTGTAAGTGCAAGAGATGAAATAGTATATTGAAAATCAATCAGAGTTTTAGCACAGAGTAAAATAGTAGAGAGTAGTATATTGTGTCTTATGATGGCTGCCTAACTTTTCTTTTATAAGTGAGAAGTGATGGTCTAAAGAAAATAGGTCAAGCCTCTTTAAAATTCATTTCTGTCGCGTCATAATCGATTATTGCAAAGGCATAATCGATTATTTAAAGTATTTTTAGGAAGCGAGCATTTGGACAGAATAGGCATAATCGATTATACTAATCGATTACGAGTCCACTGACTTTCACATAAGAGGCATAATCGATTACATAATCGATTAAGAGTTTTCTGTTTGAAGATCATTGAAAGGAAGTAATGACATAATCGATTATACAAAGTACATAATCGATTATTCAATTTCAAATTCAAAACTTAACGGCTTTAATTAAAATCAATACTCATTAAACTAATTTAAAACCTTATAATTCATATCATAATCGATTATTGATTTCCCATAATCGATTATGACTCGAAGCACATTTTAATTTGAAAATCTTAACAATTAATATTATGATTACTCATTAAGCACAATTAATTGTCAGATATAAAACATGTTTAAAATGTTTTTGGCACATGTTAAAAGTGTGTCTGTGAGACCAATATTAAATTGATAACTCTACTTACCATTTACACACTTTTTCTAAAACAAGCAATACACTTAATGAAATTCTCATTTTTCCCCTTGAGCTTGCTTAATCTCCTAGATACTCTTTTCTTTTGTTTGCAATCTAGTCCTTCTTTGATTTTAGTTTTTCTAGCTCTTGACATCATAGCTTTGCTTATTCCAACCTGAAATTTTCTAGTGTACAATTTTCTCATAGATCGCATTAGTTCAAGGTATAGAAAATAATAATAATATTTCACTTTTAATTTCTTAACAAAGCCATATATAATAATTCATAAGACATATTTTAAGATAATATCATATTTAATCTTTCTTAGGTCTTTAGGCATATAATAATAATTCCATGTTTCTATGCCAAATTATTATATTGCCAATCACAAACATATAATATATATAATCAAATATCACATGTGTATTCACTCAATATTATATTAAACATATTTATATAACACATGTATATTTAACTAATATAAAGTTCATTAAGCACACAATCATTCATTGAGAACCCAATCAAATAGTCACATGGCATTGATATATATTAAGTCCAATATTCTTTTTATTGAATTAATACCATGATACTCTATTTGTCAACATCAAAATCTATATCCTATTGATTGGTTCATGTTCTCCCCCTTAATACTATATTTATCAACATCAAAACCTATATGACAATATGATTCACAACTCTAACCCTCGACACAATATATATTCAATTGTGTTAGTAGGGACTCTAACCCACGGATCAAAGATTCAAATGTGTTAACTGGGACTCTAACCCACAACACGCCGAACTAACTGGGACTCTAACCCACAACACACTGAACTGAGATTCAACTGTGCCAACTAGGACTCTAACCCATGACTCACAGGACACGGATTCAAATATGTCAACTGAGATTTTAACCCACGACATATACAGGATGTGGCAATTAAGTACGTAATACACGTACTTACTCCTAGGAACACTAGCCCGACGTTTCGGTTATCTAGGTCCTCACAACTTCCACTTTCAAACACTTATCCATGATTTTTCTAAAATGTTTTCCCCTGACTTAAAACTCCTTTGCAGATAAACCTTTTCTGCTAAAATCATTTATAAAACGTTAACTCACAGAGAAATTCATTTTTCTCCAATCCCTTCATTCGTGAAAATCGTTCTCATAAAAACATCAACTTCTTAAAAGTCCTTTCTCAATAAATTTGTAACAAAATAAAACTGTTTTTCCAAAACTTATGCCGTAAAAATCTTTTCATAACTCAAAATGACCTTTCTGTTGTAAATAATTATTCTGACGTCAATATCACACTGTTTTCATAACTTAATTATTTAAATAACATTTTATAATATAATTGAATTTATTTTGGAAAAACTTCCACCCTTGAAATTTTTTCACAGTTCCGCCCTTACTATCACTTATTGACAAATCTTTCACCAAAAATATTATTAAAATAATATTTTTCCACTTTTCCTCAAATTTCCACAATTTAATCACTTTGATTGAATATATAAGCTTATCAAGCTTTTATCCTCAAATTACTTTAAACACTGACCACTGTCAGGTTTCTCAATCCATCACTCAACAATATATAATTTCATCAAAATACAGTATAGCATACATCACAATTATTTCATGCATCACAATTATAACTCGACAATCCAGTTATAATCACACAAATCAACGAATCACATCCAAA
The DNA here is from genome assembly GCA_035048595.1 of Echinosophora koreensis. Lineage (NCBI taxonomy): Eukaryota > Viridiplantae > Streptophyta > Magnoliopsida > Fabales > Fabaceae > Echinosophora > Echinosophora koreensis. Next base: position 1,003,817 of record JAPCYP010000047.1, on the reverse strand, counting down.
ACACATAGCAAATTAAACAACCATTAATTAAATTGCCATAGAAAATCACAACAGATAAATTACAGACAACTCTAAGATAGCATATGGCTATCTTAAACTCCTCGGGTAAACTCCCTTACCTCTTGAAGATTCAAGTTTCGGTTTCACGAACGATTTTCCCGATTTGGATCTGGTTTCCCTTGTACCATTCAAATCAACTTATCACCAATTCATCCTTCACAACAAATCATAACAAAAAATTTACAAAATCAAACAAAACTCATTGTGTTCATGAGAGTTATGATTCGGTCTTCTCTAGGTCATTAGGCTAAGGATGTTAAAAAATTTCTAACTTATCGATTAATGATCCTTAAACATGATAAAGACATAATCAATGATCATGAATCAAGAACATTGAACAAAACTCATCTAACTCATCTAACAACAGCCAATAACATCATACTCATCATAATCATGTCATCATAACATCAACATATTTATATTAAACAACATCAATCAATAATAACAGTCATGCCAGTCATCAACATCAAAACAGTTAAGCATCATATAACAAATAGGCATAAGGCATGTTATCAAAGGAAAGGGTCATGGGTAACCCTTCGTCTTACGCTACCCCAAAGCCTACATACTCATACCAAGATGCGTTCAAGCTTGAGCACGGTCGTGCTCCTTGTTGAGCACGGACGTGCTCAACTTAGTGTCAGCGAGACGCGGACATACGCTGAGAACAATCGTGCTCCCTAATGAGCACGGCCGTGCTTGTGACTCAGACAGTCACAAGATGCATCTAACAAGCATTGGCGTGCTAGACCAAACAAACAAGGCACTCACAGAAGCACTTAACGAAAAATGGGGTGTTACAATTCCACCCCCTTATAAAAATTTCGTCCTCAAAATTTCTATCACCTCAACTAGTTAAACCTTCACCAATTAAGCTCGTACCTTAGGTTGAATCCTTGGACTTGGAGACTCCAGCTCACTAAGAGAGTAGACCCTCCCAGTAGTCATCATCCGATTGACTTGAGCCTTCTGATTACTGCTAACATTTTGTGGCTCTGACTTCTCTCCTTCGCAATCCTGAAGGAAGTGGCCATACTTGCCACACTTGAAACAGATGATTTTTGGCTCCTTGTATTGATGGGTGTAGTGACCTTCTCCACAATTACCACACCTGATAGACCTAGAGGATTCCCAGTCCTTAGGCTTACCTGCTGAGAATCGCTGCTCCTTTCCACTCCTCTTGAAGTCCCGACTGATCGGAGCCAGGTGCTATCATTCTTCGTCCTTCACAACAGACTCATACCACGTTCGGACAGGGCCGAACTGCTCTGATACCACTAAATGTGACACCCTCTACCTCGCATGCATTCAAAAGCGATAACACATATATAAAAGAGAGAGAACACACGCAAATATATATAATATGAAAACCGGGCAGAGACTACCGTATTGTAACATAACGCGGAAATAACCAAAACATGTTTATAAAGAAAACATAAAATAAAACAAAACCATAAACGAACCCAACCCCGATGTCACACTATAGAGCTGGTATAACCAATCTGATAACACAACTCGGATACAACTGGAAACAACTAAACAACTACTGAAAATAGGAAATCCTATCTACGAGTCGCGGCTCCTCATAGTCACTCTTCAACTGGCAGCACATCGATCTATGTAAAAACGATACATGCCACAAACAAGAAACATAGAGATGGGGAGTAATAAACATATATATGAATATAATGGCAAGGAAGCAGTTAGCAAGATAAGCATATATCAAACAAGCATGTTACATCAACAGCAATATCATAACAATCATCATCATATAACGCGTATGCTATGCAATGCAGTTCTGCTCCACTCCTCTGCTATGCACTTGGATCCAAACTAACTCAGGATGCCAACTTTAGGGTTACATTTCCACATTGGTCAAAAAGCACCAACGCCGGGGCAATCCACCAAACCATGGGTGGACCCCTACGACAACCGACACATCTTATTCTCGGATGTGCCACCACGGTGTATACTTGATTCCCTTTAGGACGAATCCCGCGGACGACAAGATCGTCTTACTCTCGGACAACCTCCCTTATGTTGCACAACCTCCAATCAACATCTCCGATGCGTGAATGCATGTCAAACAGCACACAACCACAACCACCACTTCCGCTTGGGCCCATAGGCTAGCCAAGTTTCATCATCATCAACACCTCGACCACTAGGCTATCGAGGATTATCATTTAACGTTCATCGTTAAGTCTTTTAAGCATTAACAACACTCTGACCCTTAAGCACCAGAGCTCAACACCTTGACCATCAAGCATCAAGGCCCCCATGGAGCGAACACTAGGCTACCAAGGTATAACATCTTATCACTTGGAGCGAATGCTAGGCTACCAAGGTTCAACATCTTAACGCTTGGAGCGGACACTAGGCTACCAAGGTACAACATCTTATCACTTGTCTTTGGTCTTCATGTTCCATTGGTATCTTATTAAATCTTTTAAGCGTTTGGGGTGAAAACCCCTATTTCAACATTCTGGTTTCTATTCTGGTTAGGTGAGCACGGGCGTGCTCACCCTCAGCTCACCCTCAGCACGTACGTGCTGGACCTGCAGACAAGCACGACCATGCTGCCTGTTGAGCACGGGCGTGCTCAAATGCACGCCCTACTCTGGGTTTCAAACTGGAGCATGGGCGTGCTCCTTATCAAGTATGGCCATGCTCAATGGAGTGTGGCCATACTGACCTGAGCAGAAAGGGTCAGGAACCCTTTCCCTAACCTTTGGGACAGTTCACAGATTCAACCTATTGGCTTTTACTAATCCATTGATCATCAACTTCATTAATCTTAACTATTCTTCATTAATATTCATGTCTTATCATCACGGGGAATTAATCCTTTAATCATAGCTTCGTTATTAATATTTCTAGAACACTCACTAACCTCTCACACTATATTCATGTATTATAAACAACTGGGGAATCATCCCTTAATTATCATTATCATCGTTAACGTATTTTAACGTTTTAATATCATTGTTGGCATTAGCATCCTCAACAATTAACACTCATAAAGAGTACAACACAACAACAACCAATAACATCATACTCATCATAATCATGGCATCATAAAATCAACATATTTATAACAAACAACATCAATCAATAATAACAGTCATGCCAGTCATCAACATCATAACAGTTAAGCATCATATAACAAATAGGCATAAGGCATGTTATCAAAGGAAAGGGTCATGGGTAACCCTTCGTATTACGCTACCCCAAAGCCTACATACTCATACTATTCCTTCCCCCCACACCTGGTATGAAGATTCCCAGAAGGATAACATTGGCAAACTAGACACGTTCCCTCGAGCAGCTCGACGAGTTCCCCAAGCCTTGGTCAAACAAGCAGAAGACAACCAATTAGTCTCTAGATCTAATAATAGAAAAGAGACTAAGAGAGAGGGAAGACAACCTTACCTCAAACTATACTAGTGCACTACTCCTCTCCTAAAACTAGAGCAAGAACACCAAGAACTTCAAGGGGTTCAAGGGAAGAAATAGGGAAGAGATTTCTTCCACACTAGGATTGCCCAATGTGCGAAAATAGGGTTTCACCCGAAAACCCTCGTGCTGCTGCCTCCTATTTATAAACTCTGCACTGAGCACGATCGTGCACCCCCTTGAGCACGGTCGTGCACACTTGAGCATGGTTGTGCTCCTTGTTGAGCACGGGCGTGCTCAACTTAGCGTCAGCGAGACGCGGACATACGCTGAGCACGGTTGTGCTTATGACTCAGACAGTCACAAGATGCGCCTAACAAGCACGGGCGTGCTGGACATGAGCATGGTCTTGCTCATGTACCAGAAAGGGATTTTAAGCCTAGAAATCCTACTTAGCCCTCCAACAACAACTCTAAGCTAAGCCCTAAGGCTTAACCAAACAAACAAGCCACTCACAGTAGCACTTAACGAAAAACGGGGTGTTACAATCCACATGCATTCGGAGTAATGAGTCACATTATATTACTTAAATGTTATATGTGATGTACTTTGTGATGTATGGTATGATGATGTATGTTATGTTTGCTTTGTTGTATGATCATGTTGCCAACTATCATATTGCGGTTATGTTTATATATATGGTTCTTACTCCCCGTTCTTCTTCTTTTTGTTGGCATGTATCTTTATGCAGAGGACGGTGAGCAGCTTGGTAAGGAGTGACTCCGAGGAGATCGCTTCTCTTATTTTAGGATTTTGTTTCAGTTTTAGTTTGTTTATCCGAGTTGTTTTATCGGATTTTGGTTATAACAGTTATGTATTGTGACATCGGGGTTAGGTTTGTTTTTATGGTTATGTTTTCCTTTAAAACTTGTTTTATTTTCCGCGTTGAGAACCTTAGTTATATGTGGTAAACAAAATCATATTTGAGACCTTCTGTATCGAAGGAATTTACGGTTAAATTTTGGGTTTAAAACTCAGACGGAAACCGGTCTGCATTTTTACGGACAGTGCAATTCTGTACTGCCGGAAAACCCTAATTTCGGCCCGAAAATGACAAACTTCAAAATGTTGCCACTTGTTGGGGACAAAATATATTCCAAGAATTTCTACTCAAAAATAAAATATTTTATTTTATCGAGTGAAATTTTAGCGAAAAACGAGGGGAAAACCTAATCGGATAAACGACGGAGACAGATTTGGATCTGCAGAAATATGTCGGAGGATAGTAATGATGATTCAACTTGGACAACTCATCTACATGAGTCATCTAGTGAGTTACCCTAGTCATAAATGACCATAAATGAAAGATGGTGAATCACCAAAGTCATAAATGAAAATTAGCGAATCATTATCTTGCACATATTAAGAGTTTGTGTTCAAACTCTCTTCCTCTTGCTCCATGGTCCATGAATTTCGACCAACTGCTTCTAGCCACACATAAGTCACTTGGTCATCATGACTTAAACACAAAACTATTTTAATATCCTTGCGAAATGACCAAAATACCCTTTGATCATTTTATGAATTCCTTTGATGTCCAATAAGTGTTTTGACAATTTTATCCTTCTATCATATATAATTTCGACCAGCCACCTTCGCCATTGACCATCCATCCATTTTGCTCCACCTTATCATGTTAAGTGCATAAAAAAAATATATCTAAGTTATACTATATAATTTTCTAACCTATAGTTACACTTAACCAACCATGGTCATAACCAAGACAAAACCAATTTACTTCTCGTTCCTCCTTGTGGTGCATACACGGCCACACCCCCTAGAAACATCTCCACCACACATTTCTTTCATAGCATGATGATTCATAAGAATAGCTAGATTATAATATAGTATTTTCTAACTTAACCTAACCTAGCTTTGATTAACATCAACTATGGTTGACATTAATGTTAACAAAGCCAATTCTTCTCCTCTTCCAAACATTATACACGGCCGCCCACTTCACACCACACACTTGGACTTCATTTCATCTCACTCCTAAGTTATCATCTAAGTTCATGATACAAAGTGTCATTCCTTCCTCTCTTTTGCTAAATTCGGCCACCTCCACATTTTACACATCTTAATTCCATTTTCAACCCATCACCTTGTTTCATGACACAAAATCTTTCCTTGGTTCACATACACCAATTCGGCCATCACCTAAAATCCATGATCCACTTGCTTAATTGAAAATCCAACACTATATTCATATCCTTGTTCATGAAGTAAAATCCATTCCTTCCTTTATTTCCTCTAAGTTTCGGTCAACCTCATCATTTCATGACCCAATCACTTGTTTGATAACCAATATTAGATCCTTAATCCTCTCCTCATTCGAAGACAAAGTTATCTTACAAGATTTTCCATTTTGAGCTTTCTTTCAAAATGGGTTTTTCTCTAGTTGGATCATCCATCACTTGATCATCATCTTACTTGATTCTAGTAAGGATTTCTTAACCTTTCTATGTTCAATCCTTATGATTAGAACCTTGTGTATCAACCTTGTAATTTGTTGTTGACTTTTGTCTAGATTTTTGACACCAAAACCGTGGGGTACCTTGCTTGGTTTAGCATATTTGTGCTTGCTTTAAAGAGATCTACAAGAGGTATGGGGGAGATTACTACCATCCTACCTTAATGTAGATATGTATGTGGTTTATATTGTTTTTATTTTGTCTTGAAACCCTAAAAGTTAGGGTTATGTCTTTGTGTATATGTGATCCTCTAAGAGGACTTGGTGTAATAATTATGTGGTGCATGTTATGTGATGAAAATTTATGGATTATATGCCTATATGATGCATGCTTACTTGAGGAAAACTACAATTGTACACTTAGTCATATTGGGAATGAGAAAAAAGGTATGTCTTCCCAACTTTGGGAAGAAGTTAATTCAGGACCAATTGAAGTCTTATTGGCAGTGAAAGTTAGGAAGAAAACAACTCATTCTAGGGGTGCCTTGTCAGGACTCCAGTGACACATTTGATGATAATGGCCAGAGGTTAAAACTCTTTATGGAAGAAGGAATTGGGGGCCATCATGATGAGTTCGTAGTGACTTAGCCCTTTGGGGCTATGATCGTCTGGCTCGGGATGTTAAACAAGTGCTTCTTGGGAGGCAACCCAAGGTTTATAACCTTTGTTGCATCTAAAAAGAGTCATAAAAATACAAACTGTCTGCATGTAGGGTCCTTTAGTTTAGAAAATTTTGCATTAGGTACCACATAGGACTTAGATTGCATGGAAAACATAGGCAGAATTCACTATCTGGCTCGCCTCGCGATCATGAATTCGCCCCGCAAGACAGAGATCACAATTCTAGAAAGTCTCTGTCTCGCCCCGCGGGAGGTTGTTAGCCCTGCGAGACAGAGAGACTAATAACCTGAGGTCCTCTGCTGTGCCCCGCGAAGCGCTTCTCGCCTTGCGAATGGGGTTTAAAAAAAATGAAAAATAAAATAAAAAATAAAAATAAAATATAATTGGTTTTGTTGCTTCGGTTCGTCTGGCCTGCTAATCCTGGGGACCAGGATCCTCGTCCAGGGGGGCGAGTCCGAGGCAAATATTTTATGATTTCAGGTATGATGAAACTCCAAAGGAGGAGGCCACAAAGACTAGTGAGCCGGAAGGGAATGAAGAGAATGAAGAGAGGAGGAGCATCAATGAAAGTTTGGGGTCCGCTCGGACCCCTTTAGATAACAATTTCTAAACCTTACTCTTTTTCTTTTCTATTGCTTTTCTTTTTGCTAATTGGTCATGTACATAAATAAGTTGATAGAGTAGTGTTGGTAAGTTTTTGTGGATTGAATTGAAAGAAACTTAGTTTGAATGCATTAGTTTTGTTGAAAATAATATTGATGAACCCCTCTCGATGATTTGAAAGTTTAAATCCCCAAGTGAAAATTGAAAATAAGAACTTAGAGGACTTTTGTTGTGATTGCATGATTTATAATAAGTTTGGGGTGAAGGGGTGCACACTCTAGGAAATGTATCTCGGCCCAACAATTTGCGAAAACGTTCGGGGTGAGGAATTGAGCCTTCAACATTATTTGAATTGAGTGAATCACTTTAAGTCACATTTTCCTGGATTTGATTGAATCTCTTCATGGTTTGCATATTTATATGTTTGTATCATATGATTTAGGCATTTTTCTTTGAATAAGCTACTTGGCCTAAATGAACCAACCTTGATGAATGTTCCCTAGTTAGCTACATTGAGACTTAAAGCCTATTGTTCTTAAGAACCTTACACTATAAGCCATAAATCCGAAAAAACCATGTTAAACCAATCTTAGGATTTATGAGAGCATGGAAACTTAGCAATGTAAGTGTTGTTTGGAAACTGGGGTGGCTACAAGGTTTATTATGTATTTTATTTGAGAAAAATAAAAATAAAAAAGGTTGAAGCCAAAGGCTTGAGAAAGAAAATGATTGCAAAAATGCCAAAAAAAAGAGCAAAGTAAAAAAAAAAGAAATAAAAGAAATAAAAGATGTGAAAAAGGAAGAAGGTAGTAGCCACCCAAAGTAAGAAAAGAGTAAAACAGAAAAATAAATGAGAACAACATCAAAAAGTATAAATTGCACATTTCATGCTCTCATAAATCTTAGGGACTTAGCTTTGATCCTTTTCATATCTTACCTTGAGCCAGGCCACATTACAACCTCGAAAAGACCTTTTGATGTTGCATGCATGTTTTTGTGGGAACTTTGTTGAGATGAATATCAAATCTAAGGAAAGTGCACTTAACTGTGAAAAGAGAGAAAATTATATAACCTAGACAAATTGACCAGAAGAGTGAATTACTAAATGCCCTTTGTGAGGAAGGCAATTGTTTGAAATTGGTATCTTCCGTTATGTGTATTTTGGATCCTTGGCTTAGAGTAATGATTGCATTCATGATTAACTTCTGTTTGTTCAAAAGTAGATCCACGAGGGGATTACTATAATGAATAACGGAGGGGACATTAATTTGAAAAAGGAAATTGATAACAAGTGCAAGAAAGCTCGGTTAAATTTGATTGAGTCCATAAAACTTACCGTGTGTTGAGTCTTTTTTATTTTTAGTTTGCTTGAGGACAAGCAAAGTTTAAGTTTGGGGTATTTTTTATAAACCTCTAGCTTATCTGGTTTTACAGCTAGAAAGGCTAAGGTTTCTATGCCATTTGTGCGATTTAACCTCGCTAATTACCCAAATTTGGCTTCTTTTGTCCCTAAGAAACATTTTCAGTCTCTTAGTTGATTTTTAGGATTTTTTGGCTAATTTTGAGTCAATAAACCATTTTGATGCTACTTTTATGTTTCAGGTTAAAAGTGAAGCTCAAGGAAGCTAGGAAACTTGAAGAAAACAATCTTAAAGGCAAAAAGGCAGATTCACCTAGCGAACAAGGGCTCGCGAGCAGACTAAGCAGGAACAAGTCATCAGTCAGCCTCGCCTCGCGAGCCTGACACAGGAAAGTTGAAGACCATTCAGGCTCGCCTCGCGAGCAATGTCTCGCCTTGCGAGAATTCAAAATCAGGCTGGAGCCAAAACTTAAGGCTCGCCTCGCGAGCGCGCACAGACCCAACCCATTATATATAGCTTGTTTTGGTGCAGATTAAGTTTTAGTTTTTAGAGAGAGACCTAATCCTAGTTTCTTTAGAGCTGTGTCTCCCATTGTTTTACACAGTTTTCTCTTAGTTTCTTCTTGTTAGGATGATTTCTTTCTTCTTTTTCGTTGTTACTATTTTCTTGAGGAACTAATCCTCTTTTCTAAGGGAACGATGAAGCCACATTTGATGGCATAGTTAAATCAAGTGATGTTTTCTTATTCCCTCATCTCAATTTTTGTTTCTTAACTCTGATTTATTTGCATTAATCAATATGGCCAGTGGTTAAATAGTCTGGTGCGTTAAAATCGGATGGGAATTCGTGCTTAGGACTTGGGTTAGGAACACCAATTGCGTATGGATAGGAATAGAGTGGGAGATTGGTGCAACCACGATAGGGAACAAGAACTTAATTGAATCTAACTATAGGCTATCGGATCGGAAGATATGTAATTTGAATGTGTAGGTACGTCTTTTTGAACATCGGAAGAGACTTTAGGATAATTGAGGGGTTCTGGTTGGCAAAGAAATTGAACATAGGGATAAGAGAATAATCACTTTGGTAACTTGTATGATTGGGTAGGTGGATTCGTGACCTTAGAGCTTAGCTTAACTTGAATCTCATCGTTATCTGTTAGTTTAGATATTTGTTATTAGATAATTGCTCTTGTTATTTGATAATTTCTCTCTCTTCATAACAAACTGCTATAGTTGACTTGGTCAAACTGATTTGTTGATTTTGGTATAATTGGTCTTCCAATCCCTGAGTTCGACCTCGGTAATACTTACCGTGTTTTTATTATTTGCATCGATCTGGTACACTTGCTGGAGTTGCATCAGTCAGCCATGTTAAGGCTTCTATGAAAGAAGACGCCCAAGTCTACATGATCCTATCTTCCCTGGAAGTAGAGAGCCCGCCTGATGTTGGAAATGTGTCGGTTGTGAGAGAGTTTCCCGAAGTGTTCCTGGGGGTTGTTTATAACTTGCCCCCTAAGAGAGATGTGGAGTTTACCATAGACTTAGTGCTGGAAACGAGACCCATATCCATAGCACCTTATAGGATGTCTCCTCTAGAGCTAGCTGTGTTGAAGAAACAAATAGAGGACCTGATCCAGAAACAATTCATTAGGCCTAGCATGTCCCCATGGGGAGCGTCAGTTATAACACCTCGTTTTTCGTAAAATGTTTTATGAAGTTAGTTTTTATTTATTTTAATTTGATGGTTGAGGGCTAAGTGGGATTTTAGCCTAAAAGTCCCTTTCTGGTACATGAGCACGCTCGTGCTCATCAGCCAGCAAGCCCGTGCTTAAAGTCAGAAGCGTGTTTCTGATTTTAAGTTGAGCACGACCGTGCTCAATAGTGAGCACGCCCGTGCTCAATGCGGGGACCGCGTCTCGCTGACTCTAAGTGGAGCACGACCGTGCTTAAGGAGAAGCACGACCGTGCTCAAGTCCGAGGTTTATAAACGTTGCAGAGCCCGAGGGTGACGTAAAACCCTATTTCTTTTGTTGGCAGCCGTCACTAGTTCGGCCAGAGAGACCTTTTTCCCTGATTCCTCTTCGTTCATGATATGTACTCTATGTTCATATTGGTTGGTTAATGAGTATGATGATATGTTGACTATTGATATTAATGTGATGTTGGTTGATTGATGTTGTGATAGTAATGATTAGCGTGTTGATAAAACTGTTTAATTGAATTTTTAGGTTTAATAACGTGTTAAATTTAGGAGTTTAATCCCTAAACAATTTGGTTAGAATTCGGTTACTGTTCCTGCCCAGAACAGTGCAGTCGTGCATTGAGCACGACCGTGCTGAACAGGGAGCACGACCGTGCTCCCACTCAAATTTTGGAAAATGGCCGCGCTGCTCAGCACGGCCAAGCAGGTTGAACAGCACGATCGTGCTGCTGAGCACGACCGTGCTGAGTGTGAAGCACGACCGTGCTTCACTTAAAAAGGGCAGCACGCCCTCACGTGTCCAAGCACGACCGTGCTAGGGTCTAAGCACGACCGTGCTAGGGTCTAAGCACGACCGTGCTGACCCCCTGGACAGTAATGCAATTAAAGGACTTCAGGGGTTTTTAACCCCATTCCCCTATGATGATAAGTTGAGATAAATAATCAAAAATAAAGATTAGACAACTTGGTTATTAATTATATAAGATAATTAGATAACCAAATGTTAAGTCGGTATCCGTTGGGTTACCGCACGTTGATAAGTTGAAGTCTTGGGTGCTTATAGACCCAAGCACGTTGAGTTGAACCTTGGTGCTTATTGGCCAAGGGAGCCTTGACCCCACGGTTTGGGTCTAAGGTTACGTTGAGTTGATGTTGAAAGTCTTGGGAGCTTCATGGCCCAAGCAAGGAGGTGGTTGAGATTGTTTGTTGTTGTGCCATTTGCATAAAGCATTGGAGTAGTTGATGGGAGAGGTTCGACAAAGGGGAGGTTACCCGAGAGTACGGTGATCTGGCCATCCACGGTAGGTCACCCAAGGTTTGGTGACCGAGGCCCCCCGTGATGAGGCATCCACGGTTTGATGCGTTGGCTATCCATGGGGTTCATCCAAGGTTTGGTGAACTGCCGGTGTTGGTGCTTTTATGGCCAATACGGATATGTAACTCCAAAGTCGTTCATCCTGAGTTAGTTTGGATCCACATGCATAGTTGGAGTAGCGGAGTAGTTGATGCATTGCATAGCATAGCATACTTGGTTGTTATGTTACTGATGGATGTTGATGTATGCTTATGTGTATGTTTACCTTGCGTACTATTCCCCTGCTGATTATATGATTACATGAATCTTACTCCCTGTATTGTTTGTGTTTGGCCTGATCGGCATTTGCAGAGGATGACGAGCAGCCCGGAGAGGAGTGACTCTGAGGAGCCGCCACTCATAGTAGGATTGTTTTAGTTTAGTTAGTTGTTTCCAGTTGTTTTCCGAGGATTTAACTCCGGAACGGTTATACCAGCTCTGAATTGTGACATCGGGGTTGGGTTGTTTATTGTTCATGTTTTTATTTGATTAAACTTATCTCGTTATTTTTCCGCGTTGTAAACGAGTTCATGTGGGACTTTTCTACCCATGGACAACTGTTTTATTTAATTCAGTTAAATGCATGTTTTTCTTATTAATTGTTTTATATTAATTGCCTTATAACATGCGGGGGTAGAAGGGTGTCACATCAGTGTTGTTGGTGAAAAAGAAGGATGGCAGCATGAGGTTGTGTATCGACTATCGGCAGCTCAACAAAGTGATCATTAAAAATAGGTAACTCATCCCTAGGATTGATGATCTTATGGACTAGTTGAAAGGAGCTTGTGTTTTCTCCAAGAAAGATTTGAGGTCAGGATACCATCAAATTTGGGTTAAGTCTGAGGACATTCCAAAGACTGTGTTTAGAATACGTTATGGTCACTACGAGTATTTAGTTATGGTTATACCTTTTGGGGTGACTAATGCTCATGCTGTGTTCATGGACTATATGAACAAGACCTTTCACCCTTACTTGGATAAGTTTGTGGTGATTTTCATAGATGACATCTTAGTGTACTCCAAGACCAAGGAAGAACATGAGGAACACTTGAGGGTTGTATTGCAGACCCTTAAAGAGAAGCAGTTGTATGCTAAGTTGTCTAAATATGAGTTTTGGCTAGAGGATGTGAGTTTCTTAGGACACGTCATCTCTAAAGGTGGAATAGTCGTGGATCTGGCTAAGGTAGAGACAGTGCTCCACTGGGAAGCGCCAAAGTCAGTGACTGACATTAGGAGTTTCTTGGGTTTAGCAGGGTACTATAGGAAGTTCATAGAGGGTTTCTCTAAGATACTTTACCCTTGACCCGTCTCACCAAGAAAAGACAACTCTTTGTGTGAGACTCTAAGTGTGAGGAAAGTTTTCAGACCTTAAAGGAAAGGTTAACATCAGCACTAGTGTTAGTTTTACCCAATCGTAGTGAACCTTTCGTAGTATACTACGGTGCTTCTAAGCAAGGTTTAGATGGTGTGTTGATGCAGAATGGTAAGGTAGTAGCCTTTGCTTCTAGGCAGTTGAAAACCCATGAGAAGAACTACCCTACTCATGATTTGGAATTAGGAGCTGTAGTGTTTGCCTTAAAGATCTAGAGGCATTGTCTTTATGGAGTGAGGTTTGAGGTCTTTAGTGATTATAAGAGTTTGAAATACCTTTTTGACCAGAAAGAGTAGAATATGAGGCAGTGTAGGTGGATGGAGTTTCTTAAGGATTATGATTTTGAGTTGACCTACCACCCAGGAAAAGCCAATATAGTGGTTGATGCCTTAAGTAGGAAAACCTTGCACGTCTCCGCTTTAATGGTTAGGGTGATGGATTTGATTGAGGAATTTAGAGACTTGAGCTTAGCTTGGGAAGTTACCCCTAAGAGTATTAGGCTTGGAACCTTGAAGGTTACCAATAGCTTGATGGACCAGATTAGAGAAGGCCAAAAGGTAGATAAGTATCTCTTAGACCAGAGGGGGTTGCTTGCTCAGGGTAGAGACCTTAGTTTTAAGGAAGGGAGTGATGGAGCCTTGAGGTTTTAGGATAAAGTTTGCATACGAGTTGTTACGGAGCTTAGGAAGTTGATCCTTGAGGAAGGACATAGGAGTAAACTGAGTGTGCACCCAGATGCCAATAAGATGTATCAGGATTTGATGCGTATGTTTTGGTGGCCTAGGATGAAAAAGGATGTAGCTGAGTTTGTGTACGCGTGCCTAGTGTGCCAAAAGGCTAAGCTAGAACACCAGGACTCCAGTTGTGGAAATGGGATAGTATCTCTATGAATTTTGTGTCTGGACTCCGTAGGACTCCAACTGGTTATGAAGCTATATGGATCGTTGTGGATAGATTGATCAAGTCTGCCCATTTCATCCCTATGAATATGGAGTATCCCTTAGAGAAATTGACTAGGTTGTATATTAAGGAAATAGTTAGGCTACATGGTGTACCCTCTAGCATAGTATCAGATAGAGACCCTAAATTTCCCACTAGGTTTTGGAATAGTTTGCATGAGGCTTTAGAAACAAAGCTTAGGCTAAGTTTAGCTTATCACCCACAGACTGATGGTCAGTCTGAGAGAACCATCCAGTCCTTAAAGGACTTGTTGAGAGCTTGCGAGCTTGAGCAATCAGGTAGTTGGGACAATGTTTTGTCCCTAATCGAGTTCACCTATAACAACAACTTCCATTCCAGTATTGTGATGGAACCTATGAAGCTCTTTATGGGAGGAGATGTAGGACACCCTTGTGTTGGAATGAACCGAGTGAGAATGTTGTGCTAGGACTAGAGATAGTAAAAAAAACCATAGAAAAAGTGAGGATGATTCAAGAAGAGACGAGAGTGGCACAAAGTATGCAAAAGAGCTACCATGACAAGAGAAGGAATTCACTCGAATTCCAGGAGGGTGATCATGTATTCTTGCGAGTTACTCCAACATGTAACAGCCTGTTTTTAATTTCTCTTTATTACTGGTAAAAATTTTAAGTATATTTTTATCTGAGACAAAGAAAATGATTTTGGATAAAACAAAATTATATTCAAACTCTATCTTATGGTAGAGGGTTACGGTGAAATTTTTGGTTTAAAACTCAGACAGAAACCGGTCTGTGTTTTTAATGAATGTATAATTTTATACCGGCAGAAAACTCTAATTTGACCCGAAACTGAAATTTGTAGATTTTTTTATATTATGTCCATGAGGAATTCTAATTTCTAAATTTCTGATCAAAAAATAAAATATTATGTTTATTTGGAAGAATTTTGGTGAAATTTTGAACGGAAAACGGTTTGCATTTTCACTGACAGTAAGATTTTACTGATCAGAAAACCTAATTTTGACTCGTGAACGAAACGATTTATGTTTCAATCATATTTCCAATGAGTTTGGTTATTTTGAAAATTTTCATTCGAAAACGAAATATTATGTTTATATTCGAGTATAAAACCTTAATTGGGAAACCGACGGAGTCGAGAACGGAGGTGTAACACCCTGTTTTTCCTATGCTTTCTGTAGTAGTATAAACATATTTAAATGTGCTTATTTTTAGATTAAACTCAGAGGATGATTTTAATTAAACTAAAATCATTTTCTTGTGTTGTTATATCATATGAACTCATGGTAAAAATTTCGGTTGAAAATTCAGACGGAAGCCGGTCTGCGTTTTCACTGCCGATACAAGTTTACTGAGCAGAAAACCTAACTTTGACCCGTGAACGAAACGGTTAGTGTTTTTATGGTGTTTTGTATGATATTGGCTTTTTTCAAAAATTTGAGTTCGGAAATAAAATATAATATTTATTCCGGGCGAAATACAATCGGGAACTTGAATCGGGTACGAAATGGAGCAGATTAGGGAGCACAAAAGAAGAGAAGTGACTTGATGGGACTTGATGGAAATGGGTTATGACACACTCCAAAAGTGTAATCATCACACTTTTCAAATTATATCATATTATATTCTAAAAACCTATTTTTCTCTTTCATCTTCAACCAAACAATGCCTTAAGACCAAGCTTGCTCCCCAAGCTCTTTTCTCTTCCTTGGAGCCGTGGACTTCTCTCTCCCCCTCTATATATACACCTCTCATTTTCACTTCATCACTTTCCTTCTCCAAAACTCCATTAAAACTTCATCTTCTTCCTTTTCTTTCAAAAGTTCAAGTTCTTAAAGCTTTAGTTTTTATTCATCTTTTCTACTTGAGTTCTTCATTAAAGTTCTTCCTTATACTAAGGGTAATGCTCTCATATGAATCTTTTTGCAAGTTTCATCTTTTATTTCTTAGTTTGCTTTATGTGTTCTTTATATGATTTAAACTTCTAAAATCTCTCTAAAATGGTAGAAAACTCCTTTTGAGTTGAAACCACTTTCTATAGTCTTGTATTAACTTATATTTTCACATACTAAGAGGATGTGTAAAAAAAAATCTCTACCTATCTCTTCCTATGAAGGCCGAATGCTATACATATGTGTCCTAGGAGGTTTTTGCTTCAACTTTTGGAATATGATCATGTGTTTGAGTTGTTAACAATTCCTTGATCTTAAATCTATAAACCTTGGAAGGTTTGATAGCTTGTTTCCTACGATGGCAGAAAATATGTAGAAGTAAACCTAGGATACTATGTTTCAACTTTCCAAGTATGATCATGGATTTAGAACTCTTAATACCTTGTGGTTCTAAACCTAAGAGTTGTTATCAAACAAAGAATATTTTCCTCATTATCCTATGGAGGCCGAAACTTAAATGTTTTGGGGCTAGGATGTTTGAGTTTTCTTTTTCCAAAATGATCATGGACTTGAGCTCCATAAGATATTTGGATGCTAAGTCTAAGAGATTGGAAAGTTTAAAGATTTCTAACTTGTTTATTCTATGTTATTAAACCTAGGATGTATTACTTTTCATTTTTCCAAGATGATCATGGACTTGAGCTCCATAAGATATTTGGATGCTAAGTCTAAGAGATTGGAATGTTTAAGTTTCCATTGTTTTCCAAAATGATCATGGACTTGAGCTCCATAAGATATTTGGATGCTAAGTCTAAGAGATTGGAAAGTTTAAAGATTTCTAGTCTATAGATCCTATGAAGGACGAACCTAGAAGGTTATGGACCTAGGATACTTTGTTCTTATTTTCCAAAATGATCATGATTTTGAGCTCCTTAATACATATGGATGCTAGACCTAAGAGATTGGAAAGTTTAGTGAATGTTAGCCTATTTTACTACCCTTGGCCGAATACCCTAAGTTTATAACTTAGTGGGATTTTAATTCAACTTTGTTAAATGATCATTGTTTATGAACTCCCAATACTTAAAGATCATAAATCCATTAGTTGTATAATTTTCGGGAATCTCTAACCCTAAGAACTAGTCTTCGCCGAACCTATACCTTGTGGTTTAGTGTTCTTGATTGATTTTAACTTGTGATTTTGTGTTCATAACCTTAGACTTCTATCGCGGAGAAAGCGAGAACGTTCGTGGTATACCTTTTCAAGCATCTAATCTCCTTACTTTCACAGAAGGTAAGAGGGGATTGCCTAGGGATATTCAATGACTATATGCATGTCTGTATGTGTTTACTTGAGTAATTTGAATATTATTATGATATGGAGTCAATACTTGAATGACTTGTTTACTTGAACTATTGTGATTATTACTTGAAGTTGATTACTACTCGCTTTAAAGTATTGTGAGTTATATATATGTGATGAACTGTCATTAACTGTGATATCATTGTTTGAGGATATATTACTGTTGATTGAAGTTTGAGAAGCCGGACTTGAGTCTGTGCCCAATGGTTATAAGGATTAAAAGCCTTAATAAGCCCTGATTAGAACTTTGAAAGTATTGGTTTCATTTATAAAAGTTCCTTGTTTAAAGTGCTTATTTCAAAAGAATAAGATTCTTGTTTTGGAAAAGAAACGTTGAAGTGATTTTAAGTCAATAGAAACTACCTTTTTATGATCCAAAGTTTGTACGAGAGATAACCTTTTTCGAACTATGTGTTTTATGAAGGAAAAACCCCTTTGAAAATATTTGACTTTCTTCCATCAAGGATTTCAAAAATAAACGTATTTCCTAAATGTTTTATGAAAGAGTTTGTAAACTAAAAATATTTTCTCCTAAATGATTTAGAAACATTCTGGTTACTTGGATAAGTGACCGAGGTTTTGTTTTGGATTTTGATTTTCACTGAGCGAAAAGTAAACACATGTGAAAGAGAATCTAGTTCGCGAGACGTCGCCTCTAGTATTCAGTTATATGCACGTGATCTGGGATCCGTGTCAAGAATTATGGACCCGGGGTCCTAATCGTGATAGTATGGGCTAGGAGTCCTAATCTCGGAATTGAGGACTGCGCGTTCTAATTTCATTGTTGTCGACTAGGAGTCCTTATCATGTTGAAATAAAACATGGATAAAATTATAATTGTTTATACGACCACAAACCTTGACTGCGGCATTGGTCTAAGGCGTTGTGATTGAGCACTCGGACTGCGCGTCCTGTGTTATTGATGTTCAAGTGATGAAAATTGTGAATAGTCGTTAGCCTTGAGCTTCGACAACGAAAAAGAGTGAACACAAAGAAAAGTCTTGAATAATGAAAAGTCTTTTATTCATATGCATTTCCCCTTAGCAGACGTGCTTAAGTTATCGAATACCCGCTTAAGATGTGGTGTTCAATGATGTATACATCCGAATGGCCATTGATAAGGAATTCGTGATGATGTTGATCTGGGTGCATGAGGTGACGGAGACAACTTGCCAATGCGGCATACGAGCCTGATCAACTCTTTATTTCTTAATGATAAAATGGTGATGATATCTCATGAGATTAAGTTTAGAGCCTGATGATTGAGTGTCATGCATTATCTTTACAAAACTGATTGATTCGGGTATGAGACCCATTGATATAATACTTGTTGTCTTACCTATGAATAATGTTTAATTGCTAATATGCCAATGTGTTGTATATATCATGTATATGGTTGTTGAGTGATATATCTATTGTCGGTATCTCACTCTTTCATTTCTACTTGTTTTTATCTCTTCCTTTTTGGTATCGCCGTATGTATATGAGCTCAGATGGATCCCAACATCCCTCTTGTGCCGATGATGTCGAAGAATGAGGTCTTCGACGACGCGGGGAACGCCGGGGCATGGCAGATTCATCCGGGGGTGACGTCTGCCACGTACCATGGATCAATCACCACAACTAATTTGAATGCTGACGGAGACCCAATCCGTAGGAGCCAAACCATGGAGACTAGGAGAGTTGCTCTTCCTCCGACTTGGTACTACCTTCACACACTGCAAGTTAACGTCTGCTACACGAGCTACCACCTCTGGATGTTGAGCAGGCAGCACCGATCGAGGAGGACCCTGAGGAGGATCCTGAGGAGGACCCTGAGGAGGATCCCGAGGAGGACTTCTATGAGGTCATGGAGGAGGATGAGCCTGAGTATCACGTCCTGGATCATGACGACAACGACGATTCCGTGGATGAGGGCGGCGGCATCATAGACCCATTACCTGATTTCTCGTCTCGTGGGGGCATTTGCGGAGACCCTGCTTGCAGCCAGTGTCAGTGACCAGTTTGGAGCGTTTTGTGGACAGTCTTCCGTCTTCTGACTTTCTAGAGTTACCTCTTTTTGTGATATGGTTCCAGACCCTCTTTCCCCGTGTTTTCGCTTACTCTCTTTTCAGTTGTATCTTCTAGATTTCTAACTCTGTTACTATGGTCATTGATAAGGCCCTAGCTTATGTACTAAAACTTGGGTCCCAACTGGGACATGTTTTGTATATATATATCTACATGTTGTCTTGGATTCATGTTTTGAGTGTTCATCACTTTTATTTATCTTATCCCTTTCCTTATAAAAAAAAATAACTATCATTTTTAGAGTACTTATCTATCGAGAAAATGATATTTTCCGAAAGTAACCAGTAATTTTAATTTCTTTTATTTTATTTTCCGCAATGGGTAACTAAAATGTGGCGCACGGTTTAGGGTGTCACAGGAGGTGCAGAGACAAAACCAGACACCGGAGGAGCTAAGTCATGGGGCGAGTCACCACCATGACTCACCAAGCATTTATGAAGCATTAAATGACATCTTAGGTGAAATGACCAAAATGCCCTTAATCTTAACATAACCTATCTTAGTTAAGTTTTAATCATGGTGAAGGGCAAGACAACTTCAAATTGGATTTCTCTACTTTTTGTGGTGCAAACTTAGCCACACCACCCTTCACTCAAGCACCACATATTGTCCTTGACTCATCCTAATGACTCACAAATGCATTAATGATGCATTAATGGCATTAAATGCTAACCTAGCAAAAAGACTAAAATACCCTTGACCTTCCATTGTATTTCCAACTTTGTCCTAGCATTTTAGGGCCAAATTGGCCCTCCTTGCACGCAGTCCTTCCCCTCTTGAAACACTTAGACACTTCACTTCTTCATTTCCACCATTTTTCCTTCATGTTCATGTCATTTTCTCTCCAAAAACTCTAAGTTTCAATCCTTGACAACTTTTGTGAATCATATTGTCATATAGATTTTGATGTTGACAAATATAGTATTAAGGAGAGAACATAAGCAAATCAATATGATATAAGTTTTGATGTTGACAAATAGAATATCATGGTATTAATTCAATAAAAGGAATATTGGGCTTAATTTGTATTATGTTGATAAATGCCATGTGACTATAATATTTGATCATATATGATATATGCTTGAGATTGACAAATATAATAATTTGGCATAGAATCATACTTGGAATATTTATCATTTGCCTAAAGGCATAAGAAATATTAAATATGGCATTATCTTAAAATATGTCTTATGAATTATTATAATGGCTTAGTATATGAAATTAAATAAGAAATATTATTTTTTATACCTTGAACTAATGTGATTTATGAGAACATTATGAAATAGAAAAGTTCAAGTTGGAATAAGCAAAGCTATGATGTCAAGAGCTAGAAAAGCTAAAATCCAAGAAGGACTAGATTGCAAATAGAAGAAAAGAGTATCCAGAAGATCAAGCAAGCTCAAAGGGCAAAATGGGAATTTCATTAAGTGTACTGCTTGTTTTAGAAAAAGTGTGTAAATGGTAAGTAGAGTTCTCAAATTAATATTGGTCTCACACACACACTTTTAACATGTGCTAAAAACATTTTAAACATGTTTTATATCTAACAATTAACTGTGCTTAATGAGTAATCAAAATATTAATTGTTAAGATTTTCAAATTCAAATATGCTTCGAGCCATAATCGATTATGGGAAACCAATAATCGATTATGATATGAATTAAAATGCTTTGAATGAGTTTAATGAGTATTGATTTTAATTAAAGCCGTTAAGTTTTTAATTTGAATTAGAATAATCGATTATAACTTTTGTATAATCGATTATGTCCTTACTGTCTTCCAACGAGCTTCAAACAGAAACCCCGTAATCGATTATGTAATCGATTATGGCTTTTTATGTGAAAGTCAGTGGACTCGCAATCGATTAGTATAATCGATTATGTCTATTATGTCCAAATGCGCGCTTCCTGAAAATACTTTAAATAATCGATTATGCCTTTGCAATAATCGATTATGACGCGACAGAAATGAATTTTAAAGAGGCTTGACCTATTTTCTTTAGACCATCACTTCTCACTTATAAAAGAAAAGTTAGGCAGCCATCATAAGATACAACTCTCTATTTCTCTCTATGCTAAAACTCTGAAAATCATTTTTCTATATTACTTCTCTTACACTATCACTTGACCATATTATTTTGAGAGTTCTACACACCATATAGGTGTTCTTGTATCTTGTGCTTCAATTTGTTTTTATCTGCACTAATTAGAGTGCTTTATCTTGGTAAGAGTCGGATTGACTCAAACCACATTTTTGGTTACCAAACAAGAGAGGGTATATCTCTTGCGATATTTTTGAGGCTCTTACACAAGGGATTGTATGTCCTGTGATTTGTGTTAAGGGTTCTCTGAATTGTAAAGGTTCTAGCTGCACCTATTTAAAAGCTAGTGTTTGAGGCTCTTACACACGAGATAGTATGTCCTGTGATTTGTGTTAAGGGTTCTCTATTTTGTAAAGGCTCTAGTTGATCCTGTTAAAAACTAGAGTTGATTGAAACCCTTGGTGGTATTGGCTTGGGGACTGGACGTAGGCCACATGGGTAGTCTGTGGCCGAACCAGGATATATCGCTGTGTCAATCTTCTTATCCCTATCCCTTTTACTTTTGCTTTATCATTTTCAAAAACGTTTTTACTTGCACGCGATAACGTTTTAATTTGAAAAGAATTTCATATCCGCTGCTAATTTTGTTTTATATCTTAAAGGGTTTTTTGATTTATCGAAAAAGTTTTAATTCTTATTTAAAACCCAATTTCCCCCCCTCTTGAGTATGGTTGCCACGACCAACAAGTGGTACCAGAGTTTCGGCTCTGGTTAGTAGCTTAACAGCTAAGAGTTAATATCCTTTAGCAACCTTTTTAAGTTTTCCAAAATGCATTGTTTTGAAATTGACAAACCACCATTCTTTGATGATGAGAGTTTCATTTATTGGAAAATGAGAATTGAAATTTTTATGCAGTCAATTGATGTCGACTTATGGGATAATGGAGTTCATGGACTCATTCACAAACCCAAAGAACATCAGACTGAGTTTGATAAAAATTGTTTTTATTTGAATCTCAAGGCTATGCAAATTTTTCGGAACTATCTATGCGATGATGCTTATGAGAAAATCAAAAATTGTGATTGTGCCAAGGATATTTTGAATGTGCTTGATTATAATTACCTTGTCACTAACACTTTTGAGAATGAAAGTGATTTCAAGAAAGGGCAAAATTCATTGGAAGAAAAATATCCTCAAGAACATGCCAAGAAAAGGTGTCACAAAAGCAAAGAGTCATATGTACAGAAAATAGAAAATATTCTCAAAGTGACTCAAAGGAATTTGGAGGTAAACGATTTTGAATTCAAATCATCAAATGATGAATGGTCACATGCATACAATAATTTGTATGATGAATTGATGAGTTTGGAAAATAAGAACATGGATTGTTTGAAAAACATTTCCTATATTAAGAATCAAGTTGAAAATATAACGAACGAATATGCTTTTCTTGATGAAGAAAATTGTGTGAAATTTGAATCCTCATCATGTTATGAAAATTGCATAATTATTAATAATCAAGTTGAGGACATATTTCAATAAATTGGTAAGACAAAGAGTTTCACACATGTACAAGCTCCACATGAAAAAGCAAAAATTCATACCAATTATGATTTGTCAACTGTTAAACATGACATGCATCAAAGTCATAACTGTTCTATGGTTGGGTATGAAAATTTTCATATGAAAAATAAAAGGCATATGGCATGTAATTATTGTGGAAAGTTAGGACATATTTCTCATATGTGCAATTATAGGAAAAACCATTTTATAAGAAATAAATTTGCTTGGGTGCCTAAAGGTACAAATAACTTGTCCACTAACCTTCAAGGACCCAATGTGAAATGGGTACCAAAAAGTTTCTCTAGTACTTTAAATGTGCAAGAAAAATCCAAAATTGAGAAACAATCTTGCTTGGAAAAGGAGGTGACATCAAGAAGAATGCTTTACAATTCCAAAAGGACTATTACTACCAAAAGAAGCAATGATATCTTGGTGAACAACTCATATAAGATCGATGATGTTAGAGCAAGATTCAAAGTCAAGCAAAAGTGGGTAAGAAAGAATCATCTTGCAAATTTACGCATCGAGGTAACTTCATCCTCTATAACCCATACATTCCCAAAGGTAAAATATGTTAAATTGAGTTATGATGAAAAATACGACTATATGAATTCAATCAAAATGAAATATAGATATATTCTAGGCAATAATCCCAACTTGAATTTGGTTGCTTGATTATAAAACTTTGTGCAAAATGCCATATATGCGTTTGTATGTTGTTTCATTTTTTAGTGAAGCATGTTATGGTTAATTTAAGTAAGTCAAGAGTTTCTAAGAATGCTTGGAAAAATTCAGAAAAATGTCATAGGGCCTCTTAGAGAAACATTCAAATCTTCCTTGCTAAGAAAAATTGAAAATCGAACATAATAATCGATTACATAATCGATTATGTTTCCTCGAGAAAACAGGGAAGAAAGACAGAATGCTAGTAATCGATTAGGGGAATCGATTATGGGTAAGAGTCGAACCTTGAAAAGTAACTAGAGGCATCATAATCGATTACCACCGTGACGATAATCGATTATGAACGTTTGTAAGAAAAGTGTTTGAAATTCAAATTTTCTAATTAATGCATCTTTATGAAAGGATATCTGATTTTCTAACCTTTTTCAAGATATCAAATTCAAATTTGATTTGACATTAAAGTATTTTATGATACATAATTATTTTGAAAAATCATCATTTTTTTTTACTATCTTTCAAAATCTGATTTGAAAATTAATTAGTGATTTAAATCATGATCAAACTTTACTAGAAAATTGATTTCTTATCATGAATTGACATACCCACATATTTTCAAATTGAAAATCATTAAGATTGTGTTAATAAATCATTAATGGTGATTGATTCAAAAAATTGATGGAGTATTGTTTTTGGAAATTTAAATGATCAACAAAATTTTTGTTTTAAATTCAAAATCAAAATTTTATGGTGATTTTCGGAAATTAATGGTGATATAATTCAAATCCTTTTTGGCTATTCTCGAAAATTAAAGGTGAAAATTTCTTTATGATGATTGACTCAATATTTATTAACAATTGATTTGGAAATTGTTTTAAATTCAAAAGTTTTTGGATTTATGAAAATCTTTTATTACACCACAAATACATAAATGGAAATTTATTAAGATTGTGGTTAATAAAGGAAGATCTTAAATGAATTTGGAATCTTTCATTTGAAAAATTCTTATTGCCCAAATTGTCAAAGATTTCAAATAGATTTGTTTTTGAAAATATCATTAATGTTTGAAATCTAGATGATTCATTGAAATTCAAATTTTATGTGTTTATGAAAAGTTTTCAAGTGTACCACAATCAATTAAATTGATATTTATTGAGATTGTGATTAATAATTTTGGCACTTTTATTCATCTGTATCCTTTGCCAAGTCCTTGCAATATTTGAACATTCAAATCAATCCTTAATCTCACTTAAAATCTGGACCTTGAAACTATCTCAAAGATTCTCTGAAAAATCATCATTGATTTTCCCTATTCTTACCATTGTTAAGAAAGTGCTTAAATACACATGGAAAATTCAAATCAAAGCACAATTGTCGATTAGAAAATTTCCTATCTAACTCTCAAACATGGTTTCCTCCTCTCTCTCTTCAAGTAAAAATTGTGAAAAGTCCTCATCAAAATTCAAAATTCCTCCAACTATGAAAATACTCCTAACCTCCAAAACTCAACAGAGGCGAATCACTGCTCTTTGTATGGATAGACCAATCGCTCCACTCAATTATGTTGACAAAAAGATCTTCAAAGGTTCAACCTTAAAGCTCCTTGAAACTCTATCCAACCTAAAGATCGTGTCCTTTTGCTCCCGCATGCTTAAGATCTATCCATCTTTGGTAAGAGAGTTTTATGAAAATATCTCTTTTCAAAATCTTACTCAAACTATCTTCTCCAAGGTCAAAGGTGTAGAAATCAACATCTCACTTCCAACATGGGTTCATCTTACCCATCTTCCGAACCAAGGTATAGGTATCTCTCTTGAGAATCCAAAATTAATATGGAAAAACTCATTCAAGAGAGAAAGGGCTTTGAAGAAATTTATCAATCTAAACGCTCCATCTTCAAAAATAATTTCTTTCAAAAGTCTCAAATCTGAAGAAAAATTGCTTCACTATGTTCTTGCTCGATGTCTTTTACCTAGAGGCAATAATATAACAAGGATTTCAGAGAATGACATAGTTCTCATGTGGGCGATGAACAAAAAGAAGAAAATAAATTGGGCTACTGCTGTTCTTAAGCACATGACAAATTGTGCATATTCAAAAATTACTTCTCATCTTATCTATCCTATGCTTATTACAAAGATCCTTCAACATTATGACATTCCATTAGAGGGAGAAGAAGAAATAGAGCCACAACCCAATGATAGCATAAATGAAGCTTATATAACATCATTAGGGTTTGTAAAGAAAGATGATACCTGGCTACTAAAAGAGGAACAAAACATAGAGTAGAAGCCACATGGCTTTATATCTTTTGTTTTCCTATATTTGACTTTTTGTTCATGTTTTTTAATGTTATGTCTTTGAATTTAATGGAAGTGTGCTTTTTAATGTTAAATCATATAAGCACTTTATTTTTTATTGGCAAGTGGTTTGATTGATTTAAGTGGTATCAACAAGAGGTATTACAACACAAAGAAGAAAAGTCGGAAAAGTCATAATCGATTAAAATAATCGATTATGAGAAACAAAAAGACCAAAATCGATTAAGTAAGAATAATAATCAATTATGGAGCATATAAAATAAAAGATCCAGCATCAACATTGATTCTGATCATAAATTATCTTGCCTAGAATGAAAAAAGCAATTAAATAGTATCCCTTGTGCATTAATTACAAATTGATTCTATAATAAAAAGGTTCCCACAATCAATAAAGTCAAATCTTGAGGGGGAGAAACCTTTATAATAAATGCACTGTTTTAGGGGGAGATTTAAATCCTTTTTGCTGTTGTCAAATAGGAGGAGAAAAATAGCAAATATCCTTAGAAAAGCAATGTACCAACTATGTCGTACATAGAGGGAGAAAAACTAAAAGGAGAGAATATCTTTATACATTTGCTATAGGTATTTGTCACCATAAAAAAGGGGGAGAATGTGAATCATATTGTCATATAGGTTTTGATGTTGACAAATATAGTATTAAGAGAAGAACATAAGAAAATCAATATGATATAAGTTTTGATGTTGACAAATAGAATATCATGGTATTAATTCAATAAAAGGAATATTGGGCTTAATGTGTATTATGTTGATAAATGCCATGTGACTATAATATTTGATCATATATGATATATGCTTGAGATTGACAAATATAATAATTTGGCATAGAATCATACTTGGAATATTTATCATATGCCTAAAGACATAAGAAATATTAAATATGACATTATCTTAAAATATGTCTTATGAATTATTATAATGGCTTAGTATATGAAATTAAATAAGAAATATTATTTTCTATACCTTGAACTAATGTCATTTATGAGAACATTATGAAATAGAAAAGTTCAGGTTGGAATAAGCAAAGCTATGATGTCAAGAGCTGGAAAAGCTAAAATCCAAGAAGGACTAGAATGCAAATAGAAGAAAAGAGTATCCAGAAGATCAAGCAAGCTCAAAAGGCAAAATGGGAATTTCATTAAGTGTATTACTTGTTTTAGAAAAAGTGTGTAAATGGTAAGTATAGTTCTCAATTTAATATTGGTCTCACATACACACTTTTAACATGTGCTAAAAACATTTTAAACATGTTTTATATCTGACAATTAATTGTGCTTAATGAGTAATCAAAATATTAATTGTTAAGATTTTCAAATTCAAATGTGCTTCAAGCCATAATCGATTATGGGAAATCATTAATCGATTATGATATGAATTAAAAGACTTTAAATGAGTTTAATGAGTGTTGATTTTAATTAAAGCCGTTAAGTTTTTAATTTGAATTAGAATAATCGATTATGACTTTTGTATAATCGATTATGTCCTTACTGTCTTCCAACGAGCTTCAAACAGAAACCCCGTAATCGATTATGTAATCGATTATGGCTTTTTATGTGAAAGTCAGTGGACACGTAATCGATTAGTATAATCAATTATGTCTATTATGTCCAAATGCGCGCTTCCTGAAAATACTTTAAATAATCGATTATGCCTTTGCAATAATCGATTATAACGCGACAGAAATGAATTTTAAAGAGGTTTGACCTATTTTCTTTAGACCATCACTTCTCACTTATAAAAGAAAAGTTAGGCAACCATCATAAGATACAACTCTCTATTTCTCTCTGTGCTAAAACTCTGAAAATCATTTTTCTATACTACTTCTCTTACACTATCACTTGACCATATTATTTTGAGAGTTCTACACACCATATAGGTGTTCTTGTATCTTGTGCTTCAATTTGTTTTTATCTGCACTAATTAGAGTGCTTTATCTTGGTAAGAGTCGGATTGACTCAAACCACATTTTTGGTTACCAAACAAGAGAGGGTATATCTCTTGGGATATTTTTGAGGCTCTTACACAAGGGATTGTATGTCTTGTTATTTGTGTTAAGGGTTCTCTGAATTGTAAAGGTTCTAGCTGCGCTTGTTTAAAAGCTAGTGTTTGAGGCTCTTACACAACGGATAATATGTCCTATGATTTGTGTTAAGGGTTCTCTATTTTGTAAAGGTTCTAGTTGATCCTGTTAAAAACTGGAGTTGATTGAAAACCTTTGGTGGTATTGCCTTGGGGACTGGACGTAGGCCACATGCGTAGTCTGTGGCCGAACCAGGATATATCGCTGTGTCAATCTTCTTATCCCTATCCCTTTTACTTTTGCTTTATCATTTGCAAAAACGTTTTTACTTGCACGTGATAACGTTTTAATTTGAAAAGAATTTCATATCCGCTGCTAATTCTATTTTATATCTTAAAGGGTTTTTTGATTTATCGAAAAAGTTTTAATTCTTATTTAAAACCCAATTCAGTCCCCCCCCCCCCCCCTAGGTATGGTTGCCACGACCAACAACTTTTGCATCTTCGATTATTTTTCTTCAAGTTCTTCATCAAAGTTCTTCATTTCATATTAAGGATCATATTCCTTATCCTCTTAGCATCATTAATCATATCTAAATCTCCATTTTCATCAAGTTTTCTTAAATTTCCATGTCTAGATCTAGTTTTTCAAAAATTCACCAAAAAAATCAGTTTGATGTGAGATCAAATTCTATGAACTCTCTAAGGTATCTAGATTCTAGATCCAAAAGCTTGAGATCAAAATAAAATCCTAGCTCTATGTTCCTATGTGGGCCGAATCATGTCTATGTAGGCTAGATGAGTTTTTTCTTCAATTGTTAACTTGGATGATGATTTTTATAAACTATTTGAGATCTCAAGATTGATTATCCAAGAGTTTACAGTCAAAAGAAATTTCTAGCTAATTTCTACTCATATAGCTGAAACCCTAGATGTGTGAGTAAATGAGTTTTTCTTCAATTTTTACTTGAATAATGACTTATCTAAGCAAGCTAAGGTCTCTAGGTTCTAGATCCAAGAGCTTGTAATCAAAAACAATTTCTAGCCTATTTTCATATACTTGGCAGAAACCATAACCCTAGAGGTTAGATGATTTTGTTTCAAACTTTTGTCTTGTAACAATTAATCTATGCTAGTTAAGGCTTTAGTAACTAGAATCCAAAATATGGAATTGAGACAATAACCTTAGCCTTTTTTTTGGTTGTCATGACCGAACCTAGCCTTTTGTGGTTAAGGATGGATTTTGTTTGATTAATTAATTCTTATGTTGATGGGTTGAAGGTTGATTTGGTAACTGTGGTGTCGTGACGAGGAGCTGAAGGTTAGTGATTACCGGTGTTGGTTCAGGTGGGAGAAAACCATTCCTTCGTCGAAATGGATAGGTAGTATATAATTCATAATAATGGAGTAGGGCGACCTAAACCCTACTAGTGGTCGAGTAATCGACAATACCAAAATCACATTGGAAACTTTTCCGTAATACCAATGATTATTTGGGAATTGTAGGTTTATCGCCTTAGGTTAATTTTATAATCTTTGAGGATGACTGAATTATTTATTATTGACTGTCTGTGATACGCTGGTTGAGGAATTCTACTACATGTGACGTTTTATTTTTATGTTTGAATATTTTATCGATTACTGTGTTATGTATGATCTGTCTGGTTTGATGAATTGCTTAGTTGATTTTAAGTAAAGATATATGTTGCTCGAAGGTATTTTGTTTGGGTGAGAGATTGAATATATATGAATTAGAGGTACCTAGCCATTATTTTATAGAAGTGATGTGGCATAGAATGTAAGTGGAGGCTACGAGGAAAGCATGAGGTACTAGGTTGTCATTAATACAGGTCAGTGAGATTCATGTGTATTGTTGTTCACAACCGTGTATTGGGAACACACGAGGTCCGAAGTTCTTACGGGGCTGTCCCAATTTATTTTTAGATTGTGCAGCCATAATGTCATTGCTTTGCATGAGCACCCTTGAGAGTGAATCAGGGTGTGCACTGACTGTACCGGGCAGCTATAGTG
This sequence comes from Echinosophora koreensis, assembly GCA_035048595.1. NCBI lineage: Eukaryota > Viridiplantae > Streptophyta > Magnoliopsida > Fabales > Fabaceae > Echinosophora > Echinosophora koreensis. The sequence goes on along the minus strand of JAPCYP010000047.1, from coordinate 973,875 downwards.
TCATTGCTTTGCATGAGCATTCTCACCATGGATGAGGGGGTGCACCGGTTAATGGGGATGCAACGCTTGGACGACTGACTAATATCCCTCGGCGGGCAAGCGATGTGTGATAGGATTGGTGGTGGCCACATTAGCATAAAAGTTTAGTTGCATGACATTGGAGGTAGAGGAAAGTATTGTGAATTAAAGATGATTGTTAATGGTGAGTGCTGTTTGTCTGTGACCGCTATTATATTATATGCTATGAGTCTTTTCCGCTTATGATGATAGAACTGTTTCTTATCTCCCTATTTCTGTATTTTTGTAAATGTATACTTCATTACGTTAGAAGACTCGGTAGGGGAATACGTTGCTAAGGAATACGCTGTTGAGGAATACGTTGCTGAGAAGTTGGATGGAACTTTGTTTGAACCGGATACTGGAGAACAAGTTATGGATGCTAATGATATAGTGTAGTAAGTTTAGGGCCAGTGAGTCTTATAAGATATTTTTATTTTCAGCTAATATAAATAGTTTGTATAACTATGTACCTGAGAGGGATCTTACTGATGGATACCCTAAGCAGAGTTTTGGGTAACTCTAATGCAAGATATATGTGTGTATGTATTTTTTATATAAGATGTGATAAGTTAATTTGCAGAAGTTATATGATTATTAATTAAGTTTTTAAATTTTTATGTATTTTCAACGATAAGCGCTTGATTAAGTAATTAATTAATGAGGCTTTTAATTTAATAAAACAGTAGGGCACAACGGGGTGTCTCATTTGGTGGTATCAGAGCTGTTGATTCTAATCGGACTGTGAGGTCTAGGATGTTGTTTACTGGTCGTGTCTAGTTGAATCCACATCAGATTTCTATCAAATTTCTACTCATATAGCCGAAACCCTAGATGTGTGAGTAAATGAGTTTTTCTTCAATTTTTACTTGAATATTGACTTGTCTAAGCTAGCTAAGGTCTCTAGGTTATAGATCCAAGAGCTTTCAATCAAAAATAATTTTGAGCCTGTTTTCATATACTTGGCCGAAACCCTAACCTTAGAGGTTAGATGATTTTGTTTCAAACTTTTGTCTTGTAACAATTAATCTATGCTAGTTAAGGCTTTAGTAACTAGAATCCAAAATATGGAATTGAGAAAATAACCTTAGCCTTTTTTATGGTTGTCATGACAGAACCTAGCCTTTTGTGGTTAAGGATGGATTTTGTTTGATTAATTAATTCTTATGTTGATGGGTTGAAGGTTGATTTGGTAACTGTGGTGTCGTGACGAGGAGCTGAAAGTTCATGATTGCCGGTGTTGGTTCAGGTGGGACAAAGAACCATTCCACCGTCGGAACGGATAAGTAGTATATAATTCATAATAATAATGTAGGGCGACCTAAACCCTACTAGTGGTCGAGTAATCGACAATACCAAAATCACATTGCAAATTTTTCCGTAATACCAATGATGATTTGGGAATTGTAGGTTTATCGCCTTAGGTTAATTTTATAATCTTTGAGGATGACTGAATTATTTATTTTTAACTGTATGTGATACGCTGGTTGAGGTATTCTACTGCATGTGACGTTTTATTTTGATGTTTGAATATTTTATCGATTACTGTGTTATGCATGATCTGCCTAGTTTGATGAATTGCTTAGTTGATTTTAAGTAAAGATATATGTTGCTCGGAGGTATTTTGTTTGGGTGAGAGATTGAATATGAATTAGAGGTGCCTAGCCATTATTTTATAGAAGTGATGCGACATAGAATGTAAATGGAGGCTATGAGGAGAGCTTGAGGCACTAAGTTGTTATAAACACGGGTCAGTGAGATTCATGTGTATTGTTGTTCAAAACCATGTATTGGGAACACACGAGGTCCGAAGTTCTTGCGGGGCTGTCCCAATTTAGTTTTAGATCATGCGGCTATAGTGTCATTACTTTGCATGAGCACCCTTGAGAGAGAATCAGGGTGTACCATGCAGCTATAGTGTCATTGCTTTGCATGAGCATTCTCACCATGGACGAGGGTGTGCACCAGTTAATGGGGATGCAACGCTTCGACGATTGACTAACATCCCTTGGCGGGCAAGGTATTGTGATAAAAGTTTAGTTGCATGAGATTGGGTGTAGAGGAAAGTATTGTGAATTAAAGATGATTGTTAATGATGAGTGTTATTTGTCTATGACCGCTATTATGTTATATGCTATGAGTCTTTTCCGCTTATGATGATAGAACTGTTTCTTATCTCCTTATTTCTGTATTTTTGTATATATATACTTTATTACATTAGAACACTCGGTGGGGGAAAATGTTGCTGAGGAATACGTTGCTGAGGAGTTGGATGGAACTCCGTTTGAACCGGATGCTGGAGAACAAGTTACAGATGCTAATGACATAGTGTAGTAAGTTTAGTGCCGGTGAGTCTTATAAGAAATTTTTATTTTCTGCTAATATAAACAGTTTGTATAACTAAATACCTGATAGGGATCTTACTGATGGATACCCTAGGTAATGTTTTGGGTAACTCTGATGCAAGATATATGTGTGTATGTATTTATTATATAAGATGTGATATGTTAATTTGCAGAAGTTATATCATTATTAATTGAGTTTTTAAATTCTTACCTATTTTCAACAATAAGCGTACGATTAAGTAATTAATTAATGAGATTTTTAATTTAATAAAACAATGGGGCACAACGGGGTGTCTCATTTGGTGGTATCAGCGCAGTTCGATTCTAATCGGACTGTGAGGTCCAGGATGTTGTTACTGGCCGTGTCTAGTTGAATCCACATCGGATTTTAACTATGCTTAGAAGTGGGTAGTGTGTCCGAACTTGACATGATAATTAACATTAGTATGGCATATAGTATTTGTATACTTGTCTAAGTAGTATTATATGTCATACTGATGAGAGCGGATGATTTCTTTTACAGAATCATTGCTCGTGGAAGAAGACGTCCGATCGATAGTGGTGACAGAACTCCCGAAATAATTGTCAGAGCTGACAATATTGAGAATAATCATACTGGAAGTGGAGGAGAGTCATCTGAGACTCAAGATACCATGAAAAATATAGTTGCTGCCTTATTACTACAAACACAGCAGAATGCTGAGATGCTGCAGATGAACAAAGAGCAGCAGGAACTACAGAATCAAAGGAGAGCTGCAGCAGCTGGAGATGCTGAAATGGCTACTTTTCTGAAAGGGAAGCTACCCCAATTTTGAGGAGATTATGATCCAAAGAAGGCAGAATTGTGGGTACAAGTGATAGAGAAGATATTCGATACTATGCACTGTAGAGAGGATAGGAAAATGACGTATGCTGCCTTCATGATAACTGGAGGAGCAGAATCTTGGTGGAGAGGCAAGCAAAGATTGCTAGAGGCCGAGGGCAAAATTATCAACTGGCAACTGTTTAGTGACTGCTTCTTTGAGAAGTATTTTCCACGTCTAGTTCGACACGAGAAAGAGAGAGAACTCATGAGTCTCAAACAAGGCAACATGGCTGTTAGTGATTATACATCAAGATTTAAGGCTTTGATTAAGTAATCAGAATTCTATCAGAGGTTCCCAGATGAGGTTGGCAATGTAGAAGGTTCGAGGAAGGACTCCGACCTAAGCTCCAGAGGGCTATAGTATCTCTTGACATTCAGAGTTTTCCGGAATTGGTTGAGAGATGTAGTGCTATAGAAAGTATAGATCAAAGGCTAGCTAATGAGCAGAAACAATTGAGGATTGGAGGTCCTACTCGGCAGATTTTCAGAGGCGAGGAGGTAGTAATTCTCAATGGAGATAGAGCCCATATGCACGATCGGTGCAAGCACCTGCACCTGCACCAGCACCAGTGGTTAGAGCGGGTCAGCAACAGCAAGGCTATACTTGTTTAAGGTGCGGAGGACCGCATCATATTAGAGATTGCAGGGAGAGACCTAGTTGTTACAACTGTGGGAAACAGGTCATATGGCTCGAGATTGTAGACAGCGGACTATGCAGCAACCAGTAGCTGCGGGTAAAGGAACTGGAGGCAATAGGAGTGGAGCTGGAAGAGAAGCCCCAACAGCAGGACAACAAGTGGCTAGACCTTAAGCCACTGGAAGAGTGTTTAGCGTGAGGGGAGCTGAATCCTCCCAATCTGCTGATCTTGTACAAGGTATGTGTTTGATAGCTAGTAGACTCTCGCATGTATTGTTTGACTCAGGCACTACACATTCATTTATTTTGCATGAATGTGTGGATCATTTAAAATTAACTGTAGACCTTGTCTGTTTTCCTATGCAAAAGATATATGTTATTCTTGGTATGGATTGGCTTTCGGCTAACCATGTAATGCTAGATTGCTCTAGTAAGACCTTATCATTTCTTGAGTCTTCTAGTGTAATCTCTGCCAATGAAGGAGTATCCATGAGGAGTGATGATTCTAGGCAGTACGTGATGTTGTTCGCAGTGGAAGCTAATGAGACTCCTAGTATAGATTCTATGTCTATTGTGAGAGAGTTTCCCGAAGTTTTCCCTCCATACGTTCCAGGTTTGCCACCAGAGATAGAGGTGGAATTCATGATAGATCCCGTACCGGGGACAAAGACCTATATCGATAGCGCCTTATCGGAAATCACCTGTAGAATTGGCGGAGTTAAAGAAACAATTGGATGACATGTTGGGAAAAGAGTTCATAAGACCGAGTGTTTCACCGTGGGGAGCTCTGGTGTTATTTGTGAAGAAAAAGGATGGAAGTGCTATGTTGTGCACGGATTACAGACAGTTGAACAAGGTAACAATTAAGAACAAGTATCCGTTGCCTAGGATAGATGATCTGATGGATCAATTGAAAGGAGCAGCAGTGTTTTCTAAGATTGATTTGAGGTCTGGATACCATCAGATTAGGGTAAGGAAGGAAGATATATTTAAAACAACTTTTAAGACGAGGTACGGGCATTACGAGTATTTAGTTATGCCTTTTGGTGTGACTAATGCTCCAGCAGTGTTCATGGATTACATGAACAGAATCTTTAGACCTTTCCTCGATAACTTTGTTGTTGTGTTCATCGATGACATCCTTATCTATTCTCATACATGGGAAGATCATGAGGAACATTTGAGAGTGGTGCTGCAAGTTTTGAAGGATAGGCAGCTTTATGCTAAACTTTCCAAGTGTGAGTTTTGGATGGAAGAAGTTTAATTTCTTGGACATGTGATTAACAAGGAAGGTATAGCGGTAGACCCAACTAAGATTGATGCAGTTCTTACGTGGGAACAGCCTAAGTCAGTAAGTGAAGTATGAAGTTTTCTAGGGTTAACTGGATATTATCGGAGGTTAATATAGGGTTTCTTGAAGATTGCGTTGCCTATGACGCAGTTGACGAGGAAAAAATACAGCTTTTGTATGGACAGACAAGTGTGAGCAAAGTTTCCAAAAGCTGAAGGATAGGTTGACTACATCACCTGTGTTGACTTTACCCGATCCATTAGGACAGTTTGACGTATACTGTGATACGTCATACCAGGGTTTAGGTTGTGTTCTGATGCAAGAGGGAAGAGATGTGGCTTATGCTTCCCGACAATTGAGAATTCATGAGAGGAACTATCTGACTCATGATTTGGAGTTAGCAGCCATAGTGTTCGCATTAAAGATATGGCGACACTTTTTGTATGGAGCAAATTTTAATGTTTACAGTGACCATAAAAGTCTGAAGTATCTGTTCGACCAAAAAGAGTTGAATATGAGACAACAGAGATGGATGGAGTTAATCAAAGACTATGAGTTTGATTTACTGTACCATCCTGGGAAGGCGATTGTTGTGGCGGATGCCTTGAGTAGGAAATCATTGCATGTATTCGCGATGATGGTTAAGGAGTTGGAATTATTGGAACAGTTCAGAGATTTGAACTTAGGAATGGAGTTGGTTGATGATAAAATTTGTTTAGGTATGATCACAATTAGTAGTGATTTTATGAGGGATCTTAAGGATAAACAAGTTCAGGATCAATATTTACAAGAGATTAGTAGAGGTTTAGATAAGGGTAAGATTTCTGACTTTAGTAGAGGAACAGATGGTGTATTGAGATTTAGAGATAGAATATGTGTGCCAGATGATTTAGAATTTAGGAAGATGATTTTGGAAGAAGCTCATAAGAGTAAGTTGAGTTTTCATCCTGGATCCACTAAGATGTATCAGGAATTGAAGAAAATTTTTTGGTGGACAAGGATGAAGAAGGAGGTAGCAGAGTATGTTTTATCTTGCCTGGTGTGTCAGAAGGCTAAGATAGAGCATCAAAAGTCGGCTGGTTTGTTGCAATCATTAGATATCCCAGAGTGGAAATGGGATAGCATAGCTATGGATTTTATGGTTGGATTACCACGAACTCCTAAGAGGCATGATGCGATTTGGGTTTTCATTGATAGGTTGACGAAGTGTGCTCACTTTTACCTATTGGTGAGAGTTATAGTTTGGAGAAGTTGGCTTAGATTTACATCAAAGAAGTTGTTAGGTTGCATAGTGTGCCATCAAGCCTTGTCTTAGACCGAGATCCTAGATTCACATCTAGATTTTGGAGACAGTTGCACAATGCCTTGGGGACAAAGTTGAGAATGAGTTCTGCTTATCATCCCCAGATAGATGGACAGTCAGAAAGGACAATTCAGTCATTAGAAGATCTCTTGAGAGTCTGTGCGTTAGAGCATACTGGTAGTAAGGATGAGTTTTTACCATTGATTGAATTTACTTATAACAATAGTTTTCACAGTAGTATTGGAATGGCACCATATGAGGCTTTGTATGGCAGGAACTGTAGGACCCCATTATGTTGGTATGAGATTGGTGAAAACCAATTTTTGGGTCCAGAGGTGGTGCAACAAACTACGGAACAAGCCAGGAAGATAAGGGAAAAGATGAAACAAGCACAGAATAGGCAAAGGAGCTACAGTAACAAGAGGAGGAGACCTTTAGAATTCTATGAGGGTGATCACGTGCTTTTGAGAGTCACTCCGAAGACCGAAATTGGCATGGCTATTAAATCTAGAAAACTTACTCCTAGATTCATCGGACCTTTCCAGATTCTTCAAAGGATTGGTACGGTAGCTTACCATATTGCCTTACCACCTAACCTTGCTAACCTTCATGACGTCTTTCATGTTTCTCAGTTGAGAAAATATTATCCTGATCCTTCACATGTTATTGAGCCTGAGTCTATACAACTACGAGAGAATCTAGAGTATGAGGCTTTACCTGTGAAGATAGCAGATAGAAGGATTAAGGAGCTTCGCGGTAGACAAATTCCTTTGGTTAAGGTTATATGGGATGCGATTACTGAAGATGCTACTTGGGAACTTGAAATGGTTATGCAACAGCAATGTCCACATCTTTTCTGCGGAACGTAAATTCCGAGGACGGAATTTTTTTTCTAAGTGGGGTAGTAATGTAACAGCCTATTTTTCATTTCTCTGTATTTACCGGTAAAAATAAATTTAAGTATATTTTTATCCGAGGCCAAGAAAATGATTTTGGATAAAACAAAATTATATCCATACTCAATCTTATGGTAGAGGGTTACGGTGAAATTTTGGGTTTAAAACTCAGACGGAAACCGGTCTGTGTTTTTAATGACAATATAATTTTATACCGGCAGAAAACCCTAATTTGACCCGAAACTGAAATTTGTAGATTTTTTTATATTATGTCCCTAAGGAATTCTACTTTCTAAATTTCTGATCAAAAAATAAAATAGTATGTTTACTCGGACGACTTTTGGTGAAAGTTCGAACGGAAAACGGTTTGCGTTTTCACTGACAGTAAGATTTTACTAAACAGAAAACCTAATTTTCACTCGTGAACGAAACAGTTTATGTTTAAATCATATTTCCAATGAGTTTGGTTATTTTGAAAATTTTCAATCAAAAACGAAATATTATGTTTATATTCCGGCATAAAACCCTAATCGGGAAACCAATGTAGTCGAGAACGGAGGTGCAGGACAAAACCGGACACCGGAGGAGCTGAGTCATGGGGCGAGTCACCACCATGACTCACCAAGCATTTATGAAGCATTAAATGAAATCTTAGGTGAAATGGCCAAAATGCCCTTAATCTTAACCTAACTTATTTTAGTTGAGTTTTAATCATGTTTAAGGGCAAGACAACTTCAAATTGGATTTCCCTTCTTTTTGTGGTGTAAAATTAGCCACACCACCCTTCACTAATGCACCACATATTGTCCTTGACACATCCTAATGACTCACCAATGCATTAATGATGCATTAATGGCATTAAATGCTAACCTAGCAAAAAGACTAAAATGCCTTGACCTTCCATTGTATTTCCAACTTTGCCCTAGCATTTTGGGACCAAATTGCCCCTCCTTGAATGCATTCCTTCCCTTCTTGAAACACTTAGACACTTCACTTCTTCATTTCCACCATTTTTCCTTTCATGATCATGTCATTTTCTCTCCAAAAACTCTAAGTTTCAATCCTTGACAACTTTTGCATCTTTGAATATTTTGCTTCAAGTTCTTCATCAATGTTCTTCATTTCATATTAAGGATCCTATTCCTTATCCTCTTAGCTCCATTAATCATATCTAAATCTCCATTTTCATCAAGTTTTCTAAAATTTCCATTTCTAGATATTGTTTTCCAAAAAATCACCAAAAATCATAGAAAAAATCAGTTTGATGAGAGATCAAATTCTATGAACTCTCTAAGGCATCTAGATGCTAGATCCAAAAGCTTGATATCAAAATAAATTCCTAGCTCTAAGTTCCTATGTGGGCCGAATCTATGTCTATGTAGGCTAGATGAGTTTTTTCTTCAATTGTTAACTTGGATGATGATTTTTATAAACTATTTGAGATCTCAAGATTGATTAACCAAGAGTTTACAGTCAAAAGAAATTTCTAGCTAATTTATACTCATATTGCCAAAACCCTAGATGTGTGAGTAAATGAGTTTTTCTTCAATTTTTACTTGAATAATGACTTGTCTAAGCTAGCTAAGGTCTCTAGGTTATAGATCCAAGAGCTTGAAATCAAAAACAATTTCTAGCCTATTTTCATATACTTGGCCGAAACCCTAACCCTAGAGGTTAGATGATTTTGTTTCAAACTTTTGTCTTGTAACAATTAATCTATGCTAGTTAAGGCTTTAGTAACTAGAATCCAAAATATGGAATTAAGAAAATAACCTTTGCCTTTTTTTTTTGTCATGACCTAACCTAGCCTTTTGTGGTTAAGGATGGATTTTGTTTTATTAATTAATTCTTATGTTGATGGGTTGAAGGTTGATTTGGTAATTGTGGTGTCGTGACGAGCAGCTGAAAGTTCGTGATTACCAGTGCTGGTTCAGGTGGGAGAAAGAACCATTCCATCATCGGCACGGAAAAGTAGTATATAATTTATAATAATGGTGTAGGGCGATCTAAACCCTACTAGTGGTCGAGTAATCGACAATACCAAAATCACATTGGAAACTTTTCCGCAATAACAACGATGATTTGGGAATTGTAGGTTTATCGCCTTAGGTTAATTTTATAATCTTTGAGGATGTCTGAATTATTTATTATTGACTGTTTGTGATACACTGGTTGAGGTATTCTACTGCATGTGACGTTTTATTTTGATGTTTAAATATTTTATCGATTACTGTGTTATGCATGATCTGCCTGGTTTGATGAATTGCTTAGTTGATTTTAAGTAAAGATATATGTTGCCCGGAGATTTTTGTTTGGGTGTGAGATTGAATATGGATTAGAGGTGCCTAGCCATTATTTTATAGAAGTGATGTGACATAGAATGTAAGTGGAGGCTATGAGGAAGGCTTGAGGCACTAGGTTGTTATTAATACGGGTCAGTGAGATTCATGTGTATTGTTGTTCACAACCGTGTATTGGGAACACACGAGGTCCGAAGTTCTTGGGGGGCTGTCCCAATTTAGTTTTAGATCGTGCAGCTATAGTGTCATTGCTTTGCATGAGCATTCTCACCATGGATGAGGGTGTGCACCGGTTAATGGGGATGCAACACTTGGACGACTGACTAACATCCCTCGGCGGGCAAGGGATGCGTGATAGGATTGGTGGTGGCCACGTTAGCATAAAAGTTTAGTTGCATGAGATTGAGGGTAGAGGAAAGTATTGTGAATTAAAGATTATTGTTAATGATGAGTGTTGTTTGTCTGTGACCACTATTATGTTATATGCTATGTGTCTTTTCCGCTTATGATGATAGAACTGTTTCTTATCTCCCTATTTCTGTATTTTTGTATTTGTATACTTTATTACGTTAGAAGACTAGGTGGGGGAATACGTTGCTGAGGAATACGCTGCTGAGGAATACGTTGCTGAGGAGTTGGATGGAACTCCGTTTGAACCGGATGTTGGAGAACAAGTTACGGATGCTAATGATATAGTGTAGTAAGTTTAGGGCCAGTGAGTCTTATAAGACATTTTTATTTTCTGCTAATATAAACAGTTTGTATAACTACATACCTGATAGGGATCTTACTGATGGATACCCTAAGCAGTGTTTTCGGTAACTCTGATGCAAGATATAAGTGTGTATGTATTTATTATATAAGATGTGATATGTTAATTTGCAGAAGTTATATGATTGTTAATTAAGTTTTTAAATTTGTAAGTATTTTCAACGATAAGTGTGCGATTAAGTAATTAATTAATGAGATTTTTAATTTAATAAAACAATGGGGCACAACGGGGTGTCTCACAACAACTGGGGTTGGTAGAGTGATGAAAGTGAAGAAACTTACTCCCAAATTCATTGGTCCTTACCAAATTCTGAAAAGAGATGGCGAAGTTGCCTACCAAATAGTTTTACCACCCTTCTTGTCCAACCTTCATAATGTGTTCCATGTGTCTCTACTTCGAAAGTACATTCATGATCCTAGCCATGTGATAGTACCCAATAAAATTCAGTTGAAAGAGAACTTGACTTTTGAGGTACTACCCTTTCGAGTTGAGGATTGGAGGGTGAAGCAGCTAAGGGGGAAGGAAATTCCTTTGGTCAAAGTTGTTTGGAGCGGTGCTACTGAGAAAAGTGCTACATGGGAGCTAGAGAGCAAGATGATGGAATCGCACCCGCACCTTTTCAATCGAGGGGAGTCAAAATTTTGAGGGGTGGAGTTGTAACACCCTGTTTTTCGTATAAGTCTTTAAATGCCTTTATATGTTTGGTATATATGTTTGTATGATGGGTAGTTACTAGGATTATGCCTAAGAATTGTTAAAAGGGGCTATGTGATATTTTTAAGTTGAAAATATTTTTATGGTGCATGAGCACGGCCGTGCTCATGTATCAGCATGCCCGTGCTCAAGGCGAGTGCCTTGTGGCTGTCTGAGTCACAAGCACGGTCGTGTCGGAAACACGCATAATTGACACTCTTGTTGCCTGCCCTTTGCTTAACGAGCACGACCCCATGCTCGAGTTAAGCACGGTCGTAGTGTCAGCATTTATAAAAGAAGGGGCTATTGTGAGGGTTTCGAGTGTAACCCTCAAATTGACACTTTTAGCAACCCTAGTGCAGCTGCAACCCCCTCTTTTCCCTACTTCCATTGAACCCACCAAGTTCTTGGAGTTCTTGGGACGTTTGGGAGAGAATCGCTTATCTATGCCAGTTATAGGTAACATAGTCTTCCATTTTAGTTTGCTTGCATTGTCGTTGTTGGGAATCTTCATACCAGGTATGGGAAGAAGGGCTAGTATGAACATGTAGGCTTGGGGTAACATAAGATGAAGGTTAACCATGACCCTGTTTCATGCAAATTGCCTAACTGATGTTGTATGCTATACGTATGATATGATTTCGATGTTTTGGCATGCCTTGATTATTGTATTGTTAATATTGATGATGATGTTGCCATGCTAAACATTAATGTTGGTTGTTGTTGTGGTTAATCCCAATGTTAATGATGACAAGACTTTAAAGAATGTTGATGATGATGTTATAAGGATTAAGGGATAATTTCCCAATGTTCATAAGACTTGAATCATAGTAATGAGAGGCAAGGCGAATAATTATTGGTATAGTTAAGACCCTAGGCTTGATTATGAGTGTTTTAGGGACCTTAATAACGAAACAGGAATTAAAGGTTTAATTCCTAATAAATCATAAGACATGGAAATAATTAAAAGGAACAAGATTAATGCTTGATGATTTAGTAAAAGCCAATAGGAGTAATCCATGAATTTCCCTAAGGAGTTTGGCAAGGGTTTCTAACCTTTTCTTCCCAAAACATCACGGTCCTGCTCCAGTAAGCACAGTCGTGCTTAAAAAGGAGCACGCCCATGCTCCAGTTTCAAATTCAAAAAGGTCGCGCTGCATAAGCATGGCTATGCTCAACAGGCAACACGACCATGCTGAACTTAAAGTCCAGCACGCCCTTGCTGGGGGTAAGCTCGCCCATGCTCCCCTAACCAGAACGGACGTGAAGTTAATGAACAGAGGGGTGTTTCACCCCCAATACTCCATAATAATGAGATAAGACACCAATTTGAATGAAGACAAGCTTTTAACCTTATGAAGATGTTAAAGTTGTACCTTGGTGCTTATTGGCCAAGGGGGTCTTGATGCTTATTGGTCAAGGTGTTGAGCTCTGGTGCTTATTGGCCAGAGTGTTGAATGATGTTGTACCCTGGTGCTTATTGGCCAAAGGGGCCTTGATGCTTATTGGTCAAGGTGTTGGGCTCTGATGCTTTTTGGCCAAAGTATTAATTAAAAATTAATGATTAAAGATTAAAGATGATGTTAACTTTGGTGCTTATTGGCCAAAGACATTAAACCATATTAGAGATCAGAGACAAGAAATGAGTGGAAAATCAAGTAGCAGATCATCTCTCAAGGTTAGCAGAGGATGTTGCAGCATCTAGGGGATTACCCATTGATGAATCTTTCCCTAATGAACAACTGCTAGCAATGCAGGATGCGGCAGCACCATGGTATGTTGACCTGGTGAATTTTTTGGCTAGTGGTGTGGTTCCCCCAGACTTGAACTCTCAGCAAAAGAGAAGATTCTTCCATCAAGCAAAACAATATGTCTGGGATGAACCATTAAACAGAAGATGTGCTGCAGATTAATAGTTTCAGGATATACTGACCCAGTGCCATGCTGTAGCATATGGTGGACACTTTGGTGGCATGAGAACTGCTGCCAAGGTGCTCCAATTAGGTTTATTTTGGCCTACTTTATTTAAGGATGCACATGAATTTATTAAACACTGTGACAGATGCCAAATGGTAGGGAATTTGTCTAACAAAAATGAAATGCCCCTCAACATTATTTTAGAAATTGAACTTTTTGATGTATGGGGTATTGACTTTATGGGACCATTTCCCCCTTCCTTCGGCAACCTTTATATTCTGGTAGCTGTTGATTATGTGTCTAAATGGGTGGAGGCTGTGGCAACAATTAAAAATGATGCTAGGGTGGTTACAAAGTTCCTACAAAAAAATTTCTTTTCTAGATTCGGAACCCCTAGAGCTATCATTAGTGATGAAGGTACCCATTTTTGCAACCAAGTTTTCTCCAAACTGCTTGCAAAATATGGAGTTAAGCATAAAGTGGCCACAGCCTACCATCCCCAAACTAATGGTCAAGCTAAGTTATCTAATAGGGAAATCAAAAGGATTTTGGAAAAGATGGTCAACGCATACAGGAAGGATTGGTCCTCACACCTGGATGAGGCCTTATGGGCTTATAGGACTGCATTCAAAACCCCTCTATGGATGTCCCCATATATATTGGTGTATGGAAAAGCTTGCCATTTGCCCCTAGAGTTGCAGCACAAGGCTTTGTGGGCAGTAAAAAAAACAGAATTTTGATCTTCAGTCTGTTGGAGTAGCACGCATGCTACAGCTTAATGAACTAGAAGAACACAGATTGTTTTCCTATGAAAATGCTGAAGCATACAAGGCAAAAACTAAAGCTTGGCATGATAAAAAGATCCATCATAGATCATATCATGAAGGAGAACAAGTCCTGTTGTTCAATTCAAGGCTAAAGCTCTTCCCAGGAAAGCTAAAGTCAAGATGGTCTGGCCCATTCAAAATTATGAAAGTTTACTCACATGGGGCTGTGGATTTGTTGGATGCTGAGAATGGCAGGGAATTCAAAGTTAATGGCCAGAGAATCAAGCATTACTTTGGTGAACCTTTAGACAGAATGAAGGTCACCACTTCTCTTGGTGACACTGAATAATGTTGCAACAAGGTCTGGCTGAGGACCTTATAAACCAAGCGCTCATGGGAGGCAGCCCATCAATAAATAGCTTTTAACTATGCTTAAGCATTACAAGGTCAAGATTTGAATATGCAGCAAATGAGATGGAAGTGAGTTCAAGCTGCAGCATAAAGAAAATAAGGGGTTACTGTGGAACAATGCTATATCATGCTCTCGTTTTCTAAGGATAGGAAGAACAATTTTTCTAGATAGGGACTAACTCCTGACACAAATACAAGGTGGGGGCCAGCTCAGGTTTTGTCTGTTGTGGATAGATGTAAGTTGGAAAGTTTTGAAATTTTTTTTGAATTCGAATTAATAGGAGTGGGATGTGGAGAGAAAGAAACTTACAGTTTCCCATAACCAACCCCCAACCACACGATCTTCTCCGCATCGCACCACCCTCAGCACCCAATCCACCCCCTTATCCTGACATTAAATAGCCCTCTCCTCTCTCTTCCACTCACCCACTACACTCAAAAACCTCTCTGTCTTCTTCCTTCATTCTCGTAACCCTAACATCTAAACCCTCCATCTTTAACTCACTTAAACTCACACCACGACAGCAAAGAAAGGAGGCCGTGTGAAGCACCGCGCTATAAAGAATGCTACACCCCCTTCTACTAAAAAAGAGCAGTTCACTACTTGGACCAGCGCTGAGGCCCAAGAAAAGTTTGAAACTGAAACCCTAAAACGCAGTTTGCATCCAAAAAAAGGTTTCAAGTTTAGAAAAGGTGTGAACTTGGGACTTCTGCCTAAGTTGGTGGAGGTGATTGAGGCTCAAAAATGGAGAGTCTTTGCTGAGCATCCTGATGGCTTCTGTACCTAACTAGTAAGAGAGTTTTATGCAAATGTTGCTTCTGAGGCCCAAACCTTTGTGGTGATCAGAGGGGGAAAAGTGTCATTCTCTGCCAAGACCATCAATCTACATCTGGGACTAGAAGAGGTGGAGAATGAATACCAGGAATTCTTGAAGAGTGCTACAGAGAAGAGGCTGCAGCAGATGAAGAAGGACTTGGCCCTTGCTGAAGTAGAATGGATCCAGCAGCCTGAAGGCCAACTAAAGCTCCCAAGGTCCATGCTGCAGCCCCTAGCCAAAGTTTGGTATCACTTTCTTAGATACTCTCTCTCCCTTACTGCTCATCTGGAAACAGTGGATAAAGAACGCTTGGTTCTACTCCACTGTATCATGAAAAAGAAGAAGATTAATGTGGGGGAGATAGTCAAGAACCAGATCTCCACCTGTGCCATGAAGCAAAAAGGTAACCTGATGTTCCCCTGTCTGATCACTGATTTATGCCAGGAGCAAGGAGTGGAATACAACCCAGGAGAAGGGCTAGAGACAAATTCAGGCCCCATAGATATGAGTTGTATCTTGAGGATGTATTCCAATTCAGATAAAGCTGGTGCTAGTTCAAGCGAACTACCCAAATCAAGCACCCCAGAGCCGCAGGATCGCTCTGGGATGCTGGAGCAAAAAGTGGATCAATTGACTGATATGCTGCAGCAACACATGCAGAAAGAGAAAACATTATGGGAGTTTTGCTTCTGCAAGTACCAGTGGGAAAAACAAACCATGAAACTCAACAATTGGAAGGATGAAACACCCATTCCCCAGTTCCCAAGAGAACTTGTACCACCTATTGAAGAAGAAGTCCCTGTCCAACCTTACAAGACTGTCCTTGACCCAGTTTCTGTGAACCTTGAGAACAATAGCAACCTCTGTTGTTTTGGCTTCAAAGACTCAAGAGGGGGGGTGAATTGAGTTTTCAAAAATTCTTCCTTTTCAAAAACTTACTTTTCAAAACAGATTTGCCTCAGGATCTTTAACAGATTAAGAAAGGGCTTTTTAAGATTCAGAACAGGTAATACAGGTATTAGATACAGGCCTTAATCAGTCAGCAACTGAAGTTACAATATATCAGTTTCAGTTTCAGTTTTAATCAACTCAGTTTTGAACAATTAATAACTCAAGATTGATTGCAATAATACTTCTGGTTTCAATTCAAATTAAACAGATCAAGAATAGAAGTTATATGAGTAATAACAGATTTAATAAACTCAACTTTGATTGCAAGATTCAATTCAGATATTGAGCCTTAGGATTAGATTTGAACAATACAGATTAGATTGCAGTTTGCACAATGTTCAATCAGTGATTTCAGATCTTTACAGAAACAATATTGAACAATGTATATCAAGAACTCGGTTTTATGTGCAAGACAGAAATTAAAGAGCTTTGAGTTTAGGAATACCACACAACCAGATTTATCCTGGTTCAGCCACCACCACTGTGACCTACATCCAGTCCCCACTCCACATGTGGGATTTCACACACTAACACAGCAAGCTTTAGCCAGGTAGCTTGAAAAACCTTTACACCACAGAGCACTTCTTTCACTTCTAGGATACCACACCTCTTGTGAAAAAGCCTCAATGTTCTTCCTTAGGATTCCTCACCCTAATCACACAGAGAGATTCCCTCTCTCTTACAAT
This sequence comes from Echinosophora koreensis, assembly GCA_035048595.1. Lineage (NCBI taxonomy): Eukaryota > Viridiplantae > Streptophyta > Magnoliopsida > Fabales > Fabaceae > Echinosophora > Echinosophora koreensis. Next base: position 957,166 of record JAPCYP010000047.1, on the reverse strand, counting down.
CAAATAAAAACAGAAAGATTGATTTCTAACTCTCAAAAGTTGAATACACAAATTGAAGCTCTTAATGAGATGAAACACTCTTTTCACAATAAGCTCAAGAAAGATGATGAATGATTTTCACAATTGATCTCTCAAATTGATTTCGTGTGTTTCTGATTATGTTTTCAGTATTCTATTGATCTCACTTTATATAGAAAACAAGTTGTAACCGTTTGGGATCAGTCCAAACAGATTTGGGTCTGATATCAGAATCAGTTGTACTGATTCAAGTTCTTGGACAGGGGTTGAGTACAGGGATGTATTAACCATTTTACATACTGAAAGTTTCTGTACACCTGTGTAATACATGGCTGTACGAGTTCTTTAAAAACTTGATCTTGATTAATCCATCAGTACCATCTATACACCTATTCAGTACATCTATGTATTAATGAACATCAGATTTTTCCAGAAACTTGAATACACGCGTACATAGCATATGTACAGGCCTGTATTCAGTTAACCATTTATAACTGATCTGATTTCATGTCATTCATAGGTGTAGTACATCTATGTACTGAATATTAAGAACTTTATTTTCATTTGTCAGTTACAGGAAATGGTATAAATCCATTTAATACATGGCTGTACTGATAGAGAATTTACTTAACCCAAAAATCATTTTCATTAAAACATATTCCTTTTTAATGCAGGTTATGAAAATTGATTTTCTTCATGCATCATTTCAACTGAGCTAATTGTGAATAAGAGATGTCTTCTCTTACAAATCATCTAAGACTTAAATCTAAATCTCCTTTAAGCTCTTGTCTTGATGACTCCTTGATGTTTGTCCTTGCTTGTTGCTCCTTGAGCTCTTCAAGTTCTTCTTTGGATATTCTCCTTTTAATTGCTTACAGAACTTGATACTTTACAGCTTGATACCTGTCTTTGCAATTTGATACTAAAACACTTGCACACACATTAAATTGTATATTTGTCATATATCAAAATCTCTATGTCATTGAGTCTTACAAACTCCCCCTTTTTTATTATGACAAACCTTTTAACAAATTCTTAAATCAGAGTGTAAGTATAGCAGAAGCTAAGTGTTTTTGTCAATTCATAAATCATGGTATCAAAACATTCAATAGCAAATGGTATCAAAGCATATCAGATTATTCATATATGATAACTCCCCCTGAATCATGTAAGCTCCCCCTCAACATATGCATTAATTTGTTTCCTCAACATATGCATTAATTTGTTTCCTCTCTCTATATTTTTCTCCCCCTTTTGGCATTATCAAAAAGGTAAACAAATAACCATTCAAATCAGTAGAAAAGAAATTCAAACATAGCATAGCATATTAAAGATGTTCATAACAGAGGGATAGTGCAGGGAAATTAAAAACAGAATCCAACAAATCATTACAGACCAAGGCATTTAGCCTTTCAAAACAAATCAAAATAAGTTCTTGTTGGCCGTGGCAACCATACCCAAGAGGGGGGTGAATTGGGTTTTGGATAAAAAATGAAATCTTTTTCGATAAATCAAAACCCTTTTTAAAGTTAAAACAGAATTCGCAGCGGATAGAAGATTATTGTCGAATTGAAGCGCTTGATAAAAATAAACAGTTTGAAACTAAAGCGCTATAAAATAAAGTGCGATATAGTAAAGAGGATAAGGAAAGAATATGAGCACGACAATATATCCTGGTTCGGCCACAGACTACCCACGTGGCCTACGTCCAGTCCCCAAGGCAATACGACCAAGGGTTTTCAATCAACTCTAGTTTTTAAACAGGATCAACTAGAACCTTTACAATTCAGAGAACCCTTAACACAAATCTCAGGACATACGATCCCTTGTGTAAGAGCCTCAAACACTAGCTTTTAAACAGGCGTAGCTAGAACCTTTACAATTAAGAGAACCCTTAACACAAATCACAGGACATACAATCCCTTGTGTAAGAGCCTCAAAAGTATCTCAAGAGATATACCCTCTCTTGTAAGAATAGAAATCAAAGAAGGTTTGAGTCAATCCGACTCTTACCAATAGTATGCACTCTTAATAGTGCTGATATAAACAAATTGAAGCACAAGAATAACAACACCTATATGGTGTGTAGAACTCTCAAAATAATATGGTCAAGTGATAGTGTAAGAGATGTAGTATAGAAAAATGATTTTCAGAGTTTTTAGCACAGAGAGAAATAGTAGAGTTGTATATTAGTGCTTATGATGGCTGCCTACCTTTTCTTTTATAAGTGAGAAGTGATGGTCTAAAGAAAATAGGTCAAGCCTCTTTAAAATTCATTTCTGTCGCGTCATAATCGATTATTGCAAGCCATAATCGATTATTGAAGGTATTTTCAGGAAGCACGCATTTGGACAGAATAGGCATAATCGATTATACTAATCGATTACTAGTCCACTGACTTTCACATAAAAAGGCATAATCGATTACAAAATCGATTAAGAGATTTCCGTTTGAAGATCATTGAAAGGCAGTAAGGACATAATCGATTATACAAAGTACATAATCGATTATTCAATTTCAAATTCAAAACTTAACGGCTTTAATTAAAATCAATACTCATTAAACTCATTTAAAGCCTTTTAATTCATATCATAATCGATTATTGGTTTCCCATAATCGATTATGGATCGAAGCACATTTGAATTTGAAAATCTTAACAATTAATATTATGATTACTCATTAAGCACAATTAATTGTCATATATAAAACATGTTTAAAATGTTTTTGGCACATGTTAAAAGTGTGTGTGTGTGAGACCAATATTAAATTGATAACTCTACTTACCATTTACACACTTTTTCTAAAACAAGCAATACAAATACTGAAATTCCCATTTTGCCCATCTTGACTGCTTGTTTAACTTTTGCCGCTTTTCGCACTTAAGTCCTTTTCACGCTTTTTGTATTTTGATCCTTTAGTTGAATTTGCGTGTTAGTCCTTGGACTTGAAATTTCTCTTTTGCTCATCATCAAAACAAAAATACCTGTCAAGGCATATATCCACAGTTCTAAGTCCTAAGAACTCCTAGAATTAATTGTCTCCTTGGCCTTGAAGTGATGGTTCAGCAGAGGTGTCTTCATTTTGTTGCTCAGCTTCCTCCACAGCAGCTCTTGCCAGTTCAGCAATGTTGAAATTTTCTGGTTCAGGTGCAGGAGGTGCAGGGTTAGGAAAGTCAATTCCTAATGCTTCTTTGATCTGATCAACACTCTTTTCCAGTTTAGTCATCCTCGTGTTCAGACTTGTCAATGCATTCAGTTGCACTGTGTGTCTCTTGATTTGTCTGCCATCCATGTTTCTCAGCATAACCAGTATTTGTTGAGCAAATTCAGATGCAGCACTTCCTTGTGCATCAGATGGTTCAGCTGTAGTTTCTCCCTTGTTTCCAGTTTTCCTTATCCATCTTCCATCTTCCCTTTTCAGTCTCATCTTACTCACAATTTCTTCACCAAACTTATGAGTTCCTTTTCTTCCAAGTTTCTTTTCTTCTCCATCAAAAGAAACATTGAAGTGAGCTAGGATTTTGCAGACCAGTGCAGGGTATGCAAGCATCATCTTGCTTTTCCTGCATTCTAGCATGTGAGCAGCAACACAATATCCCCAACTTATTTGCTTTTCATTCAGCATTGCCCACATTAGCATTAAATCATAATTCTGCAGTATGGAGTGATTTCCTCCTCTTGGAATCAGAATTCTGCAAACCACATAATGCAGAAGCCTATCCTCTACACTCATCACACTAGTGTAGGTAACTCTACCTTCAGGTTCATCAGAGAGAACTAAGTCTACTCTAGCCATTTCCCTATCATATTCATCATACCATTCAGCTTGTGGAACATTTCCAGCAATACTAGGTCCATAAAAAGGTAAATTTGCAAGGTTGCTAAATTCCTCTAATGACATTTTGATCTTTATTCCTTTAACTTCAGAACTAATTCCATTAGCATTCATCTCAAAATTTGAGTAAAAGATCTTAACCAGAAATGGATAGTAATCAACTTGTGTTTCTAGAAATTCCTTGACTTTTTGACATATTAAAATCTCAGTGAAATTGAAGGAATTATCATCAAAATACTTAAAGTCCATTATCCAAGGTTCTAGGATTCCTCTATCTTTGAAATTTTGTCTAAAGAACTCTTTCTGATTATCAGTGAGGGAATACCTTTGGAGAAGAACATCATTTTCCATGAAAGATGTTGGAGCGCTATTCTCTGCAGCTTCTGTCTCAACGTGAGACTCAACTTCCTTTCCTTTATTCTTCTTTGCAGCTTTGGAAGTCCCTACTTCCTTTTTCTTCTTTTCAGCCTTCTTTGGGGTTTCCATCCCTTTTCTCTTCTTTTCAGGGGTCTTAGAGGTTTCTGCTCCCTTCTTCTTCTTAGCTGATTTCCACATCTCCATTTCTTTTCTCTTCTTTTCAGCAGCTTTTGAGGGTGAAGGACCAGTGTTCTTGGTTCTTGCCATGTTAGGGTTTTAGAAAGGGGAAAAGAAATGTCTGAGGTTTAGCTCTGCTAGGGTTACGAATTAGGTGCAGAGAGAGTGGGTTTGAGAGGATTTGAAATTTTGAAATAAAATTGAATTCAAATATCAGGCTTTATAACGTTTGCGTACAGGGGTGTGATACACCCAAGTATTTAACATTTGCATTCTGACTTTCTCAGATTTAACATACATGCCTGTAGTACACCTCAGTATACTTATGACATTCAGGAATTGTGTTTCAGTGTTTTAATACATCTATGTATCACAGGGATGTATCAGACTAAAACACAGGGGATTCATTCCTGATCCTCTATACAGCTATTGATCACACCCATGTATAAAACAAATTTCCAGTTTTTATACATGTACATGGGTTAAGTACATAGGTGTACCTGATCAATCTAATTCTAGCTGAAACTCTCTTCTAACCACACACAGATAGATCATCCCAGAGACAGATCATACAATCATAAGGCATATTTACACAGAGATTTAAACATACAAACACTTTCAACAGAGATCAGATATAGGATTGGTCAATTATGCCTAATTCTCTTCTAATGAAAAAGAAGCTTTCCTTGTTCAAAGGCTTAGTAAAAATGTCAGCAAGTTGCTTTGTTGTATCAACATATTCAATCACATTTTCTCCACTTTGAACATGATCTCTAATGAAATGATGTCTGATTTCTATGTGTTTGGTTCTAGAGTGCATTATGGGATTCTTAGTTAGGTTAATTGCACTTGTGTTATCACATTTGATGGGAACTTGGTCTAGTTGCACACCATAATCAACTAATTGTTGTTTCATCCATAAAACCTGTCCACAACAGCTACCAGCTGCTACATATTCAGCCTCAGCAGTGGATAGAGCCACACTAGATTGCTTTTTACTAAACCATGATACTAATGAATTCCCTAGTAGATGGCATGTTCCACTTGTACTCTTTCTATCTAGTTTACAACCAGCAAAATCAGAGTCTGAGTAACCAATTAAAGTACATGTAGCTCCCTTAGGATACCATAATCCCATGTCTTTTGTTCCTAACAGATATTTAATTATCCTTTTAACTGCTGTTAGGTGTGATTCTTTAGGATTTGCTTGATACCTAGCACACATGCATACACTTAACATGATATCTGGCCTACTAGCAGTAAGATAAAGTAATGAGCCTATCATACCTCTGTATTTTGAAATATCAACAGGTTTACCTTGTTCATCCTTGTCCAGATAACAAGCAGTACTAATTGGAGTTGCCATCTCCTTAGCATTTTCCATGCCAAACTTCTTGATCAACTCTTTGCAATATTTGGTTTGGCTAATGAAGATTCCATTTTCTGTTTGCTTTATTTGTAGTCCAAGGAAAAAGTTCAGTTCACCCATCATTGACATCTCAAACTCATTCTGCATAAGACTTGCAAACTCATTGCACAAATGCTCATTAGTAGCACCAAAAATTATGTCATCCACATAAATTTGTACAAGTAAAATGCTGTGTGCCTTTTTCTTAGTGAACAAAGTTGTGTCAACTTTACCTCTTTTGAAACCTTTTTCAATTAGAAAATTACTTAACCTTTCATACCAAGCTCTAGGAGCTTGTTTTAAGCCATACAAAGCTTTAGACAGTTTATAAACATGGTTAGGCAATTCATTATTCTCAAAACCAGGTGGTTGACTAACATATACCTCTTCTTGAATAACTCCATTTAAGAAAGCACTCTTTACATCCATTTGATACAATTTAAATCCCATTATGCAAGCATAAGCAAGTAGCATTCTTATAGCTTCTAATCTTGCTACTGGTGCATATGTTTCATCATAATCTATGCCTTCCTCTTGATTATACCCTTTGGCTACCAACCTAGCTTTGTTTCTCACAATTATGCCATTTTCATCTAGTTTATTCCTAAAAACCCATTTTGTACCTATTACTTGACTATTTTTGGGTTTAGGCACTAGGTTCCATACTTGATTTCTCTCAAACTGGTTTAATTCATCATGCATAGCCATCATCCAATGTTCATCAGTTATAGCATCATCTATATTCTTAGGTTCTACTTGAGACACAAATGCCATATGATTACATGTATTTCTAAGAGATTGTCTCGTAGTTACCCCCTTTGTAATTTCACCAATGATGTTATCAATTGGATGATTTCTGACAGTCCTCCATTCCTTTGGTAAGTTAGACTGCTGTTCTGTTTGCTCCTGCTGCAGCATCTCTCCTTTGGAGCTTTCATTTCCTTCATTGCCTTGTTGCTCTTCCAAGACAGTTTTCTCAATTGAATCTGCAAGATCATCAATAACAATATCCTTTCCCAACCTTTTGGGGTTAGACTCATCAAATGTAACATGCACAGATTCCTCAATGGTTTCAGTTCTCTTATTATAGATTCTAAATGCTTTACTAGTTAGAGAGTAGCCTAGGAAAATTCCTTCATCAGCCTTTGCATCAAACTTTCCAAGGTTATCCTTTCCATTATTAAGTACAAAGCACTTACAACCAAAGACATGAAGATGTGCAATGCTTGGTTTTCTTCCTCTATAAAGTTCATAAGGGGTTTTCTTTAAAATAGGCCTTATCAAAACTCTATTTAACACATAGCAGGCTGTGTTCACAGCATCTGCCCAAAATTGTTTTGGTAGGCTAGAGTCATTCAACATAGTTCTAGCAATCTCCTCTAATGATCTATTCTTTCTTTCCACTACTCCATTTTGTTGTGGAGTTCTAGGAGCTAAAAAATTATGTTGAATGCCATACTCATCACAAAAGTTTTCAAATACTTCATTTTGAAATTCTCCCCCATGATCACTTCTTATAGAAACAATTTTCGTGTCTTTTTCATTTTGCACAATTTTAGCCCTTCTTTTAAATGCAGCAAATGCATTACTCTTATGAGATAGAAAGTATGTCCATGTGTATCTAGAGTAATAATCTACTATTACTAAGGCATACAAGTTTCCACCAAAGGTTTTGGTTCTTGATGGACCAAATAAATCCATGTGCAAAAGTTGCAAGGGTCTATTTGTTGAAACAATGTTTTTAGGTTTGAAAGAGACCTTAACTTGCTTTCCCTTTTGGCATGCATCACATAATCCATCTTTCACAAATTTCAGTTTAGGCAAACCAATTACAAGATCTTTAGAAATCAGTTTATTCAAGTGGTTCATGTGAATGTGTGCAATTCTTCTATGCCAAAGCCAATTCTCTTCTTCTTTTGAAATAAGACAGCATGCAGTGTTTGAAGAGATATTGTCTAAATCAAGCATGTAGATGTTATCTATCCTATTTCCAATCAATTTCAGATTTGCATCATTCTGATTTTCTATCAAGCAACTATTGGAATTGAATTTTACCTTAAAGCCTTTGTCACATAGTTGACTGATACTTAGTAGATTGTGTTTAAGTCCCTCAACATAGAGTACATTCTCAATGATTATTGTTGAGTCACTTCCAATGTTGCCAATGCCAAGTATCCTTCCTTTATTGTTGTCTCCATAGGTAACACTTCCACTTGATTTTGGAGTGAGTGTGATGAACTTGCTTTTGTCTCCTGTCATGTGTTTGGAACAGCCACTATCAAGGTACCATTTCACATTTTTGGCCTTCCAACACACTTACAAAACAGAATTCATGTTTGTGACTTAGGTACCCAAAGCTGTTTGGGTCCTTTTGGGTTAGTTCCATCAAAAGTTCCTTTTGGAACCCACACAAACTTGGACTTATTATATGCAGAAATTCTGTAATGGCAAGTTGTAGCAGTATGACCTTTCCTAGCACAAAAATAGCATCTAACAAATGGTGTTTTTGATGTCTTAGGTGCAGCAAAAAACTTTTTAAAAGATTTCTCATGTATCTCAGGTTCATAGCCTATTCCAGCTTTATCATAAACACATTTTTGCTGTCCTAACAATGCTTCTAAGTTATCTCTACCATTTGTGAATCTTGCTAAGTCATTTTTCAGTTTTTCAACCTCTTTGGATAATGTGCAGCACTTAGAACAGTTAGAGGTAGATGCAATCAAGACTTTATTCCTAGCATCTAGTTCTCTTTCTTTCATTTTCAAGCATGCATATTCATCACATTGTTTAGCAATTATTTTTCTAGATGAGACAAGTTGTTTGGCAATTTTAAGATATTCAGCATGCAACTCATCAAATGCATCTTGCAATTTCTCAAAAGTAGGCTGTGAATCAGAATTTACCTCACTTTCTGAATCACTGTCATTGCTGGCCATCAAGCACAAGTTTGCCTCCTCAGATTCAGATTCATCAGTGGAATCTACATCATTATCATCCCATGCAATATAGGCCTTTCTTGGCTTTCTCCACTTCTTGTCCTTTGAGTCAAACTTTTCAGTTTTGTCCTTCTTTTGTAGCTTTGGACAGTCAACCTTTATGTGGCCAGTCTTTCCACATTCATAGCAAGTGATGTTGTTGAAGAGTTGTCACCTTTGCTGAAGTTTCTTTTGGGAAAGGTGGATGACTTTATTTTGAAGTTGCTTTTCTTCTTTAGGAACTTCTTAAACTTTCTGACCAGCATCCCCATTTCTTCTTCAGATTCTGCATCATGATCTGATTGCTCATCATCACTGTCTTGTATCTCTTTAGCTTGTGACTTGAGAGCCAATCCTTTCTTCTTTTTGTCAGTTTCTTCACTTTCATTCAATCTGTTCAGCTCTAGTTCATGTTCTTGCAGCTTGCCAAACAGTGTTGCAATAGTCATTGAAGAAAGATCTCTTGATTCTGAAATTGCAGTGACTTTAGGCTGCCATTCTCTACTTAGGCATCTCATTACTTTGTTGATTTGATCCTCATTTGATATAGCTTTACCAAGACCAGCAAGTTGATTGACAATATGTGTGAATCTCTTTTGCATTTCACTCATTGGTTCTCCTTGTTTCATTCTGAGCAGCTCATACTCATGTGTGAGAGTATTCATTCTTGCTCTTTTGACATCAGTGGTTCCTTCATGTGTTACTTGCAATGTGTCCCACATCTCCTTTGCTGTCTTGCAGTTTGAAACCCTGAAAAACTCATCACGGCTCAAAGCAGATGTTATAATGTTCTTAGCACGTGCATTATATTGAATTCTTTTCTTATCATCCTCATTCCATTCAACTTTAGGCTTATTTCTTGGAGCACCATTAGCATCCACAGTAGAGGGGACAAATGGTCCATTTTCTACTGCATCCCATATGTCAACACCAGCTGCCTCAAGAAAGATTACCATTCTTTCCTTCCAATAGATGTACTCAGATCCATTGAAGGCAGGAGGGCGTGCAAGGGAAGCCCCTTCATTTAAGCAGTCATTGGAAGCCATACTCTTAAAGCTGTTAAGCCAAACTTAAGAGTTTAGCCCTAATGCCAATTGTTGTTTTGGCTTCAAAGACTCAAGAGGGGGGGTGAATTGAGTTTTCAAAAATTCTTCCTTTTCAAAAACTTACTTTTCAAAATAGATTTGCCTCAGGATCTTTAACAGATTAAGAAAGGGCTTTTTAAGATTCAGAACAGGTAATACAGGTATTAGATACAGGCCTTAATCAGTCAGCAACTGAAGTTACAATATATCAGTTTCAGTTTCAGTTTTAATCAACTCAGTTTTGAACAATTAATAACTCAAGAATGATTGCAATAATACTTCTGGTTTCAATTCAAATTAAACAGATCAAGAATAGAAGTTATATGAGTAAGAACAGATTTAATAAACTCAACTTTGATTGCAAGATTCAGTTCAGATATTGAGCCTTAGGATTAGATTTGAACAATACAGATTAGATTGCAGTTTGCACAATGTTCAATCAGTGATTTCAGATCTTTACAGAAACAATATTGAACAATGTATATCAAGAACTCAGTTTTATGCGCAAGACAGAAATTAAAGAGCTTTGAGTTTAGGAATACCACACAACCAGATTTATCCTGGTTCAGCCACCACCACTGTGACCTACATCCAGTCCCCACTCCACATGTGGGATTTCACACACTAACACAGCAAGCTTTAGCCAGGTAGCTTGAAAAACCTTTACACCACATAGCACTTCTTTCACTTCTAGGATACCACACCTCTTGTGAAAAAGCCTCAATGTTCTTCCTTAGGATTCCTCACCCTAATCACACAGAGAGATTCCCTCTCTCTTACAATCAAATAAAAACAGAAAGATTGATTTCTAACTCTCAAAAGTTGAATACACAAATTGAAGCTCTTAATGAGATGAAACACTCTTTTCACAATAAGCTCAAGAAAGATGATGAATGATTTTCACAATTGATCTCTCAAATTGATTTCGTGTGTTTCTGATTATGTTTTCAGTATTCTATTGATCTCACTTTATATAGAAAACAAGTTGTAACCGTTTGGGATCAGTCCAAACAGATTTGGGTCTGATATCAGAATCAGTTGTACTGATTCAAGTTCTTGGACAGGGGTTGAGTACAGGGATGTATTAACCATTTTACATACTGAAAGTTTCTGTACACCTGTGTAATACATGGCTGTACGAGTTCTTTAAAAACTTGATCTTGATTAATCCATCAGTACCATCTATACACCTATTCAGTACATCTATGTATTAATGAACATCAGATTTTTCCAGAAACTTGAATACACGAGTACATAGCATATGTACAGGCCTGTATTCAGTTAACCATTTATAACTGATCTGATTTCATGTCATTCATAGGTGTAGTACATCTATGTACTGAATATTAAGAACTTTATTTTCATTTGTCAGTTACAGGAAATGGTATAAATCCATTTAATACATGGCTGTACTGATAGAGAATTTACTTAACCCAAAAATCATTTTCATTAAAACATATTCCTTTTTAATGCAGGTTATGAAAATTGATTTTCTTCATGCATCATTTCAACTGAGCTAATTGTGAATAAGAGATGTCTTCTCTTACAAATCATCTAAGACTTAAATCTAAATCTCCTTTAAGCTCTTGTCTTGATGACTCCTTGATGTTTGTCCTTGCTTGTTGCTCCTTGAGCTCTTCAAGTTCTTCTTTGGATATTCTCCTTTTAATTGCTTACAGAACTTGATACTTTACAGCTTGATACCTGTCTTTGCAATTTGATACTAAAACACTTGCACACACATTAAATTGTATATTTGTCATATATCAAAATCTCTATGTCATTGAGTCTTACAACCTCAACCTTGCCAACAGCTCTGCCCCTGATGAAGGATGGATGGGCTTTCCTCCATCTCAGCAGAAAAAGCCAGCTTCACAAGGCTCCCATCAGGATCAAGGGGGTGTGAAGAGACCCCGTGCTGCAGCCCCAGAGAAAGTTCCCTCCTTCGCTCCTGTTGCAGTAGAGACAACCCCTCCAGCTCCCAAGCAAACAAAGAGTACCAAGGCAGCTGCTGAAAAAGGGAGCCCAATAATGAAGATAGCTGATGAATATGCTGCAATGGAGGAAGAGGAGGAGGATGAAATCCCCCTCTCCAAGAAAGCAAAGCTTGCTGCACAAAATGATGCAACTAAGATCAAAATGGAGAAGGTTGCAGCATTGAGGGAGAAAGAGGCAAAGACTGTTGCAGCAGAAGAAGCTGAAAATGAAGAAGAAGCTGAGGCAAAGGAGGAAGCTGAAGAAGGAACTGAAGGAGCTGATGAAGGAAGAGAAGAAGAGGCAGAAAATGAAGAAGAAAATATGCAAGTCATTGGAGCAACACAAGGAAAGGTGCCTTCCACCAAGAGTGGAGGTACCAGGAAGAGTTCAGGCACCAGAACACCTCAAGCTTGAAACAGAGCCATAGTGGATGTTGCAACTTGCTGCAGCATCCCACAACAGGATGCTTACTGAGCCTTCCACCCCTTTCCCATCATTATGTTCTTTTTAATTATTTGCAAGTAGTGGTCATTAGGACCTTTTATGTTTGTCAGTTTGTAGGGCCACTAGGGCCATAGTTGTTTTTAATATTCTGTTTGATGTTTGGCCATGCATGACCCCACCCCTTGGTTCCATGAAATTAATGATTAAATGGAAATGGCCTCTGGCCCCTTGTGTGTGATCAAATCAAAAATCTTGGAATGAAACTCTTGCTGAATAACTTAGTTACTTGACTGTTATCATTAACCTTGTTGTACCACTGATTAGGTTAGAAGACACATGTGCTGCAGCATTAATAAATAAATGTGAGCCTGAGTGACCAAAGTACACTGCACATATACACCACATTCATGCAATTTCTGTAAGGCTGGCATTGATTCTGTTTGATCTAGACACACATGGTTGCTCACAGTTTATGCTTGAGGCAGTTTTGTTTTTATTTTAGCCAGAGCCTAAACAGCCAACCCTCTCAATCTCTATGTCCTCAGTGTTACCCCTTTTGAGCCTTAGCCCTTTATTGTAAAAGCTAGCACATTACAAGCTCTTAACTGGAAAATCAAAGAATGCCTTAACAAGTAGAGCTTAAGGATGCTTTTGTAGCTGGTTTAGACATAAGTTTGGGGGTGGCTTGAGGACAATCATTAACTCAAGTTTGGGGGTGCTATGCTACATCAACTGTGCTAGCTGCAGCAAGGCTATGAAACAAGAAGAGGGAAAAGCAGCAAAATAGTAAGGAACTCACAAGTGTACAATGTGAAGCTGCAATTCCCATGTTCTGCAAAAAAAAAAAAGAAAGAAAGAAATATTTGAACAAAGAACAATGAAAAGCCTGAATTCAATAATAATTTGTTCTTTGTTCTTAGCAAAAATAATAAGTTGTGGTCTTAGTGAGGAAATAAAGGAATTATTTGAACAAAAGGTGTGGATTGTGAAAACAACTGGGAAGTTGAGCTAAATAAAAAAGCATCCTTTTGCTATACTTTGTGATCAGCTACTTATCCAAATGTCTTAACCCCACCTGTCCTAAGCCCAGTTACAACCTTAAAAGACCTCTTATTGTGTGAAATTCTGTGTTGTTTTAATTTTGATAGAATCTTATCAAGTTTTGATCAGAGATGTATGTTTGAGGTGAGAGTGAAATTCTGGTGAGAAGGTGAGAAATAGAACCAACTGTTCTGAGTGAAAATGTTGCAGTATATGTTAATCTGACTTTAACCTAGTGTTGTAGTAATTGTTGATGTGTGCAGGATAGAAAGAGTACTTTGTTAGAAATGCAAGTGTGGATTTCTGAGCTTTAAAAAGAATGAAGAACCTGGGTGATCAATGCATGCCATTCATTAAATAGAATTCTACTGTTTCTTATGTGTATGATAGCATTACTTGAGGACAAGCAATGGTTTAAGTTTGGGGGTGTGATAACTCTTTGAATGAAGAGTTATTTAGATCCTTTTTACTTCAAATTGTGGCTATCTTTGAAGTTTTGATTCATGATTTCAGTAGGAAACGTTTAGTCTGTAAATATTTGTGTGAAGCATTGGTAATATCAGCTATTTACTCTGTTATGCTTTATCATGTTCTCAAATTTATGTGTCTGCGCACGCAGTAACATTACTAGAGCAAGGCTGAAGCATGATTAAACAAGCTCTTGGTTGTTGCAGCAGGGACTACATTCTAGTGACTCTGCACTAGAAGACAAAGCTGACATGGATACCTTTTCTCTCTCCTCAAAAGCGCTAACACCTCTGAATCATGGAATCTCAAGCGCCTAGGGATCATATTTCTTGCATTTTTGGAATTCGGCTAAGGTTGAATTAATATAATGTATTTTGTTGGCCCAAAATGGAAGAGAGATAATAGGGTACTATATAAGCATTTAGGGCAACCCTAGAAAGGACAGACATCACTTGATGATATAATATTCCTAGTCCTACCTTGGAGGCTGCGCTGCTCATCAAAAACTTCAGCTGCTGCCATTTATTTTTCTTCCATTGTAATGACTTCCTTTTCATTTTATTATTTTGTTCCTTGTAAGCTCATCATGAGCTAGACATTTTTAAGCTTTAGGTATGCTTATGTAATGAATGCTTAGTTGATTTATGCAATGAATATGTTCTGCATTTTCCTTTATTATGCGTGGATTGTTTATTTAGTTAAGAATGATCAACTTAATTAAATATCTAGCTTGCTTGGTTTGGAAGAATCGAATAAGTGGAAATCGATAAAGGATAAGGATTAAATCATTAATTGGAAAATTAATTGGTGTTGAATGAACTAGGAATAGTCATTTAAGTCCCTAAACTAACTGGAACATGCCTATTAAGAGGGTGGTGTAATTAATCTGAATCTAGGAATAGAAAGCAGTTAATGAACCTAACCCTTAAGTGTTAGAAAACATATTTTTTATTTCCTGGTTTTAAATGTTGGAGCATAGTCAGAGCATATTATAGACTAAGTAGGATTTATGTTGCAGCATACCTAGAGCTACTTTTCTTATATTTGACAACACTGTCTTTCCTGTTTATTATTCCTTGTTCAAGTTTTAGTTTAAAAATTCATGTATTTTACTTTGCACTCACACAACAATTTTTGGTTATCTTCTCTAACTCCTAGAACATATAATCAGATTTAGAATTTTATTATACCGTTATAATCCCTGTGAGAACGATATCTAAACTTACTTTCAATATTACTTGATGCGATTGTGTATGCTTGCACAAGCTTAAAGACAACTGTTTTTGAAGCAACAGAGGGTGTCACACCCTTGGCCATTAAGCACCAAGGTTCAGCAAACAACACCTTGACCAATAAGCATCAAGGCCACTTTGGCCATTAAGTACCAAATCATAACAACGTGCGGTAACCCATCGTTACCGACTTAACCACCTCAACGTTTGTATTTAATTATCTTTGTTAAGTCTTCAATGCGTTATCTATCATGTCTTTACTTCGATTGATATCTTATTTTATCATTGGAAACGATTGGGGTGAAACACCCCTGTTTCTGTCTTTAACGTCTATTCTGAGCATGGGAACACGGTCGTGCTTCCCCCAGCATGGGCGTGCTGACTTTTAAGTCAAGCACGGGCATGCTGACTATTGAGCACGGTCGTGCTCACTAGAGCGCAGTCATACTGATCTGACCAGAAAAGGTTGGGAAACCCGTGCTAAGCTTCCTAAGGCATTCAAAGATCAATCCTATTGGCTTTTAACTAACCATCAAGCATTACTCTCGTCACTCTTAATTAATCTCTATGTCTTATAATCATTGGGGAATTAATCCTGTAATTTTGTTTCATTATTAAAGTCCCTAAAACACTCATGAATCATCCCTAGGGTCTTGACTATACCATTGAGCAACAATCTCACTTCTCTTTATTACGGTTCGAGTCTTATGAACATTGGGAATTATCCCTTAATTTCATTCATCTCTATTAACATTCTTAAATGTCTTATTAACATTAATGTTGTTATTAACAACCACAAAAACCATTCAAACATTCATGGCATGGCAACTTCATCATCAACATCCAATTAATGCATAATCATCATCAATAACAGTTATGCACAATATACATGCCAATCATACATAAAACGTAATTGAACATATAGCAAGACAAACATTTAAGCAATTAACAAGCAATAGGGTCATGGGTTAACCCTTCATCTTACGCTACCCTCAATGCCTACTTGTTCATACTATCCCTTCTCCCCATACTTGGTATGAAGATCCCAACTATGACAACGCAAGCAAACTATTCTTGTTCCCTCGAGCGGCTTGACGAGTTCATCAAGCCTTGGCCAACATAAAAGGGCAAACATTAATCTCAAATTCAATTAAACAAGAATAAGAGATTAACGGAGGGATGACCACGTTACCTTAATCGACACTAGCGTGCATAACTTCTCTCCCAAACAGACTCAAGAACTCCAAGAACTTCAAAGTGTTCAAGGGAAGGGAAAGGGGAGAGGTTTCTGTCACACTAGGATTGCTAAAAGTGTCAAAATGAGGGTTTCCACCGCAACCCTCATGGAACTCTCTTATTTATAAACATCAGGCTCGAGCATGGCCGTGCTTCCCCTAAGCACGGGCGTGTTTAACGTGAGCATGGGCGTGCTTAGTCAAGCACGGGGTCCGCAAAACTCATGTCACAAGCACATGTTTCCCGACACAACCGTGCAGTCGTGCTCGTGGCTCAAGCAGCCACTAAGCACGCGATCAAGCAAGGGTGTGCTGGACATTAGCACGGTCGTGCTCATGTACCAGAAAGGGATTTTCAACTTGAAAATCCCACTTAGCCCCATAGACATTCCTAAGGTAAAACTCTAATCAACATATAACATACATAGCACACATATAAGCACTTAAAGGCTTAATACAAAAAACGAGGTGTTACAGTGAGTATTACGGAAGGTATGATGAAAATGGACAGCACCCTGGTCCATTTGCTAAGTTCCTAGAAAAGTGTGGCATATGTGCTTAATACACAATGCTAGGTATACCACAACAAAATGGTGTATCAAAAAGACATAACCAAACCTTAATGGATATGGTTAGGAGTATGTCAAGTAATGCATATTTACCCTTATCATTGTGGATGTATGCCTTAAAAACTGCCATGTATTTGTTAAATAGGGTTCCTAGTAAGGCAGTTTCAAAGGCACCTGCATGTTTGGGGTTGCCAGGCAGAAATAAGGATTTATAATCCTTGGGCAAAGAAACTGGATGCAAGAACAATCAGTGGAAATGATTGGTTATCCAGAAAAGTCTAAGGGGTTTAGATTTTATTGTCCTACCCATAGTACAAGAATTGTTGAAACTGGAAATGCTAGGTTCATTGAGAATTATGAAACTAGTGGGAGTGAAGCTTCACGAAATGTGGAGATTAAGGAAGTTAGAATACAAGTCCCTTTGACTTGTTTTCCTACTACTCAAGTTGTTGTTCCTCTTGTTATTGAACCGTATAATAATCAACAAGAACAACAAATTAATGTTCCCGAGGTTATTAATGAACCTATAGTAGAACAACCACAAGAAATAGCATTAAGAAGATCCGAAAGAGAAAGGAGGTCTGCTATTCCGAATGATTATTTGGTATATCTACAAGAGTCGGAAAATGACTTAGGAATTGATGATGATCTGGTTTCATTTTCACAAGCCATGGCTAGTGATAATGTTGAAAAATGATTAGATGCTATGAAAGATGAGCTTAAATCCATGGAACATAATGATGTTTGGGACCTTGTGGAATTGCCTGAAGGTTGCAAAAGAGTTGGGTGTAAATGGGTCTTTAATACTAAGCATGACTCTCATGGCAACCTTGAACATTACAAGGCAAGACTTGTTGCTAAGGGTTTTACTCAGAAAGATGGCATTGATTACAAGGAAACCTTCTTACTAGTTTCCAAGAAAGATTCTTTCATAATTATTATGGCATTAGTTGCTCATTATGATTTAGAGTTGCATCAAATGGATATGAAAACTGCCTTTCTAAATGGGAATTTAGATGAAGATGTTTATATGGATCAACCAATAGGATTCATAGAGAAAGGAAAGAAACACATGGTATGTAAACTTAAGAGATCGATATATGGACTTAAACAAGCTTCCCGACAATAGTATCTCAAGTTCAATGATATTGTTGTTTCCTTTGGATTTAAGGAAAACACCATTGACCGGTGTATATATCTGAAGGTCAGTGGGAGTAAGTTTATATTTTTGATTTTGTATGTTGATGATATCTTGCTTGCAACTAATGATCTTGGTATATTATGTGAGACTAAGAACTTTCTCTCTAATAACTTTGAAATGAAAAATATGGGTAAGGCAAGCTATGTGATCGGAATAGAAATATTCCGGGATAGATCACGTGGATTGTTGGGTTTGTCTCAGAAAGCATATATTAACAAAGTTTTAGAGAGATTTAGGATGGACAAATGCTCAGCATCTCCTGTTCCAATTCATAAAGGAGACAAGTTTAGTCTCATGCAGTATCCAAAGAATGATTTGGAACGGAAACAAATGGAAAATATTCCTTATGCATCTGTTGTTGGGAGTTTGATGTATGCTCAAACATGCATGAGACCAGTTATAAGTTTTGCAATTGGAATGCTGGGTAGATACTAGAGTAATCTAGAATTTGATCACTAGAAAGCTGCAAAGAAAGTTCTAAAATACTTGCAATGAATGAAGGATTACATGCTTACTTATAGGAGATCTGATTACCTTGAGGTGATTGGATATTCAAATTCAGACTTTGCTGGTTGTGTGGATACAAGAAAGTCCACATTTGGCTATGTATATCTTTTAGCCGGAGGAGCAATATCTGCTAAGCAGTCGGTCATTGTTGCATCCACTATGGAAGCTGAATTTGTGGCATGCTTTGAGGCCACTGTTCAGGTGAATTGGCTGCGGAACTTTATTTCAGGACTTGGAATAGTCGACAGTATTGTCAGGCCTCTGAAAATTTATTGTGATAACACTGCAGCTGTCTTCTTTTCTAAAAACGACAAGTACTCTAAGGGTGCTAAGCATATGGAACTAAAGTACTTTGCCGTTAAATAAAAAGTTCAGAAACACAGAGTGTTAATTTATCATATTAGCACTGAACTTATGATTGCTAACCCTTTAACAAAAAGGTTACCGCCCAAAATGTTTGCTGGTCATGTTAAGAATATGAGCATTATGTCTGCTAGCGAATGTTAAATTGTAATGTTTAAAGTTCATTAATGATGTATGTTTGTCACTCTAAGCTTGCTAATGTATACGTTTCTGAAATTTCTGTTTTCTAATTATGGATATGCATGCAAATGATGATGTTGACAACAGATTATGTTATTGATAATGTGTGACACTCGAGGCTGATGAGGGCGGGGAGTGGTCGCCAGTGCAATAAGGCATGGACAAGGAGCGGCTCCTGGCAGGCTTCTAGGCGGAGGGACACATGAATGAACTGATTACACACCGGAATGATAGGGGACCCGAGACTGTATAGGTATGAGACTATATAGTTAAGGATGACTTATAAGAATTGATTGGTACTACCTATACTAACAAGATGTATCTTCTTTTCGGAAGCTCATCACTTAAGAACTCCACAGTTAAGCGTGCTTGACTTGGAGCAATTCTGGGATGGGTGACCTCCTGGGAAGTTTTCCCAAGAAGCGTGTGAAAAGATCCGTGTTGGTCTGTGGGGATACTCGTCAATCTATAGAGCAGCCAGTGATGTTACGTAATGACATTATGTTTGAACCCATTATGGACTTCTCATTTTAAGATCATATTGAGAAGAAAGGCTAATATAGTAGTATATGGAAGAATACTTGTTGATTAAATAATATGTAACCATCATGACTCTTATTAGTTTGTATTCTTGGTTATGACTAACGATGGAAACAATGTATGTAAGGTCCGTTGATGCATCATGATTGATGTATTATTAAGTCACATGAGTCAAGTGGGAGAATGTTATAAAATAATATTTTATTATTATTTGTGACTCATGTGAAATAATTTTTTAGGTCTATATACAAAATAATGAAACTAAAGGGACCTATTGGTTAATATGAGAAGTTGAGAATGTAATTATAAATAGTGATAACTTGATGGGAGTTACACACATTATGATACCAACGGTAGGGTTCTGTCTCTCCCTATAAAGTTCTCTGAACCATTACATTCAAGAAAGGGTGTGAAAAGGATGTGAAGGGAATATATAGATTGGGATAAGGAGAATTCATCTTGTAACTTGATCATGGATCAAGGTAAGTACCACTTTTATTTATTCTTATTTGAAAATCATAGATTCTAAGATCCTTACGATAGTTTCTATCATTGAACCCCAGAGAACTATGACTTGCAATTAAACATGAAAATGTATTATTATTCAAAAGGAAATTCATTCCACTATTTTATTTTGCAAGTGCACTTTTTCCCATTGTGTCGGTCCGCAACTGAGCTACCAAAACAGAAGTCTAGCTAGGAAGTCCAGTACAGACTACAGAATACACAAAGAGAAATGATATTATGACACCAAAAGTTGACACCAACTTTTGATACCATGGTTAATTCAGTATATTGGTTGGTTAATCAACCAATAGTATCAAAAGTGAATTAACCAACCAATATACTGAATTAACCATGGTGTCAAAAGTTGGTGTCAATTTTTGGTGTCCCAATATCATTACTCATGCACAAAACATACCACAAGCGTTTGGGAAGTGATATTTTGTACGTGGTACATGAACTGCCACAAACTATAGTATTTAAATAAATACGCATGGACCCACCATTGGATACCAAGTCCCTGAACATAAAATTGGCCATTCCGTCACCTTCGTGTCTAAACTGCAACATACCTTTCTTTGATGACTACATTACTTATGGTTGCTAAATCCCATGATTAAATTTCGTTAATTGAATATCACATATTTGAATGGAGGAATGATTTTTTTAACATCAAAATGATGTCCCCTTTGTTTTTAAAGTGTATTTTCGAGAAGTATATATATAAAAAAAATAAAAGATAAGTGAGAGATAGAAATAAATATATATAGTGATACATACAATATCCAAAATAAAATTTATGTTTAAATAACATAACTCATTTGAACCAGAGGAGCCTAGAGTATTAGAGTGGCTGAGAAGTGCTAACCTCCAAATGTTGCTATTGTAGTTGGCCACGTGGCAATTGATTCCCTTGCAAGATATGGCATCCTATATATTGCAATGTTGCAATTATGGAATGCATAGAGAAAAGAAAATGTAAAAGGAGAGATAATGAATTGAAGGAGATCCATGAAATGTAGGAAATAGGTTTTTGTGTCTGTATAGTACCCAAGGTGGTGAAAGTGAAACTGGCAGTTAATTAAAGTAGCTTTCAGAATTCACATCTGGCTGGTCAAAACCCGCTACACCAAGAAAGAGGTAAGGACAAAGAGAGAGGAGAGAGTGAACCAAACTAAGGAGTGAAAATATTGACATGGGCACATTGGGATTTTAATATTTTATAGTTATTTTGTCCCTCAATCCTTGCCAGAAACAGTGAAAACTCATGAAAGTTTAGGACTTTTCAGGC
Organism: Echinosophora koreensis; assembly: GCA_035048595.1. Classification (NCBI taxonomy): domain Eukaryota; kingdom Viridiplantae; phylum Streptophyta; class Magnoliopsida; order Fabales; family Fabaceae; genus Echinosophora; species Echinosophora koreensis. Next base: position 935,760 of record JAPCYP010000047.1, on the reverse strand, counting down.
CACCACTACCTTCAATCAAAGAGGACCCATCATCATTTCTTATTTTATTTTTCTCCCTTTTTCTTGTGTGTCCTGTTCATGGATCCCAAGGGCTCAAAGCAGCCACAGCCACAGCCACAGCCACAGGAGGTACCAAACTTCCTGAGCCTCCCACAGCCAGAACAACAACAACAACAAGAAGGGACCAACAACAACATGGGAGAGAACAAGCCAGCAGAGGTGAAGGATTTCCAGATTGTGATTGCTGACAAAGAAGAGAACAACAAGAAGCAGTTGGCACCAAAGAGGAGTTCCAACAAGGACAGGCACACAAAGGTTGAAGGGAGGGGAAGGAGGATAAGGATGCCTGCTCTATGTGCAGCTAGGATCTTCCAGTTGACCAGAGAATTGGGCCATAAATCTGATGGGGAAACCATCCAGTGGCTGCTACAGCAAGCTGAGCCATCAATAATAGCAGCTACTGGGACTGGGACAATACCAGCATCTGCTTTGGCTGCTGCTGGGAACTCTGTTTCACAACAAGGGGCCTCTCTAGCTGCTGGGTTGCACCAAAAAATTGATGAGTTAGGAGGAGGGTCCAATATTGGGTCAGGGAGTAGGACCAGCTGGGCAGCAATGGTTGGAGGGAATATGGGGGGGAGACCCCATGTGGCCACAGCAGGGCTATGGCCCCCTCATGTCAGTGGATTTGGATTTCAGTCATCATCTGGTCCATCTACAGCCAGTTTAGGCACTGAGAGTTCAAATTACCTGCAAAAGATTGGGTTCCCTGGCTTTGACTTGCCTGCTCCCACCAACATGGGTCCTATGAGTTTCACCTCAATTTTGGGTGGGGCTACTAACCAGCAGATGCCTGGTTTGGAGCTGGGGTTGTCACAAGATTGTCATATTGGGGTCTTGAACCCACAGGCCTTGAGCCAGATTTATCAGCAGATGGGTCAAGCTAGAGTACACCAGCAACAGCAGCAGCAGCAGCAACACCAGCACCAGCACCAGCATCACCAGCAGCCTCCTACTAAGGATGATTCTCAAGGTTCAGGACAGTAGTTTTCTATGGATTTGGATTTTTTTTTTTTAAAAAGTAGCATTGTCCAGAGGCTGATGTTTCTACAATGGCTTTTGTATTGTTGTATATTTGGGAGACTGAGGAAATAGATGTCTCAGAGAATTCAATAGAAACTGGATTTGGTTTACCCTCCCCTTCTTGTTCCTTCTCCACAATACTCATGTCTCCAGATACAGGTGCTTCAAGTTTTCTTCTTTTCTTCATTTTCCCTTTTTTTTTTTTTTTGTGTTCACTTGATCTATTTACAATTTTTCATGGTTAAAATTAATATGTTGCTTATGATGTTAACTTGCAGGTGGAATTGCATGGCTAGATAGCTTGTTGCTTGGATGTGGCCTTAAACTGTTGTTTAATTCAGAGGTGTGTTGATTATTTTGTTCTTCTCTTGGTCAGGATGGAGTGTTGATCAGTTTGTTTGTGAAAATTGATGATATAGTTTCATAATCATATTTATCAAATTTCTTAGTGAATCTGGTAGTAGCAGTAGTAGTAGTTCTTTATCATCTAAGAAATATTACTGTGTGTGTGGAATGGCACTTGCAAATTACATCTCTTAACTGGCTATCTTCCACACTTGCAACACCCTTTCCGAGCATAAGCTACTATCATGTTAATTGATTGGAATGATTTAGTTATTAACTATCTTCTCACATACAACTTGGAAGCTTTCCTTTCAAAATTCATCACTTGGGAGGATCTTTTCTTTTTTTAAAAATTTGTTTCTCCATCTTGCAATGGTACTATGTACTTTTAAAGAAGCTAAAGTAGTTAACCATAAGTATCAGTATCTGCTTCATTATAAAGGGCACCTTAATTTTCCTTTATTTAGCAATTTTTACACTCCATAAATTTTGCATCTGAATTTTGCTTTAGATAACATAGCTGGAGATGCCACTTGAATAGTATTAAATACAACCAAATAATGTTGTTGTAAGTCCTCCTTTCAGCATCAATCAAATTCCTTATGAGTTATGCCAGTGCCTTTAAGTAGAGGGGATGGAGAAAGTTAGCCTAGTGGAGGATCAAACCTCTAACATCAACATCACAAAGTCTTAAAAGACTTGGACCAGTGCCAATTGATCTACAAGGGTGTAAGAGTCTATAATAATTGATAATAGAATTACATGCCGTCTTCCTTCTTGCTTAAAGCATGGAGAAAGACCCTTATCTTGGCTAAGAATTAAGGCTAGCTAACTGTTGATGATTATCAACTTCTGCAGTTTAACTTCCATGAGCTTTTGAACTTCAACAAATTGTTTTAACTATACTAATTGATTGAAACACAAAATAGCTTGATGTTCCTGAAGCTACAACTATACTGAGAAAGAAGGTAGATTGATGTGTAATTAGTTAAGCCTGTTCAAACCATGGCTGCCTAAATTATATAAAATATTATGATTAAGATTATATAATTAGATAATATGATGTGGTTTGTGATCTGATTAGATATAATATAATGGATTATCTTGGGCAACATGAAATTTGGCTGTATTGGTAATGTATTTAATTGCAACACAAGGGAGGTTGGTTTAATTAGATTTGAAATTGCGGCTCCAGAAAATACTGGCAAGTTGCCAAAGTCTTTATAAGCTTTGATGACACAGCATGGTAGTTTCTGTCACAGCTCAAAAGGGTCTCAAAAGGCTTTAAATGCAAGTGGTTGTTTAGCTCCCAATCTTCATACCAGAAAATGACACCAGAAGGTGCCTGATTTTCTGACCACAACTGCTTCTATGACCTCACTATATAAGCTCCTTTGAACACATTGAATTCAAGTGGATTTTGTGCTACCAATCTTCAAGCGGTGTTGACAGTAGATGACTCCACCAGGGTGTGCTTGGTTCAAATAGGTCTGTCTTCAATTAGTTAAATATACAAATTCAGTTTGGAGAATTATTGGTACAGCACCTCTATCGGCATATAAGATAGGAATGGAGAATTTGTACTTATTATATGTCTTCTCTAATCTCTTTTTCTGCATGCAATGATGGTTAGGCCTATCTGTAGCAATACATAAATTGGTGACAGCACCTGAAAATTGAAGAGAGATGATAATAATTGAACTTAGGACCATACCAAGTTTTCATTACAAATTATATATATATATATATATAGGTTATAGAGACTAATCTTCTGAGGTATTGTCAGGCGTTTAAGCGAGAACCCCTATTAATAATATTTTTTCAATATACATGAATCCAATCTAGGACCACATAAGGGATTCAAACCCCTTCCGCCTATAGTTTAAAGGTTTAGTTGTACTTGTAATGCTTCCAATGTATGATTATTCCTTATAATAAGTGGTTTTGCTCCTCTTAGCTGCTCTTCCCTTCAATTTATAAATAATTTTATTTAGAAGAGTATTTTTAATATCTAACATGCTTTTTGGACAGAGTCACAAAGACGTTGATACTATGTTATAATTTATTTGTTTTTTGAAAAACTTAGCCTATTAGATGAAAACCCATGAGTGATCTCAAATTATGACTTCTTTCCGAGTAGACTGATTTCGTGCGTATCTCTTCTAGTTTTAAGTGTTGGACTTCATTGGCAGAAGAAATGATACTAGACTAAAAACTTATTTAAGCCGAAAAGAAAGGATACAGAAGAGTTATATTATTTTTTATTTTTCATTATATAATACCAAACATACCTTGTGTGATAATATTTTACATTTCATTTATGCATCCACCGACTCTTACCATTATTTTTTTAATAGACAGCCACTTTTGTTGAATAATAACACATCATGCACATTTGCTTTTTTGAAAACAAAAACACACAGTATGAATGCCAATCAATCAATAATTCACTTTAGGCCTCCCAAGATTTTCTCCCTTCAGTGCCTTGTATTGGATTGACCTATTCTAAAGTTGCAAATTGACAAAAATCAAATGGTATTCCAGAGCCAGCTAGAAGCCACTGACTTATGTACTGGATCTTATAAGTTTTTCCTATTTTTGGTTGCATTCACTTATATGTTTTTAATTGTCATTTTGCATGCAAAGATATGAGTCCCTCTAAACTACTCCAACTAAACTGGTGCTACCAACCAAAAATACTAGTGGACCACTAAGGCTAATCAGTATTACCCTGCAATGGGAAAATGCTCTTTGATTTGGATTTTGAGATTGGTTACCAATGTAATATCTTAAATCAGTTTGGTATAGCATAATATAGAAACAAATTAAAATGGATTATTCATATAATTTTATATATTAAATTTATCCATGGAATTTTACCTTCATTTTTAAGGATGCACAAACTCATACTAACTTCCTTAGCGAAGAAGATTCACAATGAGAAAAGGTGAGGGGGGAAAATTCATCAGACAAGATCATTGCATGCCAGCGTAGAAAGTAATTTGGTGAACTTGATGTTCAAGATTTGATCGTGTTTCTTTATTTGGGCGTGTCGTTGTTTTAGATTGATTTTGTCTATCAATCAAATGTGCCACCCTTGTTGTGATCATATACCCCCAATGACCATAACTAATTATAACTTTCTCACTTCCTGTTCTGCAAAATCTGCACTGCATATGCGCAATCATGACACAATATACATTTATTAACACAACTTTTTTTCCATTTCGTTTTTATGCTAAAATTTGCTATATTGGAACCGTCATAAACACTTTTGCCATGAAAAATAAATAAAGTAATATGCAATATAAGTGTAAAACATTGTATACTGACATCCATTAATATTTTGACATATGTTTTTTTATTTTAATAATTAAAAACAAGAAATAAAAATAATATTGATGTGTGTCAAAATATCATTGGATGTCGGTATAAAACTTTTTTATACTGACAGAACATAGAAATTAAACTAAAAAACTCATTTTCTGACTTTCATTAATCAATATTTATATATTAAATTAGAATACTTATTTTGAAACGAGTCATTTTTCCTCCTTTGGTGAGCCACATGGCATCGTCTGTGTTTAGCAATTTTCTTAGTTTTTTATTTTCGATATACTTTCAAATCTACTAATTAATAGTTATTACTGTTAAATTTGCTGATCATAGCTTATTTACATTTAATTCTTTATTTTTAGGATGAATCTTTCCCAAAATAAATTGTATCCATACTCTTAGAATGCTTTAAAGGTATAATTATTTAGTTGGTTTTTGAACTATTTGAAAATTTTCAAGTAGGTCATTGTACTAAAAAAATTTATAATTGGGTCCCTAAACTTATACCAAATTTTTAATTGGATCCCTAAAATAGAAAATTTGTTTGTGAATTATTAAATTAGATGGAATATTATTGATTTCATCCTACTTAGACACTCGTATCAACCATCCATACTGTACCACATTGTCCATGTAATTCTGATTCACCTAATTTTTCCATTTCTCATTCATGAGTGTGAACTACAACTTGACCATTGGTCTTCAAACTCCCTAATCCTTAGAGGGGGAAATGAATATTACCTGACACAGTAATGTGGGACCTATTTGCGAAAATGTTTTAGATCTAGTTACTTTAGGTGCACCCGTAAATGCCACCACTCTGGTTTTCATAATCCTTTTTAGTTTTTCATATTTCAAGTGAAACAAAATATTTCCTTTGCAGAAAAACCTTGCTAGATTCTCTTATCCCATTAGCTTCATTAGGGTATCAACGCCCATACCTTTTTTAACTCTTTAACGTTGAGGCACTTTCATGCATGTGGGTTGAATTGTACCTAGCTGCCTACCACATGCATAAATAATCCTTCTGAGTTCTTGTCTTGCAATTCTCTCATACTTTTGGGTTGAAAAGCATGGGAATGAGAGCATTAACATAAGGAAATCAAGCAGTTCATTGGATACCAACCATTTTCTTTTTTAAATTTATTATTTGTGATTAAATAAACTGAAAATTTTACAAGTTATTGGATCCATATAAACGTAATATTTTAAGAATTTTGGATTATAAATGATGTACGGACTATTATTATTATTCCTTTAAATCTCCTTTTGACTGTTCTCTTGCTTTTTTACCGTTTATTAGAAGAATAAAAATAATTAAAAAAAAAACTTTAGGACAAAACCGTTGAATATTAATTCACTTAAAGATAAGTGTTACTTGTATTTGGTGTTTCTGTACGTGAATTCACATTTGAGATTTGAAGATTGTAGATAATTGAAAACGTGGCCAAATCTAGTAATTCTTCTGTACAATTTTCTCAATATTTTGGGCTCTTATATTTCTAACAAGTAGTATCAAAACTTGTGTTATTTTTCCTTTATCTCCAAGTTTTGGGTTCCATCTTTTTTACATTTTGTAATGATACTAGCAGAGAAAAAGGGAAATATCAGTAAGTGGAGCCATCAAGGTTAGTTGTAACAGAATGTGAGTCGGCATGTGAGGTGTGCCTTGGGGAGTGAGTATGAGTTATATAAGAGAATGTAGGTAGGGAAGTGGGTCATGAAATGTGTACGATCTGATTATTCTCTATCCCTCTGATTCTCTCTTCTCTCTTCTCTCTACTGTATTTCTTTCTTCTTATACCAAGAATCTTCTTGTACTTCCTTCCAGCTCTTAATCTGGAAGTTGAACCCTTATAGTGAAATTTCAATAGTACAACTATATATTCATTCCTTTAAATATCTAGACTCATTACATTGGTGCTTTCATTGTCACCATGGCAGAGCACACATGGATGGACGTCGGTCGTAATGCTCGACTGGACCGGATTGAAGCTTTATTGGGAATCGTACATAAGACATACAACCGATCGCAGAGCTCTTCCCTTGGTGTTGCGAACTCAATCAAAGATACCCAGAAACAGCCATATCAGTCAAATCTCATATCTCACATGGCAGAGTCGTCCAGAGATATCGACCAGCGTATAGCTGAATCGTCCCGAGCAATCAAACAGTCACTTACAAGAATGATTGACTTGTTGCAAGAAGAGATCGATGCTTCCGAACAGTTGATGCCGCCGGGTGGCGGTGATGTTGAGGAATCTCCATCTGTGGAAGACAGCATCAAGGAATCGTCAACGTTGACGATGCTTAGTGACAATTTTGCCGCCGGCTCGACAATAACAGAGGACGATATCCACATGGCAACTCTGGGTGATGTGCATAAGGAAGAAGAAATGCCACCAGAGGATGGGTTTGAGGTTCAACGCGACGGGAAGTTCTCCAAGGGTGTCGACGAGACCGATTATTGGTCCCTGAAGATTCCGGCTAGTACTGTGCCATTGTTGGTACTATCAGATCGGAAAGTTCCCGCCGCCACAACAACGATCCAAGCTGCCGTTAGTTCGGCTATGCCTCCACCGCCTCCAAAACCGCCAGATGCTAACCCATTCATTTTCCCACATCCAATCACGCTCTCAGTCGTATTAGATCCCCCACCACCTAAACCACCCAACTTGACCGATTGTGCAGTGGCAAAACCATCACCACCAGCGAAACTGCCGGATCGTGGCCGACACAAAGCGACCGACGGCTGGATGGTAGATTGGGGACACGGGATGCTGTTGGCGAGAACCCGCGCGGTAGGGAGAGGCCAAGCCGATAGCATTGCTCACGAGATCAGAACGAGGACGGATGCGTCACTTCCGGCCAGGCCACCGCCGGAACCACCAGACCGTGCGCCTCACACTGCGGCCGATGATGCACTCACGGCGGAGTCCAGGGCGGAGATACGAGCCACCTTGCATTCCCGTAACTGTAGCACCACCGTTAAGAGAGGAAAAAGGGCGGAAATGAGATTAGAAGAAACCAGGTCAGTTTTTTACCTAATAGGCCAAAGACTTGCCTTAATGGGTCTAGCCCAAATTAGTGAGGAAAGAAAATGGGGTTTAGTAGACCTTTCTGTTTCAAGCCTAACAGGTTTGGCAGCTCTAAACATGGAGCAGAAATTAAATCCACAGCTAACTACTCATATTGGGCGCACCGTACAAGACAAAGAGAAAGAAAGGAGTGCATATTGGGTCAGTTTCTTTGACATACTGGGTCAGGCCCAACAAGAACTAAGGAGAACAAGGTGGACTTGCATATTAAAAGGCGCCCATTACACAAAAGAGTTTCGTGCAACAAGTTCCTTAGGTGGTTGTGCAGTTTATATCAGTGACAAGCCGGGTCAACATGATGTGGATATCATTAGAAAGCTTGTATTGCCAGATGGGTCCATTCTGAGAGCTCAACACATTAGTCTTCCTACTCATATTTGTTCATTTGATGATTCAATTGTGGATGGCAAGAGTCTCCTTGAAATTTGGAGCATGAACAGGCTATGTGGGATAGTTGGCATTTTCAATTGCCAGAGTGCGGGTTTGTGTTCCATGTCAGACTTTTCCACCTATGCTGGAACAGATGTGAAGTGGGCTCCGGGTGGTGATGGCTATTTGTTTCATACCAAGGGGTCCTTACAATTCAAACAATGGGATCCGGGTGGATGTTCCATTACCCATTGGGAAGGTCCACTTGACTTGAAGGCCACTTGGAAAGATGCTATTATCACTCAATTGCATTGTCCTAACTTCAACCTTGAGGACAAGGTTGATTTTAATGGGGGTGGTAATGTAATGATACTAGCAGAGAAAAAGGGAAATATCAGTAAGTGGAGCCATCAAAGTTAGTTGTAACAGAATGTGAGTCAGCATGTGAGGTGTGCCTTGGGGAGTGAGTATGAGTTATATAAGAGAATGTAGGTAGGGAAGTGGGTCATGAAATGTGTACGATCTGATTATTCTCTATCCCTCTGATTCTCTCTTCTCTCTTCTCTCTACTGTATTTCTTTCTTCTTATACCAAGAATCTTCTTGTACTTCCTTCCAGCTCTTAATCTGGAAGTTGAACCCTTATAGTGAAATTTCAATAGTACAACTATATATTCATTCCTTTAAATATCTAGACTCATTACACATTTTTCTATATTGGCTCATAATTAAGCATAACTAAACACACCCAAAAGTGGTAGGTGTGTTCAAAACCCTGTGGATTACATTCTTATATATTATTCTCTAATAATAACATTCTATATTCTCTAACATCTCTAGTAATCTTCATTGCCAAAAAATTGATTGTTGATCACCAAATGACTGGAAAAATAAAGAACAAATAATATAAAATAAAATTGTGTGGTATTAAGTTTGAAAATGTTGTTTGGACAGTAAAAACGAAGAAGCAAATTCAAAAAGATAACATCTATCATTCTCTTGCCATAATGGAACACAACTTCAAATTTAGTAGAGCACATAGGATTAACCAAAGCCAACAATGGCAGAGCAAAGTTTGGAGTTAAGACTTTGAGATTGAGAGCATGTGATGAGCATTTGAAAAAGAAACTGCTACTGTAGTTTTATCTTGAAAATGAAGATGTTGCTTCAACACATAAAGATCATAATTCCACACGCTCAAAAAGCGAACAAGAAGTAAAAACACAGGAACTTAAAAAAGTAGCATTGCATTGCTCCCTTTAAACAGAGGACACATTTAAGCACTGTTGTTTTCTGCTTATCCAGGACTTGGAAGGCATGCTGCTTGGAACGAAACCTACCTTTTTTTCTTCCTCATTCTCTGTGTCAACCAGAAGCACTAACAGGCATGGGCACAAAAGAGAACAGCAAGGATGGAGCAGTGTCCATAAATTCCCGGAAAAAATTTTGGAGGGAGATAATTTAGTCATTTTATTCTTAGCTTAAATAAGTTTTTGGTCCCTGAAAAGTTCTCGTTTTTTTGTTTTAGTCCTACTTTTTTTTCACAGGTTTTCATCCATACTTTTTCCAAAGTATTGGAATTAGTCCCCACCGTCAACTCCCTTCCGTTATCTGCTGACGTGGCTAACGGAGGCCACGTCAGCAATGTCACGTCATCCACATGGCATTAAGTTTGACATGTCAACAGGGACTATTTCAAAAAAATTGAAAATATAAGAACTAAAACCAAAATTTGTGAACTTTGGAGGGACTAAAAACTTATTTTAACAAAAAAATATTTTCCAGCCATTTTTCACACCAAGTCGTACAGGGACACGAAACTACCTCGATATCCCTGAATATTCTCTTAAAGCTATTTAAAAAACTTATACTCAGTTTCCTCGTCTAGTTATACTTAGGACAATTCTGCAGGCTAGAATATACGAGTTAGTCCTTTAACACAACTTTGCCATACAAATTTAATCTTTTTGTTAACATCAAAACTTAAGAGATTATTTAACCAAAGCCACTTTGGTTCCAACAAAATAAAAATCTATGGCTCTAATATATGATTTGTTTCTATTTTCTAGCCACGTTTTGTCATGGTTTAAATTGTCAAATTCTTTTATCTTGTATGATTTTTAGTACAGAGATACCGAGCTAATTTCCTTTTCCTGCACGACTTGCTATGAAATTTGGCAAGAAAATAGAAACAAATTCATACATTACAGATCACATGGTTAAAATTGTTAAATTCCTTCATTTCGTATGATATATCTAGTACTGAAGGGTACCGAGGTAATTTCTTATTTTTGTCTGACTTGCTCCAAAATTTGGCTAGAAAATATAAAGAAATCATACAGCAGGCCACAAGTTTCAAATTGACAAATCCCTTCATCTGGTATGATTTCTAGTACTCAATGGTATCAAGGTAATTTCTTATTCCAGTTTGGTTGCTCTAAGAATAGCTTTTTTGTTAAAATAAGTTTTTAGTCCCTTCAAAGTTCACAAATTTTGATTTTAGTCCATGTATTTTCAATTTTTTTAGGAAATAGTCACTGCTGACGTGGCAAACTTAACGTCACGTGGATGACGTGGCATTGCTGACGTAGCTTTCTGTTAGCCACGTCAGCAGAAAATGGAACCGATTGACAGCAGGGACTAATTCCTAAACTTTGGAAAAAGTGGGGATGAAAACCTATGAAAAAAAGTAAGAGGACTAAAACCAAACAACGAAAACTTTTCAGGGACCAAAAGCTTATTTAAGCCTTTATTCTTCTAGTTAGAGCTATAAAATATTAAAATCATTTGTCAAAGTGGGATTAGGGTCAGCCTAACACCTGTTAAGGCCTAGACTCTGTGGCGAGGCCTTTTTAAGGTTAATAAAACAAAACTCGTGTTTTTTTTTCCTTTTTTACTTAGAACTCAACTCAAGTAAAGATGGCATCAGCACGTCAACATACAACATAGAGAGACCGCATGGTCAGTCGATAGAGGTTGTCGCATGGCCGTGGCTCATGGGATGTCAGTGGTCACACGGTCACTGAGCCACACAGAGAGAGACAAATAGATATTACAAGGGTGATGAAACAGTAACTGAGAGAAATTAAATGAGAGAAAATAGAGTGGAGATAGAGGTTTTTTGAGAAAAAGTTGAGTTAATAATATTAATTTAAAAAATTAATTAAAAGGTGTGTGTCAAAAAAAATTAAGACCTAAAGCCCTAGCTTTGGTGGTTTTGGGCTTTGGCCCGCCATGAGTGGGATAATTAAGTAATTTTAACATAATGAATGATTCATTCAATATCTCATGTAATGGAAGTTGATTTAAAATAGGATTTAAACAATTTTAATTTTAAGAAACTTCTTTTGATGATACTAACGGTTACATATATATAGTTAATAATATTCTATAATATATATATATATATATATATATATATAATATTTTGATAAGTTGAAAATTGATCATTTGTCACTTGAAAATTATAATAAATAATTTTTAGATAGGATTGGAAATTGATTATAATAATATATTGATAATGAATTTGTTTTAAAGTGACAAGAAACCTAAATAACAACTAAAATTTATCACAATAAAATCTACCATTTAAATTACAATAAGTGAAACTAATAATGATATAAAAAGTTTTATTCCTTTCATATAATGATATAAAAAAAATTCAGAAAAGTCTTAGATGATGGCCTTCTGATATACCAACATGTCATTGGATGATTGGTCCGAGTGAAAATGGACTTAAGCAAGTGGTTAGGGGTTCGGCTTATGACTCTTGTGTATAGAGAAAATCTGGCTGAAACGGAACAACATTTAAATGTCGTTTAAGTCCACCGACGAAGATTGATCATTGTTTATGATGGTGAATACTTCACACAAATGTTACCAAAATGGCCTTCTGATGTCCACAGCCGTGCACAGGACTAGCATAGAGAAAAAGACTCTAGCCGGGAAAAAAATATAACGAAAGTATCCAATATCAACTCCCTTTGAAAGGCAAATGTACATTAAAATGGCAAAAATTTATTTGTTCAGTCATCAATTAAATATCAATTACATAATTTTTTTCTTAATTGGAATTAGACTATTGGAATATAATTTAGCAATTTTATTCTTTTTCGTCAATAATTATATGGTTGAATGCTCCTCAATGTTTAAAATTCCCAGTTCCTTTAAAATCATATTGATTTAGAGGGACTTCTACTAAAGATATATACAAAAATGTTACTTGAACAACTATTTATTCTTAAAAAAATTTGGACAACTTTAATTCTTATTAAACATAATTATAAAATATAAAAAAAAAAGTTATGTAGAAAGTTAGAAAATCATCAAGATTTGTTCCACAAATAAAATGGTTCATGAATATATACAGGGACCGAATATGTTTTAGGCTAAAATATCATTTTGGTCCCTTAACTTATTTTTTATATTCAGTTTGGTCCTTTAACTTTTAAAATGTTCAATTTAGTCCCTTAACTTATTTTTTAGATTCAGTTTGGTCCCTTAGGTTCAATTTGATCCCTTAATTTGTCTATGTTGACCCAAGTTAGTCCTCTCCCATCAATAAAGTCAGTAATAATGTTAAATGAGTTTCAAACTTGGTCCTTTAAATTGTTAACTTGTTTCAAATTGGTCATTTAAATTGTTAACGAGATTCAAGCTGGTCCTTTAGATTGATAGCGAATTTCAACCGGATCCTCAAAAATTAACATTGTTAATGACTTGTTGACTGAGATGACTAACTTAAGTCAACAGATACAAATTAAGGGACCAAATTAAACTTTTTAAAAGTCAAGGGACCAAACTGAATCTAAAAAAATAAGTTAAGGGATCAAATTGAAGATTTTAAAAGTTAAGGGACCAAACTGAATCTAAAAAATAAGTTAAGGGACCAAAATGGTATTTTAGCTTATGTTTTACTAGAAATTGGGCTTAGCCCAGCCTGCCTTAGCCTGGATTTAAGGGCCTTAAAGCTGAAACTAGAATATTGTAATTTTTTATAGTTGGGAGTTATTTTTGCAACTCTTTTTTATTTATAGACCCCATCCAATTTTTTTTCTTCTCCTCCAAAATACCCTTCTCCGAAAACTTAGTTCCAAAACCCACCCTCTCCCTTCTTCTTCGTTGTTGGCAGTGGTGTTTCCTTCTACCATGGATCCTCTTGTTGTTTTCATTGGTAGCACCTCACTTAAACTCCCTCATAAAAAACTTCACCCAAATATGGAAGGAAAAACCAAGAGAAGAAAAAATATCCATTCCGTAAAAACCAAAAGTTTAGAGAGCCTCTATGTTTCTGAATTTAATTTCTGGAACACATTTATATATTCCGAAATCAAATTTTCGAAATACATGTATCTATGCTTTGGAAATTAATTTCCAAATTGTAAAAATCTTCAACAAAAAAAAAATTAATAATTCCAAAACTTAATTTATGTATTCCGGCATTTAATTTCCGGAATGCACATTTATGCATTCCGGAATCAAATTTCTAGAACTCATCCTAATTCTGGAATTAAGTTCCAATAAAGGGTATTTTTTGGGGGTGGGGGTATTAAAAAAAAGGTTTTTCTATCATGTATAGCTTTGTACAGGTTAAGAAACCCAAAAGTAGCAACTATTTATTGGAAAACTAAGCATTTCAGTTTTGAAAGTATGAAATACACAAGTTCCTATGTAAATTTAATCTTTTAAGATCCTTAATATGTGCAAAATTGCACAGGTTAGAAAAACCCCTGAAAAAATTGAAAAAGGAAGGTGTATAAGCAAAACGGGGGTATAAATAGAAAGTCCCTTGCAGTTTTCTTTTCTCAACTGTCAAGCCCAATGTGCTTTAAGAGCAACCTGAATTTAGTAAAACATCATAAGAGATCCAAGATCCAAAGAGAGAGTCCAACTCGTCGATTATTGACAATACCAAATACTTAATCATTATTTGCAATATTCAAAACATATACCTAAAAACAGGAGTATTATAGGATGAAGCTCATGTGAGATCCATTAAATATAGAGTGGATTTCATATGAAATTCATCAATAATAAAGAGTGTGTTAAATCAAGTGTTGAAAAAAAGTATATTATTAACATTTATTTTACAATATTGATTAATAATATAAAATCAATAAAATGAGTATTAGCAGCAAGCACTTATTGATTAGGGTAAGTATGAAAAAAAAAACTCATTTTCATACGGCACGAGATTATAGGTATATCTAAATAAAACATTTTTTAAAAGTAAACAATTAAGTAATGATATATTTACCTTTACATCATTTAATAAGCTAAGATCTTTATTCAATTTATCAAACCAATGGTAATTACAATTTTATTTACTCACTTTAAAGACAAATTGACTTTATAGCAGTTATATTCTTTCTTTTTTTTTTTTTTGCGCTCATATAGCAGTTATGTTTTATATCTAAATAGTAATGCAATAAAGATAAATACTCATATTTTTCTTGAAAGAAATTTTTTTTATTCGTTATTCAATTATTCGGTACAGTACTTAATCTGACGCTCTCCACAAATTTAATAACCATATATATAGGTAAACTGGTTCACAAATTCTATGAAATGAGCTTCTTCTTTTTTTTTGTGGTTTTGGAAGAATTTAGCTTCTTTTAAAACGGAAAAGCTAAAAACAATCCAATATGATTATGAGTAAAGAGGCTTACCAATTTTAATTGAGCACGTTGTTCACGATAGGCTTAGCTTAGGTAGGAAAAAGTCCGGTTGTAGGTGGGCAGAAAATTAAGTGAGGTTACGCGATATATACCTATCCATCTATTTATTATTATTATTATTATTATTATTATTATCATTATTATTAATAATAATAAAATATTATTGTTGCAAAATTTATAAAAATATTTTTTATAACTTTGATTCCAAAAAAGAAAACATATTTGAGACTCGAAGGTGTAAACGTGGGCTAGCTACACTTTTACTTATCATTATAATAACATATTGAGTAGCTTGCAGATACTCTCATTGATTGAAAGACAAGTAATATATAATATAATAATGTAATTTGATGATTAGATTTTCATCTATGAGGTCTCAGTAATTTGTCGTGCATGTGGAACCGTAGATTCTGTCGGGTCTCAACATTACATTATAAAATACTCCCTCCAGTACTTATTATAAGTGGCAAATAACTACTTTTATTTGGTCCAAAATATAAGAGACATGTACGTATTTTGACAAATATTAAATGCTCATTTCCAATTTTACCCTTATTTATAATAGGGTTTATATTTACGAGACAGTACAACTTTCAATACAAGTAGGTTTGTTCATTAATTATTGAAAGATTAAATTTGTAAATTTATATGAATATTAATTACAAATAGCTTATTTCAATGTATTTTCTTGATTTATATATTTTAGGGTTTTGCCTCTTATATATAGGACCAGAGGGAGTATAATAAGAAACTAGTGGACAAGGCAACAAGGTAGATATAGTTAGATATACATTTTTTTTTATCCAAACCTCAATCTAATCTCTGCATGTCTCAAAAATTTGTGGTGGCAACTGAGTTAGTGGCAGTCGAATATGCTAAATTATTATTTGGCCAGTTCTAAGTCACAACTCACAAGTCATTAATAAGGATTAGTCCAGGAAAAGGCACCTTGAAAGAGTTTTTTATTTTTTATTTTTATAAGCTATAAAAACAGAGAATATCAATAAGGACAATAACTGTGCATTATATACTTAGCACAGTATAGTAGAAACTCAAACGCAAACGGAGACGGATCCTCTGTCACATGGATGGAGATCCTCTCTCCCATTTTCCTGTCACATTCCTAGTCCCCCACCAATTATAATTTGTCATTTAATAAAATAAAATCTTAACTCATTAGTACTTATACACATTATCAATTTTTGATTGATTGGGGACATCGAAATACTATTTTTTGAGACAGCAGATTTGTATCAGCTTTGGACATGACCTTTAAATTTGATTTTGGATGCTCTTAATAAATGATTGACTGCATCATCAATGTAATGTTTCAAGCAAAGCGTGAATTTTTACTGTTTATGGACTAAAATTTTGGTTGTGCATAAAATATTCGAAGCCTAATAATTCAACATCAAGCCCAAATTGCAAGGAAAAGGTCAACCCTTTCGAAATTACCATAAGCAGATAACAAAATTCCCAGCATCCTTTACGACAACAAAGCCACCGTACGGATTAGGGGTGTTCATCAACCGATTCAAACCGCAAAAACCGAACCGAAAAATCGAAAACCGAAAAAACCGAAAACCGAAAAAATCGCAATTTTTTATTGGATTGGATCGGATTTTGGATCCTCTAGTGAAATCCAATCCAATCCAATCCAAACCGATCTATTATATACATATACTATTATTTTTAAAATTATAGTATTACTCATACTTAAACATTGTTTTTCATACTTTACTGTCCTTCATTCTCTTTAATATTTTTGTTGGAATAACATTTATGAGACTATTTAGAATAAATATTAATGTCTTAAAGTTATATTTTGCTAAAAGTTTTGATGCATAACATATATATACTTAATTGAACAAACATGAAAAATATGAAATCAATTAAGTAAGTTTGAAAATTAATTAGTTATAATTTATCTGTAGTCTATTCAAGGAAAAAATAGGATAAGTGAGAGTAGATATAGATAATTAACATAAAAGAACATGTTAAAAAATATCAATAATTATTTTTTCTCAAACTCCCAAATTAAAATGAAGATTATCCTTTGTCTACTATTAAATAAGTATCAAGGACACTTGACATAAGGAAACAAAGTAAAGCAGGACAAAAACCGAATTATCCAATCCAATCCAAACCGCATTTAATTGGATTGGATCGGATCGGATATTTTTTAGGAAACAAACCGATCCAATCCAAACCGCACGTTGTTTTCATCATTGGATCGGATAATTTTTTAACTCAAAACCGATTCAATCCAATCCGCGAACACCCCTAGTACGGACAACACATGCTCCAAAATTTGGTATTCATAGATAATGTTTTTATGATTTTATCCCGCCCCCACTTTCTAATTTGATAGAATAAAGGAATTTAGGAGAAAACAGAGGTGTGAAGGGAATCCCTAAAAAAGTTGCATAGTTTTATCATCTACAGCTCAGCTAAGCAGCATGCATGCTTCTCTAGATCAGATTAGGCCTGACTTTGCTTTGCAATAGAAAACCCAGATTCAGTTATGGCATGGGAGAATTCGAGAATCAAATTCAAAATTCTGAATTCTAATTCTATTCTACCAAAAGATTACAATCATTTTACAGCTTAAGCAAGCATGGATGCTTGATGCTTTTTCTCAACACTTTTTAACGGCAAATTGCCAATAACAAAGCCACGTGTGCGGTCGATTTCAAGAAGAAATTAAATTATTAAATTTGAGAGTGACACCTGCACGGCTGCACCAAGATAAATATCTAATTCAGAAAAGGAAAAAGTGCATCACCCACAGTTCCTCTAGGCCCTCATAGAATTATTAATAATAAAAGAAAAATAGATAAATGTTTATATATTGTAAATATAAGATTACATACTCAATCGATGTAACTTAATTGGTTGCGCAGATTGAATATGTGAAAGAGGACTTAGATTCAAATATTGCAAAATACATCTTTGAAGAGAGACAGAAAACATAAATTATAACTACCCACCCGAGTATAGATCAATCACAAAGCGAGTCTAAAGAATCAGGGACGGACGAACATACATTATGGGAGCGGCCTTGGCCCCTCCTAAGTTTTTGTTGATGTGAAAAAAAACTCTTAAAATATTTTAATTTTTAATTATAAAATTAATAATAGGTTTAGAAACTATTTTTATCGTTGTCATTGGTTGATAAAAATAGAAAAACAAAAGTCTATCATCTATATAGAATGATAATTGACTTTTATTCTCACACTTCCTGTTTTGACAACTACTACATAGCTATGTTTTTCAATTATAATGTGCTTGTTTGGTTAGCAGCTGAAACGGAGTTTCAGCACCCAAACCCCAGTTGCTACAGTAACTGGAGTGTTTGGGTGCAAAATTCAATCCAAAATAATTGATTCATGGGTGGGTAGAATTGATTTTAGTGGAAGCAAGAATTTCTAGTTTTTTCGTTGAGAATAATTGATTTTAGATGTAGGACCCACAAAATTTTACATATTTACACTTCAAAAATGATTTTACTTTATCATCCAAAGAAAATCAATTCTTGTAAACCCACTTTTAAAATATTACTACAAAACATAAGTCAATTTTTTTAACCTTGATTTTTTCAAAATCAATTCTTTCAAAATCATTCTCTACCAAAATCAATTCTATCAAAATCTAAAACAAACGGATCCAATATAGTCAAGACTATACTTGGCAATAAGATAAAAAGATAAATTTTTCACTAACGGATTGTCTGCTTGTATAAATTGAAAATAAAATTATTAAAAAATTTAGTATAGATTCAATCATAGAAGATTTTCATGGCGTGCCGCAGATACATTTGGTGTTTTGATATATTACTAATATAATTAATATTTTCGAACAAATTATTATGAATATTTTATATAAAATTTATTGAATGAATTTTAATTTTATAATTGGCCCCTCCCATTACCTGAGTCTCTGGCTCCGTCCTTGTAAAAAATCTAAATTCATGAGGATACTTCGTGGACCTACTAAAAAGCCAAAGACCCTAATCATCGTGGGGTTCTAAACCATTAAAATTAAAATATAAGAGTACGTTATTATTATTTTAAATCAAATATATACAACTTTGAATAATTGCCTAAATAACTTCTTAATTTTTTCATCAAAAAAAAAAAATTGGCCACCAAATTTGTCGCCAGTACTTGTTCCACGTTTACATTTTACTTGGCCACCAAGGATTGCCACTGGTGTTATGGGATTGCATCATCATTGTCGTCATCTTTATTATTATTATTATTATTATTAAATTATTACATTTAAATTTTAATATACGATTGATATAAGGTATTACAATTATAATAGCAAAAATATCAAATTATTACACACAAAAAATATTTGTAATATATATACTCTCCCCAAATAATTTTCAAATAATACATCATTTTATCCCACCTTAATTAGGAAGTCGACAACTTTTTGGAGGATACAGAACATTTATTTTCCTTCTCCGATTTGCTCACGGGTTTGGTCCTATCTTTATGCGTGACTGGGTTGTTCAGTGGCTTTTACCTTCCTTTGGTCATGCTCACTACTTGCAACATGATGCTTATTTCAGGGGAGGAAGGCTAAGAGGGCTGGGTTTATTTTTTGGCATGTTATAACCAATTGGTTGATGCGAAATAGGATTATTTTTCAAAAGTGATTCTTTTGATATGCTTTCAGCTATTTGATAGGATAAAGGTTAGCTCTTGAGGATGGTTTATGGCTAAGGTTTGGGTCTCAACTTAGTGTTTTCAGATTTCGGTGCTAATCTTGTTGGCATCTTCTTGATATTTTTTCTATTTTGTTTTTTATATGTGTTAGAGTATCCTTTATATTGTGTTTAATATTAAAAAAAGAAAGAAACTCGACAACTTTATTACTTATTTTATTTAACCAAAATATATATTGTAAATTACTTAAAACAAATTTAGGAGGTAAGTTGGTAAATTAAAAGTCAACTTTCTTGCAACAACCAAAGAAAAGTAATAAATGGAAGTCGATTTTGTCATTACCGAATTACCGAGCTCCCACGGAAAGAAAAAGGATGTGCAGAAAGAAAAGAAAAGTACTCCATCTCAACTTAATTATAAGCAAAACAAAATATATAAATTTTTTGGACTCAAATATAAATAAAATTCAACTAACTTAACTTCATATAGTGTAAGTATTCCAATAATCAAGAAAATTAACCAATCAAATCAATTCTTCCTTTACTTTTTCAAGAGCATTACATATTCCCGAGATAATTAAAGGATAATTTAGTAATTATAACTTATTTTTTTTTATCATAAATCAAGATAATTAAACTAAATTAACTAACTTCCTTAATAAGTATGAAATTAGTTATTTTTACTTATAATTGATTCTAGAGGTAGTATTGGGTAGGATGTGTATTGTGGGAAATATATTTTTTGGGTTATTTAATATATTTTTTCATTATTATTATTATTATTATTAAGAACTATCTTTTATTTGTTGGCGAATTGGGCCCACGGCACCACCCAGCGAATCCTTGGTCCGTGGTGGATGGGCCATGGGCGGCTCATGAGTCAAAGTCATTCTTTCCGGTCTTTTTATTATTTATTCTCATCCACTCCCAATTGCACACCTCGCCCACTTCCGCTTTCCCTCCTCTCCCTCTCTCCCATTTATTATTTCATTCAATTAATTCAATGACAACAAAAGCCCTTTTCTCATTTAAATTTAGCACTTGTGATCCCACTGTGAGATGGCATCCTTCGTGGCCAAAGATTGACTAGAATATATATAGACATATATCTTGTCACATACTCACTCGAATGTTATGATGACATTATCATTAGGTGTCATACCTAAAACTGTTAAATTGGGTAGGACATTTTAGGCTGAGTCATTTTTTTATTGGGGTAAATCAGGTTTGGTATATTTGAGTCAATATTTTATTAATTCTTCCGAATTCTTTGAGAGTTGTGGTTGAGCAGCCTAGTTTAGTGTTTGTTTGGTTTAGAGTTTGATTGTTCAAAATTATGTTTGTTTGTTGTGAAAGTGATTTTGAGATTTTTAAGGTAAATTTCAAATTTTGTATTCAATAAAATCAATTTTGAGTTGGACAAAATTGATTTTAAGATAAGTAAGATTTTCTATCTTTTTTCTTGAATGGAATTGATTCTAAGTGTGAGACCCATAGAATTCTTTATATTTACTCATCAATTTTTTTTTTTTTTTGGTTTAGCATCTAAACAAAACTAATTCTTATCAACTCACTTTTAAAATATTACTATCAAATACTATAAATCAATTTTTTAAACCTCAAATTTTCTATAAAAATAAAAACTTTCAGAATCAATTATTTCATATATCAAAATCTAAAACAAACGGACTCGTAGTTTAGAAGCCCGTTAACTTCTTAATAAGAAATTTAAGTTACTTAATTTTTATAATTATAATAAATAAATTGGAGATTAAATAATTGTTTAAGGGCGAGTTTATTAACACTCAATATTTACACTTTTCGTCAATTGATAATAATTTTATAAAATAAAACGTAAACTATGATAGTTTAATAGGAAATGTGAATAAACAATGAGTTTAATTGGTATATATTATCAGTGTAAAGTTTTTTACAATGTCAATCAATTAGAAATTATGATATGTTAACTTTTAAGATAGTCAGGATAAGAATCAAATATTTGTAATATATTAATTTCTAATTGGTTAATAATGTAAAAAATCTTTATAATGTTAATACATACTAATTAAACTCGTAAACAATTTAAAGTGCCAATAACATTATTCATTGTCTTAATAACCGATTTACAATTAGACTGAGTGTCCGATCCAATTTTTCCAACATTCATGAAAAGGGTGTACCACTACCAATTAATTGTGGGCAAATAAACTAAGAATAAGACGGATCTAAACTATCAATGGGGTGTTGTTCTGATGAAAACAACTTTTTCCCATGTATAACCTGGGGAACCCGATTTCAAATCCTTATGGAGTCACCCCATTGGGAGACTGAGAACTAAGGGTTATAATCATATTCAATCAGTCGAATCAAATCAAAGATTAGTCTCATAATGGGTCCGAATGACCTAAGTCGTGTCGATTCCCTGGTGGATCCACTTGACCCAAATAACTAATTAGGGTGGATTCTGAAGAAAAAAGAATTTATCTAAACTAAAATTGAGTGTAAAATAAATAAATAAGGGTTCACTTTTGAATTATTGGTGGGTTAAGAATACCATGTAATTTAGATTAAATCAACAATGAATATACTTTTGATTACCCAGTTTAACAAATCATTTCAGAAGGAGTAGTCTCTGCAGTTATGCGCAGAAGACACCCTGGGAATCCAAAAAAAAAAAAAAATCATTTCAGAGTTGTTTTTTCTCATACTAAAACACATGCTTTTGCTCCATTACTGCAAATACTAGTATTACCTCAGCCTATACAATTAAAACCGGGGACCAAACCATTGAAGTGCAGATATGGAAGGGCCGACCAAGATTGAAGATGTTTCAGCAAAATAATAATAATAATAATAATAATAATAATAATAATGAAAAATTGGGGAAAGATTGTGAGCTTCTTAATGTCGCTCTCCTGGATATCCAAAATAAGTTGTGTGGGAAAGACCACGTTTGTTGCTTTTGTATCACTCTTGTATCCATCAATTTCCTTCTTCATCGGATTAAGATAAGGTAAATAATACACATGATAAAATAATATAGACTTATTTTTTATGCTTTTCTATGTAAAAAAAAATAAAAATGACACTGTCATTTAATTATAAACTGCAACTTCATTTGAAAATATTAAAATTTTCACAATAATTATATTAAAAATCATATTTATAATAATATATAATTAATTAATAATATAAAAAACTTTATATACTAATAATATATTTCAATGTTGTGTTGATGTTGCTAACATTTCTATGATCCTGACCTACATCGATATCTCTCCCGGCCCCTATAACTATAGGCCCACATATGATTTTAACCTCATATAAGATCCATATCCAAGTGTGCCCCCTAGCTACAGCAAGATAGTAATTAATCATTGTTGGCCTTTTCTAGAACATTAATAATAATAATAATAATAATAATAATAATAATAATAAATGCTAGTGAAAGAAAAAAAAGGATATTGACTCGTTTTCTTCTCTATTCTGTTTTTTTTTTAAAAAAAAAATGATAAAACGTTGCTTCAACAACAACTTCTTTACTTATGGGTGCTAAATTCATGTCCCCGGTAGGAGAAACTTTCATCAATTGTGGTTGATTAGTCCATCAAATTTAACCTTACCAATTATGTGTCGTATAGATATATGGTTTTATAATTTATTGGTGAGTAAGGGTTCATTCATGCACAAGATTGTAACTGTTTTCTTTACAAAGCTTACCAAATACAGCACAAAATAGGAGCTAATTTCGGTTAGCAACAAAAACATTAAATGACATAACAAGAAAAAGAAAGAACAAAGCAAATGGTCAAAGTTGAGTTGTTTAACAATAGTGATTGGTTTTTTCAAAAAATAAAAAATAAAAAATAGTGTTTGGAACCACAACGAAGCAAGAAAATTCACATAAGAGTGTGTTTGATTTAAAGGAGGGGAGAGATTTTAATAGAGGGAAGGGGAAGAGAGGAAAGAGATTTTAATTAGATATTATATTTGATTGAGAGGAGGGAAGAGAAAACAAATAAAGATATTTTAATTGGAAGGATACCTTTGAAACATATATATTTGCACTGTCATTTATGACATTCAAAGGTTCCCTCTTCCCCACCTCTAGTTGGAATGGTAATAGATTAATTTCCGCCACTATACATCATAGATAGGATAGAACATACTACTTGTGATGATTACCTAATTTCAAACATACTATTTCTGATTACTTAATTTTGATTTTTTCCCACGCCCTAATTGCAAAAAACACACACACACACATAAAGTGTGCAGATGTATTTAATAATGATTTTTAATGAAAACGTTACTAAAAGATACTCCCTCTGGACTCAATTCTAAGCAAAATTAACTAACTTAATATTTATTAATGAAGTTAGTTGATTTAGTTTAATTGTCTTTATTTATGTAAAAAGTGAGTTACAATTATTAAAGTACCCTTACTTATAACAATCCTTACATTTAATTCTTGGGAGTGTGCATTGCTCTTGGAAAAGGAAATGAGAGATTAATTAACCAAGGGTATTTTTGAAACACTAACATTAAATAGAGTTGAATTAGTTGGATTTTACTTATGTTTGAGTCTATCAAATATATGTACTTTTTGCTTATAATTGAGTCCAGAGGGAGTATATCTTTAGTAGTGTAGGACATGCTATTTTTAACTCATACTTTAAAAAAATGCGCTCCATCTTTAATAATGTTTCATCAAAATCTTTAATAATGTTTCATCAAAGAAACACTATTAAAGATTATGCAATTTTTTATGTGTCCTAAAGCAAGCGCTAATAAAGGAATCACTATAATAGCGCTTTCTTGATAAAGCACTATCTTTCCCCAACCCACATTAATTCATTGAAATAATCCATGACAAATAGATTCTCTCCTGCCATGCTGCCTATACAACAAGAAAGATAAGGGTCGGAGAAGAGAGAAAATGAGGAAATGATGAAGAGAGATAGAGAGAGAGAGAGAGAAACAAATAAGAGAGAGAAAGAGAGGATGGAGAGGGGGTGACTAGAGATAATCCAAAATCAAAATAAAATGAACCATAGTTTTTGCAACAACAAAAAAAAAGACATATTCAATCCATGATTTTTTCAATTCATCAATTCTCTGTTAACAATATGCATTTATCAGCATTTCTTGTCTACACAAGTACAATTTTTATATACTCAAAATGCTTTCAAGGGTATATGTATAGCAACAAAGCTAAAAGAAAAGACAAAAAATTTGAAACTAAGATGGCGATTCTACTAGGAAGCGATATCTTAGATCCTCCTTAAAATAACGCATCTTAGATCCTCCTTAAAATAAGGATTCTACTTGGAAGCATTGTCCTAGACCCTCTTTTAGATAAAGCTTCTTATAGCAAGCACTATCTTAAAGGAAACTAAGATAATGCTTCTTATAGCTAGGAAGCGCTATCGTAAGTACTATAAAAGTAAGTGGTTCAGAAAGAAAAAATTGGATGCCCTTTAATAGCGAGAAAATAAATAATGCCTAAAATCATTATTAAATGAAAAAAAAAAAGCTAATCAAGTAGTTGAGTGCAAGTGGTTAACGCATTGCTACTTAAGGACGAATCGTTCGGACTCTGTCCGAGTTCGATCCTTGGGTATACAACAACCCTTGGCCAGACTTTACTAACGGCGCGTTCGACTTGGAGATTAGTCCCATAGTGGGTCTAAGGATCTAAGCCGTGGGGATACTTCGGGGGCTCACTCAGTCCCAATAACTAATTAGGGTGAGTACCAAATCAAAAATGAAAAAAAAAACGCTATTAAAAGACTTTCATAACGTAGTGCCATGAAAAACAACATATAGGAAAATCGATTTTTCTAACATATGCAACCTTATATATGTTAAGAAATAAAAAAATAGAAATGTATTGAAAGTTGTGTGTTCAATTCCTCGAAAGTTTAAAAATTACTTTTCTTCAATACAATATTTCTATTTTTTATTGCTTAACATGGTTAAGATTAAAATCATATGAAAGTTAACATAAGGAAAATGCTAACGAGTACCCTTAGATCATTTGATAAGGAACCAAGAAAAGAAATATTACATATGGAATTTATGTATTTAACATTTAAAAATGTAAAATGTTTGATTTTATAATGAAAATTTGTTTTTCTTGGGCACTCGTTAGCATAACCTTGACATAATTGTCTTCTTAAGGGTGTATTTGTTTCAAAGGAGGGGATGGGAATGATTTTAATGGAGGGGAGGGGAATGGAGGGGAGAGGAGGGATTTTAATTAGATATTGTATTTGGTTGAGTGGAGGGGAAGGGAAGTGAAATAGCACTTTCATGTTTGGTTGAGGAGGGGAAGGGAAGGATTTTAAAGCAAATTTACTTTTAAACCTTATAATTAATTATTTTAAAATTGATAAGTGAGGATATTTTAGTCAAGACATGTGAAATGTTTTAAAATACCTCCCCTCCCCTCCAAATCCCCCCATTATTGGAGGGGAGCCAAACTCAGGAGGGATTTTGCTCCCCTTCCCTCCCCTCTTCTCCATTCCAAAAATTGAACTAAACACAAAAATTTTAAAAAAATCCCTCCCCTCTCCTCCAATCAAACAATACCTATGTCTCTTGCTTTGATCTTCCAATTCAATACTTCGGCGGCTGTCGGCTGGGTTGGATTCGCGGAACTGGAAAGCCAAGTGGAAAAATAGATTAAAAAAAAAAAAAAAAAGGTAAATAACCGACCAAGTTTGGGTGGGTGTGACGTGGCAATACAGACGTCATCGATCGTCTTCCATCGGAATCATAGAGAAACCCCATCCCTCCGTTTCTACGGAGTTACCGCCGTCATTCCCCAACCGACACGTCACTAAGAAACGAAACGAGTCGTTTCTTTGATTTCACACTTCACACACAAACAGTGACAAATCACACAGTGCAGCCTTAATAAAACTTTAGAAACTCAAACAAAACAGATTATTCAAAGTGACTTTACTTTAGTTGTTCCTCTCCCTTTCTCTCTTCTCCCTCTCTCTCCTTTCTTGTTGGAGGAGGTTCAGGTTCCTGTTGTTATAGTGTGTGTTACTACTTTCTTACAACTATTATCAATAACAACCTGTTCCTTGTATATAGGGGTACTTGGTGTGTGTGCATATTTGTGAACCCCTTTTCTCACTTTCAACTTAAATATGGATGATGAATATGCTAAGCTTATAAGGAGGATGAACCCACCCAGGTAACTTTCCCTTCTTTCTCTAACTCATTAATTCTTCATCAGGGTTTCTTCAAGTTGCTGTTTTTAATTTAGAGTCAGAATCAGCACTAAACCTTCCAAATTTTGGCATCACAAGTTTTTTTTTTCTTCTTCAAATTTTGGAGGTTGTAATATCAAGTGGTAAAATTAAACCTCCTTTTCAAGTTGCCTTGCATTTTCCCACTGTTTTGTGTTGATTTTGGCTTGATTCTTCCTTTCTTCAGTTTAGGAATCCATATTATGTTTCCATACGGTTTTTAAAATAATTATTTTTTGGTGACTTATTCATGGATGTTTGAATTTCCTCTCTTATAATCTCATCTTATCCGTTTTGGGTTAATTACTTGTGTCTTGTAGAATTTGAATATTATATTGACTGATTTGCTCTGATGATCATTTATCTCATCTTCATATATGAATTGGTGTGTCTGTGTGTGTAGTGATGTTGTTTTGTCTAACTAGCTTCTTGCTATGCAGGGTTGTAATTGACAACAATGCCTGTGAAAACGCTACTGTTATTCAGGTAAAGCTTGTGCTTTTTCTTCTGTTTAGGATTCACAAAATTGAGTTGACAGTAAGAAAGAATTTTTTTTTTCTTTCTATTTTTGATGAATTGATGTTGTAGAATACTTTATCGTATTGTACTTTGGAGGAAAATTGTTTCAGAGTTAAACTTTTTAACTATTATTTTTTCAACTATCCACTTTCTAACGATTGAAATATCTTTGCAGGTTGACAGTGTCAACAAGCATGGGATTCTCCTAGATGTTGTTCAAGTTCTTTCAGATATGAACCTTGTAATAACAAAGGCCTATATCTCCTCTGATGGGGTGTGGTTCATGGATGGTAACTTCCTTTCGTCACAAGCTTAGTATTATCATTTTATTATTAGGGTCTTGCTAACCATAAGGGCGCCTGTTAAGAAATCCTTAAAAAACAAGTGCCTGTTTGCTTTGTTTCTAGTTTCCTGTTTTCATTTCCTGTATTCAGAAATAATTATAAAACTGGCACCTTGTTTTTATTCTGTTTCCTGTTTTTCAGAAATTTGTACAAGAAATAGTGAAAACAGAAAAAAGTTGTTTTCAGTGTTTCCTGTACAAATTTCTGAAAACAGGAAACAGAATAAAAACAAGGTGTCAGTTTTGTAATTATTTTTGAAAAATAGGAAATGAAAACAAGAAACTGGAAACAAAGCAAACAGGCAAGTTTTCCAATGAAAACAAAGCCATATCACTTGTTAAAACATTACATATATCACTCCTCACTGAAAAAGTTGTTCTTTTATTGATTCCATATAATCAATACTCTTAGGAACAGATTAATATTTTCCTTATTATTTTTGTTATCATCATCATCACCATGGTCATTATCATTTTTTTTTCCTTCTGATCCTCATTTTAATTCGATATTTTTTCAGTGTTTAATGTGATTGATCGTAATGGAAACAAGATCAGAGATAAGGAAGTCATTGATTATATTCAGAGGGTAGGAATTCATATACATGCCTTTTTGAAATGATTTCATTTCATGCTTCATTTGTTGCGCCATCTCTGTGGAAGGGTCTTGTTCATTTTTGTCCTTTGGTCGAAAACTCAAGTAAGCAGCACAATTGTATTAGAATATGTTGACGAATTTGGTTCTTTTGTTTTTATGATGAAGAAGGGCTAAGGCCCAAAAAAGAAAAGTACACAGAAATAACTCGTAGGAACTCTCATAAAATCAGCAAGTGATAACACAATAATCTGAACTTCAGCATCCTTTTACTGTCATTTTCTATGTAGCTGAATTCATGAGCTAGCTATGAACTGGTTTACCAAAGTGGAATGGAGGAAGAGCATCCTCACTCATAATTGATTTTCATTTTTTTATTTTCAATGATAATTTATTTTATTTATCAAAATTATGTTCATTCCCGTATCCTTCCAGCAAAGGTAATATGAACCTTCAGGATCCCATCTTGGAAACACTGCTGAAGTGTTGGTTTTGGAAGATGACAGACTTGTGTTATCACTGTTATGTCAATTTATTTGGTTATCATATTATATCGTGATGCCTAATTTAGGTCCAGTAAGATATAATGCCCAAATTATCTTCTTTTCTTGAGGGATCTGTGAATGTAGTTGTTCTGAACTTTCACGAATGATATATAGTCTCTTAACCACAGACTGTTGGGTAAGTTTGTAGTATCTGATTGTTTTTTGTTCTTTCTAATTTTGTAGAGACTAGAAAACAATCCTGGCTTTGCACCCTCTATGAGAGAGTCTGTTGGGGTTGTACCTTCTGAAGAGCACACCTCAATTGAACTAACTGGTACTGATAGGCCTGGTTTACTGTCTGAAGTCTGTGCTGTTCTCACAGACCTTCACTGCAATGTGGTGAATGCTGAGATATGGACACATAATACTAGGGCTGCAGCTGTTGTTCATGTGACAGATGATTCCAGTGGGTGTGCAATCAAGGATCCATCCCGCCTCTCTACAATAAGGGATTTGCTTTGTAATGTCCTTAGGGGGAGCAGTGATCCAAAGACAGCAAGAACAACACTTTCACCACCTGGAGTTACAAATAGGGACAGAAGACTACATCAGATTATGTTTGCTGACAGGGACTATGAAAAGAGGGTCGAAAGAGCAGGACAACGGGGATTTAGAGATAGAGATGAAAGTCCATTCCCTCATGTAACTGTCATAGATTGTATTGAGAAAGATTACACTGTGATTACCATGAGAGCAAAAGATAGACCGAAATTATTGTTTGACATCGTTTGCACTTTAACAGACATGGAGTATGTAGTTTTTCATGGTGTTGTCGAGACATTAAGGACAGAAGCTTATCAGGTTAGCTAACTTTTTTTTTTTTGGTCAGGAAATGATGATTTACCATTTTAGCTTGGAATGTTGAATTAGTTATGTAGCCTAACTAACATAATTTTTTGTGCCGGTAAACATTTTTATCGAATTATATGGATTCTGTATGATTACATAAGCCATATGACACATCAAATGATCAAATCTATATTTAACTTTGAGTTCCCTCTGGGCACAGCATGGATTGATCTGACCTAGTAGGGACATCTAACATACATTTTCTACATAGTGTTTTTCTCTGACAGAGCATTTTCCCCCTTATCTAGGAGTTTTATATTCGGCATGTTGATGGCTTTCCCATAAGCTCAGAGGCCGAGCGAGAACGCCTTATACAGTGTCTTGAAGCAGCTATAGAAAGGCGGGCATCTGAGGTATAGTAACAACACATCTGGAAGCTCTACTCCTTACTTTGTTCAATTGTATTCTTAGATATGTTCTTATGCAGGGGATGGAGCTGGAGTTGAGCACAGAAGATCGCATAGGACTACTCTCGGATATCACAAGGATATTCCGCGAGAACAGTTTATGTATCAAAAGAGCAGAAATATCAACAGAAAATGGAAAGGCAAAGGACACTTTTTATGTCACAGATGTGACTGGTAACCCAGTTGATCCCAAGATTATTGATTCAATTCGCAGACAGATCGGTGACACAGCACTGCAGGTGAAACAGAACTCTAGTCTTTCACCCAAGGCCACTCGATCGACAACAATTGGATTTCTCTTTGGAAACTTTTTCAAAGCTCGGTCTTTTCAGAATTTTAAGTTGATCAAATCTCATTCTTAAGTTCTCCTTTGTTTAGTCTCAGCATTATCATCATGCTTCTAGTCAAATGAAATTAGATGTAGATGACATTGTAAGTATCTGTCTTCCACCCCTCAACAGATGGTCGTGGAATTGATACTGTACAGAAGAAAGCTTAAACACCAATGTATATGGTCTAGTGTAAATAGTTGTGCATAGTAGCATGCTACTTGGGTTGTAAATGGTGTAAATAGTCCTTTTAGATAATCCAGTCCAATAGATGTAAATATGGGCTTGTACATGGAGCAGACAGTATTTTTAGATGATGAAATTGAATAGAAAAGGCGTAATGTTTGCATATAATTATAGGAAAAAGTTTCTCTGTGAGTTTCTAAGTAAAGTAAGCAAGTAAAGTGTATATATTCTTTGATTTAGTCTAAGGTGATTCTAAGCTGCAAATGATTTATGTGGAAAGACATTTTTACTTGCTTACTTTACACTTAAGATACCTTTGAAGGTTTTTTTATTTTATTTTATTTTATCATTATTGTAAGGAGAAAAAAAATGTCCGTTTGCATACCAAGAGCATTTCATTTTCCCTTGTTCTTGAATCTCCCAAAAGTTTGCTCCCTTGTTCTTGAAGCTTTCTATCCCTATCCAATAGAATATATATCATGAACTAGTGGAAAGCTAAGCATTAGAGAGAAGCATCTTGGCCTCTTACACACTAGCCAAATTCAGATAATTCTCTTTCCCATATGAGAGATACTTGCAAGTCATCCAATCAGCAGCTATTTCTGTGAATGACAGCAGAACGGCTTGCATGCTCTATAGTTTAAGTGATCTTGCTCAAATCTTTTTAGGACTCAAATGAAAAGCTAGTTTTTTTTTGTCTTCAGAAAAGTTTTTTTATTTTTTTATTTTTTTTATTTATTTTTTATTTTTATAAATGATCCAGAGATAGTTTTTGGCTGAAAAGCTTCTTTGTAAAATTAAAGACACCAAACCACCGTGAATGCACAAGAATGTCATATTACACTCTTCTGTCTCCGAATAGATAAATAAAGCAACCTAGAGACCAAACGGATAGATAAATTTTCTAAAAAATAAAAATAAAAATTCCATTAGTGCAAGTAAAATCAAAAGAAGCCACTGTGGAGATAAGGGTATGCTGCTGTAGATGGCACTTGATCTGAAAGAAAAACCAGCTTTTATCAATCAACATTCAACAGTCACCACACAAATATGCATAAATGAGAGAAGAAACACAGCTTAAACTTCACTTGTACATAGATTAATTAACAAGATACCCTTTGAATCATCAACAAGTAGTCCAGCAATCCCTTTCTCCTCACCATGTCCAACGATGCTTCATCTAACACAACCAAAAAGCAAACGTTAGCCACGTGATTCAAAATTTCAAATCAACAATAAGAAATAATAACAGGATCTACAGTATGCACCACCACTTTGCACTTTCCAATTACACATCACGATAAATAATAATAATAATCAACAAGCAAATCAAATCAAATCAATCAACCCAGCAACACAATTAAATCAGCTTATTAATAAAATTAAAATAAAAATAAAAAATTGACCTCCACTTCTAAAAATAAATGAGATTACGTCATAAATCACACTCAACTGACTCACTAAAGCATTAATAGAAAACTAAGAACAATAAAAAAATAAGTAACATAGTTCATTCTTCAATCTAAATTCTAAAGTAAAGTCAACCGGGAAAAAAAAGGCATGTAGGGTAATTACTTACATCATCTGATCCACTATTTATAAAGTTTAAAATTTGTTCACTCTACTCTTAATACTGGAACAAAGAACAAATAACCACAATTGATGAAAGGTGAAGTGGGAAATTTGGCAGTTAGAATAAGCCGTGCTCTAATCTCAGCCTCAAACCCAACCACCCGTTCATGGAATCCATCACGGGAACACACTCTCCACAACCTTGGTTGCCGCCACTTTCTGACCCCATCACTTGTAGCCACAGTCATAGACCCATACCTTCTCGCCCACCACTCTCTTGCCCTTGGCTTCTTCAATTGGGCCTCTCAGCAACCCAACTTCACTCACACTCCCACCACCTTTCACTCCATCCTCAAATCTCTCTCCCACACTACTCACCACCACTCCAACAATAATGCCATTTATTCCCTTCTCAAACAAGCCAAAGCTCTCAACTTTACCATCCACCCTTCACTTTTAAGCTCCATAATATCTTCCTACATTGCTGCCAACAAAACCCAGAAAGCCTTTTTGTGTTTACAACAGTGTTGCTTCTCTCAGCAGTGAGATTGGGAGCCACACTTGTAACTCCCTTTTGGCTGCTCTTGCTTCTGATGGGTGTTTAGATAGTGCCCACAAGGTGTTTGAGGGAATGTCTGTTAGAGGTGTACCTTTTAGCACACTTGGTTTTGGGGTTTTTGTGTGGAGGGTTTGTAAGGAGGGTGAGTTGGAGAGAGTTTTGAGAGTGTTGGATGCTGTTAGGGAATGTCATTCTGGGATTGATGGGTCTGTTGTGGCGGTTTTGATTGTCCATGGGTTGTGTCGCGCTTCTAAGGTGTCGGAGGCTTTATGGATGTTGGGGGAGCTGAGGAATAGGGGTTGGAAACCTGATTTCGTGGCTTATCGGGTTGTTGCGGTGGCATTTCGGGAGATGCAAAATGTGGCTGATGAGGTTAAGGTTTTGAAGATGAAGAGGAAGTTGGGGGTGGCGCCGAGAATCGGTGATTACAGGGAGATGATACTTGGGTTGGTTTCGGAGAGGCGGATTAATGAAGCGAAAGAACTTGGGGAGATAATTGTTGAAGGTAATTTTCCCGTTGAGGATGATGTTCTCAATGTGTTGATAGGATCAGTGTCAAGCATTGATCCTGGTGCAGCAATTATGTTTTTCAATTTCATGGTTCAAAAAGAGAGGTTTCCTACTTTCTCAACTGTGAGCAATTTGAGTAGGAACCTGTGCAGGCATGGCAAGGTTGATGAATTATTGGAGGTGTTTCATGTTTTAAATTCTCAAGACTACTTCAAAGATGTGGAGGGTTACAATGTGGCGGTGTCGTTCTTGTGCAAGGCGGGGAGAGTGAAAGAAGGCTATGCTGTTCTCCAGGAAATGAGGAAGAAAGGATTCATCCCCAATGTTGAGTCCTATAACTATGTGATGGAGGCATGTTGTAAGGAGGACCTATTGCGTCCTGCAAGGAAGCTTTGGGATGAGATGTTTTCATGTGGTTGTTGTGGGAACTTGAAAACATACAACATTCTCATAAGAAAGTTTGCTGAAGTGGGAAAAGCTGAAGAAGCTCAGATGTTGTTTCACCACATGTTGGACAAAGGGGTAACACCTGATGTTACAAGTTACACACTTCTTCTAGAAGGGCTTTGCCAAGAAGACAAGCTTGAAGCAGCTTTTAAGCTCTATAACATGTCCTTCAAACAGGACATAAACCTTGCAAGAGACATATTGAGCTCATTTATATTATCACTCTGCAGGAAAGGTATTATCCAATTAATTACACAAAAAATAGAAATGTTGTATTGGAGAGAATAACTTTTAAACTTTTAAGGAATTAAATACGCAAATTTCAATACAACATTTCTATTTTTGATTTCTTAACATGTACAAGGTTGTACAAGTTAAAAAATTGTATTTGTAACTTAAATATGTTGCATGATACAATGTTTTGTACATTATTAAATGCTTGGCTTGTTATCTTGCTGCTTCATGTCTCAATTTAGCATATTGTCATATTGTATGTTTTCCATTCAATGCAGGACATCGTTTGGCTGCTTGCAAGTTACTTTGTGATCTCAATCATGATATAGGACGTGCAGAATCCCATGTAATTTTGTTGAAATGTTTGGCAGATGCAAAAGAGATTCCAATTGCCATTGAGCACTTGAAGTGGGTTCAGGAAAAGTCACCTTCAATGTTACAAGATATATGTAATGGACTTTTAGCTTCTCTTTCTTCTGCTACATGCCCGGAGCCAATGTTCCAGTTTCTTCAAAGAATACAAGATGTGTTTGATTTCCCATATAACAGTACTTTGAAGGAATATATGCTACAGATGATTCCTTTGTGAGAAGGCTATCGGATTTGAGTGCCCTTTGATACGTGTACGGCTATTTAGTTAACAAAACCTTCAATATGTAAGTGCATACAAGCTTTTTGAAGTGAATTTATACTCAGAATCAATTTATTGAAATACTATAATAATGATGACTAGTTATTTTTTACCTTATCTTTTTATTTATTTAATAAGAACAGTCAAGTTTCTCTTGTCATTAAAATTTAGGGTAAATGCCCATTTTGGTCCCTGACAAAAAGTGCGGAGGCCATTTCAGTCACTGACAAAAAAAAAAAAAAAACTACTCCGTTAGTCCCTGACAATTATTAACATGGGATAAGTTAGTCCCTACATTGACTTCCGTTACCCATCCTCCGTTAAGTTGATGACATGGCCGTTAACGGCTCCCAGCTGTCCGTTATGTTGCCTATGTGGATTTAATTTTTTTTTTCAATTTTTAAATGCTTCAAAGGGACAAGATCTGCCATTTCTCTTTTTTCCTCCATCTCTTCTCCGCCTTCTCGTTTTCAATCTGATAGAAGAAGAACACCACCACAAACCACTTTCTTCTCAGTATGAGAACCATGATGCAGGAGTCCTAACTTTTCCTTTCATCTTCTTGTTCCCTCCATTCCAACAATATTCATCAACTCACTTCCATCACCATTTCCTTTTCACATTTCTCCCTATACCAAATAGTTCAAGTCAATAAACCAGAGGTACTTTTCACCACTTCCCTTACTCATTATCATCATCCTCATAGA
This sequence comes from Echinosophora koreensis, assembly GCA_035048595.1. Classification (NCBI taxonomy): domain Eukaryota; kingdom Viridiplantae; phylum Streptophyta; class Magnoliopsida; order Fabales; family Fabaceae; genus Echinosophora; species Echinosophora koreensis. The sequence continues at coordinate 900,483 of JAPCYP010000047.1, read as the reverse complement.
CCCATGAATCACCATGAATCATATACCATGTAAGCTCCATTCATCAACATATCTCTTCAACCATTTTCCCCATCTAAGCTTCACAACAACAAAAAAGAAAGACAGATCAGAACCTGAGTCCTCGTCGCACGCCTCGCCGCCTCCGCCTCCACGTCCAAGTCCCTTCACCTTTGTTGCAACCGATTTCTACAATCGATTCCAACATTCAACTTCGATGCGTGCGGCGGCGGCAGACTCGAGCTCCGAGATGGAGTTCTCATGGCAGAGGAGGATATAGGATTCGTTGGAGAGGTGAAGGGCGAGTGGGCGAGGAGGGCCAAGGGGAGGAAGTCGAGTGGAAGGGGAGGAAGTCAAGTGGAGGGAGGGTGGGTGCTGGAGTGGAGGTGGAGGAAGAAAGGGGTGGTGGGGAGGGTTACAGAAACCCTAGATCCCCCTTTTTTTTTGGCTTAATGACAAAAAATGCAGAGACCATTTCAGTCCCTGAGAAATTCCACTTTGGAAGATTAAAAAATTGAAAAATAAATTAAAATCCAACTGGGCAGAGATAACAGCTAGGTAGGAAGATTTAACGGCCACGTCGTCCAAGTAACGGATGCTGGCTAACGGAAGTCAACGTAGGGACTAACCTGTCCCACGTTAGTAATTGTCAGAGACTAACAGAGTAGTTTTTTTTTTTTTTAGGGACTGAAATGACCTCTACACTTTTTGTCAGGGACCAAAATGGGCCTTTACCCTAAAATTTATGTTAGTATTACTTGATAAAACTGAATTTTGGACTGAATTGCTTAAGAGATCAACTCTCAGCCTTTTTGAATTCCTTAATGTCAAGGATTTTATTTTATTTTATTGACAAAGTTCACACAAACAAACAACAATCAATCTCCGTGTTTTGACCACTCACGAACACACACATACACACACAACAACCAATCTTCGTGTTTTGACCACTCATGAAACCATGCATATATATGTGTGTGAGCGTGCGCGCGTGTGCGCGCGTATTTCTCGTGGATATATTGGCAATCAATCTCTGTGTTTTGACCACTCGTGAAAGATTGGATTGGAGGCAAAGTGTAGGGCTATTCGATTATCACAAATAAGAATAAAGACCCGGTTTTGCAGAACTTCAACATTGAAAGGAGTTGTTCTCATGTTCATGGCACGATTCTCTGTCTCTACACTTGATCTAGTAACAACATTTTCTTCTTGCTTTTCCATGCAATAAGATTGCCACCAATGAGGACACAATAACTTGAAGTTGATTGTCTATCACTTGGGCAACCAGCCCAATAAACAACTATATAGGAAAGGATATCAGTATGACCTCTATTCCGATAGATTAACCCTCTTCCAGAATACCCTTTAATGTACCTCAAGATCCAAACTATAACATCCCAATGATTGTCACAAAGTGAATTAAGGAATTAACTAACAACTCTTATTGCAAAAGATATGTTTGGTCCAGTCATTTAAGATAATTCATCTTCCCCGCCAGTCTTTGGCATCTTCCCGGGTCTGGATAGGGCTCAACCTAACTTTGCTGAAGTTTGACATTTGGATCCATAGGAGTATAAATAGGCTTACAATCTAACATTCCAGTTTCCTCCAAGATGTCAAGAGCATACTTCCTTTGAGGAAGGTGATACTTGTCCTTGATTAAGCTACCTCACTTCCAAGAAAGTAGCGCAATCGTCTCGAGTTTAATTTTAATTAAGCTGGTTTTATTAAGTTGGATTTATCAGTCGAGGGCATAATGAGATTTTTGGCTAAAAGTCCCTTTCTGGTACATGAGCACGCCCGTGCTCATTAGCCAGCACGCCCGTGCTTAAAATCAGAAGCATGTTTCTGATTTTAAGTTGAGCACGACCGTGCTCAACAGGGAGCACGCCCGTGCTCAACAGGGAGCACGCCCGTGCTCAATGCGTGGACTGCGTCTCGGTGACGCTAAGTGGAGCACGACCGTGCTCAGGTCCGAACATTATATATGAGAACAGAACTCGAGGGTTTAACGTATAACCCTACTTTTTGAGTTGCAGCAGCTTGAGTTGCAGCCAGAGCACGTTTCCACTCTGTTTCCCCTTCGTTCATCATCGTTGTGGATTATTGGAAACAGTTTAGGGAGCCTAGTGGTTCTACTTTGGTCTGGAGGTAATGGTTTCGCTTCCCCATTGATTTCCCTCTTTGTTTTGATTGGGAAACTAATCTGTTTGCGATCTATTGTCTAAGGTTCCTTGGGTTAAGCCGTTTGGGAAGGAACCGGTTGCAGTTAGGAGCATACGTTGGTTGATAGAGCTACCTTCAATCTAGGTATGGGGAGAAGGGTAGTGTTTTCATAGGCTTGGGTTTAGGGTAAAGTAAAGGGGTTCCCATAACCCCGTTTTTAATATTCGTTGTTGTATGATTAAATGTCTGAGATGATGATGCATGTTTGACTACTATATGATGATATGTATATGTTCTATATTCTGGAAAAGAATGTTTATGTTGAATGTGAGCATGATGTTGATGTGTTAATCATTGTTATTAACATGAGATGGTTGCTGATGTTGCTGGCTGCATAGTTGATGCTATGAATGTTGAGTTATTGTTGTTTAATCCTTAAAAACGTGTTAAAAGTGAATTAGGATATTTAAAGGATTAAAACCCTAAAAATAATTGTTAAGTTTCAGCCTCTGTTCCTGCCCAGAACAGCATTGTCGTGCGATGCGCACGACCGTGCTGAACAGCGTGCTCCCAGTTGAATTCTGGGTAAATGGCCGCGCTGTTCAGCACGGCTGTGCAGGACGAAGAGCATGACTGTGCTGCTGAGCACGACCGTGCTTCACTTAAAGGGGAGCACGCCTCTCATGTGTTTAAGCACGACCGTGCTGGGTTACGAGCACGACCGTGCTCAACCCTCTTGGACATAATAGAATTAAAGGACTCTAAGGGGTTTTAAACCCCATTTCCCAATGATGATTAATTGATTAGACAATTTGGTTGTTGTTACTAAAGATAATTAAAGATGATGAGATGGTGAGGTATTAAGCTGATAATTCGATACCCTTTTGGGTGCCGCAAGTCGATGAGCTGTGCCTTGGTGCTTTTTGGCCAAGGAGGCTTTGACCCCGCAGTTTGGGTCTAAGGTGTGTTGTTGTACCTTGGTGGCCGAGAGTCTGCCCCAGGTACTACGGTTGATTCCGCTTAAGTCCTCAGGTAGATTCCGCGAGGCAAGTTGTTGTGGTTGATTCCGCTGTTATCTTCGGTCAATTTCGTTGGAGTTATGGAGGTGGTGTTGCCGTTGTTGTTGTGTTGCATACGCATTCCATCGGAGATGTTGTTTAGGGATGTTTGACATAGAGGAGGTCATCCTAGAGTACGGTGATTTAGCCATCCACGGTTGGAGTAGATTCTCCTAGCGCCCTCGTGACGAGGCATTCGTTGGTTATGCGTTGGCTATCCAAGGAGTAGATTCTCCGGCGTTGAGTAGATTCTCAATGTGGATATTTAACTCCGAAGTCCTTCACCCCAAGATTAGTGGATCCACATGCATTGATGGTTTAGCGGAGTAGGATTGCATCGCACTGCATAACACATGATTATTATGATGATGATGACATTGTTGAGATGTGTTTATGCTAGTTGTTTTATATCGTTGTTAACTTACTTCCTACTTCCTTGCTGTATATGATTACATGAACTTACTCCCCATGTTTGTTTGTGTTTAGCCTGATCGGCATTTTGCAGAGGATGACGAGCAGCCCGGAGAGGAGTGACTCTGAGGAGCCACCACTCATAGTTAGGGCTTATGTTTATGTTTTGTTAGTTTACAGTTGTAATTCCGTGGATGTTTATTCCGGAACGGTTATACCAGCTCTGTAGGTGACATCGGGGTTGGAGTATACTCATTTGCTATTATGTTTTATTGTTTTAAACCTATTATATTTTCCGCGTTAAGAACTGGTTCATGTGGGACTTTTCTACCCATGGATAAATGTTTTATTTATTTCAGTAAAATGCCTGTTTTCTTTTAATTGTTTTTATATTAAATGGTTTATAACATGCGGGGTAGAAGGGTGTCACATTTAGTGGTATCAGAGCAGTTCGGCCCTGTCCGGACGTGGTATGAGTCTGTTGTGAGTCTGTTATGTGACTCTTGTGTGAATTGTCTATACTTGTATAGATAATGATGCTTTAAGTTAGTTGCCTGTTGCTTTTACTAGCTACGTTTCTGTATTAAAAGTTGTTCTGGGCATGTACAGGAACTAATGGCTGGTAGAGGGCGAAATGATCAGGCGATCGCTGACGCATTGGCACTTCTGGCCAATGCCATCGGGCAGGTCAACCCTAACAACGGTGGGCCAGCTGAGTTCTAGGGATTGGATAAGTTCCAGAGGAACAACCCTCCGTCGTTCAAGGGAGCGTACGACCCAGAGGGAGCATTGTTGTGGCTGGGGAGACGGAGAAGATCTTCTGTGCGATGGACTGCAATGATTAGCAGAGGCTCATCTTCGCCACCTTCATGTTGACTGAGGAGGCGGAGCATTGGTGGGATAACTACAGGCAAAGGATGCAGGCTGAGGGCACAGCAATTACATGGGCTGTGTTCCGGCAGAGGTTTCTGGAGAAGTATTTTCCAGCAGATATCAGAGACAAGAAAGAGATGGAGTTCTTGTCTCTGAGGCAGGGGTCACTATCAGTTGGTGACTATGTGGCCAAGTTTGAGGAGCTGGCTAGGTACTACACTCCTTACCATCATGAGACAGACGACCGCTCCAAGTGTGTGAAATTTGAAGCGGGACTCTGGCCTGAGATCAAACAGGCCATCAGTTATCAGGAGATCCGAGTTTTTCCGATTCTAGTCAACAAGTGTTGGATTTACGAGGATGCTAGTCAGTTCAGAGCTGCCAGTGCCAGAGGATCGGACAATCAGAGTGGCAAGAGGACTGATCAGAGGGATAAGGGCAAGCAGCGGTATGACCCGACGGGCAAGGACTTCAAGCAGAGAGGCAGGAAGCCCCAGTTTCAGCAGAATAGCTTCAGAGGTGGGTTTTCTGATGCCCCTAGGGCTATGAGATGTGGGAAGTGTGGAGCACAGGACCACTATTCGTCTTAGTGCAAGGAAGCACAAGTCATCTGCTTCAAATGTGGCAAACTAGGACACATCAGTCGCGAGTGTGATGGAGCTAAGGCCGAGCCTCCCAGCGCTAGCAAAAATCAGAAGTCTCAGGCAAACAGACTGAAGACCACTGGGAGAGTCTTTACTCTTAGTGGAGCCAAAGCCTCCGAGTCTGATGACTTGATCCAAGGTACGTGTTTCATTGATGGAACTCGATTAACTGTATTGTATGATTCGGGTGCTACTCACTCGTTTATATCACATGATAGGGTCAAGAGTCTTAATTTGCCTGTTACTTTCCTTGAGTATGATTTGTTGGTTTCTACACCTACAAATAAACCTGTTTCCACTTCTTATGCATGCAAGAACTGTCATATTGTTATAAATGATAAAACTTTTGTTGCCGATCTTGTATGCTTACCTTTGAAAGACCTGGACATTATTCTGGGTATGGACTGGTTATCTTCCAACCATGTCCTTCTGAACTGTTTTGACAAAACCTTGATTTTTGGAACTCCAAAGTAGTCTAAGAATCCGGACCTTCTTTCTGCCAGCCAAGTACGAGCTTCGATGAGAGACGAAGCCCAAGTGTACATGATGTTAGCTTTCCTCGATGTAGAGAGCAGCCCTCCTGATGTCGCCAGCTTGCCTGTTGTGCGAGAATTTGCTAAAGTGTTTCCGGGGGATGTTTATAACTTACCCCCAGAGAGAGATGTTGAGTTTACCATAGACTTAGTGCCTGGCACCGGGCCAATCTCCATAGCACCCTATAGGATGTCTCCTCTAGAGCTAGCTAAGTTGAAGGAACAGTTAGAGGACCTGATGAAGAAGTAGTTCATTAGGCCGAGTGTGTCTCCGTGAGGAGTACCTGTGTTGTTGGTGAAGAAGAAGGATGGTAGTATGAGGTTGTGTGTCGACTTTCGCAACTCAACAAGGTGACCATAAAGAGTCGGTATCCCCTCCCTAGGATTGATGATCTTACGGACCAGTTGATGGGCGCTTGCTTCAATGATAGATTTGAGGTCAGGATACCATCAGATTTGGGTTAAGTCTGAGGACATCCCGAAGACAGCGTTTAGGACGTGATATGGTCATTATGAGTACTTGGTTATGCCCTTTGGTGTGACCAATGCTCCTGCGGTCTTCATGGACTACATGAACAAGACCTTTCACCCTTACTTGGATAAGTTTGTGGTGGTGTTTATAGATGACATCTTAGTGTACTCCAAGAGTAAGGAGGAACATGAGGAACACCTGAGGGTTGTCTTGCAGACCCTTAAGGAAAAGCAGTTGTACGCTAAGTTGTCAAAGTGTGAGTTCTGGTTAGAGGAAGTGAGCTTCTTAGGACATGTCATCTCTAAGGGTGACATAGCAGTGGACCCAGCTAAAGTAGAGACGGTGCTCCAGTGGGAAGCGCCAAAGTCTGTAACCGAGATTAGGAGTTTCTTGGGGTTAGCCGGGTATTATAGGTGGTTTATATAAGGTTTCTCTAAAATAGCTTTACCCTTAACCCGTCTCACCAAGAAGGGACAGTTGTTTGTGTGGGACTCTAAGTGTGAAGAGAGTTTCCAAACCCTTAAGAATAGGTTGACATCAGCACCAGTATTAGTTTTGCCAGATCCTAGTGAACCCTTCGTAGTTTACTGCGATGCTTCTAAGCAAGGGTTAGGTGGTGTGCTGATGCAGAATGGTAAGGTAGTTGCTTACGTTTCTAGGCAGTTGAAAACCCATGAGAAGAACTACCCTACCCATGACCTAGAGTTAGGAGCTATGGTATTTGCCTTAAAGATCTGGAGGCATTACTTGTATGGAGCGAGGTTCGAGGTTTTTAGCGTGTGAGTTACGACAAATCACGCTAAAACGACTCGTGTTTGTTAGAGGAGACAGTTGTCAATCCATAAAGCACCCATGTATGTTTCAACTGTCAGTACAAGTAAATTGATGCCTTCAGTCACACACAACCAACATCTAACACCATGCCAGTACAATTATTTATTTTCCTTTAATATTATAATGGACAGAAATCTTCTTTCCCAGTTTTACTAAATAACACTGTTATTTATTTGTAGATTTCTCTGCCAAATTAAATAAAGAGATAGACAAATCTCCATGCCACTAACTTGCACTATCAAAGATTATGCTTAAATAATTTTTCCTACCATCATCCGATGGGTGAACCAACCGGACTCTGCTGCACGTATGGCTAAAGCCGGCCACGGGTTATGTCAAGAATAATGAAGATGCTGCTATATATGGAACGCAGAACAAAACTGGGATCGGCATAGCCATGCATGATGACCAGGTTTCTTCATAGCAGCTAAATCTTGTTTCCCTTTCTACGGGCTTCCATACATATGTCGGATAAGGGCTAGCCATTCTTATGGAAATCGAATGGCCTCAGACTTTTAACATGGTCTTTTTGGAGCAGGAATCAAATTTGCAAAAGATAGGATCAACAATAAAAACAAATATTATCTCTTCCATTGGACCATTCATTGTGGAATTTACAGAAGCTCTTTTTGTTTTTTTAGAAGGTCTTGCATTGAACCTGCTCACAATCTTGCTACGGTGACTACACTTTATGCTTCTTTTCATATTCTTGACATTATTGCTATTCAGATAAAATCAGTTTTTTTTTTTTTTGCTAAAATACAAAATATTGGATTTACTTGATAAACACAGACAGTGTAAAGATTTTTTTACACTGTCAACCAATTAGAAATTGATAAATCATTATAAATTTATGAGTCTTATCCTAACCACCTTAAAAGTCATTCAAACCATGGTTCAAGATTGGTAGACAGTGTAAACAACTTTACACTAACATTGTACAACAATTAAACTCAAAAAGTTTTGTGTCCACCTATCTTAATAAATTATATAAGATTTATTCACTAATATACTCAATATCAAAAAAAAATTATAAATAATTGACTATATTGGCTACATTATTTATATCATCGTAAAAAGTTCTCATTCTTATTTTTTAAATATATATTCGACTAATGCATGCTATATGTTTAGCCTATTAAGTTTTAATGTTAGTCATGGTTTTAATAGTCACTACATGAGTATATGGCAGCGGGGGTGGGGGGGGCGGCCCCCTTTGCCACCCCTAATTGCTAATCAAATGAAATAAATTTACTTTGGAAAAACAAAACAAAAAACTTATTTGTCTACCTTTCTTAATATAGTTATATGACCTTTATTCACTCAATTACTCAATTCGTTCTTTTTCTTTGGTGATTTTAGCTATTTGATTTAGTTTCAAAACAATGGGTATTTTATAAAACCAACATATATTGAATACCATTTTTTTTTATATATACCCTTATAATTGAATTGAATTGAAATACCTTCAGAATACACAAATGTGGTTGGAATTGTTAATGTACATCAATAACTACTAGAGTATGAACTAGATATAGTTCTAATTTGTAAATAATTAATGGTACGAATAAAGGTATTTTTGTACAAATATAAACATATTAATGATTTCTTAGACTATGTATAGAAATATTAAATTACCAAATAAAATTAAAACTGGGGGAGTATTCATTATCAAAATACTGTAACTGACTTAACTATATTTGTAACACCCCAATTTTTACTGTTCTTCAATATCGAAAAATATATATTATTTTATATTATTTTAATTGGAGTGATTAGTTATCTGGATGTTTATTTTATTTTGTTTGGTTGATGTAGTTTTACTACTCTTTTAATAAGTGCGTTAGTACTGACTTATTTCAGTGTATGCACACTTACTAGACAATAATTTACATTATTGTCACTATTATTACCAGTATAGAAAAATATTTTAAATAATTTGATTAAGAGTAAAGTATTTTCATATTTTTATTCTATTGCTGGTTCGGAATTAATCGAAGATTAATTTTGGACCGTTGATTTTCTTAGTTGATCAATTCAACTATCAATCTCTACTTTATTTCAAAATTTGAAAGTATATAATTGTCAACCATTATTTTTAGACCCATGGCTCAATATTATTTATTTATTTTTAGACTCAATCTCAAACACTCATTTTGTACCTAATCAAAAAGTAACTAAATGAAAAACCCAATCTCCCCCCTTTTCCCGTATTCTGTACGCAGCCCACTTTCTCATTTCTCCTTCTTTCTTTCCTTTTTCTCCTTCTTCCTCCTCACCTCATCTCTTCTCCTCTTCACTTCATTTTTCCTTCTCCTCCACCCTAGATCGCGCCGCCACCTTGAACCCCACCGGAATCGCGCTCGACTGCCGCATGGGAGGAGACGACGGCGCTGCTGTCTTACACGCGTCCTCAGCTGCGAAACGCGTCGCCGGAGCAGTGAAACGGAGCTGCCGCTGTTCAGTGTCGAACCGCCGTCGCCCCGCACCGGTAAGCGCCGTTAATAGTGGTTCCATCCTCTTGAGTACTAGATCTTCATTTCTCCTTTCTTTTATGCCTTCATTCACTTCTTTGGTCTTGGTTGATGTAGAACCACCACCAACCGCCGCGTCGCCGCTGTTCCGACGCCATTGTAGCCACCACAAGCTCATCTTCTTCCTTGGGTAAGTGTTTTACCCCTATTCTCTTCTAGATTGTAAAAGCCCCAAATTAATTTTTGAAACCCTAACCTTAAGATTTTGATTTCAGATTTCAATCTTGAAACTTAACCTTGTTTTAGTGCAATTAGGACTCCTAATTGATGACTTCTATGCTCAGTTTCATGATTCTTTAATTAAAATAAAGTATCCTCCAAATTTGTGTTATAAACCTTAAGTCCCAAATCTGTTTTCTTTGAAAATGGCTTTGCTCTTTGTGAAATTAAGTATTTAAATCAACTTAGAGTAAGTGTTTTGATTATGAATAATTGACTGTTAGATTTGTCTGATTGTTGAAAACTACTTTGACTCCCTCTTCGGGATGTCGTTGTGGTTGTGGTTTGACTTGGGGAAAGGAAACAGATTCTATTTTGTTCGGGAGTTGACAGGAGCTATGTAGAGGAAACGGGAATGTCGAGTTGGGGTTTGAAACTTGAGCAGCTTCGTGGTGAAGGAAGCTGACTGTTAAATGCGTCAAGGAGAAGATCCTTTCTGGTCTTCAAAGGTAAAGGGAGTAAGCCTGAGGAGTTATTAGCCGTTATATATTTAATGTTATGAACTGCATGTAATAATTAATAATATGTGGAATGACTGTGAATAATATATACATATATGTGTTATGTAATATTGAGATCTGAAATTATATGGTTATTGATGAATATGTATATATATATATATGATCAATTATGTTGATGAATATTTTGAGGCTGGTTGAAGCATGGCTTATAAAGGAGAAACCTTGTTTTATAAAAAAATATACGAACATAGAAAAGTGGAAGGACATGATTTTTGGCTTTCTTTGGAAAGTGGAAAGGAAACAGAAAAGGACTAGATTTCTGTGCTGAGGTTTCAGACTGGATTCTGATTACAGTGAAGCCGGACTAGCTTCCTCCTGTTAAGGACCTAGAATTCCGAGACGTCGGACTAGTGTCTGTTGATTAAAAGATTTTTGAAAAAATCTTTAGAGAGTTCAAAAACTCAAATTGATATTAAAAGTCTAATATCTGAAAGATGATTTGGCAGACGTGCCATCGAGTTACAGTTTCACATAGGGTGAACTGACAAATTTGATAGTTTACGGACCAAAGGCATATTCTTGGGCTTTTGGGTCTTTAGGGACATTCGGGCTCGAACTCCCACGAAATGCTTGGGGCTTTGCAACCTCTTGTCGTGGAAATCGGGCTACCCTGCACGAAATGTACTCAATAGGGGACTATCAAATCTTATTAGGTGATACGCGAAATCCTAGAACAATTGGGGAAAGGACCCAGTGGAGAGGCCACCCAACGCGAAACAATTGTGTTATAGGAATTATCGCGGCCTATTATACTCGAAGAAGGGAAGTTAGGATCTCCGGAGATTGAGTTAGAAAGTGGATATTGAAGTGTTAACAGAAAACTTACAAACAAAAGCTTAATCCTAAACAATCTTATGATATGAATGTCATTATATTTATATGAGTTGTTACTTTGATATTTTAATGTTGTTTATGATGTTAAATATATGACTGCTATGTTTAAACTCATATATTGGTAACTCACCTTTGCAATACATCTGTGTGGTTTTGTGTCGTACTTTGGTATGTGACTGCAGGTGATACCGAGGTGTTCTCTGCCCTGAATCGGAGGTTTAGTCTCGACTCTTAACAAAGGTTGAGTAAATGGAATTACCATGGAGGTCTTTTCCAGTAAGAGTCTCATAGTACGACCAGCTTAGTCTATCGAGTTAAGTTTAGTTTTGGGGAAGTTTCGTATTTATTTGCATTAAGGCTCCAAGAGTCATTTATTGGATTACTGTTATATTTGCGAATATCTTTTAGAAATGACCAGTTTAGGTCTTTAAGATGTTGATAATGATAAGTATGTATAGTTATGGCTCGGAGAGCCTTTCTTTTGGATGAAAACATAAACATGTCAACAGGTGTTTTGTTTGGGAGGTTGGAATTACAGAGGAGACTCTGTCGAAATTTTTGTAAAAATTCTATATCTTTATTCAAGTATAATGTGATTTTATTTTTGTGACGTGTGTCTCACTTTTCCGAAGCATTCAGAAAGAACCTTTTTTTTTTTTTACACTTGAGTTTTCTGACTTAAAGTAAATTATTTTTCCGAAAGCAAAACCAGCAACTTTTATTTTTTCATTTTCATTTTCGAAAGGAGTTAGATATGTAACGCCCTAGGGGGGTGTTACATTAGTGGTATCAGAGCTGGTCGAGTCTTTCGGGAACCTTGGGGAATAGGTCTGTTATGTTTTTGTTGTGTGATCTCTGGTTGGATCTTGGTTGAATTGCTTCCCAGTCAAAGCAATGTATGTTGGATTTTAAGTATTTGATTTTCTTAATAGGTTTCCACTAGTTTTGTCTTTTGGGAAACAATGGTTTGTAGGTTGTGTTTTGGTCTACGTGTGACACATTCGGTTATCCTTTTTGGATTGTGTCAGACATTTTATAGACATTTTAATAGTATGCCTATTAAGGTAGATTTTCTAGGAATGTTCGTTGAGAATGTTCCAGGGTTATCGTTTGCGACAGGATTTTTCGGGAGTGTCCCTAGAAATGTTTAGTTTTGCTTGAGTAAAGGATATTGAGTTTTCAACCGATCTAGTTCCTAGATTTGGGTTGATCTCTATCACTTGGTGTAGGATGTCGCCTACAAAGTTAATCGAGTTAGACGACTCGATTCAACTGGAAGGTCTGTAGTCTTAGCAGTTGTTAAATCGAGTGTTTTCCGTAGAAAGCACCAAAGTTGTGTGATGGTACGAGACACCACGTGGATTTTTGACAACCCAACAAAATGACGATTATGAACAAGCATTCTCTGCCGTGCGTAGTTGATTTGATGGATCAATCGCGAGAAGTTGTTGTATACTCAAGGATCGACTTGAGGATGAGTTATCATTAGATTGAAGTAAGGACCTCTTAAAGAGTTTGCGTCGTTGACTCAGCTTATGAAGAAAGATCAGCTCTTCGTATGTCTGATAAATTGACTAAATTGTCTGTGATCGTGCTTGATTCAGGGTGATCATACTAAGTATGTCTGGAAAGACCTTTGTCGGAACTAGGCGAATCGATTTGAATTTTCAACTTTAGATGAGTGTCTTAGGATTAAGAAACTCTTCACTGTACTATTAGATTCTTATGAATTTGAAAGTCGACATTTGTTTCTCGAGCTCTATGGTTGTATTAGACAATCATAGCAATGAAGTTTGTACGTGTTGGACAAAATTCTTTGATTTTGATTTGAAATTTATCAGGACTCATAAATTGGTTATGCTAGTCCATAAATTTCCATGTATTCTAATTAATTTCATTGTTTGTGAGAAGTTGTACTAACACTTCTAAATAATCCTTATTGTATTATACATTGGAGTGGATTGATTTGAAAGTATCCATTGGTCTGGATGTTTTCACACTTCGTTGAAAGAATTTGTTATGACTATTTCTTAAAGTTGTAACGCAAATGACTTTTTGATAGTAGAAGTTTCTTGATGAAACTTAGTCTAATCGCTTTTACTTTTGGTAGAGGTGACCAAGTCTGATTTTTGGCCAGACTATTTTTCTTTTAAAAATCGTCGCTTTGTAAATTCTTTGTACCAAGAGTAAATCCTCTTGGGATAGGAACTATTCACCTTTGATTTCCTGAATCCGCTGGAAGTTCTTGTGAAAGGAGAAACTTTATTAGAGTCATGGTTGTAAACATGTATTAGCTATGCATTTTTACACTCACGAACCTAATTGAAGAATCTTTTTCCATATTGGAGGTTCCTGTATCTTTCCAATTGATAGAATTTGTTATGCTTTTATGAAAGTGAAATCAAGAAAATTTCTTTTCTTGAAAATTTCCTTTGGTAATATTTAAGATCATGCCTTATTGTGGTTCGAAAGGACTTGTCATCCTTGATCAACTTTACCCTACGTATTTTTCCAAACGTCATTGATGTGTGACCTATCTCATGAGTCATGAGGATGGGTATTGATTCATATCAGGATGTCAGAGTTAGTCGAGTACAGTGAAAAAGAGGTAATGCGAAAAATTGAGAACTCCCTTGTTAAGATGTTGGCGTCGTCATGAATTTTCGTTACGAGTTTACCAAAAACCTCTTAGAGTCTTGCTTGAATTTAAGTGATCGTGGACCGACTGACAAAGTCGACACCCTTCCTACCTGTCAAGATTCACTAGGCAATGGAGAGGCTAACCGAAATATGTATCAGAGGACTGATCAGACTCCATTGAGTATCTTCAAGTATCGTTTCAAATGAAGACCAGAAGTTTACCAACGTTTATTGGTAAAGTCCTCTCTAAGTGTTGAGGACCAAGTTGAGGCTAAGCCCAACGGATCATCCTGAACTCGAGTGAGTGAGCGAGAAAAATGATATGACTTTATGAATTTGATTTGGGAGTAAGTGTAGTATTTAACTACGATAATCTCTTTAGCCCGATGGACAGGAAGTGACGGAAGTTATGTTGAGGTATAGTTGTGACCAGTAAGATGTGAATCCTTAAGATCAATAACAGTAAGTGAGGAGCAGAATACCGTTAAAAGAACAGGGTAATGATTAATGTCTGTAGTTGAGATTTGTGTATGAGTTTGGAGATTTACAGGAAAGTGTCGATAGTAGTTTTCCCTAAGCTGAACGGGAATAGTAAAGAGGAGTTCTGAAGTGAAACTGAGTTGTTAGAAAAGTTCAAGAGTTATGATTTTGGATAATTCAAACTGAAGTGATTCCTTTTGGTTGTAGTTGCATGAAGGAGTGTGATCATATTCTTTATTAAGATTGAAATGTGATTATGATATGATATGGAGTGATAGAATATGTTCAAAGGAAACAAAGACTATAATGGGATATCTTGAATAGGAACTGATTTGTGTGTTGTGAACAAAATGTGAATAGTAATTTCACTTAAGTGAATTCGAGCGAGAGGGATAAGCTCTTGTGAAAATTAAGTTTCCGAAGAAATTCAAAATTGATGGATTAGATAATCTTACCTTGCTTGGTGTATTTTAATTTCAGTTTATCTTGAGAAGTATTATGATGTTTTGATTGGAGACTCGCAATATGTAATTTTGATATAAATTGGGAAAGTAGACTATGTTCAAAGGGGCAAAGACTACGATTAAATACCGTGAGTAGGAAGTTGGGGTATGTTGTGGTAAAGTTAGTGTTGAACTTGGTGCTGACTGTGAAAGTTAGATGTTGAAGAAGGTTTTCTAATGGACCAGTACTGAGGCCAGAAGTGATGAATTTTTTATTTTGTCTTTTGAGTGTGATAGACTAAGGTGAAATGTCAAGAGTAATGGAAATAATGTAGTGATGGGTAGTTTCGAGGATAAATAAAACGACGTAAGAATTGATTATATTATGAAGTTAGCAATAAGAGGAATAAAGCGACTGGAAATACAACATAGAATCTTGGATGGAAACTGATGTGTGCTGTGAAAGAAGTGGGGATCTTAGTCTAAATTTTGGTGTTAACAGTAAGAGTTAAGGATGCAGAGGGAAAATTTTCTAATGGACTAGTACTAAAGGAAGAAGAGATTAAGTTTTGAGTATACTTTTATGTGTGGAAGATTAAGATAAAATTGTTGAAGATAGGAAGTATGGATTGAGGATGAGGGATTAAAATTTTGAGGATCAATATCATGAAGAATAAGTATGGAATGTGTTATTAAGTTACAATACGGGAAGTACAATGTAGGATCTTGGGATTAAGATGCAATTATAAGATCCAATCTAGTTTCGAGTCAGGAAATTTCGAGGACGAAATTTTTTTTAAGTGGGGTAGTAATGTAACACCCCAATTTTTACTGTTCTTCAATATCGAAAAATATATATTATTTTATATTATTTTAATTGGAGTGATTAGTTATCTGGATGTTTATTTTATTTTGTTTGGTTGATGTAGTTTTACTACTCTTTTAATAAGTGCGTTAGTACTGACTTATTTCAGTGTATGCACACTTACTAGACAATAATTTACATTATTGTCACTATTATTACCAGTATAGAAAAATATTTTAAATAATTTGATTAAGAGTAAAGTATTTTCATATTTTTATTCTATTGCTGGTTCGGAATTAATCGAAGATTAATTTTGGACCGTTGATTTTCTTAGTTGATCAATTCAACTATCAATCTCTACTTTATTTCAAAATTTGAAAGTATATAATTGTCAACCATTATTTTTAGACCCATGGCTCAATATTATTTATTTATTTTTAGACTCAATCTCAAACACTCATTTTGTACCTAATCAAAAAGTAACTAAATGAAAAACCCAATCTCCCCCCTTTTCCCGTATTCTGTACGCAGCCCACTTTCTCATTTCTCCTTCTTTCTTTCCTTTTTCTCCTTCTTCCTCCTCACCTCATCTCTTCTCCTCTTCACTTCATTTTTCCTTCTCCTCCACCCTAGATCGCGCCGCCACCTTGAACCCCACCGGAATCGCGCTCGACTGCCGCATGGGAGGAGACGACGGCGCTGCTGTCTTACACGCGTCCTCAGCTGCGAAACGCGTCGCCGGAGCAGTGAAACGGAGCTGCCGCTGTTCAGTGTCGAACCGCCGTCGCCCCGCACCGGTAAGCGCCGTTAATAGTGGTTCCATCCTCTTGAGTACTAGATCTTCATTTCTCCTTTCTTTTATGCCTTCATTCACTTCTTTGGTCTTGGTTGATGTAGAACCACCACCAACCGCCGCGTCGCCGCTGTTCCGACGCCATTGTAGCCACCACAAGCTCATCTTCTTCCTTGGGTAAGTGTTTACCCCTATTCTCTTCTAGATTGTAAAAGCCCCAAATTAATTTTGAAACCCTAACCTTAAGATTTTGATTTCAGATTTCAATCTTGAAACTTAACCTTGTTTTAGTGCAATTAGGACTCCTAATTGATGACTTCTATGCTCAGTTTCATGATTCTTTAATTAAAATAAAGTATCCTCAAATTTGTGTTATAAACCTTAAGTCCCAAATCTGTTTTCTTTGAAAATGGCTTTGCTCTTTGTGAAATTAAGTATTTAAATCAACTTAGAGTAAGTGTTTGATTATGAATAATTGACTGTTAGATTTGTCTGATTGTTGAAAACTACTTTGACTCCCTCTTCGGGATGTCGTTGTGGTTGTGGTTGCCTTGGGGAAAGGAAACAGATTCTATTTTGTTCGGGAGTTGACAGGAGCTATGTAGAGGAAACGGGAATGTCGAGTTGGGGTTTGAAACTTGAGCAGCTTCGTGGTGAAGGAAGCTGACTGTTAAATGCGTCAAGGAGAAGATCCTTTCTGGTCTTCAAAGGTAAAGGGAGTAAGCCTGAGGAGTTATTAGCCGTTATATATTTAATGTTATGAACTGCATGTAATAATTAATAATATGTGGAATGACTGTGAATATATATATACATATATGTGTTATGTAATATTGAGATCTGAAATTATATGGTTATTTGATGAATATGTATATATATATATATGATCAATTATGTTGATGAATATTTTGAGGCTGGTTGAAGCATGGCTTATAAAGGAGAAACCTTGTTTTATAAAAAAATATACGAACATAGAAAAGTGGAAGACATGATTTTTGGCTTTCTTTGGAAAGTGGAAAGGAAACAGAAAAGGACTAGATTTCTGTGCTGAGGTTTCAGACTGGATTCTGATTACAGTGAAGCCGGACTAGCCTTCCTCCTGTTAAGGACCTAGAATTCCGAGACGTCGGACTAGTGTCTGTTGATAAAAGATTTTTGAAAAATCTTTAGAGAGTTCAAAACTCAAATTGATATTAAAAGTCTAATATCTGAAAGATGATTTGGCAGACGTGCCATCGAGTTACAGTTTCACATAGGGTGAACTGACAAATTTGATAGTTACGGACCAAAGGCATATTCTTGGGCTTTTGGGTCTTTAGGGACATTCGGGCTCGAACTCCACGAAATGCTTGGGGCTTTGCAACCTCTTGTCGTGGAAATCGGCTACCCTGCACGAAATGTACTCAATAGGGGACTATCAAATCTTATTTAGGTGATACGCGAAATCCTAGAACAATTGGGGAAAGGACCCAGTGGAGAGGCCACCCAACGCGAAACAATTGTGTTATAGGAATTATCGCGGCCTATTATACTCGAAGAAGGGAAGTTAGGATCTCCGGAGATTGAGTTAGAAAGTGGATATTGAAGTGTTAACAGAAAACTTACAAACAAAAGCTTAATCCTAAACAATCTTATGATATGAATGTCATTATATTTATATGAGTTGTTACTTTGATATTTTAATGTTGTTTATGATGTTAAATATATGACTGCTATGTTTAAACTCATATATTGGTAACTCACCTTTGCAATACATCTGTGTGGTTTTGTGTCGTACTTTGGTATGTGACTGCAGGTGATACCGAGGTGTTCTCTGCCCTGAATCGGAGGGTTTAGTCTCGACTCTTAACAAAGGTTGAGTAAATGGAATTACCATGGAGGTCTTTTCCAGTAAGAGTCTCATAGTACGACCAGCTTAGTCTATCGAGTTAAGTTTAGTTTTGGGGAAGTTTCGTATTTATTTGCATTAAGGCTCCAAGAGTCATTTATTGGATTACTGTTATATTTGCGAATATCTTTTAGAAATGACCAGTTTAGGTCTTTAAGATGTTGATAATGATAAGTATGTATAGTTATGGCTCGGAGAGCCTTTCTTTTGGATGAAAACATAAACATGTCAACAGGTGTTTTGTTTGGGAGGTTGGAATTACAGAGGAGACTCTGTCGAAATTTTTGTAAAAATTCTATATCTTTATTCAAGTATAATGTGATTTTATTTTTGTGACGTGTGTTTCACTTTTCCGAAGCATTCAGAAAGAACCTTTTTTTTTTTTACACTTGAGTTTTCTGACTTAAAGTAAATTATTTTTCCGAAAGCAAAACCAGCAACTTTTATTTTTTCATTTTCATTTTCGAAAGGAGTTAGATATGTAACGCCCTAGGGGGGTGTTACAATATTGGCTACAATAATTTTATTTTATATTTTATTCCAAACTCATCATCAAAATTAATTTCGTTATTTAATTATTTGTCAGGATGTTATTATTAACAACATTATTGGGTTCTTTATTTCATATGTTGTATTAGCCATAAAAATAATTCCTACTCCTTTGAACACATTTTTGTCGCTTCAACTCACTAATTAAACCAATTAGGAATAAAAAATTAATTTTCAACTGCCAATGTCAGGGGGGCGGCGCCATTCTTTAAAGCACCTGACAATTTGAGCAGGTAGCTAGTCATATGCACATATTACCCGGCCGGTTCCTTCACCTGAAATCCGCACCGTCCATTAAATAAAATATTATATCAATGGTTCATGTTTGTGGAGTACCGCTCCTCCGAGTTCTAAATGGAGCATTATAGAATTCGCCCCCGAAGTATAATTAATTACATCATTCTTCTTTTGTCCAAACTCCAAAGAGTTGTCGTGCACCCCACATTTTTGTGGGTGGTGATATGTAATCAATCAATCAATTACCTATATTTAATAAAATGTTCTCCTTTTTGCCACTTGTCAAGCTATCATTCATCATTTTCCCGCTTGATTGCTTTTTCCTCTAAAAGGATTTTTTGTTTTTATTATTAAATATACATACATCGTTATTCACTCATCAAAATAGTCGTCTCCTTCAACCTTCTTCCACCTACCCTCTTCTTTTCTCATAATTTCAAATTTTAAAATCACAGACTTCCACGTCTCTCTCCCGGTCTCTCTTACTTTCTCTTCTCCCTCATCCTCATCCTCATCCTCATACATTTTTTTCTCACTGCCTCTTCTCCCTCGCCCACGGCTGATTCAACTCTCTACTCCCTCACCCACACACTTCGTTTTCTTTTTTCCTTTTTTAGATTCACACTTTTTTTTAGAGAATCTGACACTTTTTTTCACCCATTCTCAACAACGACCTTGCCATGGTGGTGTCTTCTCACCTTTAATTTCCAATTTCTCTCCGACTTCACCCTTTCTCATATATATATATATATATATATATATTAGTTTGCATGTTGCGATCCCCCCCTCTAATTTTGCAGGTTGTGATTTTAATTTTTGCCCTTTCTCTATTGTTTGATGTTATTTTTATGATGGGTTTGATATGATAAGTCGCACATGATATTGATATTGTTCTGTTAAAATATTCATATGCTTCCTTTGCTCGATTCTTTTCTATAAGGTAGCTTGAGTTCTGAGGATGACTATGTGGTCTCTTGCCTTTGGATAACTATGGTTTGGCAAAGAAAATCATGCTTGCATTTCAGTTGATGATGGGAGTATGCTTCAACAAGGTAATGTATTTGCAATATTGAAGATTTGTCTTTTGTCTTTTGAGTTTCTATTATTTACAATATCTTTGCTTTAGTGACTTATGATCATAAGAATTTCATTGAATTTCATGTATCTGAAATCCAAATCGTGGGAGCCTTCATCATGTCTACTGATGAGAGCATTTTTTGGAGTCTTTAAATTAGTGCCAATTCTCATCTATGAATAAAACTACTTTCCCTAGAAAAGAGATTCTGTTAATTTAAAACTTGCACTAAAGAAGTTATGTTTATTACAGTTACAACCCAAAATGGGAAAATGGAGGTAGGATATATATCCAGAAATACTTTGCTTCACTTTATATCCAACTTTTGATCAAACTCAATAGAGTTAATTGATTCATGCACCTGACATCACTTACAGGCCGAATTAGAAGGCATGACTATTGCTGTTAAATTAGAACATTCTTTCCATTTTTATATATTGATGGCTTTTTAATTCTTTTATTGCATGCTTTCTGAGTAAAGGTTATAGAATTGTAGAAAAGATGCAGAAAGCAGCAATTGGAAATCTTAAACTATAAAGAAAGGAAAAAAATATGAGAGAGAGAAGAAAGGGTGCAACCCTATGTGCTTTAGCTTTATAAAATATAATCATAAACCTACCCGCTTTGTGTATTTCTGTACGTATAGCTTTGTTTAAGTGTCATTCTTTGCTCTTTCTCATTTCTTTATACTTTTTCTGTTTTCTATTTGGTTTTTGTTGATTTATAGTTAGTAAGCAAGCAGTTAATCAGATGGGTGGGTCTATGTTGGACTGCCGATTGGGTGTAAAATAGATCAAATATAGGATCCAGATTGGGTACAACCTTGAATTTGAGACTATTGGCTCCATGGGAAATTCATAATGCATTTGATGGTAGCAACGTAGAAGCTGCAGGTTACTCTATATTTTCTAAAATTGAAACCCGTTGATTTTGGCCATGTAGTTGTTTACAGGTAGTTGACCAATTTCAATGTTCACTACCTTACAACTCTTGGAGGCTTACACATCTCCATGAATTTATCAATCCTTAAGTGAATTGTTTGTGTCAGCTATTAGCAAATGAGGCATCTAAGACTGTTTTTGTCAGTTTTTGTCAATAGATATACTTTGGCTTTAATTCTGTTAGCTTGGATAGTCTCCATATTAAAGCCTGGTTATTTTTAATTTCAGAAATTTAGGCACATAATGTAGGAACTCCAATGAGCTACAAGTGTTGGTTCTATATTGTTCCTGGCAACTTTCAATTAGTAAGTTCCTATATTTCTTACTTAGCTACTTTGTTATCACATGAGAGGTTTGATTACTGTTGTTCTGTTTCAAAAGGTAGTAATGTTCTAGAGTTTTGATCTATTAGTAATTAGTAATGACATGACCAGTTTTTGACTACTGTGCTCAATTGTTGGCTAATGTTGCATGCACTATAACTAAATGAAGTATCTTCTTCTATCTACTATCTACCATTTTGAGCTGCAATATGAGTTAAGTTTAACATTCAATTTTCACCTGAAGATTTAATTATCTTTATCTATCTTCTATATTTTATGGTTTGGCTTCCTTTTTCTTTTTTTTTTTTTTTTGATTAGTTTCTTCTTCAAAAATACTATTGACCAAGTTTTAGCATATAGCATCTTTAGTATATTTGGATCTTCTGTAACTTCAAAAGACATGATCTTTGTTTATGGGTAGGTTTTGCCACTAATTTCCTTTGGTTTGCTCAGTTTCTATTCTCTAAAGAAATGGAGATGCACATTTTTAAGTTGTTTATATGCAATTTTTTTATGGTGTATGCATGACCGAATAATGTAAATTTTCCTGTATGGTGTAATTTTTCCTCTAATAGTGAGTGTATAATGCATTGGTATCATGAGACTTTCAATAGTCAAAGGCTTAGGACAAGTAGGAATAAGAACTCATAACTAGATAATGCATTGGGTATTACCCAGCTGGTAGTGCATTGGCTACAATTCTATATGATTGAACTACTAGAGGATTAGAGAATGATAAAGATGATATTCACATTTTTCCCATGTATTTCCTTACAGCTCACACTCTTGGAATTTTCTAGGACTCTTCATTTTTTCTCTCACTTTCAAGGCCAGCGATTTGCCTTGCTTTCAGCCTCTTTGCCGAATGTATGACATTCTTGCCTCTATTTATAGAAGCTCCTTGCATTATGAACATACTGCAAAACTCAGCTTTTGAACAATTATGCATGATGTGCATTGATGGCATCAATCCATCACCAGCATATTCTTTTAGGCCAGAAGGAAAATGTTCCGTCTTTCAATTTTTTTGATTCATGAAGTGGAAAATAATAGCATGTGTTACACATTGTGGTGGGGGTGATGCAGGAAACCGAAGGGAAGAAGTACATAAAAATTGTTCTGACAAAGCCATTTTCATTGGAAGGTGAATCAGATTCAGATCCGGGTTACAGAGCCCCTAATATCCTGCATCGCCTATTAACAGTGTGTTTGGAAAACCAAGGTACATAGCCAAAATCACGTCCATGATCCTGAAGCTACTCACAGTAGCTTTCGCTGAACGTGTGTTGATGGACAATTGAACGTGGATACAAACATGTACTAAGTCTACTCAAGAATGTGCGGCCAGGATCAGATCTCACACTCTAGGCAACTTCTCTTTTCATTTTTAGTCTTTTGCTTCTAACACCTAGGCCTACGGGATTCAAATCCATAAAATGCAACAGTACAAAATGCATATTACTTAAATAATGCATGCTGAAAGGTGAACATAAAAATGTCAAAGGTTAACTATTGGTTTTAATTAGTGTATTCATGCAATTGTGGGGGAGGGTTCCAATTTGTAACCTAATAGCTATGCTTGGTTGCAATAAATATATGCAGTGAAAAAAGATTAAGAAATAACGATGTATCTAAATACAATAATATCGGAGACTGAGACATACATTTTATTCGAGAGAGTGATTAAATTTAAATCTTCTACCTTGTGTGCAGCTCCCACCTCTGTTTAATTTCCCAAAGTCTCAACTTCAGTGTTATGGTGAATCATTGTACTGTACAGCTTCGGACTTGGTAAGCAGGTGCAACAGTGGGCAGAGTCCATTGGACAGGTTCACATCTGTGGTAGCATGTGTTGGAGATAATTCAAATTAGGTAATTAGTTAGTTTGTTATTGTTAGTTGGGTAGTTAGTGTAACAACTAAGAGTGAGTTAGTATGTGAGAGTAGTCTATATGAGTCTATAAATAGACTTAGTGCTATAGTGTAAATGTGTAGAGAAGAGAAGAGTAGAGAAATGAAGAGAAGTGAAAAAAGAAGTGTAGAAAAGTGAAAGTGTGTGTGAAGTGAATAAAATTTTTTTTTTAGAAGTATTTCTTCTATCTCTTTCTTCTTCCTCTCAATATTCTTTGTGTGTGTGCACCATAAGTGATAGTGAGTGCTTGTGTTCCAACATGGTATCAGAGCTACAAGATTAGGGACCTTTGAGGGTCTATCCATGGAGGCAGAAATTGAAGAGATTGTG
The DNA here is from genome assembly GCA_035048595.1 of Echinosophora koreensis. NCBI lineage: Eukaryota > Viridiplantae > Streptophyta > Magnoliopsida > Fabales > Fabaceae > Echinosophora > Echinosophora koreensis. Next base: position 876,972 of record JAPCYP010000047.1, on the reverse strand, counting down.
AGTGGGGATTTTTCAATCCCATTACCGGTTCTTGATAGCAAGAACTTCCATCAATGGGTAGTGAAGATGGAGAACATTTTCAATTTCTATGAGGTGTTTGAGGTGGTGCAAGAAGGTGTTCAAGATGAGGAAGATGGTGCTTCCAAAAAGAGAGACTACAAAGCTCTCTTGATTCTTCATCAATGTGTGGATGAAGGGATTCTTGAGAAGATTGTTGCTGCCAACACAGCCAAAGGAGCATGGGACATCTTGGACAAAGTCTATGGAGGTGATAAGAAAGATGAGTGCAAGAAGAAAGCAAAGAAGGGTGCAGATATAGAGAACACTGATTCTTCAGAGATTCAAGAATTGGAGTTGGGTTTACAGAGACCCATCGTTCCACTCCAACAACAAGCCCCACCAACTGAATTAGAAAAGGAAAATGGAAGCAGTGCATCAGAAGAATCAGGGAGTGCTTGTCACCCGCATACGGTGGAGTATGGTTCATCAGAGGCGGTGCCTGAGCTAGAGACAGATACCGAGGCTTGCTTGAAGGAAATATTGTGCAAGCATTTGCAATGGCTTGAACAACCATTGGAGGGGGAAAATAAATTGGAAGATTCTCATGTTATCAACTCTGAGGAAGAAACTGAGGATTATGTTAAAGTCCGATCTACAGATGAATCGTTATGCTCAGAATCCATAAAAGAGGAGGATCAAGAAGCTGAAAATGAGACTGGGTCATTCCATCAAACACTTTGTGAGCAACCTCTGTCCCAATCCAAAGGTCCTGCAAAGAAGATTGATCAAGATTTGAAATTTTCAGAAATGGATAATGAGAAGCCTATAGAGGAGTTGTCTGTCACAGTGTTGCCGGAGCCGCCGCCACCATTACTGCAGTCGCCGAGTTTGCTACCGGAGAAAATGCAGAAGGAGATGCGAGAGAAACTTCGCAAGAAGAGCAGTGAAGGAGGAGAAGATGCTTCTGTTGCAGCGGTGCAGGGTGTACCAGAGATGGCGGTCGAGACGGCGGTGCCTCGTTTTGAAGAAGCCGCCGCTGAAAAGAAGAAAAGTAAAGCAGTGAAGGATGGGAAGCTTGAAAGCAAGGTAGACATGGTGAGTGAAGAGAAAGGAGCAGGGGCGTTTCCATCAAATCTTGAGTGGAGAAGAAGCGAACGGATCCGGACCTGTTCTTCAGTGGGACTTTTTTGGTTTGAAGTTGAAAAGGAAACTCAACGAAAGGAAGAAGACGAAGTGTTATGCTTCTGGAAATGGAACAATTTCAGACAAGTTAAATTCATTTTGCGATTGATGATTTTCATCAATAGTTGCTGCAGCCTAGTGGTGAGGCGTTGGAGGATCTTAGATCAGGTCATGAGTTCGATTCTGGTTTTAGGAATGCTGATCGTTTTATTTTTGGTAAAATGGCTTCAAGTTTTCAAAACCAGAAAAACGTGCACAGGTGAGATTAGAACCATGGACTTCAGGGACGCAGTAAAGGAACCTCTAGTTGGAGACCACCAGGCTAGCACAACACAAGTGAAAGATGTTCTTTTTTGGAAATACATAAGTGTTGTAAAATTCTGGGATCCAGGTGGATGTGAAATTATTTCTATGGGGGTTACATCTTTGTGCTTCAAAGTATGGGATCCTGGAAAATTGTGTTTAGAGATGTATTAGCTTTTGTATTTTGTGTTTTTAGCTAATTTGAATTAAGGGGGTGTGTTGGAGATAATTCAAATTAGGTAATTAGTTAGTTTGTTATTGTTAGTTGGGTAGTTAGTGTAACAACTAAGAGTGAGTTAGTATGTGAGAGTAGTCTATATGAGTCTATAAATAGACTTAATGCTATAGTGTAAATGTGTAGAGAAGAGAAGAGTAGAGAAATGAAGAGAAGTGAAAAAAGAAGCGTAGAAAAGTGAAAGTATGTGTGAAGTGAATAAATTTTTTCTTTTAGAAGTATTTCTTTTATCTCTTTCTTCTTCCTCTCAATATTCTTTCTGTGTGTGTGCACCATAAGTGATAGTGAGTGCTTGTGTTCCAACAGCATGGAGCATATCTACCACACGCCCTACATCTTTTGGGTTTGCTCCATATAATCCCACTCTTGGGGAGACTCACCATGTTTCCAAGGGCAATCTCAACATGTTACTGGAGCAGGTACTTCACTAGCTTCTCAATTTCGCTTTCTTAGTTTTATGCAGCTTTTTGATTAAATGCTTAGTTTGGCTACATATTGAAATACATAACGCTAAAATTCTGAGCTTATGGAGCGGTTTAAATAATTAATAATACTACTGCGTTTTCATTTATGCAGGTTTCTCACAATCCTCCCATATCTGCCCTCCATGCAACATATGAGAAGGAAAACATTGAAATGTTATGGTGCCAACAACCTGCTCCAAAGATTCATGGTATACTTGACCTTTTTCTAGGATCATAAATAACTCTAATTCACACACCCATAATTGAAAAAAGAAGAGAAAAAGTCCAAAAACTCAGCCTTAATTTTACTTTATCTGCACTTTTATTTGGTGATTTTCAAAATGTGCATCATGATCCCACAAATTTTAAGGCGGTGCATTTGGCTCCCCAATGGATCCATGGAGTATTCCAGGAGATTAGATTCTTTGGACTCGCTATAGGACTAATCTTCACTCGGATACTTAGTCACAGTCCACAGTTAAGGTTTGTTGCTACTTCCCAAAGATATGTTCTGCGGGATTCGAACTTATGTCCTCCCCACAAGCTCAGCTTGTGCATTGGGTATTACCAACACAACACAATTGTTTGTTGTATACTCTTCATGGAAATATGACTTTAGTATATTACTAATATCCATCATGATGTGCCTGTTAGTTGGTCTCAACAGGTCCTAATGGAGTTGGACGAGAGCTTTTCATGGTCCTTTAGTGTCCTCCAAAAGGCCAGAAGCAAGAGCAGAGTGGGAAAGGTAAATGCATGACTAAGTTATAAATGCAGTGTATTCATATTCAATTATTTTGATTTTACACTTGCACTTAACCCCTCTATTGGCACATAACCCCTCTTGGTAATATTCGGCACTACAAAAAAAACTACATATGTTTAAAAGTACGAGAAGGTCCTCGAAATGCTGCAGCAGTGCCCAAACACTAGATATTTGCTGTCATTCGATGTAGAGTTTTATAAAATACAGAACATGGCTGGAGAGCCCTTCTAAGGTGAAAGTTGCTAAATTTTTGTCAATAGGGTAACTTACCATTGCTCAGTTATTTTTTGTAAAACGCCAGTTTCTTGGTAAAAATTTATGAGTATTAACTTTTTTTTATGTTAGGCACAAGAAGTTGATGGAGTGCATCGAAGAAATTGGGATGAAAAAAAAATGCTATCAGGGCAAACACCGCATTGATGCTTTTTTTGCAATCTTATTGTTGCAAGTATACATATTAATTAGAACTTGGGTTTTAAGGCTCTTAAACTATGTATATCTATTAGATAAGATAAAGATGATGAAATTGTAAGATATAAAAATTGAAACCGGTGCTAGAATAGTTAACAAAGATTGGCGTGGCAACTAAGTAATAATTAGTTGCATATGCATCTGTCACGGTCATGCCATTTGGTCATGCCATTTGGAACTTGAAGTAGCTCAAATTAAGTTTGGGTGGATTAGCAGATGTGCATGGTTTGTGCTTTTGTGTATCATATGAAAAGTAAAAGTTGAGGAATATTTCTGAATTATAACATATAACATTAATTTATTGAGATGTAGATATACAAAACAAGAACATTTTAAGGATCCAAAAAACAAGCTAGCAGGATTTAAATTTCAACACAATATAAAACAAAACTTAAATAAAATTAATCTTTTGCTTGAACAAAAAATTTATTTGTAATAAAGTTTCATTTGGAATAGTTTAATGGTATATATCTCAAATCGATTTTACAACCATTAGACAGAAACAAGTGACAAATTAAAATGCCCTTAATCATTATAAACTGTTTTTATCATTAATCCATTATTTAGTTTTGATCAACTTGAATTCTATTTTGTTGTGTTGTATTTCTATTCTTTCTTCCCACCCTAAGTTTAAGGTGGTTTTTGTAAGGAGACAAGTCAATAGGGCAGCTCATAGTCTTGCGAGGGCTTTCTTTATCTCATATCAGCCCTGTATGTTCTATGTTGTTCCTATGTTCCTTGAACACTTGATTTTTTTTTTTTTTTATCAGAGGGAAATAAAGAACACTTGATTTTGAATGAAATGAAATAGGCTTCTTTCTCTTTAAAAAAAGAAAAAGAAAAAAGTTTTGAACAATTAATTATTTGTAAACAGTCTTTATATTTGGCTCTCCTATTTAAAAGACTCGAAATATATTTATACCATTTTAAATTAAAAGCAAGAAATTAAAGCAATGAAATTATATAAAAAAAAACCATATATTTTAATAATTATGCATTTAATTTAATTTAAATTGTGTGTTTAATGTGAAATAGATTGCGCTCTAATTTTTTAAGACCGCGCTTAATTTTTCAATGATGATGTTTCAAATAAAACTTGAAGATGAAAAACCATCAGGTTCTTTGCAATGGTTATTTTAATATTTTTATTTTTATAATAAATTTTATCTGTTGTTCTTTGAGTATCATGAACTAAATATAGGTCAAGGACCAAAATTGGCTGGGTCTTCTACAAAAGTCTCTTCTACCAACACAGACAGAACTTATATATAGTTATGAAATATTTGTTCTTTATAGTACAAATATATATCACATATATAGCAGAAAATTATTATTTATTACACATGGTAATATTTCATGTGTTTTCAAGGTTATACGGGAAACAGGGTTTGACTTGGATATATACACTTGAGAAGCATTGTCATGAAGATATATGCACTTGGAAATCATGCTTGGATTGAGTTTGTCGATATAACTCCATTGTATTTAAACACATATAAATTTTATGTTGTCATGAATGTACATAGCATGTGTAATTTACTAATTTCTATATTATTGATGTAGCCTTTGATTTCTTCATAAAAGTTATTAGTATATATGGATTTAGTATACACAAACTTATTAGTATATAATAGATTGTTTACAAACAGGCTGTTTTAAACATGCGTAAAAACGAAAGAGACCCGTGCGAATGCACGGGTACGTTACTAGTAAATTATGAAAAGCTAGCATACTATTGTTAGAGTAATGATAGTTGGACACGCTTTTGGTGTCCAACATCGTATATATATACGTATTTTACTTGTTTATTATTTTTTTTTCTCTCATCGCATGTATTTAGCATTTAAAAACAACACACCACCATATGGTGTCTATACTTGATGTCTCAAAAATGTGTTCATTTATCATTTCTCCTATTGTTATTGTATGTGACTTCACTAATTTTTAACTTTTAGTACATAAAACAGTTAATATCTGTAATATGAAAATAGTAAATGTGTAGTACCGCTATTCTTTTTTGTTGATTTTTTTTATTACAATTTATTTATAAAGCTCTTTTAATATATATTTTTTTACACTGCGAACCAATCATATATTATTAGACTATTAAAGATATTTGACTGCAGTGGCTATCTTAAAAGTTACATATGATGAGATGAATTGCAATTAAATAATAGTGTAAAAATATTTATACGGACTATATCAAGATTTAACTCTTTTTCTTATTTTTCCATAGTTTTTTTTTTTTTTTAAAGATTATCCTTTACTCTATAGTTTTGATAATTGCTTATGACATATTAGTGGAAGAAAAACATGTTAGATAGATATCATATAATCTCATTTTTGTCCAATGGAATTGAGGAAGGAGTAGGCCATGCATCTCCCATTGATTCATCTTAGAAAATGGAGGCTCTATCATATATAACTACTTCGCAGGGAGTGAAAATGAACAACTCAGGGGCATTTGATTTGTTTTCTAATAATTATATTAACAATATTAGAAATTATGCATTTTCGGACGGAAACGTTTTCGTTTGAAATTTTATAAAAGTTTGGGATGGTATTAGGATGGATTTGACATTTGAGGCATATTGATTATCCAAGTGATTCGGCGTCAAATCTGTTGTTGCTATTATATGATTATTCTAGATTAATATTGAGCCTTTTAATGACCGTTTACAACTTCTTTTTTAATAGAAATTTTACAACTTCTTTTACTTGTTATATATATTATATATAGAGGAGGGATCATTTTACACCCAAAATAAGTTACACCTCTTACACCCCATCTCATACCATTCATTTAATATAAATCTGATGGCACACATTTAATCACTTAAAGAGTCACGTGCTCATTGACCAGTGACTTGTGTTTCCTGTGACTCACTTTCTCCAAATTCTTTTTCCTTTTGCCTATCTTTCTGTTCTCTCCTCTCCAACCTTATTCTCTCTCGCTGCAACCTGGTCAAGGTTGAATCTTTTCTCTCCCTGTTGAACCTTTTAATAGGATAATGATTAAATGTTACATCTCACACCATTCATTTAATAATATTTCCAAGGCAAAACGTTACATCCAAAAACATGGTGTATGTGTGCAGTAACCGGCGTACGTCTCGCTCGATTAATTGTTACCAATCAAATTATTTTTTTTACTGAATCATTTGAAATAATTAAAATCACATCATCAGACATGTGTATAAGATGGGCGTTTACATTATATAGAGAGGAAGGATAGAAAGGTTCAACCTTGATCAGGATCACGTTGCAGCGAGGGAGAAGAAGGTTAGAGAGAGAGACAAGAGAAAGGTAGGCAAAAAGAAAAAGAAGTTGGAGAAATGGGTCACAAGGAAAAAGGAAAAATGAGGCACATGCCTCTTTAAGTGATTAAATCTGTGCCATCAAATCTATATTAAATGAATGGTGTGAGATGTGGTGTAAGAGGTATAACTTGTTTTGAGTGTAAGATGATCCCTCCTCATATATATATATAGGGGACATATCAAGTGAGAGGGCCTTATTTATATGAGAGTGAGAGGATTATATCATAGCTATTGGATCAAATTTTAAACGGTCAAGATTAAACCACAAAGTCATGTGACTTTTTTAAGTGGTCATGTGACATTTTTAAATCATGAAATAACTTTTAATCCTAACTATCCATGTATGGTTGTATGGCCCAGATTTATCTCTCTCACTCTTATATAAGAAAGGCACTCTCACTATATGCCCCCTATATATATATATATATTTTACAGGGTTATAGTTGAATGTTTGTTTTATTTAGATTTGTGTATATACATTAATGTCATACTTGAACTTTTTAAATATATGTACTTATATTTTGTTTGAATGTATATTATTATTATTATTATTATTATTATGATGAATTAGGTAAAAATATTCTCAACTATATTTAATTGTTAATATATGTCTTTAAAGGTCAATATAATATTTTACTAATTTTTGTTTGAAATATCCTCAAAAATTTCAATTTGTCAAATCAACTCTATCCCAAAGTCGTGTGAAACAAAAAAGTATGAGAAAATTGCTCCAAAAAAAAAAAAGGTTTGATAAAAAATATATTAATTAAATTCATCTAAAATAATATCATAGGTATGTTTGAATTCCATTTGAAATGTATTTTTAGTAATATTAAGTTATTAACTCGTCCAATATCCGTCACAAATGTGCTTTTAGAAATATTAAATCCATTGGAAACCCATTTGAAGTTAAGTCAATATAACATAAATTAAATTCAGATTTATGTTTATCTGAAATACTTATGAAATCCATCTGAAATAATTTGGGACGAAATTTTAATTTGTAACAAGGCTTTTTGGGACAAGAGACGGTTCGTTCGAAAAGAGTTTTCGTCCGAAATCTATGGGAAAAGTGTTCGAATTTCGTCCAAAACCTGCTTGTAAATCCTTCCAAAAATGACAATTTCCTAGTTTACTAAAGGCTCAATGTTCATGGAGAAATAGGGATAGACATAGGGTGCGTACAAAATTGCCAGAGAACAAAAACTAATTCCTTGCAAATCAAACAATTAGAAGTGAAAAAAGCTGAAACGTTCCGTTATACTCTCCAATTCCATGCACAAATGTTCCCTGTATTAGTGTTTTTGGATTTCCTTAAAAGCTACTACAGTACTACTCTATTAGCTTATGCCCAAGCGTCCGTTTAATACTTTCCTATAAATCCAAACACACCCTTAGAGCATCTTTATCCCAGTACCCCAATGTTTTTACTTTATGGATACTTAAATGGGTTTCATATTTACACAGTACTAATTTTTACTTTTTACAAATTTGGGCATCTCATCTCTCTAACTAGCAACTTTAAAAAGTTTCTAAATGGATTCGACAAGTGACCTGACATCATTACATTTATTACTAAAATATTTAAATAAATAAAAAATCAACGGACCAATTATGTCCTTTTTTTTTGTTTAAAAAATTTGCAACCAGCTCGCTCAATGAGATAAGGGGTGCTTCTACAAGCATCCCAACTGCTTAAGCATCTATTGGAAAATTGTCTTCCAACAATGGGTATAGTTAAGCACCGATTTCTAAGTAGCAAGATCCCAATTGTGGCTTGCCGTTGGAGATGGCCTTAGTCACCAAGGGTCTGTTTAGCTTGTTTCTTATTTCCTGTTTGAGAAATGCTAGCAACACACTCCTTCTTATTGGTTAAAATTCATGTGGTTCCTACAAAATTTAAGTAGGATACACGTGAATTAGTGGGACCCATTTTCAAAATAGTGGGACTCACATAAATTTCAACCAATAGGAGAAAGTATGTTGGGAAGAGAATGTGTTGGTAGCACTCATCTTCCTGTTTTCATTTTCTATTTTCAGAAATAATTACGATAAAAATAATTATAAAACTATCAAATTGTTTTTATTGTATTTCATGTTTCCAAAGATTTGTACATGAAACACTGAAAACAACTTTTTGTTTGTTTTCACCGTTTTCTATACAAGTCTTTGGAAACAAGAAACAGAATGAAAACAAAATAACAATTTTGTAATTATTTTCGTTATAACTATTTTTTGAAATCAAAAAATATGAATCATTAGGAGCTGAAACACTCTGCACGATATGGAGCCGCGGGAGAAATGAGGGGCAGACATAGTCGCCACCTAATCCTAACCCATCGCCCCTTTCACTTTCCAGCCTGATCTCTTCGGGCAGACCCTCCCTCACTACCAGTCCTTCATTTGCAACGGCCAGCCACCGCCGTCAAACACCGCACCATCGTTCCTTTCTCATTCGCGAACCTCCGCAACAAACCGTTTTTGATCTCTGGTTCAGGGTGTCACCAGAGGGTGTGGATTTTAAGTCGTCCCTCTTTCACGACCCACCTTTCTATTCGCGTGCAACTAAACAAATCTCGGATCTCATTTCAGGTTCTCGTATCTCTCTGTCTCCGTTTTCATCTTGGACAGGTTTTTGATTTTTCATGACTTGTCCTTGGGCGTTTCTCAATCTGAAATCTCCTTCTTCGAATGCCTCACCCTTTCCACAATGTAAATCTTTTGCTCAGACTTTGAATGGTTCGTTAGACATCCTGGTTAGTCAGCTTCCTCGGTCGTGTGTGATGGGAGACTCTGTCTCTATTAAAGTATCAGAGGATGAATATCAAAGGGGTTGGAATGTTGCAAAAACAACCTTCATTGTTGCTTGTTGTTGAAGGATGATATCTCTGTAAAGAACTCCGACTTACGTGACAAACTTTCAAAACTATATAAGCATTTGGGTCAATGGAGAATGATTCTGCTAGGAAAAGGGATTTTATAAATTCAGTTTTGCTTCTCAAAAGGACTTGTGTAGTGTCTTGGTTGTTAGGGCTTGGACCTTCAACTAGGGCTATTGAATCTTTTTTAGTGGTCTCCAGATTTTATTACTAACAAGCAGAAACAATCTCATGCTTAATATTGGATTAGAATTCATAATGTGTCGCGGGAATATTAGCCACACGAAACTATTATTTGAAATTGCAGGCAGTTTAGGTATTTTAATAAGTTTGGATGAAGCTACGTGTACTAGGATATATGGTCACTATGATCAAGTTTTAGTGGATGTTAATCTAACAATGAAGTTGCTCAAGGAGATTATGGTTGAACATGAAGGTTTCGTATTTTCTATTGGTATCGAATATAAGAAGCTTCATTCTTTCTGTTCTCATTATAAATCAATTGGACACTTGGCTTCGACTTATAAATTTGCCAAGGAAAATGTGGTGCATAATGATCCGCCATTGATGCAGAACACTAAGCAAGCATATGATCCTAAGGTTCTAGAGCATAAACCTATTGAAGACAATGACCAGATTGATACATCACTGGATGGAAGATTGAATGATAATGTTTCGGTTAAGGCTCCAAAGAAAAATTCAATTGAAGATAATGGACAGATTGATACATCATCGGGTGAAAATTTGAATGACAATGTTTCGATTGAGACCATTTATGATGTGTCTCCTGATTATGTCTCAAATTTCATTCCACAGATCTCAATTTTTGTTGCAACTGACTCTACATCCAAGAATACTCCGACTCCAGTGCCCGAGCATTCCAGGGCTACTAGCAATTTAACTGTTAGTGGTAAGAATCTTGATACTCCTGAAACTAGTTCAATCCCTATGCATCCTAATGTTGCTTATGATATGAAGATACTTGTCAAGTTTTTAAGAAATAGGGATGAGGATGACCTAGAGAATGACTCTCTAAGTAGAGCAATTAAATAATGATAATGCTATTGAAGTTGAATGTGATTTTATGGTAGTTATGTTTAAATCTCAGAAGTATAATCTGAAGAAGAATAGAAAATATAATGTTAGATTTAAATGCTTCTTCTTCTTCTTTTTTTTTTTTTTTTTTTGCATGGGTATTGGTTTTTGTCCCACCATGATTTTTTTTTTCTTTTATTTTTCTTCTTTTTATCAATAAATTATGGTGACATAAGATCTTACCTTGAAAAAATAGAAAATAAAAATAGGAAACAAGAAATAAACCAAACATACCCAAAAATTCTCTTGGTTTGAATTTTAGAATCTGGTGGTAGTGGTGCAATGTCCACACTACTCATAAAATTTTTAACAGTTAGTGGTAATAAAATTATTATGCATTATCAATATCAAATTTTTTATACTCTCAACCAATCATAAATTATATTAAAATGTTTACCTATTGTCGGCCCATAACTCGAACAATACATCTGTATTTTGGCCTACGGTGGATGGCCCAATGTTGGATGGTTGATGTTGTTAATCTGGGAAGTCTTCATCTCATTTCCCCTGTGTCTTCTTTAATGTCTGGACCAATTGGGGAACATATGAAGACACTCTGATGTTTATGTCAGCAAGGGTGTAGTAGATAGAGTATATAGGTTTTGCATATCATAAAAACCATACCTGGACCTCCCTTTAGGAGGCTTATATAGTGATCTTTTGAAGATGAGCATGATTGCTATGCAGGTTCCCCCAAACCGAGTGGCGTGTTGACCTTGAGGTTTTCCCTCTTTGTATGACGTGATGTCAATGGAGATGAGGTGTTTGTGATGATGGTTTTTGGTGATTGTGTGTCAGGAAGGAGGGGCGGTCTTCTTCCTTACGTGTCTTTGAGGAGGTGAAGGGGTTCAGTCCAGAGGTGGAGAACTCTCTAAAAAGAGGGTTTCTGACCGAGGTCAAGAGCTGTTTGCTCAGCTCCTTGGGTATTGGGCCTATACTGGGTCAAGTTTACGTAGGCTAGTGTTTTGGGGGTTTGAGGCATCATATTTTGGGCCATAACACCTATATATTAACTACTTAAAAGTCATACATAAAATCAGTGTTTTAAAAATCGGTCCAACCGGTTGGACCATCGACCGGACCCCTCTCCGGTCCCGATCGAGGTTCAACCGCTAAAAATCACAAAAAACCGATTGAATCGAGCTAAAACCAGAAAACCGACCCGTTCATGAAAAAAATTCAAAAATTAAAAAAAAACAAAAACAAAAAAGCTTTTTTTAAATAAAAAAAAAAAGACTAGAACATCATAAATTGAATGACATACTCCATCTGTGCTTGTTTAAGTTTTAAATAAGTTGGACTTAATATGAAAATTAGAACTTGAATTGAAATTATACTTGTTATTTGATATATATATATATCGGTTCAACCACCGGTTAAACCGGTTAAATCGACTGGACCTTGAACCATTCTCCTTTTCAGTTCTCCGATTCAACCGGTTTTTTAAAACATTGCATAAAATGATTCGTGATTAACTGTATAAATAAATTATACCAACCATAATTACATTTTTAGCTCAATCTGAATAAAACTATCCTCAAACCTAAACTATCCACAGCAATCAAGAAGGATGATGACAACATTAACTCTCTGCGTCTATTCCATCCCAAAAAAATGGTTAAACCATCCTTCATATGAAAACGCATAGCTTCCTCGTATATACATACACTCATCAGTGACTGTACACACTTGTCGATGGCAAAACGGCTTTCAAATACACATATCTATTACACCTATTGTTAAAAAAACAGATGTATTGAAGATTATAGCTATGCTCTAGCGGACTGTACACTATCCATCCCTTCCCTCAAAAAAAAAATAGAATTGGAAAAAATTTATAACTAATCTACAAGCAATTAACTGTCAATCTTCAGGGCGTTGAATCTCACCCATCATGATCCGGTTGCTGGACACCTTAAAACCAAGAAGAGCAGGATCTATCTGCTTTCCTTTCTTCCCCTTCTTTTTGCCACTTCGCCCCGCTTGAAGTCCACTATCAGATGACTCTGTCCCAGCTCCACTGCTTGCATGTGCATCCATCTCAGGAAGAACAGGCTTTTTAAGCATATCTATAAATGATGCCTCTGACACAGAACCTTCACTGAAGGAAGAAGTTCTAAATCGACCCTCTTTTTTCCCAGAAGCCTGAGCATCAGTCATGCTACTGATTGATGAATTTCCAGAAGGTTCTCGTCTCCCTACCATAGATATCACGTTTCACTGACTGCTGATATGTTAAAAAGAAAAAGGTAAACCAGGCATTTAAAAAGAACATACCTTCATTGGATGCAAGATTTATTAGATTGTTCTGATTGGCATGAGTTATAGATGGTTGGTCTGACTGAACATCAGGAGAGGATAAAACCCGAGATACATGAGAGCGCTTATGGAAAGCATTATCAAACCCTTTTGTCGAAGGAGGCAACCTGTCAAATAGAAGACAATCAAACTTCAACGAATAAACATTTTTCTAACAATAATTAGTCAATTTAAAACAATTTATCCATGTATGCATATACATTATACAGTACGTACTTATATATGAGCAATGGATCCAAACTGTCATTTTGACAACAGTTACTCAGTATGTAGAAAATTATCAGATCAAGTGCTTTACAGATCCATCATTACACAAGTTTTTCTTCTGCTCCTAATCCTGTCGATACCAATGCAACCCCAGGTCCTTCTTTATACCCTTTTGGAAAAAGTCTTTTTTATTTTTATTTTGGAAGAAGTCTTGGTTACAGAGGAGGACTATGATAAATTTAGACAATGAAATTTTTCACACATGCATTTGGAAAGTGTATTTTAGGAATTGGCCTAACAGGCCTTGGGTGGTTAGATCCATGAAGCACTGACACCGACAAACACTGGCAATGTCCAAAATATAGGACACCGCTACACGGCTATATATATATGTGTGTGTGTGTGTGAAATCAAATAAAATTAAATGAGCATCATTATAAAAGATCTAAACTGAGAATCAAGATTTATATATTCATCATTCATCATCTCAAATAATTTTAGAAAAGATGGTTGAATCTCGACTTAGGTGGTTTGGACTTTGGGCATGTATGGAGGAGACCTACAGTTTCCGTAGTAAGGGGAATAGATCAAATGGAGGGCAATCCAATCGCTAGAGATAGAGAAAGGCCAAAAAAAACTATAGGAAAAATTATTAAGAAAGATCTAGAGGCCAATGGTTTAACTATAAACATGATTCATGATAGAACATTATGGCATCCTTTAATCCATGTAGCCGACCCCGCCTAGTGGGATAAGGCTTGGTTGTTGTTGTTGTCCCATTGTAATCAGAGCTTCGTTCTCTGAATTTTCCTATTATTTCTATAGTAATTTCAGTTCCTATCAAGTATAATGATCTGCAAACTGCATCAACTATGATTAAAGAAAACTTTGGTGTAGGTAATGCAGAAAGTTAAAAAATAACAAGTTCATGGGCAGAACAAAACATGACTCTGACTATCCAAACTACAACCCTATGCAAGACATATTGCTAAAGAGCAACATGGGTGAGTAAATAAAGAAATGAAGTAATGAAACATTTAGAACTTCAAACTCAACAAAATTCTAATGAAATTCTTAGCTAAAAGTGAGCAGACAGATCAAAACATTTTATAGACGACCTAGATAATCAAATCAAAGAAAACATTAATTTTACTCAAATAGCAAAATATGCAAAAAGAATATTACCTTTCACCAGAAACCTCATCTCCACGTAAATTATTTAAACCCATCTCACGGCCAAATGAGCCCCCATCACCACCTGCAGTCCCATTCATTATACTCAGCCATTATATACAAGCACAATATTAACAACGGATAGCAATTATGTGGTATATTACCTGCACTGCTTAGTGAGCTATGTCTACTATGGGAAATAGCAGGCAGTTCCATGAGATTCAAGGTGCTTTCCACTTGTTCTGACAAGTCTGACATTCCAGGAACTAACTTGCTCATTGTGCCCATGAATTCATGCCTCTGCCCCTTGCTTGTCTCCAACTCAAGTAACTCTTTTTCCGTAGTCGATTTACCAATCAGGAGAGGGATTCTGTAATTGGGATATAAATTATCCTTATTAGCAGATAACAGTGATTGCCCTTCAAGTAATGATCCAGATCTAGACCGAAGAGGTATTCTGTCAGTATTCCCTATATTGTTGTATTGCTCAGTAACATGCATGCTGGTTAAATGATCATGCATTAGGGCACTGGAATTAGCGCGCTGAGTCCTTTCAAAAAATGGATCATTCATATTGACTTGATGGTCTGGTGGAAGCTCAAAAGGATGCATTAATGAGCTAGCCTCGGAAACTTGCCAAGATTTGTCATGACTTCTTGACGAAAGAGGATGCCACTTATCAACAGTTGATGGTAGTGTGGATTGAAGACTCAGTTTTTGATGAAGTAGGTCCATAAAACCTCGTGCTGAGCTCTCTTCATGAGCTCCAGCAGATGCAGACCTGCTTAGATCTGCCGATGTATCCCCTAACTCTCTTCTCTGCCTCATCGCTTCAAGATGTTGTAGTTGCACCCTTGGGTCAATCCAGCTATTTTCCACATGGCCATTGTCCCCGGAGAGGGAACTCTTAAATACATCTGGGTGGTGTCTAAAAAGATCATCAGATGATTGTAGGTGGTGAGAAGATAAAGAACCCAGTTGATCAGTTGGGTGTACATAACGATGATGTTCTTGTAATTGCCTTCCTTGAACAGAAACAGGTGCAGACCTCTCAAACACCATAGAACTAGGCTCAAAAAAACCCCTCTGATTTTGCTCAGGAAGATTCCTTCCCAGATAATTTAATTGCTCCTCTTGTGGCACAAGCCTTTGCTGTGGTTTGTGAATATCTGAAACATTAAATCCTGCTGAATGACCCAGTTGATGGGTTGTAGGATTTCTTACCAAATTTCCAGTTTCATTAATTGGCCAAGCCCTACCAAAATGTCTTTCCCCATCCAACCCTAACTGCTGTCTAAGAGCCACAGACATCTGCTGTGCCTGCAGCTGATCTTGCGGAAAATGAAGCTGTTGCTCAGAAGGCAAGATATTCCCGTGCCTTGCTTGCAACAGGTCTGACAAATCAGCTTGCCTTCCTTGGACAGCATTGAGGCCCATATTTGCTTGGATAATCTGCTCCATCGATGGATCAAGGTGCCTTAAAGAATGTGGATTCTGCTGTAAGTCATGCAGATATCTCCTCAATTGTACCTGATCAAACAGGTTATCCCTGGAAAGATCATGTTTTGACTGCCCAAAATTGGGATCAGGAATATGTTGATGCATCAACTGTTCAAGAAGCATCTGCTGAACTTGAGACTGTTGCTGGGGCTGTAGTTTCATTTGTTGGTGAAGTAATTGTTGATGGTGCATATCTTGCTGTTGTTGAAGCTCAAGCTGGCGTTGTTGAATCTGAAGTTCCAGAAGACGTTCAAAATCTGACCTGGAATTCTGGACCATCTGGTGGACGTTGGGGTTCTTACTTTGAGAATGAGAGAAACCTGCAAATCTCTCTAAATCCGACCCAGCGAGATGTGCAGGGAAATGATTAGATATATTACTCTGCTGCTGAAGCTGTTGTTCCTTCTGCAGCTTCTGCAACATGATTTGCTCTGCCACATCAAAGTTGTTAAATTTTGGTCCCATATGGGACAAGAACTGATCTTCTAATGAACCTACACGTGCATTAGGATTAAAATGCCTATTTATCCCATAATCATCAGACCATGTCTCCCTGAAAGAAGGCTGATTAACCGTGCCACCAAGAGAGTTTTGATCAGCAAAAGGAGCATCTCTATCGATTAACGGATCTAGAAAAAGACCCTGGTCACCCAATCTCAAAGAACTATTGGAAGATTGTGCACGCCTTAATTGAGAGCCATCTCTGAGCTCAGACATCAATAAACCAAAGGGATGTAACTTATCAGTCTCACTATTATGAGTATCACTCCCGGCAACTTCAGTTGCAACAGGTTTTCCAGTAGGATGGGAATAAGAAGCATTGACATCGACAGGCCTCATCAAAGGGTTGCCATTGCTGCTTCCAGCCAATTTAGATAATGCAATGTCTACAAAGAAACATATATATATAAATAAAATTATAAATAAATACATATATAACATGCATAGCAACATCAACTGATAAGCAAAATGATAGAAGATAAATACAAAAATGGCAGACTGAGAAAACAAAAACTTACCCTCATCTTGTGCAACAATATTATTGAAGTACTGATCATCAGAGAACTTCATTTCAGAGTGATAACTTTGACTAGGTATTTGGGACTGAATAGCAACACTTGAGGTAGCATCAGGTCGGGATGAAGACCAAGGTTGATCATCACTAACAGCAGACCCATTATAGTCAAAACTATGTACATCTACTTTTAGGTTTTCCATGGCATCTGATGGCTCTGATTGAGTAACCAGGTTACTGCCAGAACCTAATCCTGATTTGACTTTCAGGTGAGGCATGATGGCACCAAGTTCTTGAAATGGTGATCCTTCAGGGGCATCCGACAAGCGAACAGGTAGGTCCACCCCAAAAAACCCTTGTTCAAACCACAAAATGATGTCAATCCCAAGAAAGGGTCCCTGAATTACCCTTTGAGGATCCAGATAGCACAAACTCAACTCCTCAGGAGCAGAAACACTTTCGGATGGATAGGTCTTCTCATCAATTTTAAAGTCCTGTTGATTAATGATTGGAGTTTGCTGCAGAGATGAAAAATCAAAAAAAGAGCGAGAATCATCAGGTAGGTGACTACTGATTTCTGAAGCAGCAATTGACTCAATGCGGTCTTGATTAGCATGTTCCTGAAAAACAGAAACTTGACCCTGATAGGAATCATAAGTTTCTGATTTAGCAACTCTGTTTCGTGGAATGATTCCCTCCCCAGTGCTGTTGCCAGAGTGCTCATCTCTCCCATGTACATCAAATGATGGCACTTGTTTCTGCTTGCCTTCTTGAAAACTTGAAACTTCTGTAAATGATGACAATTTGTATACAACCATTTTATGTAAGGAAAATGAAATATCTTACTGTCAATTGATTAGAGCAATAGCAAATAAAAAATAGTTATTTTCTCACCCTCAACTACATTTTGCAATGAACCAACAGCAGTTGATGCTGAACCAATAAAAACTTGATCAGAATCATTTGAGGTATCAATCCCTGAAATAACCTTTCTACCATTGCCAATTGAAGGTTGTTTTCCTTCACTTAAAGTGACACCAACACCTGAAATAAGCAGAGGGGGACCATATCAGAAAAAGTAAGTTGATTATTTCACAAGGCCCGACTAATATACATGCAAACTTTGTCACCTGAAATATCATCATTTGAACCTCCATCCTTTCCTCTAAAGGAATATCCTAAGACTTCACTGCTAGTAATTTTCCCCTTCCATATATCTTTAAGGATAGCCTGAAAGAAATATACAAAACCAAATAAATATCAAAGCTGAAGAGCCTGTGGCCCTTCAAAAACGTTGAATGTCACAACAAGAGGACGCAACAAAAATGTTTCATCATCTTTTATATCCTGCATACCTCTTCTTCAGCAGCAGGAGCAACAAATGCTAATGGTTCTACAGAACCATGCTGAGTTATTGGTGATGTATGCTCCATCCCAGAAGGCATGCTTTCAAAAGTTAGATCAACCTTTTGCTTACGATATATGTCAAGAAGCTTACCCCTAGGGTAGTAATATGAATCAACACCAAGGTTAGACTTTCCCAATATGGCTTTATTCTTATCCACAAGAGCAGATCCAACACTAGAGCCCAAGGGAGGCCTTCCAATTTGTAGGTTTCCATTGAAATTCGCCCTTCCTCTTCCAGGAGAAAATGGCACATTGGAGCCCTCCGCACGTCCTTTCTCCAGCCCAAATCCAGGTGCAGCACGGTATGTGGCCACACCAGCTGCTTGAGCTTCCAATCGATGTCGTGGCCTCCATTTATCACGAGAATCTGTGTCACGGTCAGAACCTGCACGGTTGCTAACACCAGAAGTTTGTTTTTCTGTGTGACCATCTTCCTTCTCAACATCATTCCTTTTCTCACTTCGAGAATCCTTCTCTTTATCTTCAGGACCCCATCTTGATGACCACTTGTTCTCTCTCCGAGAGTCATGGCCAGAACCACGGCTATCATGCCAGCGATCAGAAGGTAAAGATCTATTCTCCGAGGTTGAAGTATTCTCTGAACGACGATCTTCTTTTCGACGATCCCTTCGCCCAAGCAAGCTAGTTTCTCTCTCCTCTTCACGCCAGCGACGACTGATGTCAACATCTGGAGCAGTCCTCCTCCAATCTTTCTTGTCCTGAGACCCCTCTAGACGCCAGCTATCTTTCAGTATGGGATCAGAGGAGTTCAGCTGAGGCAAAGAACCAAGTAAGTAAATATTCTATCAATTTCCTGTGATGAGGCAAATACTATGAAAATTTAAGAGATAAGAATGCATGCATTAAAAAAGTGACATTATCAGACTCTATAATGTGAGGAACTTTTCCATTTAAACTTAAACAATAAACCTATCTATATAAAAAAAAAAATTAGCTTGTACATAACAAATCTAGTTAATCAATGGAATAGATATGAATAGGCAAAGGAATCCAACGAGTGCCCCTCATTCCTTCAAGAGACAAAAGGATCTTTGTTAGTTTTGTAATTCCATTTTCTTTCCTATCAGAGAAATTTCACTCTTTACAATTATAAAACGCACAAGAGCTTACCGTGCTAATTAATCGTCTAAATCATCGCTAATAGTTTTAACTACAATCCATGATTTTGAGAAAGTGCTTAATCAAGAAAACATTTTTGTGATCTTGGGAGAATCTTCAGATTTAAAGGAATCGACTAAAACTCTTCGGCAACATGCAGATGCATCATAAATGCTTTAAGTTTTGTCACAACAGTACCTTGGAATATTGCACACAAAAACCACTAATTGTTAAACAGCAGACAAAAGTCAGAAAGGGGTCGGTGATCTAAAGACCTCCCTCTCACTGTTGACTGTCTATTCATTTACCGTTTTGAAAGAGAAAATCAAATTTATCTTTAAAATATTATGCACATACTACTAGACCTAGCTTTCAGCTATTAACTGCTCTTGTACTCTTATAGAAACCAACTACACATGGTAGCATAAGACAACCCCCTTTCCCCTAGGCCTTTGATGTACCCACCACATGGTAGATGTATCAATAATTTCCCTAACGGAAAAAGAAAGGAGTGACCAACAATATGAGTGCAGCATTGTACAATCAAAAACACCAAAGTGACCAAACAAGCTTGAATGCACAAGAATGTCATATTACACTCTTCAGTCCCTGAATTGGTAAATAATAGACCAAACAGATAGATAGATTTCACAAGAAGAAAGAAAAAAAAGAAAAAAAAACAACTTCCAATAGTGCAAGTAAAATCAAAACAAGTATTTATTACATACCCCAACTGAGTTGGCAGGTGTCTTTGCATCAACAGGTTTGGAGTAAAGCCACTGTGGAGATAAGGGTATGCTGCTGTCAGATGACACTTGATCTGAAAGAAAAACCAGCTTTTATCAATCAACAGTCACCACTCACCACACACATGCATAAATGAGAGAAGAAACACAGCTTAAACTTCACTTGTACAAAGATTAACAAGTTACCCTTTGAATCATCAACAAGTAGCCGTGCAATTCCTTTCTCCCCACCATGTCCAGCCGATGCTTCATCTAATACAACCAAAAAGCAAACGTTAGCCACGTGAATCAGATCAATAAGAAATAATAACAGGATCTATAGTATGCACCACCACTTTCCAGTTACAAATCACGATCATAGGAAAAAAAATCAACAAGCCTATCAAATCAAATCAATCAACCCATCAACACAATTAAATCAGCTTATTAATAAAATTTACAAAAAAAAAAAAAACACACACACACACACATTTCACACTCACTGTAGCATTAATAGAAAACTAAGAATAAAAAAAAACAGCAACATAGATCATTGTTCAATCTAAAGTAAAGTCAACAAAAAAAAACAGGCATGTGGGGGATACGATTGACACGAGGAACGAATCGCGGATTGAGATTCAACGGATCCAGACAAAGAGATTAAGCAATGATTGCGAAACAGAAAAACACAAACGCGACAATGAAGACGCGAGTAAACGCGCTTTTTTGATGCAGAATAAGAAGAGAAAAAAAAAAAGCCCTAAAATAAAAAAAAAAAATTGGAAAATATAGAACAAAAATGGAAAATACCTTTGAGATTGGAGTGGGAATCAGAGAGTTTGGAAGATAAGAGATCATCAGGGAGATTGACCTTGTTGCTATCGCCCATCGTGTTGGAATTCGGGAACAGAGAGATCCGAAAACGGAACGGAAGAGGAAGAATAAGAATGGAATGCGAGGGAGTGATTGAGAGAGAGAGAAGGGAAGTGTAGGGTTTGCAAGAAATTGGAGGAGGGTATAAGGTATAGATAGATAGAGATAGATAGAAGAAGAGGAGACTCAGAAGAACGAGGGAGAGATGAAGAAGAGGTGAGGGTTTGGGTGCGAGGATGGTGTGTGTTATGTGTAACATCTGGAACAACCACAGCGACTGATATATTATTATTCTTCTTTTTTTTTTTTTTTTTTTTTTTTTTTTTATTTGCTAAAATACCATTTTGGTATCTTAACTTAATTTTTAGATTCAGTTTGGTCCCTTAACTTTTAAAATATTCAATTTGGTCTCTTAACTTATTTTTTAGATTCAGTCTGATCCCTTTACTTTTAAAAGATTCAATTTGATCCCTTAATTTGTTTCTGTTGATCGAAGTTAGTCCTCTCTAGTCAATAAAGTCAGTAACAGTGTTAAATAAGTTTCAATTTGTCCATTATGTTTCAAATGAGTTTCAAATTGATCCTTTAAATTGTTAACTTGTTTCAAATTGGTCATTTAAATTGTTAACGAGATTCAAAATGGTCCTTTAAATTGTTAGTGAATTTCAACCGGATCCTCAAAAAATTAACACTGTTAATGACTCATTGACAGAGATGACTAACTTAGGTCAACAGACACAAATTAAGGGACCAAATTGAGCTTTTTAAAAGTTAAGGGACCAAACTGAATCTAAAAAATAAGTTAAGGGACCAAATTGAACATTTTAAAATTTAAAGGACCAAACTGAATCTAAAAAATAAGTTAGGGGACCAAAATGATATTTTAGCCTTTTTTTTTTTTATGCTTAACAATAGATAGAATACAAGCATCTTTTATTTTTATTAAAAAAAAAACACTTTTAGAGTATGTTTATGATAATCGATTATAATAACAATCTGATTTTGTTTTGGTTTATTTATTGAAAAATAATTTTAAAATAATTTATTTTATTTTAGTGGTGCAAAAAATATCACTTTTATATAATAAATTATAAAGAGTGGTACGAATTTAATTATATAATTTAATAATATTTGTTTAGAAGTTAGTTTTGGGTAAATAGGGAAAAATGTTTTACCAATGAAAAATAATCAAATCACAACAATCTTAAGCTAAAACAAACTAGATGACATAAAACGGTTTTTTTAACTCCAAAAAAGCTTTTATATAAATTTAAGCAATGTATCAAACATATTAGATATTTTAAAAATAGCTTTTTGGGGATAAAACAGCTGAAATGGAAAAAACCCAGCTTCCACAAACATGCTCTTAGTATTTATATGTCTGCTTAACTTTTAATAAATAAAAAATATGTCTGTTTAACTGGGCTTTTAAAAACATTTCTATGGAAAAAATCTGAAATTCGACTATTAAGACAATATCAATTTTCACCTTCTCATAACAACATTTGACTTAATTGTAGTTTTGGTCCTATTATTGGTCATGTGCGATTTTGATCCTATAGTTTTTTTTTTTTTGCATATTTAGATCCTCTATTTTTTCAATATTGTAAATTCGATCCTTCCGTGCAATGTCCATCAATTTTTCAATAATTAATAGAGAGGAACCACTGTTTTAAGCGCATAGAACCTCTAGTTGAGCTTCTGTGGTAAAGGACCCTTTGGGGAATAAAAAACAAAGTTCCAGAAAGGAGGAACAAAACCAACAAAAACATTTGACTTAATTGTAGTTTTGGTCCCCTATTATTGGTCATGTGTGATTTTTGATCCATTTTTTATTTTTGGCACATTTAGACCCTTTATTTGTTTAATTTTGCAAATTTGATCATTTCGTGCAATGTCCATCAATTTTTCAATGATCAATAAAGAGGAACCATTGCTTTAAGCGCATAGAACCTCCGATTGAGCTTCTGTGGTAAATGACCTTTTGGTGGAATAAAAAAAAAAGTTCCAGAAAGGAGGAACAAAACCAACAAAACTCATGGAGATACCACTGAATCATGTTGGGAGGGAGAGACAAAGGATGGAGAAGCTCAATCGGATGTTCTATACGGTTAGAGCAGTAGTTCCTCTATGTCAATCAGTGAAAAAAATTGATGGACATTGGACAGAAGAACCAAATTTACAACATTAAAAAAATATGGGACCAAATGTACTAAAAAAAATCATGAAGACCAAAATCGCACATGACCAATAATAGGGAGACCAAAAGTATAATTAAGCAAAACATTTCTGCCAATCACTTTTTTAATTATGATGGGTATATATATATATATATATATATACTCCTGGTGTAACTTTACAAAATTACTCCCCATCTAAACCCTCCATATTATCTTAATCTAAAGGGTTAGATTTAATTAATCAAAACAATCATGTGACATATTTTAGCCTCCTGCGTTTCTTCTTTGTTCATAATAACATATTCTTCTTGTGTAAACCTCAAAACAGAGAGCCACACCGTCATCGCCCTCCCTTCACGGGACCATCGCCCTTCACTTTCACCACAAAGCCACGCCGTCATCGCCCTCCACTTTACGTTGCCACCTCCCTTCACTTGTCACCATCACCGCCCTCTAATTCACGCCGACATCGCCCTCCACTTCGAGCCACCATCGGCATCCATGCTACGACGTTTCAGCTCTCTATTATGAGTTTCACCGCCATATGGCATCCACTATGCGAATAGAGAGTCACAAATACATGTCGTCGTCGTGCTCTATACATTGCTCATGCTCTGCAATTCATCTTTGAGTTGAAGTTACCATTCATACTTTGATATCCTGGTAACTTTAAATTGGTTTTTTAATTGGTTTTATAGATATTACAAATTCTGGTTTTTTAATACATTACTAGGTGGATATTGGTTTTTGGATTGGGTTTTTTAGAAGTCTCACCACAGTTCTGGTTTTTATTTTTATTTCTAATTTTATTGCAAATGGTTTATAACCTATTAATGCTAATTATTGGTATAATCACCTATTGTAGCAGATTCTGACATTGCTTGCTCTTTGCTTGTGACAAAGTCTGGGCTTGAAGTATCACTTTAGTCATTTGTTAAAAGGAAAACATGTCATGAGTGTGGAGAACATGGTCACAATAGTAGGACTTGCAAGAAAAAATACTGGATGATTAATATACATGTAAGCATTCTCACATTCTTTGCATTTTTCTATTGTATTTTATTTATTCATTATCACAACTAACTAGTGTTGCATTATGCTTATGCAGGTCTGTGATGATGGATTAAGTAGTGATACAATGATGGATCAAAGTCATTTTTGCAGAAGGTTGCTGAATTTTTTGTGTTCATGGAAGAAGTTTTGTTACTTTTTTGGGAATTGCAATATTACAATTACTTTAAGTTTTGTTCACTTTTTTTCATGGACCAGAATTTGTTTAGGTTGATCATGTTTGATTGTCAGTCATTGTTAACTTTTTTTTTCATGGACCAGAATTTGATAGTTTGATGACAGTGTTAGTCATACAAGTTTAATTGTTTATGCAAAGTCTCTGTTTCAAGACTTTGTTTGCTTATTTTCCTGTAATTTAAATAGCAGAAAATAAATTTCCAGCTAGAACAACACGAACCTGCACTTAGAATTGGAAGACAAGGTTTTTCAATTGTTGCATCAGAATGCTACATCATCAGAATGTTACATAAGATACAATCTTTCACCAATCTAATCCCAATACTAATATAATTATACAACTTCAATTCTTTCAGTAACTTTGTTACATACTAATCCACCTGCCTAAACTAATATTCTAAGTTAATACAATAGTTGTGTTGTATTTTGGTAGAGTTGCATCTCAGTATATTGACATTTAGCAAAATTTTGATCTCTTCACCATAGGCAACTTTCTCTTCTTCAAGTTCCTCTCCCAACATCTTGATGTAATTCTCTTGATTTATAACAATATGAACCTTATCTAATATTTATGGATTGTCCTTCAATGCTTGATTCCTGTGAACTTGAATAAAACAGGCAAAAAAAAACCAAATGAGCAAGAAGAAAACAGATGGCTCTAAATTTACATATCATGATATGGTATTTCCAGAACAGCACATGGTACTTCATCCTCCATCTAAAGTCCAGCAATTGCAACAAAATGAAAATAAGAGACAATGTGCCATATAGGGGAAATGATTTGTGCCAACATTAAAATGCTTCTTGAGAGAATTCAAAAAGTATCGCACCTCAGCAATAAAGGAAAAAAGGTATTACAAGGTATTCACAAGATATTGCACCTCGACATAATAATAGTATTTTTTTTAATGCATCCTCCAATTCTTAACTTGGTCCAAATCAACTTTAAAATTAACCATACATGTGCCATCTTTACTAGTATCATAATCTTGCTTGATGTCTTCAACGTGAAAAGACTGCAGCTGAAAATGACATAAGGAGTGAGCATAAGATACAAATACATTTGGAACACATGAACTGTATAATTCTTACAATAAAAGCAACATATGATGTAGCTTAGATTTATTTAAACCATCTTAAATTATCATTATCACATGTAGAAAACAAAAAAAGGCAAAGTGAAAAGGAGCAACAAATATTGAATTAGAGTCATTCCACCAGCGAAATATCTAAAAAGAAAAGGTCAATTATGCATTCTAAACATGCTGGACAGCAAATAAGGGAAGATTTAATTCAGAATTTTATCAAACAGATAATATGCAAATTTTTGTGAGGCAACTAATAAAGAAAACACCAACCCATAATTTGCATCAGTGTAGTAGAAGAAAACAAGATGCTAATCTCCATGATAGTGGTGTAGACAATGACACAGGGAGGCACAATTCTAAGACTTCTCTATTCCTAAAATATTTCAAGTCTACTATAAAGATGCGTTGATGCAATATTCTTAGTGCTTTTGAGAGATATGACGGCGTGGAGTGGGAATGGCGGATCGGATTGGGTACGTTGTCATGGCTGGGCACGGCGGCACAGATTGGGCATCAAGGCCCGGAGTCGCATGGCATCGCGGACTGAGTATGACAACGTGGTTAGGGAACAACGGCATGGATTGTGTACGAGCGAAGGCGAATGGCATGGACTGGGCAATTTGGGTGGAGTGGGGAAATGCTTTCAGTGAGTGTTAATGGAAGAAGAACGCATGAGGCAAACAACAATAGGAAGAAGAAGTCTCAAATGAAAAAAATGTATGTCACGAGATTGTTTTAATTAATTGAATCTAAGCCCTTAGATTAAGATAAAATTGAGGGTTTAGATGGGGAGTAACTTTGTAAAGTTACACCAGGAGTAAGTGGATCCTCTCTCATACATACATACATACATACATACATACATACATACATACATACATACATACATACATACATACATATATATATATATGTTTCCTTTAAATTTAATAAATTGGCTAGGTTTTTACTTATTTTGTTCATTTATTCTTATTATTTAAAGACTTTACTTTGTTGATTATATTGACAAAAAATAGTAAAAAATTACAAATTTTGAAGACAATTATTAGATTTTGAGACTTAGAAAATTTTGTGTTTGTGAGATGTTAAAGATAAAGTTATGAAAAAGATTGTACCCAATTTCTAAATTTGAGTTAAATCCAATTTTTTTATACATTGAAGATAACAATAGACAAAAGCCGAAAAAAAGAAAACTAAAGAGACAGACCAACGAAATAGAAAGCCAACAACCCTAAGCGGAGCCCTAACTACCATGCAAGAAAACTACTCCAGCACCAGCAGCATCGACTTGCAGAAGGTGTTCCATATACATTGAAGATAACAATAGACAAAAGCCAAAAAAAAGAAAACTAAAGAGACAGACCAACGAAATAGAAAGCCAACGACCCTAAGCGGAGCCCTAACTACCATGCAAGAAAACTACTCCAGCACCAGCAGCATCGACTTGTAGAAGGTGTTCCATAGCCATAAGAGGAAAGTGAATAACTTCTAGGTAAGTCTCTATTGGCTCCCAATTTAGAAAGATAGTCGACACAATTGTTTCCTTCCCTGAAAATATGTCTCATGGTCACCTTAAGGTGAGGCAATATATCCTAGTACGAATCCACCGTGAAACCAAACCATTACATGCACCAAAAACAAAACAACACCTTAAGGTGTGGCAGTATATCTCAGTATGGTCTATACAACCTCTTAATCTATTTTATGACACATCATGTATAGGGTTGACATGGTCGCTTCCATGTAATGTTAAGTGCTAACATAGCCATATAGCTTCTTCCAAAACTTCTCCAAGCTGAAAATCTGTTGTCCCTCATTTCGTGTCTTACATATTGTGCCACCAATAACATGTTGCCAAGTCAAGTAACATTCCACATTATATTTAACACTCATCTAACCAAAACTTAACGGTGGATTTTGGAAAGACCTTTTAAAAAACATGGGCATCGTTCTCCTCTTTTTACTAAAACAAAAGTTAATGGTGAGACTTTTTCATTCCTCCAACGACACCATTAACTCAGTATGAAAATCAATCTCTGTCGGCATCTACTTCTCTTATTTGGCTTGATTTTTCACATCATATTTGACTTGATTTTTCTCTCCAACTTTCTCTGCATCAAAGGTAAGCTTTTGAATCAATCAGCACTTTTCCTTTTACTTTACAATAATCCTAAATAGATTTTCTCATCCCTACACTGCATTGTGTTGCATTCTTTCTCACCCTTGATCAATTTAATTTTGTCTACTTTCAAATGGGATATCATGCATTTGATGAAATATCTCACTGAAATTTTGTAGATGCATGGATGGTATAATGAAAGTGTGTTGTGTATGTTGTTTTTTGCATCTTTGATTAAAACAAACTGGGTCAAAGGTTTAGACATACTAAATAACACATTTCCTAATGATTTTGAATTTCCAATTATTAAAATTTTGAAGCCAACCATGAGTTTTGTAAATCGCTTTATTATTTCTAGTTGGTTTAAATTTCTACTTTTTTTAATGTGCAATATCATAATATACATGTCAATGGAATTTGTTAAATCATCAAATAAATTAATTATTAGGCTTGGACGGTGTGGACGGCGCGGAAGGGTGTGGACGGTTGAAACATAGCTACCTAGTTTATATTAATTATTGTACATAGAAAATAACTTGTCATTAATACTTAGGGAATAGTTTATCATTAATCTCCTCGATTGTATTTACTCCTAAGTGTATATAAATATCAAAGTATGCTTGGCTCAAGCAATTGGATCAATAAAAAAAATAGCTAGTTTTACCCACACGTTTTTGAGTTTAACATGGTATTAGTCTAGGTTGCGATCCAAACCAAGTTTTTTTATTCCATGTGTTCCCAGCCTTCTGCAATCTTAGTTTTTCTGAGTTCACAGTTTTTTCCCCAGTTTTTCTGTGTTCATTCTTGCGGGGTTCTCTAGTCTCTTATTTGTTCCATCTGAGTTTTCTTTCTCAACACCATGTATAGTGAAAAGTACGATGTCCTCTTCGTTCGTCTTAATGGAAAGAACTAACCCGCCTGGGCATTCCAATTCCAAATCTCTGTCAAAGGTAAGGAGCTTTGGGGTCATGTTGATGGAACTGATTCTGCTCCCAACAAAGTCAAGAGAAGGACACACATGCTAAGTTGGAGATCAAAGACACACAAGTCATGCCATGGATCATAGGCTCTGTTGATCCTAATATCGTTCTCAATCTCCGACCCTTCACCACGACAGCCAAGATGTGGGACAACCTAAAGAAAATATAAAGTCATAACAACATTGCTCGCAGGTTCCAGCTTGAACATGAGCCATTTTTCACCAGGATAGTCTCTTATTTTCCGAATTTTATTATCATTTCATGAAAATCTTTGGGCTGAATACACTGACATTGTTTATGAAGATTTGTCGAATGAAGGACAAACTACAATGCAAAAAGTACATGAAACCACAAAACGATATCAATTTCTTATGAAATTGAAATTTTATTTTGAGGGTATTCGATCCAATCTCACGAACAAAGCTACTGTTCCCCCTGATGCGAGCCAAAATGAATTGCTCCATGAAGAACGATGTCTCCTCACTCAAACAACCATGGAACAACATAAATCTGCCTCTCTTTCAGTGGCATATGTTGTACAAAGCAAACCTCAAGGGTGAGACATGAGTATTGTCCAATGTTTCTGCTGCAAAGGATTTGAAAATTTTGCTTCCCACTGTCCTAAAAAGTTCTGCAATTATTGGAAAAAAAATGGTCACATAATTAAAGAGTGTCGCATAAGATCACCACAGAAAACTGCAACAGCCTTCATTGTCTATGTTGGTTCTTCTACTACTCCTATTTTTGTGAATCAGAATCTGTGACACCCTTCTACCCCACATGTTATAAGGCATTTAATATAGAAGCGATTAAAATAAAACATGCATTTATTGGATACATTAAAACATTTGTCCATGGGTAGAAAAGTCCCACATGAATGAGTTCACATAACGTGGAATTAAAACCAAGTTTAAAGCAAATAAACTAAATAAATAATAACAAACATCCCAACCCAATGTCACAACAGAGCTGATATAACCGTTCAAGAATAAAATCCTTGGAATACAACTAAGACTAACTAAACAAAGCGAAAGGCCCTAAATACGAGCGGTGACTCCTCAGAGTCACTTCTCTCCGGGCTGCTCGTCATCCTCTGCAAAATGCCGATCAGGCCAAACACAAACAAATAACTGGGAGTAAGAATCATGTAACATATTCAATAAGGAGATAGGAAGTAAAGTAAAACATACAAGCATGGAATCAGCATAAGCATACATCAACAACATGTACAATCATACATCGACAACAACATCAACACCAAGTATGCTATGCGGTGCAATGCAACATCTACTCCGCTACTCCAATTATGTATGTGGATCCAAGCTAACTCAGGATGCGATTTTGAGTTACATATCCGTATTGGCCATAGAAGCACCAACATCGGCAGTTCACCAAACCTTGGGTGAACCCCATGGATAGCCAACGCATCAAACTGTGGATGCCACATCACGGGGGGCCGCGGTCACCAAACCATCGGGTGACCTACCGTGGATGACCAGATCACCGTACTCTCGGGCGATCTCCCTATGTCGAACCTCCCCCATCAACAACTCCAATGCTATATGCAAATGGCATAACAACAAACAATCTCAACCACCCCCTTGCTTGAGCCATAAAGCTCTCAAGACTTCAACATCAACATCAACATCAACGTAACCTTAGACCCAAACCGTGGGGTCAAGACTCCCTTGGCCAATAAGCACCAAGGTTCAACTCATCAACACCTCGACCAATAAGCATCAAGGTCACTTTGGCCAATAAGCACCAAAGTTATCAACGTGCGGTAATCCAACGGATACCGACTTAACCATCTCATCATCTCACCATCTCATCTTCTTAATCATCTTTATTAATTATAGCCGAGTTATCTAATCCATAACATTGATTATTTGTATCATTTATCATCATTGGGGAAATGGGGTTTGAAACCCCTAAAAGTCCTTTAATTTTGTTTCTGTCCAGGAGGGGTGAGCACAATCGTGCTTAAACCCCAGCACGGGCGTGCTTAACACATTACGGGCATGCTACCGCTTAAGTGGAGCACGGTTGTGCTTCCTATTCGGCACGGTCGTGCTCCTCTGCTGTACGACCGTGCTTAATGCGCAACCACTTTCCAGAATTCAAACTGGGAGCACGGCCATGCTCCCTGTTCAGCACCGTCGTGCTCAATGCATGATAGTACTGTTCTGGGCAGAGAACCAACATCAATTTTAACCAATTTTCCTGGATTAAATCCTTAAGGTTCTAAATTATTTTAAGAGCCTAATCAATTAAGTATTTTATCAACGTAACCATCATCATTAAAACTTCAACATTTACATCAATAAACATCATCTTATCCAACATCAATTTATCAACATTCAACATAGCATCATATTCATAGGCAACCATCATGAGCATGAAGCATATAACACTGAAACAACCAGAGACATATTATCACAAATTAAACACCATATATCAAACATGCATACAACAACACCGGGGTCATGGGGAACCCCTTTACCTTACACTATCCCCATTGCCTATGAGTACACTACCCTTCTCCCCATACCTGGATTGAAGGTCGCTCTAGCAACAGTTCTAAATGGTAAACCGGTCCCGAATCCTCAAGCGGCTCACTTCAAAGCTAAGCCTTACTTAACCAAAAACATCCTTGGTCAGTTTCTCTAACAAAAACAAGAAAGAAAGTGAAAAGAGAAAAGGGATCATTGCCTCTAAACCAACACAGACTCACAAGAGGCTCCCAACGGCTTCCAAAACTCCAGAAACGGATGAGTTTAGTGGAAATAGGGAAGAAGACTAGTCTGGCCGCACTAGGTGACGACTGATGTCAGAAAATAGGGTTAAAACATAACCCTCGATTTCTGTGCCAACTATATAAAGGCTGCACCTGAGCACGGTCGTGCTCTCCTTTGAGCACGGCCGTGCTGGACTTAGCGTCAGCGAGACGCGGTTGGCACATTGAGCACGGGCATGCTGGCTAATGAGCACGGGCGTGGTCATCTACCAAAAAGGGATTTTTAAGCCCAAAATCTCATTTAGCCCTTAACAAACTGCTTAACAACCAAACAAGCTTAAAGGAAAGCACTTAACAAAAAGCAGGGTGTTACAATTGCACCCCCTTATAAAAATATCCTCCTCGAAATTTCTACGTACCTCAAGCAAAAAGATGCGGGTACGCCTCTATCATCTTGCTCTCGAGCTCCCAGGTAGCACTTTCCTTAGTTGCCCCACTCCAAACTACTTTGACCAATGGAATCTCTTTACCTCTTAGCTTCTTCACCCTCCTATCCTTGACTCGAAGGGGTAACACCTCAAATGTCAAGTTCTCTTTCAATTGTATTGCGTCGTGAACTATTATGTGACTAGGGTCATGGATGTACTTTCTGAGTTGAGACACATGGAAAACATTGTGGAGGTTTGACAAAAACGGTGGCAAAGCGATTTGGTAGGCGACTTCGCCCACTCTTTTAAGGATTTGGTAAGGACCAATGAATCTCGGAGTAAGTTTCCTCACCTTCATCACTCTACCAACCCCAGTCATAGGGGTAACTCTCAAGAATACATGATCGCCTTCCTGGAATTCGAGCGCCTTCCTCCTTTTGTCACAGTAGCTCTTTTGCCTACTCTGTGCAACTCTCGTCCTTTCCTGAACCAACCTGATCTTTTCTGTTGTTTCCTGGACTATCTCTGGCCCTAGCACCATACTGTCACTAGGTTCACTCCAACACAAAGGTGTCCTACATATCCTCCCATACAGAGTGTCATAATTAAGGTGCCATCCCAATGCTGGAATGGAAGCTATTATTGTAGGTGAACTCTATCAGGGGCAAAAACTTGTCCCAACTACCAAACTGTTCTAGCACACAAGCCCTCAACAAGTCCTCTAAGGACTGGATGGTCCTCTCAGACTGCCTATCAGTCTGTGGGTGGTAAGCTGAACTAAGCCTAAGCTTTGTCCCTAAAGCCTCTTGCAAACTATTCCAAAACCTAGAGGTAAACCTCGGGTCTCTATCCGATACTATGCTAGAAGGTACACCGTGAAGCCTAACTGTCTCTTTGATGTACAGCTTAGTCAACTTCTCCAATGGATATTCCATATTCATTGGGATGAAATGGGCAGACTTAGTCAGTCTATCCACAACAACCCATATAGCCTCAAAACCAGTTGGAGTCCTAGGGAGTCCAGACACAAAATCCATGGAGATGCTATCCCATTTCCATTCTGGGATACTCAAATGTTGTAACTTACCTGAAGGCCTTTGGTGTTCTATCTTGGCCTTCTGACAAACTAGGCATGCATTCACAAACTCAACCACATCCTTTTTCATCATAGGCCACCAAAACATCCTCTTAAGGTCCTGATACATCTTAGTGGCACCTGGGTGCACACTCAATCCACTCCTATGTCCTTCCTCAAGGATCAACTTTCTAAGCTCCGGGACGTCTGGTACGCAAACTCTATCTTTAAACCTCAAGACCCCATCACTTCCATCCTTAAAACTAAGGTCTCTACCCCGAGCGAGCAACTCTCGCTGGTCTAAGAGAAACTTGTCTAACTTCTGACCCTCTCTAATCTGGTCCATCAAGCTGTTGGTAATCTTCAAGGTTCCATGCCTAATACTCTTAGGGGTAAACTCACAAGCTAGACTAAGATCTCTAAACTCCTCAATCAGATCCATCTCCCTAACCATCAAAGCGGAGACGTGTAAGGTTTTCCTACTCAAAGCATCGGCCACCACATTGGCCTTTCCTGGGTGATAGGTCAGCTAGAAGTCATAATCCTTTAAAAACTTCATCCATCTACGCTGCCTCATGTTCAACTCCTTTTGATCAAAAAGATACCTCAAACTCTTATGATCACTAAAAACCTCAAACCTTGTGCTATAAAGGTAATGCCTCCAAATCTTCAAGGCAAATACCACAGCTCCTAACTCTAGGTCATGGGTAGGGTAGTTCTTCTCATGGGTTTTCAACTGCCTAAAAGCATAAGCAATTACCTTACCATTCTGCATCAACACATCACCTAACCCTTGCTTAGAAGCATCACAGTAAACTACGAATGGTTCACTAGGATCTGGAAAAACTAACACTGGTGCTGATGTCAACCTATCCTTAAAGGTTTGGAAACTCTCTTCACACTTAGAGTCCCACACAAACAACTGTCCCTTCTTGGTGAGACGGGTTAAGGGTAAAGCTATCTTAGAGAAACCTTCTATGAACCGCCTATAGTACCGGGCTAACCCCAAGAAACTCCTAATCTCGGTTACAGACTTCGGCGCTTCCCACTGGAGCACCGTCTCTACCTTAGCTGGGTCCACTGCTATGCCACCCTTAGTAATGACATGTCCTAAGAAGCTTACTTCCTGTAACCAGAACTCACACCTTTTCCTTAAGGGTCTGCAAGACAACCCTCAGGTGTTCCTCATGTTCCTCCTTGCTCTTGGAGCACACTAAGATGTCATCTATGAACACCACCACAAACTTATCCAAGTAAGGGTGAAAGGTCTTGTTCATGTAGTCCATGAACACCGTAGGAGCATTGGTCACACCAAAGGGCATAACCAAGTACTCATAGTAACCTAGGGAGGGGATACCAATTCTTTATAGTCACTTTGTTGAGCTGCCGATAGTCGACACACAACTTCATACTACCATCCTTCTTTTTCACCAACAACACTGGTGCTCCCCACGGGGACATACTCGGCCTAATAAACTGCTTCTTCATCAGATCCTCCAACTGTTCCTTCAACTTAGCTATCTCTAGAGGAGACATTCTATAGGGTGCTATGGAGATTGGCCCGGTGCTAGGCACTAAGTCTATGGTAAACTCAACATCTTTCTCTGGGGGTAAGTTATAAACATCCCCCGGAAACACCTCAGGAAATTCCTGCACAACAAGCAAGCTGGCGATATCAGGAGGGCTACTTTCTACTTCCATGGAAGCTATCATCATGTACACTTGGGCTTCGTCTTTCATCGAAGCTTGAACTTGGCTGGCAGAGAGAAGGTCCGAATTCTTAGACTTCGTTGGAGTTCCAAAAATCAGGGTTTTATCGAAACAATTCAAAAGGACATGGTTGGAAGATAACAGTCCATTCCAAGAATAATATCAAGGTCTTTTAGAGGTAAACATACAAAATCAGCAACAAAGATTTTATCATTTATGACTATATTACAGTTCTTGCATGCATAAGAAGTGGAAACAGGTTTATTTGTGGGTTTGGACACAAGCAAATCAAACTCAAGAAAGGTAACAGGCAATTTAAGACTCTTGACCCTATCATGCGATATAAACGAGTGAGTAGCACCCAAATCATACAATATAGTTAATTGAGTCCCATCAATAAAACATGTACCTTGGATCAAGTCATTAGACTTGGAGACTTCGGTTCCACTAAGAGTGAAGACTCTTCCAGTGGTCTTCAGTCTATTGGCTTGTGGCCTCTGATTCTTGCTGGCGCTGGGAGGCTCGGCCTTAGCTCCTTCGTAATCGCGGCTAATATGTCCTGGCTTGCCACATCTGAAGCAGATAACCTGTGTTTCCTTGCACTGAGACAAGTAGTGATTCGCAGCACCACACTTGCCACACCTCATAGGCCCAGAGGCATTAGAGAACCCACCCCTAAACCTATCCTGCTGAAACTGTGGCCTTTTGCCACTTTGATTATTTAATTATAACCGAGTTATCTAATCCATAACATTGATTATTTGTATCATTTATCATCATTGGGGAAATGGGGTTTGAAACCCTTTAAAGTCCTTTAATTTTGTTTCTGTCCAGGAGGGTGAGCACGGTCGTGCTTAAACCCCAGTACGGGCATACTTAACACATTACGGGCGTGCTGCCACTTAAGTGGAGCACGGTCGTGCTTCTTATTCGGCACGGTCGTGCTCCTCTACTGTACAACCGTGCTTAATGAGCAACCACTTTCCAAAATTCAAACTGGGAGCATGGCCGTGTTCCCTGTTCAGCACGGTCGTGCTCAATGCACGACAGTACTGTTCTGGGCAGAGAACCAACATCAATTTTAACCAATTTTCCTGGAGTAAATCCCTAAGGTTCTAAATCATTTTAAGAGCCTAATCAATTAAGTATTTTATCAACGTAACCATCATCATTAAAACTTCAACATTTACATCAATAAACATCATCTCATCCAACATCAATTTATCAACATTCAACATAACATCATATTCATAGGCAACCATCATGAGCATGAAGCATATAACACTAAAACAACCAGAGATATATTATCACAAATTAAACACCATATATCAAACATGCATACAACAACACCGGGGTCATGGGGAACCCCTTTACCTTACACTATCCCCATTGCCTATGAGTACACTACCCTTCTCCCCATACCTGGATTGAAGGTCACTCTAGCAACAGTTCTAAATGGTAAACCGGTCCCGAATCCTCAAGCGGCTTACTCCGAAGCTCAGCCTTAGTTGACCAAAAACATCCTTGGTCAGTTTCTCCAACAAAAACAAGAAATAAACTGAAAAGAGAAAAGGGATCATTACCTCTAAACCAATGCAGACTCACAAGAGGCTCCCAACGGCTTCCAAAACTCCAGAAACGGTTGAGTTTAGTGGAAACAGGGAAGAAGACTGCTCTGGCCGCACTAGGTGACGGCTGACGTCAGAAAATAGGGTTAAAACCTAACCCTCGATTTCTGTGCCAACTATATAAAGGCTGCACCTGAGCACGGTCGTGCTCTCCTTTGAGCACGGCTGTGCTGGACTTAGCGTCAGCGAGACCGGAGAGCACGGCTGTGCTGGACTTAGCGTCAGCGAGACGCGGTCAGCACATTGAGCAAGGTGTGCTCACTATTGAGCACAGGCGTGCTCAACTTAAAATCAGAAAAACGCTTCTGACTTTAAGCACGGGCGTGCTGGCTAATGAACACGGGCGTGCTCATCTACCAGAAAGGGATTTTTAAGCCAAAAATCCCATTTAGCCCTTAACAAACGGGTTAACAACCAAACAAGCTTAAAGGAAAGCACTTAACGAAAAGTAGGGTGTTACAGAATCTGCCTACCTCTGTGCCATCTTTGATCCCTGAAATGGTTCAACAAATGTTTGTTTCAGTATTTTCTGCTTTGGGTCTTTCAGGTAAAACTTCTACCCCCTACTCTCCTTGGTATTTTGATTTTTGGGGCATCCAATCATATGACCAACAATGTCGATACCCTTACCAATGTTACAAGATACTTTGGTAATCTCAAAATTCATATAAATGATGGAAATAATTTACCTATCATAGCAATTGGTGATATTTCCTCTTCTTTAACATATGTGTTTATTTCCACTGGTCTTACCAATAACCTTATTTTTGTTGGTCAATTAGTTGACAACGATTATAAAGTTGAATCCTCAAAATATGGTTGTCTTGTGCAGGATCAACACTTAGGGAAGATGATTGCGAAGGAGCCTATAGCTAGAAGTCTTTTTTGTAACACCCTGCTTTTTCGTTTAGTGCTTTTATAAAGCTTGTTTGGTTGTTTAAGTTAGTTTTGTTAAGTTAAAATAGTTGGCTAAGGGCTTAGTGGGATTTTTGGCTTAAAAGTCCCTTTCTGGTGCATAAGCACGCCCGTGCTTAAGGTCAGGCGCGCGTTGCCAAGTTTAAGTTGAGCACGCCAATGCTCAACAGTGAGCATGCCCATGCTCAAGTGCGGACCGCGTCTCGCTGACGCTAAGTCCAGCACGACCGTGCTCAAGGGGGAGCACGACCGTGCTCAAGTTCAGTCTATATATGCTTGCACAGAAACCAAGGGTTAATGTGAAAAACCCTATTTTAGTAGCTGTTGCCACCCTAGTGCGGCTGCTACTGCTTCGTTCCCTAACTCTCTCATATTCAGTGCATTCGTTGAGTATTGGAGACCTTTGGGAACTGTTCTTTCATCTGTACTAACCAAGTTTCGGTAATGGTCCTTTTCCCTCTTTGGTTTCCTTCGTTTTTGGTTGGGAAATTGATCTGTTGTGTTTCTGTTTGACCAAGGCTTGGAGGATTGACTGAGCCGCTTTGGGAACCGTGACCAGTTTGATCGTTAGAGCAACCTTCAATCCAGGTATGGGGAGAAGGGTAGTGTTTACATTAGGCACTGGGGGTAGTGTAAGGTAAGGGGTTCCCATAACCCCGGTATTGTCAGTTTGCATGCCTATATGATAAATGATGACTATATGGTAATCTGTTCTAGCTGTTTGGTGGTTATGTTGTATGCTTCATGCTCATGTTCATAATATGTTCTTGATGTTTATGATGGTTGCCTTATGAGTATGATAGTATGATGATCATTGTTGTTAACATTATGTTGATTGGCTTATGTGGATGTTGAGTTATGATGATGTGTTTTAAGCCTAAAATATGCTGATAACTGACTTAGGAATTAATGGAGTTTAAACCCTAATACTTGGTTAAGAAACTGTGTTTGAAATCTGCCCAGAATAGTACTATCGTGCATTGAGCACGGCCGTGCTGAACAAGGAGCACACCTGTGCTCCCAGTTCGAATTCTGGATAATGGCCGCGCATCAAGCACGACCCTGCAGTAGAGGAGCACGACCGTGCTAACAAGGAAGCACGATCATGCTTCACCTATGTGACAGCACGACCGTGCAGGGAAATAAGCACGCCCATGCTCCCCTCTTGGACAGAAACAGAATTAAAGGACTTTAAGGGGTTTCAAACCCTATTTCCCGAATGATGATAGATGATACAAATAATTAATGTTATGGTTTAGATAATTCAGTTTATAAATAATAAAGATGATTAAGAAGATGAGATGGTGAGATGTTAAGATGGTTAAACCGGTATTCGTTGGGTTACCGCACGCTGTTACGTTGTACCTTGGTGCTTATTTGGCCAAGGGGGGCCTTGACCCCACAGTTTGGGTCTAAGGCGTTGATGATGTTAAAATCTTGGGAGCTTCTTGGCCTAAGCATGATGACGTTGACGTTGAAGTCTTGGGAGCTGTTTGGCCCGAGCAAAGGAGGTGGTTGCTGTTGTTTGTTATTGTGCCATGCATAGAGCATTGGAGTTGATGGTTGAGGGGGAGGTTTGACATAGGGGAGATCACCCGAGAGTACGGTGATCTGGCCATCCACGGTAGGTCACCCGAGGTTTGGTGACTGCGACCCCCGTGACGAGGCATCCACGGTTTGACGCGTTGGCTATCCATGGGATTCACCCGAGGTTCGGTGAACTGCCGGTGTTGGTGCTTCTATGGCTAATACCGATATGTAACTCCAAAGTCGTTCATCCTGAGTTAGTTTGGATCCACATGAATAATGGAGTAGCGGAGTAGTGTTGCATTGCACCGCATAGCTTACCTGATTGATGATGTTGATGTATGACGTTTTGTAGATGCTGATTTATGTTATGATGTTGCCATGCTTGTTTGTTTACCTTGATTCCTATCTCCTTGCTGAATATGTTTACATGATTCTTACTCCCATCTTTCTGTTGTTTGTTTCGCCTGATTGGCTTTATGCAGAGGATGGCGAGCAGCCCGGAGAGGAGTGACTCTGAGGAGCCACCACTCATAGTTAGGGCTTTTACCTTTTGTCTAGCTAGTTTCGTTCAGTTATATTCCGAGGATATTTTCTGGAACGGTTGTACCAGCTCTGAATTGTGACATCGGGGTTGGGTTGTTTATGTTTTATGTTTATCATTGTTTTAACTTGGTTTTATATTTTCCGCGTTTTTGTGAACTCGTTCATGTGGGACTTTTCTACCCATGGACAAAGGTTTTAATTTATTCAGTAAATGCATGTTTTATTTTATTATTTATATCTTTTTATGTTGTATAACATGCGGGGTAGAAGGGTGTCATATTTAGTGGTATCAGAGCAGGTTTGTCCTATCAGGCCGTGGTATGAGTCTGTTGTGTGTCTGTTGTGTGCTCTTGTTTGAATTGTCTATACTTATTATAGACAATGATGCTTTGAGTTAAGTTGCCTATCGCTTTTACCTGCTTAAGTCTCTGTATTAAGAGTTGGTTTGGACATGTACAGGAACTCATGGCAGGTAGAGGACGTAACGATCAGGCAATTACGGACGCGTTGGCACTCCTTGCCAATGCTATCGGTCAGGTTAACAGCCCCAAAAACAATGGTGGGCCGGCAGAGTTTCAAGGCCTGGATAAGTTTCAGAGGAACAACCCTCCATCGTTCAAGGGAGACTATGATCCGGAAGGAGCCAGAGGATGCAGACTGAGGGCACAGTGGTTACATGGGTTGAGTTCAAGCAGAGGTTTCTGGATAAATACTTTCCGGCAGACATCAAGGACAAGAAAGAGATGGAGTTCTTGGCTTTGAGGCATGAATCGATGTCAGTTGGTGACTATGCTGCCAAGTTTGAGGAGCTGGCGAGGTATTACACTTCGTACCAGCATACTGCGAATGAGCGTTCCAAGTGCGTTAAGTTCAAGGCTGGACTTAACCCCAAGATCAAGTAGGGGATCAGCTACCGGGAGATCAGAGTCTTCCCAGTTCTGGTCAACAAGTGCAGGATCTATGAGGATGCTAGTCAGTTTAAAGTTGCCAGTTCCAAAGGATCGGATAGTCAGAGCGACAAGAGGACTGATCAGAGAGACAAGGGTAAACAACGCTATGCTCCGACCGGTAAGGATTTCAAGCAGAGTGGCAAGAAGCCACAGTTTCAGCAGGATAAGTTTAAGGATGGGTTTTCCAATGCCTCTAGACCCATGAGGTGGGCAAGTGCGGCGCACCGGATCATTACTCTTCTCAATACAAGGAATCAGCTGTGATTTGCTTCAGATGTGGCAAGTCGGGTCACATCAGCCATGAGTGTGAGGGAGCCAAGGTAGAGCCTCCCAGCACTAGCAAGAGTCAGAAGTCTCAGGCCAACCGACTGAAGACCACTGGGAGAGTCTTTACTCTCAGTGGAGCTGAAGCCTCCGAGTCTGATGACTTGATTCAATGTACATGTTTTATTGATGGAACTCAATTAACTGTATTGTATGATTCAGGTGCTACTCACTCTTTCATATCGCATGATAGGGTCAAGAGTCTTAAATTGCCCGTTTCCTTTCTTGAGTATGATTTGCTTGTATCTACACCCACGACTAAACCTGTTTCCACTTCTTATGCATGCAAGAACTGTCATATTGTCATAGATGGTAAAACCTTTGTTGCTGATCTTGTATGATTGCCTTTGAAAGACCCAGATATCATTCTTGGCATGGACTAGTTATCTTCCAACCACGTCTTTCTGAATTGTTTTGATAAAACCTTGGTTTTTGGAACTCCAAAGGAGTCTAAGAATCTGGATCTTCTCTCTGCCAGCCATGTTCAAGCTTCGATGAGAGACAAAGCCCAAGTATACATGATGATAGCTTCCCTAGAAGTAGAGAGCAGCCCTCCTGATGCCGCCAGCTTGCCTGTTGTGCTGGAATTTCCTAAGGTGTTTCCTGGTGATGTTTATAACTTACCCCCAGAGAGAGATGTTGAGTTTACCATAGACTTATTGCCTGGCACCGGGCCAATCTCCATAGCACTCTATAGAGTGTCTCTTCTAGAGCCAGCTAAGTTGAAGGAACAGTTGGAGGACCTGATGAAGAAGCAGTTCGTGAGGCCCCGTGTGTCTCCGTGGGGAGCACCTGTGTTGTTGGTGAAGAAAAGGGATGGTAGTATGAGGTTGTGTGTCGACTATCGGCAACTCAACAAGGTGACATAAAGAATCGATATCCCCTCCCTAGGATTTGATGATCTCATGGACCAGTTGATGGGTGCTTGCGTCTTTTCTAAGACAGATTTGAGGTCAGAATACCATCAGATTCGGGGTCAGGATACCATCAGATTCGGGTTAAGTCTGAGGACATCCCGAAGACAGCGTTCACGACGCGATATGGTCACTACGTGTATTTGGTTATGCCCTTTGGCGTGACCAATGCTCCTGCGGTGTTCATGGACTACATGAACAAGACTCTTCACCATTACTTGGATAAGTTTATGGTGGTGTTCATAGATGACATCTTAGTGTACTCCAAGGGTAAGGAGGAACATGAGGAACACCTGAGGGTTTTCTTGCAAACCCTTAAGGACAAGCAGTTGTACGCTAAGTTATCTAAGTGTGAGTTCTGTTTAGAAGAAGTGAGCTTCTTAGGACATGCCATCTCTAAGGGTGGCATAGCAGTGGACCCGGCTAAGGTAGAGACTGTGCTCTAGTGGGAAGCGCCGAAGTCTGTAACCGAGATAAGGAGTTTCTTGGGTTTAGCCGGGTATTATAGGTGGTTCATAAAGGTTTCTCTAAGATAGCTTTACCTTTAACCTGTCTCACCAAGAAAGGACAGTTGTTTGTGTGGGACTCTAAGTGTGAAAATAGTTTCCAAACCCTTAAGGATAGGTTGACATCAGCACCAGTGTTAGTTTTGCCAGATCTTAGTGAACCCTTCGTAGTTTACTGTGATGCTTCTAAGCAAGGGTTAGGTGGTGTGTTGATGCAGAATGGTAAGGTAGTTGCTTATGCTTCTAGGCAGTTGAAAACCCATGAGAAGAACTACCCTACCCATGACCTAGAACTAGGAGCGGTGGTATTTGCCTTAAAGATCTGGAGGCATTACCTGTATGGAGCGAGATTTGAGGTCTTTAGTGATCATAAGAGTTTGAAATATCTTTTTGATCAAAAGGAGCTGAATATGAGGCAGAGTAGGTGGATGGAGTTCTTAAAGGATTATGACTTCGAGCTAACCTATCATCCAGGAAAGGCCAATGTGGTGGCTGATGCCTTGAGTAGGAAAACCTTGCACGTCTTTGCTTTAATGGTTAGGGAGATGGATCTGATTGAGGAGTTTAGAGACCTTAGTCTAGCTTGTGAGTTTACCCCTAAGAGTATTAGGCTTGGAACCTTGAAGGTTACTAATAGCTTGATGGACCAGATTAGAGAGGGTCAGAGGTTAGATAAGTTTCTCTTAGACCAGCGAGAGTTGCTGCTCAGGGTAGAGACCTTAGTTTTAAGGATGGAAGTGATGGGGTCTTGAGGTTTAAGGATAGAATTTGCATACCAGACGTCCCAGAGCTTAGAAAGTTGATCCTCGAAGAAGGACATAGGAGTGGACTGAGTGTGCACAGGTGCCGCTAAGATGTATCAGTACCTTAAGAGGATGTTTTGGTGGCCTAGGATGAAAAAGGATGTGGCTGAGTTTGTGTATGCGTGCCTAGTTTGTTAGAAGGCCAAGATAGAACACCAAAAGCCTTCAGGTAAGTTGCAACCTCTGAGTATCCCAGAATGGAAATGGGATACCATCTCCATGGATTTTGTGTCTGGACTCCCTAGGACTCCAGCTGGTTTTGAGGCTATATGGGTTATTGTGGATAGACTGACTAAGTCTGCCCATTTCATTCTGATAAATATGGAATATCCATTGGAGAAGTTGGCTAAGTTGTACATCAAAGAGATAGTTAAGCTTCATGGTGTACCCTCTAGCATAGTATCAGATAGAGACCCAGGGTTTACCTCTAAGTTTTGTAATAGTTTGCAAGAGGCTTTAGGGACAAA
This sequence comes from Echinosophora koreensis, assembly GCA_035048595.1. NCBI lineage: Eukaryota > Viridiplantae > Streptophyta > Magnoliopsida > Fabales > Fabaceae > Echinosophora > Echinosophora koreensis. The sequence goes on along the minus strand of JAPCYP010000047.1, from coordinate 833,774 downwards.
GCTTAGGCTTAGTTCAACTTACCACCCACAGACTGATAGGCAGTCTGAGAGGACCATCCAATCCTTAGAGGACTTGTTGAGAGCTTGTGTGCTAGAACAGTCTGGTAGTTGGGACAAGTTTTTGCCCTTGATAGAGTTCACCTACAACAACAGCTTCCATTCTAGCATTGGGATGGCACCGTATGAAGCTCTTTATGGGAGGAGATGTAGGACACCCTTGTGTTGGAATGAACCTAGTGATAGTGTGGTGATAGGGCCAGAGATGGTGCAAGAAACAACAGAGAAAGTGAGATTGATTCAGGAAAAGATGAGAGTGACACAAAGTAGGCAAAAGAGCTACCATGACAAAAGGGGGAAGGCACTCGAATTCCAGGAAGGTGATTATGTGTTCTTGAGAGTTACTCTAACAACTGTGGTTAGTAGAGTGATGAAGGCGAGGAAACTTACTCCGAGATTCATTGGTCCTTACCTGATTCTTAAATGAGTCGGCGAAGTCGCCTATCAGATAGCCTTACCACTGTTCTTGTCCAACCTCCATAATGTTTTTCATGTGTCTCAACTCAGAAAGTATATCCATGACCCTAGTCACGTGATAGTACCCGACGCTATACAATTGAAAGAGAACTTGATGTTTGAGGTGTTACCCCTTCGAGTCGAGGATAGGCGGGTGAAGCAGCTAAGAGGATGTTGGAACCAAAGTATTTTTGGATTAAATAATCTCTAAGTTTTGATGTTAATAAAAAGATTAAATTTGTATGGCAAAGTGTTAGTAAAGATCTAACATGCCTTATCTAGTCTTACAGGGATATTCGAAATTGTATAAGTTATGGAATCCTCGAAAGAGTTAATATCCGCGTCCAACCATGTAGACGAGCTGCTCAAAATAAATGGTATATTTAATTATGTAAATATGTTTGAGTAGACGGGATATAGAATTGTATCAGTAGACAAGTGATTAAACTACTATGAGTAGACGAGCTTAAGTGCCACTTCAGTAGACGGAGATCTAAGTTACTCATCGATATATAGCAAGTCCAAACACTTGATAATAGACGAGCAAAATTTACCACGTCACTGGATGAGCTAAAAAGAGATTTTTAACTATGAGCGTATAGACGCACTATGATAAGTAGACGAGCTCCTTCCCACTGTGAATCCTTGATATAATCAGAGTAACTATCTTGACCACATAGAAATATTTATTTCAAATGATTGATATTTATTTCAAGTATATGTTGGTCCTTCATATTGTTTTAAGGTTTTATTGTCTTGTTTCTTTGAAAGAGACATAGTACAAATGAGGAATTGCAAAAAGCAAAATAGTACAATGCAAAACGACTTGTACCTTGTCACCTTTAACGCTGGAACAGCTGGAATTTGTACAAGGAAGGCAAGACAGTTTTTCAAGTTGCATTTGCTCAAAGGTGTGCCCGTTTTGTGCAAGGACCACATATAGTGCTTTTTATAATGGCCACGAGCAAGCTGAGTCACAACGGATATTATGCAATTTGATTCTATCCCTAAACGGAAATATTCAAAAACAACCGTTGAAGAATTTCAAGAGAAGAGCAATGTCACTATAAATAGAAGACTTCATTATATGAAGAAACAACTTTTGCGCATACAGAATCCTTGATAGAAAATCTCTTACAAGCTCAATTCTTTTATTCTTTCAAAAGGCAAAAGTCTGTAATACCTTAGCTTGAATATTGCTATAATATTCAACTGATCTTAAACTTTCATATTCTCACACATAGTGAGTTAGAAGATAAAAAAAAAAACCAATCTCTTTGTTAGAGGTAGAGCCTGAAGAGGCTGGGTAAGAAAGGAATACTTGTAGCCTGGAGAGGTGTTGATTACTTGCTGTAATCTATTTGGAAAATAGTGGAGAAAATCCTTCAAGTAGAAGGGATTGAACGTAGCTCTTGGTTGGAAGAGAGTGAACCAGGATAAAACGACTTGCGTGAATCTTCTAATCCCTTATCTCTTCAGTTTTATTTGTTTATACTAACTGTGGGGATTTGAACTTGATTTTGTTAAGTCTTTAAAAGTTTGTTTTTCTGTGTGTGTGCTTCTGCCTCTTAATCGTCGTGTGAGAAAACTATTTTAAAAGGTTGTTTTCAAAAATTATTAACAAACACAATTCAACCCCCCTTCTTGTGTTTGCCTGTGTCAACTTCAGTTGGTATCAGAGCTCAGCCTCGAAAGGGTTGAGCATCTAACAAGTGCTGAGGAAGTACGATCCAACAACCATGGATGGAGAAGGACAAGCTATCAACATACCTCCACTCTTTGATGGAACTGATTATGACTACTGGAAGAAGAGGATGATGGCCTTCTTGGATGCACAAAACTTAGACATCTGGGAACTGATTAAGAATGGCTATACTGAGCCAAGAGGTGAAAATGGAGCAGCCATGGCTAGAGCAGATTGGTTTGCGGATCAAAAGGCTAAACATCAACTTAATTTTAAAGCCAAACATTATTTGATGTGTGCCATCACCAGATAAGAACATGACAAAGTTCACAACTGTAACACAGCAAAAGAAATCTGGGATAACTGGCCCTTGCTCATGAAGGTTCATCACAAGTGAAGGAGTCAAAGATAAGCATGCTGGTTCACCAGTATGAGCTCTTTAAAATGGCTGATCATGAGACTATAGATCAGATGTTTGGAAGATTTCAAACAATCACAACAGTCTCAGATCTCTTGGAAAAATCTATGAGAATAGAGATCATATCAGAAAAATTTTGAGAAGTCTCTCCAAGCAATGGAGACCAAAGGTTATAGCTATCCAAGAAGCTAAGAATCTTAATACTCTTTCTCTGGAAGAGCTTCTCGGGTCACTAAAGGTTCATGAGTTTGAACTGAATGAAGAAGACAATTCCAGAAAGGGGAAGTCTATTGCCTTAAAGGCAAAGAAAGCCAGCTCTTCAAAAGTCCTCAAAGCTGCTGAATCTTCAGATGATGCTGAACCTTCAGACAATGATGAAGGATCAGATGAAGATGAATTATCTTTCATCTCCAGAAAAATACAACACATGTGGAGCAAGAAAGGTAACTTCAAAATAAAGCAGTTCAACAAGAGGTTTTCTAAGGAGAAATCAGACTCCAAAGAAAAAGGTCCACCTCTGTGCTTTGAATGCAAGAAGCCTGGCCATTTCAAAGCTGACTGCACTGATTTAAAAGAGAAAAAGAAGTTCTTCAAGAAAAAGAAGGGCTTAATGGCAACATGGGAGGACTTGGATCTATCTTCATCTGATGAGGAAGATGAAGCTGAGGAAGAAGCAAACATCTGCCTCATGGCTAACACATCATCAGAGAATGAATACACTGATGATGATGAGATAATGGATTCTGACCCATCCACTCTCAAAAATGCCTTTGATGAATTACTGCATGACTCATCCATACTGTCACATGAATACAAAAGTCTTAAAAAGAAGTTTGTAAAATTAACAAAAGAGTATGATAGAGTCTGCATTGAAAAACAAAGTTTAGCTCAAGAAAATGATAAGCTAAGATCAGAGAATGTCAGTCTGACTGACAAACTTGAATGTGAGCCTGATAATTCTTGTGAAGTTGCAAAACTAAAACAAGATGTAACATATTTGATAGACACTCTGTCAAAATTTGTAGGTGGCTCGGATAAGTCAAGTCTTATTCTAAGGTACTCTAGGTCACCATATGATAAATCTGGCCTTGGTTATGACAAGGAGAAGCATGAGGCATCTCATAATAAGTCAAAACCACTTATGCAACATAGAGCTTCAAAAGCTCCAACTAAGTATGCTAAAGCGAAGTCAGGCCCGTCCAACACCTTTTGCAAAGTGTGTGGAAAAAGTGGGCATGCTACATATAGATGCATACACAATAGGCCAATGAAAACTAATAAGAAAGGACCCAAGTCATTTTGGGTACCTATGGACAAGATAATACCTGTTGCAGATTTGCTTAACAACAGGAAAGAAACAAACATCCTGGTTCTTGGACAATGGGTGCTCACGTCACATGACGGGAGAAAAGTATATGTTCCAAGACCTAAGACATAAATATGGTGGCTGGGTGACATTTGGAGGAAAACAGAAAGGGAAGATCTCTGGTATAGATAAAATTGGTAAACATCCTTTTCCTTCCATTGATAATGTTCTTTTAGTGAATGATTTAAAACATAATTTGCTGAGTGTAACACCCGTTTTCTTGTTTAAGTTGGTATGAGAGCTTAATTTTGTTCGTTAGGTGTTAATTAGTATGTGTTTCAAATTTGGGGTCAATCGGACTTCAAACTAGTTCAGAACACGACAAAACGTGTGTATCAGAGTTTCTGGTCAAATTGGTCAACGCGGGTTAGGCCGGGCTCAGGTATGTTGAGTCGGGCTCAGAAATTAGGCCGGGCGCAGTTTTGTTAGGCCGCGGGCGCAACACAAAGGCGGTGATCTATGCATTTGGGCCGGGCATAGAAAATTTGAGCCGGGCGCAGAAAACTTAGGCCGGGCGTAATCAGTGCTGACTCACCCCTTTTAGCTTTTAAAAGGTAGAAAGTTGGAGAAAACTCTCAAATTTTCGAGAGAAAACGAGAGAGATCAAGGGGAGCTCGAAAATTAGAGAGAGAAAGAGGGTTAGAGAGAGAAAGTTAAGCCCGGGGGAAATCCGTCCTTCAGATCACGATTCCGACTTCAAATCTGTGATCAGGGCAACGAGTACTACACATATAGGCTAGTGTTTCTTTGTTACAATTGAGGTAATGCTCAAATACTTAACTTATCATTTGTCATTTATTTTCTTTCTTGGGTTCTAGCTTGAATCTGAGCTCTTTTTGAGAATCTATAGTAAGATTAGAGTTTATGACATTGCCGGAACTCTGTCCATGTGTTAGGGCAAATTTTGGAGCACTAAGGGGTCCACTGGGAAGTAAGACAGCAGCTGTATAGCTTAGAGGAGGCTTGTAGAGAGCTTGGAAAGTTGTACCGGATAAGCCAAGGTGGGGAGAAAGTAACCGACATCGTCGGGGAGGCAAGCGTAGAGTCACAGTTATATATATGTATATAGGGTGCCCCAGACCCTACTAGTATATTGAGTAATCAACAATGGCTAAACCACAATAAAATAATATTTTAATAATGTCTTGGGTTTAGTTATTGTAGATTTATCAATGTTTGGTTTAAAACTCTAGGTTAGAGAACTGATAATGATTGGGGTTGTTTGCTATGTTTGTTATTGTGATGACTGCTATAACTTACTTGGTTGTGATGATTGATGTGATAGCATGATATTTTATTATGATAATATATTGTTGATGATTATTGGATGAATGAGAATGACTGATAGCATGATCTAGTTATATTAAGAGTTGACACCGTGGTAATGCCTTGAGACTGTGGCTTTAAGGCCGGGGATGTATTGCCATCCATTCTGAGACTATGATTTTGAGATTTGGATTGTGAGAGAAGGTTCCGGTGTTAACTTAAGGATGGTTGTTGCATTGCATATTGCCAAGGTGGCAAGCCGTATGACAGGGAGTCATACGAGGTTAGTTGTACTCGAGTGCGAGTACGGATTACGGAAGGGTCGGTCTAGGGAGAGACCTTGGGGATGTACGAACTGGACTCGGGAGGCTCACAGTGACCATTAGGTAGCTCCTAGTGCGTTGTGTACCCCGATATTGCCTAGTTGTCCCGACTTTACCCTGAGTATCCACGTCTAAGGTTGACTATCCAAGGCGACCCAGATACCTCTGATGGAGCTGAGCTCACAGAGAGATGCACTCTTATGGGTCACGACGAGCGGAAAAGTTACCTAAACAAACTAACTGACGTTCCTTAAGCAGAGAGGCTTGATAAGGGAATGTCTTGGGGTTGAGACCCGGATGAGATATATTGGCCGACATGCATAGGAGTGAGACTCCTTAGAGGAATGATCTGAGAGTGTGACTCTTGAAGATGATTGTGTTGGTGTGACTGAATGAATGATTGTTTGTTTGTTGTATGATGTATATGTGACTGTTGATCTATGTGTCCCCATCCCCATTTTTATGACTATGTTCTGTTGCTTATCTCCCTTCTTCCTCTATCTTTTTTGTATGTTATCGGTATGGTAGATAAACAACAATGGCAAGATGGGAACGACAACTTGGAAAGATTATCGACCACAACGCTATCTACAGAAGTTTCCACTACGGGTATAAGTGCACCGTTAAGGCGAAGGCAAGGGTAGTTCTAGACGCCCACATCACTGATGATGTGGATATGTCGGATGCGTCTGTAGGTAGTGAGCCTCTACGAGATTGTTTTGTATTTTGATGTATTTTGAGAGGCAGGCCAAGTATCTCTAGGACTTCTTCTGTGTCTCTTTGGTTAGTTTGTATATGTTTATACTTTGAGTCTGTATAGATGGTTGTAAGTTATAATGGTCCCATGGAGGGGACTTGGCATACTCTGATAGATGTGCTGTATATATTGTATATATGTGTGGATGACGTCGCTTGTGTATGTTTAAACTGTTTTAAAATAACTACAATTTTTATTTTACATATATTTTGGAATGTAACAAACGCGTTAACGTTAATTACGGATTAAGGTTTAATTAATCAAGGTTTTCTTAATGGGACATCGGGGTGTCTCACTGAGCATAAGTCAATTATGTGATAGTGGATATGATGTTTCTTTTAATAAGAACATGTGTAATGTCAAGAAAAATGATGGATCCATTTTATTCACTGCTAAGAGGCAAAACAATTTGTATAAAATTGACTTGGAGGACCTTTCAAATTAAAGTGTCTCATATTTAGTGTCCATTGAAGATGAGCGATGGATTTGGCATAAAAGGCTAGGTCATGCAAGCTTGAGATTAATCTCAAAGCTAAATAAGCATAACCTCATGAGAGGGTTACCAAACCTTAAGTACAAATCTAATGCTCTCTGTGATGCATGCCAAAAGGGAAAATAAGTCAAAGGTTCTTTTGAATCTAAGAATGTTGTTAATACCAAGAGACCACTAGAACTGCCACACCTTGATCTTTTTGGTCCAACAAGGACTACTTCTATCAGTGGTAAGAAATATGGTCTAGTCATTGTAGATGACTACACAAGATGGACATGGGTTATGTTCCTAGCTCACAAGGATGAGTCCTTCAAGGTCTTTTCTATATTCTGCAAACGTGTACAGAATGAAAAGGCATGTGTATCACTTCAATTAAAAGTGACCATGGGGAAAAGTTTGAAAATGAGCTATTTCTTAAGTTCTGTGAAGATAGTGGTATTCTTCACAATTTCTTAATACCTAGAACGCCACAGGAAAATGGTGTGGTAGAGAGAAAGAATAGATCACTTCAAGAGATGGCTAGAACTATGATCAATGACAACTCTGTCCCTAGACACTTCTGGGCTGAAGCTGTTAATACTACCTGCTACATTCAGAATAGAATACATATTAGACCAATCTTGAACCAGACTCCTTATGAATTGTGGAAGAGACGAAAACCCAACATTTCATATTTTCATCCTTTCGGTTGTAAATGCTATATTCTTAACACTAAAGATCAACTTGGTAAGTTTGATACAAAAGTAGACAATGGAATTCTGTTAGGATTCTCTGAAACATCAAAAGGCTTTAGAGTATATAATTCTAGAACTCTGGTAGTAGAAGAATGTATATATGTTAAGTTTGATGACAAGCAGCCTGATAAGAAATTATCAGAGCTAGATGATGCTTTTGCAGATCTTGATTTAAACATCTCTGGAGAGACAATAGAGATAAAAGCTGATGATCAAGTGAAAAACCCTCCTCAACAACCAGAAACATCTACCTCTCAACAAGACAATGTTCAGAGATCTTGGCATTTCAAGAATTATCATCCACCATATCAAATCATTGGAAATCCCAGTGATAAGCTGAGAACCAGATCAACTTTCAGAGAGCAGGAAGATACTGCACTAGTCTCTGAGTTGGAACCAAAGACAGTAGATGAGGCTCTGCTGGACAATGGCAGGATTCTAGCTATGCAAGAAGAGCTAAACCAGTTTGAGAGAAGTGATGTCTGGACTCTGGTACCCTTGCCCAAAGACAAATCTGTTATAGGAACAAAATGGGTTTATAGAAACAAGCTTGATGAAAATGGTAAGGTTGTAAGAAACAAAGCAAGACTGGTTGCACAAGGTTGTTCTCAAGAAGAAGGTATAGATTACACTGAAACCTTTGCACCTGTTGCTAGATTAGAAGCAATTAGAGTTCTACTTTCATTTGCTGCACATCACAACATAATGCTTTTTCAAATGGATGTAAAAAGTGCTTTTCTTAATGGCTTTATTAATGAAGAGATTTATGTAATGCAACCTCCGGGGTTTGAAAGTGAAACCCAACCTGAACATGTGTATAAGCTTAAGAAAGCTTTATACGGCCTAAAACAAGCCCCTAGAGCTTGGTATGGTAGGCTAAGTTCATTTTTAATGGAAAATGGCTTTAATAAAGGAAAGGTTGATACAACCTTGTTTAGAAAGTCAATTAAATCCAATTTCATAGTAGTACAAATTTATGTTGATGATATTATATTTGGTGCTACTAATGAATATCTATGCAAAGAATTCTCAAAGTTAATGCAGAAAGAATTTGAAATGAGCATGATTGGAGAACTCAAGTTCTTTCTTGGACTTCAAGTTAAACAAACTATGGATGAGGTGTACATCTATCAAACCAAGTATACAAAGGAGCTCCTAAAGAAGTTTAAGATGGATGATTGCAAACCAATGAATACCCCTATGCACCCCACGTCCATACTGAACAAAGATGATAAAGAGAAAAAGGTAGACCAAAAGGTATATAGAGGTATGATAGGATCTCTTCTATATCTTACTGCGTCCAGACCTGATATAATGTTCAGTGCTTGTTTATGTGCTCGAGTTCAATCTGATCCTAGAGAATCTCACTTATCAGCAGTTAAGAGAATTTTTAGATATTTGAAAGATACTACTAATCTGGGTTTGTGCTTTAAGAAAAATGAAGATTACAGATTAATTGGCTTTTGTGATGCTGACTGTGCTGGAGACAGAATTGAAAGAAAAAGTACTAGTGGGGGTTGTTACTTCATTGGAGCTAATCTTGTCTCATGGTCAAGCAAAAGACAAAGTACCATTGCTGTTGCCTTAAAAATAGTTATTCTTAAGCTTGTTCAAGTATACACAAATGCCTCAAGTAATATAGAACTTTAGTTCAGATATCGTTCCCACAGGAATTAAATTGATGCAATAAAATTCTGTTCAGATTATATGTTCAACAGTTAGCAAGAAGTAACCAAATATTGTTGTATGCTGACATATTAAAATAAAGATGTTAATGCTAAGAGAAATAAATAAGTTACAACGCAAAGGTAACTTAAAACAGATTGAAAAAGAGAAGAGATCTGTATATTCAAATAATTAAATCAACTCCGGGTATGCTGCAGCATAATTCATGTTTAGCTATCATTATGCTCTAACTGTGCTCTAGCATCTAGCTCCAGGAAATTAAAGTTTGTTTTCCAACATTACAGGGTCAGATTCATTAACTTTGTTCTATTCCTAGATTCAGATTAATTACACCACCCTCTAATTAAAGCTCGTTCCAGCTAGCTTAGAGGCATGAATAGCTATGCCTAGCCTCTTCATCATCAATTAATTTTCCAATTAATGAGTCCATCCTTTACCAAGTTCTCACTTACTTAATTCTTCCAAAATAAATAAGCTAGACGTTCAATCAAGTTGATCACTCTTAATTAAACAGCGTTAAATGCGTGATAAAAGAAGATGCGAACACAGCTATTACATAACTTAGCTAAACATTCATGATAATCGCATACCCAAAGCTTAAAGAGTTTAGCTCATAGTGAGCTTACAATGAACAAATGTAGATAAAGGGCAAGAAATCATTACAATGTAGGAATGTAAAACACTGAAACAGCAGCTCAGGAAGAAGAAGAAAGCTCAGCGCAACCCTCAACTAGACAATTTTTGTAAAATCATAATATTCCCTTCTGCCTTCAATAAGGTTTCCTAGATGCTTTTATAGTGCACTAAACTAAACCCTATTCTCTTTCATTCCATTTTGGGCCAACAATCAAAAGTATTCATAAAATAACCTAGCCCAAATTCTAAATGATGTAAGGCAGATGGTCCTATGCGCATGTGTTTCCTTAAAAACGTCAGCGTCAGCGCCCTTTAGGAGAGATGAAAGGTGTCCTTGTCAGTTTTTGTCCTTTAGTGCCATGCTACTAAGAAATGGTCCTTGCTGCAGCAACCAAGCTTTTGTATCCCCAGCTTCAGCCTTGCTCCAGCATGCTTCCTGCTCACCAAGACACATAATTTTTAGACAATGATAGAGCAATCAGGAGCAAAAGGCTATTATTCACTATACTTAGCACCAATTTGTACAAAGTAACATTTTCCCTAAGAAAGCAAACTTAAAACAATAAGGATAGCAAAGAATCTCAGTAAAAGGATTTAAATAACTCTTCATTCAAAGAGTTATCAGACCCCCAAACTTAAACCATTGCTTGTCCTCAAGTAAAGAAAAAGAAACATACCAAGAACACCAAAATACTCCTAATTAATGAATGACATGCAAGTATACCCCAGCTTTATCCCTCTTTCAACCCCCCATCTAGAAATCCACATCTAACTCCCTAATCAAACTGCTCTGTCTATTCTGCTCTCAACAACAACTGCTACACATTGATTCAAAAAGATTAACACATGCTGCAGCATATAACTCTCAGAACAGTTGGTTCTGCAACACACTCTCTCTTTAGACCTTTCACTCTTTACCACAAACATACATCCCTGATATAGATTTGATGAGAATCTATCATAATAAAGACAAACACAGAACTACACACAACAATAGGTCTTTATGGTTGTAACTGCGCTTAGGACATATAAGGTTGAATCATTTGGGTAAGTAGCTTACTCAAGGTAGAGCATAAGGATGCTTTCATTTCTAGCTTAACTTTCCCACTGATCCTTCAATCCACATTTTTCTATGTTCTTGAGTCCTTTTCTTTCATTACCCAGTCCACCTTTTATTTGTGAACAGATAACATTCAGTGTGAGTGATTTATTTTTTTATTTATTTTTATTTTTTTACATAACTTTCACATTAAGGGCTGGCAGCTTCACATTTTCCACTTATGACTTTTTGATTTGCTTGCTGCCTATCCCTGAGTGATTTATTTACAATCCTGCTGCAGCATACATATGTGTTGCAGTACAGCACCCCCAAACTTAAATTGGTGCTTGTCCTCAAGCCACCCCCAAACTTATCTCAGAACATAGCTACAAAAAGTATCCTTAAGCTCCACCTATTCAGGTATTCTTTGTTTTTCCAGTTAAGGGCTTGTAATGTGCTAGTTTTCTTAATAAAGGGCTAAGGCTCAAAGGGGTAACAATAAGGACATATAGATTGAGAGGGTTGGCTGTTTAGGCACTGGCTAAAAATAAAAACAAAATAAGAAAATGCCTCAAGCATAAAGTGTGTGCAATCCTGTGTGTTCAGATCAAACAGAAACAAAGCAAGTCTTACAGAAAATGCATGAGTGTGGTTTATATGCACAGTGTAATTTTTGTCACTCAGGCTCACATTTATATGTTCATGCTACAGCACATATGTCCTCTATTCTAACAACTGTGCAGCAGTGTTGGTGATCACATTCAAGTTGGTGCAGTAGATTAGACAGCCAGAGTTTCAATCTAAATAGAAAGATTTGGATTCAGCAAAGATGGCTAAAGGCCTTTTCCAATTAAAAATTAATCATTTGGAATCAAAAACAGGGGTGGGATTCATGCACAGTCATTCATTAATCAAAAGTAAAACAACTATGGCCCTAATGGCCCTACAGACAAACAGACACAACAGGTCCTAGTGACCACTACGTTACGAATACTTAAAAGAAAACAATATTAAACTGGGAATGGGGTGGAGAGTTTAGGGCATCCTGATGTGGGATGCTGTAGCGAACTGCAACATCCACAATGGCTCTGTTTCAAGCCTACGCAGCTCTGGTGCGCAAACTCTTCTTGGTGCCTCTGATCTTGGAGGGCACCTTGGCTTGTGTTACTCCAGTGACCTGGATTTCCTCCTCTTCTTTCTCTTCCTCAGCTTTTTCTTCTTGTGCCTCTGTCTCAACACTTTCATCATTCTCTTCATCAGCCTCTGCTTTCTGCAGCTCCGTCTTCTTTTTCTTCTTCTGTTTCAGCAGCATCTTCTTTGTCAAAATCTTCTACTGTAGCAACTTTAACCTCTTCTACCCTCAATGCTGCAGCAACCTTCTCCTTCTTAATCTTCACAGCCACATTGGGTGCAACCATCTTTAGCTTCTTGGAGAGAGGCACTGTGTCTTCCTCCTCTTCTTCCTCCTCTACAACATAACTAGCAGCAATTTTTGTGACTGGGCTCTCCTTCTCAGCAGCTGACTTTGCGCCCTTTGCTGGTTTTGATGCAGAGGGAGGATTTGATGCTACTGCAGTGGTGGTGGATACTTTTGCAGAGGCTGCAGCACGGGGTCTTTTACTGCCCCCCTGCTCTTGCTGTGAGGTTTTAGAGGCAGACTTCTTCTTTTTAGAGGCAGGTGCCTCATTTTCTTTTTGCTGTTGCTGCTTAGATGGGGCAACACCCATCCAATCTTCATCTGAAGCAGAACTGTGGGCAGGGTCAATGTTGGCTGATTTCTCAGGGTTCTCAGGCACTGGATCTGAGGCAGATTTTTGTTGTTGGGGTGTTACAGGGACATCTTCAACAAAAGGTGGCAGAATTTCTTAGGGGAACTGGGGGATTGGAGTCTCAAGCTTCCAACCATTGAGCTTCATTGTCTATTCCTCCCATTGATACTTACAAAAGCAGTATTGCTAGAAAGTTTTCTCATGCTGCATATGTTGCTGCAGCATGGCTGTCAATTCTTCTACTTTCTGCTCCAGCATCCCAGAACGATCTTGCTGCTCTAGGGTGCTGGATCTGGGAGGCTTGCTACCACTAGCACTGGCTTTCTCAGAATTTGAATACATCCTCAACACACAGTTCATATCAATGGGGCCTTTGTTCAGTTCTAGCCCCTCCCCAGGGTTATACTCTATTCCTTGCTCTAAACACAGATCAGTAATCAGACAAGGGAACATTAAGTTACCTTGTTGCTTCATTGCACAGAGTGTGATCTGAGTCTTGAGTATCTCCCCCACATTTATCTTTTTCTTGTTCAAGATACAGTGGAGTAAAACCAGGCATTCTTTGTCCATAGTTTCCAAATGAGAAGTTGGGGAGAGAATATCCGAGGAAGTGATACCATATTTTTGTAAGAGGTTGCAACATATCGAGGCAGTTTGAGTTGGCCTTCTGCCTGTTGGATGAATTCTGCACCAGGAAGGGCTAGTTCTTGCTTCATTTGCTGCAGCTTGGCAGGTGTTGCAGCTTTCAGAGCCTGTTGATACTCGTTTTCAACTTCCTCCAAACCGAGATGTTGATTAATTGTCTTAGCAGAAAAAGACACCTTACCTCCTCTAATAATCACAGATGTTTGGGCGTCAGACGCAATATTTGCGTAAAACTCCCTAACCATTTGTGTACAAAATCCATTTCTGTGCTCAGCACAGGTCCTCCATTTATGTGCATCAATCATGCTTACAAGCTCTGGGAGCAGACCCAAGTTCACTCCTTTCCCATAGTTGAAACCTTTTTCTTGATGGAGACTGCGGTGGAGGGTTTCTTTTTCATACTTTTCTTGAGCCTCTTCACTAACCCAGCTGGTTAGGGTTTCAGTTGGGTCAGAAGAGGGTGGTGCAGTGTTCTTCACAGCTTTGTGCTTCACACGGCTTGATTTCTTGGCAGTCATGGTGGGTTGATTTCTTGAAGATAGGAAAGGAGGATGTCAGGGTTACGGGTTGAAGAAGGAGAAAAGACTTTGAATGGGTTGAGTGAGAAAGAAGGGTGAGTGGTCTATTTAAAGTGTAAAATGAGAGAAAGGTAGCGGTTACCGAGGGTGGCAGTCGTGGGAAAAGAAAATAATGGAGAAGAAAGAGAGGTGGAGAACGTGTGGTTGGGGGTTAGGTTTATGGAAGAATGGTTTCTCTCTCCACATCTTTTACCATTTAATAAAATTCAAAAAAATTCTTAAATCTGTCCACTTTCCTCCCTTTCACAACGGACAAAAAGGCTAGCTGGTCCCCACATTAGTAACTTTTGTAGCAGATAGTCCCTGTGCTCAATATATATATATATATATATATATATATATATTTATTATTAAAAGGAAGGTGGTGGCTGGGGCAATTTTGTAAAATCACTTGGAGTTTATAAAAGTAAGGTAGTATGGGATGATATTGTCAATTCACTTTCTATTTTCCCCCCTTCCTATCATCATCATTATTAAAAGGAAGGTGGTGGCTGGGGCAATTTAGTAAAATCACTTGGAGTTTATAAAAGTAAGGTAGTATGGGATAATATTGTCAATTCACTTTCTATTTTTCCCCCCTTCCTACTAGCTAGGCTTTTAGCTTCATGTAAAAAAAATAAACTGAACCATCAAATAATTTAAATTAAAGTGGTTTTTATATTCCCAAAAAAAGTTACATCCAGCATCCTAAATTCTCCAGAAATTCAACCATCACATAATTGGTAATAATGTGCCTTTTAAATTCCAAAAAAAAAAAAAAACGCCAAATACATTATTACCAAATACAATTTGTAACTTTATACAAGTCTAAATTATATACAATTTGTGAAAGTATCTTTTATTATATTAAAAAAATGAAATATGAAGAAAAAAAAAAGGTATAACGATTTGGAAAGCTACGATAAAAACAATTAAAACTAAATATAAGTCAAAATTATCTACAATTTGTGCAATGTTACATTTTGTAAAATCACTTGGAGTTTATAAAAGTAAGGTAGTATGGGATAATATTGTCAATTCACTTTCTATTTTCCCCCCTTCCTACTAGCTAGGCTTTTAGCTTCATGTAAAAAAAATAAACTAAACCATCAAATAATTTAAATTAAAGTGGTTTTTATATTCCCAAAAAAACATTACATCCAGCATCCTAAATTCTCCAGAAATTCAACCTCACATAATTGGTAATAATGTGCCTTTTAAATTCCAAAAAAAAAAAAACGCCAAATACATTATTACCATATACAATTTGTAACTTTATACAAGTCTAAATTATATACAATTTGTGCAAGTATCTTTTCTTATATTAAAAAAATGAAATATGAAGAAAAAAAAAGGTATAACGATTTGGAAAGCTACGATAAAAACAATTAAAACTAAATATAAGTCAAAATTATATACAATTTGTGCAATGTTACATCCAGCATCCTAAATTATCCAGAAATTCAACCATCACATAATTGGTAATAATGTACCTTTTAAATTCCAAAAAAAAAAAATGCCAAATACATTATTACCAAATACAATTTGTAACTTTATACAAGTCTAAATTATATACAATTTGTGCAAGTATCTTTTCTTATATTAAAAAAATGAAATATGAAGAAAAAAAAGGTATAACGATTTGGAAAGCTACAATAAAAACAATTAAAACTAAATATAACTCAAAATTATATACAATTTGTGCAAACCAAAAAATAAAATAAAATGGAAGAATGAGAAAAGCCTCCTCATTGAAGCACATAACTCTTAGTCAATGAGCTTTACTTCACAACTGTAGAAAGGAAGGTGATGGTTGGAGTATATCTGTAAAATCACTTGCGTGGTTGTAATAAGAAGATAGTGGATGGGGCAAATATGTCAACACACATGTGTCAATAATTAAATAATTTAATTAAGTTTATTAAAATAAAATAGTAATTGCTGGTAACATTATCTCTCTCTCTTTCTATCATTCAAAACGTTCCTAAACCATACCACTAAATGGAAGAATGAGAAAAGCCTCCTCATTGAAGCACATAACTCTTAGTCAATGAGCTTTACTTTACAACTGTAGACAAGGGACTAAATGCTCCATTCGTCCTAATTATAGAGGAAGAGGTTTGGAAGGCCCTCGATATAAGATATGCTGCAGCACAGCTCTAGTCCAAAGAGGGGGAGGAGCCGTGGAGAGAGTTTAGGAAATACTGTAGGAGAAAAATGAGTTCTAGATGGATGGGCTAATCTTCTCTATGCTAAGGTTATGGTGTAGCCATTCTCTTTTGTAGAATTTTTCTGATTAATATAATGTTCTGTTGTTCAATATTTCATTTTCATCTATCCTATAATTAGAAGTTATGTAATGGTTGAGCATTACATAATCCAGTTGGTATAGCTTCTAATGGACAAAATGTTCTCCAGCACTATAATATAATAGGTAAGATATTTTTTTTCATACATAAAGATGTCGGCTTCCTCCCGCTGATGCACTTGGTAAGATATTGGCTTTTCTCATCAGCAATTACTGATAATTTCATTTTCTACATAAGGATGCAATATATTTGATGGTTCGGTTTATTTTTTTTAAATGAAGGTAAAAGCCTAAATGAATATGTTATTTCAAAAGGCCAACGTACGACCAATTATAGACATTTGTTTCAGAAATTTGGCCGCTCAATTCAATCGTACTCAATAAAAACAGCTTCGTCTTTTTTTTTTTTTTTAATGTTGTACCTTTTTTTAAAAAAATTCAAGTTCTTCCTTTTTTTTATTCTTGAAAATAAAAAATCCAGCTTCTTTCTAGAGCCCACTTAGAGCATTCAAATTTTTTTTTTCAATTTTGTACCTTTTTTTTGGTTTTAAATTTCAAGTTCTTCCTTTTATTTTATTTTTGAAAAATATAAAATTCAGCTTCTTTCTAGAGCCCAATTAGACCAATCAATGTTGTACCCTTTTTTTTTTTTAAAAAAAAAGCTTCTTTTTTTCCTTCAATGTTGTACCTTTTTTTTGTTTTAAATTTCAAGTTCTTTATTTTATTCTATTTTTGAAAATTAAAAATTCAGTCACTTTTGAAGCAGCAGCACTCATCAACTCTCCAACCCCTGCTGATGTTTGGAAAAGATTGAAAGAGATGGCAGATATGAGGTTTTACGAAAACAATCAAGTAGCAATAAAATAAATATTAGGTTTTATATAGAATGGAGATCCCCTTTCCATCATATTTCTTGAGGAACAAACTCTGACTTCATTTTCATAAATAAATAAAAAAATGTAACATGATCAATATAGGTCAAAGTAAATACTATCTTGCATGAACATATACTACCTTACGGTGAAACTTATATAATCAACCATCATACCATGAATATGACACTTCCCGCCAAATTAAGAATCACAAGTTTCACTCCTAGGTATATATATCAAATTACCTAAAGATTATCAACTATCTTCTACTGAAAAAGATTGAAAGAAATGGTAGATTTGAGGTTTCTGAATGCCAATGGCCAATATAGCATTGCTTCTAACCATTTTCCCAAATGATAAGGTTGGTGAAAAACCTCAATTTTTGCTTTTCCTTTTCATTATTGATTTAAAACCAGGATATTGAAACTCATTGTTATGCATCTTTCTTTAACATTTTTGGCTTTGATTTTTGCAATAGCTTACCTCTTTTCACGTCACAAACACATTATACAAGTAGTAACTAAAAAGGTGAAAAAGAAATACATGACTGCATATAACCTCCAATTCTATATGAATTTTTATACTTTCATTGTTAACAATTATATTCTCATTTTTCACAAACTACTTTTCATGAAAGGATTGGTAAACCTGATTTCCACTATATTGTGCTTCAAACTTTATTCTACATTCTTATTAGTAGAGTAGCAATTATTAATAATTTATTGGTCAAATCAATCATAACTATTACTAAAAAAAATTAAAAATATGTACAAGTAGGTGAAAATTTATATAATATATTTGTATCGTGATTATTAATATTCCAACGTTTCAGCAGCATGATTGTCTAAAGTCACGGCAATTATTATATTATTACTACATATTTATTAACCAATATAAATAAATAATTTTTTAATAAGAACAAGTGGACTGAATAATTTTGTATGAAGAACAAGTGGACTGAGTAAGAAGCAACCTAAAATAGTTCAAGCTTCCTTACTTATTCAACCATTTTGTGTGTGCCTTTCTATTAATATGAGTACACTCTAATATAGCTTATGGTGTGTGTCCAGCATGTGGAAGTAGTATTGGTAACATAGATGCCAAAAATGATTGGTTTATATTGTTGGGACCTACTATAATGGATTAGCTGCTCCTTGATGTTTTTCTCATCAACAGGTTACGGTTTTTGGTCATCATTTGATGGCTATTCGAGTAGTAATAGGTGACAATAATTTGGAAAACAATTATTTTAAAACTTCCATGCTTAATTGGACTTAATTACAATTGATTTTTTTTCATTACACCTTCTGTTGTGGATTTTCTAGGGGTTATAATTTGATTGACATTCTTTGATTTTTTTTAATTGACATTTGTTTTAAAATGGACATCCTTAATTGACAAAAATTAAATGTTTTTTAAATGTTTTAAAAAAATAATAAACTACCTATCTAGATTCCAATTCCAGAGGAAATGAATCTCCATCCAAGTAAAGATAAAGCAAGCTTCTTTTGAAGAGCTCAGAACAACACAATAAAATGTGTAAAATCCAACCTTTAATAATATATGTATCATTGTTCATGCTTTTGCCGGTGTAATGTATCTCCACTGCATTGGATCATAACAAATTACCAAAGTTAGTTTTCATTATATTACTTCAGTAAAAATATTGGTATTTTTCTAATATTATCACCTACTTAATTGATATTAAAAAAAATGTTATGTTTAAAGAAAATGTATAATAATTTTAAACATCTATCTTTACCTTTTTTCTTTTAACAAAAAATGAAATTCCACATACTTCCCTAAATTACACCTAAGAGCTTCTATTTTTTACCCAACATTGCTTTAAAGGTAGCCTTCTTCCATATACCTCAAATTAACAAAGCCTCTTTAAATTAGTAAATAACTCCTTTGAAATTATTTAATCAATTATTTATAATTGATTTTATATTGATTTAATCAACAAATAAATGATTTATATTTATTTTGAGCCCGTTTGTTTAAGATTAAAAAAAAAATGATTTTGTTATAAATTATTGTTAGAGATTTAAAATAAAAGAAGCAGATTTGTTTTGTTTTCAATCATAAAATCATTTTTTTTTAAAGTTGTTAGTTATAAAAAATATTTTTTTCAAAAGCTAATAAAAGTTGCTTTTCATTTTAACCACAAAAATTATTTTTTTTATTTTCAAAAATAAAATAAAATAAAATAAAGAACCTAAAATTTAAAACAAAGAAAAGGGCACAACATTGGAAAAAAAGAAGCTGGTTTTTTTTTTTCTCTAGGTGGACTACATCCATTTTCAAAAATAAAATAAAATAAGGAACCTGAAATTTAAAACAAAAAAAGGGTACAACATTGAAGAAAAAAAAAGAAGGTGAATCGTTTTTATTTCCTAAAATAAAATAAAATAAAATAAAAAACCTGAAATTTAAAACAACACAAATAAGCTGAATTTTAATTTTTTTTTGCTCTAGGTGGACTACATGCTATAAAACACTTATTTTAAAAAATAAAATAAAATAAAGAACCTGAAATTTAAAACAAGAAAAGGGTACAACATTAAAAAAAAAAAGGCTGAATTTTTTATTTTCAGAAATAAAATAAAATAAAGAACTTGAAATTTAAAACAAAAAAAAGGTACAGCATTGAGAAGAAGAAAAAGAAACTGAGCTTTTTTTTTTTTTTTTTTTACTCTAGGTGGACTACATGCTATAAATCACGTATTTTCAAAAATTAAATAAAATAAAGAACCTGAAATTTAAAACAAAAAAAAGGGTACAACATTGAAAAAAAAAGTGACGGAATTTTTAATTTTTAAAAATAAAATAAAATAAAGAACTTGAAGTTTAAAACAAAAAAAAGATACAACATTGAATGCTCTACGTGGGCTCTAGAAAGAAGCCGAATTTATATTTTGAAAAATAAAATAAAAGGAATAATTGTTTTTAAAAAGTTGCATACAATATATTTTTTACTTACTATATTATTTTACTTAAAATATTTAAACAAAGTTAAATGATAAAATTAAAGAAACATATAGTAAAATCCCATACAAATCATATTTAAAATAGTCAATGAGTTTAATTAAATGATTTAATCAAAAAAAGAATTTTAGAATGGATTTAATATTTGATGATCTTATTTATTGTTAGGCCAGATGAGCACATCGAATGCATATCATATAGTTCAATTAAAAAAACAACAACTATCATATGGAACAAAAATCCTTATCAATCCATACTTTTTTTTTTTGACAGATTATCAATCCACACTTGAAAGAATATCTCGAGAACAATAAAAATAAGGAAAATAATTTTTCATATATGATGATGAGCTTTTTGACCATGCTTACTGTTTTGGTACTCATACAATTTACTAGCATCTTAATAGATTGCAAATGGGAAATATTCCTCTAAACTCAAGTAGTTATTCAAATGTCTAGCCAACCAATGCTTTCATTAGCTGGTGACCTAATTCAAATACAAAGAATGACAATCTCATAGCTTAACGAATTTCAGAAATCTGTTTGTTCTATGGTCGCTAAAGCCAAAAATTTAACAAAATTCAAACACTACTACAAATATGGTTTATAAAGAAGTCTTTCAAACATTAATCTATGTGAGTTACACTAAAATTATTATATTTATTGATTGTTTAAGTATAAATCATACTCCTATAAGTGCACCTTAACTCTTATAGGGACTTCACCAAACTATGTTACCTGCAAAATTGTAACTATCCAGGATATTTCCCTTTTTAAATAATATGATCTACTCAATTTATTCCACGATAAAAATTTCAAACATTTCAATTCAAAAACTCCCTTTGGACTCAATTATAAGCCAAAAAAAAAAAGTACCTATATTTGATGGATTCAAATATAAGCAAAATCCAACCAAGTCAACTCTAATCAATGTCAGTGTTCCAAAAATAGATGGTTAATTCACCTTTTACTTTTTCAACAACATTGTACACTCCCGAGAAACAACTTCCGAAGAAATGATTATTATAAGTAAGGTAGTTCAATCATTATAACTCTTTTTTTTTAACATAAATTAAGAGAATTAAAATAAATTAACTAACTTCCTTAATAAGTATAAAGTTAGTTAATTTTGCTTATAATTTAGTCTTAGTCCGGAAAGACTACCACTCATTCTGAATTTCTCGGATATTTCTTTCTTCAACGATTCTTTTTCTTTAAAAGCATTACAAACAAACAATACTTAAATCCTTATTCATTCAATTAAACAAATATATAAACAAACACTATATTCATTTAAAGGACTATAATACCCCGTGCATCGCACGGGTCTTAGTTCTAGTATATATTTATTCCAGAGCAACCAGTATTTTGTTTTATGCTACAGCCTGACTCACTTCTGCCCTTACTACTGCTTCTTTATTTAGAAAGGTAAATGCTTTATTTATGGGCTGCCTCCCATAAGCGCTTGGTTTACCAGGTCCTCAGCCAGACCTTGCTGCAACATCATTTAGTATCATCAAGATTTGTGGTGACCTTCATTCTATCTACAGGTTCATCAAAATAATGCTTGACTCTCTGACCATTAACTTTGAATTCTCTTCCACTACCAGCATCCAACAGATCAACAGCTCCATGTGGGTAAATCTTTGCAATTGTAAATAGCCCTGACCATCTTGACTTCAGCTTACCAGGGAACAGCTTTAGCCTAGAGTTAAATAGCAGCACTTGCTCTCCTTCATGAAAGGATCTGTGATGTATCTTCATATCATGCCAGAGCTTAATTTTTGCCTTGTAGGTTTCAGCATTTTCATATGAAAACAGTCTGTGTTCCTCCATTTCATTAAGCTGCAGCATACATGCTGATCCAGCTGATTGAAGATCAAAGTTCAGTTTCTTTGTTGCCCAGAAAGCTTTGTGCTGCAACTCTAAGGGTAGATGGCAAGCTTTCCCATACACCAGTCTATATGGGGACATCCCCAAAGGAGTCTTGAAGGCAGTTCTATGAGCCCACAGTGCCTCATCCAGATGTGATGACCAATCCTTCCTACTAGTGTTAACCATTTTCTCCAGAATCCTTTTGATTTACCTGTTAGTCAACTCAGCTTGACCATTAGTTTGGGGATGATAGGCTGTGGCAACCTTATGCTTAACTCCATATTTTGCAAGCAATTTGGAAAAAAACTTGGTTGCAAAAATGGGTTCCTTCATCACTAATGATTGCTCTAGGGGTTCCAAATCTAGTAAAGATGTTTTTCTGTAAAAACTTTGTCACCAACCTAGCATCATTCTTGATTGTAGCCACAACCTCCACCCATTTAGACACATAATCAACAGCTACTAGAATGTAAAGGTAGCCAAAGGAAGGGGGAAATGGTCCCATAAAATCAATATCCCATACATCAAAAAGTTCAATTTCCAAAATGGTGTTTCGAGGCATTTCATTTTTATTGGACAAGTTCCCTATCCTTTGGCATCTATCACAATGTTTAACAAATTCATGTGCATCTTTAAAAAGGGTAGGCCAGAATAAACCTGATTGGAGAACCTTGGCAGTAGTTCTCATACCACCAAAATGTCCTCCATATGCTGCAGCATGGCATTGAGTCAGAATATCATGAAATTCTTCATCTGCAGCACATCTTCTGTTTAGATTGTCTGGGCACATTTTGTAAAGGTATGGTTCATCCCAGACATATTGTTTGGCCTAATAGAAAAATCTCTTCCTTTGCTGAGAGTTCATGTCTGGAGGAACCACACCACTAGCAAGAAAATTGACTAGGTCAGCATACCAGGGTGTTGCAGCATTTTGGACTGCTAACAGTTGCTCATTAGGGAAAGATTCGTCAATGGCTATTCCCCTGTGATCTGCAACATCCTCTGATAATCTTGAGAGGTGATCAGCCACTTGATTCTCCACTCCTTTCTTATCTCTGATTTCCAGATCAAATTCTTGTAATAGAAACACCCACCTGATCAGCCTTGGTTTAGCATCCTTCTTGTCAATTAAATATTTGATTGCAGAGTGAACTGTGTATATCACCACCTTTGTTCCAACAAGATAGGATCTGAACTTTTCAAAGGCATACACTACGGCTAGCAACTCCTTTTCAGTAGTGGTGTAATTGATCTGAGCATCAATCAAGGTTTTGCTTGCATAATAGACTGGATGTAACATTCTGTCGTACCTCTGCCCCAGAACTGCTCGCATTGCATCGTCACTTGCATCACACATAAGCTCAAAAGGCTTCTCCCAGTCAGGTGGAACAATAATGGGAGCAGTGATAAGAGCAGTCTTTAGAAGTTCAAAGGCTTTCATGCATTCTGCATTAAATTCAAAAGTCCTATCATGCTCCAGAAACTGACACAATGGCTTAGATATTTTTGAGAAGTCCTTGATGAACCTTCTGTAAAACCCTGCATGACCTAGGAAGCTTCTAATTCCTTTAACTGATGTGGGGGGAGGCAGCTTTTCAATTACTTCAATCTTTGCCTTGTCCACTTCAATGCCATTTCTGGAGATTCTATGCCCCAGCACAATGCCCTCAGTCACCATGAAGTGACATTTCTCCCAATTCAACACAAGATTTGTTTCTTCACATCTATCCAAAATCTGTTCCAAATTTATTAAACAGGTTTGGAAAGTTTCTCCAAACACTGAAAAATCATCTATAAATACTTCTACTGATTTCTCAATCATATCAGAGAAAATGGCCATCATACATCTCTGAAAGGTTGCTGGAGCATTGCACAGGCCAAATGGCATTCTCCTGAAAGCAAAAGTGCCATAAGGACAAGTGAAAGTTGTCTTTTCTTGATCCTCTGGTGCTATAGCAATCTGGTTGTATCCTGAGTATCCATCCAGAAAACAATAATACTCCTTTCCAACAAGTCTGTCCAACATTTGATCAATGAAAGGCAAGGGGAAATGATCTTTTCTTGTGGCTTTGTTCAACTTCCTATAGTCCATACAAATCCTCCAACCAGTTACAATTCTTGTGGGAATGATCTCATTTTTCTCATTAGTGATGACAGTTACACCTCCTTTCTTAGGTACACACTGAATTGGACTCACCCAAACACTGTCAGAGATAGGGTAAATAATCCTTGCATCCAGCCACTTTATAATCTCCGTTTTGACTACTTCCTTCATAATTGGGTTCAGCCGTCTCTGACTTTCAATACTATTCCTTGAGTTTTCTTCCTAGAGAATTCTGTGCATGCATATTGATGGACTAATCCCCTTTATATCTGTTATCTGCCACCCTATTGCCTTTCTGTGCCTTTTTAATGCTAACAACAATTGTTCTTCTTGCAGCCCATTCAATGAAGCAAAGATGATAACAGGTAAAGTATTATCATCACCAAGGTAAGCATATTTCAAATGACTTGGCAATTCTTTCAATTCGAGGGATGGAGGTTTAACAATAGAAGGAATGTTGTCTTTCACAGTGTCATCAGTTACCTCCAATGATTCATATTTTCTGGTCCAAATATGTTGCACTGCCTTGCTGTCCTGTAGTTTATCAGAATCCTAATCAGGAAGATTTTCATCTTCTACTGATGTTGCAGCATCATATTTTTGGTTCTTCAAAAATTGTTGTTGCAACTCATCAAATGTCTCAATGCGAGAACATTCTTCCATGCCCTCATCAGGATATTTCAGAGCATTGAAAACATTAAATGTCACATGCTGATCATTAACTCTCATGGTGAGTTCTCCCTTTTGCACATTAATTACGGTTTTTCCTGTTGCCAAAAATGGTCTCCCGAGGATGATGGGGACCTCTCTATCTGCTTCGAAATCCAGAATGATAAAATCCACAGGGAATACAAATTTATCAACTTTAATCAAGACATCTTCAATTTTTCCTTTTGGGTATGCAATGGATCTGTCAGCTAGCTGGAGTGTGACAGATGTAGGCCTTGCTTCTCCAATTTCCAGCTTCTTGAAGATAGACATGGGCATAAGGTTGATGCTTGCTCCCAAGTCGCATAAAGCTTTACCACAATAGGTATCTCCAATAGAACATGGTATGGTGAAACTTCCAGGATCTTTCATTTTCCTTGGCACCTTGTTCTGCAACATCATGCTGCATTCTTCAGTCATAGCAACAGTTTCAAATTCTCCCAATCTTCTTTTCTTAGTGAGGACATCTTTCATGAACTTTGTATAATTAGGCATCTGTTGCAATGCTTCTACCAATGGTATGTTGATATGAAGCTGTTTTAGGACATCCAGAAATTTGTTGAATTGTTTCTCTTGGTGGGCTTTCTTCAATCTCTGAGGGAAAGGTGGTGGAGGCCTTTCTGGAGTCAATTTGGGCATAGCAGATTGTGCTGCAGCATCTGGCACTTTCTCAACAACTGCAGGTTGCTCTACTGCCACATTTTCTTCTGATTTTTCCTTCTCTAAATCTGAGTTATTCACCTTATGTTTCTTCTTTGGTTCTGCAACTTCTACATCTTTACCACTTCTCAAATGGATTACCTTGCATTGCTCTTTACCTCTTCCAGAACTTGAGGATTTAGGTTCTTCAGTAGATGCTGGTAGTGAACCAGCTGGCCTTAAATTGATTGCATTGGCCAACTGTCCCACTTGGGTTTCTAAGTTCCTCATTCCGGCTTTGGTTTCTGTCATGAATGCCTTCAGTACAGCTTCTAAGGATGAATCTGGAGCTTTCTGTTGCACTTGAAGTTGATGCTGCCTAGGCTGCTTCTGTTGATTGTATCCAGAGGGTGGATTCAGTGTATTGCTATAGTTGGAATACCTCAGATTAGGGTGTTGTGGCTGCTGCCATCATGTATTTCCAAATGAATTATTGCCTCTGTAATTGTTGTTTCCCACATAGTTGACAGTAGCAGGGTTTGCTGAACAATTTTCAAACAAATGATCTCCTCCACAATAAACACATGACACAGCTTCTGCCTTGTAGATTTGTTCAGTCACCATCTCTTCAGTCATTATGGGTGGAGCAAAGGAATTTCCTTGATTTGCTATGGTCATCCCCTAACCATATTGGTTAAAGAGGTCATTTGAGCTGACAGTGCTGCAACTTCACTTACTTCATATGCTCCTACTGCAGTATTGTTTTCCTAGAAACTTGTCTTGATGTTGGCCACTGATAATTGTTAGCTGCTATACCTTCTATCAGAGCATGCGCCTCATTGTAGGATTTAGTGAGGAGTCTGCCTCCAGCCGAGGCATCTAACATCATCCTTGAGCTAGGTAAAACTCCATTATAGAAGTGTTCCATTTGAATGCAAAATGGAATGCCATGGTGGGGACACTTCTTAATGAGTTGTTTAAATCTCTCCCATGCTTCAAATAGGGGTTCATCTTCATGCTGCCTGAATGAAGTGATGTCAGTTCTCATCTTTGCATTCATAGTTGGTGGGAAGAACTTGGTCAGGAATTTCTCAGCAAGTTTGTTCCAAGTATCAACTGAATTTGCATCCAAGGAATTTAACCAGTTTTTAGCCATTCCTCCCAAAGAGAATGGAAATAATCGCAGTCTGAATGCATCATCAGTGATTCCTGGGATCTTGAAGTTGCTTGCCACATCCAGAAACTGTTTGAGGTGCAAGTGAGGGTCCTCTGTTGCAGCTCCATTAAATTGGCCAGATGTTTGCAACATTTGGAACATTACTGGCTTAAATTCAAACTGAGGTGCAGTGATGGGTGTCCTCACTATCCCTGTGTTCATGGCTTCAGGGTCAAACACTGCATACCCCCTGATGGCATAGTTTTTGTCATTAGCCATAGCCATGCTGTCTTGAGGTGCTTCTTCTGCCATTTCTGATTCAGCAGGGGACAATGTTCCAGAAGAGTCAGGTGTGGAATTGATTGGAGTGTTCAGAACCAACTCAGGTACAGTCTGAGATGTTTGACCCCTTCTACGCCTTCTAAATGTCCTTTCTATCTCTGGATCAAATCTGTAATTAGGTGATAAGAACCAGTGCATATAGTTGCAGTACCCTGTGCTACAGCAAAGCACTAAGAGTATTAGTATCACTAACTACAGAACTAATAATCTAGAAGCAAAATTTTTAGCATCAATCATAATCCCCGGCAACGGCGCCAAAAACTTGTTGCCTTAAAAATAGTTATTCTTAAGCCTGTGCAAGTATACACAAATGCCTCAAGTAATATAGAACTTTAGTTCAGATATCGTTCCCACAGGGATTAAATTGATGCAATAAAATTCAGTTCCGATTATATGTTCAACAGTTAGCAAGAAGTAACCAAATATTGTTTTATGCTGACATATTAAAATAAAGATGTTAATGCTAAGAGAAATAAACAAGTTACAACGCAAAGGTAACTTAAAACAGATTGAAAAAGAGAAGAGATCTGTATATTCAAATTATTAAATCAGCTCCGGGTACGCTGCAGCATAATTCATGTTTAGCTATCATTATGCTCTAACTGTGCTCTAACATCTTGCTCCAGGAAATTAAAGTTTGTTTTCCAACATTACAGGGTCAGATTCATTAACTTTGTTCTATTCCTAGATTCAGATTAATTACAACACCCTCTAATTAAAGCTCGTTCCAGCTAGCTTAGAGGCATGAATAGCTATGCCTAGCCTCTTCATCATCAATTAATTTTCCAATTAATGAGTTAACCTCCATCCTTTACCAAGTTCCCACTTACTTAATTCTTCCAAAATAAATAAGCTAGACGTTCAATCAAGTTGATCACTCTTAATTAAACAGCGTTAAATGCATGATAAAAGAGGATGCGAACACAGCTATTACATAACTTAGCTAAACATTCATTATAATCGCATACCCAAAGCTTAAAGAGTTTAGCTCATAGTGAGCTTACAATGAACAAATGTAGATAAAGGGCAATAAATCATTACAATGTAGGAACGTAAAACACTGAAACAGCAGCTCAGGAAGAAGAAGAAAGCTCAGCGCAGCCTTCAACTAGACAATTTTTGTAAAATCAAAATATTCCCTTCTGCCTTCAATAGGGTTTCCTAGATGCTTTTATAGTGCACTAAACCCTATTCTCTTTCATTCCATTTTGGGCCAACAATCAAAAGTATTCATAAAATAACCTAGCCCAAATTCTAAATGATGTAAGGCAGATGGTCCTATGCGCATGTGTTTCCTTAAAAACAATAGCGTCAGTGCCCTTTAGGAGAGATGAAAGGTGTCCTTGTCAGTTTTTGTCCTTTAGTGCCATGCTACTGAGAAATGGTCCTTGCTGCAGCAACCAAGCTTTTGTATCCCCCAGCTTCAGCCTTGCTCCAGCATGCTTCCTGCTCACCAAGACACATAATTTTTAGACAATGATAGAGCAATCAGGAGCAAAAGGCTATTATTCACTATACTTAGCACCACTTTGTACAAAGTAACATTTTCCCTAAGAAAGCAAACTTAAAACAATAAGGATAGCAAAGAATCTCAATAAAAGGATTTAAATAACTCTTCATTCAAAGAGTTATCAATTGCATTATCAACTGCTGAAGCTGAGTATATTTCAGCTGCTAGTTACTGCTCACAACTTCTATGGATCAAACACCAATTGGAGGACTATAATGTGTTTGTAAGTAGTATTCCACTTATGTGTGATAATACTGCTGCAATTATTCTATCTAAGAATCCAATACTGCATTCTAGAGCTAAGCACATAAAGATTAAACATCATTTTATAAGAGATTATGTGCAAAAAGGTGTTTTTGATATACAATTTGTAGATACTAACCATCAATGGGCAGATATCTTTACTAAACCTCTTGCTGAGGACAGATTTATTTTTATTAGAAAACATCTTAACATGCTATATGTGGATTAATTGTATTATTCAGACTTGAGAAATGTTGCTATTGATATATGTAAGCACTACAAGTTTATTACATGATTTTAATGCGCTTCCATTGCATATCGCGTCCATTGTTTTTGTGTCGCGTCCACTACATGTAGCATCCATGCGTGTTTGTTGCTTGAACCCGTCTACTCTTACATTATTTATTAACTGCATTTATTTTGTCTTAAAGACAAATTTATTTTATATTCTCTCTACTGAGTCAGTATTTCATTTTAAACCTTTTTAATTTATTTCCAAAAGAAACCCTTTGAAATTCAAAACCTTTAAAACAAAACCCTTCCCTCTGAGGAAACTCTTCGTTCACCTTCGTCTTCAAACTCTCACTTCAACTCTCTGTTTTTTAACTTCCTAAACCCTAACTTTCATTCAATCACAATGGCTTCTGCTTCTGAGATTTTTGATGTTGACAAATTGAAACTTAGCATTGAACACCACTTTGATTTTGGAGTTTTGAAAGATTACAACTTGGATGTAAGCAAGTTTATCACTGCTGCTGGTTGGGACGGAATGTTCGTAGGAAAGGGTTTCTATTTTTCCAGACCTGATTAAGGCTTTCTGGAGGAACCCTCAGGTAACAGTCGCTGAAATCTCTGCTACTGTTGTTGGAAAAAGGATAGTGTTTTCTGAAAAGACCATCGCTGATGCAATAAACTGTGCTCAAGAAGGAGTAGTGATTACTGAGACTTGGGAGAAGGATCTCGGTGGCTCAGAAGTAATTTCTGCTTTGCTAATGAGAGATGACACTGTGAGGAATCATTCATGGAAGTCAGTACAAATGAAGGATGAAGTTCGTATTCTTCATCAAATGTTGAACAAGGTCATTCTTCATAAAACTGGGTCAAAGGATAACTTGTCAGCCCTACACAAGTTTTGCCTTTGTCATCTTATTACAGAGACGAAAATCAACCTTCCAAGGATTCTTTATGGAAGATTCAGAGACGCTGTGGTAACTAGAAGAAATCTCTCTGGAATTCCTTACTGCCATCTTCTTTCAAAAATCTTCAAGTCACAGAACCTATATGATTTTATTTCTACTAAGCCGACTGAAGAACAAGAAAGAATTCTACCAGAGAAGGGTATGTCAACTGCTATTTTTGGCAAAATAAACATTGCTAAAATGAACCTGAGCACTTACACTGCCATTGCCCTAGCCAAGCAAGAAGAAATGCTCAAGGTTAAAGAAGAACAGATTGAGCAAAACAATGCTGAAGTTCTAGGAATGAAGAGAACAGTCAAGAGGAAGACTACAGCTGTTAGGACAAGAGTTCCTAAAAAGCCTGCTGCTGGCATTGTTATTAGGGAACCTACTGCAGAGGTCCCTCAACCTGCAAGAGCTGAAAAAAGGACTAGAAATTTGATCCTATCTCACAATGAGGATGATGAGGACAGAGTTCCTATCAGTGCTATCCTGAAGAAACAAAAGGCTATCAGTGCTGCTGTTCCAACTAGAAGACAGCAACCTCAAAGAAGAGCCAAGACTGCCATGGCTACGGTGGTAACTCTTCCTGCTAATGATCTTGTTCAATTAGCAGTAGATGCCTTAGTTTCTAGCCTAGAGGATAGGATGGATATAGCCTCTGCACCAAATGTGTCTGTAAATCAACATGTCAATTTTGATGATGTTTATGTACCCTCACCACCCTCTCCACAACAACCACAAATAGCCTCACTACAACAACCAAAATTCCCACCTCTGATATCTGAGGATGATCCCTGGTATAACCAACCAGATGATGGAATTATCCTTGGTGCCCCCTTCCCAAGATGAAAAAGATACCTTTCCCATACACTCCCCCCTCTGAACTTTATGTTGGCAAGTCTGAATCTTTGGCCAAAGTAAAGAGGGACTGGAGAATCTTATACCATAATCATGAACCAGAACCGGTTTCAACCAAACCCTGGTACCCTTTGCCAGAATATGTAACACCCTGTTTTTCATAAAATATTTTATTAAGCTAGTTTTATTAATTTAAAAATGTTGGTTAAGAGCTAAGTGGGATTTTAGCTTAAAAGTCCCTTTCTGGTACATGAGCACGCTCGTGCTCATCAACCAGCAAGCCCGTGCTTAAAGTCAGAAGCGTGTCTCTGATTTTAAGTTGAGCACGACCGTGCTCAATGCGTGGACCACGTCTCGCTAACGCTAAGTGGAGCACGAGCGAGCACGACCGTGCTCAAGTCCGAGCTATATATGCTTGGCGCAGGAACCGGGGGTTAACGTGAAACCCTAATTCCTATTTGTGGCAGCCACTGTTACGGGTTACAGTGTCTCTCTCCCTATTCCCTCTCCATTCCTTGCTATAGTGGAGTCTTGGGAACTGTTGGGGAAGCCATATACGTCCGTCTTGTTAGAGGTAATAGCCCCCTTCCCTTTTAGTTTCCTTTTATGTTGATTAGAGAAACTAATTGAGATTATGTTGATTGACCAAGGTTTGTCATCGGAGTGAGCCGCTTTGGGAACGGTACCGGTTTGCTATTAGGAGCAGTGTTAGAGCTACCTTCAATCCAGGTATGGGGAGAAGTGGGATTGTATTCATTAGGCAGTGGGTTAGTGT
Organism: Echinosophora koreensis; assembly: GCA_035048595.1. Taxonomy (NCBI): domain Eukaryota; kingdom Viridiplantae; phylum Streptophyta; class Magnoliopsida; order Fabales; family Fabaceae; genus Echinosophora; species Echinosophora koreensis. The sequence goes on along the minus strand of JAPCYP010000047.1, from coordinate 802,330 downwards.
AAGGTAACGGGGTTACCCATAACCCCGGTGTCGTTGTATGTTTATGAGTCATGATGTTCTGGTTGATAAATGATTGTTTCTGGTTATATGTTCATAATATGTATTTTATGTTCATGTTAGTTGTTTAATGAGTATGATGATATGTTGGTTATTGTTATTAATATGATGTTGGTTGATTGATGTTGTGACTGTGATGTTTAGTATGTTGATAAAACTGTTGAATTGAATAATTAGGTTTAATAAACGTGTTAAGTTTAAGGGATTTAATCCCTAAGTTAATTGGCTAGAAATCGGTTACTGTTCCTGCCCAGAACAGCACTGTCGCGCGATGAGCACGACCGTGCTGAACAGGGAGCACGACCGTGCTCCCATTTAAATCTGGAAAATGGCCGCGCTGCTCAGCATGGCCGTGCAGGTCAAATAGCACGATCGTGCTGCTGAGCACGATCGTGCTGAGTGTGAAGCACGACCGTGCTTCACTTAAAAGGGCAGCACGCCCACACGTGTCCAAGCACGACCGTGCTAGGGTCTAAGCACGACCGTGCTGACCCCTCCTGGACAGTGATACAATAAAAGGACTTAAGGGGTTTTTAACCCCATTCCCCAATAAAGATAAGTTGAGATAACTAATCAAAGATAAAGATTAGACAACCTGGTTATTAATTATATAAGATAATTAGATAATCAAATGTTAAGTCGGTATCCGTTGGGTTACCACACGTTGATAAGTTGAAGTCTTGGGTGCTTATAGACCCAAGCGTGTTGAGTTGAACCTTGGTGCTTATTGGCCAAGGGAGCCTTGACCCCACCGTTTGGGTCTAAGGTTACGTTAAACGTTGATGTTGAAGTCTTGGGAGCTTCATGGCCCAAGCAAAGAGGTGGTTGAGATTGTTTGTTGTTGTGCCATTTGCATAGAGCATTGGAGTTGTTGATGGGGGAGGTTCGACAAAGGGGAGATCGCTCAAGAGTACGGTGATCTGGCCATCCACGGTAGGTCACCCAAGGTTTGGTGACCGAGGGCCCCCGTGATGAGGCATCCACGGTTTGATGCGTTGGCTATCCATAGGGTTCACCCAAGGTTTGGTGAACTGCCGGTGTTGGTGCTTTTATGGCCAATACGGATATGTAACTCCAAAGTCGTTCATCCTGAGTTAGTTTGGATCCACATGCATAGTTGGAGTAGCGGAGTAGTTGACGCATTGCATAGCATAGCATACTTGGTTGTTATGATGCTGTTGGATGTTAATGTATGCTTATGTGTATGTTTACCTTGCGTACTATTTTCCTGCCGTTTATATGATTGCATGAATCTTACTCCCTGTATTGTTTGTGTTTGGCTTGATTGGCATTTGCAGAGGATGACGAGCAGCCCGGAGAGGAGTGACTCTGAGGAGTCGCCACTCATAGTTAGGGCCTGTTTATTGTTTAGTTTGTTTTCGGTTGTATTCCGTGGATTTGTTTCCGGAACGGTTATACCAGCTCTGAATTGTGACACCGGGGTTGGGTTATTTATTTGATTATGTTTTTATTTGAATTAAACTTATTTTTATTTTCCGCGTTGTAAACGAGTTCATGTGGGACTTTTCTACCCATGGACAACTGTTTTATTTAATTCAGTTAAATGCATGTTTTTATTTTAAATTGTTTTATATTTAAATGCCTTATAACATGTGGGGTAGAAGGGTGTCACATTTAGTGGTATCAGAGCAGTTCGACCTTGTTCGGACGTGGTATGAGTCTGTTGTGAGTCTGTTGTGTGACTCTTGTGTGAATTGTCTATACTTGTATAGATAATGATGTTTTAAGTTAGTTGCCTGTAACTTTTACTCGCTTAAGTTTATGTATTAAGAGTTGTGTTGGGCTTGTACAGGAACTAATGGCAGGTAGAGGACGCAACGATCAGGCGATTGCTGACGCATTGGCACTCCTAGCCAATGCTATAGGTCAGGTCAACCCTAACAATGGTGGGCCAGCTGAGTTCCAGGGACTGGATAAGTTCCAGAGGAACAACCCTCCATCGTTCAAGGGCGCGTACGATCCGGAAGGAGCTTTGTTGTGGCTGAGGGAGACAGAGAAGATCTTCCGAGCCATGGATTGCAACGATTAGCAGAAGCTCATCTTCGCTACCTTCATGCTGACCGAGGAGGCAGAGCACTGGTGGGATAACTGCAGGCAGAGGATGCAGGCTGAGGGCACAGTGGTTACATGGGCTGTGTTCAGGCAGAGGTTCCTGGAGAAGTACTTTCCGGCGGATATCAGGGATAAGAAGGAGATGGAATTCTTGTCTTTGAGGCAGGGGTCGCTGTCAGTCGGTGACTATGCGGCCAAGTTTGAGGAGCTGGCCAGGTACTACACTCCCTACCAGCATGAGACAGATGACCGTTCGAAGTGTGTGAAGTTTGAGGCTGGACTCCGACCTGAGATCAAGCAGGCCATCAGCTACCAGGAGATCAGAGTCTTCCCTATTCTGGTCAACAAGTGCAGGATCTATGAGGATGCCAGCCAGTTCAGAGTTACCAGTTCCAGAGGGTCAGATAGCTAGAGTGGCAAGAGGACCGATCAGAGGGACAATGGTAAGCAGAGGTATGCTCCGACCGGCAGAGATTTCAAGCAGAGTGGTAAGAAGCCACAGTTTCAGCAGGATGGGTTCAGGGGCGGGTTCTCTAATGCCTCTAGACCCATGAGGTGCTGCAAGTGTGGCGCTACGGATCACTACTTGTCTCAGTGCAACGAGACGCAGGTTATCTGCTTCAGATGTGGCAAGCCAGGACACATCAGCCGAGAGTGTGAAGGAGCCAAGGTCGAGCCTCCCAGCGCCAGCAAGAATCAGAAGTCCCAGGCCAACCGACTGAAGACCACTGGAAGAGTCGTTACTCTTAGTGGAGCTGAAGCTTCCGAGTCTGATGACTTAATTCAAGGTACATGTCTTATTGATGGAACTCAATTGACTGTATTGTATGATTCGGGTGCTACTCATTCATTTATATCGCATGATAGGGTCAAGAGTCTTGAATTTCCTGTTGCTTTTCTTGAGTATGATTTGTTGGTTTCTATACCTACAAATAAACCTGTTTCTACTTCTTATGCATGCAAGAACTATCATATAGTTATAAATGATAGGACATTCATTGCTGATCTTGTATGTTTGCCTTTGAAAGACCTGGATATTATTCTGGGTATGGACTGGTTATCTTCCAACCATGTTTTCCTCAACTGTTTTGATAAAACCCTGATTTTTGGAACTCCAAAGGAGTCTAAGAATCTGGACCTTCTCTGTGCCAGCCAAGTTCAAGCTTCGATGAAAGACGAAGCCCAAGTATACATGATGTTAGCTTCCCTGGAAGTAGAGAGCAGCCCTCCTGATGTCGCCAGCTTGCCTGTTGTGCGGGAATTTCCTGAAGTGTTTTCTGGGGATGTTTATAACTTACCCCCAGAGAGAGATGTTGAGTTTACCATAAACTTAGTGCCTGGCACCGGGCCAATATCCATAGCACCCTATAGAATGTCTCCGCTAGAGCTAGCTAAGTTGAAGGAACAGTTGGAGGACCTGATAAAAAAGAAGTTCATTAGGCCGAGTGTGTCTCCGTGGGGAGCACCCGTGTTGTTGGTGAAGAAGAAGGATGCTAGTATGAGGTTGTGTGTCGACTTTCGACAGCTCAACAAGGTGACCATAATGAATCGGTATCCCCTTCCTAGGATTGATGATCTTATGGACCAGTTGATGGGCGCTTGCATCTTTTCAAAGATAGATTTGAGGTCAGGGTACCATCAGATTCGGGTTAAGTCTGAGGACATCCCGAAGACAGCGTTTAGGACGCGGTATGGTCACTATGAGTACTTGGTTATGCCCTTCGGTGTGACCAATGCTCCTGCGGTCTTCATGGACTACATGAACAAGACCTTTCACCCTTACTTGGATAAGTTTGTGGTGGTGTTTATAGATAACATCTTAGTGTACTCCAAGAACAAGGAGGAACATGAGGAACACCTGAGGGTTGTCTTGCAGACCCTTAAGGAGAAGCAGTTGTACGCTAAGTTGTCTAAGTGTGAGTTCTGGTTAGAGGAATTGAGCTTCTTAGGACATGTCATCTCTAAGGGTGGCATAGCAGTGGACCCAGCTAAGATAGAGACGGTGCTCCAGTGGGAAGCGCCAAAGTCTGTAACCAAGATTAGAAGTTTCTTGGGGTTAGCCAGGTACTATAGGCGGTTTATAGGAGGCTTCTCTAAGATAGCTCTACCCTTAACCCGTCTCACCAAGAAGGGACAGTTGTTTGTGTGGGACTCTAAGTGTGAAGAGAGTTTCCAAACCCTTAAGAATAGGTTGACGTCAGCACCAGTGCTAGTTTTGCCAGATCCTAGTGAACCCTTCGTAGTTTATTGCGATGCTTCTAAGCAAGGGTTAGGCGGTGTGCTGATGCAGAATGGTAAGGTAGTTGCTTATGCTTCTAGGCAGTTGAAAACCCATGAGAGGAACTACCCTACCCATGACCTAGAGCTAGGAGCTGTGGTATTTGCCTTAAAGATCTGGAGGCATTACCTGTATGGAGCGAGGTTTGAGGTCTTTAGTGATCATAAAAGTTTGAAGTACCTCTTTGATCAAAAAGAGTTGAACATGAGGCAGCATAGGTGGATGGAGTTCTTAAAGGACTATGACTTCGAGCTGACCTATCACCCAGGAAAGGCCAATGTGGTGGTCGATGCCTTGAGTAGGAAAACCCTACATATCTCCGCTTTGATGGTTAGGGAGATGGATTTGATTGAGGAGTTTAGAGACCTTAGTCTAGCTTGTGAGTTTACCCCTAAGAGTATTAGGCTTGGTACCTTTAAGGTTACCAACAGTTTGATGGATCAGATTAGAGAGGGTCAGAGGTTAGACAAGTTTCTCATAGACCAGCGAGATTTGCTTGCTCAGGGTAGAGACCTAAGTTTTAAAGATGGCAGTGATGGTATCTTGAGGTTCAGGATAGAGTTTGTGTGCCAGATGCTCCTGAGCTTAAGAAGTTGATCTTAGAAGAAGGTCATAGGAGTGGATTGAGTGTGCACCTAGGTGCCACTAAGATGTATCAGGACCTTAAGAGAATGTTTTGGTGGCCTAGGATGAAAAAGGATGTAGCTGAGTTTGTGTATGCATTCCTAGTTTGTCAGAAGGCTAAGATCGAACATCAGAGGCCTTCGGGTAAGTTGCAACCTTTGAGTATCCCAGAGTGGAAATGGGATAGCATCTCCATGGATTTTGTGTCTGGACTCCCTAGGACTCCAGCTAGTTTTGAGGCTATATGGGTTGTTGTGGATAGACTGACTAAGTCTGCCCATTTCATTCCGATGAATATGGAGTATCCATTGGAGAAGTTAGCTAAGCTATACATCAAAGAGATAGTTAGGTTTCATGCTGTACCCTCTAACATAGTTTCAGATAGAGACCTGAGGTTTACCTCTAGGTTTTGGAATAGTTTGCAAGAGGCTTTAGGGACAAAGCTTAGGCTTAGTTCAGCTTACCACCCACAGACTGATGGGCAGTCTGAGCGGACCATCCAGTCCTTAGAGGACTTGTTGAGGGCTTGTGTGTTAGAACAGCCAGGAAGTTGGGACAAGTTTTTGCCCCTGATAGAGTTCACCTACAACAACAGTTTCCATTCCAGCATCTGGATAGCGCCTTATGAGGCTCTATATGGGAGGAGATGTAGGACACCCTTGTGTTGGAGTGAACCTAGTGATAGCGTGGTGCTAGGGCTAGAGATAGTCCAGGAAACAACAGAAAAGATCAGGTTGGTTCAGGAAAAGATGAGAGTTGCACAGAGTAGGCAGAAGAGCTACCATGATAAAAGGAGGAAGGCACTCGAATTCCAGGAAGGCGATCATGTATTCTTGAGAGTTACCCCGACGACTGGGGTTGGTAGAGTGATGAAGGCAAGGAAACTTACTCCGAGGTTCATTGGTCCTTACCAAATCCTTAAAAGAGTCGGCGAAGTCGCCTACCAAATAGCCTTGCCGCCGTTCTTGTCAAATCTCCACATTGTTTTTCATGTGTCTCAACTCAGGAAGTACATTCATGACCCTAGTAACTTGATAGTTCCCGATACAATACAGTTAAAAGAGAACTTGACATTCGAGGTGTTACCCCTTCGAGTCGAGGATAGGAGGGTGAAGCAGCTAAGAGGCAAGGAGATTCCCTTGGTTAAAGTAGTTTGGAGCGGGGCAACTGAGGAAAGCGCTACCTGGGAGCTCGAGAGTCAAATGATGGAGGCGTATCCGCATCTTTTCGTTTGAGGTACGTAGAAATTTCGAGGACGAAATTTTTATAAGGGGGTGGAATTGTAACACCCTGTTTTTCATAAAATATTTTATTAAGCTAGTTTTATTAATTTAAAAATGTTGCTTAAGAGCTAAGTAGGATTTTAGCTTAAAAGTCCCTTTCTGGTACATGAGCACGCTCGTGCTCATCAACCAGCAAGCCCGTGCTTAAAGTCAGAAGCGTGTCTCTGATTTTAAGTTGAGCACGACCGTGCTCAATGCGTGGACCGCGTCTCGCTAACGCTAAGTAGAGCACGAGCGAGCACGACCGTGCTCAAGTCCGAGCTATATATGCTTGGCGCAGGAACCGGGGGTTAACGTGAAACCCTAATTCCTATTTGTGGCAGCCACTGTTACGGGTTACAGTGTCTCTCTCCCTATTCCCTCTCCATTCCTTGCTATAGTGGAGTCTTGGGAACTGTTGGGGAAGCCATATACGTCCGTCTTGTTAGAGGTAATAGCCCCCTTCCCTTTTAGTTTCCTTTTATGTTGATTAGAGAAACTAATTGAGATTATGTTGATTGATCAAGGTTTGTCATCGGAGTGAGCCGCTTTGGGAACGGTACCAGTTTGCTATTAGGAGCAATGTTAGAGCTACCTTTAATCTAGGTATGGGGAGAAGTGGGATTGTATTCATTAGGCAGTGGGTTAGTGTAAGGTAACGGGGTTACCCATAACCCCGGTGTCGTTGTATGTTTATGAGTCATGATGTTCTGGTTGATAAATGATTGTTTCTGGTTATATGTTCATAATATGTATTTTATGTTCATGTTGGTTGTTTAATGAGTATGATGATATGTTGGTTATTGTTATTAATATGATGTTGGTTGATTGATGTTGTGGCTGTGATGTTTAGTATGTTGATAAAACTGTTGAATTGAATAATTAGGTTTAATAAATGTGTTAAGTTTAAGGGATTTAATCCCTAAGTTAATTGGCTAGAAATCGGTTACTGTTCCTGCCCAGAACAGCACTGTCGCGCGATGAGCACGACTGTGCTGAACAGGGAGCACGACCGTGCTCCCATTTAAATCTGGAAAATGGCCGTGCTGCTCAGCACGGCCGTGCAGGTCAAATAGCACGATCGTGCTGCTGAGCACGACCGTGCTGAGTGTGAAGCACGACCGTGCTTCACTTAAAAGGGCAGCACGCCCTCACGTGTCCAAGCACGACCGTGCTAGGGTCTAAGCACGACCGTGCTGACCCCTCCTGGACAGTGATACAATTAAAGGACTTAAGGGGTTTTTAACCCCATTCCCCAATAAAGATAAGTTGAGATAACTAATCAAAGATAAAGATTAGACAACCTGGTTATTAATTATATAAGATAATTAGATAATCAAATGTTAAGTCGGTATCCGTTGAGTTACCGCACGTTGATAAGTTGAAGTCTTGGGTGCTTATAGACCCAAGCGTGTTGAGTTGAACCTTGGTGCTTATTGGCCAAGGGAGCCTTGACCCCACGGTTTGGGTCTAAGGTTACGTTAAACGTTGATGTTGAAGTCTTGGGAGCTTCATGGCCCAAGCAAGGAGGTGGTTGAGATTGTTTGTTGTTGTGCCATTTGCATAGAGCATTGGAGTTGTTGATGGGGGAGGTTCGACAAAGGGGAGATTGCCCGAGAGTACGGTGATCTGGCCATCCAAGGTAAGTCACCCAAGGTTTGGTGACCGAGGCCCCCCGTGATGAGGCATCCATGGTTTGATGCGTTGGCTATCCATGGGGTTCACCCAAGGTTTGGTGAACTGCCGGTGTTGGTGCTTTTATGGCCAATACGGATATGTAACTCCAAAGTCGTTCATCCTGAGTTAGTTTGGATCCACATGCATAGTTGGAGTAGCGGAGTAGTTGACGCATTGCATAGCATAGCATACTTGGTTGTTATGATGCTGTTGGATGTTAATGTATGCTTATGTGTATGTTTACCTTGCGTAGTATTTCCCTGCCGTTTATATGATTGCATGGAATCTTACTCCCTGTATTGTTTGTGTTTGGCCTGATTGGCATTTGCAGAGGATGACGAGCAGCCCGGAGAGGAGTGACTCTAAGGAGCCGCCACTCATAGTTAGGGCCTGTCTATTGTTTAGTTTGTTTTCGGTTGTATTCCGTGGATTTGTTTCCGGAACGGTTATACCAGCTCTGAATTGTGACATCGGGGTTGGGTTATTTATTTGATTATGTTTTTATTTGATTAAACTTATTTTAATTTTCCTCGTTGTAAATAAGTTCATGTTTGACTTTTCTACTCATGGACAACTGTTTTATTTAATTCAGTTAAATGCATGTTTTTCTTTTAAATTGTTTTATATTTAAATGCCTTATAACATGTGGGGTAGAAGGGTGTCACAGAATATGACTATGAACCAGTAATAGTTGTTAAACCATGGTACAAACCTCATCCTAACATTCCCAGTGAAGGAACAAGTTGCAAAAGCCCTGGCTCCTACAAATGCAATGATGAACCAGATAATGCATATTATGCTAAGTTTTCAACAAAGCCAGAATTTGCCAACACAGATCCCTGTCCCTCCACCAAATCCAAATCCTAATCCAAACCCACCTCCTCCACCTCCTCCATCTTCTTAGGCCTTTCTTTTGTTTATTATCACTGACAATGATGGTCCACTTCTCTTACCTTTTTGTCTGATGACAAAAAAAGGGGGAGAATGGAGAGAGAATTAAATTTTATATATGAAAGTCAGTTTTTGAAAAATATTCTTTTGTCTGCATATGTATGTGTGTTATCTATCTTATATGATTGCATAGTTATTTAATTGCTCTGATGCTATCTTTTGTGTGAAAAGTAGCTCTACTGATATGATAAGTAATATGTGATATATGCTTATCTGTTTCTCTATTCTTTACTCTATTATTCTATTCCTGTTAAGTTTGAATGCTTTGTCTTAGGGGGAGCTTTGTAAACTCTCTTAGACTTTGCACACTCAAATTTAATTAGTTTTTGTCATCATCAAAAAGGGGGAGATTGTTGGAACCAAAGTATTTTTGGATTAAATAATCTCTAAGTTTTGATGTTAACAAAAAGATTAAATTTGTATGGCAAAGTGTTAGTAAAGATCTAACATGCCTTATCTAGTCTTACAGGGATATTCGAAATTGTATAAGTTATGGAATCCTCGAAAGAGTTAACATCCGCGTCTAACCGTGTAGACGAGCTGCTCAAAATGAATGGTATATTTATTTATGTAAATATTTTTGAGTAGACGGGATATAGAATTGTATCAGTAGACGAGTGATTAAACTACTGTGAGTAGACGAGCTTAAGTGCCACGTCAGTAGACGGAGATCTAAGTTACTCACCGATATATAGCAAGTCCAAAGACTTGATAATAGACGAGCAAAATTTGCCACGTCACTGGACGAGCTAAAAAGAGATTTTTAACTATGAGCGTATAGACGCACTATGATAAGTAGACGAGCTCCTTCTCAATATGAATCCTTGATATAATCAGAGTAACTATCTTGACCACACAAAAATATTTATTTCAAATGATTGATATTTATTTCAAGTATATGTTGGTCCTTCATATTGTTTTAACGGTTTTATTGTCTTGTTTCTTTGAGAGAGACATAGTACAAATGAGGAATTGCAAAAAGCAAAATAGTACAATGCAAAATGACTTGTACCTTGTCACCTTTAACGCTGGAACAACTGGAATTTGTACAAGGAAGGCAAGATAGTTTTTCAAGTTGCATTTGCTCAGAGTTGTGCCCGTTTTGTGCAAGGATCACCTATAGTACTTTTTACAATGGCCACGAGCAAGCTGAGTCACAACGGATATTATGCAATCTGATTCTATCCCGAAACGGAAATATTCAAAAACAACCGTTGAAGAATTTCAAGAGAAGAGCAAGGTCACTATAAATAGAAGACTTCATTATATGAAGAAACAACTTTTGCGCATACAGAATCCTTGATAGAAAATCTCTTACAAGCTCAATTCTTTTATTCTTTCAAAAGGCAAAAGTCTGTAATACCTTAGCTTGCATATTGCTATAATATTCAACTGATCTTAAACTTTCATATCCTCACACATAGTGAGTTAGAAGATCAAAAGAAACCAATCTCTTTGTTAGAGGTAGAGCCTGAAGAGGCTTGGTAAGAAAGGAATACTTGTAGCCTGGAGAGGTGTTGAATACTTGCTGTAATCTATTTGGAAAATAGTGGAGAAAATCCTTTTCAAGTAGAAGGGACTGGACGTAGCTCTTGGTTGGAAGAGAGTGAACCAGGATAAAACGACTTGCGTGAATCTTCTAATCCCTTATCTCTTCAATTTTATTTGTTTATACTAACTGTGGAGATTTGAACTTGATTTTTTTAAGTATTTAAAAGTTTGTTTTTCTGTGTGTGTGCTTCTGCCTCTTAATCTTCGTGTGAGAAAACTGTTTTAAAAGGTTGTTTTCGAAAATTATTAACAAACAAAATTCAACCCGCCCTTCTTATGTTTACCTGTGTCAACTTCAGAGGAAAGGAGATTCCTTTGGTCAAAGTCATTTGGAGCAGGGCTACTGAGGAAAATGCTACCTAGGAGCTGGAAAGCAAGATGATGGAAGCATACCCACACCTTTTCGTTTAGTGTACGTAGAAATTTCAAGGACGAAATTTTTAAAAGGGGATGGAATTGTAACACCCTGCTTTTTCGTTTAGTGCTTTTATAAAGCTTGTTTGGTTGTTTAAGTTAGTTTTGTTAAGTTAAAATAGTTGGCTAAGGGCTTAGTGGGATTTTTGGCTTAAAAGTCCTTTTCTGGTGCATGAGCACGCCTATGCTCATTAGCCAATACGCCCGTGCTTAAGGTCAGGCGCACGTTGCCAAGTTTAAGTTGAGCACGCCCGTGCTCAACAGTGAGCACGCCCGTGCTCAAGTAGGGACCGCGTCTCGCTGACGCTAAGTCCAGCACGACCGTGCTCAAGGGGGAGCACGACCATGCTCAAGTTCAATCCATATAGCTTGCACAGAAACCGAGGGTTAATGTGAAAAACCCTATTTTAGTAGCTGCTGCCACCCTAGTGCGGCTGCTACTGCTTCGTTCCCTAACTCTCTCATATTCAGTGCATTCGTTGAGTATTGGAGACCTTTGGGAACTGTTCTTTCATCTGTGCTAATCAAGTTTCGGTAATGGTCCTTTTCTCTCTATGGTTTCCTTTCGTTTTTGGTTGGGAAATTGATCTGTTGTGTTTCTGTTTGACCAAGACTTGGAGGATTAACTGAGCCGCGTTGGGAACCATGACCAGTTTGATCGTTAGAGCAACCTTCAATCCAGGTATGGGGAGAAGGGTACTGTTTACATTAGGCATGGCAATAGTGTAAGGTAAAGGGGTTCCCATAACCCTGGTATTGTCAGTTTGCATGCCTATATGATAAATGATGACTATACGGTAATATGTTCTAGCTGTTTGGTGTTTATGTTGTATGCTTCATGCTCATGTTCATGATATGTTCTTGATGTTTATGATGGTTGCCTTATGAGTATGATAGTATGATGATCATTGTTGTTAACATGATGTTGATTGGCTGATGTGGATGTTGAGTTTGATGATGTGTTTTAAGCCTAAAATATGCTGATAACTGACTTAGGAATTAATGGAGTTTAAACCCTAATACTTGGTTAAGAAATTGTGTTTGAACTCTGCCCAGAATAGTACTGTCGTGCGCCCGTGCTCCCAGTTCGAATTCTGGATAATGGCCGCGCATTAAGCACGGTCGTGCAGCAGAGGAGCACGACCGTGTAGCTGAGCACGACCGTGCTAACAAGGAAGCACGATCGTGCTTCACCTATGTGACAGCACGACCATGCAGGGGAATAAGCACCCCCGTGCTCCCCTCGTGGACAGAAACAGAATTAAAGGACTTTAAGGGGTTTCAAACCCCATTTCCCCAATGATGATAGATGATACAATTAATCAATGTTATGGATTAGATAACTCGGTTTATAAATAATAAAGAAGATTAAGAAGATGAGATGCTGAGATGTTAAGATGGTTAAGCCGGTATCCGTTGGGTTACTGCACACTGTTACGTTGTACCTTGGTGCTTATTTGGCCAAGGGGACCTTGACCCCACGGTTTGGGTCTAAGGCGTTGATGATGTTAAAGTCTTGGGAGCTTCTTGTCCCAAGCATGATGACATTGACGTTGAAGTCTTGGGAGCTGTTTGGTCTGAGCAAAGGAGCTGGTGACCGCGGCCCCCTGTGATGAGGCATCCACGGTTTGATGCGTTGACTATCCATGGGGTTCACCCAAGGTTCGGTGAACTGCCGGTGTTGGTGCTTCTATGGCCAATACGGATATGTAACTCCAAAGTCATTCATCCTGAGTTTGTTTGGATCCACAAGCATAGTAGAGTAGCGGAGTCTTGTTGCATTGCACCGCATAGCATACCTGATTGATGATGTTGATGTATGATGTTTTGTATATGCTGATGTATGTTATGATGTTGCCATGCTTGTTTGTTTACCTTGCTTCCTATTTCCTTGCCGAATATGTTTACATGATTCTTACTCCCTTCTTTATGTTGTTTGTTTGGCCTGATTGGCTTTATGCAGAGGATGGCGAGTAGCCCGGAGAGGAGTGACTCTGAGGAGCTACCACTCATAGTTAGGGCTTTTACCTTTTGTCTAGTTAGTTTCATTCAGTTATATTCCGAGGATATTTTTTGGAACGGTTGTACCAGCTCTGAATTGTGACATCGGGGTTGGGTTGTTTATGTTTTATGTTTATCGTTGTTTTAACTTGGTTTTATATTTTTTGCATTTTTGTGAACTCGTTCATGTGGGACTTTTCTACTCATGGACAAAGGTTTTAATTTATTCAGTAAATGCATGTTTTTATTTTATTATTTATTTCTTTTTATGTTGTATAACATGTGGGGTAGAGGGGTGTCACATTTTTCCTCTTTATTAATCGTTGTCTCCGTGCTTTTTTTCTTGTTTCTTTTAATTCTGCTACTTTTAATTTCCAACTATGGCATAAGCGTCTTGGTCACCAAAACTCTTGTGTACTTCATGAATTGATGAAATCTAGTGTTCTTGGTAATAAAGATTCCCCATCTCTTAGTGTTGTTCAATTAGATTGTAATTCTTGTAAACTTAGTAAAAGTAAATTCTACCATTTCTAGTTCATCATTCCAATGTAAATAAGCCATTTGACCTGATTCATAGTGATTTACGGGGAATAGCTCCTGTTATATCTCATGCTCATTACAAGTACTTTATCACTTTTATTGATGACTATAGTCGTTCCACATGATCTATTTTTTGCGCTTTAACAATGCATACTTATGTTTTTGTACCAAGTTAATCTATTAGTTATATTGAGTACACTTGCAATGCATAAACTCATATAGAAGTAATAGATGATGATTAGCAGCAAAGCAACATATATTTTCTGCAAGGAGGTTGAGTTTGGGTAAGTTGGTGGCTACAAAAATCGATTTGGACTGTAAAATGGTTTCAATATTTGAAATGAAATGATATAGAACTCTTTAGAACGTGACTAGTCAACTCTATAATATATCTTAGTTTTATGACCAATACTTAGTGTCCATTTGGGTTGCCAAATCCGCTAGCATATAGCGGATAGCTTTTAGCGGATGGAAAAGTAGCCCCGTTTGGTAACTGTTCTAAAATTAGCATTTATCATTTTTTCACTAGCGTTTAGCGTTTTTCCCAGACGCTATTTGAAGTAGGGTTTGAGCTTATAGCGTATAGATTATCATTTTTTCTTTCATTTTTATCCCTACTATCTTAATTAAATTCCTCACTTATCCTTAACTAATAAAATAAAATATTAATCATTTAACATGATATATAAATAAAATTTAATTTCACTATTTAGATTTATATTTAATAGGAAAAATAGAAAATATATTTTTATCTATAAAAAATAAAATTTATATAAAAAATATCAATATATAATTTTATTTATATTTATTCCACTTTATTATTATTATTTTTTTTAGGGATATTCCACTTTATTTATTAAAAGTAATAAAAACTAAATTAATATTAAAATTTTAATTTTAATTTTTAGATGATAAATAATTTATGTAACACCCCGATTTTTACTGTTCTTCAATAACAGTAAATATATATATATATTATATATATATATATATATATTATCCAAGACCTAGAAAATGATTTTGGATAAACCAAAGTCATATTTATACTCTACTTTATCGTAGAGAGTTACGGTGAAATTTTGGGTTGAAAATTCAGACGGAAACTGGTCTACATTTTCATTGACAGTAAGATTTTACTGATCAGAAAACCTAATTTTGACTCGAGAATGAAATGGTTAGATTTTATATTTCATTTCCAATGATAGTGGTTATTTTGAAAATTTTCAAAATAAATAAGTTATTATACTTTAGTCGGGCAAATACTCGACAATCGGGTATCGACGGAATCGAGAACGGATGTGCAGAGACAAAAACCTGATGCCGGATGGATGAAGACAATGAGTCATCCATGATGACTCGTGATGGTGAGTCATAGGGGTGACTCCCCTAGAATTTAATGCATGTAATGATGACACCAAATATCATGATACTTGTTCTAGTGAAAAAAAGTACCAAAATGCCCTTGGTCTTTAAGTGAAATTCCAAGAGTGTCCCTAAGTGAATTTGACCAAAATACCCTCCCACCTCCTCAATTTCGTGGCTACCCTCACTTCATCCCAACACTTAGCCATTTTTTTAATGATTCACTTCACTTTCTCTCACAAAATAAAAAGGAACCTCCATTGATGTTCTTGAAGAAAACTTGCAAAGTTGATCAATTATCTTCCATTCTCTTCATTTCAAGGTGAGGACTCTCTTCTTAATCCTATCAACTTCATTAATCTTCAACAAATTTCCATTTTCATAAACTATTTCTCAATTCTCAATTCTTAGATCTAGAAATTCAAAATTTTCTAGAAAATCATAGAAAAATCCTTTTAATGTGAAACCAATTTCTATGAACTCTATATGATGTCCATATTGGTTATCCAAGAGCATGAATCAAAATAAAATTTCCTCCCTATTTTTCTATTGTTGGCCGAAACTATGCTCAAAGGGAGTTATGGATTTTGCTTCAATTTTTGTGAAGTAACACTTAACTTAGTCTTTCTAATACTCATAGTTATTGAATCTAGAAGCTGAAGAATTTTCAAAATCTCTAGCCTATTTTACTCTTCAAGGCCGAAACCCTAACCATATGGGTTAGATGAGTTTTTTATTCAATCTTTGTCAAATAACAATTGATCATGTCTTCTTAATACTTAAGGATCATAAATCCAAGAGTTGGTGAAATTTTGACATCCCTAGCCTAATTTAACCATGTAGGCCGAAACCCCATCATGATTGATTAGGAGGATTTTGTTGTTTTATTTTGTTCATTGTGTTGTGATTTGTTAATTGTGTTGCGATTTATTGTGAAGGATCATTGTGGTGGATCCTACTAAGTTGTGAGGTGGAATCGGAAACGAATCGAAAAGAAAACTACGAGAGGAAAACTGTAACTTCAAGAGGTAAGGGGAGTTTACCTGAGGGGTTTTGATAGCCACGTGCTATCCGTGAGTCTGTATGATTATTTGTGATTTCGTTGTGGTTGCTTGATTTATTTTTATAGTTGTTGATTTGAGTTATTAAAATTATCTATGGTGTATGTTTATTTGTGATATATGTTTATCTGTGGATGCATGTTATAACTGTGATATCTGTTATAACTGTGATGTGTGATTTTACTGTTGTTGGTTGTTTGACTGAGAAGCCTGACAGTGGTCAGTGCTAAATTAAGCTTAAAGATAAAAACTTGGAAAATGTCGAATAAGTTGAAAAATGTTGAAGAAGATGTTGTTTAAGTTAATTTTGTGGAATTTGAGAAATAATTGAAAAATAATATTACTTAATGATTTATCGGTGTAAGAGTGATCTATGAGTAAAAATGAGGACATAACCGTGACAAAATTTTAGTAACGTTATTTTTTACGAAAGAAATTCTAAAATAAAATAAAACGTTATTATAAAAAGTTAATTTTCAAAAATAACTTAATTTTCATGTTGAGAAATTATTTTAAGAGAAAAAGTCAATTTTTGACTTTAAAATGATTTTAAATGCTAAAGAAGAGTAATTTCGAAAAGAATTTACGGTAAGAGTTTCGAAAATAGTTGTATTTATTTGGACAGAAATTTAGTTTTAAATGACTTCTTTTTTCAAGAACTAAGGTTTTTCTGGATAAGAATTTTAAGAGGAAAATGATTTTCTCTGCGGTTTAACGATTTATAAAAGAATTTCAAATGGAAAAGATTTTCTGCAAAAGATTTTTTACTCAGCGAAATCATTTCCAATAACTTGGATAAGTTGTGGAAGGTTGTTTTATATTTTTATTTCACCAAACAAAAAATGATGTTAATGATGAAACGTGAACCTAGTGGCCGAGACGTCGAGATACTAGTGTTTGTGGTGAAAAACACGTAGATCTTTGATCCGTGTTATGTTGTTGTAGACTTTGTGTCCTATATACGATGTGGTGAACATTGTTAAATGTGAATATTGTTTTCTATAACCACGAACCTAAAACTGAGGCATCAGTCTAAGGCTTTGTGATTAAGCACTAGGACTTTGTGACCTGTGTTAATGATGAAAAATCTTAATGTTGAAAATTTTGAATGGTCGTGAGCCTTTGAGCTTCAACAAGGAAAGAATGAATAAAAAGACAAATGATGAGAATAAATGTTTTACATGCATTATTTGGTAGACGTGCCTGAGTTACCATGTGTATTACTATAACAATAGTTGGATAGTTGTCACAAGGGGTCGTATGATTAGCTGCAATAACTATTTGAGTGGCTATCATACGAAGTCGGATAATATTTGTGCATAACTGCAATAGTCGTTTGAGTGGTTATGTATCTGTGTACAACTGCAACAGCTGTTTGAGTGGTTGTCACACAGGGGTCGTGTGAACAGTTGCAATAGTTGTTTGAGCAATTGTCACATGAGATTGAAATGGGTTTTCTGATAATGTAACATGGAAAGTTGAAAGTTGACCATTTTTTTTTTCGTTGACAATGTGCCATGTAAAGAGCCTGATCCGCTCAAACGAAAAGAAGTTGGGATCTCCAGAGATTAGATATAAAATTTAGACATTGAATATTGAAGTGTCATGCATTTTTATAAATGACGACGACTGTTGGGTATCAAATCCATTGATAAACTATTGTGTTTTATATTAAGAATTTTATATGTTGTGAATATCTATGTACATGATGTTTGTGTGTCACGCATATGGTTATCATGATAAATCTCATTTGTCGGTATCTCACCCTTGCGATCTATCTGTTTTTCTAGTTTTGTTGTTGTACCTTGGTACATGAGTACAAACGTTGCAGAGGAGTTCCCTAGGTCACTCGAGGACTTAAGTCCAGATGCTTGAAGAGGTGTTTGATCATGGGGATGACCACGGGGTCTTTCTAGGGAATGTCGTATAGAGTGACCATCTCAGGATTTTCTTGGGTTGTGTTTTCAGAAAGTCGGTAGACGTAGTCGTGAGAACCTTTATGTGGTTTGGATTTTCAGTTGGAAATAATTAAGTACTTTTAGAAAAACTTGTATGTTGTGGAAGATTTTGTTTATAAATAAAATCAATGTATGTGTGTTGACAAGTATGACGTAGTTTTATTATTTGATGTGTGCATTACACTTCTGCGAAGTATTCTGCAAGAAATTTTTTTCACCCAAGTTTTCTTACTGAAAGTAAATAAATTTTCCGAAATCAACCAGCAAACTCCTTTTTATTTTATTTCCGCACGTGTTCATGAGGTAATGCCCAAGGGGGTGTTACAATTTAAAATAAATTAAAGTGCTAAAAGTGATAATTATTTTAAAATAAATAATATATTATATTATATTTTATATTATATATATATATATATAATTTATATAAAAAAAATGCAAACATACTTTTATGTCATTTTACATTTATCAGCTACTTCAACCGTTGGTTTTACCAAACACTTCAAATCTAATCCGCTAGCTAATCCGCTATCCGCTATCAGCTTGCTTATCCCCTATCCGCTAGCTTATCCATTCATTTTTACCAAACAGAGCCTTAGTGAATTTGGTTGTTAGCTCTGTGCACCACATATATCATGCAATCAAAAGTGCATATTATTGTGAAGTTGTTGGTGTGTTGCTTCAGTATGATGCCCAAGTGGTAGACAATCAATGTTAGCGGTTGGGAAGAAGTCGACGCTATATGATTTTGTCAAAAAAATCATTTAGATGAACAGATATTAACTTTAAGAGGAAGAAGAATTTAGGATAAGAACATTATTTGTAATTGTTGTTTGTATTGTAATAAAAAAATTATTTGTAACCAAAACGGTCTCAGAGTTTGCATTAGAAGAGAAAAATAATTGTTTAATTTGTTTTTGTAATTGTTAACTTATTACTGTAAATAAAATTCATGATTATTATTCCCAATGAAATCTATGATTATGATATACTAAATTATGAAATTTTTCCGTCACTTCAAGATGGTTCATGATTTGTTATCTCAAAGTGACGACAAAAGTACCAAAAATTGATAAAAATTCAATATGTTTTTCATGTAAAACAAAATAGTGAAAGAGAGCTTCCTTGGAGTTATGCGATGCCCTTCAAAAACAAATGGAGATACACGAATCTAATAAATGTAAAAGATAAATAATAAAAATATAATCCAAGCAAATACTAACTTTTTTTTAGTAAATATATTAAAACAAAACTTAAATCAAAATCAACATCTAAGGAACAATGCATTCATGCATTGATAGCTTGGTGTCATTGATGATGGCCTTCTTTATATTTCATTAGAGTGTTCATGATGTTGATTGATCCATGTCTTGTGCCAGATAGTTGTGCCTGTGCAAATACATATATTTATTATTTTTCATATTAATATTTCAAAAAGGAAATATATTGTTGACCAATAAATCCTTGTAGTGATTTTCTAACCCGACCTTTGGATAGTCATGGATACTATTATGACATGTAGCTTTATCACTTCTTGTTTTGGTATGCTCTATTAGGGGTGTTCATCAACCGATCCAAACCGATTCAAACCGCAAAAACCGAACCAAAAAACCGAAAACAAAAAAAACCGAAAACCGAAAAAACCGTAATTTTTTATTGGATTGGATCGGATTTTGGATCCTCTAATGAAATCCAATCCAATCCAAACCGATCCATTATATACATATACTAATATTTTTGAAATTATAGTACTACTCATACTTAAACATTATTTTTCATACTTTTATGTCCCTCATTCTTTTTAATATTTTTGTTGGAATGACGTATATGAGATTATTTAGAATAAATATTAATGTCTTAAAGTTATATTTTGCTAAAAGTTTTGATGCATAACATATATATACTTGATTGAGTAAACATGAAAAATATGAAATCAATTAAGTTTGAAAAATAATTAGTTACAATTTATCTTTAGTCGATTCAAGGAAAAAAAATAGGATAAGTGAGAGTAGATATCGAGAATTAACATAAAAGAACGTGTTAAAAAATATCAATAATTATTTTTTCTCAAACTCTCAAATTAAAATTAAAATTATCCTTTGTCCACTATTAAATAAGTAGCAATGACACTTGACATAAGGAAAAAAATAAAGTATGACAAAAACCGAATTATCCAATCCAATCCAAACCGCATTTAATTGGATTGGATCGGATCGGATATTTTTAAGGAAGCAAACCGATCCAATCCAAACCGCATGTTGTTTTCATCATTGGATCGGATGGCTTTTTAGCTCAAAATCGATCCAATCCAATCCACGAACACTCCTATGCTCTATCCATATCTTCAGTATACACATTGCAGGAATCTTCATTATGTTTCTTGATGAAAGAACAAAATTCTTGAAAATGTAAACTTTTTATAGCTACATGTGACAATATCATTACCTGAGTCATTATTGACAACATAGAAATCTATTGGTCTAATAAATAAAAAAATATAATTATACTATAATCCAAGTAAATAGTACAATATTTGTAGTAAAATATTAAAACAAAATTAAAATCAAAATCAACCTCTAAGGAGCATTATATTTATGCATTACATGAGTCACATTTGATAATATGTTGAAAATGTTATTTTGTAAGGGGTAACTTTTTATTCAGTAACATTTCTAATCAAGAGGCAATTAAATTAACTAATTTGCACACTACTATCATACGATGTTATACTTCAGACTGAAATATCTTGAATGCTATTGGAGTATATATTGTTACTATATGTCTTATAGTCTCCACATTAAATGACAAAGTCAAACTTCTTTGAATTGCTTTATGATCTACTTTTAACTCCTCATAGTGACAATCCTTAGCCTATCTTCGAAAGTGATGAAAAATCTTAACAAATCATGTTGATAACTCAAATATTTTTTAATTAAATTGTTCATACTCTCATTGTATTGTGTGGTTATCACATCAGAACAAAAGTCTTATCGACCATAAACAAAAGCTCATTTTTCCTTCAAAGCAAATGTTTGCTCCATCCATATTTTACCTTTAACAAAAGTATTAAACAACCAAACAAAGGTTTCAATAGTTTCATAATATAACAATGTTGCTCCAAAGATAATGCTAAGCTTGTAATGATTCACTCCAACAACATTGCAAATGGATGACCTTATTTATTTTTTCTATATGTAGTGTCAAAACAAACTAATAAACAAAATATGAATAATCGACCATCTTTTTTGCATCTGCCCAAAATATATTAGTTATTAACAAATTTTCATCAACTTGTATTGCAAAGGAAAAAAAAAAAGGATTATCTAATTGCATTTATTGTAAATATTCGAGCATACCACGTGTATCTCCTAACCTCATTTGAATTTTTTCGTTTGGAGTGTAAATATTTTTTACACTCATCTGGGATGAAACCAAGATGTTCACGTCCACCAACTCCCACAGTCGTTAATTCACAACTTGGCATTGGATTAATCCCAGATCTTTCAGTTAAATCAATCTGAATTGCTTGAGAAGGAGTTATTTTTCTTTGAGTAAATGAGTCTTACTAGGACTTGAAGTTTCATGTGTATGTTCGACAATAAATTCAATAACACAACTTTTGAGTTAAACGACGACTTACTTGCCAAACACCCAAATCTTGTTTGAGCATGAAGATTCTTTACGTTGGTCCCTCATTTATCTTTCCCACAATAACCTTCACATGAACAACAAAATATTCTATCAATCATTTGACCATATATGCCTTTGTGCCCTTTACTTATCCTCAGGCTAAAACTCACTTTGTAAGCATTAGAATTATAAAAAGCATAGGATGCATCTTCAGTTTCAAACTCCAACCTAAGTTTTACTATAAATTCACTAGGAATCCTCTCGTGTATCTCAACAATTTTGTTTTTCTCCAAAGCATCACTACTACCATTCTTTAGTGGGCGGTGTTCTTCTGTCATGGCTTCTCTATTATCCATAACCTTCCATTTAAATAAAACCCATTTTAAAAAAAATTAAAAAATAATGTATATGATTATATACAGGCGGAAAAGTAAATTAAGAATGATTAATGAAAATAAAAATAAGAATGCACATGATACCAAAATTGGACAATTTTGAAATTATTACCTTTTGGATTTTGAATGATAAAACCTGTGGCAAGATCAACACTGGGCAGCGGCAAGTTTTACATAGAGAAAGGTTTTTAATCAAATCTTAATAACAAAAGGCACTAGCAATAGAAATGGAGTTAATTTACTAACAAAACCAATGACAACATGATTAAAGAGAAGCCACCTTAACCCCAATGGGTTGTCTAGTGAAGCATGACAGGGTCTTGTATCTGACAGGTTGCAGATTCGCGTCCCCACTAGCCTCCTTGGGGGTGATGTAAATGTGATTCTCTTTATACGTGCTCATAGAGTCCGAAGGTTTTCCCTGCCTTTGACTGGGGCCCATCCCTTCACCCTAAATTTTTATTCACCAAAAAAAAAAAAGAGAAGAGAAGCCACCTTTTACTGACAAAACAAGAGATTAGTAACAATGTTATTTCAGTAACATAGTGTTTGGTTGGATGTAAATTGAGGGATTTTTTTAATCTTTCATGTTTGGTTGAATTTTTTGTACGAGAAGGGATGGATTTAAAATATTTTAAATGAATTGACTAAAATATCCTTGCATATTTTGAAATCCAAAATTATATGGGTAAAAAGTATATTTATTTTAAAATCTCTCTCGTCCCCTTGTGAACAAAGCATGGATGGTATTATTTTCCCTCCCCTCCATTAAAATCCCCCTACTCTCCTCTCAACCAAACACAATATTTAATCAAAATCTCTCTCTTCCCTGCCTCTCCCCTCCTCTCCTTTGAACTAAATGGACCCTAAAAGGAGGAGAGTGGTGCCCCTATTTTTGTAAAAGAGTACTTCTATGTTCCACCGTTAAGTTTTCTTAGATGAGTGTTAAATATGATATGAAGTTGTAATTGACTTGAGAACATGTTATTGGTGGTAGAATGTATGAGACAAGATATGCGGATAGAAGATTTTCGTCCCTCCAAGCCACCCTAGCACTAATGCAACATAATGTCGAGTGTTATAACTTATTTGACCTCCTTCAAATAAATTTAAAATTTCATTTGAGAGTTGAGACTTTTGATATTCAATCATTAACTTATATCTATACAGAAAATCCATAACAACAAAAAATGATCATTGGTTATTTTAATTTTTGAATTAAGGATGTATGATCACGAAAAGATAACATAAACACAAATCACAATTCAAAACATTCAATTATCGGTCCACAATCCTTTTTTTGTAAAAAAGAAAGAAAGAAAAGATTAAAAGGTCTTGCTAATCAGTGCCCTTAAGATACTTTTTTTTTTTTTTTTGACAATGCCCTTAAGATACTAGTTAACATTTGCCAAGATGAAAATACCTACCAAAGTTGATTCATCAGTTTGAATATAAAGGTCGTCACTTGCTAATAAATGATCAATAATCCAACTATAAATTCTAACTTAGGCTTGTGATTTACGCCCAACCTAAAAAGATGGAGAGAACAATCTCTTTTCATGAAAAAACTAAAAAAATTATAAAACAATTTTTTACCAAAGTTAAATTAGGGCATTTTGGGTAAACAACTTAATTAAGAGCTTATTCAATAATTTTTTACAAATAAACTAAAAACAACTTATTTTCATAAGCTTCTCTAACAAGCTTAGTAAAATAAACTAAAAAGAGTTTATAGAAGTATCATAAAATATTTTCAAATTTTATCTATATGTTTATTTTCATAAGTTATTTTGCTCAAATAAGTTTTTTATAATCTCTTCCAAACGCACTCAATTGGTTGTTAGTACAAAAATTTTATACATTGTCAACCAATAATAAATTGCCACATCATTAAAAATTGGCAATGCATACCAATTAAATCACATGAAATTTATTGGATAAATTTCCAATTCATAAATTAGCCTGTTATTAGAAAAATATTCATTCATATATTAGTGTGCTTGGGGTAAACAACTTAATTAGCTTTTTTTTTCAAATACACTAAAAACAACATATTTTCATAAGCTTCTCTGATAATCTAATTACAAAATGCTAAAATAAATTTATATGAAAATTATAAACTATCCTTATTAACTATTTGTAACACCCCGATTTTTCACTACTTTCTAATATCAGAAATTTATATAAATATGTTTATATTTTTATCTGAGACTTAGAAAATTATTTTAATTAAACCGAAACCTTATTTACACTCTACTTAACGGTAAAGAGTTACAAGTAAAATTTAGGTTGAAAAGTCAGACGAAACCCGGTCTGCGAATTTCACTGACAGTATAATTATACTGATCAGAAGGCCTAATTTTAATTCATGAGCGAAATACTTAAGGTTTTTATTTAATTTCCAATGATTTTGGATTTTTAGAATTATTTCATTAAAAATGAAATAATATGTTATTTTCGGGCGTAATATTCAATCGAGCGAACGACGGAGCTGAATACGTGATTTTCAGGGCCCGATAAGTGGATAAATTTTATGTTCTCTTAAGAGTGAGTCATCCATGTGAGACGATTAATGTGATACAAGGTTATGTAGGCAATTTTTAATAATTGCATTTTGATCCTTAAACTTTCTTTTAATTTCTTTTTGGTCCTAAGTTAAACTATCAAGTTGTCATCAAATTGGGCCAATTCCTTGCACTCCAAACCATGGTGGGCTGCGGCCTTGAGGCCCAAAATCATGGCCAAGGTGGTACTCTTCATGAAACCATATATGTATTCTTAAACTTTTCTATGGTTTGATTTTTGTCTTAAGCCATTTTCAAGGTTGTAAACACTTGAACTTTGTTGGACTTCTCATGCCCATTTGCACCAAGCCCAAGCCCATTTTCATTGCTTATAAATTCTTGATGAGTCTTGAAGACTCTAGTTTCTTCTCTAATCTTCTATCATCATCTTCCTTGTTCTAACTTTCTCTAAGTTTCCGTTGTTGAGTTTGTAAAGCAACTTGGTGATCCTTGCATTTTTCTTCAATTCCAAGAGGTAATCCATGATACTCATCATCATTTAACTATATGTTCTTCCATTCATTTCATGATTAGAAGCCTTAATCATCATTTTCTATTCATATGTTCTCAACTTTGAAAATCCATAGAAAATCATAGAAAAATCCTTTAAATATGAAACCAATTTCTATTAGTTTGTTATCATCTCTATATTCATAATTCAAGAGTATGATGCAAACAAAATTTCCTTCCCATTTATCTATGTAAGGCCGAAACCTCACTTTGTGAAGTGGAGGGATTTTGTTCAATTTTTGTTAGAAAGTGATCATTGATTTCATCTTTCTATTGAATATATATGTTGAATCCAAGTTGTTATATCAAAATGAAATCCCTAGCTCATGTTTTTATAAAGGGCTGAAATTGAGTTTGGTGAAAGTTGAAGTATTTGATTTCAATTTTTCTTGTATTATGATCATTGATCCTATGTCATGTGTACTTAAGGATTATTAATCTAAGGATTTAAGAATTTTAGAAATTTTTAGCCACAAAACTCTCTCATGGCCGAAACCCTCATGTAGGAAATAGGTTATTTTAATTGTTTGATTGTAATGGATTGGTTGTTGTTTGTTGAAGGTTAAGTGTATTAATTATACATTGGATCGTGAAACTGGAATTTGACGTTTGTTCGAGGAAAGATACCGGGAAGAAATTATTCAAGAGGTAAGAGGGGATTTCCTGAGGGATTTTTTCGATGGCTACGTGCTATCAAGTCGTTAGTTGTAATATTTATCTGTGGTTGTGGTGCTTGTTTAATTTGGTTAAAGTTGTATTATTTTTATCTGTTTTGTTTATCTGCATTTAATTATTTAGTTGCAGTTATATATTATAGTGTTTTGATGTATGATCTTCCTGGGTTAATTGCTATAATATTGTTGTTGATTGTTGTTTGAGAAGCCTGACGGTGGTCAGTGCTCAATTAATTAAACAAGATAAAAGCTTTAAGAAGCCTTACGATGAATATTCATTATTTAATTTAGAAATATTGGA
Organism: Echinosophora koreensis; assembly: GCA_035048595.1. NCBI lineage: Eukaryota > Viridiplantae > Streptophyta > Magnoliopsida > Fabales > Fabaceae > Echinosophora > Echinosophora koreensis. The sequence goes on along the minus strand of JAPCYP010000047.1, from coordinate 776,450 downwards.
ATATATTATTGATTAATCAATGATTTGGGAAGAATAAGAAATATTTGAAAATATTATGATTTTAGTGATTTATCAGTGTAAGAGTGAACTATGAATCACAGTGACGACGTAACCGTGAAAATATTTCAGTACTGCTAATTTTTACATAAGAAATTTCTAAATATTAGAAAATGTTATTATAAAAAAAAAATAAGTTTCAAAAATAATTTTATTATGGTGTGGAGAAAATTATTTTACTTAAAAAGTCAAATTTTGACTAAAAACGTTTTAAAACGTCAAGCGACGAACAATTCCGATAACTTTTACGGAAAGTATTCTTAAAAGCAGCAACATTGGTTAAAATAGAGAATTAATCTCAACGATATTTTCTTGGAACTAAGGTTTAAAATAAATATTTTTGGAAGAAAATGAGTTTTAAGTGATTTGATGATTTTATAAACGAATTTCCAACGAAAAAGGGATTTTCTGCAAATTAGTTTTATACAATGATGTTATTTCCAACAACTTGGATAAGTTGTGGAGTTTTGTTTTGGACTTGTGTTTCACAAAACGAAAATGATTTTAAAGATGAAAAACGAACCTAGTGGTCGAGACGTCGGGATTCTAGTGTTCTATGATATGGACAGTATGTCCTAAAGGTGAATGACATGTATTATAAAAATTATGACGATTTTTGTGCGCTAAAATTTACGAATCTAAGCCTGGTGCATCGGTCTAGACTTCATGATTTGCACAGTTGGACTTGGAGTCCTATTGATTGAAATTGAAAGATGAATTTGAATGTTTTAACAGTTGAGATGGTCGTGAGCTTTTGAGCTTCGACAAGGAAAGAATGAACACAAAGAAAAACAATGACGAGAATAAAATGTTTTACATGCATTAATCGGCAGACGTGCCTACTTGACTTATCATGGTATCTTGACGGACAAGGTATTCATGACACGACTTTTCATTGCGCCTTGGTGGACAATGAATAACCATATACGACGATCACCATGCCTTGTATAGGATAGTGTGCTATGGTAACAATATACAACGAACACTATGCCTTGTGTAGGATAGTGTGCTATGGTAAAAATTTAAGTGCCGTATTTGGCCATCAAGCCTGATCAGCTCATTTAAACGACGACTGTGGATCTCCGGAGATTAAGTATGAAGTTAGACGACATATATGAAGTGTTCATGCATAGTTTTCAATGATGATGTTTGGGGTGTGAAACCCATTGATAAACTATTTGCTTTAATAAGAATCATTATGTTGTTATGAATATGTATATGTGTATCTGTTTTCTTTTGTGTCCCGCATGTAGTTGTCGTGTTAAATCCATATATTGGTTTCTCACTCTTGCACGTTTTATATTGGTCTCTCCACTTGTGGCATATATTTATATCTGATTATAGATGGATCTGGAGGTGCATCTGGCGCATTTGGTGATGCATTCGATCACGTTTGAGAATGCACATTATGGTGGCACTTGGGAGATTAACCCAGGGGCACTCGGTGCTACCTACTTTGGTCCCAGTCGAGAGATTACCGGCACATTAGCTGTAGGACCACGCGACGGACACACGTAGTGGAGACTGTCGAGGTATCTCTACCTCCAGTTTGGCTTTATCTATAGTATCTGGCTAAGCATGGGTTACTTGATGTTCCTCCTCAGCCGATTCAGCCTTTACAGATAGCAGGACCAGCAGCACCTCCTGTAGAGGTGGTTGTGGATCCTGAGATTGAGGAGGATCTAGAGGAGTACTTGGACGACGATCTTGAGTTTCACCCTCCTGCTAATGATGATGATGACAATTCTCCCGACGAGGGAGCGGGAGCAGCGGTATCTTCACCAGATACTCCTGCTGTAGGTAGGGGTGATCATCATGATCTCCCTAATGGGTATCACTAGCTTGACTAGCTGTAGGTTTAGTTTTATTTTGGGGTAGTGAGTTTCGTCAGTTTGATCTGGCTACTGAGAGCCATGAGTTTTGTATATGGTTCTAGACGATTCACTACTATTATGTATATGTCTTTATCTTTCTTACTTAGTTGTTGAGAATGGCTGTCCTTATAAAGGCCCTTTTGTGATCTCATATTAGTAATAGGGTGTGTATTAACTGATGATGCATATATGTATACCTATACAATTGATTATGTTCATTGGGTTTTAAGAAAAAAATTTACTACCATTTCCGCTTGAGATGTATAATTAAAAAAATGGTAAAATTACACTTTTAGTCCCTTAAGTTATTTATTTTGTTCAAATTAGTCTCTTAAGTCTTTTTTGTGACAAACTAGACCCCTAAATTAGGTTCAGGTTTCAAATTGGTCCCTTAAGTTTTTTTGTGACAAACTAGATCCTTAAGTTATGTTCAGGTGACAAATTGGTCTCTTAATTTGTCAAAGGGACCAATAAATTAGACCCTTAATTTATTATTTTTAATAACTTAAGGGACCAATTTGTCACCCGAACATAACTTAAGGGTCTATTTTGTCACAAAAAAACTTAAGGGACCAATTTGAAACCTGAACCTAACTTAAGGGTCTAGTTTGTCACAAAAACTTAAGGGACCAATTTGAACAAAATAAATAACTTAAGGGACCAAAAGTGTAATTTTGCCTATAAAAATTATATTTTCCGAAAGTAACCAGCAAATTATAGTTTTTATTTTCCGCAACGAGTTACTATGTGATATCCTAAGAAGGGGTGTCGCACTATTTATGTAAATTTATTTTCATAAGTTATTCTCATAAGTTCATAAATTATCCTCATAAGTTCAGATAAACTTTTTATAAGCTCTTCCAAACGCACCTATATAAAAAAATAACTAAAGATGAACCACTTTTGCTGAATTAATATATAAAGAAATATATCATTATGTAAAATTATATTTATTAAAAAAAACATAACAATACTCTATTCACAAAGAAAAATAATATAAAAATAGCACCAATTATATTAGTAATAATTTGTTCACAAGTTCACTTTTTCTCATCAAAACAGTTTTTGCTATTTTTTAAAGACAACATTTTTGTTAACATATAATCAAAAAACAAATTTCTAATACTATATGTTAGGAAATATAAGTTTTTTTTTCCATAAAGAGTTTTATGAGATCCCATGAAAATATAGAGTGGCTCAGTAAGGCATTATTTTCTTAAATCTACTAAACTTTAGACAGCCAATGATAATTTTATTTTAATTCATTTTCCTTCATAAAATTACTATTTCCTTTACCAAACATGACATAAATATATTCAGTAAGAATGTTAATTTGACAAAAATAAATCACTTGAATCAAATTATTTATAGAACATTATAAGTCAAACTAAAGGAATTTTAAAATATAAAGCGAAGGTTAATTCAATTGTGTGCAATGTACACTGACATTAATCACATGTGAATTGCTACATGTTGATATTGCATACCTTTAGTTGTATGTGTGTGTGTTATTTGTTACTTGTATATATACTGAATTGTCTGGATGAGGTATGTTGACATGGATACGAATATATGCTTTGTTGTGTCGTACTATTTTCATATATATCATATGATGTGATGTTTGAGAATCTCACCTCCTTATTTTATATTGCGTAAGTTGACCGACTTGTGCCTTCTGTTGTCTTCTGAGAAGTTTGTGAAGTCGAGATGTCACTTGGCTAATTCACCGGAAGCGTTGAGTTCGAGCATGACAACGATATGGTGGAGTTATGGAGTATATCATTTCCAGAGTTCAGCTGGTCCCACAAATGATGATGTTTATGTTCATGTTATGCTCGAACTTCCTCTCCTTGAATTGGGCATGACTGTCGTTAGTTTGTGGGCCATGACTTTCCCCCGGAAGGGAAAATGGGCCTAGTCCGGGGGCTACATTCGTAGTGGCTCCAGTAGTGTCTTCGGTGACAGCGTTGTTAGTGGGCACAAATGAAGTTTCTACAAAACCTCGTCAGGTGGGTTTGTCATTCTCACGATATACGAGAAATGATTGTCTTTTATATTTTAGTTTGGCCAGCTTGGTATGTCTGGGAGTTAGTATTATCGTTTATAGAGCTACGACTCAGGGTACCTTCTATTTTAGGAGCTACGCCTCCATTTCTTTATGCTGGATCTGCATATCTCTATGTTTTCTGTTTATGAGTCGGGTTTAGTTTTATGTAAGTAATTTTTGAAATTATGACCCGAATTGTAATGCAAAATATTTTATTGTACATTACCTATTTCCAAGTAGTTATATTTAAGTATTGCGGAAGTGAAAATTTTACCCCATTATGTATTCAAGAAATTTTAATTAACCTATTTTTTGGTCTTCAAATGTCACGGACAATGTAGCGCTCGAGAAGGGTGTTACAGAAATATTTTAAAAAATTTAACTTACAATATAATTAAATTTAAATGCAAAAAAACCCAGAAAGTTTCTAAAAATAGAAAGAAATTAATGAGAAAATACATGGGTAATAATGAAGATTTTAATGATGAGAGAAATTTTTGTATATAATATAAATTTATAAAATAACAAAATCAAAGTGAACCCTAGATTAATAACGTTTCTTATGATGCATACTAATATGTGTTTTTTTTAACCATTTTATAGGTACGAAGTATTCACTACCGTTAGCAGCGACTAATCTCCGTCGGGAAACCTGTTGGGCACACAAGGTGGGTTCTCCCAACCCAACCAGGTTTTCTCTATACGCAAGAGCCAGGATTTGAACCCCTGCCCACTTGCTTAAGGTGTCTAAGTCTCTTACCACTTGGACCAACCACATATTGGTACATATAAATATATATGATATAATAAGAATATTTTTGCTTGTTTAAGATATAATTATGGAATTAAAATACTACAAATTACTTTTACCAATGTTTTAAATTTTAATAGTGCTCATTGGGATACTAAACCAACATTTCATTCTTTCATTTGAGAGTCATTACACCTATTAAAGTTTATCATTTTTTTTCCCGTTTATACAATTTACTAACCAGTGTTTTAAAATTTAATAGCATTCATTGGGAATATTAAACCAACCTTTCATTCTCCTATTTTAAAATTCATTATACTTATTAAATTATATAATTTTTGCCTTTTTATGTACGCTATACTTTGACCAATGTTTTAAATTTTAATAGCATTCATTGTGGAAATATTAAACCAACCTTTCATTCTCATATTTTAAGAGTCATTATACCTATTAAATCATATCAATTTTTTTTTAATACGTTGTACATTGACAAATGTTTTAAATTTTACTACCATTAGTAAACCAACCTCATAATTGAAATACTAACAATTAAGATAATTTATATTTGAAACTTAAAAATAGTAACATAAAAAGAGTAAATATTTAATATTTTTGTCATTTTAATGAGCTTACTTGATAAACCTAAAAACAAAGAAACTGCCTATTGTGAAGCTAATCAAGATTAATGAGCTTACTTGAATGGGGAAAAGGAAATAACTTGTAGCATTAGCCATATACTTCGGGGTGCACAAATCATATGATAAAGATATCTGGGGAAGCTGCTGCTCTAGAATCATGGGAATCCATACTCAACACATTTTAATGTAGGAAAAGCTTAAGTATACCATCTTATAGCACAATAGATGAATGCATGAATTTATCCTTATACAACACATTCAGACCTGGAGTTGTCTTGTGGGTGTTGGAAATTAATGGATAATAATGAATATGGCATGACATATTGTAAGAAGGATTAGCGTTAGGTAATGTTAGTATGCATTAAAGTATTATAGATTTTTTTTGTGCTCAAAGTATATGATAGCGTTATGTTGCTAATACTACTTTTTTACATTGTAGCAAGTGTGTTGTAATATGGAGGGGCTTAAATGTTAGTTAACGTGTGGTAAAGAAATAGTGGTTAACTGCCATCAAGGGCGAGCACAGTTGGTAGATAGTTGGGTTCCTTAAATATAATGTCAGGGGTTCGACTCCTATCATATGTATGGAAAATGCTTTGTTGGGAGAGGCAAAACCCACTTCGGTAATTTCTACGCCTCTAAAGGCATTAGTCTTTAGTTACCGACTGAAAGATATCCTTGGTGTACCAAAAAAAAAAAAGAACTAGATGGTGTACCAAAAAAAAAAAAAAAGAACTAGAGGTTAATGTACATAATTTCCTTTGAGTTGATGCAGAGTGAACTTCATACATTCATTCCACAGTGAACCACGAACTTGAAGCTATGAGTAGTACCCCAAGAAATCCATCAATTATTAACACAACAATTAAATATCAAATGTAGAAAACTCATTTATTAAAAAAATAGAAAAAGGAGAATGATAGCAGCAATGTACTTTCCTAGTTCACCTTGGTGCAATCAACCCTTATTTGACCTTGATTTCTGATAAGTCCAACATACATACTTTTTAGGTGTGTATTTTAGGTAGATTATTGCTCTTTTAATGCTTAAGAGGCCGTTTTATCCCATGTTTGGGGTTTTTATTGAGTCTTTAGGATTTATTGTTTATTTGTTGTTTTGGGTTGGTTAGTGATATTTTTGGTGTATTTTGTGTATATTGATGCAAGAAGCGGAAACCTGATTTAATTCAGCTTGAAGACCAACTAATAGCCCAATTCTGCAAGCGGGGCTAAGCCCCATGTTGCTACGTTTAGTCCCATGTTGTGGGGCTTAGCCCCAGGTTTCTTCGCTTAGCGCGGATACGCCAGAGAGCACTTTCCGATCACTTAAATGGCGTTGAGCAATTGCTGATTCCACATGGACTTTAAATATCGTTTTTAGCAAAAATCTAACAGAACTGGCTCTGACCCTCATACCCTAAATTTGTCCTCTCTCTATTCTTGGAGACTTTGGAGGAGCAATATTCATGGAGTTTTCTTCATTTCTTCTTTTTATTTCATTTTCTTTTGTAGTTTCTTTGATTATGAGTAGATAAACTCCCCATTGTTCGGGTTAGATGTAGCTATTTCTGAATTCTCATGTATTTGATTTGATCTCTAAATACAGTCCTTTCTTCTCTGAGTGTTTGATTTCGATGCTTAATGCTTGTTGTGGCTTGATCACCCATGACTTGATTTATGTTTTGATATACAATTGGGAAGTTCATGTTAGAACTAGACTCGAAATCAATACCTAGTAAACCTTGTATCTAGGAATGGATTTAGGTTTATTAGCAATCTTTGAATCATTTTTCTTCATGCAAATTCACTAATTAAGCCTCATAAGGAATTAGGAGACTTAATTAGTTGATCTTAATCCTCGTTGGGAACAATAACTCACTCACACTTTATTACTTTCCATAATTTGGTGTACTTGTCAATACCCATCAACAAGTTTTTGGAGTCATTGTCAGGGATTATTGATTTCAATATCATCATAACAATAGGATTGCTAGGCACAATTTTACTTGTTTTCATTTTCTTTATTTTTCTCTTGTTTTCGTCATCCATTGTGATCTTACATTTTCCTCTTTGCTTTGTTCGTGCGAGGTAAAACTCCAACCAATCAACTTCTTTACGATCCGGAAGTAGAGAGAACAACTAGGAGGAGTTTTCAAGAAAGAAAGAAGAAATTATTCGCCAAGAAAAGGAAAAAACAATAAGAAGAAGCTTTATCTTCCACTTTGGTTCAACAAGAAGGGGAAGCAACGGCGGGAAATGGTGAAAGACCAGGAAGGACACTTGGGGCCTATGACAACCGGTGTTATTAAAACCGGACCGGATAAGGAGCTGAACCGGGTAACTCGGACTGTGGTCAAACCGGGCCGACTACAATCGAGCAGTCTGTGCGCTCTCGCGTGCACGCTTTGAAGTTCAACATATGGTTTTGATGATTAATCTCCAAATGCACACTAAGGAATAAACTCAAATTGTTGAAGGGTTTAATATTTTCTTAAGGAATATTTTGTAAAATTGCCTTTAAGATTGAAGTATAAGTTGTAAGTGATTTAATAAGCATTTTAGAGTTAAAATGTTTAGAAGATTATTATAATTTGATTCAAGACATTAAAACAAGTTTCTGAACTTGCCTTTGAAAAGAAAATATTGATTTTTTATGTGAAAAAGGCAAGTAGTCGACTACTTGGGTTAAGCAGTCAACTACTTTGTTCTTCAGCATTCCAGAAACGAGTTTTAATCAAAGTAATCGACTACTTATGTAAAGTAATCGACTACTTTAGTCAGGTAGTCCACTACTTCAGTCAGCTAGTCTACTACTTTAAGGAAGTAATCGACTACTTCAGTCAGGTAGTCTACTACTTAAGTCGGGTAGTCTACTACTCAGCTGAAATTCTTGAATCTTGGTTCTGTTACACCAAAGTAGTCGATTAATACTAAAAGTAGTCGACTACTTCAGGTAAAAACATAATTAAAATTTTCAAATTTTCAAAATCTCTTCTAAACATTTTCTCTATAAATAGATGTTACTTTGGCACGAAAATAAACAAGTTTTCAAGTAACAAATCTCTGCCAAAATACCTCCACGAACATCATTAGAGCTTTCATACTTCATCTTCTAAAAAGGCAATTATAGTTTTCTTTTGTATTTTCCTTTTGGAAACAATTTTCTTGTAAGCAATAGGAGAGTTGCTTCATTGATTTGGTGGGGCATCCAAATCAATTTCAAGGTGGGGAATCATTGAAGCCAAGGTGGGGAATCCTTGAGGATTTGGTGAGGCATCCAAATCATATTCAAGGTGGGGAATCCTTGAATCTAAGGTGAGGCATCCTTAGGAGGTAAGGATTATTTTGAGTGGGGCATCTCAAAATAATCAAAGGTAAAGGTGGGGTATCCTTTAGTTTTTGATAATTGTAATCTTGTAAACAATTTTTGAAAATAGTGGAATCTCTCAAGGGTTCTTGAGAGCTGGATGTAGATCACTAAGGTTGTGATCGAACCAGTAAAAGCGCTTGTGTGATCTTCTCTTTCCCTCACTCTTCTAGTTCTTGTAATTATTGATTTAATTGTTGTTCTTGATTATATTTGGTTAATTGTGGTGGATTTAATTCTCTGATTTTTAATTGAGGTCATTCATTCATAATCACTCTCTTCTTCTACTCAATTTCTTTGCATCATATATAGTGTTTCTTGAACAATTTTTTAAAGAAACCAAAGTTTCCAAGAAAGTGATTAATCCTCAATTCACCCCCCTCTTGAGGTGCCATATTGATTAACAATTGGTATCTAGAGCTAGGGTCTTGAATTAGGCTTAATAGCTTTTAAGATTATATTCGAAAATGGCACTTGAATCAAGTAGGAAACATAAACACATTTCTACCACCTCTCCTCCAATTTTTGATGGTGAAGGATATCCTTATTGGAAGGCAAGGATGAAAATTTTTATTGAAGGAATAGACATAGACTTATGGGATACTATTGAAAATGGTCCCTTCGTCCCCAAACAAGGTGTTGGAGATGAAGAGATGAAAAGCAAAAAGTTCAACTTGACTTAGAGGCTAAGAATATCCTCACCACCGCTTTGTCAATTGATGAATTCTTTTGCATTTCTAATTGCAAGAGTGCAAAAGAAATTTGGGATACTTTACAAGTGACCCATGAAGGAACAAGTGAGGTTAAAAGATCAAAGATAAACACCTTGATCCATCAATATGAATTATTTAGAATGAATCATGGTGAATTTATCAATGAGGTTCAAAATCATTTTCAAGTCATTGTAAATCAATTACTTTCTTTTGAGAAAACTTTCACTAATGAAGATCTTGTGACTAAGGTACGTAGGTGTCTTAGTAGAGAATGGCAACCCAAGGTAACGGCTATCATGGAGTCTAGGGATCTTACAACAATGTCTCTAGCAACTTTGTTTGGAAAGCTCAAGGAGCATGAGTTGGAGTTGACAAGACTCAAGGAGAATGAAGAAGTGGATAAAAAGGGCAAAGGAATATCACTTATGGCTTCCACCTCCAAGAGCGATGAAAGTGACAGGGAAAGCAATGACTTTAGTGAAGATGACAAGGAAGATGAACAAATCGATCAACTAGTAAGGAGATTTGGAAAGTTTTTCAAGAATAAAAATAAGTGGAAGAGATTCGACAATTCCAAGAAACCTTCCAAGAAAGATGCACCATCATCAACACCTCTATGCTACGAATGTGGAAAGCCCGGGCACATCAAATTCGAATGTCCTACTCTCCAAAAGAAAGATAAAGGTGACAAGAGGCCTAAGAAGGAAAAGAAGGGGAGAAGGGCATACATAGCATGGGAGGACAACGATCTAAGTTTATCAAGTGGTGATAGCACCGATGATGAAGTCTCCAATCTTTGCTTGATGGCAACTCAAAAAGATGACCAAGAGGTAAGTGATGATGAATATGCATTATCTTTCAATTATGATGGATTGCAATTAGCCTTTGAAGAATTGCATGAGGAATCTATAGAACTTGCTAGAAAGATAACCAAACAAAAGTCAATAATCTCTATGCATGAAAATGATAAAATAAAATTAACTAAGGAGATAAATGACTTGAAGTTAGAAATTAATTCTATGACCTTGAAACATGCTTGTTCTAGAAATGATATACTTAGTTCCTCAAAATGTGATCAATGCATGTATCTTGAAAAGGAGAATAAGGACTTAAAGAATACTCTTGCTAAGTTTACAAATGGTAGAAGGAATTTGAATAATTTGCTTGGTAATCAACAATCTCCTTTTGTAACAACCGGCTTATGGTATAATTCTTATGATAAGAAGGAAACACATTCAACAATATTTGTTCCATCTAGTAAAAATGCTAGAAATAGAGTAACATGTCATTATTGTTGTAAACATGGTCATATTTCTCCTAGATGCTATATCAAAAGAATTGGTCTTGAAAAGGCCAAGATGATGTGGGTTCCCAAAATTATGCTACCTAAGACTAATATTCAAGGACCCAAAATAGATTGGGTACCAAAAACCTAAACTTGCTTTATAGGATTGCTTGAGGACCCAGGGAAAGGAATGGTATCTTGATAGCGGGTGCTCCAAGCATATGACGGAAAACATATCAAAGTTCATTCATCTCTCCCCAAAGCAAAGTGGTCATGTAACCTATGGTGACAACAATAGAGGTAAAATTCTTCGTATTGGTAAAATAGGAAATGAGTCTACTACCATTAAAAATGTTCTTTTAGTAGATGGTTTAAAGCATAATTTACTTAGCATAAGTCAACTTTGTGATAAGGGTTATAGGGTTGTGTTTGATAGTAAATGTTGTATGATTGAATGCTTGCATGACAATGAACAACATTTATATGCTAGACCTAGGTTACATCAATAATAATATTCAATGCTTGTTGAGTAAAAATGATGAGGCTGGTTATGGCATAGAAGGGTAGCATACATTCACATGGAACACCTTAACAAACTAATTTCTAAAGACTTAGTTATAGGTCTCCCTAAAATCAAATTTCAAAAAGAAGGCTTATGTGATGCTTGCCAAAAAGGTAAGCAAGTTAAAACTAGCTTTAAATCCAAGAATATAGTCTCTACTAATAGACCACTACAACTTTTGCATATGGACTTATTTGGACCATCTAGAACTATGAGTTTAGGTGGAAATAATTATGCACTTGTTATTGTTGATGATTCTTCAAGGTTTACATGGACTATTTTTTTATGATTGTTCAAGGTTTACATGGACTATTTTTTCTTTCACATAAAAGTAATGCTTTTCAAGCCTTTAGAATATTGACTAAACAAATTCAAAATGAAAATGATCTAAAAATTACATGTATTAGAAGTGACCATGGAGGTAAATTTGAAATCATGTTTTTGAAAGGTTTTTATGATGATTATGGATAAAAGTAATGCTTTTCAAGCCTTTAGAATATTGACTAAACAAATTCAAAATGAAAATGATCTAAAAATTACATGTATTAGAAGTGACCATGGAGGTAAATTTGAAATCATGTTTTTGAAAGGTTTTTATGATGATTATGGAGTGTTTGAACATTATCTATGCTACATGATTTTCTCATCCACTATAATGTTTGATGCAAAATGTTAGATGTCAATGGGATGAGCAAAACCATCATTTATATTTAAACAATCTTTATGGTGTATGTCCTTTTGATGCATGATCATTTTTGCTTGTCACGTTATACTCTTTACTCCCTATGCACTTCCATTTCATACTTTTCTCCTATGCATTTAATATTTCCTTTTTGATAATGTCAAAGGGGGAGAAAGGTCTTGTTGTACTTTTTTTTCAGAATATAATGCACAAATTCAGGAGGAGTGCTAAAGTGTTTGTGACTTTCCAAAAATATTCCATATATTCATTCAACAAAGGAGTTAATAAATGATATGAAGAGTTTAAAACATTTGTTAACATCAAAATGGGGAAGACTGAAGTTCAACATATGGTTTTGATGATTGATCTCCAAATGCACACTAAGGAATGAATTCCAATTGTTGAAGGGTTTAATATTTTCTTAAGGAATATTTTGTAAAATTGCCTTTAAGATTGAAGTATAAGTTGTAAGTGATTTAATAAGTATTTTAGAGTTAAAATGTTTAGAAGATTATTTCAATTTGATTCAAGACATTAAAACAAGTTTCTGGACTTGCCTTTGAAAATAAAATATTGATTTTTTATGTGAAAAAGGTAAGTAGTCGACTACTTGGGTTAAGCAGTCAACTACTTTGTTCTTCAGCATTCCAGAAACGAGTTTTAATCAAAGTAATCGACTACTTATGTAAAGTAATCGACTACTTTAGTCAGGTAGTCCACTACTTCAGTCAAGTAGTCTACTACTTCAGGGAAGTAATCGACTACTTCAGTCAGGTAGTCTACTACTCAGCTGGAATTCTTGAATCTTGGTTCTGTTACACCAAAGTAGTCGATTACTACTAAAAGTAGTCGACTACTTCGGGTGAAAACAAAATTAAAATTTTCAAATTTTCAAAATCTCTTCTAAACCTTTTCTCTATAAATAGATGTTACGTTGGCACGAAAATAAACAAGTTTTCAAGTAACAAATCTCTGCCAAAATACCTCCACGAACATCAATAGAGCTTTCATACTTCATCTTGTAAAAAGGCAATTATAGTTTTCTTTTGTATTTTCCTTTTGGAAACAATTTTCTTGTAAGCAATAGGAGAGTTGCTTCATTGATTTGGTGGGGCATCCAAATCAATTTCAAGGTGGGGAATCATTGAAGCCAAGGTGGGGAATCCTTGAGGATTTGGTGAGGCATCCAAATCATATTCAAGGTAGGGAATCCTTGAATCTAAGGTGAGGCATCCTTAGGAGGTAAGGAATATTTTGAGTGGGGCATCTCAAAATAATCAAAGGTAAAGGTGGGGTATCCTTTAGTTTTAATAATTGTAATCTTGTAAACAATTTTCAAAAATAGTGGAATCTCTCAAGGGTTCTTGAGAGCTGGATGTAGATCATTAAGGTTGTGATCGAACCAGTAAAATCGCTTGTGTGATTTTCTCTTTCCCTCACTCTTCTAGTTCTTGCAATTATTGATTTAACTGTTGTTCTTGATTATATTTGGTTAATTGTGGTGGATTTAATTCTTTGATTTTTAATTGAGGTCATTCATTCATAATCACTCTCTTCTTCTACTCAATTTCTTTGCATCATACATAGTGTTTCTTGAACAATTTTTTAAAGAAACCAAAGTTTCCAAGAAAGTGATTAATCCTCAAGAACTCAAGAACTGAGACTGCATGCAAGGCGCTATTGCCACTTTGCTAGCGTGAACTTTGTGTATGCTGATGAAATAAATATTATATATAGCTATATTTGTTAAATATTTAATATACACCGAGTCAACCGGTCCAACCAGTGACCCACTGGTTGCACCAGTGACCCATTAACCCAGTACCCTGACAGAGTCGATCATCGGTCTAGTTTTAATAACACCGATGCCAATACCAATGTGTTCATGATTCCACTACCACATGCATATGCATAATTGTAAGATATATCAAGCCAAATATGGTCACTTATAAACCCTTTCATATTGTGTTCCTAGAAATTTTATGAATCCCTCTCGATTACCTGTAGCAAAACACAGCCAAATAAAAATAATGTAAAAAGGAGTAAAAAAAGAGTTATTGATCAATGTTATATCACTATCCATTTGAATAAAGCCAGAGCAAAGGATATTATAGAAAATAGTAGATTGATATGCATCAAGCTATCATGGCAACAAAGCCTTTATCTTTACAAAACCAGTAGTAAAAAATAATTAAGCTCACATGCTACTACATTGGTCACAAAACAATAACAAAACTTATTAGACAATCAAAAACTGTACCACAGAGAGCACTAATTGCAGTTATGTAACCACAGAGAGACCAACGCCCAACAATTTCTTAAAAACACCAACAAAAGGGCATATAAACCATATTGTTATGTTTATTCTAGACATGCTACCTTATGTATCTATTTGTATGGGTAGGAGTATATTTTTGTGTTATTCATCATACACTTGATTTGCACCTCCATCATACACTTATGTACATGATTTCACCATATACTTGAACCCATTATGGGATTTTGGAGTTGGGGTTAGTGATTCGGGGAAAGTCAGATATGGAGGAGGCAAAGTGACAGTGAGAAGAGGAGGAGTGGCGAAGGAAAACGATATAGGCAAAGATAAGGTGGACATAAACATAGTAACATTTGGGAGTGGGGCTCGGACGTTGAAAGATAATGGATTTGACAGTGTTAATTGTCCATAGTTAGCTGATATGGACAAATTTCCACTTGTCCAATTACAGTAGGAGAACAGTACCACAAGTACCTAAGGTACTGTAGGTAAGTTTTGTCCTTAAAAAAAAGAATTACCTATAGCAAATACATTATCTATAACCACCTTTCCGTACTTCCAAATGCAAATACATACAACCACAACCATCACAACCCTTACCAACCCAATACACCTTTTTCAATGCTGTACTTCATTGAAATTCACTTGCATTCCATTCATCTTAATTTGCATATCATTCATTTCCATCTCCAATTGGTTAATTTTGCCTTTTGCCTTCTTCCAACTCAGTTGGCATGACTTGGGTGAGTCTTAATACATATGGGGCGTGCACATGAAAAAAATTTATAACTCTTAAGTATTTATGACAAATTGATATTGGTCATATTTTAATATTCTCGAGCATGGGAATAAAAGTTTCTCATGTTTAGCATAAGAGATAAAAAGTAAAAAGTATTCTTGGTGGGAAAGAAATATTCTTGAGAATGAAATTCTCAAGAGTATAGTTTATTCCAAGAACCAATCATCACCTCACTGGTCACTATCCATTTTATCCACCATGTTCTACTCCTTTTCTTGTTAAAACATGTTAATGTTTAGAACGATAAATAGAATATAATACTATTCATTTTATTCTTCCTACTCTAAAAGCTTCTCAAATAAAAATACTTAGGCTATATTTGGGAGTTTTGAAGGGGATGGAGTTGTGTGGTTAGTAATGGAGTGGTTTAGAATTGAATAGAGTAGAGTAGTGGAAGTATATCACTCTATTGTTTGAAAGTTTAATGAGAAAACTTTAAACTCCCCAATTTGCAGGGTATAAAAATTGGGGTTTGTGTGGGATGGAGTGGTTTGGGTTACTGAGACACCCCAATGTCCCATTAAAGAAAAACCTAATTTATATAACACTTAATCTTAATATTAGCGTGAACATATATAAAAATCATAAATATAAAAGAAAAAAAAAACCTTACAAGTAAGAACAAAATTAAACATCACACCACACATATATATATATAATTACAAACATATTGTGCTGATAAACTAAAGAGGGTACTCCATCAGTAGGGTCCCAAAATATACACACTGATACAAAACGATATAAGCAACGGAAACTAAAATGTCACAAAAAGACGCACTGGCCATAGACTCTAAACTTAACGGCTAGAGGTCACTGCTCGTCCTCCAGCATCTGGCTCATAAGGAGTCCCATCAAGCTCCTCTGTAGCTGGCTCATCCGCAGGGTCTTCTCAAAACGAGCACATCAAAGAAACATACATATATAAGAAGTAGGGGATAAGAAACTATCTATCATCATATATGGAAAAGGGTACGTAACATATAAACAATAAAGGTACATAGACATGCATCACAGATAAATATATATAAGAAATATATACAATCATCCTCGAGACACATTATCATCCTCTACCCTTCGCACTTATGCAACTTATGCTGACGTGGCCACCACCAATCCTGTCACACATCCCTTACCCGCTCAGGGATGTTAGTCAGTGGTCGAAGCGACGCGTCTGTTGAGACCTCATAAGTCTAAAACACATTCAATGTGTAAATCCTCTAAGTTTTGATGATTCTAAATAGTTCAAGTATGATAATGTTGAACCAAATGAAATTACTGATATATTTGATAAGTGTGCAGGAAAATAGACTTGAGGTCACTCGTCTAATTTTTGACCCGTCTACTTTTTTAGTAGAAGCTCAGTACTGACTCGTCTAAGTTTCCACTCGTCTAAAAGTTAGTCAAAGATAGTCAACGCTCAAGAAAGACTAAGTTCACTTGATGACATGGCAAGAAGCATGCGTCTAAGTTTGGCTCAGTTAATCACCCGTCTAACTTTGGAACACGCCAGCACCTGTCTAATGTTTGAATGATCATCACCCGTCTATTTTTTGGATGACTTTCACCCGTCTAAAAATTCTCATTACTGATACCAAGTCAGTATGTCAGAAATCAAGTCCAAGTCACGTTATTCAAATTATATGCCATCCTTGAGGATCTCGAAGACCTCTGGACAATAGCTCAAAGGACAAAGAATAAAGAACGTTGTTTCAAGGTTTTAAGGAATAAAACACGCAATCTCTGCATCACTGCAGTAACCTTTTGCCTATTTTAGTACAAAGTAAAAGTACTTTATGGAAAGTGAACTGATATTGCACTGAAAGAGGAAAGCTCTCTGCAACAAGTACAAGAAGCCTGCTGCCATATACTCTAAAAGAACAGCTGCTCAGTCTAAAGTGTACTCTTGGACACTCTTGTCAAAGCTCAACATTTTCAAGCATTTAATGAATATTGAGAACGACTCTTTGGCAATAAATGGTGTCTCAGCAAGCTCAAGTCAGAAGCAAACACTTTCTGAAGCTGTGTCAAAACGGATCTCTTGATTGAAGCCTTTAAATAGTTCAAACAATGAAGATGAAGCTAAGAAGTTGAATATCAAAAGAACTCTGCACAGAAGCATTTACTCACTTCATTAACTTCTTCATTCCTTCATTGAATACACATTCAATCATTTGATATAAATTCGCAGTCTTTCATACTTCATATTTATTCCACTCTCTGAGTGTGATATGAAAGATTTTCAAGTTGTATTAACTACACAAAACCTTTTATCCTTTACTGTTTTTGAGCCTGAAGAGGCTAGGTGAGAAAAGAATACTTGTTTGAGTGTTGAGCCTGAAGAGGCTAGGTGTGCAAAGAATACTTGTACTGTAATTTACTCAGTTATAGTGGAAACTTGGTGCTGCCAAGAAACTGGACGTAGCCCTGTGGATTTTGGGGTGAACCAGTATAAATCTCTTGAGTGATATTTCTACTCCCTTTATCTTTTAATTTGCTTAAGTATTGTTTCTGTTTTAGCTTTTAACTTGGGGAGTTAATACTGTGATTATCAAACCCTATTTTAACCTTCTTTGATTGAGTGTGCTATCCTGTTTCAATATTAGACGTTTCACTCGTCTAACCTTCTCTTATTCAAACCTTGCTTGCTGTGCCTGCGAAAATCTTTTTAAGTAACCGAAAAGTTGGTAAACATAATTCAACCCCCCTTCTTGTGTTCACTTTGGTTATTTCAGTTGGTATCAAAGCTCAGCCTCTGGGTTGAGCACTTAACAGTGTAGAGGAAAAGATCTTGGAAATGGCAGGAGAAACCAGTGGAAGCAAGAACCATGCTGGAGAAGGATCCTCAATGTCGAGACCTCCTTTCTTCAATGGAGAGGACTACATCTACTAGAAAGAAAAGATGAAGTGGTTTTTACAATCCACTAATTCTGATCTTTGGGATATCATTGATGAAGGTCCCTTTGTTCCTAAAGATGACAAAGGAGATGAAATTCCTAAAGCAAACATGACCACTGATCAAAGAACAAAGTGGCAACTGAATGCCAAAGCTAGATATGCTATCATGTGTGCTTTGAGCAGAGAAGAATTTGAAAAGGTCTGTGCTTGTGAGTCTGCAAAAGAAATGTGGGACTCACTAGCTATTGCTCATGAAGGAACTAGCAAAGTCAAAGAAACCAAAGTCAGCATGCTTGTCAGAAAGTATGAGTTGTTCAAAATGGAGGAAGGTGAAACTATTGGCCAAATGTATGGAAGGTTTCAAACCATAACTAATGGATTGAAATCTCTGGGAAAAATTTACAAGACTGAGGAACACATTCAAAAGATTCTCAGAAGTCTTCCAAAACAATGGAGACCACTTGTAACTGCTGTGTCTCAGGCCAAGGATTTAACAACAATGAAGCTTGATGAGCTTCTTGGCACTCTTCAGATTCATGAACAAGAACTGATTGAAGAGAACAATGGAAAGAAAAACAAGTCCATTGCACTCAAAGCTGACAAGAAGTCATCCAAGGGAGAAAGTTCAAAAGCTCTCAAAGTAGATGAATCCTCAGAAGAATCTGGAGAATCAAATGAGGATGACTCAGATGATGAAGATGATGAACTGTCTCTCTTCACCAGAAAAATGAAGAAGCTGTGGAAGAAAAGAAACTTCAGAAAAGACAAACCCTTCAGGCGCTTCAACAAAGACAAGCACAACAAGGATGGTGGATCTAATGACAGAAATGTCATTGTATGTTATGAATGCAAAAAGCCTGGTCACATCAAGGCAGAATGCCCTCAACTCAAAAAGCAATCTTCCAAGAAATTCTTCAACAAAAAGAAGAAAGGAATGATGGCTACTTGGGAAGATCTTGATGAAAGCTCCACTGAAAGTGAAGGAGAGGAGCTTGAAGCAAACCTCTGTCTTATGGCTGATACAGATTCAGAATCAGAAACTGAGGTACATTCTGAACTTGAAAAATTGAATGATGCCTATGATGAACTATTAGAAGAATCCAACTATATATCTAAAGGCTTTCAGATCCCTCAAGAGACAGTATGCTAAACTCTCAAATGAGTATACACAGAAATCTCTAGAGTGTGAGAAGTTAGCTGAAGAGAATAGTAAACTTAAGACTGAAAAGTCTGAAGTTGAGATCTTAGTTGAAACTCTACCATCTGAAGAAGTAACTAAACTTCAACAGAAAGTAGAAGAGCTCACCTCAGATCTTGCCAAGTATGTTAATGGTAGAGATAATCTGACTAAACTCTTAGGAAGTCAGAGGCACTCCCTTAACAAAGAAGGTATAGGATATTCCAATCAAGAACATCATAAAGGATCAATCAACAAAGTTTTCAAATGTAGCTGTTAAATCTATATTAGATAGCTCAAATAGATCTATATGTTCCTACTGTGAAAAAGCTGGACATATCATGTCCAAATGTATTCACAAAGAGAGAAGGAAGTCTTCACAGACTTCTCACACTAACAAAAAAGTACCCAAGAAAATATGGGTACCTAAGGTCATGATCATTCCTGTTGCAGATATTCTCAACAGAACAAAGCAAACACCTGTCATGGTATCTGGACAGTGGATGCTCGCGACACATGACAGGCGAAAGGTCTATGTTCCTAGACCTCCAACCTAAGAAAGGTGGACATGTAACTTTTGGTGGCAACCAGAAAGGAAAAGTTGTTGGTTTAGGTAAAATTGGTGGTAAACCTCCCTTACCTATTATTCATGATGTCTTATTTGTGAAAGGATTAAAACATAATCTGCTTAGCATAAGTCAATTATGTGACAGTGGATTTTCTGTATCTTTTTCTAAGGATGCATGCATAGTCAATGACTGTAGTGGAAAAACCCTCTTTTATGCCAAAAGGCAAAACAATCTATAGAAGATTGACATGACTGAACTTTCAGATCAAAGTGTAACATGCTTTATGTCTAAGGAGGATGAAAAGTGGCTGTGGCATAAGAAATTAGGACATGTTAGTATGAAACAAATTTCTAAATTGAAAAAGCATAACCTTGTGAGAGGATTGCCTGACATTTCTTTTAAGAAAGATATTTTGTGTGATGCATGTCAGAGAGGTAAACAAGTAAAATCAAGTTTCAAATCCAAGAAAGAAGTCACATCCTCTAGACCTTTGCAACTGTTACACATGGATCTGTTTGGACCAGTCAGTGTGGCTAGCCTAGGTGGAAAGAAATATTGTTTTGTCATAGTTGATGACTATTCTAGATTTACATGGGTACTCTTCTTAACCCACAAGGATGAATCTTATAAGGCATTTTCAGTATTCAGTAAAAGAGTACAAAATGAGCAAGGTTTTTGTATCTCTGCTATAAGAAGTGACCATGGAGGAGAATTTGAAAATGAGCAGTTCAAACTGTTCTGTGAGGAAAATGGTATTTCTCACAATTTCTATACACCTAGAACTCCACAGCAAAATGGAGTAGTTGAGAGAAAGAGCAGATCTCTTCAAGAGATGGGAAGAACTATGCTTAATGAAAATAAT
Organism: Echinosophora koreensis; assembly: GCA_035048595.1. Lineage (NCBI taxonomy): Eukaryota > Viridiplantae > Streptophyta > Magnoliopsida > Fabales > Fabaceae > Echinosophora > Echinosophora koreensis. Next base: position 755,898 of record JAPCYP010000047.1, on the reverse strand, counting down.
CTTCCTAAGTACTTCTGGGCAGAAGCCATTAACACTGCTTGTTTAGTACAAAACAGAATACTGATTAGGCCTATTCTAAATAAGACTCCTTATGAACTGTGGAAAGACAGAAAACCCAACATATCATATTTTCATGCATTTGGTTGTGAATGTTATATTCTCAACACAAAAGATCATCTTGGTAAATTTGATTCTAAAGTAGATAAAGGAATATTCATTGGTTATTCTGAAATGTCTAAAGCTTATAGAATTTTTAATTCTAGAACCTCTGTTGTAGAAGAATCAATTCATGTAAAGTTTAATGATGGTTTGAAGACTGATAGGGAACTATCAGATCTAGAGGATGATGTTGCAGGTATTGAACTCAATCCTGCAGTAGAAGAATCTTCAAACAAGTCAAAAGTAGACGTGTCTGAAATACAGACTAATGCTGATAAGTCTGAAACTCAGACTCTGAAGAAAGATTGGAAATTCAAGACCTATCATCCAGAAGATCTCATCATTGGAAGTCCATCTCAAGGAGTTAGAACCAGATCTGCTTTCAATGAAAATAACATGGCCTTCATATCAGACTTAGAACCTAAAAAGATTGAAGAAGCTCTGCAAGATGAAAGCTGGATTCTAGCCATGCAAGAAGAGCTAAAGCAGTTCAAAAGGAATGATGTCTGGACACTAGTTTCTAAACCCAAAGAGAAAACCATTATTGGAACCAGATGGGTGTTTAGAAATAAATTAGATGAAGATGGAAAAGTGGTAAGGAACAAGGCAAGACTAGTTGCTCAAGGCTACAATCAGCAGGAAGGTATTGATTTCACTGAAACTTTTGCTCCTGTAGCTAGACTAGAAGCAATTAGGATTCTCATGTCATATGCTGCACAACATGATATAACTCTTCATCAAATGGATGTTAAAAGTGCATTTCTAAATGGAATAATTGAGGAGGAAGTTTATGTCAAGCAACCTCCTGGATTTGAGGACTCTGAAAATCCTCACCATGTCTATAAGCTTAAGAAAGCTTTGTATGGACTTAAACAAGCTCCTAGAGCTTGGTATGATAGATTAAGCACATATCTAATGAGCATGATGGGAGAATTGAAGTTCTTCCTTGGTCTTCAAATAAAACAGTCAAATGATGGAATCTATATCCATCAACAAAAGTACACAAAGGAGCTTCTGAAAAAGTATAAAATGGAAAATTCAAAGCCTATGAGTACTCCTATGCATCCAACAGTTGTTCTAAACAAGGATGAGGAAGGTAAAAAGGTAGATCAAACTGTCTACCGAGGTATGATTGGATCTCTGCTATATTTAACTGCTAGCAGACCTGATATTCAATTCAGTGTCTGTCTTTGTGCTAGATTTCAATCAAACCCTAAGGAATCTCATTACAAGGCTGTCAAAATAATTTTCAGATATTTAATTGGAACCACTAACCTTGGTCTATTATATAAGAAATCTGAAGATTTCAGGTTAGCTGGATTTTGTGATGCTGATTTTGCTGGAGACGGAATTGATAGAAAAAGCACCAGTGGAGGATGCCACTTCATTGGAGCAAATATGATCTCTTGGTCAATCAAAAGGCAAAGCACCATTGCTTTATCAACTGCTGAAGCTGAATATATATCTGCAGCTAGTTGTTGTTCACAACTACTTTGGGTAAAATATCAACTTGAAGATTATTCAATGATTGAGCATAATATACCTGTTTGGTGTGATAATACTAGTGCTATTAATCTGTCTAAAAATCCAATACAGCATTCTAGAGCAAAGCATATAGAGATAAAGCATCATTTCATTAGAGACTATGTTCAAAAAGGTGTTTTTGAAATTAAGTTTGTAAACACTGATTATCAGTGGGCAGATATTTTTACTAAACCTTTAAGTGAAGATAGATTTGATTTTATTAGAAGGAATCTTAACATGCATAATGTATCTGAATAAATGTTTTGCTGATATGTCTGAAAAATTACTTGTCTATTTTTCTATATTCTATGATTACTTGACTCGTCTAACATTAGCCAAGTGTCAAATGACATGGCTAAAAGCACTCAGAGCAAAATTCTGACTGAGACACATGTACATTGCATTTTCCCTCCTTTTCTTAAATTTTTTATTATCTTTTGTTTGAAATTGATTGATTGTCATTTATGACAACACTCTCTTTCCTTATTCCCAACGTAAAAAGCACCCAAGCGTTTTTAATAAAAACCCGTGTCTTTTCAAAATCTACCCACTCAAATGCTCACAAACTCTTTCTCTAAGCTCTCTTCGTCTTCATCTTCTCGAGACCTTCTTTGTCAAACCCTAATCCTCTTCTCTCAAAATCAAATGGCACCCAAAAAGTTGGTAAACACAATTCAACCCCCCTTCTTGTGTTCACTTTGGTTATTTCAGCGTCCCCAAACACCGGTGCACGCTCTCATCCGCGGTGAGAATGCTCATGCAAAGCAATGACACTATAGCTGTACATCTCGCTCCGGTGCACACCCTGGTTCTCTCTCGAGGGTGCTCATGCATAGCAATGACACTATAGCTGCACAGCCTAAATCTAAGTTGGGACGGTCCTGCGAGGACTTCTGACCTCGTGTGCTCCAAACACACGGATGTGATCAACAACATGCATCTATATGGGTTTCACCGACGTATATCGAATCATACCCTAGTGCCTTAACCTCTCATCACTATCCCATAGCATATCTCAAATAATATCACCTTATCAATCTCATCATAATAAAATATTAATTAATTAGGTTAGGCACGTCTAAATCATATATCATACACTCCCCAACATGCATCACTTTAAATATCAAATATCACTGCCTAGAAAACAACTAAGCATGTTATGGCAAATATAACATATTATCAGCCGGTACATGTTATCAACCATAATCATATTATTATAATAATAAAATAATAAAATAAACATAATTAATCTCAATTAACATATCAATCCAAACAGCACACAGCAAGCAGCTCAAAACAGTAAAAATCAGACAACCTCAGATATCATAAAAATTAACCGAAATGCGATAAATCTACAATGTCAATATCATCATTGGTACCACTAAGTGATCCCCAATGTGATGTTGATATTGTCAATTACTCACTCACTAGTAGGGTTTAGGTCACCCTACGCCAATATTGAATAAAATGTTACTTAGCCATTTTCGACGTTAGATGGCTTCTTTCCCCCACCTGAGATGTCGTAGGCTAGCTTTAGAGTAACGAAACGGACCCACTCCAATCTCCTCAAATCTGCCATGTGAGGTTCTCCTACCTCCGGGGCTCTAAAAATTCACCTGAACACATATTCACGAAGTACACGTTACGTGTAGCTCAAATCTGAAGACGGGATTGAAAACCGATAAACGGATTGAGAGATAACTTCAATACTATCACGGACAATATTTCGACATAAAAACATAGACGTACCTTAGCCTAACCAAGAAAAGAAAGGTAGGATTATGAAGTAGAAGTCGCGAGGATCACAACGGTATAATCGGTTTTTCAATTGGACGAACGGATAGATCGGAATCAGCTCTGGAATTTTCTCTCTCTCTTTCTTTCTCTCCTCTCCCTCTCACTCTAAAATCTGAGTTTCTGCCCTCTTCTATCAAGTTCCACGAAATTCCATCATTTAAACTCTTTTTTTTTTCTAGCGCCCAGCGTTCAGCGCCCGGGATCCAGCGCTGGTGAGGCGCACCGCCTCCCTAGCCCAATCATGACGTGACATGTGGCACTCTGGCCAGCGCTCAGCGCCAGGAATACAACGCTCAGCGCTAGTTGCTGTCCAACACTATTGGTTCGCACGTTTTATCGCATTCTGAGCTCATTTGAAGTCTGTTTGACCTGAAATTTGAAACATAGACTCATATACACCTAAGGAATAAGTCCAAGCCCTCAAAAATACCTAATCTCTTCCACAAAAATAAATTCCATATTGTGCATTCTTAAGCGTTCTAAACTATATAACGGAAATTCTAGAACGCGTTCTCATTCAATTCAACACCGGTTAATTTCGTACTTTCCATGCAAGGTTCCCAGCACCTAAACAAGCATATTAAACCTTAAATCAAAGTCTTAAACATAGTTATCCAACATATAAATAATTCCTGAAAACACGAATGTTACAGTTACCATCCCACTCCATTACTTAATAAACTCTCAAACAATGGGTTAATACCTTGTAACCACTGCACTCCATTACTAACCATCTCACTTCATTCTCCCAAACATAGCCTTAGCTAAAATGAAATATTACTATTAGCCTCCCCTATCTCCCAACTACCTGTGAAAAAGAGAGGGTATTTGGAAGGAACAGGGTGTTAGACTTAAATGCTTTGTTTGATTTGAGAAAGAAAATTAAGAGAGAGAAAATGAAGAGAAAGAATTTGGGTCGAGAGAAAATGGAGAAAATGAGAGGATTTTAAGGATTGTTTGATATGAGAGAAACGTGAAAGAATTATATAATTCTTTCTTCGTTTGTTGGGTAGTATAAAAAGATAGAAAGAACGAAAATGATTTTTTCTTGAATAGACAAATGTCCCTATTAAAAAAAATAATATCTTTCATTTTAAATATAATTTTTCATGTAAATATCCAGAGTTATAATTTTATTAACTTTAAAATTTATTATATATGTGTATATATATTATTATTTATTCTATATAGTCATTAATGTCTCGTTCACGCATATATTTTTTTTTTTTTTAAAGTAGGATGACAATGAAATGACATGGAGTGTCATGATGGATCCGGATTGTCTCCAGCAAAAGCTCTCTCCTGCCTCTCTCCATCAAGTATCTAAACCATCCATTTATTCCTCATTTAATCCAACGGTCAACATTAAAGAACAATTTTTAAACATAAAAAAAAAAATCAAAAACCCAAAAAAAAAAAAAAACCTGAACCCCTCTCTGTGCAGAACCTTCGACTCCTGCCATGAAACTTTCATCCCTCAACCTCTCCCATGCCGACGTCGCGCGTCGCTGCCTCTCCATCACTGTTGATGTTCTTGTATCCCTCTCTTCTCCCTCTACCATGGAACTCTCATCCCTCAGCCTCTCCGACGCCGACGCGTGCCGCCATTAACAACACTAAATCGCCGCCATTGATGTTCCTTTATCCCTCCCTTCTCCCCCATCTTACATCTTTTTGCTTCCAATCCTAATAAATGGAGGGAATAACAGGGACTATGTAGTATACGAATTAACAGAGACTATGTTGAATTAACAGCACTATTCATCTTCTTGATTTAGCACGTGTAACATAACAAATTCAAGAAGAAAGAAAATTAAAGCAGAATTTGTTTGATTCTGAACAACCAATAAAAAATTGAATAAGAAAGAGGATTGCATAACAAGGAGGGGAGAGCGGTGAACTAGAACAGTGTTGTGGCGGTCCTCTCTCTTCGCCATGAGCAGAGCTTGTTGCAGCGACGGTGTGTGTGTTTCCCTCTCTGTGGTGACGATGCGAGGGATAAGGGAGGGATACAAGATGACGTGGCGGCGACAGCTTACTGTTGTTAACGGCGGCGGAGAGGCGGTGGTACTGTTAACAGCGTCGAGAGGTTAAGGGATTGCTATAGGTAAACAGAGTTCGAGTTATTATTTTTTTTGAGTTTTTGACATTTTTTATGTTTAAAAACATTCTTTAATCTAGACCATTGATTAAATGAGAACTAAATGGATGGTCAAGATGCTTGAAGGAGAGAGGCTTGAGAGAGCCCTTGCAGGAGACAATCCGGATTTTGGGATGATATGGGTAGTGACCAGAACTCCCTTTCATGTTTGCGTTTTAAAAGTGTATTCAGAGCAACTTTGGCATCACTGAGAAAGGGAGAGCGGGTAGAAAGAGAGGGCTAGACAAGTCATTTCATATAATCATATCCTTGATACTCCTGTTTTCTTCGCTGGATTGGAGAGAAAGAAATTTTGGGTGGATCTCACTTAATCTTTTCTCTCTTCACTTTTTCTCTCTCTTACCAAACATGAAGAAATCACAAAATCCTTCTATTTTCTCTCTTATTATTCTTTCCTTTCATTTTGGGATAAACGTTTAATAAAAGTGATTTTGTAAAGTTGATTTGGAGCCTATTTGTTTAAGATTAAAAAATAAATGATTTTGCTACAAAAAAATTTAATGATTATTTTTAGAGATTTAAAGAAAGACAAAAACAAATTTGTGTTTGTTTACAATCATAAAAATCATTTTTTTTTTAAAAATAGTTAGTTATAAAAAATAAATTTTTTTTTCCAAAAACTAAAGAAAGTTGATTTTTATTTTAACCATAAATGATTTTTTCTGCTTTTAAAAAATAAATACAAACACACTAAAAGTTTTAAAAAATAATTATTCGGTTAAAAAATATTTTTTTAATAAAATAAGCAATAACAGACGCACTCTTGGTTAGAATTGAGTTTAAAGTGAAGTAATTTATATTTAGATGTTTTTATTTTAAAAGAAAGTTTGATATAAAACTTATTATAAATTTTTTTAACTCAAAGGCAAAAGCTACTTTTTATAGCTTTTAGTCAAAATCGCTTATGAAAACAAAGTCAATTTTATGTAACATTAATCGAACACCTCATTTTTACTGAAATCACGTTTGACAAGAGACAAAATCAATTTAAGAGGTTTCAAACATGATACCAAACATACACTAATGCTTTGATTGTTAGGGTAGAAAATAAGAAGAGAAAATGAGAAGAAAATACATTTTTCTCTTGTTTGATGAAGGAGAAAAATAGAGAAGAAAAAAGAAAATTGATAGGACACACCTCAAATTTTATTCTCTACCCAAGTGAGTAGAAAATTGAAAGGAGAAAATATTTCATGTAAAATGACTTTTGTAACATTTTTTATACGTCCTCATTCAATTATTAAATAATTGAATTAAATTAATCATTTATTTATTAAATTGAAATTAATAAAATAATCATATTAAACTAATAAATTTTATTAGTTAAAATAAATTAAATAAATTTAAATTATTTGATTATTTAAATTAACTTAATTAATAAAATGAAAATATTTGTATATTGATATTTTAGTTAAGGATATTTTTGCCTTTTTAAAAACAATTATATTTGTTTTCTCACTTTCTATCCAAGCAAACAAAGGGAAGAGAGAATACACGTCTTTCTCTTCTATTTCTCTTATACCAAACACATCAAATCTACTCTCTTTCTCTCTTCTCATTTTCTTCTCCCAACCAAACAAAGCATAAAGCATTTTATAGCATCCTAAACAACAGATCCGTAAAAAGTGCACAACAATGACAACCTGGGTAATAATCCGTAAAACAATTCAGTTGAGCTTCAAGACCTTCAATCCTTCGCTTGAAACTAGAAAGTCTGGACTCTTGAACAAAGACACTCCGCATGCCTATTCTCTTGGCTGAAAGAACCTTAATACAAATCAATGTCCCAGCAGAGACCGCAAAAGAAAATTCACGGAGAAGGAACAGTACAAGTGGAACGAAGAAATGGCAATCTCTTTGACTGGTGTTTCAAAATATATAAAAAATAAAAAAATAAAAAAAACACGCAAAATAAGTGAATGACCATTCATACTGCATCAAGAAATAACCATAATCAAAAGTTTACTGCAAAAGGAGCATAAATTATAGATTACTGCAAAATCTTAATGGCAAACAGATGCAAGACTATCGATCAAAATCAGTCATTGTGGATCTACCAAAAAGGAAAACCTCACATTTAACTTACTTAAGCCTCTTAAGTAGAAGAATAACATCAAAGTTCTAAAATCAATCAAAGCACATAAGAAACTTCTAGGTCATCCTTTGTGCTGCTTCCTTGGCAAGGACCCTTTCCTTGGCCTTGGTTTTGGCTTGGGATTTGGAACCCATAATTCCACCACCCCACTTCTTTCTGTATTCATCAAACTTGTCATTGAAGTTGGCCTGAAGAAAAAACAATAAATAGTAGATTCAGCTAATTTTGTTGATTAAGAGTATTTAAACGCAAAAAACAGTTGAACCAATAAAACTCAAAAACTCTAAACCACCTTGATAGCCTCCAAGATTCTACTGAACTCTAGCTTGTCTTCATTCTTGACAGTTGTCAAGCACAAAACTGATGCAGTTTTCTTATGGACAATCTGTCAAAAGGGTACATCAATTGAATAATTCATAAAGTATTACAAAATTCAACAATTTCCAGAAGACTATTCAGGTAATAATTACCGAACCCAAGCGTGCTTTGCCTTTGACAATGCAGTACGGAATTTCCATCTTCCTGCACAATGCTGGAAGCCATACAACAAGCTCAATTGGGTCCACGTCATGAGCAATCACAACAAGCTGAGCTTTATTCTGCCAGAAAATCGAAAAGGTATTCTGGTCAGATATAACTAGACATGGAAATGAGAGTGTATGCATATTCATGGATCAATAATAAGGCACAAGACCTGCTCAATAAGGTAGGTCACATGATTGAGACCATATTTCACAACAATAGGCTTCTTTGCCTCAACTGGTTTTCCATCAGCTTCTGCTTGAGCCCTTTTCAAAAGACGCTCTTTCTTTGCAGCTTTATCCTCAGGCCTGTACTTGAGGAGCATCTTGAAAAGGTTGGTTGCTGCATAGTAGATTTGACAATAGCAATTAGGACAAACTTGAAACAACCTTAAGTCACAACCAATACACATGACAGTAAAATATATGAATCATTCCATAGAGACTCCTGCATATTCTTCAGAGATCACCAAATAAATCATGCACATCAAGAACCTACAAATCATCACTGCAAATAGTACCACACCATAATTATGTAAGCTCCAAACAAGTTAATAAACCAAAAGCTATTATTTGTTAAGTTTCCTCCCATAACACCTATAGTACCAACCAGTGCTCTAAAAAACAGAACAAACCAGCCGATCCAACTGGTTTGATCATGAACCAGTCAATCAGCAGGTTCGGTCCAGCCAACAGAACTGGCATTTTAAGAACTGCGGAATGAACCAAAAAACTGGATGTGCCTGGCAAACCAGTAACCATTTTAACCAACAAACCAGTTCACATTATTCAGCATAATGATGCATTGTGTGTGTAGACAACCACTAAGCCAACACTTGATGTTGGTCAGATTTCTAGCTTAGTTTTCAGAACCATAGTATCAACTACCATTTCCAGGATCTAAACTTCGGAAACAAGTTCAGCTATATGCAGCAATCAATTTATTTGATTCCTCTACCTTACTCTTTGCAATAAAGCAATAAGAAAAACCACAAAACATATAACTTTAAGAAGCCAATTAAAGTAAAAAGAGTTATATCCAGATACTAAATAATACTGAGCAAATATTTCAAAAACACAATGAGGCAGATTATTGTGATGACCACTCACTAAATGTTTTTCTTAGTCTAAATCTAGATGTGATCACCATGTTCAACATCTATTTTAAAATCATATTTGCCCCCTTCATTGTTTGTGTTAGCAACATCAATCAAAACATAAAAATTAATTCCAAGGATTGTGAGAGCTGGGTTTATTTAGTACCAAGATTTTTATCAAGTGTCTTGGTAAACTGGTTTAATGCAGGTGGAACCTTCAACCTTTGCTTGAGAATTCTCTTCTTCCTCTGGATTTGAACGACCTTGGGCCATTTCACGAACCGGGTAAGGTCCCTCTTAGGGGGCAATGCCCCTCCAATCCCAAACTGCTTCGGACGCTTCTCAAAAAGCGGGTTCACCACCTTGTCCTAAATAATTGAATAATTACAAAACCTTTCTCCAAAATTATTATAAAAAACAAAAATACAAAATCATGAGATATTCACCTGCTTCTTCTTCGCAGCTACAACGGGTGCTTTACCACCTCTTTTTGGAGCCTATCACCAAAACAAATAAAGTATTGTAAAATAAACAGAATCGAACATATTCATCCACTAAATACACAAAACACAATTAACAACCGTGATAGATTGATCATTGGTGCAGAGAAAAGACGAAAACTAGGGTTTTTTCTCACCATTGCTGCGCTGCTGCTGCTGTTCCCTGCTTGCTTCAGAGGACGGTAAAAAACCCTAATAACCAATCTTATATTCTGACCAGCGACTATGGCTTAGGCGTGAACGGGTCGGGGTGGGGCCCTTCTCATCTCAGCCCAGGTCCAAAATTGGGCTATTTATTTATTTTATTTTATACATAAATAAAAGTGCAGCAATCATACTCGCTACAGATTAAGGCTCTGTTTGGTAAAAACTAGCGGATAGCAGATAAGCTAGCGGATAGCGGTAATGGATAAACTAGTGGATAGCGGATAAGCTAGCTGATAGCGGATAGCGGATTAGCTAACGGATTGGATTTGAAGTGTTTGATAAAACTAACGGTTGGACTAGCTGATAAATGTAAAATGACATAAAAGGATATATTTGTAATTTTTTTTATTAAATTATATGTATATATATTATTTATATTATTTATTTTAAAATAATTATCACATAATAATTTATTTTATTCTAAATTATTTATGGTTTATCACGTCAAAAAAAATTATTTATCCTTTAAAAAATTTAACCATTAATTTTTAATTTTAATATTAATTTAGTTTTAATTATTTTTAATAAATAAAATGGAATAATAAAAATAAAATTATATATTGATTTGATTTTTATATAAGTTTTATTTTTTATAGATAAAAAATATATTTTCCACTTTTTTATCTTAAATATAAATCTAAATAGCGAAATTAATTCTTATTTATATACTATGTTAAATGATTATTATTTTATTTTATAATCAAGGATAAGTGAGGAATTTAATTAAGATGGTAGGGATAAAAATAGAATAAAAAATGAAACGCTATACGCTATAAGCTCAAACGCTACTTCAAGTAGCGTCCGGGAAAAACGCTATACGCTAGTGAAAAAACGCTATACTCTAATTTTAAAAATGACTATCAAACGGGGCTACTTTTCCATCCGCTATACGCTATCCGCTAAACGCTAGCGGATTTGGCAAACCAAACAGTGCATAAGGCTCTCTTTTGTAAAAGCTATGAGATAGAGGATAAGATAACTGATACTGGATAGCGGATAAGTTAGATGATAGTGGATAGTGGATTAGTTAGTGGATCGGATTTGAAGTATTTGATAAAACTAGCGATTGAACTAGCTAAAAAATGTAAAATGACTTAAAAAGATATGTTTGCTTTTTTTTATATATAATTTATATATATTAGTTATTTTAAAATAATTATCACTTTTAACACTTTAATTTATTTTAAATTATTTATCATTTTAATTTTAATTTAGTTTTAATTATTTTTAATAAATAAAATGGAATAATAAAAATAAAATTATACGCTGATATGATTTTTATATAAATTTTATCTTATAGAAAAAAATAAAAATATTTTCTATTTTTTATCTTACATATAAATAGTAAAATTAATTCTTATTCATATACTATGTTAAATGATTAGTTTATATTTTATTATCTAAGGATAACTAAGAAATTTAATTAAGATATTAGGGATAAAAATGAAAGAAAAAATGATAAACTATACGTTATAAGCTCAAACGCTACTTAAAGTAGCGTCCGGAAGAAAACGTTATATGCTAATTTTAAAAACGGTTACCAAACGAGGCTACTTTTTCATCCGATATAAACTATCCGCTATATGCTAACAGATTTGTGAAACCAACCATACTCTAAGTGTTGTACACCGTCAGTGTAAAAACAACTTTACATCGACATCCAATACGATCTCGCCATCTCATATTATCAATTAAACTAGTTTTATTCAATTAAATTTTAAAAAAACTGATCCTAATTTCTGTTGCTCCCCGCTTCCCCGTTCTTCGTGAACCTACCCTTCCACCTCATACAATCTGCAAAATCCTAAACACCAGCAAACAAAATTTCAGTATAAATAGCAATACAATATTCCTACTTATACCCTATACAAGATAAAAGATTCATGGGTACCACCAAAAAGTGTAACAAGACAAGCAAGTGCATAAGATTCACGGGGACCCTGCAAAATTTTGCAACAACCTCTTATGGGTTCATCCGCCTCGCCGAACATTTTTTTGAGGAAGATATGTGTGTGTCGAAGGGGAGCATGAGAAAGTTTGACCACCGAAACTAGAGGAGATGGCTCGACAAACTCACGATTTGGGAGTGAATGAAATTGCAAGAAACGAACTATGAAATTTTATTCAATTAAACAAACTATGAATTGCGAGAAACTAGTTTTATTCAATTAAATTTTAATGAAATTTTAACAAAACAACTATGCAGATTGTATAGAGCAGAGATGGGAGGTTCACAAAGAACTGGGGAGTAGGGAGCAACTGTAATTAGGATTATTTTTTTAAAATTAATTTAATGAAATTAGTTTGATTGATCATATGAGCTGGCAACATCTTATTGGATGTATGTGTAAAGTTGTCTTTCAGTGACAGTATACAACACTTAATCTCTATTTGTTATTAGTGGTGTATTTGAATTAACAAAAAATTATTATTATATTCATAATTGATATGAATCAGATTTATGTTTAAATGTGTTAATCAAAAAGTCATTATAAAAAAATATTTTAATAGAAAAGTGATTTTAAAATAATGATATAAAAAATATCTTTATATAGTAAATTATTAAAAAAAATGTATTGATAATTTATTTTGTAGAGATGAAATGGGAAAAATGTTATTAGTTTCAAAATAATCTAACAATTTTTTGAATAAGCTTCAAATTTCTAGATTCTATTAAAATATTTTTTTTCTTTAAAAAAAAGATAAAAACAATAATTATGCAATCTAATCATAATAACTTTAATTGAAAACAACTTTTACCATGGAAAACAATTATTTGAGCAAGAATCAATCTTACCCAACATGCTCTTAATCAATTATGGTAAATGGATAAGTTTGCAATCAAATTTACCAATCAACTTTAACCTTATCAATCAAATTTATTTGAGTAAATATATATATATATATATATATATATATATATATATATATATATATATATCAATCAAATTTATTAATAAAGTTTATAATAAGTCGTGCATATTAAGATATGATCTATAATGACCCCAAAGTGTATCTTTTATTTCAAATAAGCTTCTTTTTAGGCTATTGATCCTCCATTGCAGCTTGAACCTACAAACACTCCTCCGTTCGACTCTGAAAGCAATGAAATAGACACTTTTAGCCAAGTGTTATGCCATTGGATTGGTATAGACACTAATTGTTATCATGATATTACTTTTTCAACCACTCTAAATATGGTTTACCCAAAACTTCCATCATATGTTGATCCCAAAGCATGTTATTTTTTAATAAGCTAGATAAGTTTCTTTTTAGCGTGTGAACTTTTCAATCAAACTGAACTTTAAAAAGGATATTTCTTGTATAGGATCCTCTCTTGTTGTAAGAAAACAATAGAAACATTTTCAACGAATTTCAACCTTATATTTAAATTAAAACGTATTTACCTCATGTTAGAATAAATCTGTTTGATACAAATGTAAGATTAAGATTCAATACTATTTCCTACAAATTGAGAGGATCTTAATCCTATATGTCTAGTGATGAGAGTCATGATCAAGATCATGATCATCATAATGTCCTTCCTCAAGCCCGTACTCTTCTTTTCTTAGCGGGTGGATTTGGTATGCGCACTATTTGTCATATTTTCCTTATGCTTTTTAATGTTTGCCCTGTGGATTTTGAGAAATTTCGACACAATCACCTAGTCAGATCTCTTGAAGAATTTCTATTTATGCTTCTGGTGTCCCTTTTGATTATGGAGCTAGTTTAATCCTCTGTGCATTGTAATTGAAGTCTTCAAATACTCTTCATTTCAACTCTAGAAGCAATTAAACAGACACTTATAGGCAAGTGTTATGCCATTGGATTGGTATAGGCACTAATTGTCTTCATGATATTACTTCTTCAACCATTTTCTAGATACGGTTTACTCAAAACATCTACCTTGTGGTGACCCCAAAGGGCTATTTTATTTTTTTCTGATCCAGGTAAGTTTCTTGCTTAGATGCCATTACGTAGGTGCCATTGCGTAGGTACAACCCCTTCTTGTCATAAATATAGGATTGCTTAGGTGCCATTGATTGCACACATGTATCTGCTTGGGCTCTTGCTTCTAAGCAAACTGCTTTTCGAAGAAGAAAAGTATTGGTGACACAAAATGTTTTAGCATTATGTGTAACATCCATGACTCCTTTATGGATTGATAACTGTTCCCACAAACCAACACGAGAATTTTCAGCATGTTTTGTCCTCACTCACACACTTTCTGATAAAACTTCCCAGGAGGTCACCCACTCAAGAATTACTCCAAGTCAAGCACGCTTAACTGTGAAGTTCTTAAGTCATGTGCTTCCGAAAAGAAAATGCATTTTGTTGGCATAGGTAGTACCAATCAATTCATATAAGTTACCCACAACTGTATAGTCCCATACCTACACAGACTCAGGATCCCTCTCATTCCGGTGTGTAATCGGTTCATTCATGTATCCCTCCGCATAGAAGCCTGTCAGGTGCCGCTCCTTATCAGTGCCTTCTTACACCGACGACCACTCCCCGCCCTCTTCAGCACAGGGTGTCACATGCCCACCAGCTTCCGCTTAGTTCGTCCCCGAACCTTACCGTATTGGGAGAGGTGCCGCTCTGATACCATTTGTAACATCCCTGATTGCTTTATGTATTGACGACTGTCCCCACAAACCAACACGTGTCTTTTCAACATGCAAGGGTGTTTATGAATGCTTTAACTTCTGAAAATAACTTTCCAAACCCTCATGGAGGTAATTTTTATTATTTTTTTGGTTCACTTTACTAATTTTTTATTTTTTAACAATTTTGAGTTATTCAATGGGTGTATTATTCGTTTTGTAGATCAATTTTATCTTAATGACTCTGGATTTCCCAAATGTCTGGCTGTCTTGCCCTATTTCGAAGACAAAGATATCATTTGCGTGATTTTTGTGATAAAGAACGACCACGAGGGAAAGAAGAATTGTTCAACTACAAACAATCTTCATTGAGGAATATCATTGAAAAATGTTTTGGAGTATTAAAAACAAGGTTTCTTTTATTAGAGGGGCCCAGAATTCAAATGGTGATTCTGATTATTGGGCCTGTGTTGAATGGGCCTATTTATATGACACAACATGAGGGCTTTGACACTTCAGAGGATGCCAGCAAGGTATGTAAGTTGCAGCGTTCAATCTATGGATTGAAGCAAGCTTCCAGAAGCTGGAATCTTCGTTTTGATGATGCTGTAAGACAGTTTGGATTCATCAAAAATGAAGATAAGCCCTGTGTTTACAAGAAGGTTAGTGGAGCATAGTTGTCTTTATGGTGTTGTATGTGGATGACATACTACTCATCGAAAATGACATCCCTACCTTGCAACAAGTAAAGACTTGGTTAGGGAATTGCTTTTCTATGAAAGATTTAGGTGAAGCTACCCATGTATTGGGAATCAGGATCTATAGAGATAGGTCACTGAGATTGCTTGGCCTGAGTCAGAGTACATATATAGACAAAGTGTTAGGACGCTTTAATATGCATGAATCCAAGAAGGGACTCTTGCCTATGTCACATGGTATATGCTTATCAAAGGCACAATCCCCTTCCACTCAAGAAGAAATGGATCGTATGAGTAAGATTCCAGATGCATCAGCAATTGGGTCTATCATGTATGCCATGGTGTGTACTCGACCAGATGTCTCGTACGCTTTGAGCATAACGAGCAGGTACCAGTCTGATCCAGGTGAAAGTCACTGGGCTGCTGTCAAGTATATCCTCAAGTACTTGAGAAGGACTAAGGATTCGTTCTTGATATATGGAGGTGAGGAAGAGCTTGCTGTAATTGGTTACACCGATGCTAGCTTCCAAACTGATAAAGATGATTCCGGATCCCAATCTGGTTATCTGTTTTGCCTGAATGGTGGCGTTGTGAGCTGGAAGAGTTCAAAGCAAAAGACAGTCGCTGATTCTACTACAGAGGTCGAGTATATTGCTGCTTCCAATGCAGCAAAGGAGGCTGTTTGGATCAGGAAGTTCATTACTTAGCTTGGTACAGTTCCTAGCATTGTGGACCCCATTGATATCATTTGTGATGACAATGGGGACATTGCACAGGCTAAGGAACCTAGATCTCACCAGCGATCCAAACATATACTTAGGCGTTTCCATCTCATTCGAGAGATTATCGATAGAGGAGATGTGAAGATATGCAGAATACCAACACTTGACAACGTTGCTGACCCGCTTACGAAACCACTTGCTCAGCAGAAGCATGATGGTCACACTAGATCATTGGGTATTAGGTTTATGCATGATTGGCTCTAGTGCTAGTGGGAGATTGTTGGTGTAAGCCCTAGAGGCCAATGTTTTTCCTTTGGACTTACATTTTGTATCTTGCTATTATTTATCATATGACGCATTTCAGTTTATTATGTTATTTGTTTAAATGTAATAAAGTCCTTAGAATAGAAAGTTCTATTTAAAAGAATATCAAGTATACGACTTGATATTGAGACACTATTAAACAAGAGAACTTTATTCTTAAATATCCATAGTCGAGTATTATTATTAATGATGATGATGATGATGATGATGATAATAATAATAATAATAATAATACATCAAGACTATTATGTGTGTGGACTGATGACCACGTCTCACTGGTCATGGATATGAGATATCAAGTCACACACATAGGTACATATTAGAGTAATGATGTACCGGATTGACCCGCTGTGAGAACACTACATGGAACATTATGTGAGTGCCATAAGTAGTTCTCACAGTGACAATGGTGTATGCAATCCTTCGACCTGAAACCACTACAATCCCTACACGAGGAGTTGTGTGCTTTAATACAGTCAAACGTTATTTGTAACAGGATAATTATAAAGTCGGTCATTGGGTACACCGTGAGTCATGCAGAGGGGTGTGAGTGATCTAGATGGGATTTGTCCCTCCTACAAAACATGAGTAATATCTGTGTGCCCTTGATAGAGTGAGACTATAAAATGCATGGTCGTGCTAAAATGAGTCAATATGAGATATTGACCTTGTTTAAATATTAAGTCTACTCGAGCATCAAGGAACGTAATATTGAACTATACAAGGGTGACACATTCTATGCCTTGTGTTCACATTAACATTGGTCACGGAAAGGTTACGTCAAATCCCTAACTTTCTCATTACTTGGATAGCAATGATGTATTGCTAGACACCGCTCATTGCTTATAATATTAAATATGATTTAATATTATTGCCAACGTTATGGGAACCTATAGGGTCACACACTTAGAGCAGATAAATCAGAATTAAAAAAAATTGGGTTAGACCCAAATTTCTATTGGGCCATGCTCATGACAGATGTGCCCAGAAGGGCCAGGTTAAACCTTTTTGCATGCAGAGACGCCTACCTATAAGCAGCAGTGAAACAGTGTTGAGCCGTTACGCTATCATTCTGACCGCACCCAGTACACCGTTTGAGTGTAAAAGAAATATACCGTCGCGTCTCTTCTTACACCTAGCAGTGCTTAAAGGCGCCATTCTGATTGAACATGTGAGACATGTTCATCTGTTCGTGTGGACTACGTAGAGGCATTGCTGGCTCGTGCAGCACTCGTGATTTGCAGCGTCTGAAATCAAAGGTCTGCCCTTCAAGAGGTAAATTTTTGGAACATGAACCATGACCATTCGCAAGGATTCTTGGTGGGAATTTTTCCGTTGTGCTTGTTTGATGCCCAAATTCCCAATAGTGGTATCAGAGCCGCTTCCGAAACCATGGTTTTGTTTGTATGGTTTACCTATTATATGTGATAACATGAAAAATGTTTCAATAATTCATATGCCATGTTTTGGAAAACATGTTTTTGATGTTTCGTTTTTCATATATGATATGAGTCACATTGAGATGTATGTATATGATATGAACATTTTATGGAATTGTTGTATTATATGTGATATATACATGATTGGTTTCATTTTTATCATAGCGACGTTAAGGTTTAATAAGACATGAAGAGTTCATGTTCTCGCGGCCATGAAGGTCCAAGTGTTGGTACCCGAAGCCGCCGTCGTCTGCGATGTCACGGAACCCTCGTGCTACCTCTGTGTGGTGTGATGATTAATTGCGTCATTAAAACATTTTAATGATAATAAAATAGTTTTATTATTATGATTACAAAATCAAATCCTTTTGAATATTTTGTATCATCTTCTTAATGACAATATTTTAATACTCATTAAGTATTATTAATATGTGTTCAATTACATATTTGAATTTCAATTTTGAAGATTTTGAAATCTCAATTAATTGCAACATTAATAGTTATTTGGTATATTATTAATGTGTGCTTTATCATGATTTCGAATATTAATTTCATAAAGAAGAATATTTTGATATCTCTTTATGACAATATTAATAGTAATAAGTGTGTATTATTATTTTGATTGTTATGATTCAAAATTAATTTTGAAATCTTTTATGTCACCTTTTAATAATGACATCAATTATAATAAATGTGATTTATTATATATATGTTATGTTTTCAAAATTCAGATTTTGAAATCCTTATTTAATAACATTTTAATAATAATAATGGCGATTATTATTGGTTGTTATTATTTATTTGGTGATGCATGGTGAGTAGTTATGGCCTTAGTCCTTTTTTCCTTTTAGTTTATATTTTGAAATACGGCCTGTGTGTCGTGCCTTTCTCTTATATTCCATTTGTACCTTCTTTTCTCACCTTACTCCCCTTGTATGTAAAACGAGGTTTCTATTTTATTTGTAATGTAATGATAAAGACAAGAAGGCGACGTCATAAAAGGACTTGGTGGGAGATCATCCTTGGAGAAGATTGGACGCTCCTAGGATTTTAGGTGAATAAATCCAATATATTATAAAAAGTTATTTTATGAAATTAATCTTCGAAAATAACTTAATTATGATTCAAAAGAAAGAAAATGAGTTTCTTAGTGATTTGATAAAGGAATTTATGGTAGAAATGATTTTATGAAGATTAGACGTTATTTCAGGAAAAAGGGTTTCCAAAAGAAAATGAATTTCAATATAGTTTGACGTTTTATAACAGAGTTACAACAGAAAGGGTTTTTTGTTAGTCATGATATCTGGATGATATTCATGTTATAGTTTATTTGTTAGTCATGATATCTTGAGGATATTCATGTTATAGTGTGTTTAGTAGTCATGGTATCATTGTGATATTTATGTTTAGTTGACCATTGTGCCTTCATGGTCAATGTGCCATTTAGAGTTGACCATTGTGCCTTAATGGACGATGTGCCATTTGATTTGTTAACCGTCGTGCCGGGATGTTTGGGTGATCTGCCATTTGTTTTGTTGACCATTGTGTCGGGAGTTCGGATAATATGCATTATGTTGTTGACCACTTTACCAAGAGTTTGGACAATGTGCCATTCAAGAGCCTGATCAGCTCATTTATTTGGTGAGGAATCTCCGGGAGATTAGATATAAAGTTAGATGTTGAACTGTGTAGTGTCATTGATCTTTTTATAAAGGACAATGACTGCTAGGGGATGACACCCATTGGTAAATTACTTGTTATTCTGAGAAGTCTATGCTGTATGAATTTATATGACTACATGCTGTTTTGTGTGTCACGCATGTAGTTATCGTGCTTATATCCATATATTGGTGTTTCACCCTTACAATATATAAGGTTTTACTCGTTTTTACCGTTGTACCCTGGGTACTGGTAGTAGATGGTGCAGAGGAAGTCTTAACTTCAATCGGGGATACTAATCTTGATCCTTGAAGAGGTCAGTAATAGTGGTGAGAACTACAAAGTTTTTCCATTATATGTTTTGTAGAGTGACCAGCTTAGGATTCTTCTTTGTGTTGTATAATTCTTTTTGAGTAAATCGGTTTATTAGTTTCGGAAGCTCTTGGTATGACTGACAATTGTAGTAGGAAAAACAATTTCAAGAACGCTTATATGTTGTGGTGGTCGAATTATGAACAACCCCAGTTTATGTGTATTGTTAAGCTTAATGTGACTTTTACTTTGTTGTTGGGTGTATCACTTTGCTGAAGTATTCAGAAAGAAATTTTCCTACAACCGAGTTTTCTGACCTAAAGTAAATAAATTTTCCGAAAGCAACCAGCAAATAACTTTTTAATGTATTTCCGCAAGTGTTACAAAGTAATGCCCAAGGGGGGTGTTACAATACCTACCCCTTCTACCTTACCTTCATCTTCTACATCTACCATCCCTCCATCTAAACCAAACCCTAACCTTATAGTTAGCCCAACAGCACCACCTCAACCTCCATCTCCTCAACCAAACTCTACCACGCCTCCATCCACACCCTTCTGCCCTAAAGGTATGTGCATCAAACATAAAGCTAACAGAAAACCTTTTACCAAAATACAAGGCAGACCAACCCTAAATGAACCATCAGATGTGTCTCACACCACTTCTGATTCACCATTCTCCCCTACCCAGACATACACCTCCATTTTCCTAGAACACACTTCTCAAACAGAAACTTCTCCAACCTCTCCACCTCAGACTCACACCACCCAACCACCACCATACAGTTCACCAGCGCACCCATTCTCAACTAAACAAAGTGGATTTAGTGAACACTTATCCTTCCCTTCTCCAACATAGGTCCCCTCTTCTGTTAAGCTATCCCAAGCCTTCAAAAACATCCTCCCTCCTCTCTTCTCTAAGTCTTCCGGGGAAGCAATACTCCTTCTACCCTTGGTATCCCTCTGCTGGAGAACTTGTAGTTGAATCTGTTGAAATACAAGCAGATGCAAGCCAAGTAGACGCGAGACAATTTGAGGAAGCTGAAGTCTTCACGCCTGAACCTGGTCTTGTCACCGAGGAATCTCATCCTAAGGATGACACTGAAGTTAATGCTGAAGGTCACACCCGAAAAGTTGAGCACACTGTTGGAGATGCTCAAGCTGCTTCTGAACACACAATGGAGCTGCATTTCAGTGATGATGATGCAACCTCTGAGTCCAATCATCCAACCAGAGATCAAGAAGAAGAAATCCCTCTGCCACCTGGATTTACTCAAGAAATTGTTGATTATCTTGTGGAAAGGATCACTGCTCGGGTCACTGCTACTGTCTCTGTAACTATTCATCAAGAAATAGCAGACATGAGTGCCTCCCTTGAGAGAGCTTTCCCTAATGTTTTTCCACCTCACCCTCCTCCATCTTCATGAATCTATAGTTCTTTTTTTTCTTTTTGTCTAAGTCTGACTATGATGCTCTTTCTTCCCTCTCCTTTTTGTCTAATGATAAACAAGGAGAGAAAAGTTGGAATATAATTGTATGTATTGTTGAGACTTAATACGAAATGAAAATGAAATGTTTGCCTTATCTAAATTACACGTCTTGTTTTGTCTTATTGCTTTCGCACATGTTTGTTTATAATTCTAAAACATGCCTAACATGCGTAATCTGTTTTTGTCTTAGTTAAAATCACGTTCTTAGGGGGAGCTTTGCTCCTTAGAAAACTTTTTTCAAACTAATTTTAATAATGTTTGTCATCATAAAAAAAGAGGAGATTGTTCGAACCGAAACAATGATAATGTTTAACCCCTTGAAGTTTTAATGATTAAAAAAATTATTATTTGACTTTGTTTGAAAAATATTACGTCAATGGTCACTAACTTTCAAGGTCAAAAGACCTTTATCTTATGTTTGACTGCTGACGGAATCAATTCATGGTCATAAGCTTTGCGTCCGTCCAACAAATTGTTGTGACTGGATATGGATGGACGAAACCATAAATTTCTCAAGGACAAGTATCAACAATTACTGGACCAAACATGCACACAACCCTTCTACATCTGTCCAATCTATTTATTTCTAAGGACAAAATTGTTATATGTCCGTCCAATGTTTTTATATTGTGTTTTTAGCCACTAACTTTGTTTTGCAGATAATGATGACGTGACACCTTAGTCATTATCCCCTTATTCAAATGAAATATCCTTTGGATAAAAGACAAAGTAAGGTACAACATAGTACACATCAAGCCGCGCAAATCAAAAGCAATGACAGCCAAAAGCATGTCAACCCTATGTTGCACCTGCTATCATTTTTGTACCAAAAAGCAAATATGCTCGTTGCCCTTGCAAAGAAAGGAAACCTATGCATAGTGGACAACTAGCATTGAAGATGTGTTTAACGAAATTTAAATGACCCTAACGGAAAATAAACGAGTCTAAACAAACATATTTATTACTCATCAAAGAAGAAGAAGAAGAAGAAGAAGAGCCTATATAAAGACTGAAAAGCAAGAATTTGAAGCTGCCGAAAATTATTCAAGTGCCCTCTATTATTCAAATTTCCATTACTCTGAAAAGGCTGTGACTTTCATATTCTTTCATTGTAAAGCTTACACAAGTTCTAGAGCTTCTCTTTGTAATATCCTCACAAATAGTGAGTTAGCTAAAGCTCAAAACAATATTTCAAATCTAGGATTTGGTTGAGGCTGAAGAAGTTTCTCTTTAAAAGAATACTTGCTGCCTGGAGATGTGTAGAAAACTTGGAGTTGTATAGTCTGGAGTGACTAGGAAACAACTTGTAACCGTGCTAAGAGTTTTAGTGGAAAAACCTTCAAGTCGAAGGGACTTGATGTAAATCTTTGTTGGATAAGAGCAAACCAGGATATATCTCTATATGAAAATCTCTATCCCTTATCTTTGTCAAGTTTGCTTATTTACTAACTCGGGGTTTGAAGTTTGAAGGTTCTTAATCTTTTAGAAAACTTGTTTTCTGTGTTTACCTTCTTGTTGCCTGTGAAAAGAGTTTCTGAAAAGGATTTTCGAAAAGCTTAAGAAACACAATTCAACCCCCTTCTTGTGTTTCCCTGTTTGCACTTTCAGTTCTCCCCATGGTTATCAAACTGAGATACATATCGCGAATCGGAAGACCTGTTTTTTGAATCATGAATCATATCTTATTATGAATTGTAAGATACATGATTAATAAAAATATGACATAAATAAGTAACATAAGCAAAAAAATACATGAGTTGATTTGTCAAATATGAACTTCAAAATAATTCAAGATTCAAGTCATAAATAAAAAACCAACTAGTGTTCAATTCAACCCTAAAAAAAAAAAAAAACAAAGTCTAACTAACTACACTCCAGACTATTCTCATTCATCATCATCCCTAAGATCAATATCACTCAGTTGATCCTCATCCTTGGGTATTTTACGTTCTTGTTCTTCCTCTGAATTTCCAACTTTCTCTTCAATTTCACTTCCATCTCCTATCATGATAGCTTTTCCCTTCTTATCTGCCTTGGGATTCAAATTTCTTGGACCTACAAGAAAAAGAACTTGCTGAGTATGACAATATAGTTAAGTGTTACTTCTAATTTCTAAGATTTAAAGTTTAAATAAATACCTATCTTCCTTTTCTTGGTTGGAGCTCCTTCTTCAAGAGTAAAGGACTCATGTATGTCCATCCATGAAGCATCAATTGGTAAGCAAAGATCCTCTTTTTCAGTGATCCACTCATCATTAGATTTAATATCGGATAAACATATAGGATCATAAATCTCTCCTTTCTCCTCCCTTAACTTCTGCCTCATCTCAAGTTGAAGATTATACTTAACAAAGACAAGAACATTTAATCTCTGTTGCTCTAAGCGATTTCTTCTCTTAATGTGAACTTGATCAAATATGATCCAATTTCTTTCACACCCAGTAGCACTACAAGTGAGACTCAAAATTCTCATTGCCAACTTTTGCAACTCTTTGCCCTCTCCACCATAACTTTCCCACCAAAAGGTTTCCATAACAAAACCCAACATAACATTCAATATCAATACTATATATTTCCTAAAGTTGAAGATTAATGTAAACTGTAAAACATTAAAGCTCACTAGGTTACTTCTTGTCTCTAGTGTCTATTGTCACTCTCCTTCCAAAAAGTCCCCTGGCTTTCTTGAATCTATCTAGTTGTTGATCAATTGTAAATTTGATCCTTCTATCAAGGATCATCCTCTCAATGATCTCATGTAAACCAAATAAAACTTCACCATCTGGATTGAAGTTTTTGTTATAATGGAACCGAATAAAATAAGGAATGAAATTACAGTCATAATAAATAATTGCAGTCCATAAAACTTAAAGAATGAAATGAAATTGTTTACCTAGGATTAAGATAATAAGCAGCAGTGTGGAGAGACCTATGTAATTGCAAATTCCAACGATTATCAATTATCTTCCACACCTTCTTGTATCTTGACTCTTAATTCTTGAAATTTGCAGCTATTTGTTCTTTAGCTCTATCCATAGTTTCATAGTTATATGGCATGGCAGGTTTCGAATCTCCATCCACAAACCTTAAAACCTTCACAAGTGGAGTCAAACACTTCAAGCAATATTGGATGGATTTCCAAAATCTACTGGCATCACATAAAACAATGTTCATCACTTGTTTACCCTTATTCTTAGTAGCATAATTACTAGTAGCCCATTCCTCTAAAGCAAACAAAGACTGAAGAGCATTCTTTTGTTGCATTATATATTGTAATGTGAGAAAAGAAGTTACAAACCATGTGACTGTCAATCTAGCTAATTCCCTTCCCTTAGAATGCTTTCTATATAAGTTTAACATCCATGTGTGTCCATAAATGTAAGTTGTGACCTTTTTTTCACTAGCAATGGTACTAAAAAAACAGGAAGCTCCCCAATGTCTTCGAGGATCAAATCAAAGCAGTGGACTACACAAGGAGACCAAAATAATTTTGTTCTCTTGTCCTCTAACATTCTTCTAGCAGCCACAAGATTAGAAGCATTATCTGCCACAACTTGCACTACACCATCTTCCCCAATTTCTTCTACCATGGAATCCAATAAATCAAACATTTGCTTGGCATCCTTGATCACATCACTAGTGTCAATATATTTTAAGAAAACAACCCCACTTGGACTATTTACAAAAAATTGGTGAGTGGCCTATCTTTTCCATCCGTCCAACCATCATACATCAAAGTGCAACCCCATTTTCCGCATTCAATCTTGTATATTTATAGACTTGCTTGGATGTTGTCAAATGCTTTTTTCAAATAAGATACCCTCACTTCATGGTAATTAGGGGGTTTTAGACCCTTCCTACAGTTAGCAACAGATTTCAGCATTTGGATAAATAAGGGACTTCTTACCAGATTAAATGACATAGCATTGCCATAGATTCATTTGTAGAGATCTTGAATGACCAGCACTCTATCTTTGAGCTCCTTATTCATTGTTGTCTGCCATACTGATTTTGTTCCCTTTTTTATAGTATTTTCAGCAGTCACTTCTTCTATGCAAGTCTCTTCAACTTTATCTTTCTCTTCTAACAGCTTTGAAAACATTTGTCTCACTTCATCAGGAACTGATGTACAGGCAATGACATTCTCCTTTGTCCTAGCAAGATGATGTTGAAATGAAAGATTAAAACACGAGAAAGGGGTTGAATTATTAAAATACGAGAAGGGGGGTTGAATTATGTTTTAGTTAACTTTTTCACAAATAAGAAAGTTTTCTTCACAAACAGAATCAGACACTTAGATTCGTCTAATGTAAAACTGGATAATTGAAAACTTAGCACTTTCAACCCAGTTAGCACAATAAATATAAAAGCAAACTTAAGAAGATAAGGGAAGAGAGCTGACACAGAGATTTATACCGGTTCACCCCAAACCTTGGCCTACGCCCAGTCCTTGGTTTCACCAAGTATTAACACTATAATTGATCATGTTACAGACAGGTATTGTTTGCACATCTAGCCTCCTCAGGCTCAACCAATAAGTATTGTTTGCATACCTAGCCCCTTCTGGCTCAAACCAAGTTCCTTTAGGCAAGCCTCTTCAGGCTCTACAAAAGGTAAGACTTGAATGAAGCAACAGCTTTAAGATTTACAACTTTGCAAGTCAACCGAATAACACTCAGCGAGTGAATAGAAATTTAGGTTAGTATGACTGCATTTATGACTTCTCAATAAATACAAATGATTGAGCAGAGAAGTATTCTAAGAAGAAGAACTTAGAGAATTTTGAATGCGAAGAGAGTATTGAATGCTTGAGTGATTAAGTTCATGTGTTATGTCTTCAGCAGTCTTCAAAGTCTTCTATTTATACTCATCAGTAATAAATCCATTGAGTTGTATTCTTAAGATGAGTAAAACTTTTGTTCTTCATCCATTAATGCCAAAGAGCCGTTCTGAGTCTTCATTTAATGTTTATGATAGTTGGAGAGCTTCAAGACAAGTTGACCTTATTTGTTGGCATTGCTTTATCAGATTGTAGCTTGATTCAAAGTAGTAATAGTTACTTTTAAGACTTGGGCGGCGTGACTTTCCTTATTTGTGCAACACGGGTCTGCGACCGCGTAAAGGTTATTTTGCTTATTACACAAAAGGAATGTCCAACACAGATTGATGTTAAATGCTTCGGAATTCAATTTTCTTGATTTGAAAATGCAAGGGAATATTCTTATCTTTCTAATAAGAGTGGAGTGAAAGACTTCCAGTTAAGTTGAAGGGTCAGATTGTCATGACCCGAATTTCGTAGCCATGACCGGCCGAAAAGAAAAGCTTCATCTTTCTCCTTTGCAGCCTCACAAGCATACACAAATTCGTCTCATCCAAAGTAAAAGATTATATTCATTACTTACATAAGTAATACATCAGAGTGGATAGCAACCCAAAGAATTACAAAGTCCTTCTTAAATAAATAAATACAGAAGGGTACAATCCCTCAAGCTATCCACATGGCATCCAAGGCTTCTGGCGACTTCGACGATACTTGCAGTTGAGATGTTAGACGTGGGGTGAGTCCACTGACTCAGTGAGGGAGTTCCCCCAAACACATACAATCACAGAAAGTCAATGGCAAAATAAAGTCACACACTCACGCAAACACTAGATCAAATAAATAGATGATCATTTTTTTATTTTATCTACACATCACAAGCGTCTTTACATTTGCAAAAGACATCATAAACTAACAAATACTATATAGACATCTTGTCCCTCAAGAGAGTACTTGTGGAATGGCCTACATTACTTTCTTTTCTCAAAATTCATGTCCCACTCACAAGGGGCTACATATCATATTATAATATATACATTGAGTCTTTGGGTTCACTTGAGGTTAATCTCTCAAGGTCCCCTACCCCGACGGTTTTAATTTCGTACCCCGAAGATACCGCACCCTCCGACAAACATCAACATCTCTCATCAACACCTGGGGTATCTAACGAGGTCCCCTTATCCCCGGCGGTGATATTTATATACCGGATCATCCCGCTCCCCTGTTCACATACCCAAAGATTCATAACTATCAATTTGCAATCCATTCCACCAAATACTTCCCATAAATATCACATTAAAGACATACACATACATAGTTTCATAATCATTTGAAAGCATTCATAGGAACTGCATACTAAGCAATCACAAACATATTTATAGGTCCTTGTCATCTTTAACAAATAAATGATAGTAATTTCAATAAAGATCCACAACTCAATTCTATACACAATCAAACCCATAGTGCATATTTCATCATATCTTACCTCATTATCAAATTAACAACATCAAGGTCCAAATATAAAAGAATCTCATAGCAAGTATTTCACTAACATATAATTAAAGGTCATCCTCCACAACTGCTATAAGTCTCCACTCGTTAAATTAATTAGTTCATGGTTTTCAAAGACTCATGGCAACTCATCCTAATCCATTATCTAATATTAATCACATGACACCATGTCATACTCATCTTTCCTTATAACCTACTTTGTTCATTATGCCCATTTAGTATATTATACTCCTAATATATTTTCCTGTTCTTAGTCTTTATTCTCAAAACTCCTCACCTATTTCTTGTTCTCTGGCACTATACGGACACTTCCCTAGCATTTATCAAAGCCAAGCATTTATATTATTTCATCTTTCTTCCTTGGCTAATGCTTGCTTCTCTGCCAGCGTCCATCAACTTGTTACAAGCCCAAAAAAATTAGTTTTCCCCCTACACTTATTTAGTACAAACATAGGGACACTATATATTGTGTAACACATATTCCCACCATACAATAATCATGCCAACAAATTACAAGTACCGGAATCTCACGCACCACATGGAGACTAACATCAGACAAATATTAAATATATGAAAACAAATCATATGAGTTGAAGGTCAAAAGGAGGGGTGGCACAGAGTAATAAATCACGTTGAGCCCATTCAACAGGAAGGACAACAATAATTTAGTGCAAGCATAAAAACAAAATCTTCGAAAAGTAGCAGAAAAATAATCCAACGAAAATTTACCACAATCTCATCCAAATCCCTCACTTTAGGTTGATGCTCTATAGCTCTTGATGACCCAAACAAAAATGGAAAGAAAAGAGGAGGAAGAACCACTATTTAGCTCCTCCTCTTGCACTCTTGTTTCTCCAAGCTTTCTTCCTTTCTACTTCTAGGGTTCCCACATTTTGGGAAGAATGAAGCAAAGAGAAAGGGCTTTCCCTTTTATAATTAAAATCTTAAGTCATTGGACAATAATACCCTTCCTTAAAAGAGCATTATAGCCAAACCTAAAATAATATTAACTAACTAGTTAAATTTATTTAACTTTTTGGCAGGATGCCAAGTTATGAACTACCCTATTGATATCTTATTGTCATAAATTAATTACTAAGGGTTGTCCAAATCAATTTTTTTTAAAGAAAAAAATTGCATAAATTAGTAACTATGAACTTTTTTTTATATAACTTAGATAAATAAAAATAAAATATCCATATAAAACATTTATATGAAAAGAAATTTAAAATTATTTAGCATGATATAATTTAAACATAAAATTTAAATTATTAAAATTACCGGGTATTACATAGACGAATTTTCATGGCTTGTCGATATAGAGTCTTCCTTCAGATGCATTGTGTTAGTTAAAAGTTAAAACAAGACACATCCTTTAGATATGTTGTTTTGCCAGAATGTTTTTTCTTTATGATCTGCACACTTAATACACATATTAGCAAATTTCAAAAGGTTCAAAATTAGAGATATCAAAAAGTTAGACTTAACAGATGTTTCATTCTTGCAACCTCACCCCAACAAGAATGTGGACAATACTTACACTTGACTATCAGCCTATGGGGTGGAACACTCTCACAGTGTTTCCACGTGACATCAACTTCCCTCTTCTTCTTTGTCCGACCCATTAACCAATTAAAAAAAAAATAAAGAGCACTTTATGTGGGAAGAGAAAAGAGAACAATAATAGAAGAGACAAAGTTAATCAGTGAGGACAAAACAAATATAAGAAAACAGACGAGTGGGAGAGACAAAGTTAATTGGTGAGGACAAAAACTAAAAGAAAACAGAGGAGTGGGGACCAACGTACAAGAAGACAAAATGCACAAGTGTAAAGAAAAAACAAAGGGGACAGACCGGTTATAGAAGAGAATACGTAGAAGAGAATCGCAGTGGGGAGACCGACCAAGAAGAAAGGTTCGAGAACAGAAGAGAAGAATGGGACCATCATACAAGAATGTGGCTGGGTTTTAGGTTTTGGCAGTTTCCCTCCCTTTTCTGAAAAATTTTAGGTTTTTTTTCATTTGACCATACCCGGGTCGTGTGACCCGACTTGGTTTCCTGCATTTCAACCACCAAGCACGAATCACACGATACGATGGGGAATCACAATACATACGATTCTGGAACGATTCGTGCGATACAGAAACGATTCACGACCATTTTTTATTCATGCAACCGATTCGTATTGAGGGATGGCGAAACCATCTCGTTTCTTGACACGTATCTTACGATACTTACTACAATTGTTCTCCCTCTTCTGCCTCTCCGATTCAACATGATTCAACTGTTACTCTCAACTATTTACTGATTTTGTCCCTTCTTTCCGGGACCATTTTTTTTTTCGTCCCACCACATGGTCCTTTACTACAAAAGTTCAATAAGAGGTTTTATAAGCTTAAAGTGTAACACCCCGTTTTTCGTAAAATGTTTTTATAAAGCTAGCTTTAATTTAAAAGTTGTGGTTAAGGGCTAAGTGGGATTTTAGCTTAAAAGTCCCTTTCTGGTACATGAGCACGCCCGTGCTCATTAGTCAGCACGCCCGTGCTTATAGTCAGAAGCGTGTTCTAATTTTAAGTTGAGCACGACCGTGCTCAACAGTGAGCACGCCCATGCTCAAGGTACTGACCGCGTCTCGCTGACGCTAAGTGGAGCACGACCGTGCTCAATGATGAGCACGACCGTGCTCATGTGCAGCCTTTATATTTTAAGCGCAGAACCGAGGGTTGTACTTTTCAACCCTACTTTTGGTGGCTGCTGACCTATTTTGGCCGTCACTGCTACGTTCCCAAAATCCATCATATTCAGAGCAATTCTTGAGTATTGGATTCCGGTAGGGAGCTTGTGTTCATCTGTGCTTGATATATAGGTAAAGTTCTTTCCTTTTTGTGTTTTCCTTCCATTACCTGATTGGAAATTAAATCTGGTTATGTTTTGGTTAACCAAGGTGTGGAATCGGACTGTGCCGCTCGTAGGGACGTGACCAGTTTGACCGTTAGAGCAACCTTCAATCCAGGTATGGGGAGAAGTGGGATTGTATTCATTAGGCAGTGGGTAGAGTAAGGTAACAGGGTCCCCATGACCCCGGTGTCATTGTATGTTGTATGATTACATGTTAAACACTGTTTCTGTCAATGACATGCTATATTTGGCTAATTGTGTTGTTGTATGTATGTTATGCACATGATGGTTGCCTATAAATATGATGCTATGTATTTATTGACTTAATGATATTGGATGGTTGATTGTTGTTGTTGTTGCTGTTATGATGAGCATAATGTTGATAACACTGTTTAACTGAATATTTAAGTTTAATAAACGTGTTAAGTTGAGGGGTTTAATCCCTAAATAATTTGGTTAGATTTCGGTTACTGTTCCTGCCCAGAACAGCACTGTCGCGCGATGAGCACGACCGTGCTGAATAGGGAGCACGACCGTGCTCCCATTTGAATTATGGAAAACGGTCGTGCTGTTAAGCACGGCCGTGCAGGTCAAACAGCACGACCGTGCTGCTGAGCACGACTGTGTTGAGTCGTGCTTCACTTAAAAGGGCAGCACGCCCTCACGTGTCCAAGCACGACCGTGCTAAGGTCTAAGCACGACCGTGCTGACCCCTCCTGGACAGTATTACAATTAAAGGACTTAAGGGGTTTTAAACCCCATTTCCCCAAGGATGACAAGTTAAGATAGCTAATCAAAGATGAAGATTAGACAACCTGGTTAAATAATTATCTCATCTTATTAAGATAATAAGATGATAAGTCGGTATCCGTTGGGTTACCGCAGGTTGATAAGTTGAAGTCTTGGGTGCTTATTAACCCAAGCACATTGAGTTGAACCTTGGTGCTTATTGGCCAAGGGAGCCTTGACCCCACGGTTTGGGTCTAAGGTTACATTGAATGTTGATGTTTCAGTCTTGGGAGCTTCATGGCCCAAGCAAGGAGGTGGTTGAGATTGTTTGTTGTTGTGCCATTTGCATAGAGCATTGGAGTTGTTGATGGGGGAGGTTCGACAAAGGGGAGATCGCCCGAGAGTACGGTGATCTGGCCATCCACGGTAGGTCACCCAAGGTTTAGTGACCGAGGCCTCCCATGATGAGGCAGCCACGGTTTGATGCATTGGCTATCCATGGGGTTCACCCAAGGTTTGGTGAGCTGCCGGAGTTGGTGCTTTTATGGCCAATACGGATATGTAACTCCAAAGTCGTTCATCCTGAGTTAGTTTGGATCCACATGCATAGTTGGAGTAGCGGAGTAGTTGATACATTGCATAACATAGCATACTTGGTTGATATAGTACTGTTGGATGTTAATGTATGCCTATGTGTATGTTTACCTTGCTTACTATTCCCATGCTGTATATATGAATACATGAATCTTACTCCCTGTTATTGTTTGTGTTTGGCCTGATCGGCATTTGCAGAGGATGACGAGCAGCCCGGAGAGGAGTGACTCTGAGGAGCCGCCACTCATTGTAGGGTTGTTTTAAGTTTAGATAGTTTGTTTCCAGTTGTATTCCGTGGATTTATTTCCGGAACGGTTATACCAGCTCTGAATTGTGACATTGGGTTGTTTATTTGGTTATGTTTTTATTTGTTTAAACTCATTTTATTTTCTGTGTTGTGAACGAGTTCATGTGGGACTTTTCTACCCATGGACAACTGTTTTATTTAATTCAGTATAATGCATGTTTTTCTTTTTAATTGTTTTATATTTAAACGCCTTATAACATGCGGGGTAGAAGGGTGTCACATTTAGTGGTATCAGAGCAGTTCGACCTTGTTCGGACGTGGTATGAGTCTGTTGTGAGTCTGTTGTGTGACTCTTGTGTGAATTGTCTATACTTGTATAAATAATGATGTTTCAAGTTAGTTGCCTGTAGCTTTTACTCGCTTAAGTTTCTGTATTAAGAGTTGCGTTGGACTTGTACAGGAACTAATGGCCGGTAGAGGACGCAACGATCAGGCGATCGCGGACGCATTGGCACTTCTGGGCAATGCTATCGGGCAGCTCAACCATAACAATGGTGGGCTAGCTGAGTTCCAGGGACTGGATAAGTTCCAGAGGACCAACCCTCCATCGTTCAAGGGCGCGTACGATCCAGAAGGAGCTTTGTTGTGGCTGAGGGAGACAGAGAAGATCTTCCGAGCCATGGATTGCAACGATTAGCAGAAGCTCATCTTCGTTACCTTCATGCTGACCGAGGAGGCAGAGCACTGGTGGGATAACTGCAGACAGAGGATGCAGGCTGAGGGCACAGCGGTTACATGGGCTGTGTTCAAGCAGAGATTCCTGGAGAAGTACTTTCCAGCGGATATCAGGGACAAGAAGGAGATGGAATTCTTGTCTTTGAGGCAGGGGTCGCTGTCAGTCGGTGACTATGCGGCTAAGTTTGAGGAGCTGGCGAGGTACTACACTCCTTACCAACATGAGACCGATGACCGCTCCAAGTGTGTCAAGTTTGAGGCTGGACTCCGACCTGAGATCAAGCAGGCCATCAGCTACCAGGAGATCAGAGTTTTTCCTATTTTGGTCAACAAGTGCAGGATCTATGAGGATTAGGGATGTAAATGGGGCGGGGTGGGTATGGGTAGTAGCCCCCCACTACCCGCCCCATTGGATGGATTTCATACCCGTCCCCGCCCCATATCCATGTGGGTATCCATCTTGCGGGTTTTTAATAAATTTATCGATATTTGCGGGTATCCATGGATATCCATGGATATTCAAACACCTCACAAAATTATTGAATATTAGACTATATTTTTTATTCAAACACCCCTATCTTGACATCATTCACACATAAACATTAATCCCTCAAGCATTAATCCAGAAGCAATAATCCATAAGCATTAATTCATAACACAATAATTGAACAAAATCAACAATACGTAACACAGTGATCCATGTGGTTTGGGTGTTGTGACTGTCAAATTTAAGAAACAAAATAAGGATAGTAAAAAAAAAATAGGGCATTTGATTTATATATGTAAACGTACTTTAGTAATTTCATCTTAGCGGGTGCCCGCGGGTATGGATACTACAATATCCGCCCCCTCCCCATTAATAAGCGGGTAGAGAAAATATCCATTTAATTTATCCACGGATACCCATCAAGGTATCCATTTTCTACCCTTTGCGGATATTATCACGGATATCCGTGGGTGCGGGTAAAATTTACATCCCTAATGAGGATGCCAGCCAGTTCAGAGTTGCCAGTTCCAGAGGGTCAGATAGCCAGAGTGGCAAGAGGACTGATCAGAGGGACAAGGGTAAACAGCGGTATGCTCCGACCGGCAGAGATTTCAAGCAGAGTGGCAAGAAGCCACAGTTTCAGCAGGATGGGTTTAGGGGCGGGTTCTCTAATGCCTCTAGAGTCTAGACCCATGAGGTGCGGGAAGTATGGTGCTACGGATCACTACTCGTCTCAGTGTAAGGAGACGCAGGTTATCTGCTTCAGATGTGGCAAGCCAGGACACATCAGCCGAGAGTGTGAAGGAGCCAAGGCCGAGCCTCCCAGCGCTAGCAAGAATCAGAAGTCCCAGGCCAACCGACTGAAGACCACTGGAAGAGTCTTTACTCTTAGTGGAGCCAAAGCCTCCGAGTCTGATGACTTGATTCAAGGTACATGTCTTATTGATGGGACTCAATTAACTGTGTTGTATGATTCGGGTGCTACTCATTCATTTATATCGCATGATAGGGTCAAGAGTCTTGAATTGCCTGTTACTTTCCTTGAGTATGATTTGTTGGTTCTACACTTACAAATAAACCTGTTTCTACTTCGTATGCATGCAAGAATTGTCACATTGTTATAAATGATAGAACATTCATTGCTGATCTTGTATGCTTGCCTTTGAAAGACCTGGATATTATTCTGGGTATGGACTGGTTATCTTCTAACCATGTCCTCCTGAATTGTTTTGATAAAACCCTGATTTTTGGAACTCCAAAGGAGTCTAAGAATCCGGACCTTCTCTCTGCCTGCCAAGTTCAAGCTTCGATGAAAGACGAAGCCCAACTATACATGATGTTAGCTTCCCTGGAAGTAGAGAGCAGCCCTCCTGATGTTGCCAGCTTGCCTGTTATGTGGGAATTTCCTGAAGTGTTTCCGGGGGATGTTTACAACTTACCCCCAGAGAGAGATGTTGAGTTTACCATAGATTTAGTGCCTGGCACCGGGCCAATCTCCATAGCACCTTATAGAATGTCTCCTCTAGAGTTAGCTAAGTTGAAGGAACAGTTGGAGGACCTGATGAAGAAGCAGTTCATTAGGCCGAGTGTGTCTCCATGAGGAGCACCTGTGTCGTTGGTGAAGAAGAAGGATGGTAGTATGAGGTTGTGTGTCGACTTTCGGCATCTCAACAAGGTGACCATAAAGAATCGGTATCCCCTCCCTAGGATTAATGATCTTATGGACCAGTTGATGGGCGCTTGCGTCTTTTCAAAGATAGATTTGAGGTCAGGGTACCATCAGATTCAGGTTAAGTCTGAGGACATCCCGAAGACAGCGTTTTGGACGCGATATGGTCACTATGAGTACTTGGTTATGCCCTTCGGTGTGACCAATGCTCCTGCGGACTTCATGGACTACATAAACAAGACCTTTCACCTTTACTTGGATAAGTTTGTGGTGGTGTTCATAGATGACATCTTAGTGTACTCCAAGAGTAAGGAGGAACATGAGGAGCACCTGAGGGTTGTCTTGCAGACCCTTAAGAAGAAGCAGTTGTATGCTAAGTTGTCTAAGTGTGAGTTCTGGTTAGAGGAAGTGAGCTTCTTAGGACATGTCATCTCTAAGAGTGGCATAGCACTGGACCCAACTAAGGTAGAGACGGTGCTTCAGTGGGAAGCGCCAAAGTCTGTAACCGAAATTAGGAGTTTCTTGGGGTTAGCCGGGTACTATAGGCGGTTCATAGAAGGTTTCTCTAAGATAGCTATACCCTTAACCCGTCTCACCAAAAAGGGACAGTTGCTTGTGTGGGACTTTAAGTGTGAAGAGAGTTTCCAAACCCTTAAGGATAGGTTGACATCAGCACCAGTGTTAGTTTTGCCAGATCCTAGTAAACCCTTCGTAGTTTACTACGATGCTTCTAAGCAAGGGTTAGGTGGTGTGTTGATGCAGAACGGTAAGGTAGTTGCTTATGCTTAGGCAGTTGAAAACCCACGAGAAGAACTACCCTACCTATGACCTAGAGTTAGGAGCTGTGGTATTTGCCTTAAAGATTTGGAGGCATTACCTGTATGGAGCGAGGTTTGAGGTCTTTAGTGATCATAAGAGTTTGAAGTACCTCTTTGATCAGAAGGAGTTGAATATGAGGCGTCGTAGGTGGATGGAGTTCTTAAAGGATTATGACTTCGAGCTGACCTATCACCCAAGAAAGGCCAATGTGGTGGCCGATGCCTTGAGTAGGAAAACCCTGCATATCTCCGCTTTGATGGTTAAGGAGATGGATCTGATTGAGGAGTTTAGTGACCTTAGTCTAGCTTGTGAGTTTACCCCTAAGAGTATTAGGCTTGGTACCTTGAAGGTTACCAACAGTCCGATGGATCAGATTAGAGAGGGTCAGAAGTTAGATAAGTTTCTCTTAGACCAGCGAGAGTTGCTCGCTCAGGGTAGAGACCTAAGTTTCAAGGATGGCAGTGATGGTATGTTGAGGTTCAAGGATAGAGTTTGTGTGCCAGATGTTCCTGAGCTTAGAAAGTTGATCTTAGAAGAAGGTCATAGGAGTGGACTGAGTGTGCACCCAGGTGCCACTAAGATGTATCAGGACCTTAAGAGGATGTTTTGGTGGCCTAGGATGAAAAAAGATGTAGCTGAGTTTGTGTATGCGTGCCTAGTTTGTCAGAAGGCTAAGATAGAGCATCAAAGGCCTTCAGGTAAGTTGCAACCTTTGAGTATCCTAGAGTGGAAATGGGATAGCTTCTCCATGGATTTTGTGTTTGGACTCCCTAGGACTCCAGCTGGTTTTGAGGCGATTTGGGTTGTTGTGGATAGACTGACTAAGTCTGCCCATTTCATTCGGATGAATATGGAGTATCCATTGGAGAAGTTAGCTAAGCTGTACATCAAGGAGATAGTTAGGCTTCATAGTGTACCCTCTAGCATAGTTTCAGATAGAGACCCGAGGTTTACCTCTAGGTTTTGGAATAGTTTGCAAGAGGCTTTAGGGACAAAGCTTAGGCTTAGTTCAGCTTACCACCCACAGACTGATGGGCAGTCTGAGCGGACCATCCAGTCCTTAGAGGACTTGTTGAGGGCTTGTGTGTTAGAACAGTCGGGAAGTTGGGATAAGTTTTTGCCCCAGATAGAGTTCACCTACAATAACAGCTTCCATTCCAGCATTGGGATGGCACCTTATGAAGCTTTGTATGGGAGGAGATGTAGGACACCCTTGTGTTGGAGTGAACTTAGTGATAGTGTGGTGCTAGGGCTAGAGATAGTCCAGGAAACAACGGAAAAGATTAGATTGGTTCAGGAAAAGATGAGAGTTGCACAAAGTAGGCAGAAGAGCTACCATGATAAAAGGAGGAAGGCGCTCGAATTCCAGGAAGGCGATCATGTATTCTTGAGAGTTATCCCGACGACTGGGGTTGGTAGAGTGATGAAGGCGAGGAAACTTACTCCGAGGTTC
Source organism: Echinosophora koreensis (assembly GCA_035048595.1). NCBI lineage: Eukaryota > Viridiplantae > Streptophyta > Magnoliopsida > Fabales > Fabaceae > Echinosophora > Echinosophora koreensis. The sequence continues at coordinate 718,629 of JAPCYP010000047.1, read as the reverse complement.
ATTGGTCCTTACCAAATCATTAAAAGAGTCGGCGAAGTCGCCTATCAAATAGCCTTGCCCCCGTTCTTGTCAAATCTCCACAATGTTTTTCATGTGTCTCAACTCAGGAAGTACATACATGACCCTAGTTGTCGCAACCGAAAAAATCGCGACGAGGACAACCCTAAAAAGATTAAGAAAAAGTAGAGTCGCCACCAATTTTATTTATTTAGGATAAAAAATTGGAAAAACCCTAAAAAACGGTCTTTGGAACCAAAAATGAGTTCGGAAGTCGGTTACGAGTAGGGAAGGTGTTAAGCACCCTACATCGCTCATTCTAAGAATGATACCTTAAATAAGTTGCGCAAAGTTAAATTATTTATTTTTACCCCAAAAATATTTACAAGGAAGAAATTATTTATTGATGTATTTTATTTAATATTTTATGTTTCTTCAATTCTTTTTTTTTTAAAAAATAAATATATATTATTGGTAAATCTTAAATAAGATTGAACATGGCACATAAGTCCATAGGGCAACCTCGAAGCTAAAAATTGAACATGACACTTGTCATAGAGCAACCCATAAACATTAAATAATTATTAATTAATTATCTAAATTAGCAAATTAAAAAGAACGCAAAAATAAAGGAAAAATTAATTTCGGTTTGACGGGATGATTGACCACGCTCCTACGTATTCCCTACTGCAATGGGAAACTCAAAACCTCGTAGTTCTTGTAGAAAATAATTATTTGTTGGTTGTTTTTATTTTTTATGAAAGGGTTTTTTTTTTTTTTATTTAAGAAGGTTTTTTTTTATACATTTCATTTTTTCGAAAAAAAAAGGAACCCCTAAACGAGATAGAACATGACAGATACGTCCACAGAGCTACCTCGTACTTAAGGAATTGAGTGTGAAACATTTCACAAAGCAATCCCAACATAAAAAATTTCAAATATTGCTTTTACAATTCTATTTTGTTTATTTCAACATGAGAAGATCAAATCCAGTTTCATACACTTATTGTTAGCCCAATTCCTTTTTTTTTTTTTTAAAACAAACATATTAAAACCACTTAGTTTGGGCTCAAGTCCAAACAATTAATCCAAATAATTATTCAGAAATAAAAAAAAACCAAAATAACATAATAACAAACACAGAGAGCCCTTTTCTTCTTCTACCTGCGTTCGTGAAAACAGGAAAGGAATAGTGGCACGGTGGCCTGGCTCGGGACGGCGACGGCTTGCGGTGGCGTCTCGCGGTCGCGACGCGGTGTTCCGGTTCAGAACGGCGGCGCGGCTCGCACGCGGTGGGGTTGGAGGTCCTGGCCGGATCTGGGCGGAGAAGGCAGGCTCGGGCCGAACTCGTGGTGGTCCGTTCGTGACGCGATCTGGAAGGAGACGGCGACTCGCGGCTGTTCTGGTTCGGTATGGAGGGTGCTGTGGAGTCGCGGTCTAGGCCGGATCTGGGCGGAGCTCGCGACTGAGCGAGGGCCGTGTGGTGGTCACGGTTTGGGATGGCGGTGCGCGGGGTGGTACTGTTCCGAACAAGACAGAACCGTGTGAGGGAGGTCTGGTGGTGGTTCTACTCTCTGTATCACTCTATATTCAATATTCAAAATACTTGCAAAGACATTTTCTCAGTTTCTTTTTTTTTGCTGCTCTCCTTGTTGTTTTTTTTTTGTTATTCTCTAATTCATTCCTTTTATAATGCTAATTCACTATGATCTGATCCTAAAAATATGCCAAATCTTATCTGCAAAAATTAAGGATCAAGGGATTTCTATCTCTAAATCAAAATGTTGGAGGGAAAACAAACATGGCTGCTAGGGTTTGAGTATTAGGTTTAACTGGTTTGGCCCAATAACAAAAATAAACCCAAAAAATAAAATCTTTTTTATTTATTTTTTTATTTTATTTTTTATTTTCTCTGCATTTTTATTTTTTGAAATTTCTAATGAAAACTAAAAGACCCGGTCAAAATAGGGTGTTCACACTAGTCACATGATAGTTCCCGATACAATACAGTTAAAAGAGAACTTGACATTTGAGGTGTTACCCCTTCGAGTCGAGGATAGGAGGGTGAAGCAGCAAAGAGGCAAGGAGATTCCCTTGGTTAAAGTAGTTTGGAGCGGGGCAACTGAGGAAAACGCTACCTGGGAGCTCGAGAGTCAGATGATGGAGACGTATCCTCATCTTTTCGTTTGAGGTACGTAGAAATTTCGAGGACGAAATTTTTATAAGGGGGTGGAATTGTAACACCCCGTTTTTCGTAAAATGTTTTTATAAAGCTAGTTTTAATTTAAAAGTTGTGGTTAAGGGCTAAGTGAGATTTTAGCTTAAAAGTCCCTTTCTGGTGCATGAGCACGGCCGTGCTCATTAGCCAGCATGCCCGTGCTTAAAGTTAGAAACGTGTTTCTGATTTTAAGTTGAGCACGACCGTGCTCAACAGTGAGCACGCCCATGCTCAAGGTGCTGACCGCGTCTCGCTGACGCTAAGTGGAGCATGACCGTACTCAATGATGAGCACGACCGTGCTCATGTGCAGCCTTTATATTTTAAGCGCAGAACCGAGGATTGTACTTTTCAACCCTACTTTTGGTGGCTGCTGACCTATTTCGGCCGTCACTGCTACGTTCCCAAAATCCATCATATTCAGAGCAATTCTTGAGTATTGGATTCCAGTAGGGAGCTTGTGTTCATCTGTGCTTGATATATAGGTAAAGTTCTTTCCTTTTTGTGTTTTCCTTCCATTACCTGATTGGAAATTAAATCTGGTTATGTTTTGGTTAACCAAGGTGTGGAATCGGACTGTGCCGCTCATAGGGACGTGACCAATTTGACCGTTAGAGCAACCTTCAATCCAGGTATGGGGAGAAGTGGGATTGTATTCATAAGGCAGTGGGTAGTGTAAGGTAACGGGGTCCCCATGACCCCGGTGTCATTGTATGTTGTATGATTACATGTTAAACACTGTTTCTATCAATAACATGCTATATTTGGCTAATTGTGTTGTTGTATGTATGTTATGCACATGATGGTTGCCTATAAATATGATGCTATGTATTTATTGACTTAATGATGTTGGATGGTTGATTGTTGTTGTTGTTGCTGCTATGATGAGCATAATGTTGATAACACTGTTTAACTGAATATTTAGGTTTAATAAACGTGTTAAGTTGAGGGGTTTAATCCCTAAATAATTTGGCTAGATTTCGGTTACTGTTCCTGCCCAGAACAGCACTGTCGCGCGATGAGCACGACCGTGCTGAACAGGGAGCACGACCGTGCTCCCATTTGAATTCTGGAAAATGGCCGTGCAGGTCAAACAGCACGACCGTGCTGCTGAGCACGACCGTGCTGAGTGTGAAGCACGACCATGCTTCACTTAAAAGGGCAGCACGCCCTCACGTGTCCAAGCACGACCGTGCTAGGGTTTATGCACGACCGTGCTGACCCCTCCTGGACAGTATTACAATTAAAGGACTTAGGGGTTTTAAACCCCATTCCCCTATGATAATAAGTTGAGATAACTAATCAAAGAGAAAGACTAGATAACCTGGTTATTAATTATATAAGATAATTAATATAACAAGATGTTAAGTCGGTATCTCTTGGGTTACCGAACGTTGATAAGTTGAAGTCTTGGGTGCTTATTGACCCAAGTACGTTGAGTTGAACCTTGGTGCTTATTGGGCAAGGGAGCCTTGACCCCACGGTTTGGTCTAAGGTTACATTGAATGTTGATGTTGCAGTCTTGGGAGCTTCATGGCTCAAGTAAGGAGGTGGTTGAGATTGTTTATTGTTGTGCCATTTGCATAGAGCATTGGAGTTGTTGATGGGGGAGGTTCGACAAAGGGGAGATCGCCCGAGAGTACGGTGATCTGGCCATCCACGGTAGGTCACCTAAGGTTTGGTGACCGAGGCCCCCCGTGATGAGGCATCCACGGTTTGATGTGTTGGCTATCCATGGGGTTCACCCAAGGTTTGATGAGCTGCCGGTGTTGGTGCTTTTATGGCCAATACGGATATGTAACTCCAAAGTCGTTCATCCTGAGTTAGTTTGGATCCACATGCATAGTTGGAGTAGCGGAGTAGTTGATGCATTGCATAACATAGCATACTTGGTTGATATAGTACTGTTGATGTTGATGTATGCCTATGTGTATGTTTACCTTGCTTACTATTCCCATGCTGTATATTGAATACATGAATCTTACTCCCTGTTATTGTTTGTGTTTGGCCTGATCGGCATTTGCAGAGGATGACGAGCAGCCCGGAGAGGAGTGACTCTGAGGAGCCGCCACTCATTGTAGGGTTGTTTTAAGTTTAGATAGTTTGTTTCCAGTTGCATTCCGTGGATTTATTTCCGGAACGGTTAAACCAGCTCTGAATTGTGATATCGGGGTTGGGTTGTTTATTTGGTTATATTTTTATTTGTTTAAACTCATTTTATTTTCCGTGTTGTGAACGAGTTCTTGTGGGACTTTTCTACCCATGGACAACTGTTTTATTTAATTCAGTATAATGCATGTTTTTCTTTTTAATTGTTTTATATTTAAACGCCTTATAACATGCGGGGTAGAAGGATGTCACATAGAGCAATGATTCATCTATGTTAATCATTGAAAATTTGACAGGTATTGGACATAAGAACCAAATTCTGAATATTGAAAAAACACGGAGACCAAATGTGAAAAAAAATTTAGAGACCAAAATCGTATATGACTAATAATAGAAGGACAAAAAATGCACTTAAGCTTAAAAAAATGTGAAATGCTTGTACAGCACAAGATTGGACATATAAGATAGGCAAAATTGCACTTTTGGTCCCTTAAGTTATTTGTTTTGTTCAAATTGGTCCCTTAAGTTTATTTTGTGACAAATAGGTCCCATAAGTTAGGTTCGGGTTTCAAATTGGTCCCTTAAGTTTTTTTTGTGACAAACTAGACCCTTAAGTTATGTTCGGGTGACAAATTGGTCCTTTAAGATAATAAAAATAATACATTAAAGGTCTAATTTATTGGTCCTTTGACAAATTAAGGGACCAATTTGTCACCCAAACATAACTTAAGGGTCTAGTTTGTCACAAAAAAACTTAAGGGACCAATTTGTCACCCGAACCTAACTTAAGGGTCTAGTTTGTCACAAAAAAAACTTAAGGGACCAATTTGAACAAAATAAATAACTTAAGGGATCAAAAGTGCAATTTTGCCTATAAGATATAAAAGTGAGTGAAAGTGTGCCACGAGAGTCGTGCAACATAAGTCCTTTTATGACATTGTGTTTTTGGTAACAATTTCATGACATTTTCAAGGAACTTCAGCTTTTAATGTGATGAAGTTTTCAATATTTTGTTATTTTTTTTTGTTTAATATTGTTATATATTATATTAAAACTCTATAAAATATTATTTAATTAATATTGATTTAATCACAATTGCACTAATAAATCTTGAATCGGTGCCCTCACCAATTGGTTTTAAATTAAAATCCTAGTCTGGACTAAGTGTGTGTTTGAGAAAGCTGGAAAAAAAGATTAGACTGATAATTGATTATTGTGATAATCAATTATAATCAGAATCTATTTTTTTTTTAGTATATTTGTTAAAAAACGATTTTAAAATAATTCATTATGCTTGGATGATTAAAAATATCACTATTACATAAGTTTGTAGAACAAAATTGGTGCATAGGTGAGACTATAATTAAAAAAAAAAAAAATCTAATAGGCCAATGTTTCAGATGATGGTAAAACAACTTTTTTTAAAACATAAAAACATTTTTAGAAATTCATCAATAGACCCTAACAAACATTATAGAAAAAAAGAAAAACGACAGGCAGTGAAAACGTCGTTCGTTCAACTCCCTGGACTCCATAGCCTGTTGTACCAACTCGTAGAGAGTAGACACCCGTTGCTGCATTAGTACGGCATCTCCGGCAGATAGTGAGTCCACTATAACAGCAAGCAGCGACAACACATCAGCACCTGAAGAAGAATCTCAAAATGGAAAGCAGAAACGTCGTCGTCTGCGACAACGGCACCGGGGTACTTCTCTACTCTTTCCCCTCCCATCTTCCATTTCATTTCATTTATATCAAACCGCATTGCTTGATCTCCCTACCAACCCTCGATCCAATCATATATATATATATATATATTGCAAATGGATCCAATTGATCTTCCAATTCCCAATTTCACTTTACCATAATGTTGAATATATATATATTTTTAAATTTAATTTGATTTATTTAATTTTTCTGAATGCAGTATGTGAAGTGTGGTTTTGCTGGGGAGAATTTCCCTACCTCTGTTTTTCCTTGTGTGGTGGGGCGACCCATGCTTCGCTACGAAGAATCACTCACCGAGCAAGAGCTAAAGGTCTTCCAATCTTTTCACTACGAAATCTTCAATTAACATATTAACTTAAATAACATGTTTGGCAACATGAAAGCAAGGCCAATTTGATCTATTAGATGTGGTTGTTAATATGATTAATCATATATGTTGTTTATAATTCTCTAGTCCTAGTCATAAATTATACAGAAAATTACCATGATCTCCCTTGAGGTTCGACTTAATTGAACCCAGCATCCTTGTTGTTTCAAATTTTACGCTCACTTCGATCTTCGATTCGATTTTAAAAAGGAGGTTAGTGTAATTTCAATATCACCCTTCAGGTAGGTGAGTGTAATAACAACATAAACTTCAATGGAGATCATGTAATTTTTGACACGAGAAGGAATCAGTGTAATTAAATCAAATCTTAGGGAAGGTCAGTTTAATTCTTCTTAAACGGTTTGCACTTTAATTTCCTGCATTTAAAATGTACCTTAGTTCTTAGATGTTTTTATTATTTATTTATTTTTTTGAAATTTCTGTTTCATATAGGATATTGTTGTTGGTGAAGGCTGTGCAGACTTGCGGCATCAGCTTGATATATCTTATCCTGTAAACAATGGAATCGTGCAAAACTGGGATGATATGTGTCATGTGTGGGATCATGCATTTTTTAATGAGTTAAAAGTAACTTTCTGGTGCTTCTCAATGTTCTCTTTCAAATGTGATTGTTTCTGTTGCTGTAGTATTCATAGGTAACTCTGGTCGACATTTTCTTGACAGATTAACCCACCAGACTGTAAGATTCTACTCACAGATCCGCCTCTTAATCCCTCAAAAAATCGTGAAAAAATGGTTTGTGAACCAATTCTTATTTTTATTTATTTTATAAAAAGATTAATTTCTAGTATATTTATTTAATTAAAATATTATTGTTTATACATGTTTTGACCTGGCAGGTTGAGACAATGTTTGAGAAGTACAATTTTGCTGGTGTGTTTATCCAAATCCAAGCTGTTCTAACATTATATGCTCAAGGTGCTTATAGAGATGAGTGAAGGTTGAAGTTTTGTTTTTCTTTATTATCTCATCCTAATTGTAGTTTGCACCCCATAACACCTATTACCCATTTTTGGAAAATACTAGCTCTGATGGTAATATATAATTGTGTATAAGCGATACATATTTTATAATTTGTTATTCTTCTATACACAATATGTGGTGAAATTGCATATCATAATTTGCGAGTTTGTGTATGAAATAGGGCAAACTTGCACTTCCTTCATCTTTATGTGTTTCTTCGTGCCTTCTTTCAACTTGCACTTTAACATTTCTCTACTTGTCCCAGGTTTGCTGACTGGATTAGTTATTGACTCGGGTGATGGTGTCACTCATGTGGTAATTAATTTGCTTCTGCACTATAGTTATTATGCTGAACACTATAATTATTCTAGGTTCTTTCTCTTATTTTTCAATTTAGGTTTTTTTATTTCCTTGTATATTGCCTTTAATAGTCAGTTTTACCATCCACGTCAGTTATAATGTTATATATAATATAGTGTCAAAATCTACTGGCCTGTTCCCTTAATTAACTTGTTATTGTTATGCTGATCTTTCATAACAAATCTTAGATGAGTTGGGGACAGTAGCTAAATCAAAACATTCGGCAATTTCATATATTTTTCTAAATCATAGTGTATCTTTATCTTAAGAAATATTGATAGAGAAAATACTATTTGCTTGGCAATCTCTACTGCATAGTTGGTACTGGATGAGTTGACTGGGTTCAGACCATTAGGTGAACATTATTGACTATACATGCCTGATTTCGGTTCAGTGCATGAACATTGTCGTCAGTTTGTTTAGCATTGTTCATATTGATGGAGTGCTGTTAGGATCCAATTGCAAGGTATGAGACTTGAGTCTATGGGATTCCGGTGTGGGGTTTATAAGGCCTTGGGCTCTCCAACCACAATGGCTAGCTTTTGTGTTGTGGTTCTCCCACGGTTCATATGACATATCTTGCAATAGGATCCTAACATCCCACCACGCAAGCTGGCTGTGCACTAGCCCTTTGATTAGCCCTAGGCAAACACCACACTGCCGATGTCACCACTTGCGCTGCATGTTTGCAGCTGAGAAACATGGTGGAAAGCTAAGTATGGGATTCTGGTGTGGGGTTTATATGGCTCTCCAACCACAACGGTTAGCTTTTGTGATGTGGTTCTCCCACGGTTCCTATCAAGTGCTAATTTATTTGTTATTAATATATAATTTTATATGCTTTACTTATTTGATATCTTTAATTTCAATGGTGGATTTGTAAGCTCATCCTTTAAAAAGTTATTAAAGAGTGTTAAAACTTACGTTTACACCAGTGTTAGTTGATTCAAATCATAAATATATATAAATTGATTAAACCAATGAATTTCTTGACAACCATCTAAATCAAAACTGATTTTTCACCAAAGAATAACTTTTTCTAAACTTTTGATTGAAATTTTACTTCACACATATCATCCTTGTAAAGTTTCTATTAATCAAGACTCTGGTATTCCATTAATATAATATATAATACATTATACTTCTAAATAAAAGAAAATATCAACCATTTGATTGCATGCCTATAGTTGCAAATTTCTAAAATTTGGTGTGCGAGATTAACTTGATATTTTATTTTATCTCTTTTATTTTTTATTTTATTTTATACTTTAGTGGTTGGATTAATCATAGTCACTTTCTATAAGGAGTCATTAAATGGTAGTATATCAAGCATTACACAGTTAGTGTCAGCAGATTTTGATCCTGTATATTCTTTTTATAATAAAAGAAATATTATTAGATGAGAAGAGAAAAGTACAAAAGAAGAGGATATGACATCCTCACCAAAAACAAACAGAAACAACTAAAACCTAAGTGACAAAGCCATGCAACAAAGCATGTCAATCCCTCTGCATGTCTAACAGAAACACCACTAAAAAGCCCAAGGGTGGAACACTAAAGGGATGTTGAAAGAGTAACCCTATACCAAACTAAGTCTAGAGTTGACAAGCAGTCATTGAATATTCTATTTTTCCTTGCAAGTTGCAAACCATATAAACCAAAGAACAACAAAAACAGAGCATTGCCACAGAATTTTTGCTTCTTTATCGGAGCCAAAACTTCTAAATTTAGTAAGGAGAAAATGGTGCAAATCCATAAGGAAGATCCAAGACTCTTCTAAGATCCGAAACAACCTATTTCCAAAGAAAAATTGCTGCCAAGCAATGCAAAAAAAGATGATACCCGGTTTTCAAATCTGAACCACACATGCACATATCTGGATCCAAAGCGGTAAGAGGTGTACTTCTGGAGGACCCTAAACATATATAGGGTTATTGTTGCTACTTAGACTGAGAGATACATTTGCTACTTAAACTTCTAAATTTAGTAAGGAGAAAATGATGCAAATCCGTAAGGAAGATCCAAGACTCTTTTAAGATCCTAAACAACCTATTCCAAAGAAAAATTGTTGCCAATCAATGCAATAAAAGATGATACCCGGTTTTCAAATCTGAACCACACATGCACATAGCTGGATACAAAGCGGTAAGAGGTGCACTTCTGGAGGACCCTAAACATATATAGGGTTATCTTTGCTACTTAGACTGAGATACATTTGTATTAATGTATGGTATTCCATCTTAGGATTCCCCACATTCTAATGGACGTTTGACTAAGGAAGAAAAGGATGAGGGTCATATTCTATATTGGTCCAACAACTGAAACTGAGAAAGGAGCACTTCTTGTTTATGACAACTCGCAAGATGGTTTGGCTTTTATCCTGAAAACGGTTGTATATGTCTGTTTGTACATGAATGTATGCATGTATCATTGTATCATATCCCATTATATCCTTAATGGTTCCCTGCAGTTTGGAAATATCAAAATCTAACTTTGTGTATATCATTAAATTGCTTAACTAAAAGAAAGTTATTACTTTTCCTCTGCTGTTTCTTATTGAGAATGGGGATCCCTCTGTCTAATTTTCTTTTTCTGAGTAATTACGAAGTGTAATTTATGATATACTGATTGATCACCAATCACCATCCTGGCACACAAATAGTGTTGCAACCTTGGTTAAGAAAGCAGAAGGTGGTTAACTAGTTCTGTATGCTGTCACTACTTTGACAGATACTATTTGTAATTATTCATTCCCAAAATGTTAATAATGAAAGTTTTTATCCAGGTTCCAGTTGTTGACGGCTATTCATTCCCACATCTAACGAAACGAATGAATGTAGCTGGCCGACATATAACATCCTATCTTGTTGATTTGCTTTCAAGGAGGGGGTGAGGGTTAATTCCTTTGATTTAAGTTGCAACATCAGTATGATAATTCTAACTGGAGCACAATTTTCTTTCCTTAAGGTATGCACTGAATAGGACTGCTGATTTTGAGACTGTTAGGGAAATCAAAGAGAAGCTATGTTATATAAGGTTGGCAACAAATCTCATGCTACACTTTGATTTCCTGTGATCTGTAATGTTTCTTTTATAACTACATCTATTTCCTTACAGTTATGACTACAAGAGGGAATATCAATTGGGGCTTGAGACCACCATCCTTGTTAATAACTATACTGTAAGTTGATATCCTGATTTTCTTGAAATCTTTATTGGACTATTTCTGTCTAAATGATTATTGATTTAATTGGCAATTCTGGTTGAAATGGCTTGCCCGAACATAGAGGGACAGTAGGCTTAAGTTCTAATCCTTTGATATGTTCCATCATGTGTTTCTTTTCATATGCTTTTCATGCATTTCTTTTCATATGCTTTTCATGCATTTCTGTAACCATATTCATAATTCTTGTGCCTTAATGCGTAGATGTAATTTTTAATATTTACCATCGTCGTCGTCGTCGTCATCTTGCTTAGAGTTAAATACAAAGTTTCATGTATGCATGAGACAGCTGTCATTAATTTAATGTTTATGTTGATATCACTTATTATTATTTACACTCTCTGAACCAGCTTCCTGATGGAAGGGTCATTAAAGTAGGCACTGAAAGGTTCCAGGCTCCCGAGGCTCTTTTCACTCCGGTAGGTACATGGTGCCCGTTTGACATTTTTCCCCTACCCTTAAAGTCGCACATGCATATATATATATATATATATATATATAAGAAACAGCATGTCAAATCCTATCAGAGTGATTATGGTTATGGCACAAAAAGATGATTTTTTTAATTTTTTTTGGTTTGAACATAACTTTGTATTTTAATGATGTGGCAGAGCAATTCTTGCTAAAATATTTAGTGTCTAATTTGCTGGCTTATGATTGCCCATTTGCCCGACATTTTCCCCCTTTCTTTCAGGAACTTATAGATGTTGAAGGGGATGGAATGGCTGACATGGTATTTCGCTGCATTCAGGAAATGGATATTGACAACCGGATGATGGTATGATACTCCGTTTTAAATCTAAATTCTTTAATATCTTTTTCTTAAGTAAAATAATGATGTCAGTTATCACTGTTTTAGGCTTGAAAAGATGTCAAAATAGACCATATTTTGAAATTTAATGATGCAAGTGTGAAACGTTAAATTAATATTTAGCTACCAATTCTGAGATGAAACCTATTACAGCCACTAGATGCCCACTTCCTGTTTGATTTCATTTTCCCCTTCTGATTGTTATTGGAAAACAAGTAATCGTTTTCTTGTGTTTTCTTGTTTTCAACTTTCAACCTGCTATCATATTTGTTGTATCCAATGTGTTCTGTCTGTCTTTCTCGTGTTGTGTCTTAAATTAGATTATTTAAAATTAAGACTGCCATATGTTCTGTTATTAAACTTTGAGGGGTTGTCATGTGATTAATATTTAATCACTCCACTTTAAGATTTCCTCATGTTTTTTGGTCAATCCTTGATAACTGACATTGTATTTGCAGTATTTGAAGTCTCAACCAGTTCTTTGGCTCTCATTACTCGACATACTAAGAGGCTATTTGGTTGGAACTTGGAATGAAAATCATTCTTGCTTGGTTACAAAAACTTGAGGTGGAAAATAAAATATAACTCAATTCCACATTGGGCCGTACTTCGGTTGAAAAACTTTTTCACTCTACCCTCAGTTTCCCACCTTTCAACTTTCCACTTTCCACCTTTCAACCCTTAATGGTTCACAACTAAATCACATTGTCATTTGCCATTTGTACAAGATAGGTATCATTATAATATTCCTTTAATTGAAGAAATTACATTTATGGATGAAACTACTGCAGCCTAGACGGTTTTCTTTTTTCTTTAATCTGTATAGATATCCTGCCTCTGCCATTGTATTTTGAATTTGAAAATGTCATGCAATTCATTGCATATTATATCATATTTTTTGTCTTGCAGCTTTACCAACACATTGTTTTAAGTGGAGGGAGCACCATGTATCCTGGATTACCAAGCCGGTAGTTTTTTATTTATCCTTTACGTTGGCTCCAAGTGTCCTTAATCTATTTGTGTCACTGAACTCTGAGTTAATAATTTTTGTTTTTGACATATACTCTGAGTTAATATTATTATTCTTATTATTATTATATGCTCACATAGTCACATAGCATGTATAGTGTAATACAATGTTCTTTTTGTTTTTTTAATATTATTAAAGAAGTTCGTTAAGACAAAGAGTAAGAGAAGATGATAAAAACCAATGTTGGTTGGTCCAAGTGGCAAGAAACTTGGTTCTCCTTAGGCAAGGTCTCGAATTCGAGTCTTGTAAATTGAAAAAAAAGGCACTGGGAGAGCTTTGCCTCCTTAGATGGTCTCAGACCAAAAAAGAGAAGATGATGCAAAGAGTTACGAGGATAAGAGATCCTTTCAGAATTTAGGGCCTGTTTGTTATTGATTAAAAAATAAGTGATTTTCACATTCAATAATTTAGAAATTATTTTTTTAGAGATTTTACAGAAAAGCATAAGCTATTTTGTGTTTGTTTACAATCATAAAAATCATTTTTTTTTAAAGTAGTTAGTTTTAACAATGATTTTTTCCCAAAAGCTAATGAAAGTAGCTTTTCATTTAAACCCTAATTTTTTTTTTCTGCTTTTCAATATTTTTAAAAGCAAAATCAAACACACTAAAAGTTTTTAAAAAATGATTATTTAATTATTATTTTTTTTTAAAAATAAGTAATAACAGACGCACTCTTAAAATAAACAAAATGATTAACAGAGAACAAAAAAAATCAATGAAGCATAGCTTCCCAATCTCTCAACATTTTTGTAAGAGAAACCCCTGTTAAAACTTAAAAGACCTTGGGCTTCACACTCGCACCAAGATGGACCTTGTATTACACAATGCTTCTCACAACTGAGACAGAATAAGGATCTTAGGGAGGAAAATCCGAAAAATCCAGTACCCAATAGCAAAGAACTCAATGGGTGAATGAGTTCTGGTGCAAAATGAGTGTGTGATTGCAGAGAGAAAATTCAGAGCAAGGGGAGAGAAGAGTTTGTTTTCTAAAATGATAGTTGATTTATCTCATTGGACCCCTTGGTCATGATATATGCATGAGCAATTACAATTGGGGAAAAAAACCTCTATCAAATTTCCTTTATCTCTGCCACCTCAGCAGAATATACTAACAAACCTAGAAAGGTAAAATGCTGACTTAACATGCTCCTAGCATGACTGAAAATAATGTTGGAGTCCCACATTGGATAGAGATATAGCATGAAGAGTGCTTATAAGTAAGGGGCAACCCTCACCCTGCAAGCTAGCATTTTGGGTTGAGTCAGGCCAAAAATCTAAGATGGTATCAGAGCCTATCCAAGATCCGTTGGGCCACCCTCAGATGTCCAGTCCTGCAAACTTCACGCTCCAGATGTCCAGTCCTGGGCGTGGGGGGGGGGGGGTGTTGCTTGTAGGGTGAGGGTTGCCCCTTACTTATAAGCACTCTTCAGGCCATATCTCTATCCAATGTGGGACTCCAACACCCCCCCCCCCCACGCCCAGGACTGGACATCTGGAGCGTGAAGTTTGCAGGACTGGACATCTGAGGGTGGCCCAACGGATCTTGGATAGGCTCTGATACCATCTTAGATTTTTGGCCTGACTCAACCCAAAATGCTAGCTTGCAGGGTGAGGGTTGCCCCTTACTTATAAGCACTCTTCAGGCCATATTATGTCCAGTCCTGCAAACTTCACTCTCGAAATGTCCAGTCCTGGGTGTGAGGGGTTGTGTTTGAGTCCCACATTGGATAGTGATATGGCCTGAAGAGTGCTTATAAGTAAGGGGCAACCCTCACCCTACAAGTTACAAGCTAGCTTTTGGGGTTGAGTTATGCCCAAACCCAAATTCTAAGATGGTATCAGAGCCTATCCTAGATCCGTTGGGCCACCCGCAGATGTCTAGTCCTGCAAACTTCACGCTCCAAATGTCCAATCCTGGGCGTGAGGGGGTGTGTTTGAGTCCTACATTGGATAGTGATATGGCCTGAAGAGTGCTTATAAGTAAGGGGCAACCCTCATCCTACAAGCTAGCTTTTGGGGTTGAGTTAGGCCTAAACCCAAATTCTAATACTAACAAATAGACCAAAAACATAGAGTAAACAGAGACTTAAATTGCTGCAGCATAATGCTGTAACAATACCCTGCCCTTCAAGCACATCCTTGTCCTCAAGGATGAGTAGAAGGACTTTACTTGAGTAGGGCATAGTAAACACCCAAGTACCATGCTTAGGAGGTGAATCCCTCCATTTGATCAGAACTTCAGTAGCATCAACATGTCCCCTCTCGATCATTTTCCTATACAGAATAAGCTCATGTTTACCACGTTTGAAAATTGGTAGAGATCTATTACTTTAGAAGAATTGAGCTAGAGATGAAAATAAGCCTCCCAATGTAATCACTGACATGCCACTTAAATGTGGTGCATCCATCTCCAAGGTTGTAGCAACATTGATTGTCGTGGTAGCATATTCTAACAAGATAGAGAAGCACTGCTTTGACATATTTGCTGTTGTGAGCTCTTGTACAGCCTTATCACATGTCCAAGATGACACATAGTGCAGAAAATTCCATTTTTCTTGTTCAAATTTCATCTGTTCCATCCAACTTGTAAGGTCTTGTGCTAATTCATATAACGGTTGGTAAATTGTAGTATCTGAAAAGCATAGTTGCTGGAACTCCATTTGGGATTTATCCAAGATATCCATTTCAATATTCGCATTGCCAGTAACAGAGCTTACTGTATGGACCAGCACCAATTGTGCATCATCTGTCATAGAACAGGCAGTGTAATAAGGGCTCCCTTTCACTAAATGTCTTTTTTTTTTGATAAGCCAATTGGTATTATATGGAGCACTAGGGGTGCTCTGAACCCTTTACATAGTATAAGTATCTATTTACAAGTCAAAAAGGCCCCCCCCACAATCATGACAGTCTGCATCCATAGATTAGCCAAACCGAATCCTAGAAATTTAGTTTTTAGAGGATATGATTAAGGAACCATAGCCAAATAGAAAAACTAAACCTGCCCAAGAGTGGTTAAGAACTACCCTAAAGATTTGATACAGCAGATCGGATTAATGCACCAGTCAGTGAATGAAAAACTGCCCCTCTTTGTGGAAGCTTTAAACCAGCTCCACACCCTTACTTTTATGAGATCTGTCACCTTTTCCACATTCAAAGAAGATTGTTTGAAGATGATTTCGTTACGGTGTAACCAAAGCGACCAAATTGTAGCAAACCAAAACATTCTCCACACTTTTGTGTTACCCCTTGCATAGAGCAGTCCACTGTGCTGTAAAAGCAATTTCTGTAAATCCCCTGTCAATACCGTGTCAATGCCCAGCCAATTATAAATAGTCATCCAAACCAAATAAGAGAATTTGCAGTGCAAAAAAAGGTGTGAGCTTGTTTCTGTTTCTGCTCTACAGAAACTACATAATGAAGAGCTACTTCCAAATGAAACACCTCTTTTGAGTAGGTTTTCCCCTGTAGGTATTCTATCTTGGATAGATCTCCAACAAAACGCACCAACTTTTAAAGGAACTCCCTTTTCCCAAAGGAACCTAAATAACGCAGTTTCATTTCCTCCCTCCACTTCTGTTATATATTTATATGCTGATTTTACTGCATATGCCTCATTTGAATATCCCAACCAGCACCAACTATCCTCCACATTTACTCTTAATGCTGTTGTATTTAGAATAAGCATCATTTCGCCCAACATTTCTTCCTCCCAGACAAATAACCTTCTCCTCCAAAGTAAATTCCAGCACCACACTCCATTCCTCCAGTTGCCCATTTGGTCTACCATAGCTTCCTTCATCAATGAAATGTTGTATAACCTTTGGAAAGTAATAGACAAGGCATCTATTCCTACCCATTTTTCATTCCAAAAGGAAATACTGCTCCCACATCCTACTACCCTAGAAATCCCATTAGATAGCCACCCCTCTTTTTGTGTGTCACCTCCCTCTAATTTACCCAGGTCACTCCACCATGAAGAAGCCTCTCCTCCCTCAATTGTTTTTTCACACCACTGGCTCCTCCAAGAAGAAGGAACCCCATACCTCACCCTAAGGATGTTTGACCAGACCGACTCTTTCTCTGTGAAGTACCTCCATCTCCACTTCCCTAATAGTGAAAGGTTGAAAGATTTGATGTCCCTAATTCCTAGCCCCCCATCTTCTCTAGACCTACATACCACCTCCCATTTTACCCAACATATTTTCCTACACTCTTCACTCCCACCCCACAAGAACCTTCTCTGCAACTGTGTGATTTTGTTCAAAACCTTCTTAGGTGCTTTGTACATTGAGAGATAGTAAACTGGGAGAGCTGAAAGGACAGCATTTAGCAGGATTACCCTACCTCCAAAGGATAAATATTTGTTCCTCCAACCTAAAAGTCTCTTTTGTAATGAGTTAATGAGGGGCACCCATGTTGATAGTCTCCTTTGGTTAGCCCCCACCAAAATCCCTAGGAACTTGATTGGAAGATTACTGGCTTTGCAATTTAGGATGTTTGTTGCCTGTTCAATGATCCCACCAATTGCCATTATACCTATCAAGCCACTCTTGTGGAAGTTGACCCTCAGCCCAGCAACAAGTTCAAAACCTCTCAGGATTCCTTTAACAGCCCGCACATTTGGAATTGTCAAATCTCCTACCAGAATTGTGTCATCTGCATATTGTATATGGGAAACTCCAATCCTATGTTCTCTACCTTCAATGACGAATTCAGATAGGATATTTTTCTCCACCGCGCTTCGGATCAACCCCGCAAGACCTTCTGCAACTATTAGAAACAAAAATGGGGCCATTGGATCTCCCTGACGAATCCCCTTAGACATAGGGAATTCCTTTGTTGGGCTTCCATTCACCAGCACCGAGACTGAAGCCGAATGTAGACACACTGATATCCATGATCTCCACTTGCTTGTGAACCCCATTCTAGATAGCATGTAATCTAGAAATTCCCAACTAACTGAGTCGTACGCTTTCTCGAAGTCCACTTTAAAGAGCATGCAAGGCTTCTTTTTTTTCTTGGCATAGTCTATAAGTTCATTTACAGCCACCACTCCATCTAGGATGTTCCTACCCTTCAAAAACGCAGTCTGATTTGCTGATATAAGTGTGTCCATAACTCTAGATAATCTCCCCGCAAGAAGCTTGGCCACAATCTTATACATGCATCCAACAAGTGAAATTGGCCTGAACTCATTCAACCCAACCGGGTTCTCCTTTTTAGGGATCAATGCTAGGAATGAGGCATTACATCCTCTAGCTAGCCTCTCATTTGAGTGGAAGTCCTCAATCATGTTATATATGTCCTCACCAAGAACATCCCAGAATCTCTTGATGAAGGAGAAGTTGTAACCATCCGGTCCCGGGCACTTGTTCCCATCACAATCCCACACCGCATTCTTAATCTCCAACCTTGTGAACTTCTCTGTTAGCATCCTGCTTTGAGTGGGTGAAATTTTTTTGAAATCAATGCCTTCTAATTTCGGCCGAACAGAGCAATTTTGTTTGAATAGACCTTCAAAATGGTTGGAGATGGCTTCTTTCAACACCATAGGTTCATCAATCCAACTGCCCTGCTGCCAAATCCCATGAATTCCATTGTGTTTTCTTCTTTTGTTCACACATGCATGAAAGAATGCTGAGTTTGAGTCACCTAGTTGTAGCCATCTCAACCTTGACTTCTGAAACATAATGGAATCTCTCATTCTGGATAAGTTCCAGAAATTTTCAAACAAGCTCCTTCTTTCCAACACCTCACCATCGGATAAGAAGCTTGTCTCCCCTTTATCATCTAACAATTTTATTTCCTCCACCACTCCCTTGATTCTGTCCTCAACATTCCCAAAAGTGCCTCTATTCCATTCCTTCAGTGCAAGCTTCAGTTTCTTCAGCTTTTCTTTAAGCACATAAGAGCTCCATCCATTGATGCTTATTTCCTCCCATTTTCCTCTTACCAACAACTCAAAATCCCTATGATCTGCCCAACAATTCAGCACTCTAAATGGCTTTGGCCCCCAATTTTGTACAGTAGATTTGAGAATGATTGGGCAGTGATCGGACACCGACCTAGGCAGCCCCCACTGTGTTAGATCCTGCCACCTATCTAGCCATTCGTCTGACAGTAAAAATCTGTCAATTCTGCTCATTGAGCTTCCATCAACCCTGTGCCATGTATATTTCCTTCCAACTAAAGGTAAATCATTTAAACCCATATCTACTATGAATTCATTAAACTCAAACATTTCTGTAGTAGCAAGTTGGGCAGCACTTCCTCTTCTTTCACGTACACTCCTTACAGCGTTAAAATCCCCTGCTACACACCAAGCTGTCCCCATATTGTTAGCCCTCATTTCACACAATTCCTCCCACAAAGTTCTCTTTCCAGACAATGTACATGGTGAGTAAATGTTGAAAATGTAACAAGAGTTGTTATTATCACCCCAACACCCTTTCACCCCCAGAAAGCCATCACCACAATAGGTTTCTTCCATGACAAACACGTCTGAATTCCACATAGACAACATACCTCCTGAGTTCCCAGAGGAACTCTTGTAGCACCATTTCATATCAGACCCTCCCCACAAAGACTGACACAGAAAATTGTCAATAATCTCCATCTTAGTTTCTTGTATGCACATGAAATCAATTTTCTGCTTGATGATCAAACTTCTGATTTCCTTCCTTTTAACTCTCCCCCCCAATCCTCTTATATTATATGATGCAATCCGCATTAAGTCACGTTGATAACCCCTTCACTGATCTTGTTGCCTAAACCTTCTTTTCGTTTCACCTTGTCTCTGGTTTCCATCTCTACCAATTGCTCAATTATCGCCTCCTCATTGATGTTTACTGTCAGCCCCATTTTTTTATTCAATTGCCATACCTCATTAGCTTCCTTGTAAGCCTCTGCTCTAACCATTGCTCGGTTGGTGATTCGGAGTTGAGTTTCTGAGATTGAGTCACTCATCTGCGTATGCCTCAGTTGGATATGTTCCTGTTGTAGTGGTTTTTTACCATCAGCAATGAGCCTCTTTCTTACTGTTTCCAAGTCAGTATTTGTGTCAAAAACCAAGCTCTTCCCCCCAGCCTCCTTATTTCTAATTTTGTTCCTTCGACAATACACCCTTGATGTTGGCATAGCTTCTTGCTTCTCCAAAAGACAATTCAAAGTTCCCACCTCAGACCCTTTCTCCTCCACCAAGAGGCCCACTTTGACTCCTTCGATAGCCTCCCCCTCATTTCCATTTGATAGAGTTATATCTTCTATGCCCATATCCACTATTCTAGCCACAGGCCCACTGTTGTCTTCATTCTTCTCTGTTACTGTAACAGTCCCCTTCAAGCTTTCTCCCCTACCATTTTTAACTAGACCAGTTTTAAGTTTTGGCCAATCACAGCCCACTTTATGCTTCTGTTGCAACACGGGTCTGCTACCACAATGGCCCATTTCCTCTAGCTCTTGTGTTGGGCTTTCTGTTATACCACCAACTCTTTGGCCCAACGAGTTTGAGTTGCAGAAGTCGTCTCCTCTGTTTGCAACCGTACGTGCATTGGGAGGAGTTTTTACAGGTTGGATGTACTCCTCAGCCCCCCTACACTCTACTCCTTTCACCCTTTTACCCCTACTTGTTTCCTCGAAACATGCATTTCTGCCAAAGGCAGGATTTGAAAATTCTGACAGCAAACGTTGAACGTCTTCTTCTCCTACACCCGCGTTCAGGTCCGATTCCGGCACGGCCAAGATGCTGCTTGCCATGGAGTCGTCTTCATCGGAAGAGTACCCTTCTGAGTTTTGATACATCCAATCCGTCATAAACCTTGTGGTATTATCACTGAAACTCTCCTCCCTTAGTCGCAGCGAGAATAGGACTTCGTTTATCTTCACCTCGACTGTTTTGTCAATTGGATCGGGGCACGTAGTGGAAATCAGCATCCTCCCATAGTCAAGCCTAACCATCTCCCTCGTAGAGTCATCTATCGTGATGAATCTTCCCACCCGAGTCCCCATCTGTTTGAAGAAATCCTCCTTCCAACTATGAGCAGGCACACCCGTGATTTTCACCCACACGGCTCTCTCCCTAACAACGAAATTTGCATCCCAAGGATCATGGTATGGATCATGGTATTGAAGTAAATGCCTTGGCTCAGCCAATATGTCTTCAAATCCTGTGTTAAAAACATCTATAGCAGTTGATACTTTGAGAATTTCAGCTTTCCTCAAAACAAACCTTTTTCCTTCCACAAGAAATTCCATTGGCAGCTTTGAAAAATCCCATAAGCTTGGACATAGTGTGGCTAACCATTGTGCTCCTAAAACCAAATCATAAGATTCCAAAGGTAACACCATCACATCAGAAATAAATTTGGTTTGTCGCAAGTGCCAAGTAAAGGCCCTAAAGATATATGGTGCCTGCAACTTTGTACCCCCTCCTTTTGTCATTGTCATTGGTGTTATAGGCTGCAATTTACACTCCAATTTCTTGACCAAGTCCAAATCTAAAAAATTATGAGTGCTACCACAAACAATCAATATTTGCAACATGTTATTGTTATGCAAGCCATTGACCTGCGTTGTTTGATAATTGGACACCCCTATTAAAGCATTCAAGGATAATTGTGGACTTCCAAATTGAGTGCAACCCACATTTACCAATTCCTTCCCATCTACTGCTTCTACTTCCTCATATACTTGTTCTTCTTCCTCCCCTTCCATCACCAAGAGTTTAAACCTCTTATGTTTCAATTGATGCCCAGGAGTAAAAAGTTCATCACAGAACATACATAACCCATTTTCTCTCCTTTCTTCCATCTCAGATGCAGTATACGTTCTAGGAGTTTTACCAAATTCAGGTTTAGGTGCCTGGTCCTGAGAGTTTGAGCTACTACCATAAGTGGGATTGTTGGACCCTGTCACAGGTTTGACATTTGAAATATACTGATGAGGACTGAACTTAGTTGCACTTACAACAGGATTTGATGCGTCATGTAATTTAGCTAAATTAGCAACATGAGTTACGGAAGTGGGGTCAGACATTTTAACATGCATTTGAGTGGTATGCTCCAATCCAGTTAAGAAAATGTCCAGAGTGCTCCGGGGATAGTGTTACCTGGGTTGAGACTAATTCAGATACATCTACATAGTCCTGAACGTTTCCCAATTGTTTTACTTGAATCAAAGATGGAAGTGGGTCTTCATAACTCTCACCAAATCGCAGTCTTACATCAGCGATATATTGTGCCTAGTTGGTGTAGGTATTAAACTTGGACCTCATATAGTTAAGGTGCCATTGCAAAGCACTACCATCAAGATGAATCGAAGCCAAACGTACCTTGTATTCTGGTGGGGTGTTGTCCTGGGAGAAGAATTGGTTACATTTGTACAGCCATTCCTTCAACCTTCTACTGGTTTTGGGTCAAATTGTAGTTTCTCGGTGCACTTCCAGTAATTCCCAGGTTTTTATCTCGAACTTCGGGTTGTGGGTTTCCCAAATTGCTACCGATTGATCCTTGTAGATGACGTTGGTTCGATGGGTTACGGACTATGGCTCTGAGCTCAGATAAACATGTAGTTACCTGATCAAATTTAGCTTGCATTTCTGCATTTGCCTCAGTGACCTTCTTTGTCAACAAGCGCTCCATTTCTAGAATACTCATTTGATTATGCATAGCATCCGCCATGGGTAAGCACCAGGTTGATGCTTTGATACCAATTGAGACAGAATTTGGATCTTAGGGAGGAAAAATCCAAAAAATCCAGTACCCAATAGCAGAGAACTCAATGGGTGAATGAGTTCTGGTGCAAAATGAGTGTGTGATTGCAGAGAGAAAATTCAGAGCAAAGGGAGAGAAGAGTTTGTTTTCTAAAATGATAGTTGATTTATCTCATTGGACCCCTTGGTCATGATATATGCATGAGCAATTACAATTGGGAAAAAAACCTCTTAACAAATTTCCTTTATCTCTGCCACCTCAGCAGAATATACTAACAAACCTAGAAAGGTAAAATGCTGACTTAACATGCTCCTAGCATGACTGAAAATAAACTAACAAATAGACCAAAAACATAGAGTAAACAGAGACTTAAAATGCTGCAGCATAATGCTGTAACAACAACCCTTCAGTTTCCTTTTGTGCTGGATCCATGGCACTGATCTTTTAATTGTATATAATGACTGTTAATACTCTGTATGTATGGCTACGTATTTGTGATTGTTTGTTGTCCATTGTTTGTAGTACCTCGTAGTACAATTTTCTTTGGCTGAAAGTACCTTCTAGAACTCTAAATTATATATTGGTTATTTCAAAACTAATGGCTGGGGATTCCTTTTCATTGTAATTAAGCTGATAAACTTTTCTGTGCAGTTGTAAGTTGGACATATTGCAAGCTAGGTTACTAAAGTATATGTCACTTTAAAGATGCCTTGGTCTTGTTGTTATGCATTTTATTAAAAGATTGTTTTGAATATCAAATTTAAGATTTAAATAAATTATTTTGGATGTCCTTTTTTTTTGGGGGGGGGATTTTTTATATATATTTTTTTAATCTTTTGGGCTTTCTTTCTAATTCTCTTAAAACAGTTTAGTTTGGTTTTCATAGTATGTTTTCAAATTAAAGTTGATAAATATGCGGTCTTCCCTTGTCCTTCCTTTTCAGATTGGAAAAAGAAATACTTGATCGTTATCTTGATGTTGTTCTGAAGGGCAACAAAGATGGATTGAAGGTAAGCTTAGGTTTTCTTCTTTTCTTGGGCTTCTCCATCTATATCCTATGTGAATTATTGAAGACACATTTTTTCTGTAATTTAGCATTGATTGAAATTTTTATTTTTGATAGAGCCCAATGGCATTGTGGGATAGGGCTTGGTTGTTGTTGTTGTTAACTTAGCCATAACCAACTAGTTTTATCCTGTACTTACTCTTTAATACCTAATATAGCTGCTTATAGCAACAAGTTAGGGTATAGAGTAGCTCGGGAGAATTATGTTCTTGGTTGTTTTAAATCTGTAGATATTGCCCTGAAAGAAGTGAAAAAATCGGTGCTCTTGAATTAATCTAGCCTTTTGGCCCTAATAATTATGTACCATGCCTTACATTGCCCTATCTTTTTACCTTGATCTTCAATGTAATTACTCAGCATATTCAAGAGTCAGTGCCACGATGCATGTGTTCTGCAGATGATATAGTCCTAATGGGACAGTCAAGAGAGGAAATATGAGAAGTTAGATATGTAGAGACAAGCTTTGAAAGCACATGGCTTTCGATTAAGTATAAGTAAGACATAATCTATGAATTATAAGTTTAGCAGAAGACACACCATACCTCAAGTTATATGGCTTAAATATCTTGGGTCTATTATACAAAATGTTGGGAAATAGAGGGAGATGTAAACCATAGGATTCAAGTAAGGCTGATGAAATGAAGGAGTAGTTCGAGTGTTATCAGTGATAAAGAAGTACCGCTCAAGTCTAAGGGATAACTTTACTGCACAACTATAAGACCTACGATGTTGTATAGGACTAAATGTTTTGGGAAATAAAAAGCCGACAAGAGAATAAACTCACTGTAGCATAGACAGTGTTATTAATGGCGACCAACAAAAAATTCACCATATATATGGCAGACGGCATCGTATAGAATAAAAATATGTCAAGAACCAAAAAAAAGTGCAAAAATAAATAAATAAACCAAAAAAGCTACCAACATATGTCAACGATAAACTAAATTGATAAAAAATACTTGGTCTTGTAATTACATATCATAAACTCCTAACAAGCCTCATGACTATCAAGTTTATAACTTCAAATAACAACAAAATACAAAATGATAAAAAAAAAAAATACAAACACAAAATAAATGTCTAATCCTCTTCCTAAAAAATAAAATAAAATAACAGCATTTAAAAACAGAATAAAAAAAAAAAAAGAAGCAAAAGAAGAGAAAAAGCAGAATTTGTTTTTTTTTTAAAAAAAGAATAAAAAAGAATAACAGCATTTAAAACAGAGTTAAAAAAATAGCAATTAAAATAGGAGAAGCAAAGGGAAAAAAAAGAATTAAAAAATAACAGAATTAAAAAAAATGAAATGAAGGACAAAAAGATAACAGCATAAAAAAGAAAAAAGTAGAACAGAGAAAGGAGACGAAATTTTTCTTTTTTTCTTTAAAACTGAATTGAAAAAAAAAAATTATAGCAGACAAAAAGTAAAAAACATAAAAGAGATGGGTTCAACAGTGGAGGTAGTCGGAGGATAGTAGTCACCGGAGGATAGTAGTTGCCGGAGGATAGGTGTTGAAGGAGCAGCTGCATGATTTGTTTGGATTGAAGAAACGGAAACGAGAAAGAAAGAAAGCTATTGAGTTTTAGGGTTTTCACCCTTTTCAGCCTAGTTTTCGGGTTGGTCGCATGACCCATCCCCGTTTCTTCTTTCTTGTTGTTTTTCCGCCATGGATGTCATAAGTATGGCGGCCGTCATGGCCCGCCTCACGAAACCCGCAATGCCACCGCCATACAACAGCGGCCTGCCATTTTTCCGGCATCACCATCCTCCATGGCCGCTATTTGAGAACACTGAGTAGAGATGAGAATGTTGCGTTAGATGAGTGTACATACTAGACAAGATAAGATTAGAAATGAATGCATTATAGAGAGGGTTGAGGTAGCACCTATTGTAGAAAAGATGGTATTACTTAGGTGGTTCAGACATGTATGTAGAAGACCTGTAGAAGCTACATCAAGAAGAGTAGATCAGATGGAGGGTAGCACATCGCTAAGGCAGGAGACTAAGAAAAACTATAAATGAAAACATTAAGAAGGATTTAGATGTAAATAGTTTGTTTATAGACGATTTATGGTGGAACACTATGACGTTTCTTAGACTATTTTGGCCATATTTCTAGTTGATGTGGGACCTCAACACACCCCCTCATGCCCAAGACTCGACATCTAGAGTGTGGACAATTGTGGTGGAATAACTTGCCCAATAACAAATCTAGGATAAACTCTGATACCATTATAGAATACTTTGGTCATATCTATAGTCAATGTGGGATCTCAACAGTTTTGATCCATATAGCTGAACCCACTTAATGGGAAAAAACTTGGTTTTTATTGCTATAGTATTGAAAGTTCTGTCTTAACTGGGCTGAATTCCAACATCCTCAATAGGCCATCTTTTCCTTCACTTAGGGCCAGGGGAAGATGCACGTATAATGGGGTGGGGAAAATTGCCCTCATAAGGCAATTTTTTTTAATATGAACATGTTTAATAATTTTTTTTTCGCCCTCACAAAAAAATAGATGTTGTCCCCATAAGATAAATTTCTTTGAATGAATATAAAGAGTTTAATTAGTATTCAATGACAATGTAAAGTTCACTGTTAACCAATCATAAATCATTATATGAGTGACTTTTAAGTAGTTAGAATAAGAGTCAAACATTTTTAATAGTGTGTCAATTTATAATTGGTTGACAATATAAAAAATATTTACATTGTCAATACATACCAATTAAATCCATATAAAAAAGTCATTAGAAATAAAAGAGAGAATAAATTGCTACTTTGTTTAGGGAGGGTTTTCAAATATTTTGAAATCTCAACGTGCAGTACTTTACCACCTTTTACCTATTATTCTTTGGTCCTTTCCCATTATATATCCTTGTGTGGCAAGCTCAAATCCAAGAATTCTTTTTTTGCATTTGATAATAAGAAATTGATTCATTTGACTAAGTTTTATCCATTGAAATTTTCTTCAGTAGAACTTGTGGGGCTTAATAGTCCACTTTAAACCTATATCATATATGTTTGGTTTGGTGACCAATTTTTAAAGTTATTGATCTTTATGAATATTGTTGGTGAAAATTAGAAAACAAATTCTGTAACCAATGGTATATTTAATTTTGAAGTTAGCTTTGATTTTGCCTATAACAATTGCAATAGTTGAAAGATGTTTCTCTGCAATGATTTTTTGAAGAATATTGGAATGCACGATCATATGGGTAATGAATGATTGTTTGGTTGGTTATATATACAGAGAGATATTTTCTTACAGTGTTGAAAATGAAAACACATTCAATTTTTTCAAAATATGAAAATGCTTAAAGGCCAATTAATGTAATTTATAAAAGCTTAGACTTTTTTTCCTCCATGAGGTTATGTCCTTTTTAATAGCTTGTAATATTTTTTTATACAAATATTTATAGACTTATTTTGCCCCCATTAAAGAAAGTTTCTGGATCTGCCACTGCTTATGGCTGCATTATGCCATGTTGATGATAAATTTTGTATATCTGACAATCTGTTATAAAATCCAAGTAGTCCCGATCCTTTCTAGTTGGAAAGACAGATACAATTACAATTGTGACTTAAGCTAACTCACTATTCTCTTAAACTTATTCCCATAATTTCCTATTCTGGTAATGTTCAGAAATTGCGATTAAGAATTGAGGATCCACCACGTAGGAAGCACATGGTGTACCTCGGAGGTGCTGTCCTTGCAGGAATTATGAAGGTTTGAGTTAATTGTTAACTTCTCCCTTGTTCTCTATCTATAGCTTCTGTATCTCTGTAGCTTGTGGTAGGTATTCTCCCAGTTTGAACAACCAGCATCTAAGAAAAGTTTAACAAAACCCAGGATGCACCAGAGTTTTGGATTAACAGGGAAGATTATCTAGAAGAAGGAATTGCTTGCCTAAGCAGGTGTGGCCAGGCATGACTTTTTGAAGTTTGTTACCACACTGAAATATAGATCATTTTGAGAAGCAAAAGCACACCAGAGTCTCTGACGAATATTCAAAACTGCCTCCTATAATAGCTTGCACTAATTGCTGTTGTCTTGTATAGCTGTACCTAAAGCTATTGGAGGTTAGTTGTGGTAGTAAATACATTCATGTTCCTTGGTCGATTAGACAAAAGAATTATTGTATCCTATCAAGAATTATTGTATCCTATCCTCTTCGAAACAAGAATTGTTGTAACTTAGCATAAAAATGGTGAATAAAGAATCCATCATTTGTAAATTTTAAAAACATTCCATGTTCGGTTTTACCACACATGTATCAGCAATGGGGAGTGATTCTTAGGAGGAAGAATTTATCTTCCTCTATAAAGCATCCTAATCAATAATTCTATTCTCTCTCTCTACATTCATGTTCCTTGGTCGATTAGACAAAAGAATTATTGTATCCTATCCTCTTCGAAACAAGAATTGTTGTAACTTAGCATAAAAATGGTGAATAAAGAATACATCATTTGTAAATTTTAAAAACATTCCATGTTCGGTTTTACCACACATGTATCAGCAATGGGGAGTGATTCTTAGGAGGAAGAATTTATCTTCCTCTATAAAGCATCCTAATCAATAATTCTATTCTCTCTCTCTACCACCCCCCACCCCCCCCCCCCCCCCCCCCCCCCCCCCGTTTTTTTTTTTCTTTTTTTTCTTTCCAACTAATAGCTAAGATCTTCAGGAAGGCAAGAAGTTTTCGTCCGGGTAACTTGGTAAATGGATTACATCATCCAAATATTGTTGCTTTATGTATATGTCTTATTTTTTAGGTAACTTTTCTTTAGACCATATAAGCTATCTTAGAATATGAGCCTGAACAAACTTGCATTGTGATTTCTGCACCAATTTCTCGGTCTCTAGTGATAAATGCCCTTAATTCATGTCTGAAAAATAATGTATGCCCATGCATGTCAAACTTCGAGATACCAACAGGATATGATTTTGCTAGTTAAGATATGTATGGATGGCATGGTCAATGTCCCCTGGATTTTTCAGTACCCTGGAAAAGTAAGTGTCAGATAACAAGTTTAGTATTTCCTGTTTTTTGTGGACCATTGATCTAACTATAGTTGACAACGACCTCTGCATTAAGTTTTGTTTTTGGGTTACCACACGTCCACACCTTTGCTAATGAGTAAGATCAATTATGTTATGCCTAACTGAATTACTCATTAGATAATATATAAAACCACGTTAGACTAGGGATGAGAATCTTTACGGTACCTATGAGTATAGTATTTGAGTGATTGATTTGTCAATTCTTTATTATATGTTAATTTTATCATAAATATTTAAAAATAGCCAATAATTAATAAAATATAATATCCAATACCCAATATTTATTAAATGTCGTTAAAGTCTTCAACATCCCTCCAACTTCCGTAGACTTTACTACACATGTTCTCGTTCTTATATCGTTTTATTTCCATATTTTGGACTACGGACAAAAGGCTGGGAAGCCTGATTAGATCAACTAAAACAAGATGGATTTCCTTTAGGGTTAAAAATAATTAAAGACAATTATTGGTTGTATATTTTATTCGCGATACTCCCTCCGGATTATAAGTAAAAATTACATATATATATTAAGGTGATTAATTAATATCATTTAATATTATTAATCTTATTTAAAAAATTAAGTTTGTTACCTAAATTATCCTTCATCGTTCAAAAAAAAAAAGAAGATATTCACCAAAAAAAAATAAAAAATTATCCTTTATCTTATTTATTAAGCTTGTGTTGTTGGGAATAAAATGAGTCATTGGAAAACGAAATTTGTATTAAATGAAAGGTGTTTTAGGAATAACGTCATTAAATTGGATAGAAGTAGTTAAAATTTGTTTATATATAGAACCAAAAAGTTTTGGACTTTTTTTTGTTTATAATAAAGATCGGAGGGAGTATTATCTAATAGATTGTTCTTATAATAATGCCCGTTGGAATACCCTAATAATATATAATGGATTACTAGCTAAAAATGGGAAGCGAGGTATAAGCTCAGAATTTTGTCAAGGAAAGGCGAGTTGACAAGGGATCTGTCTATACCTGTAAGAAAACATACAATGAGTAATTGAGTCAAGCAAGATAAAAAGTGAACACTTTTAATTATTGTAATTTTCACGAATGGTACGAATTAGTTATAAAAATAGCGGTAGTGAAATTTTAGTAATTATCACACCCACAGCTAATTGCACAGTATAATCAAGGAATTGAAATGTAAGATGCCACCTCATTTGTACTAATTTGCTTCACACCGCATTTTGTATCTTATACATGATAATTATTTTTAATTTAGTCCTTATACCTTAACTCCAATAAACAATGTTATAATAACAATACATGACAAGGATCAAATTGAATACATATAAGGACTAAATTATTATTTTTAGATTAAAAATGAGTATTATGTATTGGTACCAAAAACATAAGTTAACCTATTCTAAATAAGCATGCTGCATGCGCTTGGTAAGATAAAATGTGCTGAAATTTCAAATAAATATATTTTTTCTGTATGACGGATTACAACTAAACCACGGTAGTGGAACACAGTGGCAAAAGATGATGAAGTGGGAATGCAACAACTAATTAAGCAAAATATTAGGTTAGCAAATGTGGGGTGCCAACCACACCAAACAAGCCCATTTTTGCCTGCTCTTATGTCCTGATACTTTTGTCTTTTTGGTCTCTTGACTAGTGGCCTACCCTCACCCATATAGAGTAGTCCATTGTCCAAAAAGGGAAAAAAAAAAAATTTAAAAACTTCAATGTGAATGTCCCCTTACTTCCAAAATCCAAAGACTCCACGTTTATAGCTTGCACCGTTGTCTATAAACAACTAACTCTCACCTTCACATTATATTCATTTTCTGCCATCACTATATTTTGAACATTGACTTCATCCTTATCATACATATATATCTAGCAACTTCTCTTAAACAGACTCAAACCCATATCATATTGTGTGAGGGACATCAGGTATGAGAAACACAACCCATGTGTTCTTAGCCTGAAACTTTGAACATTTACTTTCAACTTATCTTGAAAATAGTCTCCATTATTTCTTCTTCTTCTTCTCTCTATCATCATGCTCACATGATTCTCATGCTTTTAAGTTCAGACACAAACTAAGCACCCCTCTAGATTGTTGATTGTTTACATTCCTTAGCATATTTATATTGTTATTTTTTTTATGTAGGCAAATATCAGTGTTAAATGTTAATGTTAATTAGTATTTTATTAGCGGGTGAGGTTTGAATCATCAACCTTCTTGTCACTACATTCCTCAACCTCCATGTGTTCCTAGCCTGAAACTTTGAACATTTACTTTCAACTTATCTTGAAAATAGTCTCCATTATTTCTTCTTCTTCTTCTCTCTATCATCATGCTCACATGATTCTCATGCTTTTAAGTTCAGACACAAACTAAGCACCCCTCTAGATTGTTGATTGTTTACATTCCTTAGCATATTTATATTGTTATTTTTTTTATGTAGGCAAATATCAGTGTTAAATGTTAATGTTAATTAGTATTTTATTAGCGGGTGAGGTTTGAATCATCAACCTTCTTGTCACTACATTCCTCAACCTCCATGTGTTCCTAGCCTGAAACTTTGAACATTTACTTTCAACTTATCTTGAAAATGGTCTCTATTATTTCTTCTTCTCTCTATAATCATGCTCACATGATTCTCATGCTTTTAAGTTCAGAGACAAACTAAGCACCCCTTTAGATTGTTTATATTCTTTAACATATTTATATTGTTGTTTTTTTTTTATACATGCAAATACTAGTGTTAAATGTTAATGTTAATTAGTATTTTGTTAGTGGATAGAGTTTGAACCCTCAGACTCTTTATCACTCCACTCCTTAACTTCCTCACCCCAACTACCAAGCCAACCTTATAACCCCTTGTTTATAATATTGTTTTCTGATACAGGTTAATAAGGAGTTTAAGATGGAACAGTCATATGAAAATGGTTTCCAACTTAGTGTGAAGCTAAGAGAGCCATCTCTAGTTCCTCCTACAGAGGAAACAAAGAAAGGCACATATTTCCTTTCTAACCTTGACCAGAACATTGCAGTGATTGTCAGAACTGTTTACTGCTTCAAAACAAATGAGAAAGGAAATGAGAAGGCAGGAGAAGTGATCAAGAATGCTTTGAAGAAGGTTCTTGTTCATTATTATCCACTTGCTGGGAGGCTGAACATAAGCTCAGAGGGTAAACTCATAGTTGAATGCACTGGGGAGGGTGCCTTGTTTGTGGAGGCTGAAGCAAATTGTTCAATGGAGGAGATTGGTGATATCACAAAGCCAGACCCAGGGACTCTTGGTAAGCTGGTTTATGACATTCCTGGTGCAAAACATATGCTTCAGCTGCCTCCTTTGGTTGCTCAGGTATTTTTTTAATGGCCGTCTTGAAATTATTTAGAGCTTGTTTGGTTGAGATCTCTCAAAACAAAAGTAGGAAAAATCCGTCTCGAGATATTTTTTTTTTTTCAAAAGTTATGTGAGAGAAGCTTTTGACTAATATGATTTTGAAACATAATTTTATGAGAAACACTCATTAGTACAAACGTGGTTTCTACCACCAATGGCATGATTTTATTCCAACAACTAAATCTTGTTATTTTTATTATCTTATTCTATATTAAAATATAGCTAACTGATCCATTCGTACTGATTTTGCACACGTTTGCTTCGTACCATATAGCAATTCTCTAGTGAGAAATCTAAAACAAACATGCATATTCTTAATGTTCTTAACTATGGGTCACATCACATGATGTGATCTTAATATTGTGGTTATGGTTATCGCCACAAGTGAATCACACCGTCATTGTGGCGCCACATTTCCCACCATCAAATCGATCACACACACAACTGCAATTTAACATGATGTTGAATATGAATGCAAACCCTTCGGAGTTTATAAGCAGATTGGCCTAAGTTCACAAATGTAGAGACTAGAGACATGTCATAAAAGACTACACAAATATAATTTATCATTCTCTTAGTAGGAATTCATATATGATAAACATGTAGCTATCATAATAAATATCAGCTTAGAGGGTACACTAATATTTGTCTAATACGACTGTCTGCTAGTGCCACATGTTTATCATTATCATATATGAATGTGTCTGTCAAATATCATAAAGGTTCAGTCAAGTACAAAGGGATACCAGAATTCACTGACTAAAAGGGGTTTGAGTTTGTAAATAGCAATGATACTTCTGCACAGATTTGATGTTCAACATCATATATATATATATATATATACTCATTCATATTTATTTATTATTTTTTTTTCTCTCATTATATGTATTTAATATTTTAAAACAACCTACCCCCCATATAGTATCCACCATAGATATCCCAAAAGTGTTTACAATTATCATTTCTATTCATCAAACTGTATAGAACTTCATTTCTCATGCTAGATGTAGCCTGCTTATGCATTTTGCCAGCACATGTGTTGCCATTTCTGTCAGTTCTCTAAACAAATCATAGTATCTGTCAGGGGAAAACATTAATTTTTTATTTTTTTTTGGTGAAGGGAAAACATGAAATTTTAATAGTTTCTCCCTTTCCCTTATAACTTTAATTAATAAACAATCAATTCTTTCACACCGAAAAGACTGACAATAATTAAAGAGATGGTTCACAGCTATGAAGCACTCTGCTTCATATAATTAAGTAAATATTACTCCCTCCGATCCTTATTATAAGAGGCAAATGACTACTTTTTTTTGGTCCAAAATATAAGAGACATGCATGTATTTTGACAAATATTAAATGCTCATTTCCAATTTTACCCTTATTTATAATAGGGTTTATATTTACGAGACAGTGCAACTTTCAATACAAGTAGGTTTGTTCATTAATTATTGAAGGGTTAAATTTGTAAATTTATAAGAATATTAATTACAAATAGCTTATTTCAATGCATTTCCTTAGTTTGTGTGTTTTAAGGTTTTGCCTCTTATATATAGGACCAGAGGGAGTAGTATCTTATCATATTATTTATATTGACTTATGATAATTTTTAAATTTTAAAACATTATTTCTCTTTTTTAATTTAATATTAATTTGTGCTTTTACGTTAATATTATACTAATATAGTTGTGTTGTATAATTTTTAAAATTTGCCATATTTCGTGTGTTTGATTCCATGTCAGAAACCTTCAAAATTCATTCTGCCTTCTTTCAAACGTGATTTTAGTAAAAATAAGATATTTGGTTACTGTCAAGTAGAATTGTTTTGTCTATGAAGCTACATAAAGTAGCTTTTGTGTTGGGTTTGAAAAATTTATATTAGATTTTATATCAAACTTTCAAAATGAAAATATCCAAACATAAATCACTCCACTCCAAACTCAATTATAACCAAATCAAATTTATTAAATCAATTACATTTAAAATTATTTTTATTAAACGTTTATCCAAACATTCATAATCGTATCCACAGTCTCTAGATTCTCACCTTGCATAAAGATTTCAACACTACATGTTCCAGGTGACCAAGTTTAAATGTGGAGGCTTTGCTCTTGGGCTGTGCATGAATCACTGCATGTTCGATGGCATTGGTGCCATGGAGTTTGTGAACTCTTGGGGCGAAGTAGCAAGGGGCCTTCCACTCACTATCCCTCCCTTTCTTGACAGAAGCATTCTCAAGCCACGAATCCCACCAAAGATTGAGTTTCTGCACCAAGAATTTGCTGACATTGAAGACAAGTCCAACACCAATGGTTTGTATGAAGATGAGATGGTCTACAGGTCCTTCTGTTTTGATCCTGAGAAGCTAAAGCAACTTAAGATGAAAGCTATGGAAGATGGGGTTCTTGAATCTTGCACTACTTTTGAAGTCCTTTCAGCATTTGTTTGGATAGCAAGAACCAAAGCACTAAAAATGTTGCCTGAACAACAAGCAAAGCTCCTTTTTGCTGTTGATGGAAGGGCTAAGTTTGACCCTCCTCTTCCAAAAGGGTATTTTGGGAATGGGATTGTGCTAACAAATTCTGTGTGTCAAGCAGGTGAACTATCAAACAAGCCATTCTCATTTGGTGTGAGGCTCATCCAAGATGCAATCAAGATGGTCACAGATAGTTACATGAGATCAGCTGTTGATTATTTTGAGGTGACAAGAGCTAGGCCATCTCTTGCTTGTACCCTTCTGATCACAACTTGGTCTAGGCTGTCCTTCCACACCACTGATTTTGGATGGGGAGAACCTGTTCTTTCAGGGCCAGTTTCATTGCCTGAGAAGGAAGTGATTTTGTTCCTTTCTCATGGCAAAGAGAGGAGAAACATCAATGTGCTTCTGGGTTTGCCAGCTCCTGTCATGAAGATCTTCCAAGACTTGATGCAGATATAGATATTATATATGATTTGATCTGTTATAGTATATCTTATAGTATATGATGATTAATGATTCTGTGATTTCTTAAAAGAAATTAAGTACTTATTCTGTTTATGAATTTATTGGTGCTAAATGCTAATCAATAACAGTTGAAAGCCTTCCTTATATTTATTGGTGAAGTTAATTTATGTATGAAAAACTTTCTGCAGTTAAAGAAATGACTTTGGTGCTTTCTGGGATGAGACAAGTTTTCCCTAGAATTGAATATTCTTTATGAAATTTGCTAGGTGAGATAATGCGCCACTTAGGTAATCTAAATTTCTCTAATAATTGAAAAACAAAACTATGGAAAACTCAATCCAGCAGATATTTTCTTATATGCAACAGCTACCGATGTTGGAATTTTATATTCCAATAATTAATATGAGCTAATATCATAAAATAATTATATTAACTATTTATCATTAAGATGTTTTATTTCATGTGATCGAAAATAAAATAGCTCATTAGACTCTTAAATAAACTAATGTGGGCTTGAAATGAGTGGATGTCAGTGTTGGCCCATTAGAATATAATGGGTACCCTATTAGATTAACACACTATAAGAAGGTTATATAGTCCCTAATATACCATATCACTGAAAATTCATTCTCTTCTCCCCATCCGAAGAGAGGTTAATGTCCCATCAGGAAACTCGAGATTCAGTTAAAAAACCATAAAGCCGCTTAACTTTGTTCATTGCTCGTTTGTGATCGATTCATATGGTATTCTGCTCAGGTGATTGATAGCGATGAATATTGATTCTACTCGGGAAGAACTCAGATGATTGATAGCGATAGATTTAGGTATTTATCTCATCCTTAGTAATCCAGCATGTCATAGATCCTATGGGTATAAGAACGATTTTGTGATGACCCGAATTTTATAGCCATGACCAGTCGAAAAGGAAAATCTCTCTTTCCCATTCGCAGTCTCACAAGCATACACAAATCCGTTTCATCCAAAGAAAACAATTACATTTATTAATTACAACATAATGAATATAATACATCAGAGTAACTAAAACAACACAAATTAAAAAGTCTTGTTAAAATCTAGATATTCTTAAACTATGGGTATTAACCCAAAAAAAAAAAAAAAAACTTTTCACATGACATCCAAGGCTTCCAGCGACTCCAAAGATTCCTACAACCGAAATATTAAACGTTGGGTGAGTCCACTGACTCAGCGAGGGAGTCCCCCAAACGCATGCAATCATACATAATTGAGTACATCATATCATCTCATAAGCATATCAATTGATTAAACACTTACATAACATACATAGGACCATTTTGTCCTCTTAAGGGTCACTTATGGAATGACTTGCAAACTCATAACTTAACATAATAATTAAGCTCATCTCTAGGGATAAAGCATAATCTGAACATAATATCATAATTCGAACCTTTGGGTTCTCTAAGGACCTCTTGCCCCGATGTAGGTAGGGTACTACAGTACCCGCTCCCATACCCGCGGTTAAAAAAATTACCCGTACCCGCCAGGGTAGCAACTTTAGTACCCTTACATGTACCATCTGGGTACCTAAGTACCCATACTCGTACCTGTTACCCGCACTTTAACGGTTACAAAGCAATAAATAGCAAAAGAAATGTTATAACAATTAAAAATTGATCCAAATGTCTTTTAAATCTACACATAAAACATTACAAATCAAAATATAACTAAATAAAAACATCCAAAAGGAAGTGTAGATGTTGCTAGGTTTAGAAAGTTAACAATCTTTAGATTAATCTTGATTTTAAAATTTGTATTATAGTTAAAATTATACATATATTAGTAATATAAATAAAGAATTATATATATATATATATATATATATATATATATATATATATATATATATATATATATATATTAGGGGTGTTCATGGATTGGATTGGATCAGTTTTGAGTCAAAAAGTCATCCGATCCAATGATGAAAACAACATGCGGTTTGGATTGGATTGGATAATTCGGTTTTTATCATACTTTATTTTTTTTCTTATCTCAAGTGTTCTTTCTACTGATTTAATAGTGGACAAAAGATAATATTCATTTAAGGGAGCTAGTTTAGAGTGCCAACACCTATTTTAACCTCTATCTATACCAGAAGTCTAGAACAGTAGAACAATTATGAAAAACAACAACTAATTGTTCTTATTAAACATTATTTTATTTGATGACGAGTGAGAAAAATTCTTGACCGATTTTGGGAGTTTGAGAAAAATAATTATTGATATTTTTTATCACGTTCTTTTATGTTAAATATTCTTTTATGTTAATTCCTTGTATCTACTCTCACTTATCTTATTTTTTCCTTGAATTAGCTATAAATAAATTGTACCTAATTATTTTTCTAATTTTCTTATTGATCTCCTATTTTTCATGTTTACCCAATCAAGTTATACATGATATACATCATAACTTTTAGCAAAATATAACATAAAGAATTAACATTTATTTTAAATATTCTCATATATGTCATTCTAACAAAAATATTAAAGAGAATGAAAGTGTTAATTCATATATAAAAGTATGAAAAACAATGTTTAAATATGAGTAAATTATAATTTTGAAAATAATAGTATATGTATATAATAGTTCGGTTTGGATTGGATTGGATTGGTTTTCCCTATGGGATCCAAAATCCGATCCAATCCAATTAAAGTTAAGCGGTTTTTTCGGTTTTCGGTTTTTTCGGTTTTCGTTTTGTTCGGTTTTCGATTTTTCGGTTCGCTTTTTGCGGTTTGAATTGGTTTGGATCGGTTGATGAACACCCCTAATATATATATAGTGCGGGGCGGAGTAGGTACCATAATATCCGTACCTGCACCCATACCTATTCAAATTTGTGGGAAGTTACCCGGACCCTTACCCATTGTGCCGGTAATTATACTATCCATCGTGGGTAATTTTTGCGGGTACCCAGTAGGCAGGTACAAATTGCCATCCTTACCCCGATAGTTTTGATTTACCCTGGAAATAACACTCCCTCCGGCCAACATCAACATCTCTCCTCAATGTCCGGGGTATCTAAAAGGGTCCCCTCATCCCCAGCGATGATATTTATATACCGGAGCCTTCCGCTCCCCGGTCGGCCTATCCAATGATTCATGTCATGTCAATCCATTCCACCAAGTACCATATCATCAAATACAAAGAAAATATTCACAATTATTCTAATCTATATCAAAACTTTATCGATACTTTCCAAGATGTACATTATCATAATCCAATATAAAACATGTTCACAATATAGACAAAAATCTATTGTATAAACACCTTTACTAAAATCCAAGCATAGAGGGAATCAATATTAGAAAGGCAACAACACTAAAGCACACATCATAACATAGTCATAAATACACCAATACATGACTAATGATAATTTTTCCAGCAAGCCTAGCTAGTAAACTTCAAATTAAAATTGGGAATACTATACCAAAACAAGACTTACATGTATACTTTCAAATGACACTAGATTCACATAAAAAGAAGGTCTACAACTTTAGACATGAATTTTGAAGTAAAATCTGTTCGAGTACATCCAAGACATACAATACTCTATCTTCAAAATTAAACTGGGACTTCCTCAAATCTCTTTAAATCACGAAATTTTATCATAACATACTTCTACATTTCTATTTTCAAATTCAATAAGTTTCATCTCAATCCGAATTTTATAAACAAAGATTCGATTTTTCGAATGCATGCTGTCAGGGTGCATTGGGACAACCCTAGCATTGTTTTCAAAATTTAACTGAGAACTGCTCAGGTTTCCAAAAATCACAAAACTTATATACTATGTACCTCTAGATGTTAGCTTTCCAATGGGACCAATTGGATCTCAATACGATATCTATAACTCTAGTTATAATTTTTTGATGACATATGTGTTAGGATTTCATACCAAAATCGAGACCCCCTAAGAAAAACACCAAACATCAAGCTCCAAAAATGGAGTTTCCTCACCCATAATTTCTATGGTTCAACCAAACAGATATAATAACTCACCAATAACATATTAATAAAATAATAATCAACTAAAGCCCAAATGATTGTCATGAAAGAGATTTACCAAAACAACTCACAAACATCATAATTTCAACCATCACCAACTCATTTCATATCTATCAAAAGTACCCACAAAAATTTCTCAAATAAATCACAAATCCCTCACCTTTTGGTAGATCCTTAGCTTTGGGCTTCCAAGAAAACAAGATGAAGAAGAAGGAACCAAGAATTCCAAGCATTAGCTCCTCCAATGGCTTCCTCTCTCCAAGCTCTCCTTCCCCTTTCAATCTCTTAGGTTTTTCAGATTTCTCAAAAATGTGAAAGGAAGAGAAGGACTTCTCTTAAATAGAAATGTCGCCAAGGCATTGGACAATAATGCCCCTCACTAAAAGAATATTATGGAAAAAGCCCAAAAGTTAACATTAACTTACTAGATATGCTTTAATTAACTTGCTAAGGGTATGCTAAGTCATGCACTACCTGAATGATGTCTTAATATCCTTATTTAAACCTTTAATTTTGAGATATGAAAATTACCGGGTATTACAAGTTTGTTCTCGATTTATGCTTTTGATTGTTTGGCTTCCACATAAAGAACCTATTGATTAAAGATTAAAGCATGTCTTTAATTTTTTTTCCACCCAATGAGTGCTATTAGATAGGCCTTCAATGTTAAGTCATTAGGATTGATATTTGTTGAATGTAAGATGTAACACCCCGTTTTTCGTAAAATGTTTTTATAAAAGTTAGTTTTATTAATTTTAAATGTTGGTTAGGGCTAAATGGGATTTTAGCTTAAAAGTCTCTTTCTGGCATGTGAGCACGCTCGTACTTAAAGTCAGAAGCGTGTTTCTGATTTTAAGTTGAGCACGACCGTGCTCAATAGTGAGCACGTTGGTGCTCGATGTGCTGACCGCGTCTCGCTGACGCTAAGTTGAGCACGACCATGCTCAACGGTGAGCACGACCCTGCTCAAGCACATGCTATATACGTTTGACACAAACCGAGGGTTGAGCGTGAAACCCTACTTTTTCAGTGACAGCAGTCTCCATTGCGGCTGGGTATACCTCTTCCCCTTTTTCTGACGAATTCATTCAGTTCTTGAGCATCGGAGATCCTTGGGAAGTCCTGTCTCTCTCTGTGTTTAACATATATAGAGGTAAAGGTCTTTCCTTTTGTGTTTCCTTTTTCTCGTTTAGGATCAGAAACTGATTTTGTGTTTATGTTTATTCCAAGGCTTAGAGTTGTGAGCCGTTCGGAGGGAAGGATTCAGTTTGTCGTTTAGCAATTGTTGGAGCTACCTTCAATCCAGGTATGGGGAGAAGTGAGATTGTATTCATTAGGCAGTGGGTAATGTAAGGTAACGGGGTTTCCCATGACCCCGGTGTTGTTGTATGCATGTTTGTTATAATATGGTGTTGAATCTGTGATAATATGTTTCTGGTTGTGTTAGTGTTATGTGCCTATGAACATGATGGTCGCTTATGAATACGATGCTATGTTATTATTGACATAATGATGTTGGATGGTTGATCATTGTTTTAGTTGCTGTTATGATGAGTATAATGTTGATAAAACTGTTTAGTTGAATAATTAGGTTTAATAAATGTGTTAAGTTTAGGAGTTTAATCCCTAAATCAATTGGTTAGAATTCGGTTACTGTTCCTGCCCAGAACAGCACTGTCGCACGATGAGCACGACCGTGCTGAACGGGGAGCACGACCGTGCTCCCATTTGAATTCTGGAAAATGGCCGCGCTGTTCAGCACGGCCGTGCAGGTCAAACAGCACGACCGTGCTGCTGAGCACGACCGTGCTTCACTTAAAAGGGCAGCACGCCCTCACGTGTCCAAGCACGACCGTGCTAGGGTCTAAGCACGACCGTGCTGACCCCTCCTGGATAGTAATACAATTAAAGGACTTAAGGGGTTTTAAACCCCGTTCCCCTATGATGATAAGTTGGGATAACTGATCAAAGAGAAAGATTAGACAACCTGGTTATTAATTATATAAGATAATTAGATAATCAAATGTTAAGTCGGTATCCGCCGCACGATGATAAGTTGAAGTCTTGGGTGTTTATAGACCCAAGCACGTTGAGTTGAACCTTGGTGCTTATTGGCCGAGGGAGCCTTGACCCCATGGTTTGGGTCTGAGGTTACGTTGAACGTTGAGGTTGAAGTCTTGGGAGATTCATGGCCCAAGCAAGGAGGTGGTTGAGATTGTTTGTTGTTGTGCCATTTGCATAGAGCATTGGAGTTGTTGATGGGGGAGGTTCGACAAAGGGGAGATCTCCTGAGAGCACGGTGATCTGGCCATCCACGGTAGGTCACCCAAGGTTTGGTGACCGAGGTCCCCCGTGATGAGGTATCCACAGTTTGATGCGTTGGCTAT
Organism: Echinosophora koreensis; assembly: GCA_035048595.1. Lineage (NCBI taxonomy): Eukaryota > Viridiplantae > Streptophyta > Magnoliopsida > Fabales > Fabaceae > Echinosophora > Echinosophora koreensis. The sequence continues at coordinate 677,206 of JAPCYP010000047.1, read as the reverse complement.
CCATGGGGTTCACCCAAGGTTTGGTGAACTGTAGGTGTTGGTGCTTTTATGGCCAATACGGATATGTAACTCCAAAGTCGTTCATCCTGAGTTAGTTTGGATCCACATGCATAGTTGGAGTAGCGGAGTAGTTGATGCATTGCATAGCATAGCATACTTGGTTGATATAGTACTGTTGGATGTTGTATGTTTACCTTGCGTACTATCGCCACCATTTTGGATCACCTTGGGTTAAAGGCCACTATTTATCATTATAACTTTCAAACAATGAGCTATTGCCTCATCAAAATTTTCAAATAATGAAGTGTGCCCTAACTAAATTATTAACCACTCCACTCTCCCCTTAAGAGCTCCTTTGTCATAGCCTTAGGTTCTAGAATACATCTAAACATTCCTTGGCCCAGAAAAATGGTGGCTCTGCATTGCACCAAACTTGAATGGGGTATATAAAACACCCACCTTTTAACCTAAAATAGCAGGTTTAATAATTTTTGTAAAAATAAACCCTCAAATACTAATATTTATAAGAGTGAAGGCTCATTTTAATCCCTGACAATTTTTGAGGTACCATTTTTCGTCACTGAGGAAAAAAAAAATACCAAATAGTTTCCGGGAATGACAAAAGAGGGACACTTTAGTCCTATTGTTTGTCTCCATCCTGAACACGTCGTTAGAGTATTGTTGTGTATCGTTATGTGTTTAGGTGCCCATGCTAACTGCGTGCAGAATAGACCATGAAAATAATTATGCATTGACCTAATAAAGTCCCTAACTATTTATTTAAGTAACCCAATTTAGTTCTTGACAAATTATATCGTGGGACAAATTAGTCCCTACATGCTACTAGCAACATACGACATGCACTAGATGTATCACACCAGATGCACTAGCACAGGTCACATTGACGTGTTTAATAGACACCTGGGCATACTAACAGTACATATCAGTAATGATATTTTCATAACGAAAACAGATGGAGGGACTAAAATGTCCCTCTTTATCATTCTCAGGGACTATTTGGTATATATATTTTTTCTTGGGGACAAAATGTGATATATCAAAAATTGTCGGTGCCTTTACTTAAAAATTACTCCAAAAGCCCGTTTAGTAAAAATCTGACAATCCATGTCGTTTATTTGCACCCATAGCCCATGCAGAACCAAACCCCCAACCCACTTGCTGATCTGCATCCACAGAACCAATCTGGGTCACGACGACAGTGGCAGTGGAGTGTCAAGCGCATAGAAGCGGGATTGATCTATGTTGAAACTTGCATCCATGTGGATGTGGAGAAGAAGCGCATTTGGGTTTTAAAACACTACCGCCACAGGTCTCAGAAGAACTGGAGATGGATTCACCCAAAGTTTTGACTTTTGAGCACCCAAGGTCATCACACACAAATCAGATAAAGGCGAAAAATATCAAAATACGAAGTCAAAAGTCAAAAAGAGAATCCAATATCGCACGGGCATCTTCAAAAGCCTTCTTCTTAATAGCAATACCCTTTAAATTAACAGTATTCATGCGGGCAGTGATTTCTCCAACCTTCAGCCTCTTTCATCAGACAAGCTAGGCGAACGGTATAGGAACCTTCCACTTCGATTAGTTGCTGTGAGTCTCCAAAAGCCAAGGCATGAAGTGGCAATGCTCAGCACCTTCAGTAGACAATTTGGGCAAAGCCAGAGCTGAAACAGCAACAAAGTCTCTAGAATTTGCAAAGCTGAACAAGGAGAATAAAAAGGTAGTTTATATGATTTGGATGTTCCGTAAAATATTGACATGGGAGGTGAAGGGGAATTTAACTTGTATGCACCGTCACTATTAAGATATTTTTACCATGTCAATCAATCATGAATTGCAATGTCAGTACACATATTTGACTTGTATCGTAACTACCTTGAAAATCATACATATGACAACTTGTGATTGATCGACAAACTAAAACTTTACACCGACGGTTTGTCAAAATTAAGCTCATTTTGGGTTAAAATCTTGATTAATTATACTAATGCTGCAGTCATATGATGTTCTGTAGTTGTAGCATCACACTTAATAATCAGGATAAAAGTAATAATGATAAGTAATGGGTATTGTTTTGTTTTCTCTTGGATTTTCATTAATAAATGTTGAGTATACTTTGGAGTTGTCATTTCACAATGTAAACAGAAGGAAAAGATTGTAAACGTGTGGAGTTAGGGGGTTCATATAAATATAATAGAGGGCGAGCATATATCATCGTATTCCTTCTTGGTTTATGAGAAAGGGGATTTTCTTATTGATGGGTTGTGTATTTTGCACTTACTTTTTCTGCTTAATATAATTGTATTCCTTCTTTATCCCTTGTAGACGAATTTAGTTGAGTAGCCAATAGTTCTCTGTTTGTCTTCCTACAGCTGTAAGTTTGATGCATGTTTGTCTCATTTTTCAGGTCAAGCAGTTGAAACATGCTTGAAACTTGATGCTTGATGCTAAAAACACTATGTAACTATGTTCATCATACGGCTTGCTTGTGTTTGGACAAGTTTATATTCATAAATATAATATAATGAGGTGGTGATACGAGATTACGAGCCAACAATTCATAGTATTATTTTTAAAAAGTAGGAAAATATTTCAAAATATTTTAGTAAACAATATCAATTGGTTTAATTTATATAATTAGTCATTTTCATATTATCATTTTGTTAAAATAAAAATAAATAATTTCTTCTTGGAGAAGAGATATAAGAGAATATTTAAATCCTTTCTAATGGTTTCATGAAGAGTTTTCTCAGGTTTTTCTCTACCTCTAACTATTGGGATATCCTTCATCTGTCGAACTAGCACTTCTTTTGGTCTTTTACTCATATGTCCGACCCATCTTAAGCACGATTCTATCATATTTTCTTTAATTGGGGGTTGTTTATTACTTTCCTTCTAATACATTCATTTTCTGACAAAGTTCTGATCTCAGTTTCATGATCATAAGGCTGTATAAGCTATAGATTGGTTTTGGAATAACAGAGGTCCAAGATTGGTTACTCAGGCTTATATACTTGTCAATCATTTTTAGTGGAAAAATCATCCTCCATGAAATTTTATTTAAATTAGAAATCATCCTTTGTTGCATAGAGGTTGACTATAAGCTATAGACTACCCATTAGAGCTGTCAAAATCGAATTGGAGGGGCCTAAATCCTAATATGTTTTTGGTCAGCATTTTGCTAGCCCAGCTTATCCCGTTGTGGGTGCAGGTCAATCGAGCCGCCCCGTTGATTCTTGGTGAGTTTTGACAGCTTTGATGGTCCATTTTGACAGCTCTACTACCATGGGATAGCCAGGGGCTCCGGTACAATAGACGCACAAGACTTTCCAAGTTGCACTCATTCAAATGGAAAGTTTTCTTGCCTTTTTTAGGATTAACATAGCAAGTCTTGTTTACTTATTTCAGCAAATAACCAGTTCTTTATTAATATTGGAAACGTCACGAGAAGGAATGCAAGTTGAGTTTATCAAAAGCAATTTGTTTTAGGAAGGGGCATAATGTTTTTCTGATGACCTTTAGAATGCAAAGTCGGATTCCATTTAATGGTTTTTGTTGTGTCAAACATCTTACTAGCTTAGCATGGAGGAAGGTAGAGCCATTGAAAATAGGATTCTTGCTCTAAAAAGACTTAACTGCCATTTATGATGCAATTGCATGTTTTGGAGAAAAAAAAATGTTCAAAGAAGGAAAACCAATATTTAGTGGAGACATACGTTTGTACTCATTAGATTTTGTTTGCATACATCATGTTGATGATATTTTCTGACAATGAAATTCAATATCCAAGCTTCTATCATGTGTATTTTTAATTCCTGAGTTCTGGTGTTAACTGAGTATTTGTCAACCACTAGAAAGTCCTTTCCTTAAGTACACTTTTGCAGAGAAACATGTGCTGCCTTGCTGCCATGTAGAATTCAACAGCCATTCCAAGTATTAGATCAGCTTTTCAACTCTATTATTAATTTTGTTGCCTCCAGCTGCCAAGTGGGAAGAAGGACTTGAAGTTTTTGGATGTTAACACTTAACATTATAATTTTAATCAGTTAAGAGATTTTGATATTACTTGTATGGTTTTGCAATTACCATAAAGAAAAGATCTGTTATCATATTTATAGGATAATCATGTTTTCCAGATGTAACTTCAGCAGTTAGGTTGCTTCATTTTTGTTTTCATTTATTGATGATTAGGCCAGGCAGAATTTTGGAGTATATTGGTGTACTCACTAGCTTGAACGCATAATAGGAAAATTCTTGGTGGCAGCCATCTTCCCTATGGAGCTAATAAAGGACCAGAGAGACAATATGTGATGATTACCTGACATATTCTTTGTACGGGGTTCTGGATCTAATGGCAAGTTGCAACATGCTGAAGGGCCCGTATATGATGGGCTGAGAACTGTGACTCTTTAAACATTATGATATTGAAGAAAAATTTAAAGACCATTGCAAATTATCTTCCTAGTATAGGAATTTAGAATTGCAGTTATGGATATTAGAAATGGCCATTACAAACGTCACGTGGAACTATGAGGTCCAGATACTCCAAATTTGGAAACGTATTTGTATCGTATCCGTATCCGACACCGATACTTAAAGGATACTTCCGGATATGTACCCAAAAAGTATCCCCTTTTTTTTTATTCTTTTTTTATTTTACCCGATACTTATAGGATACTCATGGACATGTATCTAAGAAGCATCCCTTTGGCAGAGTTGTCAACTTGCAGGTTTTAAATAAATGTTTGGAACATAGCTCATGGCTAATTACTGTCCTCAATAGCCTTGAGGAAGAACTAGAACTTATTTTTGCACTGAAGATTTCCAGTTTAGTTTAATTTATGTCCTCTTTGTCCCTTCTCTTCTTAAGATGTGTCTATTTACTTGGCAAATTATTATATCATAACATCAACTAGATCTTATTTGTTGCTTTGTTGAACAACCTGCTTGTTTTTTACAACTTCTCAAGAAAGAAATTATATACATCTAGTACATCTTAACAGGTCCTAATCAACTGTGTCAATTAAATTATCTTTTACACCCAAACTCTACATGCATGATATTCTTTTTAGCATAACATGATATGATAATAGTTTTGCTCCATTACCAAACAAATAATGCAGTAGAACAATATAAAGTGAGGGAAGAGAGACAAGGAGGGAGGGAGAGAGATCTATGCCCTTGATGGGCTGGAAAAAGCAGAACATATATGGGTTTAGTTTCTTAGAATTTGTATACACAAGCACCCAAGTACTAGGCTACTTGTGTAAGCTGCTCCTCTTAGTTACCACATAAGGTGATGTCCCTCTTGGAAGGTCTGAAAGTCAAAGCATTTAGACTGTATATGCAGAGATTGGCTCTTCTTGCTTTGATTGCTATCTCATTAGAAGTACTTCTGTAGCCAGGAACATTGCATGAAGAGGATGAACTTCCTATTAAGTTTGCCTGGCAGGAAGATGCAACTTCAGAATCTTCTGCACATCTCACTCCATCCACTGATGGTATTTCCAGCCTGTACATACCATACTTATTTGTTGTTCTATTCACTGAAATTGAAATCTGTTCCTTAGTTTTTTCTGAGAGTACTTTGAACAGGCAATCTATTCTGACCTCAGCACCTGGAGATAATTATGAAAACAAAAAGTGTAAAGATTCTATTTAAATTCTTTCATTACCAAAAACCATGCAAATCAAGGGTTCATCACAAATTACAATACTGGTATGTGGTATCTAACAAAAAGTCATTGAGACTCATCACCTGACAAGAAGTAGCTGTGTCTGGAAAAACTGTTGTTGGAGCAGATATCACAATAAACAAAACCCATCACACTGATTTGGGAGTTGGGCAACCTTGGTTTCCCTGGTAGCTTGGTTCTTGCAGGTTCAACTTCCAAAAACTGTGTAAACAAAGGTAAAAGAAGCAACAGAGTTATGGGTTTCATGGCCAACTTTGGAATATTGGAGGGAAGCTTCTGAATAGTCTCTTTATGATGTTCAGCTATAGCTTTGCTTTCAGAGCATTAGCACATAGTAGAAGATGAGTTTGTTTGTGTGGATAAAGAGGGGCAGCTGTTAGTGGAGAAACAACTTCAAGCAAAAAGGTGGAAATAATTTATCTTTTTCACAAGAAACAAAGACATGTGAATGTTATTTGGCAAGATATGGAACCTGTGAGTAGGAGAGAGAAAGGGTAGTAGATTCTCTTGTTAGGGAAGAGAGGCAGATAGGATAGCTTCTATTGGGTGATTGAGTAATGAGGCATAGCGGTTTTAAATAGAGATACTAGTTGGGAAAAGGCCAACAAGGTAGGCACATAAAAGGGTTATGGAGTTATGAAGGATTATGGCTATCACGTTTTTCTCTACTACCTTTCCTGTATAAATAAACATGAACAAACTTTGTAATGTTAATTGTGGAATAGCTCTTAGCAAAGGGTAGAAGGGAAGTAAGGAAAACTGGGATGATCAAGGATGAATGGAAACTTTCCTTTTAAGTGCATATGCATTAAGCAAAAAGCAGGTTCTAGACTTCTAGTGTGTAATGTGCATTTAAACCACTTATTAATTGAATTCATTTACTATCTGTGCATCTGTGATTGTTGCTAACAAAAAGGGTAAGGCATTGAAGAATACGTGAGACTTGTGAGGAGGGTTAAGAGCATTGATGTCGTTCATGTGCACTTCAGAGAAGGGCCACTGCCATTGGAAAGTGTCATTTCAGAGAAGGCATTAATAGCTGGAATTACTGCTGGTATGGTCCCTTCACAAAATCAATCCGTTACACTACATACATTAAATTTTGCATGTATTGCACTGTCATTTTCCCTATGTTCAAAACTTCAAAGGGATTAGGCTTCCGATCACCAAGCTAGACTTGCAATTAGCAAGCCCGGGTAGAATCTGAGCAGAGCATTTTTTACTTGGTCCCCTTCTTCCACTCTGGAGTTTGTAATTTGCAACAAAGAAAGAAAGAAAGAAAGAAGAAAGAAACCACTTATGATAAGTATTCTTTTGGATAACATTACACAATATTAATTTTACACGAACTCTATTTTCTTGAAAAGTAATTTTGGAATGAAGTAATTTATGTTATTTTTTTGTCAATGAGTATTTGCCTCTGTAATTTCAGGCGGGCAATGATTAGGGCAAAAAAAAACCTCAAAGTAGTGATTTAGGATTTGTACATTTGACATTGGCTAGATTCTTTTAGGATTGTAATTAACTTCTAATCACTAATAGATGAAGTAATTTATATTATCTGGATAATGTTTATAAAATAATTAAGATACGTGCTTTTGATTTTGATTGTAAAATTAAGGGTTAAAAATGCTGTAGTTCCTTTCCGATTGATCCTTTCATTACATCTTTTGTTAGAAGTTGCTGTTGATTGCCTACATGGAGTTCTACATGGAGCATAAGCATCCTCCGTGAGACTAAAACCATAAATGGTTATATTTAAAGAGACTAACACCAAAAAAAAAAAAAAAAGACTATTTAGATAGAATAAATTCATATCTAGTTTGAAGCTTGATCATCCAAAAGCTCTACCCCTTTATACATTTTTGCTTACTCTGGAAACTCCAATTCTGAAGCCAATGGAAAAAACTCAAAATTTATCACAATCACAAATAAAAAAAGGATAAATTACTTCACACACATTTTTTAGGGAAATAAAACTCGGAAAAGGGGGTTATGGGCTCCTTCTATCTTGAAGATGCTTCGCACCTAACAGGTAACCGTTGCTCAATGAATATTATAGAGAGACGACTTGAGATCTGATGGATGGCATTGGTGCTTACTGTAGATGGCTTAACTCCATGGCCATTGGCCATCAAATAAAGGCACACAAAGGTCACAAGGATAATGATATTTGCTTTGTCAAGGTTATTAACTTGGTGGTTAGGCAGTAACTTAGGGGGGTGTATTGGATTGGTTAGATCATGGTTTGCAAAGTCTGTGACAAGAATAAAATTGGGTGAATTCTAGGGTGTAGTCACTTAAAAGGGTCTACACCGATGTAGATCAATTTTAAATTAACATGAATGATTTTCAACCGTTAGATTTGATAATTAAATAATTTAACGGTCCAGTTTTGTTAGTCTAAAAAAAAAATTTAAAATGAAAAAGACTTCTTTGTCCTTTACCCTTTCACCATCCTAACCCATCCCACTACTGTTGTGCTTTTCTTCAATGGCAACCATGGAGGGTTCTTTGTTTACGTTCTTGTTTGTTGAATGTTTCTTACGGTGATGGGTGGAAAAAAGTTGATTGCTATTGAAGTCAAGTGCTTTGACTTGGTGTCAAATTATGGTGGGAAGTTTTTTTGTTTACAAGTGGTATAGAGGGGACCTGATTTCATTAATCTTTGCTTCTGGGCATAGTTACTCCTGCTTCTTTCAAGTGGAGGGGGGGGGGGGGGGGACATTATTATCAAATCCTAATAATGGCAGTTTCTGTGACTATTTTGGTCCTCCTCATCGCTCTCCACCTCATAGCCTTCGTCCTCACCGTTGGAGCCAAATGACGTCGCCGATAAACACCTCCGCAATTGCATTATTGGTAACTGAGGGACTGATACAGAAATATAACCATGGAAACCGAAACAATCTTGTCATTATCTTTAATAACATCCATGTTTGAACTCACAATAACATTTGGCACATTGGAACCCCAACTCCTAGGTGTGAACTCCATGATTTCATAGGGAACAACCACAAATCCAAACCCTCATACATAAGGAAGATCTTCAAATGATAAATGATAGCAATTACCGTCAGTTTACACATCTTGCCTACCAACAAATTCATGGATTCGCAGGTAAAGCTCCCCTTGTATTGATGACATTCGAAATCCTCAGGATCAGCTAACGGTTCAATGTTGAGGTGGTGGTAAGGTGGTCGGTGAGATGGTGAAGGGGTGGAGAGGGATTGTTGAAGATAAGGGTAGGAACGACTTTTCAAATAAATTTTTGGGGGTACCGGTGTAGGCCCTTTTAATTGACTACACCTTAGAATTCACCATAAAATTGAGGTGCGATGGGTCTCTTAGAGCTTGTGTGCTATAACAGTCTGGAAGTTGGGACAAGTTTTTACCCCTAATAGAGTTCACCTACAACAACAGCTACCATTCCAGTATTGGGATGACACCTTATGAAGCTCTTTATGGGAGGAGATGTAGGACACCTTTGTGTTGGAATGAACCTGGTGATAGTGTGGTGTTAGGACCTGAGATAGTGCAAGAAATCACAGAAAAGGCAGAAAAGCTACCATGACAAAAGGAGGAAGGCGCTCGAATTCCAGGAAGGCGATAACGTATTCTTGAGAGTTACCCCAACAACTGGAGTCGGTAGAGTGATGAAAGCAAAGAAACTTACTCCCAAATTCATCGACCCTTACCAAATTCTTAAAAGAGTCGGTGAAGTCGCTTACCAAATAGCTTTACCACCTTTCTTGTCCAAACTTCATAATGTTTTTCATGTGTCACAACTTTGTAAGTACAGTCATGACCCAAACCATGTGATAGTCCCCGACACGATTCAGTTAAAAGAGAATTTGACTTTTGAGGTACAACCCCTTCGAGTTGAGGATCGAATGGTGAAGCAGCTGAGGGGCAAGGAGATTCCTTTGGTTAAAGTGGGGCAACTGAGGAAAGTGCTACACGGGAGCTTGAGAGCAAGATGATGGAGGCGTACCCACATCTCTTCGTTCGAGGTGAGTAAAAATTTCGAGGATGAAATTTTTATAAGGGGGTGGAATTGCAACACCCCGTTTTTCGTATAAGTGCTTTTGTGTGTGTGCCTTATTTGTTAGGAAGGTTTAGAGTGGGCTAAGTGGGGTTTTTAAGCTAAAAATCCCCTTCTTGACGCATGAGTACGACCATGCTCATGAGTCAGCACGCCCGTGCTTGATGCACGTGTCTTGTGGCTGCTTGAGCCATAAGCATGGCTGTGCTCAAGTGTAAACGCGTCTCGGTGATGCTATTGTAAGCACGACCGTACTGCTAAGAGGGGTGCACGACCGTGCTCGGGTCAGAGTCTTTATATAGATAGTGAGCAGCGAGGGTTACGAGTGAAACCCTCTAAATTGGCACTCTAGGCAACCCTAAGTGTGACGACAACCTCTCTCACTCTTCCCCTTTGAAGCCAATCCTTGTTTGCTGTTTCGTTCGTAGTTGAGAAAGTTCAATCACGCGTTAGTGCCAATTAGCAAAGGTAATGGTCTTTCCCTCTTCTGTTTCCTTTTATGTTTCATGAATTGGGAACTAATGGGTTAACCCTATTTGTGTTGACCAAGGCTTAGGATCGTTCATCGAGCCGCTCGCGGGAACGGGTTTAGGAGCGTCTTCGGTTTAACAGGAATTCTTCATACCAGGTATGGGGAGAAGGAATAGTATGAGTATGTAGGCTTGGGAGTAGCGCAAGACGAAGGGTTCCCATAACCCTTTATGTTTGATAATATGCCCAAATGTTTATTTGATGTTAACTGTTTATGATGATATTGGCATGACTGTTATTGATTGATTGGCATTGATATGAATGTTCTTGTTATCGAATAGTGTCTGTTATGAACATGTTGAATGTTGATGCCATGTTATAATGAGTTTATTGTGATATATTGGCTGTTGTTTGGTATTGTGAACGTGTGGCGTAAAAACGATAAAACTGTTAAACAATGTTAAGGGGAGTTGTTCCCCTTTGTTCATAAGACTAAATGTTAGTAATGAGTGAGAATTATGCCAATGGCGTAGTCAAAGACCTTAGGGAGTGATTTATGAGTGATTAGGGACAATTAAATGATTTGAGATTAAAAGATTAATTCCCCTTTTATAAGACATGGATACTTAATCAATTAATGAAATTGATGATCAATGGATTAGTGAAAATCATTAGGATTGAATCTGAATTGTTCCCAATAATTTGACAAAGGGTCTGTGACCTTTTTGCCCAGACCAGCAGGGCACGCACTTGAGCACGCCCGTGCTCCCATTCAAACCTAGAACTGGGAGCGCTGCTAAAGCACGCCCGTGCTCAACAATCAGCAAGACCGTGCTTGACTGTGAGCTCAGCACGACTGTGCTAAGGGGTGAGCACGCCCGCGCTCACCTATGCAGAACAGAAAGTAGAACAGCGCAGAAGCAGGGGTTTCACCCCACATGCTCTAAAAGATTTAATAAAACACCAACGGAACATGAAGACCAAAGACAAGTGATAAGATTATTGTACCTTGGTAGCCTAGTGGCCAAGAGGGCCTTGATGCATGATGGTCAAGGTGGTAATCTCTAGTGCTTAATGGTGAGAGTGTTAATTAAAGACAATGTGGTACCTTGGTAGCCTAGTGGCCAATGGGACCTTGATGCATGATGGTCAAGGTGGTAATCTCTAGGACAGAACGACTAGAGTGTTTAATTAATGAATATGAAACGATAACGATAATCCTCGATAAGCCGAGCGGTCGAGGTGTGGACAGTGTTAAAACTTGGGTAGCCTAGTGGCCTAAGCAGAGGTGGGGGTTGTGTTTGTGTGTTGTGTTGAGCATGCATTCACGCATCGGAGATGTTAGTGGAGGATGTTCAACATAGGGGAGGTTGTCCGAGAGTAAGGCGATCTGGCCGTCCGTGGTGATTCAAGTGAATCATGTACAACCGTGGTGGCGCATCCGAGAATAAGGTGCGTCGGCTATCCTAGGGGTCCACCCAAGGTTTGGTGGATTTCCCCGGTGTTGGTGCTTATTGGCCAATGTGGAAATGTAACTCCAATGTTGACTTCCTGAGATAGAATAGATCCAAGTACATAATGGAGTAGTGAAACAGAGTTGCATTGCATAGCATACACGTTTGTGTGATGATGTTGATATGCATATTGATGTTTGATATGACATGCTTGTTTGATGTATGCTCGTCTTGCTAACTACTTCCTTGCCATTATATGCATACACATGTTTCTTACTCCCTATCTTTGTGTTTCTTGTTGTGGCATATATCTTTTATGCAGAGGACAACGAGCAGCCAGTTAAGGAGTGACTCCGAGGAGCCGCGACTCTCTAGTTAGGATTTCCAGTTTTTCAGTAGTTAGTTAGTTTGTTCAGTTTGTATCCGAAAATATTTTTTCGGTTTGGTTATACCAGCTCTGTATGTGGCATCAGGGGTTGAGTTTTGTTTATGTCATGTTTTTATTTTCGCGTTTATGACTTGATACGATATGGTGCCTTTTACCTTAGTTTTGATTATTTTCAATAAATGATGTTTTATTTTAAATTACCCTATCTTTTAATGCTTTATATACATGTGGGGGTAGAGGGTTTCACACATAATGGAGTCTTATATACAATACATTTTTGTATGATGAGAACGATTGCTTATGTTGTATGTTGTTGCTGTGATAACATGATTGTTGTGATGCATGCTCGTCTTGCTAACTACTTCTATGTCGATAGCCAATAGGTTGTTTATGTTGTATGATGGTGTTAATGTTCAAAGACTCAGTAAGAGCCAATAGGTTTAATCTATGTTTTACCCCTAAAAGGTTTGGGAAAGGGTTTCTGTCCCTTTCTGCCCAGACCAGTATGGCCATGCTCCAGGTAGCACGGCCATGCTTCAGGTAGCACGGCCATGCTTAATAAGGAGCACGCCCGTGCTCCACATTCAAATTCAAAAAGGTCGCGCTGCATAAGCACGGCCATGCTTAATAGTCAGCACGATCGTGCTTGACTGAAATGTTAGCACGCCCGTGCTGAATAGGGATCACGCCCGTACTTCCCTACCTAGAACAGAAAACAGAGCTGAAACAGGGGTGTTTCACCCCAGATGTCTTAAATACTCTAATAAGACACCAAACGAATATGAAGACAAAAGACAAGTGATAAGATATTGTACCTTGGTAGCCGAGTGGCCAAGGAAGCCTTGATGCATGATGGTCAAGGTGGTAACCTCTGGTGCTTAATGGCCAGAGTGTTAATTAAATATGATGTGTACCTTGGTAGCCTAGTGGCCAAGGGGACCTCGATAGCCAAGTGGTCGAGGTGGTAATCTCTGGTGCAGAATGGCCAGAGTGTTAAAAAGATTAAATTATGAAAAGATAACGTTAATCCTCGATAGCCAAGTGATCGAGGTGTTGATGGTGATAAAACTTGGGAAGCCTAGTGGCCCAAGCGGAGGTAGTGGTTGTGTTTGTATGTTGTTTTGATCATGCATTCAAGCATCGGAGATGTTAATGGGGGATGTTCAACATAGGGGAGGTCGTCCGAGAGTAAGGCGATCTGGCCGTCCGCGGTGATTCATCCGAAAGTTAGGTGAATCGTACGCCCCCGCGGTGGCGTATTCGAGAGTAAGGTGCGTCAACTCTCCTAGGGGTCCAACCAAGGTTTAGTGAACTGCCTCGACGTTGATGCTTATTGGCCAATGTGGACATGTAACTCCGAAGTTGACTTCCTGGGGTAGAATGGATCCAAGCGCATAATGGAGTAGTGGAGTAGTGGAGTAGTAATGCATTACATAGCATACATTTTTGTATCATGAGAACTAATGCTTATGTTGTATGTTGTTGCTGTGATGCCGTTATAGTCATATATATGTTTCTTACTCACCGTGTTCTCTGTTTGTGTTTACCATGTATCTTTTATGCAGAGGACGGCGAGCAGCCAGTTAAGGAGTGACTCTGAGGAGCCGCGACTCGTAGTTAGGATTTCCAGTTTTATGTTTTAGTTTGATTAGCTTGTTTATCTGAGGATTTATTCCGGATTGGTTATACTAGCTCTGTATGTGACATCAAGGGTTGGGCTATGTTTTCTTGTTATGTTATCGTTTTAAAACTTATGTTATTTTTCGCATTTGAGACTTGTTACAATGCGGTATTCTCTACCCATTGTTTTGGTTTATTCAATAAATTATGCATGTTTTTATATTTATCTTATCTTTTTATTGCTTATATATGTATGCGGGTAGAGGGTGTCACAGTAACGACGCCTATAAACTCTGTTTCCGACAGACTCGTCACTACTAATCACAACCCTCCTGCGACGGCTGTGATGCATTGGCTGCGAGCATAGGTACGGTCTATAGGGTTCCACATATCCTCTGCGAACTCCTAAAGGTTGGGTGGGATCCAAAGCTTTGAGAAAGGTACCCGCTGAGAGATCCGATAAGAGCCGAGCAACGTGAAGAAAGGTCCTCCTCCAAGACGGACGTAAATGCTGACTGGACCGACGTAACACATGAAGAAATGTGAGTGGTGGACCTGCCACCCACAGTCATCATGGTATACGATCTCAATATCCCCCAGGGTCTAGACCTTCGGCGGAACCATCTGCAAGTAATGCATCTGACGATGCTCTGGTCCGATCGCCATCGGCATCTGGCTGTTGCTCGTCTGACTAACCGATACATACACAGAGATAGAAAGAAAAGAAGAAGGGAGATAAGAATCTCGGTACCACCATAAAACATGGATAGGAAAAACATAGTAAAGCATACTATCACACAACAGTCAACACATACAGCAAACATCTCTCGAGTCATACCGTCACGGTCAACCTCGATTATCCAACTAGACTCCTATGCATGTTGGCCGATCACTCACACTAGGGATACTGATCCCCCAGACATTCTCTTTCTTTCTCGGGCCTATCCGTCTCCCAGAGAATGTCAGTTGGTTTGTCCTGGTAACAGTTCGGCTCGCCGTGACCAATAAGAATGCTTCCCCCAATGAGCTCAACTCAAATAGGGGTATCTTGGTCTCCTCGAAAGGTCCACCATGGACTGGAACACTCCGATCTCAGACGTCGAGATAGTCAAGTACCAGTGGAGACCACGACACAATGGGTGCAAACCATTGGCCACTATTGGTCGATTCAAACCCAGCTACATCCCCAAGGTTCCCTGAACCGTCCCACTTGCATTCCATACCTGCACCTAGGTACACCAACCTCGCATGACTCCCAGTCACACGGCTCTCCACTTTGGCAAATATGTAATGCAACACAACCTAAGCTGACACCGGTACCATTACTCACTTACACGCATTATGATGCACTTAGCATCCACAACATCAACTCGATACCCATATACCGTTTTAAAAATCCATTCTCATCACTAACTTAACAGCGTACCCTCAGGTGTCAACTAGGGTTTCCACAGCACAACAAACAATCCAAACAACCTCAACGGCATCAACACCAACATCATAATATCATCTTCCTCAATATCAAATAATAACTTAACATCATCAATATCAACATGACATCAAGCATCATCATTCATATATAGCACACAACACACAACAACCAACATCATAACCATAAACAGCATAAAGCAATAAAACAGACAACCTCAACATATGCAATTAAAGCAATACAGTAAACCTAACATCGATAAGCGTGCTATAGCTAAATCCCGTGTACAGCTTTAAAATCATTTTCGCTAGGGATTTAATTACACTATACTATGCTTGCCTCCCAGGCGTGTCGGATACTTTCTCCCCACCTTAGACAGTTGTATCTACACGTCAATGCCTCGAAATCTGCGCCCCTTTCCTTAGAACGGTTGCTGCCTCAATCACCACGGAGCTCCTCGATGCTCCGAAATTTGCCCTAAACACATGGACAGAGTCCTGACAATGTCATAAACCTTAATCTTGAAACAGTTTCAAAGACAAAGCCAAAATCGAAGCAAGATTTACAAAACAAGGTAAATGAGAATGTTGATGTGCCGACGAGTTAGGGATTCAAGCACTACCTCCACTATTTGACGAATCAAAGGTATGTATATTTCGTGCTCATTGCCCTGAACGCATATTCGAAGACAAAATCGAAAATGGACGAACGAAACTCCTCGAAACTTGACTTTCTCTCTCTAGATAGCTCTCCCTTCTCTCTAAACTCGTTTCTGGTCGAGTGAAAAAATGAGGGAGAAGAGCCAGGAAAAGAGAGAAAAGGAAAAAAGTGGGGGTAGGTGGAGCCAGCGCTGGGTGCTTGAGCACCCACCTCCCCAGCGCTTGTGCACTACGGGGCTTGAGCGTTGGCCCAGCGATGCTTGAGCGCCGCATGCTGCTCAGGCCACGTGTTCTCGCGATTGACTTCTGTTGCCACGTGTCTGAGGTACCAGAATGCTAGAGCACTGGCCATGCAACTTTTGAGCATTCTCACTGATGTCGGTTACCCGATTTGGCACGTTTCGGTGCACTCTGAGTCTGGTTTAAGTCTGATTGACCTTAAACTTGATACACAGACTCATTAACACCTAACAAACAAGATTAAGCTCTCGCACACACTTAATTCTTGTCTAATTCCTTAATCGAGAAAACGAGGTGTTACAGAAAGGGTATTCCCTTCTTTTGTATTGTTCATTTAATATATCTATCTGCGTGATTACTTCTATTAAAGAAAATAAATTTTTTTTTTGAAAATCAAAAAAGTATTTTTAGACTCAATTCACCCCTCTCCTCTTGAGTCGAAGCCACCTATACCAACAGATAAAGTTAAAACTGCATACATACAATAAATTAATTTAATGACATTCTAATATATGAATTATTCTTTTTTTGATATTTATAACTTATATTATATATTCTAGTATTCAGATATTCAAGTATTCTTCTTTGGCACAGAAGGGTGCCATTCTCCAACAAAAATATATTGTTAAGAAGGTGTTGGATCTACTCCCGGTATGCTAAGTAATAAATTTCCTCTTCTTCCAACACATGTTTGGTTGGATTCTTTCCTCTGGCCAAACATACCTTAAAATTAAAGGAGAAGGAACTCATGGGGTTGGTCTAATGGAGCATGACAAGGTCTCGTATCTGACAGGTTTCAGGTTCGAGCCCCCACTAGTCTTATTGGGGTGAGGTAAATGTAAATCCCTTAACCAGGGCGCTAAAGTAGCCCAGGTAGGAAGCTGGGAAAATAAGGTTCGGACTTGGAACTTTCAATGGAGAAGAAACTTTTTTTCTTGGGAGGACTCCATGCTCATGATTGATCTCAATAAACCAATTGTGAATGATTTCTTTAAAATATATTGGAACCCAATAATTCCTCTGAAGATCCTAGCTTTCGGGTGGCAGATAATATTGGAAATAGCTCCTACTAGATTGAACCTTCGGAAGACACGAGTTATTGAAGATGCTGAGGGGGCAATGTTGGAACCAAAGTAGTTTGTTTAATGTGTAAGTTTTGATGATTTACAAAAAGGTTAAAATTTATTTGGCAAAGTGTTAGCAGAAATCAAACCAGTGCCTTCACCCTTGAAAAATCTCTGAAAATATATAAGTTAAAATGTTAGGTCTATTTACAATGCAAAAAGCGTCCATATGTAACTTAATTCTTGAATTGAAAGATTCCCTGAGTGGACGAGTCCATTCTACCACCGGAAGGATTTCTTTTAACTCAAGTGTCGCGTCAGCAGACAAGCGCTTGAATGAATACTGGTGGACGGGGAAGTCCCCTTTTAGTAGACGCGAGTTGCTCTCCAAGAAAAACATTAATTACTAAGTGCCACGTCACTGGACGAAGATCTTAAGCAACTCAAGTTCTGGCAAGACCAATGAATTAAGTAGACGTAGAGTTTTTTTTTTTGCCACGTCAGTGGACGAAGCCTTAAAAGATTTCTTACTGACCTTGCGTTACAAATGTTTTCATGGACGAAGAATTTGAGCTTTGATATCTTATTTAATGCAATTTGGACCATATTGAATTTATTTCAAATGATTGATATTTATTTCAATGGAATATATGTTCTTTACAATTGTTTTATCTGGTTAATGCCTTGATCCTTTGGGAGAAAAGTCATAGTACTATCAAGGAAATACAAAAGCAAATAGTACAATTGGAATTGCAAAACGACCTGTACGATGACAACTTTATTGCTGGACAAAAGCTGGGTTATACACAAAGGAGGAAAGAAAGTTTTTAAGGTACGATTGCTTAGGACAGTGAGCCTCCATTTTGTGCTTTCCTGATAACCAAGGATGCTTTTCAACACGGCGAAAATCAAGTTATCAGTCTCAAAGGATATCATGCATTTGATACTATCTCTAAACGGGACTATTCAAATAACCGTTGAAGATTTGCAAGAGAAGTTGAAGACCACTATATATAGAAGGTCTCAAGCTCAGAAGAAGAACTTTTGCCATTTGAACATTTGCAAGTTATTAAAAGCTCATATTTCCTTTTCATTTGTAAAGCAAAAGTCTGTAATTCTTAAGGTTGAATATTTGTAAAAATATTCAGTAGATCTTAAACCTTCATATCCTCACATATAGTGAGTTAGAAAGATCTTAGAAAAATCTCTGTGATTGATTTAGAGCCTGAAGAGGCTTGGTAAGAAAGCAATACTTGTAGCCTGGAGAGGTGTGGAACACTTGTTGTAAAAGTATTTGGAAATAGTGGAGAAAATCCTTCAAGTAGAAGGGACTGGACGTAGCTCTTAGTTGGAAGAGAGTGAACCAGGATAAAATACCTGAGTGAATCTTCTATCCCTTATATTTTACAGCCTTAGATTATTCATACTAACTGTGGGATTTGAATCTGTTTTTTGTTAATCTTTAAAAAGTTTTTTATTGTGTGCTTTCTTTCAGCTTTCTACTTCTTGTGTGAGAAAATATATTTGAAAAAGGTATTTTTCGAAAAATAATTAACAAACACAATTCAACCCCCTTTCTTGTGTTTGCTTGTGCCAACTTCAGTTGGTATCAGAGCTCAGCCTTGACAGGGTTGAGCATCGAACAAGTGCTAAGGCAGTACGATCCTACAACCATGGATGCAGAAGGACAAGCTATCAACAGACCTCCTCTCTTTGATGGAACTGATTATGATTATTGGAAAACGAGGATGATGGCATTCTTGGATGCACAAAATGCTGACATCTGGGAACTGATAGAAAATGGCTACACTGAGCCAAGGAGTGAAGCTGGAGCTGCAGTGCCTAGAGCTCAATGGACTCAAGAGCAGAAAAGCTAACACCAACTAAACTTGAAAGGTAAGCACTATCTCATGTGTGCTATCACCAGATTTGAGCATGACAAGGTTCATAGTTGCAACACAGCTAAAGAAATCTGGGATACTCTTGCACTAGCTCATGAAGGTTCCTCACAAGTGAAGGAATCAAAGATAAGCATGCTGGTTCACCAGTATGAGCTATTCAAGATGGCTGATCATGAAACTATAGACCAGATGTTTGGAAGATTCCAAACAATCACCAACAGTCTCAGGTCTCTTAGAAAGGTCTATGAAAATAGAGATCATGTGAGAAAAATTTTAAGAAGTCTCTCAAAGCAATAGAGACCTAAGGTAACTGCTATCCAGGAAGCAAAGAATCTGAATACTCTTTCTCTGGAAGAGCTTCTGGGGTCATTAAAAGTTCATGAACTGGAACTAAATAAAGAGGAAAACTCCGGAAAAGGAAAATCCATTGCCTTAAAGGCCAAGAAAGCTAGTTCCTCAAAGGTGCTTAAAGCTGCTGAGTCCTCAAATGAAGCATCAAACAGTGAAGGTGACTCAGATGAGGATGAACTATCTTTCATCTCCAAGAAGATCCAACACATGTGGAGAGGGAAAGGTGGATTCAGAAGGAAGCAGTTCAACAAAAAGTTCTCCAAGGAGAAGTCAGATTCCAAGGAGAAAGGTCCACCCCTATGCTTTGAATGTAAGAAACTAGGACATTTCAAAGTTGACTGCCCAGAGCTGAAGGAGAAAAAGAAATTCTTCAAAAAGAAGAAAGGCTTGATGGCTACATGGGAGGATCTTGACCTGTCTTCTTCAGATGAAGAAGATGAAGCAGGAGAAGAAGCTAACATTTGCTTCATGGCTGACACTGCATCAGAAAGTGAATACACTAATGCTGAGGTAATGGACTCTGATCCATCTACTCTTCAAACTGTTTTTGATGAATTACTGCATGAATCATGCATACTGTCTAGAGAGTATAAGAGTCTCAAAAAGAAGTTTATTAAACTTTCTAGAGACTATGATAAGTCTGCACAGAAAATCAAAACCTTAAGCATGAAAATGAAACATTAAAATCAATCAATGTCAGTCTGGCTGACAAGATGAAGTGTGAGTCTAATAGCTCTTGTGAAGTTGAACAACTGAAACAAGATGTGACATACTTGACAGACTCTCTGTCAAAGCTGGTTGGTAGCTCAGATAAATTAAACCTTATTTTAAGGTATTCTAGATCATCTCGTGACAAATCTGGCATTGGTTATGATAAAGAGAAGCAAGACGCATCTCTTAATAAACCAAAGGTTCATACACAACATAAGGCTTCTAAAGTCCGTCCACAGCACACTAAGTCAAAACCAAAGCCCTTCCAATACTTACTGCAAAGTATGTGGAAAAAGTGGGCATGTGTCATCTAGATGCATACATAACAAGCATGCAAAGCATTCACGACCAATGACCACTAACAAGAAAGGACCCAAGTCAATTTGGGTACCTAAAGATAAGATAATCCCTGTTGCAGATCTGCTTAACAACAGGAAAGAAACAGAAGTCTTGGTATTTGGACAGTGGGTGCTCACGACACATAACAGGAGAAAGGTGTATGTTCCATGACCTTAGACCCAAAGATGGTGGCTGGGTCACTTTTGGAGGAAACCAAAGAGGAAAGATCATTGACATAGGTAAAATTGGTAAACATCCTTTTCCCTCCATTGATAATGTTCTGTTAGTAAATGGTCTTAAACACAATCTGCTTAGCATTAGTCAATTATGTGATAGTGGGTTTGCTGTTTCATTTGATAAGAATATGTGTACTATCAAGAAAGATGATGGATCACTCTTATTCACTGCCCAGAGGCAAAACAATCTGTATAAGATTAACTTAGAGGACCTTTCAAATCAAAGTGTCTCATGTCTAGTGTCCATTGAGGATGAGCGATGGATTTGGCACAAAAGGTTAGGTCATCAAGTTTGAGATTAATCTCAAAGCTGAAAAAGCATAACCTTGTAAGAGGTCTACCAAACCTTAGTTTCAAATCTGATAGTTTCAAATCTGATGCTCTCTGTGATGCATGTCAGAAGGGAAAACAAGTCAAGGTTCATTTGAATCTAAGAATGTTGTTAGTACCAACAGACCACTAGAATTGCTGCACCTTGATCTCTTTGGTCCAACAAGGACCGCCTCTGTCAGTGGTAAGAAATATGGTATTGTCATAGTAGATGACTACATTAGATGGACATGGGTTATGTTTCTTGCTCACAAGGATGAGTCATTCAAGGTCATTTCTGTATTCTGCAAACATGTACAGAATGAAAAAGGCATGTGTATAGCTTCAATTAGAAGTAATCATGGGGGAGAATTTGTCAATGAGCTATTCCATGAGTTTTGTGAAGAAAGTGGTATTCAACACAACTTCTCAATACCAAGAACACCACAGCAAAATGGTGTGGTAGAGAGAAATAACAGATCTCTTCAAGAGATGGCTAGGACTATGCTCAATGACAATTCTGTCCCTAAGCACTTCTGGGCTGAAGCCGTGAACCCTGCCTGCTACATTCAGAACAGAATATACATTAGACCTATGAATTGTGGAAAGGTAGAAAACCCAACATTTCATACTTTCATCCTTTTGGATGTAAATGTTATATTTTGAATACAAAAGATCAACTTGGTAAATTTGATGCTAAGGTAGATAATGGAATTCTACTAGGGTTCTAAAACCTCAAAAGGATTTAGAGTCTATAATTCAAGAACCTTAATAGTAAAAGAGTCTATACATGTTAGATTTGATGACAAACAGCCTGATAAGAAATTATTAGAGCTAGATGAAGTCTTTGCAGATCTTGATCTCAATATCTCAAGACACAAAACAGAAATAAAGACTGATGATCAAATAGATGACTCTCCTCAGCAACAACCAGAAACATCCACTTCACAACAAGAAATTCAAAGATCTTGGTACTTCAAGAACTATCATCCACAAGATCAAATCATTGGAAATCCTAATGACAAACTGAGAACCAGATCAACTTTTAGAGAACAAGATGATTCGGCACTTGTTTCTGAGTTGGAACCAAAGTCAGTAGATGAGGCTCTACTGGACAATGACTGGATCTTGGCAATGCAAGAAGAACTGAACCAGTTTGAAAGAAGTGAAGTTTGGACTCTTGTACCCCTACCTAAGGATAAATCAGTTATTGGAACAAAATGGGTGTACAGAAACAAGCTTGATGAAAATGGTAAGGTTGTGAGAAACAAGGCTAGACTTGTTGCTCAAGGATATTCACAAGAAGAAGGTATAGACTACACTGAAACTTTTGCCCCAGTTGCTAAACTAGAAGCTATTAGAATTTTAATATCGTTTGCTGCACATCATAGCATTATGCTTTTTCAAATGGATGTTAAAAGTGCCTTTTTAAAATGGTTTTATTTATGAAGTATATGTCATGCAACCTCCTGGTTTCGAAAATGAAAACTATCCAGAACATGTCTATAAGCTTAAGAAAGCATTGTATGGATTAAAACAAGCTCCTAGAGCCTGGTATGAAAGACTAAATTCTTTTCTCATGGAAAATGGTTTTAACAGAGGAAAAATAGACACAACCTTATTTAGAAAATCAATTAAGTCAGATTTCATTATAGTACAGATTTATGTTGATGATATCATTTTCGGTGCTACTAATGAATCTCTGTGCAAGGAATTTTCTAAGTTAATGCAGAAAGAGTTTGAAATGAGCATGATGGGAGAACTCAAATTCTTCCTTGGACTTCAAGTTAAACAGTCTATGGACGAGGTGTACATCCATCAAACTAAATATACAAAGGAATTACTCAAAAAGTTTAAGATGGATGACTGCAAACCTATGAACACTCCTATGCACCTCACAACCACACTGAACAAAGATGATAAAGAGAAAAAGGTAGATCAGAAGGTATACAGAGGTATGATTGGATCTCTCTTATATCTAACTGCTTCTAGGCCTGATATAATGTTTAGTGTTTGCTTATGTGCTAGATTTCAATCTGATCCTAGAGAATCTCACTTATCAGCAGTTAAAAGAATTTTTAGATATTTAACAAGTACTACTAATCTTGGTCTATGCTTTAAGAAAGATGAAGATTACAGATTAGTTGGCTTTTGTGATGCTGACTATGCTGGAGATAGAAATGAAAGAAAAAGCACCAGTGGAGGATGTCACTTCATTGGAGCTAACCTAGTATCATGGTCAAGCAAAAGGCAAAGTACCATTGCTCTATCAACTGTTGAAGCAGAACACATATCAGCTGCAAGTTGCTGCTCACAACTTCTATGGATCAAACACCAATTGGAGGACTACAATGTATTTGTAAGTAGTAGTCCACTTATGTGTGATAATACTACTACAATCAATTTATCTAAGAATCCAATATTGCACTCTAGAGCTAAACATATAGAAATCAAACATCATTTTATTAGGGATTATGTGCAAAAAGGTGTGTTTGATGTTCAATTTATAGATACTGACCATCAATGGGCAGATATCTTTACTAAACCTCTTATTGAGGACAGATTTATCTTTATAAGAAAGCATTTAAATATGTTGTATGTGGTTTGATTTAGTATATTTGTTGATTTGGTCGTCCATTGCATGTTTTCACTGCATGTCCACTAGTCATGGCGTCCAGTTCACGTGTAGTCTACGCGTCCACTTCTGTTGGTGTGCCGCGTCCACTACATATGTGTCTACGCGTCCACTCTCACTCTTGTGTGGACTCGTCTATGCATACAATTATTGATTGCATTAATTTGTCTTTGGACATATTTATATAAAACGTTTGGTTTTCATATTTCCTATGCTGAGTCAGCTACCTCCATCAATCCCATCATAACTTTTTATGGTCCCAATATACCAACGCCGTTTTAAACTAATGACATGTCTTGTCTGTTATTTCTTTTTGAATTTTTTTTTTAAAAACTGTTGATATTCAGAGACCTTTAAAAGTAGCCTCTTTCCCTCTGAAAAACCTTTCGCTACTCTTCATCCCTGTTAACCTCTCTCTGAAACTTTCGAATTCTCTGTTTCCCTTGTTCTTCCAAACCTTAACTCATCTTACTCAACAATGGCTTCAACCTCTGCTCCCATGCCTGCTATTGCAACTGACACCATGAGTGTATATGTGGAACATCATCTCAACTTTGAAATTCTAAATGAGTACAACCTGGATGTGAGTAAGTTCATTAATGCTGCTTGATGGGATGAAATCTTTCTGGAAAAGGTCTCAGTGTATCCTGATTTGATAAGGGAATTCTGGAGAAGACAAAAAAATTACTGAAACAGAAGTAGTAGGGTTTGTGTTGGGAAGAAAAGTAATAGTGTCTGAGAAAACCATCTCTGATGCGATTGTATGTGCTCAAGAGGGTTTGGTCTTCACGGAGAACTGGGAAGAAGACCTAGGCGGTTCAGAGACAATTGCTGTTACCCTGATGAGGGAAGACACCGTGAGAACTGAAGTTGACACAGGCAAACACAAGAAGGGGGGGTTGAATTGTGTTTGTTAATATTTTTCGAAAACAGCCTTTTCAAAAAGATTTTCTCACACAAAAATAAGGAGACAGAATAAAGCACACAGAAAAGAAGTCTTTTGAAGGATTAACAAATTCAAGTTCAAATCCCCACAGTTAGTATAAATACGTAAAACCAAAGAGATAAGGGATAAGAAGATTTACACAAGATGTTTTATCCTGGTTCACTCTCTTCCAACCAAGAGCTACGTCCAGTCCCTTCTACTTGAAGGATTTTTCCACTATTTTCAAATAGATTACACCAAGTATTCAACACCTCTCCAGGCTCACAAGTATTTCTTTCTTACCAAGCCTCTTCAGGCTCTACCTCTAATAAAGAGTTTTGATTTCTTTGATCTTCTAACTCACTATATGTGAGAGTATGAAAGTTTAAGATCAGATAAATATTATAGCAAGAATTCAAACTATAATATTACAGACTTTTGCTTTTTGAATGAATAAAAGAGTATTTGCTTCTCAAGAGATTTCTTGATATTTCTTTGTATGCGCAAAAGTTGTTTCTTCAAAAGCTTTAGTCTTCTATTTATAGGGTCCTTGATCTTCTCTTCAGAATCTTCAACGGTTGTATTTGAAATTCCCGTTTAGTAATAGAGTCAACCAAGTAAATATCCGTTGAGACTCAGCTGGCTCGAGGCCTTTGTACTGTGAGACAAATTCTTGCATGTAAAAGCACACCTCTGAGCAAAAGCAGCTTGAAAACAGTTTTGCCTCCTTTGTACAAGTTCCAACTATATCAGCGTAAAAAGGTGACAGGGTACACAACGTTTTGCATTGTACTATTCTGCTTTTTGCAAGTCCTTTTTTGTACTATGTTTCTCTCAATGAAACAAGGCAATGCGAGTCGATAAAACAAAAAGAGAAGAACCATTATAAATGAAAAGAATATCAATCATAAGAAATAAAATCGCTTTGCTTCAGATAGGTATAAATGCTTAAGAAAATCTCCGTCCAGCAACGAGAGTAAAGGCAGGATAAGCAATAAGAGTTTTAAGGCTCCGTCCACTGACGTGGCAACCAAAACTTCGTCTACTTAAAACATCGGTCTTGTCAGTACTTGCAATATCTAAAGTCTCCGTCCAGTGACGTGGCAATAGCAGACTAAGGTTATTATTAGAGAGAAGCTCTCGTCTACACCAAGAGAAATTCTCCGTCCACTAAAAGCATTCAAGCGCTCGTCCACTGACGTGGCACTTGAGTTAAAAGGGAGATCCTTGATAGAGTGGACTCGACCACTCTTTCAGCATAAGATATTCAATATAAGACATATGGACGCGGATTTCCAAGGAGAATAGACTTAACATTTTAGCTTATAACAACAGAGATTCTTTAAGACTAAAGGCACTTGTTAGATTTAAAGCATTGACACTTTGCTACACAAATTTAATTCTCATTGTTAACATCAAAACCTAGAGATTATTTAATCCAAATTATTTGGTTCCAACAAGAACTCACTCCTCTGAGATGAAGGATCACATCAGGATTCTTCACCAAATCCTGAACAAGGTGGTGCTGCATAAGATTGGGTCTAAGGACAACTTATCAGCTCTTCATAAGTTTTGACTTTGCCATCTGGTCTTTGAAACAAAGATCAACTTAACCTGGATCCTGTTTCATCATTTCAAGGATGCCATTACCAATAAAGAATCTGCCTCACACATCACCTTCACTCACCTTCTGTCAAAGATTTTCAAACAGCAAGGCTTGTACGATGTTCTGAGTGCAAAGCCTAAGAATGAACAAGAAAGACTCCTTCGTGAGAAAGGAATGCAAGCTGCTGATTTTGGCAAAAGTAATCTCAGTGGCATGCAACTTAACACATACAAGCAAGTGGAATTGGCCAAGCTTGAGGAAAAGATGAAGATTAAAAAAGAATCACTTGAGGCCAACAATGCTGCAACCCTTGGTCTCAAGAGAGGAACCAAGAGGAAGACAATGGCCGTCAGGAAGCAGGAAGCCTAACCCTAGAAGGCCTACTAGAGGCATTGTGATTAATGAGCCTAGAGCTGAGGTACCTCAACCTGATCCTCAACCTGCTCCTAAGAGAGCAAGGAAGTTGGTTTTGTCTCAAGATGATGATGATGAAGAAGATAATGTTCCTCTGGGAACAATCTTGAAGAGGAAAGCAAGTGAAGCTGCTGCTGTGCCTACTAAGAAGAGGCAACCTGCAAGGAAAGCAAGGACTTTTGCAGCCTCTAAGCTAAACATCTCTGCTGAAATTCCTGTTAATTTAGCAGAAGATGCTCCTGATGTTAATACTGTGAATGGTTGTGTCTCTGCTCCTGAAGTAGGATTTTTTGACAATGTATACAGACCAACTCTACCCACACCCCAACCTTCACCACAAAAAACCCAAACTAACCAAACCTCAACCCCATCCTCACCACAAAGCACCTCAAATCAATTGACCATACCACAACCTACACCTATCAAAACCATCTTTCCACCAATTATACCTAATTCTGACCCCTGGTTTCATCAAACTGATGATGGAATTTGCCCAGGTGCCCTTTTTCCTAAACTCCTTAGAAAACTCTTTCCACCCATTGTACCCTCATCCACTCTTTTTGCCAACAAATCTGAGAATTGGGCCAAGATCAAGAGAGATTGGAGAGTTTTGTTTCACACTCACCAACCTGACCCTGATATTGACCCTGACACTCCTCTCATCAGGTGGTACCCCTATGCTGAATATGACTATGAACCATATGAGGACTACCCTTGGACCAACAGATATCCAAACACTCAGCCTCCCAACGGACCCTTTCCCTCAAAAATGCACAACCAACATGGACCTCTTCTTACTCACTTACCCCTTCAACGTTTTCCTAGAAGAAAAATTTACCCTAACCTCATAAAAACCCCTCCTTTGATCCCCTTTACTGATGGAGTAGAAAGGCATATCATACCAGTATGAGAGACTGACCCAAAAAGGAACACGCTGCCTACCATACCTCAGAAAAGAGCCAGATCTTCTGAGCATATTCCCATCATCATGGATGACGAGACCAAATGGATGAAATTCAAACACCCCAGTATCTATGGAAGAACCTCTGACCCCTTCAAAGATCAGTTTTTCTATGAAATACTGAAATGGGAGTTTCACTTCCAAGTAGACAGAGCTGCACACTGTGTTCCATTCACTTGGCTTAGGCATGGAAAGAAAACAAATCTAGGAATTGCTCCTTACCCTGTCTGTCCTAGGCTTGGCATGATTGATCTTAATAAGGACAAAGACAGAAAGTGCAGAAGAAATAAAGGAGTTATGCCTGAAGCTCACTCTGCAATGTTGGACTTATCTGAAGAAACCTTTGATTACTCCATGCTTGAGTACTATCTGCACATGGAAGATGTGAGGAAAATAGAAGAGAGGATAGCTGCTGACTTCTGGAAGTCTCACATAATCCACTGCACTAGGGAAGCCTCATCTTCTGGCCTATCTTAGGAAGAAAAGCAAAAAAATTCCCAAAGTCAGAGGAAAGTGTGGACTCTCAAAGATCAAGCATATGATCTACAAAGATCTGTGGGCACTCCCCATTACCAGCAGGGATGTGGAGGAAATTACTCCTATTCACTGGGCAAAGGATGTCCCTGAGCCAATTTTACAAAATGCCACTGCTTCACCTTCAACCTCAACTTCTGAACATACAGCAAAGGAGTTAATTGTAGAAGGCCCAGAATTAAATGCTGAAATCTCTTCCAAACCTGCTTCTGCTGAACCTTCAACTGTTTTAGCTGATGCTGAGGATGTTGCTATTGTTGAGCCAACTCCTGCTGAACCCATTGTTGTACATGCTGAGCAGTCTGCTGAGGTTTGTGCTTCTAAGCAAGGTGCTGAGTATGCTAAGACATCATCTCAACCATTAGCTCTTGCTATGGTTCATCCACTAGCCCAAGCTCAAGACACTGTCTCAGACACGGCTGAGAGCTCAAGACAATTATCCTTGCCACCCAATCTTGAGGATATCATTGGAAAAATTGTTGATGATAAAGTTGGCAAGTTAGTTGAAGAGAAGACAGAACAGATGGCACCTTCAGTGTGAGGAATCAAAGGTGGGGTTTTTTGTAGGTTTGGGTAAATTTTCCTTTGGGGAAAGCGGTTGAGGGGTAGATGGGTTAGGAGAGGGCCATCTTGGTTGTGCATCTCGGAGGGAAAGGGACCTTTAGGAGGCTGAGAGTTTGGGTATTTTGTGGTCCAGGGATACTCCTCATAGGGTTCAAAGTCATAGTCTGGATAGGAGTACCACCTTGTTAAAGGAGTTTCAAGGTTAATTTCAGGGTCAGGTTGGTGAGTATGGAACAGAATTTTCCAATTCCTCTTAACCTGAGCCCAGTTCTCAGACCTATTGGCAAAAATAGTGGATGGGGGAATAATTGGTGGAAAGAGTTTTCTTAGTTGTTTGGGGAAGGGGGCACCTCTGCAGATTCCATCATCCTCTTGATGAAACCAAGGATCTGAATCAGGAATTATGGGTGGAAAGAGGGTTTTGAGTGGTGTAGGTTGAGGTGTAGTTGGGCTATTTTGTGGTGAAGATGGATTTGAGGTTTGGTCAGGTTGTTCTCTTTGTGGTGAGGGTTGGGGTGTGGGTAAAGAAGGTCTATATACATTATCAAAAAATCCTACACTAGGAGTAGGGGCATCATCACTCACAGCATCAGTAGGGACATCAGAAGATGTGTTTATCTCAGAGGCTGCAAAGGTTCTTGCTTTCCTTGCAGGTTGCCTCCTCTTGGTAGGCACAGCAGCATCAACAGCAACAGCTGCTTTCCTCTTTAAAACTGTTCCCAGTGGAACATTATCATCTTCATCATCATCTTGAGGCAAAACCAGCTTTCTAGCTCTCTTGGGAGCAGGTCGAGGAACAGGTTGAGGGGCTTCATTTCCAGGCTCATTGATAACAATGCCTCTGGTAGGCCTTCTAGGAGCAGGCTTTCTGACAGCCACAGTTTTCCTTCTAGTTCCTCTCTTGAGACCAAGAATAGCTGCATTGTTGGCCTCAACTGCTTCTTCCTTAATCTTCATTTTCTCTTCTTGCTTTGACATTTCAACAAGCTTGTATGTGTCAAGGTGCATGCTACTTAGGTTGCTCTTTCCAAAGATGGCAGCTTGCATCCCCTTCGAACGAAAGATCTTGTCTTGTTCTTCTTGAGGCTTTGCATCTAAGTAGTCATACAAGCCTTGCTGCTTGAAGACTTTTGATAGAAGATGAGAGTAGGTGATGTGGGAGGCGGTTTCTCTGTTTGCAATGGCATCCTTGAAGCGATGAAACAGGATCCATGGAAGGTTTATTTTAGTCTCATAGACCAAGTTGCAGAGACAGAACTTGTGAAGGGCAGAAAGGTTGTCTTTAGACCCTGCCTTGTGAAGCACTGTCTTGTTCAGAATCTGATGAAGAATCCTGATGTGATCCTTCATTTCAGATGACTTCCATGAGTGAGTCCTCACTGTGTCATCTCGCATCAGTGTAACCGCGATGGTTTCTATACCACCAAGATCTTCTTCCCAGTTTTCTGTCATGATTAAACCCTCTTGGGCATATACGATTGCATCAGAAATAGTCTTCTCAGAGACAGTTATCTTCTTTCCTTAAACAAACCCTACTACCTCAGTTTTAGTAATCTTTGGTTTCCTCCAGAAATCCCTTATTAAGTCTGGATAAATCGAGACCTTTTCCAGAAACAAACCATCCCAACCAGCAGCGTTGATGTACTTGCTTACATCCAAGTTATACTCACACAGAATTTCAAAGTTGAAATGATGTTCAGCAGCGATATTGAGGATGTCAGTAACATAGGCAGGCTCGGGAGTTGAGGTTGAAGCCATTGTTGAGTTCTTGAGTAAAGGTTTAGGTTTGAAGGAGAGTTTGAAAACTTTCAGAGAGAAGTTATCAAAGATGAAGAGTATCGAAAAGTTTTTCAGAGGGAAAGGAGTTACCTTTAAAGGGTTTCCGAATACCAACAGTTTTCAAGGGAAATTAAAAAAGATTGATTAGACAAGACTTTAGTGAAAAAACGGCGTTGGTATATTGGGACCGTAAAAAGGTTACGATGGGATTGATGGAAGTCGCTGACTCAGCAAGGAAATGATTAAAATCAAATGTTTTAGTATGACTGAGTTCATAAAAAAATTTTAAAAGACAAATGTATGTAAGATTGGTCCACATAAGATTGAGGGTGGACGCACAAAAACATAAGTAGTGGACGCGGCACACCAACAGTAGTGGACGCGTAGACTACACAAGTTCTGGAAGCCAAAACTAGTGGACGCACAGATAAAACATGCAATCAATATATATACCATATTAAACCACATACAACATGTTAAGATGTTTTCTGATAAAAGTAAATCTGTCCTCAGCAAGAGGTTTAGTAAAGATATCTGCCCATTGATGGTCAGTATCTACAAATTGAATATCAAAAACACCCTTTTTGCACATAGTCTCTGATAAAGTGATGTTTGATTTCTATATGCTTAGCCCTAGAATGAAGAATTGGATTCTTAGACAGATTAATTGCAGCAGTATTATCACACATTAGTGGAATACTACTTACAAACACATTGTAGTCCTCCAATTGGTGTTTGATCCAGAGAAGTTGTGAGCAGCAGTTTGCAGCTGATATATATTCTGCTTCAGCGGTTGATAGGGCAATGGTACTCTGCCTTTTGCTTGACCACGATACTAGATTAGCTCCAATGAAGTGACATCCCCCACTGGTGCTTTTTTCTTTCAATTCTATCTCCAGCATAGTCAGCATCACAAAAGCCAACTAATCTGTAGTCTCCATCTTTCTTAAAGCACAGACCAAGATTAGTAGTACCTTTTAAATATCTAAAAATTCTTTTAACTGCTGATAAATGAGATTCTCTAGGATCAGATTGAAAAGGAGCACATAAGCAAACACTGAACATTATATCAGGCCTAGAAGCAGTTAGATATAAGAGAGATCCAATCATACCTCTGTATACCTTCTGATCTACCTTTTTCTCTTTATCATCTATGTTCAGTGTGGACGTGGGATGCATAGGTGTGTTCATAGGTTTGCAATCATCCATCTTAAACTTTTTGAGAAGTTCCTTTGTGTACTTAGTTTGATGGATGAACACCCCGTCCATAGATTGTTTGACTTGAAGTCCAAGAAAGAATTTGAGTTCTCCCATCATGCTCATTTCAAACTCTTTCTGCATTAGCTTTGAGAATTCTTTGCACAAAGATTCATTAGTAGCACCAAATATAATATCATCTACATAGATCTGTACTACAATGAAGTTGGAATTAATTGATTTTCTAAACAAGGTAGTGTCTACCTTTCCTCTGACAAAACCATTATCCATTAGAAAAGAACTTAGCCTATCATACCAAGCTCTTGGGGCTTGTTTTAGGCCGTATAAAGCTTTCTTAAGCTTGTATACATGTTCAGGTTGGGTTTCATTCTCAAAACCCGGTGGTTGCATAACATAAACTTCTTCATTGATAAAACCATTTAAAAAAGCACTTTTTACATCCATTTGAAAAAGCATAATATTATGATGTGCAGCAAATGAGAGTAAAATTCTGATTGCTTCCAATCTTGCAACGGGTGCAAAGGTTTCAGTATAGTCTATACCTTCTTCTTGAGAATAACCTTGTGCAACCAATCTTGCTTTATTTCTTATAACCTTACCATTTTCGTCAAGCTTGTTTCTGTAAACCTATTTTGTTCCTATAACAGATTTATTCTTAGGTAGGGTTACCAGAGTCCAAACTTCATTCCTCTCAAACTGATTCAGCTCTTCTTGCATTGCCAAAATCCAACCATTGTCCAGCAGAGCCTCGTCTACAGTTTTTGGTTCCAATTCAGACACCAATGCAGAGTCTTCTTGCTCTCTAAAGGTTGATCTGGTTCTTAGCTTATCGCTTGGATTTCCTATGATTTGATCCGGTGGATGATAATTCTTGAAATGCCAAGTTCTCTGAGCATTGTCTTGTTGAGAGGTGGATGCTTCTGGTTGATGAGAATGGTCTTCAACTGGATCATCAGTTTTAACTTCTTTTGTTTCTCCTGGGATGTTTAGGTTAAGATCTGCAAAACTTTCATCTAGCTCTGATAGTTTCTTATCAGGCTGTTTGTCATCAAATCTAACATGTATAGATTCTTCTACTATTAAAGTTCTTGAGTTATACACTCTAAATCCTTTTGAGGTTTCAGAAAATCCTAGAAGAATTCCATTGTCTACCTTTGCATCAAACTTACCAAGTTGATCTTTTGTATTTAAAATAAAACATTTACATCCAAAAGGATGAAAATAAGATATGTTGGGTTTTCTGCCTTTCCACAATTCATAGGGAGTCTTACTCAGAATTGGTCTAATGTATATTCTGTTCTGAATGTAGCAGGCAGTGTTCACAGCTTCAGCCCAGAAGTGCTTAGGGACAGAATTGTCATTGAGCATAGTCCTAGCCATCTCTTGAAGAGATCTGTTCTTTCTCTCTACCACACCATTTTGCTGTGGTGTTCTTGGTATTGAGAAGTTGTGTTGAATTCCATTTTCTTCACAAAACTCATTGAATAGCTCATTGACAAATTCTCCCCCATGGTCACTTCTGATTGAAGCTATACACATCCCTTTTTCATTCTGTACACGTTTGCAGAATACAGAAAAGACCTTGAAAGACTCATCTTTGTGAGCAAGGAACATAACCCATGTCCATCTAGTATAGTCATCCACAATGACTAGACCATATTTCTTACCACTGATAGAAGCAGTCCTTGTTGGACCAAAAAGATCAAGGTGTAGTAGTTCTAGTGGTCTCTTGGTACTTACAATATTCTTAGATTCAAAAGAACCTTTGACTTGTTTTCCCTTCTGACATGCATCACAGAGAGCATCAGATTTGTATTTAAGGTTTGGTAATCCTCTCACGAGGTTATGCTTATTTAGCTTTGAGATTAATCTCAAGCTTGCATGACCTAGCCTTTTATGCCAAATCCAACGTTCATCTTCAATGGACACTAAACATGAGACACTTTGATTTGAGAGGTCCTCCAAGTCAATTTTGTATAAATTGTTTTGCCTCTTAGCAGTGAATAAAATTGATCCATCATTTTTCTTGACATAACACATGTTCTTATTAAAAGAAACATCATATCCACTGTCACATAATTGACTTATGCTCAGTAGATTATGTTTTAAACCATTCACCAAAAGAACATTATCAATGGAGGGAAAAGGATGTTTACCGATTTTACCTATACCAGTGATCTTTCCTTTCTGATTTCCTCCAAATGTCACCCAGCCACCATCCTTATGTTTAAGGTCTTGGAACATATACTTTTCTCCCGTCATGTGACGTGAGCATCCACTGTCCAAGTACCAAGATGTTTGTTTCTTTCCTGTTGTTAAGCAGATCTGCAACAGGTATTATCTTGTTCTTAGGTACCCAAACTGACTTGGGTCCTTTCATG
The DNA here is from genome assembly GCA_035048595.1 of Echinosophora koreensis. NCBI lineage: Eukaryota > Viridiplantae > Streptophyta > Magnoliopsida > Fabales > Fabaceae > Echinosophora > Echinosophora koreensis. Next base: position 643,255 of record JAPCYP010000047.1, on the reverse strand, counting down.
TTAGTTTTCTTTGGACAAGAATATTTAGTATGCCTATTATGTATGCATCTAGATGTAGAGTGCCCACTTTTTCCACACACTTTACAAAAGGTGTTGGACGGGCCAGATTTGGTTTTTGCATACCTAGCTGGAGCTTTTGAAGCTCTTTGCTGCATAGGTGGTTTTGACTTAATGTAAGATGCCTCATGCTTCTTATTGTCATAACCAAGGCCAGATTTATCAAAGGGTGACCTAGAATACCTTAGGATAAGACTAAGCTTATCTGAGCCTCCTACCAGTTTTGACAGAGAGTCTGTCAAGTATTTTACATCTTGTTTTAGTTTTGCAACTTCACAAGAATTGTCAGGCTCACATTCAGATTTGTCAGTTAGACTGACATTCTCTGATTTTAGCTTATCATTTTCTTGAAGCAAACTTTGTTTTTCCATGCAGACTCTATCATATTCTTTGGTTAATTTTGCAAACTTCTTTTTAAGACTTTTGTATTCATGAGACAATATGGATGAGTCATGCAGTAATTCATCAAAGGCATTTTTGAGAGTTGAAGGTTCAGAATCTGTTACCTCATCATCATCAGTGTACTCATTCTCTGATGATGTGTCTGCCATGAGGCAAATGTTTGCCTCTTCCTCTGCTTCCCCTTCCTCATCTGATGAGGATAAGTCCAAGTCCTCCCATGTAGCCATTAAACCCTTCTTTTTCTTAAAGAACTTCTTCTTCTCTTTTAGGTCAGGGCAGTCGGCTTTGAAATGTCCTGGCTTTTTGCACTCAAAGCACAAAGGTGGACCTTTTTCTTTGGAGTCTGATTTCTCCTTAGAAAATTTCTTGTTGAATGGCTTTCTCTTGAAATTATTTTTTCTTCTCCACATGTGTTGTATCTTTCTGGAGATGAAAGGTAGTTCATCTTCATCTGATCCTTCATCACTGTCTGAAGGTTCAGCATCATCTGAAGACTCAGCAGCTTTGAGAACTTTTGAAGAACTTGCTTTCTTTGCCTTTAAAGCAATGGACTTTCCCTTTCTGGAATTGTCTTCCTCATTTAGTTCAAGTTCATGAACTTTTAATGATCCTAGAAGTTCTTCCAGAGAGAGAGTATTCAGATTCTTAGCTTCTTGAATAGCAGTGACCTTCGGTCTCCACTGCTTGGAGAGACTTCTCAGAATCTTTCTGATATGATCCCTATTTTCATATACTTTTCCCAGAGATCTGAGACTGTTTGTTATTGTTTGAAATCTTCCAAACATCTGATCTATAGACTCATGATCAGTCATCTTGAAGAGCTCATACTGGTGAACCAGCATGCTTATCTTTGACTCCTTTACTTGTGATGAGCCTTCATGAGCGAGAGCCAGTGTATCCCAGATTTCTTTTGCTGTGTTGCAGCTATGAACTTTATCATGTTCTGATCTGGTAATAGCACACATCAAGTAATGTTTGGCTTTGAGATATAGTTGATGTTTGGCTTTTTGATCAACACTCCAATCTGCTCTAGCCAGTACTGCTTGATTTTCACCTCTTGGCTCAGTGTAGCCATTCTCTATCAGTTCCCAGATGTCTAGGTTCTGTGCATCTAGGATGGCCATCATTCTCTTCTTCTAATAGTCGTAATCAGTTCCATCAAAGAGTGGAGGTCTGTTGATAGCTTGTCCTTCTGCATCCATGGTGATAGGATCGTACTTCCTCAGCACTTGTTAGATGCTCAACCCTTTCGAGGCTGAGCTCTGATACCAACTGAAGTTGACACAGGCAAACACAAGAAGGGGTGGTTGAATTGTGTTTGTTAATATTTTTCGAAAACAGCCTTTTCAAAAAGATTTTCTCACACAAAAATAAGGAGACAGAATAAAGCACACAGAAAAGAAGTCTTTTGAAGGATTAACAAATTCAAGTTCAAATCCCCACAGTTAGTATAAATACGTAAAACCAAAGAGATAAGGGATAAGAAGATTTACACAAGATGTTTTATCCTGGTTCACTCTCTTCCAACCAAGAGCTACGTCCAGTCCCTTCTACTTGAAGGATTTTTCCACTATTTTCAAATAGATTACACCAAGTATTCAACACCTCTCCAGGCTCACAAGTATTTCTTTCTTACCAAGCCTCTTCAGGCTCTACCTCTAATAAAGAGTTTTGATTTCTTTGATCTTCTAACTCACTATATGTGAGAGTATGAAAGTTTAAGATCAGATAAATATTATAGCAAGAATTCAAACTATAATATTACAGACTTTTGCTTTTTGAATGAATAAAAGAGTATTTGCTTCTCAAGAGATTTCTTGATATTTCTTTGTATGCGCAAAAGTTGTTTCTTCAAAAGCTTTAGTCTTCTATTTATAGGGTCCTTGATCTTCTCTTCAGAATCTTCAACGGTTGTATTTGAAATTCCCGTTTAGTAATAGAGTCAACCAAGTAAATATCCGTTGAGACTCAGCTGGCTCGAGGCCTTTGTACTGTGAGACAAATTCTTGCATGTAAAAGCACACCTCTGAGCAAAAGCAGCTTGAAAACAGTTTTGCCTCCTTTGTACAAGTTCCAACTATATCAGCGTAAAAAGGTGACAGGGTACACAACGTTTTGCATTGTACTATTCTGCTTTTTGCAAGTCCTTTTTTGTACTATGTTTCTCTCAATGAAACAAGGCAATGCGAGTCGATAAAACAAAAAGAGAAGAACCATTATAAATGAAAAGAATATCAATCATAAGAAATAAAATCGCTTTGCTTCAGATAGGTATAAATGCTTAAGAAAATCTCCGTCCAGCAACGAGAGTAAAGGCAGGATAAGCAATAAGAGTTTTAAGGCTCCGTCCACTGACGTGGCAACCAAAACTTCGTCTACTTAAAACATCGGTCTTGTCAGTACTTGCAATATCTAAAGTCTCCGTCCAGTGACGTGGCAATAGCAGACTAAGGTTATTATTAGAGAGAAGCTCTCGTCTACACCAAGAGAAATTCTCCGTCCACTAAAAGCATTCAAGCGCTCGTCCACTGACGTGGCACTTGAGTTAAAAGGGAGATCCTTGATAGAGTGGACTTGACCACTCTTTCAGCATAAGATATTCAATATAAGACATATGGACGCGGATTTCCAAGGAGAATAGACTTAACATTTTAGCTTATAACAACAGAGATTCTTTAAGACTAAAGGCACTTGTTAGATTTAAAGCATTGACACTTTGCTACACAAATTTAATTCTCATTGTTAACATCAAAACCTAGAGATTATTTAATCCAAATTATTTGGTTCCAACAAGAACTCACTCCTCTGAGATGAAGGATCACATCAGGATTCTTCACCAAATCCTGAACAAGGTGGTGCTGCATAAGATTGGGTCTAAGGACAACTTATCAGCTCTTCATAAGTTTTGACTTTGCCATCTGGTCTTTGAAACAAAGATCAACTTAACCTGGATCCTGTTTCATCATTTCAAGGATGCCATTACCAATAAAGAATCTGCCTCACACATCACCTTCACTCACCTTCTGTCAAAGATTTTCAAACAGCAAGGCTTGTACGATGTTCTGAGTGCAAAGCCTAAGAATGAACAAGAAAGACTCCTTCGTGAGAAAGGAATGCAAGCTGCTGATTTTGGCAAAAGTAATCTCAGTGGCATGCAACTTAACACATACAAGCAAGTGGAATTGGCCAAGCTTGAGGAAAAGATGAAGATTAAAAAAGAATCACTTGAGGCCAACAATGCTGCAACCCTTGGTCTCAAGAGAGGAACCAAGAGGAAGACAATGGCCGTCAGGAAGCAGGAAGCCTAACCCTAGAAGGCCTACTAGAGGCATTGTGATTAATGAGCCTAGAGCTGAGGTACCTCAACCTGATCCTCAACCTGCTCCTAAGAGAGCAAGGAAGTTGGTTTTGTCTCAAGATGATGATGATGAAGAAGATAATGTTCCTCTGGGAACAATCTTGAAGAGGAAAGCAAGTGAAGCTGCTGCTGTGCCTACTAAGAAGAGGCAACCTGCAAGGAAAGCAAGGACTTTTGCAGCCTCTAAGCTAAACATCTCTGCTGAAATTCCTGTTAATTTAGCAGAAGATGCTCCTGATGTTAATACTGTGAATGGTTGTGTCTCTGCTCCTGAAGTAGGATTTTTTGACAATGTATACAGACCAACTCTACCCACACCCCAACCTTCACCACAAAAAACCCAAACTAACCAAACCTCAACCCCATCCTCACCACAAAGCACCTCAAATCAATTGACCATACCACAACCTACACCTATCAAAACCATCTTTCCACCAATTATACCTAATTCTGACCCCTGGTTTCATCAAACTGATGATGGAATTTGCCCAGGTGCCCTTTTTCCTAAACTCCTTAGAAAACTCTTTCCACCCATTGTACCCTCATCCACTCTTTTTGCCAACAAATCTGAGAATTGGGCCAAGATCAAGAGAGATTGGAGAGTTTTGTTTCACACTCACCAACCTGACCCTGATATTGACCCTGACACTCCTCTCATCAGGTGGTACCCCTATGCTGAATATGACTATGAACCATATGAGGACTACCCTTGGACCAACAGATATCCAAACACTCAGCCTCCCAACGGACCCTTTCCCTCAAAAATGCACAACCAACATGGACCTCTTCTTACTCACTTACCCCTTCAACGTTTTCCTAGAAGAAAAATTTACCCTAACCTCATAAAAACCCCTCCTTTGATCCCCTTTACTGATGGAGTAGAAAGGCATATCATACCAGTATGAGAGACTGACCCAAAAAGGAACACGCTGCCTACCATACCTCAGAAAAGAGCCAGATCTTCTGAGCATATTCCCATCATCATGGATGACGAGACCAAATGGATGAAATTCAAACACCCCAGTATCTATGGAAGAACCTCTGACCCCTTCAAAGATCAGTTTTTCTATGAAATACTGAAATGGGAGTTTCACTTCCAAGTAGACAGAGCTGCACACTGTGTTCCATTCACTTGGCTTAGGCATGGAAAGAAAACAAATCTAGGAATTTCTCCTTACCCTGTCTGTCCTAGGCTTGGCATGATTGATCTTAATAAGGACAAAGACAGAAAGTGCAGAAGAAATAAAGGAGTTATGCCTGAAGCTCACTCTGCAATGTTGGACTTATCTGAAGAAACCTTTGATTACTCCATGCTTGAGTACTATCTGCACATGGAAGATGTGAGGAAAATAGAAGAGAGGATAGCTGCTGACTTCTGGAAGTCTCACATAATCCACTGCACTAGGGAAGCCTCATCTTCTGGCCTATCTTAGGAAGAAAAGCAAAAAAATTCCCAAAGTCAGAGGAAAGTGTGGACTCTCAAAGATCAAGCATATGATCTACAAAGATCTGTGGGCACTCCCCATTACCAGCAGGGATGTGGAGGAAATTACTCCTATTCACTGGGCAAAGGATGTCCCTGAGCCAATTTTACAAAATGCCACTGCTTCACCTTCAACCTCAACTTCTGAACATACAGCAAAGGAGTTAATTGTAGAAGGCCCAGAATTAAATGCTGAAATCTCTTCCAAACCTGCTTCTGCTGAACCTTCAACTGTTTTAGCTGATGCTGAGGATGTTGCTATTGTTGAGCCAACTCCTGCTGAACCCATTGTTGTACATGCTGAGCAGTCTGCTGAGGTTTGTGCTTCTAAGCAAGGTGCTGAGTATGCTAAGACATCATCTCAACCATTAGCTCTTGCTATGGTTCATCCACTAGCCCAAGCTCAAGACACTGTCTCAGACACGGCTGAGAGCTCAAGACAATTATCCTTGCCACCCAATCTTGAGGATATCATTGGAAAAATTGTTGATGATAAAGTTGGCAAGTTAGTTGAAGAGAAGACAGAACAGATGGCACAACAGTTTGAAGAAAGGGAACAGAAGCAAGTTCAAGATACTTTGGCCCCTACAAATGCAATAGTGACTCAGATGCTGGCATTGTTGATGGATTTTCAGAAGAACCAAAACCCAAATCTAAACCAACCCCCTCCACCACCTACCCCTACCTAAACTTTTTCTTTCTTTGTTTTATCTGTTTTGCTGACAATGATGGTCCACTCCTTTTACCTTTTTGTCTGATGATAAAAAAGGGGGAGAAAGGAAAGATTAAATTTTTTTTATATATATATATATATATATAATGCAGAGCTAGATTTTTTATGAAAAAGTAAATATTTGTTTGCATATGCATAAGTTTATTCTGTTAAATATTCATCTTGATGATAATATGTCTTGACTTAATTCTTATGCCTAATCTTTCTAAAGTCAATTATGCTCTGATACTGCCTTGAACTGTTTAGTCACAAATGTTTGATAAGCTACTATCTTGGTCTGATAACTTATATTATCTTGCAAATAAGACTTAGTTTCATATCCCTTAACTGCTTTGAACTGTTGAATGCTATATCTTAGGGGGAGCCTTGTAAGCTCTCTTAGACTTTGCAATTTAAATTTAATTGTTTTTCTCATCATCAAAAAGGGGGAGATTGTTGGAATCAAAGTAGATGTCTAAGTTTTGATGATTTACAAAAAGGTTAAAATTTATTTGGCAAAGTGTTAGCATAAATCTAACCAGTGCCTTCACCCTTGAAAAATCTCTGAAAATATATAAGTTAAAATGTTAGGTCTATTTACAATGCAAAACGCGTCCATATGTAACTTAATTCTTTAATTGAAAGATTTCCTGAGTGGACGAGTCCATTCTACCACCGGAAGGATTTCTTTTAACTCAAGTGCCACGTCAGTGGACGAGCGCTTGAATGCATACTAGTGGATAGGGAAGTCCTCTTTTAGTAAACGCGAGTTGCTCTCCAAGAAAAACATTAATTACTAAGTGCCAAGTCACTGGACGGAGATCTTAAGCAACTCAAGTTCTGGCAAGACCAATGAATTAAGTAGACGTAGAGTTTTTTTTTGCCATGTCAGTGGACGAAGCCTTAAAAGATTTCTTACTGACCTTGCCTTACAATTGTTTTCATGGACGAAGAATTTGAACTTTGATATCTTATTTAATACAATCTGGACCATATTGAATTTATTTTAAATGATTGATATTTATTTCAATGGAATATATGTTCTTTACAATTGTTTTATCTGGTTAATGCCTTGATCCTTTGTGAGAAAAGTCATAGTACTATCAAGGAAAGACAAAAGCAAATAGTACAATTGGAATTGCAAAACGACCTGTACGATGACAACTTTATTGCTGGACAAAAGCTGGGTTATACACAAAGGAGGAAAGAAAGTTTTTAAGGTATGATTGCTCAGGATAGTGAGCCTCCATTTTGTGCTTTCCTGATAACCAAGGATGCTTTTCAACACGGCCAAAATCAAGTTATCAGTCTCAACGGATATCATACATTTAATGCTATCTCTAAACGGGACTATTCAAATAACCGTTGAAGATTTGCAAGAGAAGTTGAAGACCACTATATATAGAAGGTCTCAAGCTCTGAAGAAGAACTTTTGCCATTTGAACATTTGCAAGTTCTTAAAAGCTCATATTTCCTTTTCATTTGTAAAGAAAAAGTTTGTAATTCTTAAGGTTGAATATTTGTAAAAATATTCAGTAGATCTTAAACCTTCATACCCTCACATATAGTGAGTTAGAAAGATCTTAGAAAAATCTCTGTGATTGATTTAGAGCCTGAAGAGGCTTGGTAAGAAAGCAATACTTGTAGCATGGAGAGGTGTAGAATACTTGTTGTAAAAGTATCTGGAAATAGTGGAGAAAATCCTTCAAGTAGAAGGGACTGGACGTAGCTCTTAGTTGGAAGAGAGTGAACCATGATAAAATACCTGAGTGAATCTTCTATCCCTTATATTTTACAGCCTTAGATTATTCATACTAACTGTGGGATTTGAATCTGTTTTTTGTTAATCTTTAAAAAGTTTTTTATTGTGTGCTTTCTTTCAGCTTTCTACTTATTATCGTGTTATGTGATGGCGGAGCGGAATCCGTGGATCATCTAATCTTCTCTTGTAACAAGCCTATGTAGATATAGAAGTTAGTCTACAATTGGGCATGTTTTGAGGTTGTCATGCCTGCAGATGAATTTCTTGCAGCATATGGGTTTAGTTAGAGGGAAAAGGCTAAAACAGATATGGACGGTGTTATGGTTCTCTACTTCATGGTCTATCTGGCTCTCTTGAAACGGTATCATATTTAATCATGAAAATTTTGATGTCATCCAACTCCTACATTTAATCAAGGTTAGAGCTTGGAACTGGTTTCAATATAGAGGCAAAGGCAGCATGTATTGTTTCTCGGATAGGTGTATTTCTTCTTTAGAATGTATGAAATCATGTATTTAGAGGTTCCATGGAACTGATACTCTGGTTTAATAGCCTAGTATATGGTGGTGTGGTGGTCTCCGCCTGATGTTGTTGTGCCTTTCTATTTCTGTGATACCATCCCCAGTGTGTGTAAATTCACCAACATAGTTATTTGCACAGCAGTGTCCATTTGGGTGGCTAAAAGGAGCTTTTGAGATAAGAAAATACTATTTTCGTTCATGTTTTGTTGCAGCAATCCCTCGGGTTGTCACTAATTTCAGACCAATTCTACATAATAATCTGTAGATGCTCCTGAATTGCTTCACATTCATATGCAGGATGCTGATTGGTTTGATTTAGTTTGGTGTATACAAGGTGTAGGAAATATGAATTGAGTTCATTTGCTTTTTGCAGTTTCAACAGGGGAATGGCTATTGTAAAACTAATACTGATATCTTTGGCAGTGTTATAATATATTTTTTGTTTTAAAAAAATGTAAATCCCTTAGTAAGTGCTCATAGAGCTCAGAGATTTTTCCTGTCTTGGACTAAGGCTCTATTCCCTCACCCTAAATTTTTGTCAATCAAAAAAATTAAAGGAGAAGGGATAATTAATTTCTATTATTTAATTTAAATTATCTCATGTTGATAATAACTCCTAGTTCATCATGGGGAAAAAAACAAGAGGAAAAAAAGTAAAATTGTTAAGAGTTTTGAGAAAGGAGAGGCAACACTCCAAATTCTTCCTCTCCCTTCCTATATCCTTAGCTAAGAATAGGTCATCTTAATGCATGTAGAGACAGAGAGAAGTACAAATCAAATCTAAACCAATTTGACTTGGCCATAATTATATAGTTGAAGATACCCCAAAGAGGATCACGTAGTGATGGAGGACAAGTATGGGAGGAGAATGGCCCTTATTTTCCTGGAGCCATGCTGAGAACTATCACTTTGAGTAGGCCATACCATTACAAATTCCAATAGAAATTAGAAACAAAGCCAAATAGCATCTGTTTCAGAATATCAAAACAAGACATAAAACAAGTTATAACGATAATAGAATGTGAGTTTGACCTTCACTACATTATTATAAGCTACTTTGCTTTAGCAAGGATTTTCTTTTTAATTTTTCGTCATTTCTACTGCCCATTAATTAATGTCGAGGTCCATTGTGTGGGACAAGGCATGCAAATCTGATTTGGATATGCAGGGACGTGGGTTTTAAATTAACTCCATACTGGGGGTTGATTTTGGGTCTGTCCAGTTTTGGTTGGGGTTTGGTCATTGTAATATTAATACTGATCTATAGGGCAGTATTAGTATTATAATTACAGTGCACCTCCTTTCTTGGTTACTTATTGTATATGGGTTAGAGTACCCCTTGTATTCTTTTCAATATACTTTTTGTTTATCAAAAAAAAAAAAAATTGTGTGGGACTTTTCAAATATAAATTTTCAATTATATGATAGTTAATAGAATTGAAGCACACGCAATTGCATAGATGTTATTCCAACAATTAGAATGGCTTCATCTACACTTCTTTCCAGCCCCTTTTAATGATATTGATGTATGCATAAAGAATTAATGAAGTCATTACGTTAACAATACTCATATTTTTTTGGTAATGATTACATTGTACTCATATATTAAAGATAATTGTTAGGAATATTGAGATTTGTGGGGATTTTTTTTTTAAATATCACTATTTTAAATTTATCTCCCAAAATACCTCCATTTCCAAATTATATACTACCAAACTACCACACTTTTCAAAACCCACTGAGAAGTCGTTTTGGGGGGGCACGACTTCTCGACATGAAATTTTTTTTTTAAAAAATAATTAGGTGAGAAGTCATTTCGGGGGAAACGACTTCTCAACATAGCTTTATTTCGTTTAATTTAATAGTTATTGTTAATTAAATAATTTTATAGTTAATTTAATTAATAACTAATTAATTAAATAAATAATTAATTAATAAGAATTGCCTAATTATCACCAATATTAATTTAGATAGTTTTTACATTTAAATAATTAAATATAAATTAAATAATTAACACCATAATAATAATAATAATTGATAATTCGCTCATTAAAAATAATTTTCATTTCATAATTATACAAGCATGCTACTCTTTCATAGAAGACCCAGGACGGTGAGGACATTTAATTCTGCTATGACCCTCCACCTGCCACAATCCACATCTCTTACGGTGACTCGTTTCCCTCATATACATCTCTGTACAAATACGGGTAGACTGAGGATGGTCCTTTGGATTTCTACGTATGTTTGGATTGTGGAACACCTCAACTCCAGTGTATGGTGCCCAATATGCCTCGTTGGGCACAACGGTGAACTCTTCCTGATAAACTTTGAAGATAGTTTCCAATTTGTACATGGCAGGCACATACAGTCTATAGTTGTGATGAACACTAGAACAAGCTGTGATGACATGTGAACATGGTAGGTGCAGCGCCTGAAACTTCCCATAGTCACACCACCCCGCGTTCAGGTCTACCATGAATTTTCCTGCCGGTCGTCCCTCTTGCGGGTTCATCAACTCCTCCACCATGAATTTCATCCGACGTCGGTCAAAGCTACTGACACTGTGAGAGTTGGACACCGCTTGTTATTTCTCGAGGGCCTTGTTGACAACTTCTGAGTATTCATGGACGGATGCCATCATTGCGGTGATCTCCTCCCATTTTTGGCGAACATTGTGGACAACCTATAATAGGTTGCTTGGACCAGCACAGTTATTGGCAGATTTCGCGTCCCCTTTAACACGACATTTATGCACTCTGCCAGGTCAATTGTCATGTGTCCCCAACGGTGGCCTTCATCATATGCCTGGGTCCACTTCTCCTTGGGAATTTCGTCCACCCATGCCACTGCCTTGCTATTCCATTCGAGTATTTGGTTTCGATAATATCGCTGGCTGGGTTGAGTCATTGCGTATCCTGTTCAATTGGAATGTAAAAATTTCATAATAAGACATGAATAGAAATATAAATATAAATAAAACCTGATTGAAATATGTATGACTGCGGTACTAACCCATGTTGACGACCTTCTTACTCATATCTACGTTCTTGAATATCCTTTGGAAGTTTTACCCGATGTGTCGAATGCAATAAACATGTACCGATGGGGGATCCTGCCATCCGCTGTCTGGCCGGTTGTAGGCACTTATTATAGATTAAAGCATGTCTGAAATCAAGCAGAGATTAGCTTGCGGTGTGACGTGCCTTCTCAGGTTTCGGAGGAAGAAAAACCAGGCATCTGCTGTCTCACCCTCCACTAGGACGAACGTCCCCTTGTACTTTCCAAATAGCCACGTCCCGTCAACCATATACCGACTTGCAGTATTGAGACCCACTGATACACGGCTGGAAAGTCCAAAAAAGATGACGGAAGATTCCCTTACCATGAGCTAGTTGATCCCCCTCGTAAGCTGGCAGTGTCTGCAACTCCGTGATAGTCCCTGGAACATAGGTATGCAAAGCAAGTATCCTTCTTGGGAGGTCATTTTATGATTTCTCCCAGTTACCGTATATCATTTCTATGGCCTTTTGCTTTGCTATCCATGCCTTCTGATACGTGGTTGTGTAGTTGTACCGTACCCGTATGTGTGCAATCAACACCGAGATCGATATTGTCGGATCCTCTTTGACCAATAGCTTGATACTTTTAGCAATAATGGTGGCATAAACTATAGCAATATAAACCAGATGATGGTCCCAACTAACAGAAAAGGAAATGTGTTGGCTAGAAACCTTAATGACTGCTGGATTAATAAAAACAGAACAAAACCCCCAAATGTTAGGAAGCAGCTGAATTCTGACATTCACAACAAAAGGCTTAAGCCTTAAATTACTCCAGAAGGAAGTTGGAACTTGATCCATGTCCATCCAAGGTTCAGACACAAAAAGAAATCAGGTCTATGACTAACACAAAAGTTCTTAAGAACTAACCTAGTTTCAGGATTCGCTAGTCACCTTAAATTCCAATAAATGATCTTCATTTCAAAAGAAAAAGAATTAGAACCTGCCCTATACTGGGTGTTATAGAATTTTCCCTTAGCAACTTGCTTATTTTTTGCCTTTGCTTCTTCTTCTGGGATTTAGATAAAACAACCTCAAAATTGCCCTCATTTTCACCATCAGGATTAGAAGGATAAAAAATTAGTTGTTCAACCAAGAACCGAAATTTGCTACATGGTTGAACTAATATGTTGATCCCATTCTGTCCAATACAATCTGTGAAACCAGCCCCCAAGAAAACAAATCATTCTAACATTAACCTTCCTATTCTACTAAAGAAATAAAATTACATCAGTAATTATGCCTTCCATCATTTGGTCATAAAACCTGTGGCCACCTTTGAAAGCCGGATAGTATTAAAAGAAATAGTTGATCCTTAAACCAGATAGTATTTCCACCTATTCAAGAGACAAATCACCAAAACAAGAGACTACCATCATAACACTTATCACAATATGTTCCTCATTGAAACATCTACCTAAGAGACCATATGTTATTACCAAAGTATTACTAACAAGCTTCACCGATATGCATTTGACATATGAACCTACATTAATTACAAAAAACCCATTACAAAAACCTATATCAATTTCATTAATTACAAATCAAACCATTACAAAAACCTCATATAAGTTTCATCAATTTCATCCATGGTAGAGCAGAGCCCACTATTCCATATTTCCATTTCTGTATCGCAGACTTTGTGGAACCCACTGTTCAATTTCAACCTTCTTCCTAAATCGCATAGACCTTCTGGAAAGCTAAACCAAACTTGGTGGTTCAAAATTCAAATGGGTACAAAATTACCTCAGAGAAGAACTCGACAAAGAACCATGGAGCGATGGTGGCGGTGGATGGCGACTGGCAAAGATGAACCACAGAAGGACAGACAGAAAAAAACTGGGCTGAGATGAACGACGTGAGACTAAGTGGATGGGCGGGTGGCACCGGTGCTCACACAAGGATGCAAGGTGGACAAATGGCGATTTGATCCTGTTGCTGCGAGGAGGTGGTCACTGGTCAATGAAAGAAAGAAAGGTCAGGTGCTGCAGCATGAGAAATAAGGAAAGAATGGCATGGGTACAAATATTTCCAACTTTAGGGGGCAAAATAATATATATATATATATATATATATATATATATATATTCATAAAAAAAAATTTGTACTTGAGTGGGTGCATGTGCCTTCCCTGACATGCACGTGGGTCTGCCCCCTGCTTGTGACAGTTACTTCTATAAGCAACCAATTCTTATATATATATATATATATATAAAAGAAACCCCAATAAAGAAAAATGAGAGAGAGAAAAAATAGAGAACTGTATCAACTACTTTTTTTCTAGAAATTGAAATGATAATAAATGTGAATAAAGATGTGGGTAGCTTGTGAGAAAAACTTGGGTAAACACAAACTCAGTCACTCACTCTTAGACACAACCAATAAAAATGTGCCAACATGTTATAATTTTAGTGGGGGTCCCACATTTTCTCTCTCCAAATTTATTTCTTCTTCAATCATTCATAACAGGTTTGTTCACTGGCACTACAGTTCTGTGTATGAATGCCTAATTGGTGCTACTACAACTCTCAAGGATTTTCGAAAAAGGAAGCTTGTCAATCATTGACTTACCAGTTGGACCAACGACCCATTGACCCAGTGTCCTGATCGACTCAACGACTGGTCCGGTTTTATAAACATTGATTCTTAGTGACATGTTAGTCTTTAAAAGATTATCTCTGCTCAATTTAGTCATTAGGAAATTATAATTTTAGCAACTTAATTCCATAAAATTTTTTTGATAAGCCATAAGTATATTGCATAGAGTACAAGGGGTACCCTAAACCCATATACAAAGATAATCAAATAAGTAGAGTTACATTGCCCACCCAGCACAAAACAATAGTTTGTGTGCAGAACATAACCTCCCCAGAACTAAGTTTTTATAGGATATGTTTGTTGTGCATATCCAAACAAAAGTATAAAAACTATGTTCTCTAAATAGAAGGTGAAGCTCCATACATACAGTGGCAAAATTAACGAGCAACTTCAATACAATAAAGAGGGTTAATGCTCCAATTTGAAAACGAAAATGGTGTCTTCTTTACCAGTCCATTACACCAAGTCCATACTCTAATTTTGATAAGATCAGTTACCTTAACAAAGTCAAGAGTTCCTTGCTTGAAAATCAAATCATTCCGATGTAGCCAATGTGACCAAACGATTGCAAACCAAAACATCCTCCAAATCTTCTTTGACCCTCTATCATTGAGTAATCCATCATGTTGCCAAAAAAGATCCCTCAGGTTCCCAGCTAGTGCCGAATCCAAGCCTAACCAGTTATATGTGAACATCCACACTGCATATGAAAAGTTACAATAGATGAAGAGATGACTAGATTCCTCAACATGTGATCTACAAAAACAGCAAAGCAATGATCCATTTGAGTGCACAATTCCCCTTTTTGTAGATTAGCAGCCGTGGGAATTCTATCCAGGACTGATCTCCAGCAGAAGGCCGCAACCTTCAAGGGGATGTTCTTACTCCATAGCAATCTGAAAAAACCGCAAGTTCCCATTTGGTCCCCTTTAGTTATATGCACGTATGCTGTCTTGACAACATATAGAGATGTGGAGTTCCCAAACAAGCACCATGAGTCATTCTCCTCTGCAGCCAAATGTTGTTCTGCCAGTAGCATCATCAATTCTTTGAGCATTTCCTCCTCCCACACAAATATCCTCCTTCTCCATGGTAGGTTCCAGCACAACAAACCTTGTCTCCACTCTCCCATTTGAGCAATGGTTGCTTCCTTTGATGTTGACATGCTAAATAACCTGTTAAATTTGTTTGCCAAAGAAGCAGAACCAGCTCAAGTATCCTTCTAGAAAGACACACTAATCCGATTTCCTACCTTTTTTGCAATTCCATTTGTCAGCCACCCAACTTTGGAACACCCTTCATCCTCCAATTTTCCTAAATCCCTCCACCAAACAGAAACCTCACCTCCCTCTAAAGTCTTTTCACACCAAGGTACCCCCAAAGAGACGCAACCCCATACTTAACTCTAAGAACCTTAGACCAGAGAGCTTCATTTTCAGTCATGAAACTCCATCTCCACTTTCCTAAATGAGCTAGGTTAAATGCACCCAAGTTCCTAATACCTAAACCACCCTCTTCTCTTGACCCAAAAAAAACAACAAAACTTCTTTGCAACTGAATTATTTTGTTAATTACATTCTTTGGAGTCCTATAAAAAGAAAGTATATCAGCAGACTTGATAAAAAGACATTGATTAGAATCACTCTCCCACCAAAAAGATAGAAAGTTGTTCCTCCATCCATTAGCCTTTTCTTTAGTGAATGTACCAAGTTGAAGCCTTTTTCGGGTTCGCCCCAACCGGAATGTCCAAGAATTTAAAAGGAAGCGCACTTATCCTGCAATTGAGAATGGTGGCAGCACATTCCAATCTCCCCGGAGATGCCTTTATTCCTATCAACTCACTTTTATTGAAGTTTACCTTTAGGCCAGCCGCTAGTTCAAAGTTCCTGAGAATTATCTTTAAGGCCCTAGCATTAGCAATGGATAATTCCCCCAACAAAATTGTATCATCTGCATAGTGGATGTGTGAAATTCCTATCTGCTCATCCCTACCAGAAATGACGTACTCCTTCTAGATGTTGCATTCCACCGCATTACGGATCAGTACAATTTTGATCCTATTATGAGTCTAGACTATAACGAAAGATCTTATTTGACACGTTAGCCAATAAATAAACCTGAGGCATCTTCCCTATGAGTTGACTCGATTAACGATATACAGGCAGTGGGCTTGGAGGAGTAACTACTTTTACATCTTTGGAGAAATTGAAATATACCCTCAATGACCTCAACAAGACAACCCAATGCAGCAATGTTGCCAAATTGTTGCATGTTAATCTCAGTCTTAGTTGCTTCTCATACAACAACAGATTTTTCCTTGACTATTTACGAAAAATGTTCATTAACATTTACTTTTAACATTTTATATAAAGACAATAAATTAACATGAGTATGAAAAGAATATCAAAATATCTTATAATTGATCGAGGTGCAGTAAGTATCCCCCATGCAAATATATCGTGTTCAAATAATAAAGTTATTGATTCATAACCATTTTGTTATTTGTTGGAGTGTCATGTCCTCTCATTTGCCCTTTCAGATATTCAAGGGGAATGTCATCAGCCTATATATATGTTAAGCAATAAACCATCTATTATTTGGATATCAAATTTTGTATCTTGAATTTAATATTGTATATATTTATATCTATTTCTTACTCTCTTTTTTCTTCTTTTTATATATATATATATATATACAGGGGTGGAGGGAGGGGGAGGCCTCTGTAGGCCATGGCCTCCCCCATGTTTTGATATTTTTTTTGTGTCACATACGTACGTGACTGAATTATTGCTGATACTTTCACATTCTAAAAGAAATTCATAAGCTATTTTTTTTAACAGTTTGGTGAACTTTATAATTAAGTTAAATTATTATTAGTTTGTGTAAATTATATCATATTTATATTATGCTAAAGAAGAATGTTAATTAGTGCCCCAAAGCATTGGTTAAAGAACCAATAAAAAAAAGTGTTTATCGAGAAATGATGCATTTAATATTTTAATGTGTTATCTTTAGATTCAAAATGAAAACTTTTTTTTATTGGAATCCTTAACCAATGCCCTTAGGACACTTGTTGGCAAGACCCTATATTAAATTGTTGGCCAAATTACACTTTTGGTCCTCAAATTGTTTTTCAATATTCAATTTGGTCCTCAAGTTTTTAAAATGTTCATTTTGGTCTCCAAATTCCTAAAACTTATTCAAACTGGTCCTTTCATCAAGTTCCGTTAAGTTGGCTAACGACGACGTCTTACGTGAGCGTTGACCCCGCTGACATGTCACCAATGATCAAACGCCACGTAGCATGAATCTAACGCCATTAGCAACTTAAGTGACAGAAGGACCTATTTGAATAAGCTTTAGGAATTTGGGGACCAAAATGAATATTTTAAAAACTTGGAGACCAAATTGAACATTGAAAAACAATTTGAGGACCAAAAGTGTAATTTAGCCTAAATTGTTAATTATAGATCTAATTTGTTTCATATAATTTATTTCTATGTTAGTTATTTTTTTATTTATAATTTCATGTTATGTATATTTAATTTTGGTCCCCCCTCACATATATTTCCTGGCTCCGCCCCTGTATATATATAACAAATTGTAAAACATATATATAACAAAAGGTAAAACATTTTTCTTCTTTACTTATTTTTTTTCTTCTTCTTCTTTATATATAATATATGCATTTCAAAAATACATCAAAAGCCCGAAGACTTTGTTGTTCACAGCCCCTTTTATCCTACACCAGACATTCTTGAGAAAGTGCTGTTTCTGAAATCTAGTTTTATTTTATTTATTGTTGGGTACAACATCCATAAATCCTAATGCACGGTCTATGCATGGTGTGCTTGACATTGCTTATTCATGATTTAACCCCCTCTAGTTTTGGCATGATGAACAATGCATCTAATCTCTTGCCAAAAATTCGAGTCCTCACTCCTCATAGAAATCACATAAACCTTGACCACTAATTAATAATGATTAATTTTTTATTTATTTTTTACAATACTAATGAATCTAATTAATGTACTGATATACAACATTTTGGTACACAAATATTTCATATTATCAAACTTAAATATCTAACAAGGTGTATATATATATATATATATATATAACCCCCCATACACTAGCTTTCAGGACAAAACTAATTAGATGTTGTTATTTAGGTGCTTATGGTGTTGTTTTACAATAAAAACACATATAATCTCATCAATGAAGTTACCATGTCACATGCTCATTAGAAAACAACATTATGAGCATCTAGAGATCGGTGGTGGTGATGATTATGTACTGACAAGAGAAAAGAATATAAAAAGCTCAAGTCTCCAAGAAGTACACTAAGTTTTAGGTTCAAGAGGAATGCTACCAACAATCACTCTAACACTCTCTTTTGAGCACTCTCCCACATAGCCAACCACATCACCAACTTTGTAAAAGCCTCACTTGATTACCGGTTATGTGGGTTCACATTTTTAAACATTTTATTTTTAATTTTTTATTATTAACTAGTGAAGTCTCGCCCTCTTCTCCCTCGCCATCGCTCCGCCGCTGTCTCCAGCCTCAAATCGCCGCCGTCAACTCTCGCAGCCATTCCACTCCCTCTCACAAGGAATGAATGAACAGTAACCTCAATCAACCACACCCATCACCATGCTTTCTCGTTTAATACCCAAACCCTTTCATTTCTGTTGCTTCTTCTCAATTCCCCCAAAACCCTACCCAAACCCTAACTTCCCCAATTCACCCATAAATCCCCATTCCACCAGCCTTCCCAAATTCTTCTTCACCAGTAACAGCAACAACAACACCAATGGCAAGAAGGACCCGTTTTATCTCGATGCCTGGAGAAATTTTCAGGATAACGAAGACAAGTTCGACGCTTTCTTCTCCGAAGACCGCGGAAGCCTTGCCAGAATGAACGAAGACGGTACCGGAGCTCCAGCGAGGAAGGAGGAGCAGTTGTGGTTGGAAGAGAAGGGTCTTGATAATGAAGATGAGGATGCTATATTTAAGGGAATTGAGAAGGAAGGTGATGATATTGGTAGGTTTATTGGGATGGGAGCAGAGAAATTGGAACCTTGGAGCTTGAAGGATGAAGACGAGGATAAAGGTGATGTGTTTATGTCTCAAGAGGTTATAAAAAAAAATCTCATGATAAAAGGTTCTTTACTCTTAGAAGCTTCTGTAGGATAATTCAACACCGATTACAAACTCCCATAGCAACCAGACCAAGTTAAAAAATGAACAAGTTATCCTCTTTAATAAAAAAAAAAATTTGAAATTGGATGTAAGAATTTAAAAGTCACGAATTTCCAAGGGGTGGCAGTGATATGATATGCTTGGCATCAACCCAGCATCAATCGGTGGCTGCAACTTCAGGAGAACCTCACAACAGTGAGGGTGCATATTTGACGAGAGGGCGGTGTGTTTAGAATGACAATAATAAAAAATAAAATAAAAAAATAAAATAAAAATGTTTAAAAGTGTTAACCCGTATAACCGGTAATCAAGTGAGGGTTTTTAAAAGGTGGGTGATGTGGCTTGCTGTATGGGAGAGTGCTCAAAAGAGAGTGTTAGAGTGACTGATGATAGCATTCCTCTTAGGTTCAATTCAATCCCATCCATTTCGATTTCACTGGATGCAAGGTGTAATAGTAAATTCCCTACAAAATACAATGGAGATCACTTGATTTGGCATGCACGTCCACAATCATTCATAGCTAACATCAATATGGTATCTAACAAAATAATAATTTCCTCGATTTTCTATACGCACATAAGAAGAAAGTAATTAAGTGTTTTGGAATGTAGAAACATATATACCAAAATTCGGATCCTTTTTTGCATGGAGAAAAGTTCTATTTATAGATGTATACCTTCTCATTTCCTTCGGTGAGGAGAAACAACCCTATATAGAATTCAAAGAAGGGATGTAACCTTTCATGAATGCATCCTTTGATGAATTGATACACATATTCAAAAAAGAACAAACGTATTGGGAAAGATTTGAAATTCTTGGTGAATTAAAACCTTTAATAAAATTGTCAAAACGTGTTTAATGCAAAATTTTGCAAAACCGTGTTGAGCGCTCCATACCCTGCGCTTGGTGCAAGGTCATCTATAGAAAACTGTGTGCTCAGCTAAAACACTTGCTCTCCGATGGACCAACGCTATCCTCCTATGAAAACATATATAGTTTTCATGTTTAGTAGCAATATCACTTTTACAATTGTCTGATTCCTTTGGTCTCTTTGTATATGAGTTAGAGTGTTTATTTATTTATTTGATAAGCAGTTGAGTATCCTTTTATTCTCAATTTAATATACTTTTTACTTATATAAAAAAAAAAACTTAGGTGTTCTTGGACTTCTTACATTTTAAAAATCCTTCACCGGGAATAGCACTAGTTTTTTCCTTCCACATATAATTTACAGCTGCTTAAATGTACACTTAATCTGACTAAACCTTAGCAGTACACATCAAAAAAAATTTCCCCAATGAATATGTATTAGAAACACAACAATTAAGACGTGGTTAGAAAAGTTGCATGCAAAAGCATGTTATTTCCTCCATAAACAAATCCAACCAGATGTATTGCCTGTAATGAAGCAGGATTACGTGATTGGAAAAAATAATAGAAGTGTGAGAGAGAAAGAAAGAAAGAAGAAATTTAAATTCAAGATTGATAATTGATAACTTTAAACTTTTTAACACATTGAGTTAAAGAGATGCCGCCGAAGAAGGAAAAGGACTGGGGACAAGCACTCCAATCCTTTGGCAAATCCAAAGGAGCAGGGCGGCCCACCGACGTTGTATCCGTCGACGTTGCCAATGTCCCTTTTCTTGTCCTTTCCTATTTTCACCTCCTTTCATTTTCTTCTCCTATTTCTATATTGTTCCTTGATTCTTCCAATAAATTGTCAACACAATATAAATAATTTATGTGGCTTGGCCAATCTATTTATTAGATAAGCTAGGCTAAATCGTTGTGTGCATACAAACAAATACGATTCAAAATTATATTATATGTTTTCTGTCAAAATGGCCTGGTTCATAACTTCATATGAATATTGTAAATGGTATTTAGGAGTAGGAATAGGTCATAGTGCTCGTTGGGGGCCTATGACCTAGCCTATTTAAGGTTTAACTTGACCTAGCCTATTTAGTAAAAAGATCAGGTCAAGACTTTTTAAAAAGCTTATGTAACTAAAGAGATAAGGCCTAAGATTTTTAAAAAATCTATTAGGCCTATCAGACCGCCTATTTAACACATACACACATATATAATATTATAATACTATAATATATTATTTATGTTATCTATAATATTTGAAAGTAAAGACGTATTGGTCCATTTAAATGTACTGACTTACTTGCCTATTTATTTGTGAAGGTCTAATGACCTATTTATTAGTATAGATCTACTGACCTCTACGAGCCGGTTAACAAGTGATCAAAGCCAATGACCTAGTTATAGATGGATGCATATTTAAAGATCTTGTTGATAAGTAGACTTTTAAATAGGCTTTCTGGTCAGACCATGCTTTGAAGTAGTCAGGTCTAGTCTTAAAAATTGGCCTATATCAGACTAATATAGACTCAGGTCAGGCTTAGGCCTTGAAAATGGAACTCAGGTCAGGCCTGTCAGGACCTGACTCGGCCTAAATATTCCCATCCCTAATGGTATTCGTTAATAAGCTAATGTAAGGCCCTTTTGCATTTTCTCTTTGCCTCCACATTTTATAATCTTATAAATATTATGCTAAATTGATTTATTATATAATAATGTTAAAATTTAATTTCAATACTTCTTTCTCTTTATTATTCAAATTTTCTTAAAATAAGAAATTATGATCAATAATATAATAATTTTGAAAAAAATAATTTAATGAGTTTAATTTTTATGTAATTTAAAGTTTTTTGTGATATTAATTGATCATATATAATCACATATGCATTCTTACACATATATTGCAAGAATCAAACAATTTTAATAACATAAATGCATAAATGATGGATACTGTAAAAAAAAAATCTTTATCTAATGGCACATCATAATTAAATTCTTATACCATATTTAAAATATTCTCAACTGTGATTGGTCGCGATGAAAATGAATTGTGCCCCAGGAAAAATTTAATTGCGAGACCTGAGGTTCAAATCTTAGAGTCACCACTTTGAGAAGACTTTTATCTAATCGCCAACTCATCCCGGTATTTTTATTTTTATAAGCTAAAGTGTATATTAATGAGGAGTAAAAGGGATACTTCACCATCATCCCGATGATTATTTTCACATTTATGATTGTGGAATACCTTGTCAAAGAGACAAAGATCAAAATGCATCATATTTGAAAATACAAATTATATTTTAACTAAGTAAAATGTAAATCATGAAGACATTACTTATGACGTACTATTCTATTGTTAGTTTCCAGCTCCAAGTAACCCCCGGAATCCGGATGCCTATGATAGCTCTTTCTGCATTCTCTTTTTTTTTTTTTTTCCTTGTCAACAGATGCTTTCATGCCCATGGTTCCTTAGGTGAGTATAAAAAGAACCTTGTAAACAGATGGGCCGGCCCAAAAAAAGTGGGACCCTCCCAAATATTTGTCCTCTACTGTGTGCACAAGTATTCCAAAGCCTTCTGGTGGTAAAGTTTAAAACAGGTAAACAAATATGACAAAAATAAAGCCTCTGAATAACCAGCTAACACTCTGACAGGACATGAATGGAGATTATCAAAGACTAACCTCCAATCACAAAAGATTGTAATTAGGTATTGTCTCTTGTTCCCCTGCCTTTCTCATAAGAAGGGAGAAAATTGAGTCTTTGCTCTTTCCATATACCAACCAAACTCTAGCTCATAGAACACAGTGTACCTGGAGAGCCTTAATGAGAGCAAATTTGAGACACATTCCTCACTAAGAACTTGAGACAAAAAAAAAAAGAAAAAAGAAAAAGCAAAAGCACTTAAGTTCCTTGTGGGGGGCTCTTATAGGTATTGAGAATTAATTCTTGCACTATTGAGAGGGACACAAAAAAATGATCAATTCACTGTGTGGAAGCTCAGTGTCCCTCAAGAGTGAGAAATCAAGCACCAAACTTCAACCCACTTCTTCAAGTGATTCAGTTTTGCAGTCCAAGAAAAATGCCAACCAATCATCTGCTGATAATTTAGAGCAGACTAGCCTAACCCCACCAAGCTTAAACCTTCCTGCACTCAAATTTGACTTGGATGGAGATGTGGAAGTCCAATCACCAGACAGTACTTCAATGTGGGAGTCATTTTTCTCTGATCAGTTAGATGCTGATTTCATGATCTCTTCTCCAGTGAGAAATGTCCCTAATTCACCACAAGCTTCAACCTACAATTGCAACTATAACTATGCTCATGCAATGCATGGTCAGAGTCTTTCAGGGTGTTCACCACCTCGTTTTTCATCCCAAGTTGGAGCCTTTAACAGCAGCAGCAACAACAAAGGGAAGGGACTTAGCCCACTCCACAAGGTATTTAACTCACCAAACAATCAGTATATGCAGCATGTTGAAAACCTTTCACTCCCAGCAATAGAAGAGTTCTTGGAATACTATCAAATTGATGGGTTAGGTGGTGGTGGAGGGTATAATTCATCAACCAATAAAGTGTCTTCTTCTGATATTGGAAGTTCTTCAGATTGCTTTGACATGCAAAATTCTATTCCATCCAACTTGGATAGCTTGACATTAATGCAGAATTCCTCAAGTTACTATGGATCAGTAGTGAGTGAAGAATCCTCAGTGCATGGTGGTGGTGGTGCTGGGTCTTCTCAACTGTCCCAAGAGAGTGATATGTATCATCAGATGGGGTCTATGGCTAGTGCATCTCTGTCACAAGCTCTGCAACAAGAACGCCACCAAGAGAAACAGCAAAGGCAACAGCAACTGCAACTGCAACATGAACAACTGCAGCAAACTCATCCACACCCACATAGCTTGATGGTGCCTGCTCCAATAGGAACCGAGCAGGTAATAAAATCTTTCCTCCTATACTTTTTCTTAAACCTTCAAATTGTAAATTAGTTGATTCCCTCACCAAATTAATTAACACTCCATACACATGCAACAAACAAATATACCCTTAATTTGACCAAGGGATCAAGAAATTCATTATTATAGCATGACATAGTGTTAGAGAACCAAACAAAAAACTATAAATTTTACGACCGTTTGATTTGTTTTGAGTTTTCAATTTCCTGATTTCATTTTCTATTTTCAATAATAATTTTAAAAATATCACATTCTTTTTATTCACTTGCTTGTTTTCAAATACCAAAAATGTTGTTTTCACTGTTTTATTTGCAAATCTTTGAAAATAAGAAATAGACGATGTGGTATTTTCTAATTTTATTAATGAAAACATGAAATGATAACGGGAAACCAAAAATAAAACAAACGAGTCATAAAGTTGGCATTCAGTATCTGAGTAAGTCTATCGACCATCTCAATTGGTTTTTTATATTTTTTATCAACCAATCACCGTTTTACAAAATTTAGATACACAATAGTGTCAATAGCATTACCTTATTGCATACTACTAATTTGATATAATCAAACTTTCATTTTCTGCACACAAATTATTATTGTAGGATCAAGACAGTGGCCTGCAACTGGTGCACCTGCTTCTAGCATGTGCTGAGGCAGTGGCCAAAGAGGAATATATGCTTGCAAGAAGGTACCTCCACCATCTCAACAGAGTAGTAACACCACTTGGAGACTCCATGCAACGCGTAGCATCATGTTTCACAGAATCCCTAAGTGCAAGACTAGCTGCAACCCTCACCACCAAAACACCAAACACCTCAAATCATCCAAAGTCTTTGTTGTCATCTTCATCAACACCATCATCCCTCTCTTCCTTCCCATCAAACTCCATAGAAGTCCTCAAAATCTACCAGATCGTCTACCAAGCTTGCCCTTACATCAAATTCGCTCACTTCACCGCGAACCAAGCCATCTTCGAAGCCTTCGAAGCCGAAGAACGAGTTCATGTGATAGACCTAGACATCCTCCAAGGTTATCAATGGCCAGCTTTCATGCAAGCCTTGGCTGCAAGACCCGGCGGTGCTCCATTTCTCCGAATAACCGGTGTAGGGCCGTGCATCGAGTCCGTGAGAGAAACCGGTCGGTGTTTAACTGAGCTAGCACACTCTCTTCGCATCCCTTTTGAGTTCCACCCAGTTGGGGAAACCCTAGAGGATCTCAAGCCCCACATGTTTAACCGACGAGTCGGCGAAGCCTTGGCAGTGAACTCCGTCAACCGGCTCCACCGTGTCCCCGGAAACTTCCTTGGAAACTTGCTCTCCATGATAAGGGACCAAGCGCCTAACATAGTTACCCTTGTGGAACAAGAAGCCAGCCATAATGGGCCTTATTTTCTAGGGAGGTTCCTTGAGGCACTGCATTATTATTCAGCTATCTTTGATTCCTTGGACGCCACGTTTCCGGCCGATTCGGCGCAGCGGGCGAAGGTGGAGCAGTACATATTCGCGCCGGAGATAAGGAACATCGTGGCGTGTGAGGGGGCTGAGAGGATTGAGAGGCACGAGAGGTTGGAGAAGTGGAGGAAGATCATGGAAGGGAAAGGGTTCAAAGGGGTGCCACTGAGTCCCAACGCGGTGACTCAGTCGAAGATTTTGTTGGGTTTGTATTCTTGTGATGGGTATAGATTGACGGAAGATAAGGGTTGCTTGCTGCTTGGATGGCAGGATAGAGCCCTAATTGCTGCATCTGCATGGCGGTGCTGAAGGTACATCATCAACACCTATGTTCTCACACTATTTTTTCTATGCTAGTTTTTATAAATGAATGCATAATTTCGTGGTTAATCACGTATATTGAATACAATATGGTTATGAAAATTTAATTTAATAAATACATTTGTAGTTAATGATTAGCTCGTTAGTCATCTAATATATGTGATTAATTACGAATTTATATATCATTACTTGAATAAAAATTAGTGTAAAAAATATTATGAGATGATAATTATTCGAAAATAATAGGGAGATGATGGTGGCTATGCATGAATGGCTGGTTGCATACGAAGATGATTTTTACACACCAAGATATTTATACTGTTTTTTATGGATCTGAATCCTCTTCATCTAATTTCTCTCCATCCCTTCTCCATTAATTGACTATCACATTATGCATCCAATGGATACAATTTATTTTGTCTTTAAAACACGAAAAAGTTAAAAATAAATTATGACCCTTGAAGGCATAATGTAAGTTGTGATTGTTTGTTGGAGAGAGGATGGAGAGAAATTGGATGAAAAGAATCCATTTTCATTTTTTATTGCTTAATGTTGTATATGATGTTAATGGCGTTTATTATATGTAGTTAACGGGACTAATAAATAATTGATTATCAATATTTGATAATATACTATATTAACCAAGTTAATTAAATAATTTTTATTGCTAAATTTCATTATTTCTACTTTTATATTAAAATTCAACGAATGGTCAATGCAGAAAGTTCAACCGCGAAAATAGAGAAATGGAAGCCTGAGGCAGTAAGCACAAAAAAGGGGGGAAATATAAAAGGAAATGCTTGTTTTTCCAAATGGGAAATGCTAAATGGTACAATAATTTTTAACGAAATCCATCAACAATGAAGAGTGACTGTTGATCATTAATTTCTTGTGGTATGATGTATGAGAGCATTGCATTTGTAAATGTGATTTGTGCTGGATTTTTTAGTATTGTCACATAATTCAGAAAGGTTTCATGAAACCTATTTGATGTTAAATAGCATTATTTGAAATGAAAAATAGAAATAGAAATTAAGGATTAGGAACCGTACGTGCTTATTTAACCAAGGGTTGTGATAAGATGAAGTAATGCGGCATGAGTATTATGCTACACTAGAAAGCACTTGAACAGTCAGTGAATCTGTGATGAATACCTTGGGCAACAAGTTAAGTGGAGAGTGGACTTAAAGTCATTTTATAACCTAATTGGGGTTCTACCGCATGATGTTCTGACAAATCTAAGAATGCATGTGATTTTATTTTCAACAAAAAAGTCCACAAGAAGCTAGAGTATGTATCAAGAAAACAAATATAATATAGAAAGCCATTTCTAGAGCCACCCCATGAATCAGTAAAAATTGATTTCAAAGGAGAACTAGCTAGTTTGTGATGGATAAGAAAATATTTTGTGTTTTACCAATATAACAAGGAAAACAGAAATCATTGGATGTATTATTATCGTGAGGTATACTACAGACAGAGGCAGACCTTCGTTAGAGCGGGCAGGAGCAGCGGCTCCCCCAACAATTTGCAACTCAATTTTTCAGTATAAAAAATTCCATATTTTCTATGTTCTTCTCCTCCATAACACCCCATGCCAGTTCCGCTCCACACCCCGAGCCCTTTTGCAGATTCCTTGATGCAATACGTTCAATTTGACCAATCTCACCTGCAAGTCGACCTATATCATCATCTCAGTCACCTGCGTCTTTTTTTTGGATCTGCTCCTGCCGCTGGGCCATCCAGCGGTAGTTTTCCTCCATCAGATCTCCCTCCCACACATCAAGGCAGCTGGATCTCCCTCCCACCCATCACAGCAGCCGTTGGATTTCGGCTGGAGCGGCGCTGGATGGGGAATTGGCAGGAGCGAATCCAGTTTGGTCTTTTTGCTTCGGAATGCTAATTGCTAACATCATTTGCCTCTCTTGTTTTTTCTTATTATATTATATTTTATTATTGTTGTTCTTATCTTATGCTTTTAAGTTAAGACGTGTTAGACGTGTTAGGCTCCTAGGCTATACTGGGCTTATTGTCACGATGGGCTAGGACCAAGCAGTGTAAAAGATCATCATCGTCCTGTGTGTTGATTTTTTAAATTAGAGTGTTAATTAGAGTCTAGCTCTTGTATTTTTTTTTTGTCAAAAAAAGCTCCTGTATTTTTAAATATAAAATAATAAATCTGAAAAAAAATGCATTAAACACATTTTAATAAGAGTTATTAAGTTTTGTCATAGACTAAGGTTTGTTTTTAAAGATTAAGATACCGAAAAAAAAAAAAAAAATATATTTTGAATGAATGGTACATGTGTTCTTTTGAACAAATTCTATTTTAAGGATCATAGGGACCAAAGAGAAAATTAATTTGAGATCTTAACTTCAACCATATGGTCCTTCAAAAAAAAAAAAACTTCAATCATATGGTGATTTATATTGAAAAAGAAATAAGGGTAAAGGTCCATTTTGGTCCCCGACAAAAAATGAGATGCCCATTTCAGTCCCTGACAAAAACAAATTACCCCGTTGGTCCTTGACAATTACTAACATGGGACAAGTTAGTCCCTGACAATTACTATGGGACATTATAGTCCCTGACAATATTTAAAGTGAGACTAATTAGTCTCTGACAATTAGTATCGTAGGACATTTTAGTAACGGACGCTAACTAACGGAAATAACGTAGGGACTAAATTGTCCCACGTTAGTAATTGTCAGGGACCAACGGGATAGTTTTTTTTTGTCAGGGACCAAAATGGGCCTTTACCCAAGAAATAATTGAAACTTTTAGTTCCAATTCAACCATTGATAATTTTAAGTCTTTAAAAAAACAAAGATCAACTCTTTAAATACAGGTAAATATTTCTTTTAAATGTTTTATTGTTACTTTGTATTAATATGTTATTTTTAAGCTTTTTATAAAATTAAATATGATTCATATGAATTTTAATTATATTATTTTAGCTAATAACTAATGGCTCCCCCCCAAAGTTATAGTCAAGATCCGCCACTGACTACAGATGGTAGGTAGTTAATTTATGTACCATGGTAAAGTAGGGTTGTCGATCTATAAAGCCACGAAGAAAAGGAATTCAACTTTGACAACTAGACGTAATAGAATTGAAACAAGTAGAAAACTATGGTTGTTTTCAACACTAGAACTAGAGACCTATGACAAATCCTGAAAATGAATCTTGGGGAAGCAATAGAATCCATTAGGTTGAAGAGTGCCTTCCAAAAGAATTTCATGATTGGCATGTGATTTCACAAGCCAAGAATGAGGATGAAACACATAATTACCATCTTGAGCAAAACGACTAACACTGAGAAATCCAGAGATATGAGAGAGGAAGATCATAGACATAAGAGAGAGATAGAGAGCATATTGATACTCATGTGGTAACATATTGATTGATTAACTATAACATATACTCTAATAGAGGGGGGCTTAGAGGTGGCCTCAGTGGTGATAAAGGAGCTCCTCAGTATCTGCGATCACTTTGTGACTTC
The DNA here is from genome assembly GCA_035048595.1 of Echinosophora koreensis. Classification (NCBI taxonomy): domain Eukaryota; kingdom Viridiplantae; phylum Streptophyta; class Magnoliopsida; order Fabales; family Fabaceae; genus Echinosophora; species Echinosophora koreensis. The sequence goes on along the minus strand of JAPCYP010000047.1, from coordinate 613,993 downwards.
TTCATACGTCTGCCGAGGTGTGTCACGATGGTGAACGGACATTGCTCGACGCTCGGCACAGAGAATCTGATCTTGGTGATGACGATGATGAATTATCGCATTGTTCCGAGACGGTGGTGGTTCAGGTATAGCCTCATCCTCCTCTGTGTTTGTTGAAGAAATATTCATCACTGTTCTTGCGTTTCGTCAGAAGATGGTGATCCACGGCAGCCATGGTAGTGGAAGGAGATCTTTGTTGATGGAGCTTTGATGTGGCAGTGAAACTATTGAAGATGACGACGAAGCAGTTGATTTGTCCAATCTTGATGGTGGATCCATCAATTGTTGGCTTGATTAGAATCATTGGAGTCACAGGTTCGTCACTATCATCAACGGAAGCCATTGAAACCTTATCTTCATCACTATCCCAAGCATCAGCGAAAGCCTCATGGCATATCGCCCTGATACCATGTGAGAAATCTAGGGATGTGGGAGAGGAAGATCATAAGCATAAGAGAGATAGAGAGCATATTGATACTCATGTGGCACCATATTGGTTGATTGATAAAAGATGATAAAATGAGATACATGAGGCTCTTATTTATAGAGCTATCTAACTAATACTACTAACTCCATAACAAGCTAGACTGCTCGTCTGCCAATTTCAGGTCGACCTTCGAAGACCTAGCCCGTTCTGACTGCTCACGCGCCCCCACGTGCAACCCATGTGTTGTCACCCTCTCGGCCTATGTGAGTCACGCGCCACCTCCCAGGCCACCATTCACCGAGCGACGACCACCATTTTGATCTCTGACCCTTCCTTTGTCCATCTGTGGGGTCAAAGCCGTGACTTGAGATCATTTTTTTTTTGGTGGGTCATTTGAAGCCCTTAGATCTCCTTTTTATGACAGCACCTGGTTCTCATCTTTGTTCAGCGTTTCTGATGGCTTAACCTTGAAGCGACTCTCTTAGTAAGCACTCTAAATATTGATCTCGGTCAATGAATGGTAAAAAGTCTTATTCATCTGGTACTATCCCCCGGGATGTATGGATTATTGACTATGGTGCCACTGATCACATGACATTCCGTTCCAAATATTTCTCTTCTTACATCTCTTCATCCAGTCTTTCTTATATTATTGTTGCTGACGGATCTCATACCCGTGTTGTTGGTTCTGGGAATATTGAACTTCAATCCTCGTTAAAATTGAAAGATGTGCTTCATGTTCCCAGACTTTCCAATAACTTGATCTATATTTATAAACTTACTCGATACCAAAATTGTGCAGTAACCTTTTTCCCTTGTCATTGTGTTTTTCACAATCTTGCTATGGGGAGGACGATTGGAGTTGCTTAGGAATAGGGAGGGTTGTACTATCTGTCTGCTGGAAGAGATGGTCAGAAGGTGCTGTCTTCCTGTTTCCAATCTCAGTCTGAGTCTCATTCTCCTGCATCACAGGTATGGCTTCAGCATAAGCGTCTTGGTCATCCTCCATTTTCTCTAATTAAGTGTATGTTTATGTCCTTGTTTTTACAACAGTCTGTTGAGTCTTTTAAGTGTGACATCTGTCAATTTGTTAAACACCTTCGTGCTACTGTTCCTTCTAGTTTTAATATAAGTGCTAAACCATTTGATCTTATATATTCTGATATTTAGGGACCTACACCTATTTTTAACATTTCTAGTGCGAGATGATTTGTTTCCTTCATTGATGACTATACTCGAGTAACTTGGATTTTTTTGATGAAGGATAAATCAGAAGTACCTCAACTATTTACACAATTTTATCATATGGTAAAGACACGGTTTGGGAAAGGCATTAGAAGATTACATTCTGACAATGGAAAAGAATATGTCAATCATAGCCTATCAAGCTTTAATAGTAAACAAGGCATCATTCATGAATTTACATGTGTTGACACCCCGCAGCAAAATGGGGTTGTAGAAAGGAAAAACCGCCACTTACTTGAAGTAGCTCGAGCCCTTCTCTTCCAAATGTCAGTCCCAAAGTCATCCTAGGAGAAGCAGTACTAAATGCTGCCTATTTGGTTAATCGGATACCATCTTGTTTTTTAGGTAATGTTAGTCCTGTTCTGTTTATGCTCTCACACTTTCCTTCTGTTCCTATCATGCAGAGTCTTGAGTCACGGGTATTTGGTTATGTTGCCTTTGTTCATGTTCATAAGAAACATCGAACTAAGTTGGATTCTCTTGCAGTTAGGTATGTCTTTCTGGGTTATGCACCTAACAAAAAGGGATGTACAAATGCTATCATCCTTCCAGTCATAAGTACTTTGTCTCTATGGATGTCACCTTCCATGAACACGTGTCATTCTTTGTAACTCCTTATTTTTTGTAAGTGCTTTTCTTTAAAGCTTGTTTGGCTGTTTAAGCTGGTTTTGTTAAGTTAAGTAGTTGGCTAAGGGCTAGGTGGGGTTTTAGCTTAAAAAGTCCATTTCTGGTAGATGAGCACGCCCGTGCTCATTATCCAGCACGCCCGTGCTTAAGGTCAGAAGCGTGTTTCTGATTTTAAGTTGAGCACGCCCATACTCAACAGTGAGCACGCCCGTGCTCAATAGGCTGACCGCATCTCGGTGATGCTAAGTTAAGCACGACCGTGCTCAGTGGGGAGCACGACCGTGCTCAAGTGTGGCCTATATATTTTTGGCACAGAATTCGAGGGTTAAGTTTTAACCCTATTATGGTAGCAGCAGCCACCCTATTGCGGCCAGAGCAATTTCTCTCCCTTTTTCCACTAACTCAAGCGGTTTCGTGAGTGTTGGAGACCTTGGGACACCTTTTCTATCTGTGTCAAGTATATAGGTAACGTTTCTTTCCCTTCTAAGCTTCCTTTTCAGGGTCGTGAATTGGAAACTAATGGCTTATGTCTTGTGTAATCAAGGTTTGGAAGGCTAGCTGAGTCGTGTTGGGAACCGTGGTCGTTTCATTGTTTGGAGCTTATGTTAGAGCAACCTTCAATCCAGGTATGGGGAGAAGGGTAGTGTACTCATAGGCTTGGGATTAGAGTAAAGTAAAGGGGTTCCCTTAACCCCATTGATGTATGTTTATTGTATGATGTAACAGCCATTAAGTGTTTTAATAAACTTATTGATCCTTTGTAAACAATCAGTTTTAAGATTCCTTCTTTGTTTTGGCCCAATAATCGATTATTTGAATCACCATAATCAATCACAAGGTTTTTGGACTGAGTTCCTGAAGTTCAGAATCATCATAATTGATTATATGTAACCCATAATCGATTATGAGCTGTCTGGAACTGAAAACCTGAAAAACAGAACCTCCATGATCGATTATGAGGAGTGTCATAATTTATTATGATATTTGTAATCGATTATATATCGTAGATAATCGATTATCTACTGGAAAATCTATATATATATATAGCCCCCTTGACCGACCCCAAACATGAAAAACTAGAGTTCTAAGGCAAAAACCTCATATTCTTGGGAGAAAACCTCAAAGTTAATCACTCTAAACCTCACTACCATTAAAGTTTGATCATCTACATCAATCATACACTTTCATCTTTATCTTCCTACAACTTTATCTTCTCCAAGTAGCAAATTCTTCTTCTTCCTCTCCATTGAAGAACTTGCAAAGGAATCACCAACTTTTCTACATTTTCTCTACTAGCTTGAGGTAACTTGATCATGTTCTTCCTCTTGAGTCCATCTAATTCTTTTCATGCTCATTTTGTTGGAAACCCATTTTATATCTCCCATGACCATGAATCATAAGTTCTTATATTAGAAAAAATTCATGAAGTTTGATTCTTTATCTCATGATCACTTTTATTGAAACCCATTTTGCCTATGTTCATGAAAATGGAAGCAACTTGATTTGTATGATTTGATTCTCGTTCAATGATCACTCCTAGTATCTTTCCATGATCTTAGCACTTTGTATCTAGGAGATTGAATGAAAATAAAAACCCAAACCCCACAAAATCCCCTTGGCCGAATCTATCCTATTATAGTTAAGGCTGATTTTGTTTGATTAATTTTATTGTTGTGTTGTTTAATTGAAGGTGAATTTGGTATTTTGGGGTGTGATAACGAGCCGCTTCGAATTCGAGATTTTGATGTTAACTCGGGTGGGGGAAAGGATCACTTTGTCGTCAGAATGGATAAGTAGTATATTATATAAAAATTATGTAAGGCGACCTAAACCCTACTAGTTGTCGAGTAATCGACAAGACCAAAATCACATTGGAAACCTTTTCTGTAAAACCAATGGTGATTCGGGGATTGTAGGTTTATCGACATTAGGTTGATTTTATGATTTGAGGATATTTGAATTTATTTCTTGTTGAATTTATTGTGATATGCTGGTTGAGGTATTCCGTTGCATGTGACGTATTATTTTTGGTGTTTGAGTATTTCCTGATATTGTGTTATGCATGATCTGCCTGATTTATTACTATGCCTAGTTGATTTTAAGCGAGGATATATGTTGTTCAGAAGATTTGGTTTGAGTGAGAAATTATATGTGACTTAGAAGTTCCTAGCTTAAATTGATTACGATGAAATGTGTCATAGAATGTGAGTCGAGGCTATGATAGAAGCTTGAGGCACTAGGTTGTTATTGATGTAATTCGGTGAGGTTCATATGTTGCATTGTGTTTATAACCATATGTTTGACACATATGAGGTCTGAAGTCCTCGTGGGACAGTCCTATGTTAGATTTAGTTTGTGCAGCTATAGTGTCAATGCTTTGCTTGAGCACCCTCGAGAGAGAGAAACAGGGTGTGCACCGACTGTGCTGTGCAGCTATAGTGTCATTGCCTTGCATGAGCATTCTCACCATGGATGAGAATGTGCACCGGTTTTGGAGACGCGTCACTTGGACGACTGACTAACATCCCTAACGGTAATGGGGGATTAGTGGCCACGTCGGCATAAAGGCTTAGATTGCATGAGTTGAGGGTAGAGAATAATATTGTTAATTGAGGATTTAGGTGGTTTTGGAGTGATGATTGTCTGTGAATTTTGTTATATTATATACTATGATTCTTTTCCATTTTTTATGATAGAATTGCTTCTTATCCCCTATATTTCTGTATTTTTGTGTGTCTACTTCATTTGCGTTAGAGGACCCGATGGAGGAATATGTTGCTGAGGAGCTGGATGGAACTCTGTATGAAACAGAGGTTGCTGAGGACTTGGATGGAACTCCTTATGAACCAGAGGCAGGAGGTTGAGTTGTGACCCATGGTGATTAGAGTATAGATAGTATAGCTAGTGTGTCTAAAGTGTATTTTTATATTTTCAGCTAAGGATAACTTTTGTTAAGTATATGCCTGTGAGGGATCCTATTGATAGGATATCCTCAACAATGTTTTGTAATATATTATAAGACTTACGTGCATATTTATAACCTAAAAATGGTGTGTTGTTTTTTATTAACTAAAGTTGTATGTTATTTAACTTAAGTTTTAATTTTTACGTATTTTCACGTTAAGCGCACGACTAAGTAATTAATTAATAAGGTTTTTAATCTAATAACACAACGGGGCACAACGGGGTGTCTCATATGATTTAAAGACTATGTTGATGATGTATATTTTGGTTGGTCTATGATGATATGTTATATATGTTATATGCTCCATGTTTTGAGGATTAATTTATGTTGAATATGAGCATGATGTTGATTTGTTAGTCGTTGTTATTAATATGTTATTGGTTGTTGATGTTATGCTAGCTGCATAGTTGATGCTATGAATGTTGAGCTGATGGTTAAAATGTTTAAAACATTAACTGGTTAATTAGGCTTAAAAATGTGTTAGGTTTAAAAAATTAATTAACCCAAAAAATTGGTTAGGGCCTAGGACTCAGGTTCTTCCCAGAACAGTACAGTCGTGCATTGAGCATGACCGTGCTAAACAGGGAGCACGACCGTGCTCCCAGTTTGAATTCTGGAAAATGGCCGCGCAATAAGCACGGCCGTGCAGGACAAAGAGCACGACCGTGCTTCACTTATGTGACCAGCACGACCGTGCAGGGGATCAGCACGCCCGTGCTCCCCTACAGACCAGAGATGGAATTAAGAACCTTTAAGGGGTTTCTAACCCCAATTCCCCAACGATGATGAGATAACACAATCAATTAATGTGATGGACTAGATAACTCGGTTAATGGTTAACAAAGATGATCAAGAAGATGAGATGGTGAGATGTTGAGTTAGTCAAGCCGGTATCCGTTGGGTTACCGCATGTTGGTAACTTTGGTGGTTATTGGCCAAAGTGCCCTCGATGCCTATTGGTTGAGAAGATGTTGACGTTGTACCTTGTGAAATAACCAAAGTGAACACAAGAAGGGGGGTTGAATTGTGTTTACCAACTTTTCGGTTACTTAAAAAGATTTTCGCAGGCACAGCAAGAAGGTTTGATTAAGGGAGGATTAGACGAGTGAAACGTCTAATATTAAAACAGAATAGCACACACAAACCAAGAAGGTTAAAAAGAGTTTGATAACCACAGTATTAACTCCCCAAGTTAAAAAGCTAAGACTGAAACAATACTCAAACAAATTAAAAGATAAGGGAGAAGAAATATCACTCAAGAGATTTATACTGGTTCACCCCAAAATCCACAGGGCTACGTCCAGTTTCTTGGCAGCACCAAGTTTCCACTATAACTGAGTAAATTACAGTACAAGTATTCTTTGCACACCTAGCCTCTTCAGGCTCAACACTCAAACAAGTATTCTTTTCTCACCTAGCCTCTTCAGGCTCAAAAACAGTAAGAGATAGAAGGTTTGTATATTTAATACAACTTGCAAGTCTTTCAGATCACACTCAGAAAGTGGAATAAATATGAAGTATGAAAGACTGCGAATTTATATCTAATGATTGAGTATGTATTCAATGAAGAAATGAAGAAGTTAATGAAGAGAGTAAATGCTTCTGTGCAGAGTTCTTTTGATATTCAACTTCTTATCTTCATCTTCATTGTTTGATCTATTTAAAGGCTTCAATCAAGAGATCCGTTTGACACAGCTTCAGAAAGTGTTTTTCATCTGACTTGAGCTTTCTGAGACACCATTTAATGCCAAAGAGTCGTTCTGAGTATTCATTAAATGCTTGAAAACATTGGGCATTGTCAAGAGTGTCCAAGAGTACACTTTAAACTGAGCAGCTGTTCTTTCAGAGTATATGGCAGCAGGCTTCTTGTACTTGTTGCAGAGAGCTTTCTTCTTTTAGTGCAACATCAGTTTACTTTTCCATAAAGTACTTTTACTTTGTACTGGAATAGGCAGAAGGTTACTGTAGTGGTGCAGAGATAGCGTGTTTATTCCTTAAAATCTTGAAACAACGTTCTTTTATTCTTTGTCCTTCGAGCTATTGTCCATAGGTCTTCGAGATCCTTAAGGATGGCCTATAATTTTGAATATGGTGACTCGGACTTGATTTCTGACATACTGACTTGGTGTCAGCAATGAGAATTTTTTAGACGAGTGAAAGTCATCCAAAAACTTAGACGGGTGAAAGCTTGTTCAGAAACTTAGACGGGTGAAAGTTTGTTCAGAAACTTAGACGGGTGAAAGTTTGTTCAGAAACTTAGACGGGTGGTCAGCTGAGCCAAACTTAGACGCATGCTTCTTGCCACGTCATCAACTGAGCTTAGTCTTTCTTGAGCGTTGACTTTCTTTGACTAATTTTTTAGACGAGTGAAACTTAGACGAGTCACTGCTGATCTTCTACTAAAAGTAGACGGGTGAAATTTAGACGAGTGACTTCAAGTCTATTTTCCTGCACACTTATCAAATATATCAGTAATTTCATTTGGTTCAATATTACCATACTTGAACTATTTGGAATCATCAAAACATAGAGGATTTACACTTTGAATGTGTTTTAGACTTATGAGGTCTCAACATTCTCCCCCTTTTTGATGATGACAAATATCTTTTCTGATTTTATTGAACATCAAAAAGAAACAGTAGAAATTTCGAGACAGATATAAATGATCAAAGTATGTTAAGCTCCCCCTTAGTTTATGCACTAAGTAAGGACAAATATGAGGTCATCATGATATTAGAAAGAATACAAATATGAGGTCATCATGATATTAGAAAGAATAACATACAATAAGAAATATAAAATCATGAAAACTTAATTATATTTCCTCCCCCTTTTGGCATCAATCAAACAGAAAGAGAAAAAATAAACATAGGAGATAAATTGCCAAAAGAAAAGCTCATTTCATTTAATCAAAGTCATGAAGGATTACAAATGATAGACATCACTGACTTAGTACATTGCATGACTCAACAAAAAAAAATTTCTAAGCACTAAGAGCTAGGGCCTCCTTGGCTTTTGAAGAAAGCTTCCATCATCTGCTGCATTGCTTGCTGCTGAGCCAACATCTGAGCTTGAAATGCAGTCTGTTGAGCAATTGCTTCATCCTGTCTTTGAATGACAGTCTGCAAACTTGCAGCCATTTCATCCAGTCTCTGATGTGCAGCAGGATCAAATGCAACAACTGGAGCAGTAGAATCTGTAGTGGCCAGAAAGGTTCCAGAAGCTGATGGACAAGGAGGAGGGGTAGGAGGTAACTCTTCAACAACAATATCATCCTCAGGGTGAGGATCTAGAAATACATTTGTTGACAGAGTGGTTTCAAAATCATTATTAGGGTGGAATTCCCTTAAAAAGGCATGAATTCTGTCATGATGTAAAGGGGAATTTATGATAGAAAGAAGGAACTCATAAGATCTCCTAATGAGATTTATGTGAGTAAAAGGAGCAGTTTCAGAAAAGTTTATGACAGAGAAAGGGAATACCATGAAGAAGGGAGGGATAAAGTAAATAGAGGGTGAGACGGGGTAGAGAGCATAGGCTTGGCTACCTCTAATGAGAATGTCTGCCTTCTCTTCTTCTGTCAACCCAGAACTGCAGCCACCCTTAGAGAACATCTTCTCTTTGAATTTCAGCTTCTGATCAGTCCTCTGAATAAGGGAAAATTTCTGCTCTACTGCCAGGGAGATTGTCTTCTGCTTCCCTTTCAACACCATTGAGTCAGGCATTACTTTTATGGCAGTGGAGGGCTTCATGAAGATGTGAGGATTAAATAGCCATTTTCCTACTGGCTTCTGCAACCTTTCCAGCCTCACAACCTGCCTTTCAGCTTCCAGAGAAGCAATCATGTCCAGAGTCTTGCCATCAAGGTAAGAGGGACAGAGATCATCTGTTACAGAGAAGGGTGTGGTTCGGGAGGATGAGTTGTAGGGTGGTAAAGTGGCTAAGGGGAGAGAGTTGTGTCTGGTTTCAGAGAATAAGTCTGGAAAGACTATTCTCAGAGGTACTTGGCATTGGTTTGAGATATGGTCAGGAATTGGTGATTGTGGTGAGGGTGGTGAAATAGGGTTGTCAAAGTACTCAAAGTCATTGATATCCTCAGTTTGAGGAATATCAGAATGGTGAGATATTTGTGGTGAGGGTGGAGCAGGTGAGTGAGTATCAGACATGTGAGGTTCTGATGTGGTAGGGTTAGGTTCAGGAGAGTGATGGTTAGGTGATGTATGTGGTGGAGTTTGGATTTGTGGTGAAGTATGTGGAGTGGGAATTCTTGGTGATAGAGGTGGTGTTGGAATTTTTGGTGATGGAGGAGGTGTAGGTGATCTGTGTGGTGGTGTGGGCATTCTTTGAGGTGAAGGTTGTGGAGTTGGAACTGTGGTGATAGAAGGTGATGTTTCCTGAGGTGGAGGGGTTGAATCCTTCTGAGGTGAGGGTGATGGTGATGGAGATGAAGAGGGAGGCAAGACAAGTTTCCTCTTTGTAACAGTTGTCCTCTTCTTCTTAGGGATCACAGTCTCTTCTGATTGAGACTCCCCCTCAGCTTGTACTGTCCTCTTTCTCTTGAATACCTTGGTGATCTTAGGTACAGAGGCAGTAGCTTCCTCAGCAGTAGCAGCAGCAGGTTCAACAACCTGAGTAGACTCTTCTATCCCAGCAGTTTCAGCAGTGGTTTTTGTAATCTTCCTCTTCTTCCTCTGAAGCTGATCAGTAATTTCCTCAGCTGGTTCCTCAACCACTTCAGATTTAACACCAGGAATGGAAACAGTTGCTTCCATCTGAGCAGAGGCTTCAGCATTGCCATCCAGAGTAGGATTCAGGTTCATCTTCATTAGGGCCAGGGTTTTTGTGGTAATCTCAGTACAGAGATCAGCAGAAACAGCCCTTCTTAAGTCCAACTTACAGGCCCTGAAGATCCTAGTCATAACCATTCCAAAGGGGTAATCTTTATCTTTTCCCTTTACAGCTTTCTCCATATGAATAAAGATTAGATCAGTTATGTCTATCTTTATTCTTTGGATAAGATGGAATAAGGCAAACTTTTCCAATAAATTGACATGGTTTCTAGACCCAGTCCTAGGCATTACACAGTTTATAAGCAGAACATGTAAAAACCTTGCCTTGGGGGTCAGATACTTGGAGTCCATGTTGTCAGGGTTTGCAGTCCCATAGAGTACCAAATTTACATTGGCTTCCCCTTGATCCTTCATCCAGTCTTTGTAGTGCCCAGCTCCTTCCCTAGGGCATCTTGTTACTTCAGCGAGTAACTCGTGAGTGATGAAGATATGATCCTCACCAACATCCCCAGAAATCATGTGGGTGGTGGAGTCCTTGGTGATCTTCGCTGTAGTCCAGAAATCCCTAACAAGAGCAGGGAAGACAAGTTCTTGCAGTTGAAAGAAAGGTAACCATCCAGCATGGTTAAGTTCCGGGAGTAAGTCTAAACCTTTGGTTCTGAGTTCATCAAAGTTTGGAACTCTTCCAGGGAGCACCTTCTTCAACTCAGCAACAGATACCTTGGTCTTCTCAGATAGCGTCTCAAGGAGGCTTTTGGGTGCCATTGATTTGAGAGAAGAGATTAGGGTTTGACAGAGAAGGTTTAGTGAAGGTGAAGACGAAGAGAGCTTAGAGAAAGAGTTTGTAAGCAAGGAACTTTTGAGTGGGTAGTTTTTGAAAAGACACGGGTTTATGCCAAAAACGTTTGAGTGCTTTTTGCATTGGGAAAGAGGAAAGAGAGTGTTGTCATAAATGACAGATAATCAATTTCAAATAAAATAAAATATTTTAGAAAAGGAGGGAAAATGCAATGTACGTGTGTCTCAGTCAGAATTTAGCACTGAGTGCTTTTAGCCACGTCATTAGACGCTTGGCTAAGTTAGACGAGTCAAGTAATCATAGAAAATATAGACAAGTAATTTTTCTGACAACACAGCAAAACATTTAATCAGGTACATTATGCATGTTAAGATTTCTTCTTATAAAAACAAATCTGTCTTCACTTAAGGGTTTGGTAAAAATGTCTACCCACTGATAATCAGTGTTTACAAACTTAATTTCAAAAACACCTTTTTGAACATAGTCTCTGATGAAATGATGCTTTATTTCTATATGCTTTGCTCTAGAATGCTGTATTGGATTTTTAGACAGATTAATGGCACTAGTATTATCACACCAAACAGGTATATTATGCTCAAACATTGAATAATCTTCAAGTTGATATTTTACCCAGAGTAGTTGTGAACAACAACCAGCTGCAGATATATATTCAGCTTCTGCAGTTGATAGAGCAATGGTGCTTTGCCTTTTGCTTGACCAAGAGATTATATTTGTTCCAATGAAGTGACATCCTCCACTGGTGCTTTTCCTATCAATTCTGTCTCCAGCAAAATCAGCATCACAAAATCCAGCTAACCTGAAATCTTCAGATTTCTTATATAATAGACCAAGGTTAATGGTTCCAATTAAATATCTGAAAATTCTTTTGACAGCCTTATAATGAGATTCCTTAGGGTCAGATTGAAATCTAGCACAGAGACAAACAATGAATTGAATATCAGGTCTGCTAGCAGTTAAATATAGCAAAGATCCAATCATACCTCGGTAGACAGTTTGATCTACCTTTTTACCTTCCTCATCCTTGTTTAGAACAACTGTTGGATGCATAGGAGTACTCATAGGCTTTGAATTTTCCATTTTGTACTTTTTCAGAAGCTCCTTGGTGTACTTCTGTTGATGGATATAGATTCCATCATTTGACTGTTTTATTTGAAGACCAAGGAAGAACTTCAACTCTCCCATCATGCTCATTTCAAATTCATTCTGCATCAACTCAGAGAACTCTTTACAGAGCTTTTCATTAGTAGCACCAAATATAATATCATCAACATAGATCTGTACTACTATAAAGTCTTTTCTTGAGCATTTCTTGAAAAGTGTAGTGTCTACTTTTCCTCTAATGAAGTTATTTTCCATTAGATATGTGCTTAATCTATCATACCAAGCTCTAGGAGCTTGTTTGAGTCCATATAAAGCTTTCTTAAGCTTATAGACATGGTGAGGATTTTCAGAGTCCTCAAAACCTGGAGGTTGCTTGACATAAACTTCCTCCTCAATTATTCCATTTAGAAATGCACTTTTAACATCCATTTGATAAAGAGTCATATCATGTTGTGCAGCATATGACATGAGAATCCTAATTGCTTCTAGTCTAGCTACAGGAGCAAAAGTTTCAGTGAAATCAATACCTTCCTGTTGATTGTAACCTTGAGCAACTAGTCTTGCCTTGTTCCTTACCACTTTTCCCTCTTCATCTAGTTTGTTTCTAAACACCCATCTGGTTCCAATAATGGTTTTCTCTTTGGGTTTAGAAACTAGTGACCAGACATCATTCCTTTTGAACTGATTTAGCTCTTCTTGCATGGCTAGAATCCAGCTTTCATCTTGCAGGGCTTCTTCAATCTTTTAGGTTCCAAATCTGATATGAAGGCCATGTTGTTGTTTTCATTGAAGGCAGATCTGGTTCTAACTCCTTGAGATGGACTTCCAATGATGAGATCTTCTGGATGATAGGTCTTGAATTTCCAATCTTTCTTTAGAGTCTGAGTTTCAGACTTATCAGCATCAGTCTGTATTTCAGATACGTCTACTTTTGACTAGAATCAAATTTACCAAGATGATCTTTTGTGTTGAGAATATAACATTCACAACCAAATGCATGAAAATATGATATGTTGGGTTTTCTGTCTTTCCACAATTCATAAGGAGTCTTATTTAGAATAGGCCTGATCAGTATTCTGTTTTGTACATAACTCTTTGTTAAGGGAGTGCCTCTGACTTCCTAAGAGTTTAGTCAGATTATCTCTACCACTTTTCACACTCTAGAGATTTCTGTGTGTACTTATTAGAGAGTTTAGCATACTGTCTCTTGAGGGATCTAAAAGCTTTAGATATATAGTTGGATTCTTCCAAAAGTTCTGAATCTGTATAAGACAGAGGTTTGCTTCAAGCTCCTCTCCTTCACTTTCAGTGGAGCTTTCATCAAGATCTTCCCAAGTAGCCATCATTCCTTTCTTTTTCTTGTTGAAGAATTTCTTGGAAGATTGCTTTTTGATTTGAGGGCATTCTGCCTTGATGTGACCAGGCTTTTTACATTCATAGCAACCTTGGTGGCCGAGAGTTTGACCCAAGGGAGCCTTGACCCGGTTGGGATAAAGGTGTTGCGGTAGATTCCGCTGGTTAAAGGTTTTACGGTAGATTCCGCTGCGGTAGATTCCGCTGTTGACTTCGTTTGATTCCATTGGAGCTAAGGTGGTGGTTGCTGCCATTGTTTGTTGTTATATGCATAGAGCATTGGAGTTGTTGTTGTTGGGGGATGATCGACATAGGGGACGTCGTCCTAGAGTACGGCGATCTGGCCTTCCACGGTAGGAGTAGATTCTCCGTGCGCCCCCGTGATGAGGCATTCATTGGTTTGATGCGTTGGCTATCCAAGGAGTAGATTCTCCGGCATTGAGTAGATTCCCAATGTGGATATTTAACTTCGAAGTCGTTCATCTTGTCTCCGGCGTTGAGTAGATTCTCAATGTGGATATTTAACTCCGAAGTCGTTCATCCTGAGTTAGTTGAACGTGATAAGGCATTCGTTGGTTTGATGCGTTGGCTATCCATGGAGTAGATTCTTCAGCGTTGGGTAGATTCTTAATGTGGATATTTAACTCCGAAGTCGTTCATCCTGAGTTAGTTGGATCCACATGCATTGTTGGAGTAGTGGAGTAGTGTTGCATTGCACTGCATAGCATACTTGTTATCATGATGATGATGATGATGATGGATGTTGTGATGTTATTATAATGTTGTATGCTAGTTGTTGCCATGCTGCTTGTTTACTTTACTTCCTATCTCCTTGCCGTATATGTTTACATGATTCTTACTCCCCGTTTTTCTTGTTGTTGTTGGGCCTGATTGGCCATTTGCAGAGGATGACGAGCAGTCCGGAGAGGAGTGACTCTGAGGAGCCGCCACTCATAATTAGGGCCTATTCTTGTGTTTAGTTTGTTTGTTTCAGTTGTATTCTGAGGGTATGTTTTCCGGAACGGTTATACCAGCTCTAAGTTGTGACATCGGGATTGGGTCGTTCATTTGTTATGTTTTATTTACTTTGACTTGTTTTAATTTTTCCGCGTTGTAAACTCATTCATGTGGGACTTTCGTACCTATGGACAAATGTTTTAATTATTCAGTAAAACGCAGGTTTTTATTTGGGTTAAATATGTTTTTAGTCCCTATAAAATTTCACTTTTTTATTTTTAGTCCCTACAAAATTTTTCTCCTAATTTTAGTCCCCCGTTTATTCCACCTTATCAAAAATGGTCCTCACCATTGACCAGGTTCTTACATGTCACAGAATGTTATATCTCACCACTTATCAACTGGACACATCGAATTTTTTATTTAAGTTGTAATTCAATATTTTATTTTTTAAATTTTTTTTAATAAACTAAGAAACAATTTAACATCTAAATAGAAATTGTCCCCTTGTCTCCGTCACCTTCGGTGGTGGTCCTAGTCGCCCCTTGCCATGGTGGTCTCGGTGGGAGTTCCGTTCCATTTCGTTTGGTTAGTTTACCACTTGGTATCCTGGACTTTTAAGAATGTTATTGCTGCTAAGAACTACAACCACCAATTTTGTACACTAATGAATAAATGCTACTGCACTTAACAAATACTCCATCAAATCAATTTCATTCCATAGCTTCACATTTTTCCTCCTTAGCTCCTCCATTGCTTCTGCATCAAACTCCACCGAA
Source organism: Echinosophora koreensis (assembly GCA_035048595.1). NCBI lineage: Eukaryota > Viridiplantae > Streptophyta > Magnoliopsida > Fabales > Fabaceae > Echinosophora > Echinosophora koreensis. Next base: position 598,890 of record JAPCYP010000047.1, on the reverse strand, counting down.
TCCAAACCACTTTCATGAAAAAAAATCTCCATTAGCCCCATTTAAATAGTTGCAGTTTCTGGATATCTGGACATGAGCAAACAAAAAAAAACCAGCAATGGGTTGAAGGTTCTCACATTAAACAAAAAAAAACCAGATTTGCTTATCCTCCGGTTGGGCACCTCCAAAAATTTCTTTCCCCAAACCCATAACTTCACCTCTGAGTAGAAGATGAAGAAGACGAGTTACACCTCTTAATCGGGTTCATCCCAGACTCCTCAGTTCGGTCAGCTGTTCGCATGGTAAGGGTACCGGGTTCCCTTATTCGAATCAAGATGAAGAGCTCGAATGGGTGGCCGACGGCTTCACGTCACAGAGGAAGAAGGAGATAGGGTAAGGGTTTCCAATCAGAAAGGGATTCAAAAAGAATAAAAAATATAATTTAAAATAAATTAAACGCCACATCGTTAATGAGACCAGGTGGCAAGTGTTGAGGTGCAACACCGTGTGACTTAACAGCTGCTGATTAATGGTGGGGATCATTTTTATGATAAAATGGAATAAATGAGGGACTAAAATTAGGAGAAAAATTTTGTAAGGACTAAAAGCAAAAAAGTTAAATTTTATAGGGACCAAAAACATATTTAACCCATTTAATTGTTTTTATATAAAATGCTTTATAACATGCAGGGTAGAAGGGTGTCACATTCTTCAGTCGCCTTCAGCTTCAGGGGGAGAGCTGTAATTTGAAATATGAGTCCGAGTTTCCCATCCTTAGTCCTTGTCTTTCCTAGTCACCTGTTCCTGAGTCACCGGCTTCTCAATTATATGTTCCTCGGTTACCTGTTTCTGAGTCACCTGCTTTAGAGTCTTCTGTTTATGGTTCTGTTCCAGTTCCTTCTTTGGAATTTGTTTTGCAGGAATCAGCACCTTCAGCACCAGTGAAGAACAAAGGTAGTGAGCCAACATTGGTGTATCAGAGGAGAGAAAAACCCAACCTGGTCCAGAAACAACTTCAACTGTCAGAACCGGAGGTAAGTACTGAAAATAATTTTCCCATTTCTGATTCTCAGATTTCTGATACTCTTGACCCTGAGCCAGATGACGTACCAATTGCTTTGAGAAAAGGAAATAGGTCTTGTGCTAGGTACCCTATTTCTAAATTTGTCTTCTCTAAACATCTTTCCTTGCAGCATCAAAGTTTTATTACAGTTTCTAACTCTGTGAGAATCTCAGCATTTGCTCAAGAGGCACTAAAGGATGCAAATTGGGTCCAAGCTATGGATGAGGAGATAAAAGCACTTGAGAGGAATGGACCTTGGGAAATCGTTGAGAGGCCAGGGGGCAAGAAACCAGTTGGTTGTAGGTGCATCTATACAATCAAGCACAAATCAGATGGCACTCTTTATCGATACAAGGTAAGACTAATGATAAAGGGATATACTCAAACCTATGGCATTAATTATGAGGAGACATTTGCTCCAGTGGCAAAGATGAGCACAGTTAGTAGTTTACTCTCTCTTGCTGCCCATTCTGGGTGGGAACTAAACCAGTTTTATGTCAAAAATGTTTTCTTTCATGGAGACTTATAGGAGGAGGTGTACATGGAGATTCCCCCAGGATTTGGTCCCACAAGTGGAACAAACAAAGTGTGTAGATTGAGGAAGGCTATATAGGCTAAAACAGTCTCCCCGAGCATGGTATGGAAGATTTACAAAAGCAATGGTGTGCCTTGACTACAAGCAAAGTCAAGGAGATGATACACTTTTCTTCAAATATTCGTAGGGAGGAAAAGTGACTGTACTTCTTGTTTATGTTGATGATATTATTATCATAGGAGATGATCCGGTTGAGAGACAATTGCTCCAAAAAAATTATCTGTAGAGTTTGAGATGATGGACCTCGGGAAACTTATGTATTTCTTAGGGATTGAGGTGGCCTACTCAAAACAAAGTATTTTCATTTCTCCAAAGAAGTATGTGCTTGATCTTTTGAAGGAAACATGCAAACTGGAATGTAAACCAGCAGGTGTTCCCATCGAGCAAAATCATAATGAGCACCAAAGAGGATAGTGCCAAGGTTGATAATATCAGAGACTAGTGGGGAAGTTGATTTACTTGGCACACACTAGACCCGATTTAGCTTATGCAGTCAGTGCTGTGGGCCAATTCATGCATGATCCGAGGGTGAGACACTTGCAGGCTGTAGATCATGTTCTGCAGTATCTCAAAGCCACTCCAAGGAGGGGACTCTTGTTCAAAAGAGGTGGAAGCTTGACTATGGAGGTTTATACTGATGCCGATTATGCAGGTTTAGTGAGTGATAGAAAGTCCACGTCAGGTTATTGCACTTTCTTGTGTGGGAACCTAGTTGCTTAGAGAAGTAAGAAGCAAAATGTAATGGCTAGATCAAGTGTTGAGGTTGAATTTACTATCATGGTACAAGGAATCTGTGAGCTATTGTTGATGATAATTTTGCTTGATGACTTGAAGATAAAGTATGAGGGGCCTATGAAGTTGTTTTGTGACAATAAATCGGCTATCAGTATTGCTCATAATCATGTTCAGCATGACAGGACAAAACATGTTAAGATAGACCGACACTTCATCAAGGAAAAACTGGATAACGGATTAATAACAACAGCCTACATTCCCTCTGGGCACCAATTGACAGATGCATTAACAAATGGCTTACCAACAGAATGATTCAACCAACTTACTTGCAAGCTGGGAATGATAGATATTCATTCACTAGCTTGAGGAGGAGTGTTGTAATATATTGCATTAATGTTTGATATCGTCAGTTATCATTGGAGAGATTAGGTGTTTATTCTATTCATTATTAGGGCGGATATTCATCCTTATTTCTAGGGTAGCATTTATTTCCCTTTTGTCTCTATATTGTATTCATTCTTGTACAATTTGATCAAGAAACAATATTCAGATATTCCAGAATTCCTCCATTCTATATTATATTATATTATATTATTTTATATATATATATATATATATATATATATATATTATAAATTATAAATATATAACATTTGAGATTAATATCTATGCACAGTCAGTGTAAAGAAATTTTGCACAAACATCCAATAATATCTTAACAAATCAGCATCATTGTTATTTCTCTCTCAGTTATTAAAATAAAAGCACACATTTTAAAATATTAGTGGAAGTCAGTGTAAAACTTTTTACACTGAAAATGTATACTACTTTAATTCAATGTATAATAAATGTATAAAATTTATAATATGTATACTCATTTCCTGGTGTGTGTTAACATATAATAATAAAATTTTATATGCTCTATTCAATATATAGAATATAAATGTAATAACCTTTAAACAAAAAATATAATAGAAGCAAAGTTATTTATTCAATAAAAAAGATATTTGGACAAATCATTGCATTTTTTTAGCCAAAATGTTTCACCTCAGAATTGTATGCTTTTGTCTAGCATTCTGGGCGTGCAAGACAGAGTGGATGTGGGTAATTACTTAGGGCTTCCCTCTTTGATTGGTCGAAACAAACTTCAAGTGTTTAACTATGTGAAGGACCGAATTTGGGAGAAGATGGGTTCTTGGAAAGGGAAGATGCTTTCTATGGCGGGTAGAGAGATGTTGATAAAGTCTATTGCTCAAGTTATTCCCTCCTATTGTATGGCCATGTACCTCATCCCTCCTTCCCTTAGGGATGAGATCCAAAAAAATATTCAATTCATTTTGGTGGGGCTCGAATAATCACGATGCTAATGGAATTCAATAGTTTTCTTGGGAAAAATTATCTATGCCAAAGAGAGGGGGTGGTTTTGATTCTTGGAATATATATGTCTTCAACTTAGCTATGTTAGGCAAGCAGGCTTGGAATTTTATATCTAAGCCAGATGCTCTTGTTGTAACATTCATGGCTGCTCTACGGATTGACAACAGTCCCCACAAACCAACAAGGGTCTTTTCAGCGTGCTTTGTCCTCACTCGCACGCTTCCTGAGAAAAATTCCCAGGAAGTCACCCATCCAAGAATTGCATCAAGTCAAGCACGGTTAACTGTGAAGTTCTTAAGTGATGGGCTTTCGAAAAGAAGATGCATCTTGTTGGTATAAGTAGTACCAGCCAATTCATATAAGTCACCCTCAACTGTATAGTCCATACCTACACAGTCTCAGAATCCCTCTCATTCCGGTGTGTATAGTTCATTCATGTGTCCCTCCGCCTAGAAGTCTGCTTGGAGCTGTAACATCCAAAATTTCACTCTATGTTAATATATTTTAATATGTGTTAGTCTTGGCTTATATATGTTTATATATGCTTGGTATGCTTGTTCTTAATGTTTAGGAACATGTTTGGGGTAGTTTAGCCTTTAGAAATGTTCAATCTTTTTAGAGTCCAAGTAACATGTTTCACGATTTTGGTCATAACTTGAGTTCTAGATATCTGATTGAGGTGATCTCAGATGCGTTGGAAAGCTTAGAAAATTATCTACAAGTCTTATTTATTGTCTTTTGGCCAAATTCGGCTTTTAAGGCCTCTCCCCATGAAAATTGCTTACCTTGCAAATCTGACAAACAATTTTTGGAGCTCTCAGGTTCACCCCGCAAAAATTGGTTTGCCCCGCGAATCGACGTGCATCAGAAACGTGTTTTTGGACTTCTAAACAGCCCATAATGACCTAAAATCATATTTATACCCTAAGACTCGACCTAAACCCTAATTTTCTACATTATTAACCTCAGAAAAGCTGTCTCTCTTCATTTTTCTTGGATTTCTTTTGAAGCCTTTGAATTCTCCCTAAAGTTCACAATCCTTCAATCCTTGTTTTGGATTGTTCTTCATCAAGAACATACCTTTTGGTGTTATCTTGCAATTGGAGGATAGATTTGGTTCTTTTAGATTCTAATCAAGGTAAGTTATGTAAACACTGGAGTTCAATCCCTTTTCTTTTAAGTTCCTTGACTTAAGAATTGAATACCAATCTTTCTATGTGTTTCCTTGACCAAGCGTTGGAAGCATAAGGAGGAATCAAGAGCGGACCCTGGTTTCTCTTACCCTTAGGACGTGCGTTTTGTCATACCAGGTATGGGGGGAGAAAGATGATCATATCATATGGGAATTGGAATGGGATTGAGGTGTTTGGGGTTCCCATAATCCCTTTAGTGCTTGAGTGATTTGTTGTTACCATTGTTAGAGCAATGGCTTGGATGATTGTGTGCTATGATTATTGTATCGACTTTATTGTATGATTATAATATCATAAAGTGTGTATGTGTTGCTATAATGTTATAATGATGTATGGTGTATTTATGATGAGCATTGATGATATTCCATGTTGTGCATTGGTGAGATTAAAATAATAAAGGGTACGTGTTATAGTGGCAATATTAGGATTCATTAAAGAACATAGTTTTAGGTTGATTGACACCCCATAATGAATGGGCTGTTATGAGAGGTGAGATTGATGAATATTGGTTTAGTTTGGAACACATAGGTATGATCCTTGAGAGATAGGATAATTGGCATAGTTAAGGTCACCTTGAATGATTGTGTGTTATAGTTATTATGTTGAATTTATCGATGAGTAATGATTGTAAGTATGTTGCTATAATGATGTTATGAATATGTATGAGTTGCCACGGGTGATATATGAAAAAGCTATATGTGTTGTGAATAATTGTTTATGTGGTTTTGAGTGATGACAAATCAAAGAAACAAGTTAAGTTCCTTAATATATTGCATAAATAATTTAGAATGTGTGAACATTGTTAATTGTGTGCTCAAGTGTGCAGACAAGTGAAAAGTCTTCACTCGTCTAATATTACATGGCTAGTGATAAAGGGAAAAAGGTGCTCTATCTCCCTGACGCATGTGTATAAACCTATCTACTGAAGTGTCTTAGGCCAGAAGTGTCTTAAGACAGGTGAAGGATATTAAGACAAGTGAAGTGTCTTAAGTATGAAGCGTCTTATCACGAAGATTCTCAATTCAAGAATCTATCTCGAAGTGTCTCTTCCCAAGTGTCTATCTAGAAGCATCTTATGAAGTGTCTGAAGACTATTCAAGTATATATCATACTACTACTTATAAAGAACAGAAGTATAGAAACAAAGATGGAAGACTGGAGTCAAGCATCTACACAAAGCATTTGCTAATACATTGAAGCGTCTGTGCCATTATATCTTGAGTTACATTCATTCAAATCAGGAGATCTTGGTCTCATTATAAAGATAAGAGAAATATCTACAACTTTCATGAATAAGTCAAGACATGAATCAATCTCCATCCAAGTGAAATATCCTCTTCCAGAACATACAAGCGTCTGCTGACAATATCTGGAGATGTAGATGTACAAATGAATCTATCTTGGTATAATTGGAAAGCTAAGAAACATATCTACAACTTTTATGAAGACATCGAGACCAAATTTGATCTATATCGGTGTCAGATTGCATTCGTAATTTGGTGAAGTGATGCTGTTCTGACAGACAGACCTTTGAAGCGTCTGATGGCCATAACATGAGTCGTACCTGTCCAAATTGGATGAAATCGGTTCCATTCAAAAGCTAAAGGAGCAAACATCTAATGAATACTAGCCAAGCATCTCACAAGCTCATCTAAAAAGTGTCTAATGAAGCTAACCAAGTGTCTTCCCAGTATAAAACAAAGCTGAATTAGTTTAATATATATTTGGGAAAGCAGAAGGTGTCAACAATTGAAGATATGTTGACATGCAATGAAAGATAGCTGTTACGTATTGAAGTTTCTCTTCTACCAAAGTTGCACAGCTATTCAATATTATATATTATCACAAAAGTGCAAAAGTCAAAAAGGTGTGCAGTTGGTCAGAATAGCTTTATTGATAAAAGACACTTACAGCTATATGTTGAAAGAAAAGAAAAAGAAGAAATATATCACTGCTGCAAAAAGGCAAAAGCTTTAAAAGCAAAACCACTTTATCTAAAGTGTGGTCAGCATCAAGAAGTTTTGTGCAACGGTCAAAAACTCCAACAGGTATATTTTGTCAAGCCTATATAATGAAAACCGAAGAAGAAGAAGAAGAAGAAGAAGAAGAAGAAGAAGAAGAAGAAGAAGAAGAAGAAGAAGAAGAAGAAGAAGAAGAAGAAGAAGAAAGAAGAAGAAGAGTTGTTGGTGCTGCTATTGCCGCTACACTTGATGAAAAATGAGAGCATCACTATCTTCATCTCAATAATCAATAAAAATCATTCTCAATGTAATGTAAACATTCTATATTCACTCAAGTGAGTGTTATGAGAGATTTCTTTTTCAATCTGAAGTGCTTAAAAATATAACTCATCTCTGTACGTCATTGTAAAATCACTCTATGAGTGTTGTGAGATTTTCTCTATGTAACCTTCATCAAAATTCAGTAAGCCTGAAGAGGCTAGGTGAAAATAATACTTGCAACATCCTAGAGAGGTTGGTTAAGAATAATACTCATTGAGCCTGGAGAGGCTGGGTGAAAAGAATACTTGCAACAGTCTGGAGAGGCTGGGTAAGAACAATACTCAATGAGCTTGGAGAGGCTAGGTGTGCAAAGACTACTCGTTGTAATTATCTGATGTGATAGTGGAGAAAACTCAACTACTATTGGGGACTGGATGTAGCTCATGGTTTTTATGAGTGAACCAGGATAAATCTTGTTGTCTATCTCTCTTTACCCTTATCTCTTTATCTATGTTGTTTTATGTATTTCAACAAAGCTTTCTAATTGATTTTAAACTTTATGTTCTAAATCGTTTTCAAATGTTTTTATCCTCTTGATTTTGTCTAACTGGTTAACGTTTAGTCTGAGATGATCAGGCAAGTCATTGCCCATTAGACAATTGAAATACTTTAACTTCCTTATTTCCAATCAGGTCAAAAATAAGCTATTAGTTGTGTTAGATGGTTTTAAAATTAGCTTCTCTTAACCATCTACACTCTCTTTACCTGAAAAACTCTGATTTATGTTTTGATGTTTCGTAAAAGTTTTAAATTTACATTATCACCCAATTCACCCTCCTCTTGTGTGATGGTTGCTTTGACCCAACAATTGGTATCAGAGCTAAGTGCTCTGGTTAAGAAGCTTAAACGCTTGGAGTTAAAGATCCTTATTATCTTAGCAAAATCACAGTTTTGAAAAATGTTGGTTTTTATTTTGGGTTAAATATGTTTTTAGTCCCTCGTTTTTGACAAAAGTTCGGTTTTAGTCCCTCTTTTGAAAAAATGTACTTTTTTAGTCCCCCGTTTTTAAAATGTGTCGGAAATGGTCCCTGCACCACACTTCCATTTGAAAACCGAGGGACTAAAACCGAACTTTTGTAAAAAATGAGGGACTAAAAATGTGTGATTTTCAAAATTGAGGGACTAAAAAATATTGGTGCAGGGACCATTTCCGACATATTTTAAAAAACGGGGGGACTAAAAAAGTACATTTTTCAAACGAGGGACTAAAACCGAACTTTTGTCAAAAATGAGGGACTAAAAACATATTTAACCCTTTTATTTTTGAAAAACCTCATGTCTTTGAATTTCTTTTCACAAAAATTCAAACTGGAAATGTTTTTATAAAATGTTGATTTTGTTTTGTGAAATGCTGTTTTTGATACTCTTTTTCTTCTAAACCAAAATTCATTTGGACTGATTTTGTTAAAATACTTTTTTTTTCTTTAAACATTAAATGTTATTTTTAACAAATCCAAAAAGTGCTTTAAATTAAGCTAAAAATATTTTGTTTGTGTTCAATGCTATTTATGTTACTAGCAATACTTCTCTGTGTAAAAGTATAGCCTTTGAGTTAGAAGATGCAGATCATTGATAGGAGTTGGATTAGAAAAATCTCATCAAGAGGAAGAACACAACATAATTAGTAGCTCTTCATCTCAAGAAGTCTATGAGCTTTTGTAAGTTTTGTATACAGCAGTTGAAAATCAAAGAAATTGTGGACAAAAGGAAGTGAGTGCATAAAAATATTGTACTCTCCTTGAACACTTCCAAGCACCATTCTTAGAAGATGTTGTGAAGACTATCACAGATGGAAAGTTGATTGATAGATGGATATTGAAGAAGATACATGGCACTAATGTTCAAATTAAAGGAATGAAGTGGAAGAACAAAGGCTAAAGTTGAAATTTTCCAAGAAGCATGTGATCAAAAGGGAAGCACAATGATTCATCTGAACTAAGGAGCATCACACCTCACAAATTCCAATAAGTATCTCTATTCTCAACATTACTATGTTGTCTAATTATCTCGAATAGTATGATGCTTAGGGTTCAAACATGTTGCTTTCATAAGTTGTGATTGCATAATTGATGTCATTGTCTTTTTACTTGCTTAAAATTGTTTAAGAATCTCTTTGTGAAGAAAGAGAAAATATAGTGATGAAACTATGCTATCTTAGGGGGAGTAATATATCTTATTATGCTAAATATGTCTTTATTCCTATAAATATATTCTTTTAACTAAGTATTAGTTCAGGGGGAATAATGATACAATAGTTTAAGTGAAGTATGTCTCACATATTTGCTGCATTATTGTGTTTTTCATTAAACATGTTATCTTGCACCTTAACATGTCTCATATAGGAGAGATAAAATTTGATAACCCTTTTTGTTGATAACAAATAGGGGGAGAAAGTATAAAATATGTAGCATATTGTAGGTGATTTGTCATCATCAAAAAGGGGGAGAATGAAAATGCTATGTGTTGTGAATAATTGTTTATGCGGTTTTGAGTGATGACAAATCAAAGAAACAAGTTAAGTTCCTAAATATATTGCATAAATAATTTAGAAATGTGTGAACATTGCTAACTGTGTGCTCAAGTGTGCAGACAAGTGAAAAGTGCTTCACTCATCTAATATCACATGTCTAGTGTTAACAGGAAAGGTGCTCTATCTCCTTGACGCATGTGTATGAACCTATCTACTGAAGTGTCTTAAGGCTAGAAGCGTCTTAAGATAGGTGAAGGATATTAAGACAAGTGAAGTGTCTTAAGTATGAAGCGTCTTATCCCAAAGCGTCTCAATTCAAGAATCTATCTCGAAGTGTCTCTGCCCAAGTGTCTATCTAGAAGCATCTTATGAAGTGTCTGAAGACTAATCAAGTATAGATCAGACTACTGTTTATAAAGAACAGAAGTGTAGAAACAAAGATGGAAGACTGGAGTCAAGCGTCTGCACAAAGCATCTGCTACTACATTCAAGCGTCTGTGCCATCATATCTTGAGCTACACTCATTAAAATCATGAGATCTTGGTCTCATTATAAAGATAAGATAAATATCTACAACTTTCATGAAGAAGTAGAGACCTGAATCAATCTCCGTCTAAGTGAAATATCCTCTTCCAGTTGGAGATGTGATACTGTTCGTGACAGCCATAACATACAAGCGTCTGCTGACAATATCTGGAGATGTATATGTACAAATGAATCGATCGATCTTGGTGTCATTGGAAAGATAAGAAACATATCTAAAACTTTGATGTAGACATCGAGACCAAATTCGATCTATATCGGTGTTAGATTGCATTGGTAATTTGGTGAGGTGATGTTGTTCCGACAGACAGACCTTTGAAGCTTCTGATGGCAATAACTTGAGTTGTACATTTCCAAATCGGATGAAACTGGTTCCATTCGAAAGCTAACATCTAGGGCTACATCTCTTATTAAGACTTAAAGCCTAAATCGACCGTTAAGAAGGTCAAAATTGCAGAATACGAAAGTTGACGGAGTTTAGGATCTAACGGAGCAAGCATCTCACAAGCTCATCTAAGAAGTGTCTAATGAAGCTAACCAAGTGTCTTCCCAGTATAAAACAAAGCTAAATTAGTTTAACATATATTTGGGAAAGCAGGAGGTGTCAACAATTGAAGATATGTTACATGCAATGAAAGATAGCTGTTACGTATTGAAGTTTCTCTTCTACCAAAGTTGCACAGCTATTTAATATTATATATTATCACAAAAGTGCAAAAGTCAAAAAGGTGTGCAGCTGGTCAGAATAGCTTTATTGATAAAAACTCCAACGGGTATATTTTGTTAAGCCTATATAATGAAGACCGAAGAGTTGCTGGTGCTGCTACTGCTGCTACACTTGATGAAAAATGAGAGCTTCACTATCTCCATCTCAATAGAAATCATTCTCAATGTAATGTAAACATTCTATATTCACTCAAGTGACTGTTATGAGAGATTTCTTTTTCAGTTCTGAAGTGCTTAAAAATATTACTCATATATGTACTTCATTGTAAAATCACTCCATGAGTGTTGTGAGATTTTCTCTATGTAACCTTCATCAAAATTCAGTAAGCCTGGAGAGGCTAGGTGAAAATAATACTTGCAACAACCTGGAGAGGTTGGTTAAGAATAATACTCATTGAGCCTGGAGAGGCTGGGTGAAAAGAATACTTGCAACAGTCTAGAGAGGCTGGTTAAGAACAACACTCAATGAGCTTGGAGAGGCTAGGTGTACAAAGGCTACTCGTTGTAATTATCTGATGTGATAGTGGAGAAAACTCAGCTACTGCTGGGGACTGGATGTATCCCATGGTTTTTATGAGTGAACCAGGATAAATCTTGTTATCTATCTCTCTTTACCCTTATCTCTTTATCTTTGTTGTTTTATGTATTTCAACAAAGCTTTCTAACTGATTTTAAGCTTTATGTTCTAAATCGTTTTCGAATGTTTTTATCCTCTTGATTTTGTCTAACTGGTTGACGTTTAGTCTGAGATGGTTAGGCAAGTCATTGCCCATTAGACAAGTGAAATACTTTAACTTCCTTATTTCCAATCTGGTCAAAAATAAGTTATTTGTTGTGTTAGATGGTTTTAAAATTAGCTTCTCTTAACCATCTACACTCTCTTTATTTGAAAAACTCTGATTTATGTTTTGATGTTTCGTAAAATTTTTAAATTTACATTTTCACCCAATTCACCCCCCTCTTGTGTGATGGTTGCTTTGACCCAACAATACAGTGTTTGAAAATATTAATATGATGATGTTTTTGATGAGTCTTAATCATGAATTATATGACTGGTTTAGTGTTGCAAGATGTGAATATTGAGTTATGTTTAAAGATACATGTATCTGAAGTGTGATTCTGACTATAATGGGATGTGATGTATGTTGTAACATCTTGCTTTTTATTTTAAGTGCTTTTGTTAAGTTGTTTGGTTGGTTAAGGGATTAGTGGGATTTTGGCTCAAAAGTCCCTTTCTGGTATATAAGCATGCCCGTGCTTAAAGTCAGAAGCGTGTTTCTGATTTTAAGTTGAGCACGCCCGTGCTCAATGCGCTGACCGCGTCTCGGTGACGCTAAGTGGAGCACGAGAGCACGACCATGCTCAGGTCCGAATGTTCTATACGTGAACAGAAACCGAGGGTTTCAGTTTGAACCCTTCTCTTAAACCCTAGCAGCCACCTTACACGAATTCCTTCCTCTTTTTCTCTAAAACCAGTGCTGGTTGGCGTTTGGAGATTTATTTGGGAAGCTTGGTTAGTGTTGGTTCTTCCTAGTGAGGTAAGTTTTGTCCCTTTGTGAGTTTCCTTTTCTTAGTTTGAATTGGGAACTAATCCTTATGTGTTCTGTCAATCCAAGGCTCGTCATCGGAACAAGCCGTTTGAGGATTTGGGACCAGTTCGTTGTTGGCTTTGCGGTTAGAGCTACCTTCAATCCAAGTATGGGGAGAAGGGTAGTGTTTACGTAGGCTTGGGGTTATGGTAAAGGAGTTCCCATAACCCCGTCGTTATTTGATTTGATTATATGATTAAAGGCTATGTTAATGTATGTTTCCGGTTCGTTTATGATGGTTGCGTTATGTTGAATATGATTATGATTGCTGTTTGTTAATCGTTGATTTTAACATGATGATGATTTTGAGTTGTTGCTGTTGTTAATGTTGAGTTTTAACCCTTAAACGTGCTAATAATGGATTTAGGATGATTAACGGATTAAACCCTTGAAATTGGTTAAAATACGGTTACTGTTCCTGCCCAGAACAGCACTGTCGCGCGATGAGCACGACCATGCTGAACAGGGAGCACGACCGTGCTCCCAGTTGAATTCTGGGAAGATGGTCGTGCTGTTTAGCACGGCCGTGCAGGACAAAGAGCACGACCGTGCTTCACTTAAAGGGAAGCACGCCCCTCACGTGTTTAAGCACAACCGTGCTGGGGGTTAAGCACGACCGTGCTCAACCCTCTTGGACAGAATCAGAATTAAAGAACTTAAGGGGTTTCAAACCCCATTCCCCAATGATGATAAGTTGATTAAGGATAAAGATTAGACAACTTGGCTAATGTTCACCAAATATAATTAAGTTGATGAGATGGTGAGTTGTTAAGTTGATAAGTCGATACCCATTGGGTATCGCAAACTGATGAGTTGTGCCTTGATACTTTTTGGCCAAGGAAGCCTTGACCCCGCGGTTTGGGTCTAAGGTGTTGTTGTTGTACCTTGGTGGCCGAGAGTTTGCCCCAAGTGTTGCGGTTGATTCCGCTTAAGTCCTCAGGTAGATTCCACGAGGCAAGTTGTTACGATTGATTCCGCTGTTATCTTCGACCGATTCCGTTGGAGTTATGGAGGTGGTGTTGCCGTTGTTGTTGTGTTGCATACGCATTGCATCGGAGATGTTGTTTAGGGATGTTCGATATAGGGGAGATCGTCCTAGAGTACGGCGATCTGGCCATCCACGGTTGGAGTAGATTCTCCTAGTGCCCCCGTGACGAGGCATTCGTTGGTTTGATGCGTTGGCTATCCAAGGAGTAGATTCTCCGGCGTTGAGTAGATTCTCAATGTGGATATTTAACTCCGAAGTCATCCATCCCGAGTTTAGTGGATCCACATGCATTGATGGTTTAGCGGAGTAGGATTGCATTGCACTACATAACATGTTGAATGTTGATGTTGTTGGTGTATGTTAGTGCCATGCCTGTGTGTGTTTACTTTACTTCCTACTTCCTTGCTGTTTATGTTTACATGATTCTTACTCCCTATATTTGTTTGTTTGTTTGTGTTTGGCCTGATTGGCACCTTGTAGAGGATGACGAGCAGCCCGGAGAGGAGTGACTCTGAGGAGCCGCCACTCATAGTTAGGGCTAGTTTCATGTTTCAGTTAGTTTTGTTAGTTTTCAGTTGTAATTCCGTGAATTTATTCCGGAACGGTTATACCAGCTCTGTATGTGACATCGGAGTTGGGATATGTTTATTTCCTCGGTTATGTTTTTATTTGTTTAAACTTGTTTTGTTTTCCGCGTTGTAAATTGGTTCATGTGGGACTTTTCTACCCATGGACAATTGTTTTGAACTTATTCAATAATTGCATGTTTTTATTTTAATTTTTTTTTAAATGGCTTATAACATGCGGGGTAGAAGGGTGTCACATATGTTTGTGAGACCCAACCCTAAGGAGCCTTTGATGGGTTCTCGTTTGTGAATGTTGGTGTGAGACCTAGCTCTACAAGACCTGAGATAGGACTCAGCTCCGAGTGGCCTGATTATGGACTCAGCCATGGAATGACCTAAGATGAGATCCAGCCACGAAGAGCCTATGATGGGACCCAGCCCTGAGAGAGCTTGTTGTGGGTGCTCAACTATGTGTGTCATGAGAGTCCGTGTGGACATTGACTGTTAGTGATTGTACCGGATAGTGTATGCAAAATATGATGAGATGATGTATAATATGTTAAACTGTTATGCGATGATATGACTTGAACTAAGATGATGATTATATTATGCATGTGGGTGTATAGTACTGTATATGCATATGTATATGTATATGTATATGTATATGCACTCACCTTAATTTTCATTTTACTTCCATAACATATATATGAGTATGACTTCTCACCCCTTTGTATTTGTGTTTCTTCTTGTGTATGTACAATTGTACAGATAAGCCTCAACCTCATGAAGGAAAGTAACTCACAGGAGCTTGCATGGAGTAGAAATTCTTTAATTTATCAAATGTTTTTTTTATTGATTTCGTTTTCAAACTTTGAGTCTTGTAATTCTATTATGTATGGTATTTTGTGTAGCTTTGATCCATGTGACATCGGGCTAGGGGATTATTTGTTTATATTATTTATTCCTTATGAGAAACTTGTAAACAATTTATGAAACTTATATTTAAACTTATTTGATTTGAGAGTTTGAGTTTATGAATGGTGACGCTCTTAACTATTGCTAATATGTTTCTTTTAAAAACTCGTATCTTTAATCCGCAAAGAACCTTTGAAAAATTAATATTTATATAATAAATATATGTTTGGGATTAAGGGTGTCACGGGAGGCACTCATTGTCCGTGCCTTCTTGCACCAGTGAAATATCTCTCACAAGGCAATTTTCTTGAAGCCAACTTGGATCACAATCCGTCTTATGCTTGGAGAAGCATCTGGATGTCCAAGCCTTTGGTGCAAAAAGGTGTTAGATGTTGTATCGGAAGTGGTACCAAAATTCCATTATGGGATTCCCCTTGGCTTTGTGATGGACGTAGGTTGCAGTACCCTCAGTCTCTTCAGCAAGAGTTGCTCTCATTAAAGGTTAGTGACCTATGGCTACCTCACACTAAAGCCTGGGATGTTAACTATATCCATAATAATTTTCCTGCGCCTGTAGCAACTGCGATTGTGAAGTTTCCTCTTGTTGACTTGATTAATGAAGATAGACTTCATTTGGGGGCCAAATAACAATGGGTTTTTCTCAGTCAAAACTGCATATCACTTGGGCATAACTAGCTTAGTTGATTGTAGCCACCTTCAAATGGAGGGGGATTGGACTTTGATTTGGAAATTGAAAGTTCCCCCTCGTGTAAAACTCTTCACTTGGCGTGCTTACAGAGATACCCTTCCAACAAGAGTTCAGTTGAGAAATAAAGGTGCCACTTGTCCTAGTATTTGTGTTTGATGTGAGTGAGACATGGAGAGTCTTTGGCATTTGATGTTCACATGTCATATTAGTATTGAATGCTGGAGAAGAACTCACCTTTGGAACCGTATTGTCCCCTTGCTTCAGGTTGTGGACTCATTCTTATGTTTGTGTTTTCGCATGTTGGCATCTCTATAACTTGAGGAAAGGAATGTTTTTTGTCGTGACAATGTGGGGTATATAGCGTGAAAGGTATGAGAAACTCTAGGAAAATAAACAATCCTTGGCTATTAATATTACTCAGCGTGCAAGTTCATTTTTTGGTGATTGGAGGAGGGCGAATGAGGTGGGATTTCCAGCTCAGTTGGTGGCTGGTCAGACTGATCAAACCTCTTGGGCAGCTCCTACCCCTGGATCCTTTAAATGTAATGTTGATGCTGGTTTCTTTGAGGACATTGGCAAGACTAGCTTTGGGATGTGCATTAGAGATGATCATGGAAATTTTGTCATTGCAAGGACAGATTGGCTTCCATATTGTCTTCCAGTTTCTGATGGTGAAGCAATGGGTCTATTTAAAGTCATTCATTGGGTCCGCAGCCTTCGTCTCACTAATGTTATTTTCAAGCTAGACTGTCAAGTGGTTGTTAACAATGTTAGAAATCCTAAGGAGGACATTTCGGAATTTGGAGTTGTTGTTAGAGCTTGCTATGATTTGTTACATTCTTTCCCAAACTTTGGTATAAGTTTTATTAGGAAACAAACGAATAGTGTAGCTCATAGCCTAGCAAAGGCAACACTTTTCCTGGCTAGTCCCCAGGTTTTTTTTATCATGCTCCACCTTGTATTACTACTTTGATTATTAATGAAATGCACTAGACCTTTTACCTCAAAAAATATATATTTTTCTTTCCATTTTCTATCCTACCAAATAAGCGGAGAAAGACTTCCATATTTCGTTCTCTTCATTTTCTTTTTCTCTCATGTTTCTCTCATATTATACAACTCATAAAATCTACTCTTTTTCTCACCTTGTTCTTCTCTACTCATTTTTTTTCTCCATCTTCTTTCTCAAACCAAACAAGAGCAACTTAGCGAACCTTTCTATGTTGTTAATTTGTGGTTCCGTAATAAATTTTGATTGGATTTTGATTTACTGATTTGTTGAACTGATTCCTATACTTGGTGAGTCCGCCATTTATCTCCTTTATTGATTCTGCAAGTCTAGGCTAGGCTAGCCATTGGTTTGGCCTTTCTCTGAAACTATGGACATTTTGTGCTTCTGGTTTGTCACCGTTGAATTGCTCCTTGTTATCGCAAAACCCATTGTCACTCCAACACACATTGGGGATGGGGGTTGCCCTTTATCTTCGCATTACTTGGATTAAGGCTTGCATCTTATTTTTTCACTTCTTCCAAATTCCTGGTTCCATTGAGTTTCAGATTTGCAGTCTACAATAGACATGGGGATGGAGAAGCGGTTCAGACCTAGCTGTTAATAACTTCTTTTGTCCAATCACATCTTCACTATCGGTGGCGGTTTCTTGCCGGCAAATACACGGCAGACAATAGACTTCCAGTTTCTACTTCTTCATCTCTGGCAATAGACTTCCATACTGATATTATTTTCAATAACTTTAACTGAAGGTTTAGACAAGTTTAAGGACCTTTCAACAATTATTTTGTTTTTTTTTTATTGCTCGTATCATTTTATGGCACGAAGCATTATAGACACCCGTTGAAACAAGTAGAGTTACGTGAAACTAGTGCACAACAAACGGGTATGATCATTCCAGTAGAGAATACTGTTCAACATTCTTAGAAGATAGTGAAAACTTTTTTTTCTATAACATTTCATATTATGATATAGACTGCATCTACCAAGATGCATCAAACACCCACTTTATAGAACAAGAGAAGATTCATCACTTACAAGCATTGCCACAAAGGAATGCCCTCCAGCAACATTCAACTATGAGAGGGATGACACTGTTTTACAAATTATTGTCTTCTCAGCTACACATTTCCATGACCTCGCATATCCCAGCAAACACTTACGGCACGATCAGCAGCTTGTCTCTCAATGATGATGGATTCTCACAATATCGAACATGCACATATATGTTTTCTGGGCATGTCATCAACTTTTTTCTCTGTTGAGGTCAACAAAAGAGAATTTTAACATTCAATCACAATAGCTAGTTCTAATTTGCTTTCGATCATTACCAAGTAACTACATGAAGCTGCTCATTAATAAGATGGAAAGTACTTAGGCAGGCCTTAATTAATGTGCTATGTTACTAGGAAGTAGAATTATTTGATGCAAGTTAATTTAACAGAATCACAGCATAGGTGTATAAATGCATTGACTTCTGAAGCAAATTTGTCAATTATTAAAATGGAAGAAAATTATCATGCAATATACTTCCGAAAGAAATCTACCTGTTTTTGCTTTTGCCAAAGATGGCTGGACTACAACATGCATGGTGATAACCCCTTTAGGAAGCTCACCAAAAGGTACTCTACACTGGCCAACTGTCTTGTTGTTCTCCACAATTTTGCCGGCATTTATCAGTTTTATATCATTTGCTGTCTTTGGTATAATTTTCTTATCTATTCACACAACCAGAACAAAAGATCCAATTTTTATAAATGGTTAAACAAACAAAACAGTAAAAACAATTAAGGGAGGAGAAGAAAATAACAAAGCAATACAAATTAAATGAAAACTCACAAGAACTAAGCCACATGTCCAGAATAGAAAAAGTACCTTGTTGATTGAAGATATCCATTAAATCCATTAAAATAGATTATAGATCAATGGATGGATTGAATATCCATCCATTAATTCGAGTTATGGATAGATTAGATGGTTTTAACAATGATTTGATGAATCCAAAATGTTTTTTTTTTTTATCGGCAAATATTAGTTGTTAGTTTGTTATGGATTAATGATTTGTTTTTTTATCCATCCATCATAATCTACTCCAAAATCAATTCAATCCAAACTTTTGCAACCCTAAGATTTAGGTAAGGAAGGAGGAAAAGAAAGAATAAAGACTTAGAATAAAATAAGAATGATATTGATATTAATACGATGATAATGTATTACAAAAGCCAAACATAATGATCCTATTTATACTAATAGTACACTCTTAGTCCTAATTAAATAAAGAAAAAAATTAGGGAATATAAATAGGAAATAAAACATAAGAGACCATCAAAGAAACTCTAAAATATTCCAAGTATTATGAGGTATTTTTCTTTTATTCTAACACTCTACCTCAAGCTAAAGCTTCCTAAGCTTGAGTTTGTTACAATTAAGTACTTCATAAGAAAATGAACTAAAAATATAACGCACCCAACGGTGAGATAATGGTTGGTAACTGCCTCTGGGACAGAGATGGGGCCAATGCATCTGGGATGGAGAAGGGGCCAGTGCATCCAGGATCGAAAATGAGAAATGTTATACATTTGAAGGATCTAAAGAACAATTCAATATTAAATTTATTGACCAGGGTGCAAATAAATTTCAATCATTAAACAACACTAAGGAGTAATAACATAGATGGTACAAGGATGAGTCTTTATGAAATATTTCTGTATATCAGATTTTTAATATTTCCTTCAGATCATCTATATTAAGCAACATAATGAAACGTTCATAAATGGTCTTTACTGGGTTTCTTTCTTCCCTTTCCAAGTTTCTTCACTTCAATGCTAAAAGACTACTTTGATGTGTTTTGATACATGGTTGTAATTAATAATAAGGAAAAGCACTAGTGGGCTTCAATACCACACCAACAACTTCTACTCGCAAAAAGCCAAATATCTCAGCAAGATAGCTATATAAGAATAATATCAAAAGCACACACCCGAAAAAGGCCTTTATACATTAGTAACATCATTCCTTCATTTGTTCTAAGCATGCATGACTATGCAAGACGCATGTTAGCATTGGGCTTAGATGTGAAAATTGGAGATCACCCCATACCACAAGTCACACAGTTAGATACCTTGGATATATAGTACAAAATGATGGAGAAACAGAGAGATATAAATCATAGAATTCAAGCAGAGTAGATGAAATAAAGGAATATGTCAGGTGTTATTTGTGATAGAGAAGTTGCTAACAAAGTAAAAGGACAATTCTACTATATGGCATAAAACCTGCATTGTATTATGGTATTGAATGTTATGCAGCAAAATGCCAAAAAGAGCATAAGATAAGTTTGACAGAGATGAGATTATTGCATTGGATGAATGAGCATACAAGAAAAAAAAAATCAGGAATTGATGTATTATAAAGAAGGTAGGAGTGGCACCAATTGAGGAAAAGAAGGTGGAATCACGCCTAATATGGGTTGGACATGTAAGAAGACCAATAAAAGCCCCACTTAGGAATGTTGATTTAATGGAGGATAGCACCATAATTAGAGGGAGTGGAAGACTAAGAAAAACTCTAGGTGAAACTAGGGGTGGCAAAAGAATCCATTTGTCCACCATCCTCCACCCAGCCCATCCAATGGTAAATCCATCCAATTCATTCATTACAAAAAAACAAAAATTAATGGACTGAATCAAATTGGACCACTTTATTTTAAGGATGATTAATGATTCACTTGCTATTGTAAATCCATTGGATCATATGAAACAAAAAAAAAAATCCATTGGATAAAAAAATATATATATAATCATCCTTTTTGTTATAGAAACAAAAACAGAGCATTGAGTAGCTTCGTGATATTCTTCGACGACTAATTAGAGGAACAATACTCGTCGTCCCTAGTTATAGAAACGAAATAGAAAAAGGAAAAAGAAAAGAAAGGAAAATAAAAGATATCGAAATGAGAGTGCGTGGCTACCTCATAAGGGACCCCACACTCACTCGCTTGCTATGGATTGGATGAGAGATACTATTTTGAAATAGTCATAAAATTACTTAATTTTTTTAAATAATTTTATGGATGGATTGGATATCCATCCTTAAAAAAATTGTTAATGGATGAATTTAATGGTTTTTATTAAATGGGTCATGGATGGATTGAATTTTTCAATGAATTTTTAATGGATCATAATGGACTAATAGATTGTTTTTAATCCATCCATTATAATCCAAACAAAAATTTATCCAATTCATCCATTTGCCACCCCTAGGTGAAACCATTCTGAAGGACATAGACCTAGATGGCCTATTGAAGGATTTTGCTTTGATAAAACACAATGCCATCATTTGATCCATGTAACCAACCCCACCTAGTGGGAAAAGGCTTTGATTGTTGTTGTATGACTCTGCATAATGGAAGCTCTACATGAAAGAACAAGAGAAATACAAGATTTGTCTATCATAAGAATTCAGAGGCAACAAACAAGTCTCAAGTATAGAAGGTAATGGGCAATGATAATATGATATTACGTAATAAAAAACAATTAAATACGATACCTTATAAATGAATACCACTTAAAGAATCACAACCAAAAGAAAGCAAGACGGTAGAAAATAATGTCTCATAGATCACTATACCCAACCTAACCCATACAGCAAAATGTAGTCAAGACACACTTTCTCCTTACATTAACCAACCAATAGAATTCCAATTGATATCCTAGCATGAGTTTCTTGTGCAGAGGTATACTAATGAGAATACAAGTATAAATGAACACATGATCATCAATAGCTTTTGTTTAATGTTTGAATATTTGACTCCATTAACTCTAACTCACATGCCTACAGAAGAAGGTTGCAAAATTGAAAAGTCACCATTGAAGCCTTTCTAGATAAGATGTATCAAGTTGTTTCCAATCTAACAAATATTAACGGTCTTTCCTGAAATGAAAAAATAAAAACTAAAAAGGAAGTGCTTTCCTTCATAACACGACGTAAATAATGTAATCTGAACAACTCAGTTCCAACATCACATTCATTAGATTTCTAAATCAGCAAATAAAAATTTGATTGTCGTGACCTAATTTAGACGCAAAAAAGAAGTATTTTTCCAACACAAGTTTATCCAACTTCTAATGTAGCACATGCAGAGAACTGCCAAATAAATAAATAATATACCAGTTTCCCCACTTGAGACTAAGAATTTAAACTTTTCCAGGTTTTCCTCAAAACAAAATCAAGCAACACCTCAAACACCTTTACGAAAAGGTATAAAAAAATACCAAACATGAAACAAATAACTAAACCCCAGTTTGCACAACAACTAGAAACAGCAATGATTAACAAGAATACAACGGAACCTCAGAAAAAAAGTCCTCAAAATAGCTGAACCATTCACTTCATTCAAGCTCGAGAACTTGAAGCTTAATAGTCCTAATACGTTAAAGCTACACCATCATGAACCAACCAACCAACCACACACCAAACAAAATAGTCAAAACTCAAAACATCAGCAATTGAAGCCACAAAACAAAACAAAAAACAAAAACATAAACATAAAGTAACAATTCAAAGAAAAAAAAAAAAAAATGTGAAAAATTCAAATTTGTTACCTTTAGGCCACTCTGCAAGAATTCTGTCCTTGAGCATCGCTACAGTGGAAGCCGGCGAATAACGAAAGGGCCCAATATCGGATCCATCGTACAGACGGAACTTGAGTTCTACTAGTTCTTCCTCTGGCATCTGAAGAACCCTTTCACCCTTTCAATTCAAACCCTTTCGCCGAAAATCCCCAAACTTTCACTGTTTCACTGCGCCACCAGCTGCAATTCTCATGCGTCTGGAATCGTTTCAAACAAGTCAGCACCCACAGTAAGAAAAAGGGGGTTAGGTCAGTTTCAATTTTCGCAAAACAATTAGAGCGCAAAAACGCTTCATTTTCTCAGTAGCCAAACAGTGTGATTATGAAAGCAAATACACACACAGAGAGAGAGAGAGAGAGAGAGAGAGAGAGAGAGAGAGAGAGAACCTGGATTGAGATATTAAGGAGTGAGTGAGAGAATTTGAAGCTCTTAAGTTGTACTATTTGGTTTATGAGAAAGATACCTCAGAGATTCGAAGAAGGAGAAGAAGAGAAAATTAACCGTATCCCCGATCTTGACGCTTACCTTTTTCTTTTTCTTTTTTTCCTTCTTGAATTTTATACAAATTGAACATACGCTAAACCACTGTTTTGATCTCTTATTTTTATTCAGAAATGTTTTTTAGACATCTCCATTTGACAACTATACCGGACAACCCGTATAGTTGCACAGTGTAGTGCTATTGTGCTGCATTGTACGGCACTGTAGCGATACACTGTTCACTTTTTTTTTTCTTTCCAAATTTTGAAATTAAAAAAAATTAATAATTTGCATTTTTTTTTACTAACACTTTTTTTAAGTACTAACATTTTTTGTTAAGTATGTGTAAATATCTGGGTAATCAGATACAAATATCTGGTGAATTCGATTCATTATCTGGTTAATGGGTTTTTTTTAGAAATAAAATTAGTGGTTAAGTATGTGCAAATATCTGGTTAATCAGGTACAAATATCTGGTGAATTCGGTTCATTATCTGGTTAATGGGTTTTGTTGAGAAATAAAATTTTGGCTAAGTATGTGCAAATATCTGGTTAATCAGGTACAAATATCTGGTGAATTCGGTTCATTATCTGGTTAATGGGTTTTTTTGAGAAATAAAATTTATGGTTAAGTATGTACAAATATCTGGTTAATCAGGTACAAATATCTGGTGAATTCAGTTCATTATCTGGTTAATGGGTTTTTTTGAGAAATAAATTTTTTGGTTAAGTATGTGCAAATATCTGGTTAATCGGGTACAAATATCTGGTGAATTCGGTTCATTATCTGGTTAATGGGTTTTTTTGAGAAATAAATTTTATGGTTAAATATGTACAAATATCTGGTTAATAAGGTACAAATATCTGGTGAATTCGGTTCATTATCTGGTTAATGAGTTTTTTTGAGAAATAAAATTTTGGTTAAATATATGCAAATATCTGGTTAATCCGGTACAAATATCTGGTTAATTCAGTTCATTATCTGGTTAATGGGTTTTCTTAGAAATAAATTTTTTATTTTTTTATAAAAAAAAGTCAAAATTTGTAATTTAAAAAAAAAAAAAAACTACGTTACTGTAGCGCTACAGTAGCGCTACAGTACTAGTTGTCCCGTAGTTGTCCGCTCCCAGTTGTCTAAATAACACAACTGATTTTTATTTTAGTTTTTATTTTGGTCCCTTATTTTTTTTTCGTTTTGGTCTCTTATCTTTCAACCTTTAGCCTATTTTGGTCCCTTCCGTTAGTCCGCCGTCAGAAACCGCCGCAGTTAGTCACCAGAACCGCCGACAACTCACGGCGGATACCTAACGTCGTCAATGCAAAACTGACGGAAGGAACCAAAATGAAAACTAAAAAAAAGATAAGGGATCAAAATGAAAACTAAAATAAAGATAAGGGACCAAAATAGAGGTTTAGCCATGAATGTATTATTACTAATACTAATAATACTAATATATAAAGACAATACTTAAATGTTGGTTTGCACTTTTTAAAATACCTATACTATCCTTTATAACTGTATTAATTTTAAATTTTAACAAAACATAACTACTCGGTTTTTTGGTTCAATTTTGATTTTTTGGCAATTCATAATATTTTTCCTAAAAAAAAAAACAAAACAAAACATAACTGCTCCTCCTTTATTGCAAACAAAACATTCATGATTCTTTATTGCAACTGAAATAGACAACTATAAACACGAGAAGGGGGGGTTGAATTGTGTTTATTAGAATTTAAAATAAAGTTAAAAACTTTTTGCATGCAGAAGCTAAGCACAGACGGGTGTAAAAAGATACACAGACAGGTCACCTGTCTGTTGTAGTTTTCTCAGAAAAACAACACACGTAGAGATAAGAAAACAGACTTGACAGAAACAGTTTTAACCCCTTTGTTAGAAAGCAGATGATATATATAATCAAAGTAACTAAAGAGATTAAGGGAAGAGAGATTAACACAGAGATTTATCCTGGTTCACTCTTTAACACAAAGAGCTACGTCCAGTCATTGGTAGCACCAAGATTTATCCACTATAACTGATCAGGTTACAGACTCCAAGTATTGTTTGCACACCTAGCCTCTTCAGGCTCCAACACAAGTATTCTTTGCACACCTAGCCTCTTCAGGCTCACTCAGATTTGTTTGAGAGTTTGGTTTGTAATAAATACACTTACAGACCTTTCACTAACACTCAGAGAGTGGTTTTAAATATAAAGCTTTAGGAAAGTCTGCGTAATAACTTCAAATGATTGAAGAATACAGAATGAGTAAATGAACTGAGTAATGGCTCTTTAATGCTTTGTAAAACTCTGATAATGTTCATCTTCAATGACTTCTGTATTTATAGCCTTCAAACATTTAATATCCGTTAGAGACATTCCTTGCAACTATGGCTTCAAGCAGAGCTTCATTAAATGCAATATAGTCGTTCTGGGCAGCCATTAATGCAATGAAGACGTTGGTTGTACTCTAACATGAGGGATAATAGCTTTATGCATCGTGTAGACGCCAACTCAGAGTTGTGCAGAGTGCTTTTGTACTTTTGCAGAGTATATTTCCCTTTCTGTGTAATGACTGAAAGTACTAGGGAATAAAGCATGTTGGAAATATTCTTTAACTGGAAGTTTGTCTCTGACTTCCTGGTTTGCTTGAGAGAGAGCACTTCTGAGTTTCTTGATAAGCGTGAGAGAGTTCTCAGAGTATTCTTCATGAGGGGACAGCTTGCAAAAGCTTCCTGTACTTCGAGTTCTTTAACGAAGAACCTTAGACAAGTTGAAGAATAGAGACAGGTTGTAAAATCAGTTTGCACATAGTCAACAATCCTAGTCAGCAGACAGGTTGACTTCTTGG
This sequence comes from Echinosophora koreensis, assembly GCA_035048595.1. Taxonomy (NCBI): domain Eukaryota; kingdom Viridiplantae; phylum Streptophyta; class Magnoliopsida; order Fabales; family Fabaceae; genus Echinosophora; species Echinosophora koreensis. The sequence continues at coordinate 573,191 of JAPCYP010000047.1, read as the reverse complement.
CTTATACGGACAGGTGAGACTTAGATAGACAGACAAGTGAGTTTTGTAATCTTCTGATCTGTACACTAAGTAGACGGGTTAGCCACCACAAAATAGGTTAATTAAATCATTACCCAATGTTTAGTTTTCATCAAAACTTAGGGAAATGCACACAGACATTTTAGAGACTTAACAATCTCCCCCTTTTTGATGATGACAAACATTCAGATGATTTAATGAACCTTTGAAAATATCAGAGTACAGAAGTACAGACAGTAGACAAGTTGATATTTTCTATATGTGCAGACAGATGCATTAGTGTTCAATAAAGAGCATCAGAGTAATATGCAGCAGGTTTAAGTTCATAGTATCAGAGTATATCAGAGAATGAACACTTAGCAAATATTGTTTACATTAAACATCTTAACATTTTTCTCCCCCTTTTGTCAGCAACAAAAAGAGTTAAATAGATAACAGTGGAGAGAAAAAGAAAAACGAAAAAAGAATAATAAAGTAAAATTTGATTTGTATTCATCATAAGCAATTCAATTACAAGGCAGTTCCTACAACTACTTATTTAGGCTGATTAAACAAGAGATACAGGGAATCAACTTTCTGTTCTAATAGCAGCCTAGCATGCCTCTCTGCATCCAATTGTCTTCGGACTTCTTCTAGCTCAGTCTTAAGGAGATTGAAGCTCACTGAATCCACTATTTGAGAGGAGGAGACTTCTGTAGACAGGCTGGTTGAAGCATCAGACAGGGATGGATACCAGGGTAAGGCTAAAACTGGGGGTGCCTTAGGTACAGAGAAGGGTGAGGAGACACGGGGAAAGAAAAGTTGATGAATGGTTCTGAAATAAAAGAAAGGAAGAAAAACTATTTTAAACAGAGGGGTGATTCTGACTATGTCAAAATCAGGAGAGGGAAAGACATAAGAGAGTCTTTCACAAAGAGACAGTCGAGTGACTCTTATTGGAATAGGAGGGGGAAGAGGTTGATTGGCTAAGACAGATGGAGGTAGGGGTAGGAGAGAGTCTATGTGGGAAAAGAATGAATTAGACCCTGTGATTAAAAGAAAGAAATATCTAGACCTAGAGGGTAACATTACAATAGAGGCAGGATAGTTAGATCCTTCCAATGTTCTAATGAACAACACAATAGGGGGATAAAAGAAGATCTCCCTACATGAGTTCAGAATGTGAGGTGGTGGAGAAGGGATGACAGATAAGTGAGATATACTTGCAGTCATCAGAGATTGCAAATCACTCACAAACAGTCTAGATGATATGCCAGATTGTTCTCTGGGAGTTGAGTCCCTGTGAACAACTGTGTATTGACATACATCAGACAAGACATCAAAAGATGGTTGAGAGGGGTGAGAGGAGACAGGTGAGTGAAAAGGGGAGGCAACAGATAAGGGGTTGACACAGAGAGCAGAGGGGGAAGAGACAGCAGAATCTGGAATACCTAGATGAAGAGGAGAGGATGGTGCAAAAGGGAAGGTGAAGAGTGGTTCTTCAAAAAGCCTTGCTTTCTTCCTTGAAGGAGACAGAGAAGCTTCTTCATGATGACCAACTGTCTGTGTTCCAACAGACAGGTCAGTGGAGGGTGCAGAAGCAGTAGCAGCAGGCTCTTCTGCAGGGACAGCTTCCCTTTCAGCAACAGCCACAACAGGCATAGGGTAGCCTGACCTTCTTTTTCTGGGAATGAAACCCAGATCAAGAGATTTGATCTCCCTAGGCTCTTCTGCAGGTGGAGAAGTCTGCTCCCCCTGAGCAGGTGCTTCCTCTTTACTAGGCACAGACTTCACTTGTCTGTCCTTGGCAAAGGTCTTCACCAGTCTTCTTCTCTTGGTGGGTTGTGTAGGAACCACACCTGATTTTCCAGCCTCACTGGTCTTCCTCTTGGGAGAGGGCTTCTTCAGCTTGAATCTGAGAGGCTCTACTGTCTCAGCAGATCCTTCAGAAGCTGTGGGTTCCTCAGGCCTTTGATCCTGTCTGGCAACCTTTCCAGCAGCTTTCCAAATCCTTTCAGAGATAGGATACTCTGATTCACCAGTGGAATCAGCAGGCTCCTCTGCTATTTCCTTCAGTTTCTGCTCAACAGCAGGCTTCTTTTTCTTCTTCTTCTCTTCTTCCTCATCCTCCAGAGGGATTCCTTCAATCCCCATCATAGACAAGACCTTCTTGTCTATGGGCAAAGCCATGTCCACAAAGTGGACATCAGTTGGAACAAATATCTTGTTCCTAAAAACCCTTGTCAGCAACATTCCATAAGGGTAGGTAGGCATATTTGTCCTTCTGATCAGAGACTCAAGATACATGTAGATGAGATCATTGATGTCTATCTTGATTTTGTGAATCAAGTGGTACAGAGCAAATCTGTCCAACTTGGTCACATTGTCTCTTGACCCTCTTCTGGGCATCACACACTCCAGAAGCAGCTTGTGCAAGAACCTGCACTTGGGCACCATGCAGACAGGCTTCTTGTTCTCAGGGTTGGGAACACCATAAACAGCAATATTGATATTTTCAGTTCCCACCTGATCTTCCCAGTCAGGTCTGAAGGCAGTTCCAATCCTTGGACATCTGGTTGCCAGTTCAAGAGAGCTTATAGGGAACAGAAGAGTTACATCAGCTGACATTTGAGCCTTGAAGCTCTTGGTTCCATCAACCACATTGGTGATGACCACAGCATTCCTCCAGAAATCTCTGACAAGCTTGGGATGGACCAGCTCCTTGATATCAAAGAAGGCTGTCCACTTAGAGTATTCCAACTCCTCAGTGACATCCATTCCCCATCTCTTCATCTGTTGAAGATCAACAGTCTTCCCAGGTAGAATCTTCTCTACATCAGTTAGTCTCATCTCGTATTTCTCAGCAATCTCTTTTGGAGACAGGCGTTTTGAAGATGCCATTTTTCAGAAAAGAGAGAAGGTGAAAGTTTTGGAAGGGAAAAGGGTTTGAACGAGAGGAAGACGAAGACGAAAAGACTTAGGGCCTTTTGAGAAGGATAAAGTTTGAAACTTTCTGAAGATTTGCCTTTTAAAGAAGTAAAAGCAGGAGAGAAAAAAAAAACATTTTTAATTAAGAATGGCACGATTTATGTGGGGAACTGTAGCGCCCACTTAGACATAAAGAAAACATGGTTTCGAGGTAAAAACTGCCGTATTCATGATTAGCTTCATATTAACAAATGGTATTTAAATAAATGAATAAATAATAACCATTTCAATAAAAACTGTTGGGTTTCAGCATAGTGACTCAGCAGAGTCAGACAGGTGATTACAGACAGTTTTAAAAACTCAGACATGTCATTCAACAATACAATGCATGTTTAAATTATCTCTAATGAATAAAAATCTTTCTTCTGCTAAGGGCTTAGTGAAGATATCAGCCCATTGATTTTCAGTTTTAACAAACTTAATATCAAAAATACCTTTCTGAACATAATCTCTAATGAAGTGATGTTTGATTTCTATATGCTTAGCCTTAGAATGCTGAATTGGATTTTTAGTTAAGCAGATAGCACTAGAATTATCACACCATACAGGTATATTATGCTCAAAAATAGAGTAATCCTCAAGTTGATGTTTTACCCATAAAAGCTGAGAGCAACAACTAGCTGCTGAGATATATTCTGCTTCAGCTGTAGATAGAGCTATAGTTGTCTGTCTTTTGCTTGACCAAGAGACCAAGTTTGTTCCTATGAAGTGGCATCCTCCACTGGTGCTTTTTCTTTCTATTCTGTCTCCAGCAAAGTCAGCATCACAGAATCCCACTAATCTGTATTCATTAGTTCTTAAATACAGCAAACCAAGATTAGTAGTACCAAGCAAATATCTAAATATTCTCTTAACAGCTTTGAGATGAGATTCTCTTGGGTCAGATTGAAATCTAGCACACATACAGACACTAAACTGAATATCAGGTCTGCTTGAGGTTAAGTACAGCAAAGATCCAATCATACCTCTGTAGACAGTTTGGTCTACCTTTTTACCTTCATCATCTTTACTGAGTTTTGCATTGGTTTCCATGGGAGTTTTCATAAGTTTAGCATTTTCCATTTTGTATTTCTTGAGCATTTCCTTGATATACTTTTGTTGATGGATGTAGATTCCATCACTTGTCTGCTTGATTTGTAGACCAAGGAAGAACTTCAATTCTCCCATCATGCTCATCTCAAATTCTGCTTGCATCAGCTTTGAAAAATCCTTGCACAGCTTTTCATTAGTTGCTCCAAAAATAATATCATCAACATATATTTGGACTACAGTGAAATTTTCTTTATAGCGTTTCTTAAACAGAGTAGTATCTACTTGACCTCTTGTAAAGCCGTTATGCATGAGAAAAGAGCTTAGTCTATCATACCATGCCCTAGGTGCTTGCTTTAAACCATATAATGCCCTTTTACGTTTAAAAACATGATCTGGTTTATCAGTATCTTCAAAACCAGGGGGTTGTTTAACATAAACTTCTTCTTCAATTATTCCATTGAGAAAAGCACTTTTCACATCCATTTGAAAAAGAGTGATTTGGTGTTGTGCAGCATATGACATTAGTATGCGAATAGCTTCTATTCTAGCTACAGGTGCAAATGTTTCAGTATAGTCAATACCTTCTTGTTGGTTATAGCCTTGAGCTACTAACCTTGCCTTGTTTCTGACAACTTTGCCATCTTCATCTAACTTGTTTCTGAAGACCCATCTTGTTCCAATGACAGACTTGTTTTTGGGCTTGGAGACAAGTGTCCAGACATCATTTCTGGTGAACTGGTTGAGTTCTTCTTGCATAGCAAGAATCCAGCTTTCATCATCAAGAGCTTCTTTAATGTGCTTTGGCTCTATTTCTGACAAAAAGGCCACATTGCTTGATTCTCTTAAGGTAGATCTGGTTCTTACTCCTTCTGAGGGATGACCAATGATGAGATCCTTAGGATGATGAGTTTTGAATTTCCAGTCTCTTTCAAGAGGACCTTGACTTGTCTGTGTCTGTTGACTTGTCTGTTCCACTGGTCTGTCTGGTTCTGCTTCAGGTTCTGGTTTGGTTAAGTCAGGTTGTTGATCTTCTGACTTGTTTATATCAAGACCTGCAAGATCATCTTCTAGATCTGACAATTCCTTATCAGTCTTTAAGTTATCATTAAATTTGACATGAACAGATTCTTCAATAACAGATGTTCTAGAATTGTAAATTCTAAAAGCTTTAGACATTTCAGAGTATCCCAAAAAGATACCTTTGTCTGTCTTAGAGTCAAATTTTCCAAGTTGATCCTTGGTATTTAATATGTAGCATTCACAACCAAATGCATGAAAGTAAGAAATGTTGGGGCTTTTTCCTTTCCACAGTTCATAGGGAGTCTTCTTTAGAAAAGGCCTAATGAGTATTCTGTTTTGTACATAATAAGCTGTGTTTACTGCTTCTGCCCAGAAGTACTTAGGGAGATTATTCTCATTGAGCATAGATCTAGCCATCTCTTGCAGAGATCTGTTCTTTCTCTCAACCACTCCATTTTGTTGAGGAGTTCTAGGTGCAGAGAAATTGTGAGAGATCCCATTCTCCTCACAGAACTGACTAAACTGCTCATTTTCAAATTCTCCCCCATGGTCACTTCTTAGAGTAGAAATGCAGAAACCCTGCTCATTTTGTACTCTTTTACAGAATACTGAGAAAGCCTTAAAAGACTCATCCTTGTGGGTTAAGAAGAGTACCCATGTATATCTAGAATAGTCATCAACTATGACAAATCCATATTTCCTTCCAGCCAAGCTAGCAACACTAACTGGTCCAAACAGATCCATGTGTAACAACTGAAGAGGTCTAGAGGTTGATATTTGGTTTTTAGATTTGAAACTTGATTTTATCTGTTTACCTCTCTGACATGCATCACACAAAATATCTTTCTTAAAACTAATATCAGGCAATCCTCTCACAAGGTTATCCCTTTTTAGTTTTGAAATTAATTTCATACTAGCATGTCCTAGTTTCTTATGCCACAACCATCTTTCATCCTCTTTAGACATCAGACATGTTACACTTTGATCTGAGAGATCAGTCAGTTCAATCTTATACAGATTTTGTTGCCTTTTAGCTGAAAAGAGGGTTTTGCCACTAAGATCTTTAACTATACAGAAATCTTTGGTAAAGGAGACATCAAATCCACTGTCACATAATTGACTTATGCTAAGCAGATTGTGTTTTAATCCTTTAACCATAAGAACATTTGATATAGAGGGAAGAGGAGGTTTACCACCAATAGTACCAATTCCTATAACCTTCCCTTTCTGATTTCCACCAAATGCCACATGTCCTCCTTTCTTAAGTTGGAGGTCTAGGAACATAGACCTTTCTCCTGTCATGTGTCGCGAGCAGCTACTGTCCAGGTACCAGCAGTGGTGTTTTCTTTGTGCTGTTGAGGACATCTGCAACAGAGATTATTTGATCTTTAGGTACCCATAGTTTTCTGGGTCCTTTTCTGTTAGTTCTAGGAGTCTGTGAAGACTTCCTTCTTTTCTTATGGAGACACTTAGACATAACATGTCCAGTCTTTCCACAGAAATTACAGACAGGTATGGATTTAATAGAAGTAGATGTAGCAGACACTTTAGAGTGCTTAGTTGATACTTTATGATGTATCTGATGGACATATCCTATACCTTCTTTGTTAAGGGAGTGCCTCTGACATCCAAGCAGCTTTGTCAGATTATCTCTACCATTAACAAATTTGGCAAGATCAGAAGTGAGCTCTTCCACTTTCTGTTGAAGTTTTTTAACTTCTTCAGACTGTGATGTATCACTAGAGATCTTAGCTTCATTAGACTTTTCAGTCTTCAGCTCACTGTTCTCCTTGGCAAATTTCTCACACTCTAGAGATTTCTGTTTATGCTCACTGAGGAGCTTAACATGATCTCTCTTGAGAGATTTGAAAGCCTTAGACAAACAGTTGGATTCCTCCAACAATTCTTCATAGGCATCAAGTAATTCCTCATAATCAGAATTTACCTCATTATCTGAATCAGAGTCAGTGTTAGCCATTAGACAGAGATTTGCTTCTTCCTCTGTCTCCTCATCAGTAGATGTTGACTCTAGATCTTCCCAAGTGGCCATCATTCCTTTCTTCTTCTTTTTGAAGAACTTCTTAAATGGGGCTTTCTTGAGTTGAGGACATTCTGCTTTGATGTGTCCTGGTTTCTTGCACTCATAGCAGACAATTGAGTTTTTGTCTGTTAAAGTGGAATCCTTGAAGTTCTTGTCCTTGTTGAATCTTCTGAATGGCTTATCCTTTCTGAACTTCTTTTTCTGTAGGAGAAGCTTTATCTTTCTGGTTAGGAGAGATAGTTCTTCATCACTTTCAGAATCCTCAGATTCAGACAGGTCAGCATCACTGGATGACTCGTCTGCCTTTAAAGCTTTAGAGGCTTTGGAAGACTTTTGATCAGCCTTCAGAGCAATTGACTTGCCCTTCTTTGTTGAGACTTCATCTCCAAGTTCTTGCTCATGAACAGTAAGTGTTCCAAGGAGTTCATCCATAGTCAAGGTGGTAAGATCTTTGGCTTGAGAGATAGCAGTTACCAGAGGTCTCCACTGCTTAGGTAGGCTCCTAAGTATCTTTCCAACCTTCTCAGCATTGGAGTAGACTTTGCCAAGAGATTTTAGACCATTGATGATAGTTTGAAATCTCCCAATCATTTGAGCAACAGATTCTCCTTCTTCCATGAGAAATAGTTCATACTTTCTGACAAGTATGGCAATTTTTGATTCTTTGACCTTGGCGGTTCCTTCATGTGTGACAGCTAAAGTCCCATATTTCTTTGGCAGAGTCACAGGCACAGACCTTCTCAAACTCATCAGGACTGAGCGCACAAATAATGTTGTATCTGGCTTTGTGATTCAGCTCCCATTTTGCCTTTTCTGCAGGGGTCCACTGAGCTTTTGGCTTGTCAGTGTTGTCATCATTTTTAGGGATGAAAGGACCATCTGTGATGACATCCCAGAGATCAGAGTTTGTAGATAGAATGAACCATTGAAATCTATCTTTCCAATAGTTGTACTTTTCTCCATTGAAGAATGGAGGTCTGGTTAAGGAGGCTCCTTCAGTCTGGTTACTTCCACTAGCTCCAGCAGTCATGTCTATTCTTCAGGATCTTTTACCTCAACACTGTTAGATGCTCAACCCAGAGACTGAGCTCTGATACCAACTGAAATAGACAACTATAAACACAAGAAGGGGGGTTGAATTGTGTTTATTAGAATTTAAAATAAAGTTAAAAACTTTTTGCATGCAGAAGCTAAGCACAGACGGGTGTAAAAAGATACACAGACAGGTCACCTGTCTGTTGTAGTTTTCTCAGAAAAACAACACACGTAGAGATAAGAAAACAGACTTGACAGAAACAGTTTTAACCCCTTTGTTAGAAAGCAGATGATATATATAATCAAAGTAACTAAAGAGATTAAGGGAAGAGAGATTAACACAGAGATTTATCCTGGTTCACTCTTTAACACAAAGAGCTACGTCCAGTCATTGGTAGCACCAAGATTTATCCACTATAACTGATCAGGTTACAGACTCCAAGTATTGTTTGCACACCTAGCCTCTTCAGGCTCCAACACAAGTATTCTTTGCACACCTAGCCTCTTCAGGCTCACTCATATTTGTTTGAGAGTTTGGTTTGTAATAAATACACTTACAGACCTTTCACTAACACTCAGAGAGTGGTTTTAAATATAAAGCTTTAGGAAAGTCTGCGTAATAACTTCAAATGATTGAAGAATACAGAATGAGTAAATGAACTGAGTAATGGCTCTTTAATGCTTTGTAAAACTCTGATAATGTTCATCTTCAATGACTTCTGTATTTATAGCCTTCAAACATTTAATATCCGTTAGAGACATTCCTTGCAACTATGGCTTCAAGCAGAGCTTCATTAAATGCAATATAGTCGTTCTGGGCAGCCATTAATGCAATGAAGACGTTGGTTGTACTCTAACATGAGGGATAATAGCTTTATGCATCGTGTAGACGCCAACTCAGAGTTGTGCAGAGTGCTTTTGTACTTTTGCAGAGTATATTTCCCTTTCTGTGTAATGACTGAAAGTACTAGGGAATAAAGCATGTTGGAAATATTCTTTAACTGGAAGTTTATCTCTGACTTCCTGGTTTGCTTGAGAGAGAGCACTTCTGAGTTTCTTGATAAGCGTGAGAGAGTTCTCAGAGTATTCTTCATGAGGGGACAGCTTGCAAAAGCTTCCTGTACTTCGAGTTCTTTAACGAAGAACCTTAGACAAGTTGAAGAATAGAGACAGGTTGTAAAATCAGTTTGCACATAGTCAACAATCCTAGTCAGCAGACAGGTTGACTTCTTGGCTTATACGGACAGGTGAGACTTAGATAGACAGACAGGTGAGTTTTGTAATCTTCTGATCTGTACACTAAGTAGACGGGTTAGCCACCACAAAATAGGTTAATTAAATCATTACCCAATGTTAGTTTTCATCAAAACTTAGGGAAATGCACACAGACATTTTAGAGACTTAACAGCAACCTCTTAGGAGTACTTCTTATTTCAAATTTTGGTCTCCATTTTTAACAACTGCATGATCAGTTAACGATTCAAATCTTATCTATGTTGATTAAACCAATTAAACCCGACACAAATAACCCAAGCCTGACGCAACCCACCGACACCCCGCGGCAAGCCGTTGCCCACCAAGCCCGTCGACATCCCGCCCAAGAACAATGTTGACCCTCCCAAATCTGGTATGCTATTTCATTTTTACCTTTATATTAATTTTTTTCATGATACAATGTGGTCTGATTTTGTTTGGCTATTTGTAATTTGATATTTTTTTGTTCATCGACGACAATGTTAACAAGGTGGAAGAAGATGAAGATGACTACTTCCGTGACCGAGTGGAAGGATGAAACAGCCATACAAGAAAGTTGATGCTTCAAATTTCTTCGTCGAAAGACCGTCATCGTTCAAATAAGGAAGAGGAGGAGGAAGATGGTGTGTTTTCCCATCTTTTCTTATTCTTCTTCTTCATTCTTTAATTTTTTGTTATGATTCAGTAAGAGGGAAATTGATCTGATTATATGTGAAAAGAAAATGAATGAAATTGGGTTTACAAAAAATTAGTGTTTCTATCAATTTTGCATTGCTTTCATTCATTCTTAGTTTTTTTTTTAAAACTTCATTTGGTGTCATTGGTGATCTTTCTACGATGTGTTGTCATAATATTTGAATTACTTATGCTTGACAAAAGTCTCTCTGTGTGTGTTTGTTTTTGACAAAATTAGAATAGAAAAATTATTGCCGCAATGACTTTTTCTTAACTTGGCTTTTACTACTTTTCAGATTTTGAATTGGAATGAATTGGACCCTTAATTCTTTAACCTGGTAGTCTTGATGTTGGACTTTCACGTCACCGAGCTCTCCTTTTTGAAGAAAGATTTTCTTATTTTACTAACTAGAGAGATTTGCATATCAAGTTAAATATCTGAGAGTTGATATAACAATAACTGTTTTGATGCAATTTTCTAACTGAAACTTGAAAATGTTGTTTTCATTGTGGAGTTTTATGAGTCATTTTATTTGTGTTGTTTAACATGTTGATACTGAAATGGATCATGCTTTTAGTATGGTTATATGTTAGTAATGCTTATCATCTATTTAACCTGGTATGACATGCAAGTGTTTGATTTATCATTATGTATGTTCATAATTTTTTTTCCTGACTTCTGATATGAAACCAGAGAGTAAAATGAGTGAGATTTGTGTTGCATTTATATATTTAAGATTGTGAAATGTAAAGTTATTTGGCATGTACCTGATATATTGTTAACCTATTTGGTCATAATACAGATGGCAACATGGGGAAACGATTATGGAATGAGAAGCTTGACTGATGTGACTTCACATTGGTTTTCATATTCTTGCTAAAAGTCGGGAGTTCATCTGTAGACCATAGCCTCTTTTCTTCAGAATTTTTTTCAAATATGCAGAGCTTTATTACTAGGATGAGAGAATTTATCGGATCGATCATATTCTTTGGCTTATAAGTACTCTTTTGGTTTCGTTCGGAATAGTTTAATGCATTTATAACAAATTTTTACTGCCACATATGTACACTTTTGGTTGGCAGTTGTTTTTGCAGAAAGATTTTTATGGAGGGAGGATGCATTGAGTTTCCAAATTTCTTCTTTCATTGTATTTGCAATTTGCTATTGTGTGTAAAGAGCAGGTAATAATGGGTCAAAGAGATAGGAATAATAAAGAGAATGGAGGGTTATTTAATATAGGGGCCGCAAAAAAAAACTATACTAAAATAAATTAAAGACAAAAGGATATAAATGAATTGTAAAATGGGATGATATGATGTTGCTTTGCTAATTGCAATTTAGTTTTTACTCTGGGTTGGAATTAAGTACGTTAGTTTTTGTATTCTGTTGTCTACACCCAACTAAATAGATATCTTTATATTTAATGTTTCCTCCATCTTCATGAATGAAATAAGAAAAATCCCACCAGCACCTAAGTTCAGGATCAGGACATTGTGTGACACCAACCTACCTAGCTTATAGCCACTATTAATCTTGATTGAAAGCTCCATCACCATCATTTCCCGTCATTTATTTATTCATAAATCTCTATTTCCTTTTCTATTTTTATAGGACGAGTATTTTATGGCTTATTATGTTGCTTTACTTAAGCAACAACACGGACCTAAATTCAAGACCACCTGCAATGAGACGAGGAAGTCACAAAGTAGCACTACACAAAATTACATGAGCAAATACAAATTAATGAGAATAGAAAGCAGTGTCTAAATGATTAGGATGTAATTAGATGATAGAATGGGAATTGAGTTTGATCTTTGGTTTTTATTATGTTGTCAATAAGAAAAAATCCTAATCAGTCACTTCAAATTCAGAAGGTGGTTTTAACTCTTTTTACTAGCTCCAAAGCAATGCCATATATGTTTTAAGTATTGACTTGAGACAAAGAATTTAAAAATCTCAAAACCAGAAGACCCAATATACTAGCTACAGACATAATATTTAGGACTACTTGAGTTACCTAAAAAAAAAAAAGGGAGCCAATAATGTGACATCTACTACAGTGCTTACTTCTTAAAAGTAACATGTAAAACAATAAAATTTCTAGACAGCTCAAAGACATGGATATTAATATCGAAAAGTTATGTGATCCGATTTATACATAAGATAGATAATGCCTAATGAACCTATCATGATTTTACAAATTAGATCAAACTCGGATCCCCTTTCCCATATATTAACTACAATATGGTATATTGAAAATATATGTATTGAACATGAAACAAAATGAAAAACCATGATTCATTCTCAAATCATTTGGAAAGGTATGACTTAGGTTTTTAATTTTCTGAATTACGATATTCTATGTTTTAGATCCAGACAAGGAGAAAAAGGAAGAAAATAAATGAAGAATTTATAAAGAACAAATTAGGTTAAGAATTGGAGCCAGAGGAGAGGACTGGTTAAGAATGAAGTCAATATAATCTATAAAATAAATAATGCCAGAGGATAGGTATAGTTTTTTTTTTTTTGTGCATTCAGAAGGTACCAACTTTCACGTGACTTAACTCGACAGAAGCAGTGAACTGAGTGAAGACTATAGATTTATAAGGGAGGAACTAAAGGTACGAAAGATTTTGTCCACACGTGAGAAGCGGGTAGGTGTCGGCATAATATTTTGATTCTTATACTAACCACCATATATATATATATATGAAACAAAACAACCTAATCACGTATATCACAACAAGTTGAGAATTGTAACCCTCATCTCTGCTTGGGAGTCAACCGCAGTGCAAAGCTGAATCCTATGTGGCATCAGCTCCTTACAGGCTCAGGCACCACGTCCTTCATTAATAATAGCCACACTTGACAGTTAGATGGTTTCTGCGAGACTCATGATATTACAAAATAGACTATCTAACTTTCAAGTGTGTATACAGTTAATGAAGGACGTGGTGCCTGAGGGTAAGGGGCTGACGCCACATAGGATTCAGTTTTGCACTGCGATTGACTCCCAGGGGGAGATAAGGGGTTACAATTCTCAACTTGTTGTGATGTACGTGATTAGGTTGTTTTGTTTCTTTTGCTACTGGCCAGTAGCCTATCAAACAGAGGTTTTGATGTATATAGTATGTAAATTTTTGGCTAAAATACTATTTTGGTCCCTTAACTTATTTTTTAGATTCAATTTGGTCCCTTAACTTTTAAAATGTTCAATGTGGTCCCTTAACTTATTTTTTAGATTCAGTTTGGTCCCTTAACTTTTAAAAAGTTTAATTTGGTCCCTTAATTTGTCTGTTGATAAGGGATCAAACTGAATCTAAAAAATAAGTTAAGGGACCAAACTAAATCTAAAAAATAAGTTAAGGGACCAAATTGAACCTTTTAAAAGTTAAGGGACCAAACTGAATCTAAAAATAAGTTAAGGGACCAACTTGAATATTTTAAAAATTAAGGGACCAAACTGAATCTAAAAAATAAGTTAAGGGACCAAATTGAACCTTTTAAAAGTTAAGGGACCAAACTGAATCTAAAAAATAAGTTAAGGGACCAACTTGAACATTTTAAAAATTAAGGGACCAAACTGAATCTAAAAAATAAGTTAAGGGACCGAAATGGTATTTTAGCCTAAATTTTTCTATAAAATCCAGTAGCCTACTGCATTATGAAGAGTGAATTTGTTATTGATGTCGATGCTTGCATGTCATAATTAATATCACTTTTAACTCATAGAAGAAATCACAAAACAGCTGCTAAAAGAAATCTGCCAGAGCACATTATTAAAACTTACAATTAAATAATATAGCAAATGATACAAATATGGTACGATAAAAATTAAATTAAACACTTCCAGAAAAATAATTGGTAGATGAGAATGTAAAAAAGTAGCATAATATTGGTAACTAAATATATATTAGTTACTAAAATAATTATAAAATAATATCAGAAAAAATTTATATTTACCTAACCTTAAGATTGAATACAAGAGAGTGTAGAAAAAATTAAAAAAGTGTAATAGAATGTTTGGAGAATTAGTATGTTGCTGCTGTGTTGTGTTGTGTTGTGTGTGGGGGGGGGGGGGGGGGGGTGGGGGGGGGGGGGGGCAGGAACCCGAGTTAGGGGTATATATATTAAGAGGAGGGGGGGCACGTGTCACCACCCGGTGAGTGGCATCACAGCAACTGTTGCAGTGGCGCCACTCACCTGGTGGTGACACGTGGCGCTGCATGGAAAATTCCTTTTTTTTTAAAAAAATTAAATTTTTTTTAGATTTATTATTATAAAACGTATTATAATATATATTTTTAATTTTTTTTTTAGAAAAACCCTGACCAATCAAGACCTGCCATGTGGCAGGTCAAAGGTCAATGGCGCCAGTCAAACTGGTGCCACTCAGTGCTACAGTAAAAAAATATTTTTTATTCCACAGTGTCAAAAAATGGGTTAGTTTGGTAAATTGTTTTAAAAGTAAGTTGTTTTGGTATATAGTTTCTAATTGTGGGTCATTTTGGAAAAAAAAGCCCAAATTTAATATATAAAATTAATAAATTCTTATGGATAAATGTTGATTACATAAATATTTAATTAAACTATTTAATTAGATGCATCTCTTAGTTTTTTTTAAAGGAACATGCAGATGCATCTCTTATTTGAGAGTTTCAACTGGCCTCCTAACATGAAAATAATCATAACAATATAATTTTTTTTTCCTGTAACCAATCCTAATTAGACATTTGGGCTGAGTAGGTCCACCAGAGTATCTCTTGGCTTAGGCCCTTCAGACCTGTTATGAGACTAATATCTGATTTGATTGATTGAGTGTTTTACCCCTTGGTTCTTAACCTTACATTGAGGTGACTCCATAAGGATTCGAAACCGGGTTATGCACGGTTAGTTTATTATACTGTTAACCCACAATAATACATCATTAGAAATGTTTGACTATTATCGTAAATAACTTAAAAGTCCCATATAAAGTAGTAATTTGCGATTGAATTACAGCATAAAAAACACTTTACTCGTAAATCAAAATTAAACTCTATTAATACTAGCGGCAAGACAGGCACTCACGTGCGTGTCTGGCCGCATTTCTAATATTTTTATGTGTTTTGATTGTGTAAAAATTTTTCAACTTTACAATGTTACTTCTTAATGTAAACACACATAATATACTTAATCATTACGTTAATAATCTCATGTTATGAATAAATGTAAAAATAAATAAGGGACATATTTAAATTAAAAACAAATCCAAGGTACCAAATATAATTTAGTTACAACTATTATTTGGCCTCGACATCTCAGAATGTGGCTTAATTAGGAGATTAAGTATGGATTGAATTTCAGGAGCTTTGTGCATTTCCTTCCATCACAATCAAAATAAAATTTATATTTTTAATTTTTGTTAAATAAAAATTAATAAAGCATACCAAATTGAAAAAAGAAAACGTAAATTACTAACGTGCATGTCTGTCCGCATTTCTAATGATTTTACTCGTGTTTATCCACGTCGTAGGTACATGAGAATATTTTGCCACTTGTGTAAACATGATATTTTTAATCGGCAACTTTTGCAATATAAAATTTTAATTTACCCTTTCATATTTACAATGACATGTACCTTTTTCTAATAATATCAGAGTATTAGTATTTTAATTTTAGAGTGTTAGTGTTTTGATGATTTACCTTTTTCTAATTTAAGGTTTGATCTGACACTAACATTTATCTACTTACTGTGCTTGTGCCCGTATAAAAAATTTAGAGTGTTAGGGTTTTGATAATGACATAATATGTCACCAATTTTATTATGTTTTTTTTGTTAGGTGAGTTTTTTTTTTTTTTTGGAGGATATTTTAGTTTAGACTCTCATCTTTCAATCACTGATTTTTTTTTTTAATCAAAATCCAATCATTTCCTCTAAAGCTGGGCTTAGACTTATGTTTCCTGAAGTTATAAACTTTTCTTTCCATGCACCTACATTCCCAATAACCATATCTATTTTTATGAAAGATAATATTGCATAGGAGTATTATCTTTGCATGAATAATATAAGAATAACTTAGATGGAATCAAATATCTAATATTAAATATTACCCGAAGAAAACTATACCCACCCCACCCCACCCCACCCCACCCCACCCCAATATACTAATTCACTGGCATTATTTATTTTAAAGATTACATTGACTTCATTCTCAACCAGTCCTCTCCTCTGGCTCCAATTCTTAACCTAATTTGTTCTTTATAAATTCTTCATTTATTTTCTTCCTTTTTCTCCTTGTCTGGATTTAAAACATAGAATATCTTAATTCAGAAAATTAAAAACCTAAGTCATACCTTTCCAAATGATTTGAGAATGAATCATGGTCTCATTTTGTTTCATGTTCAATATATATATTTTCAATATACCATATTGTAGTTAATCTATGGGAAAGGGGATCCGAGTTTGATCTAATTTGCAAAATCACGATAGGTTCATGAGGCATTATCTATCTTATGTATAAATCGGATCACATAACTTTTCGATATTATTATTTTATATGGGAAAAGGGATCCGAGTTTGATCTAATTTGCAAAATCATGATAGGTTCATGAGACATTGTCTATCTTATGTATAAATCGGATCATATAACTTTTCGATATTATTATTTTATATCCATGTCTTTGAGCTGTCTAGAAATTTTAATGTTTTACATGTTACTTTTAAGAAGTAAGCATTGCAGTAGATGTCACATTATTGGCTCCCTTTTTTTTAGGTAACTCAAGTAGTCCTAAATATTATGCCTGTAGCAAGTATATTGGGTCTTCTGGTTTTGAGATTTTTGGATTCTTTGTCTCAAGTCAGTACTTAAAACATATATGGCATTGCTTTGCAACTAGTGAAAAGAGTTAAGAACCACCTTCTGAATTTGAAGTGACTGATTAGGATTTTTTCTTATTGACAGCATAATAAAAACCAAAGATCAAACTCAATTCCCATTCTATCATCTAATTACACCCTAATCATTTAGACACTGCTTTCTGTTCTCATTAATTTGTATTTGCTCATGTAATTTTGTGTAGTGCTACTTTGTGACTTCCTCGTCTCATTGCAGGTGGTCTTGAATTTAGGTCTGTGTTATTGCTTAAGTAAAGCAACATAATAAGCCATAAAAAATACTAGTCCTATAAAAATAGAAAAGGAAATAGAGATTTATGAATAAATAAATGACGGGAAATGATGGTGATGGAGCTTTCAATCAAGATTAATAGTGGTTATAAGCTAGGTAGGCTGGTGTCACACAATGTCCTGATCCTGAACTTAGGTGCTGGTGGGATATTTCTTATTTCATTCATGAAGATGGAGGAAACATTAAATATAAAGATATCTATTTAGTTGGGTGTAGATAACAGAATACCAAAAACTAACGTACTTAATTCCAACCCAAAGAGTAAAAACTAAATTGCAATTAGCAAAGCAACATCATATCATCCCATCTTTCAATTCATTTATATCCTTTTGTCTTTAATTTATTTTAGTATAGTTTTTTTTTTGCGGCCCCTATATTATATAACCCTCCATTCTCTTTATTATTCCTATCTCTTTGACCCATTATTACCTGCTCTTTACACATAATAGCAAATTGCAAATACAATGAAAGAAGAAATTTGGAAACTCAATGCATCCTCCCTCCATAAAAATCTTTCTGCAAAAACAACTGCCAACCAAAAGTGTACATATGTGGCAATAAAAATTTGTTATAAATGCATTAAACTATTCCGAACGAAACCAAAAGAGTACTTATAAGCCTAAGAATATGATCGATCCGATAAATTCTCTCATCCTAGTAATAAAGCTCTGCATATTTGAAAAAAATTCTAAAGAAAAGAGGCTATGGTCTGCAGATGACCTGCCGACATTTAGCAAGAATATGAAAACCAATGTGAAGTCACATCTGTCAAGCTTCTCATTCCATAATCGTTTCCCCATGTTGCCATCTGTGTTATGACCAAACAGGTTAACAATATATCAGGTACATGCCAAATAACTTTACATTTCACAATCTTAAATATATAATGCAACACAAATCTCACTCATTTTACTCTCTGGTTTCATATCAGAAGTCAGGAAAAAAAATTATGAACATACATAATGATAAATCAAGCTTACCAAATAAAAAAATAAAAAAAAATGATAAATCAAACACTTGCATGTCATACCAGATTAAATAGATGATAAGCATTACTAACATATAACCATACTAGATGCATGATCCATTTCAGTAGCAACATGTTAAACAACACAAATAAAATGACTCATAAAACTCCACAATGAAAACAACATTTTCAAGTTTCAGTTAGAAAATTGCATCAAAACAATATCATTATATCAACTCTCAGATTTTCAACTTGATATGCAAATCTCTCTAGTTAGTAAAATAAGAAAATCTTTCTTCAAAAAGGAGAGCTCGGTAATGTGAAAGTCCAACATCACTACTAAAAAAATTGAAATCAACGACGTACAAAATTCGTCGCTAAAGAGAAAAAATTTGTCGCTAAAATTGTTAGCGACAGAATTAGTGACAAAATGAAATCCGTCAAAAAAAGTGGCGTCGCTAAAATTTAACGACGAAATTTAAGTTTCGTCGCAAACAGCGACAGACAAAATTTCGTCGCTACAAATAAAAAATTTGTCGCTAAAATAAATTAAAAAAATCAAGTTGAAAACTTAAGAATTCCGTCGCTGTTTACAACGACTTAGTATCCGTCGCTATTTACGACGACATAGTATTCATCATTGTTTAAGACGGATTCAGATACGTCGTTGTTTACGACGGATTCAGATCCATCGCTACTTACGACGGATTCAGATCCGTTGCTGTTTACGATGGATTCAGATCCGTCGCTATTTACGATGGATTCAGATCTGTCGCTGTCTACGACGAATCCATCTTTAATAGCAACAAAATTAGAGGCAATTTTTTCATTTTTAGCGATGCACAAATAACCAATAGATATCAATATTAAATATACCATGAATAGATCTCTATCAATATTATATTAAATAGATCTCAATATCAATATCAGGTATACACCAAATTATCTAATATCAATATCAAATATTTAATAACATAAAAGTTTGTGATATCAATATCATAAAATTCAGACAGAACCAATACGAAAAAAAAAAGTCAAATACATCAATGATACTCCTCAAACCCATCATCAATTCCACCAGTTCCATACTCCTAGTCGGTAGGTGATGGTGGATATGAATGCATTACAATAGAACAACCCCGAGAACAGCTCTCCATGAACTGACATATTTGCTCCCACATCAAATGATTGTCCTCCCAAGACGAATGATTCCACTCCACATGAGACTTCAATTGAGTATGAAGGTTCCTGTTTACGTTAGCATTGTAACAGTCATTATAAGTAACTCTGGTCAAGAGTGAAGAAGGAGGAGGGTAATAACAAGACTTGAAAATTTAAATTACTCAAAGCAAGGAAACAGGAGGGGAAAAGCCATTTTTAATGAATACACAAAATTTCCAAATTCAAAGTCCAGAAGGTTACAATTCCTGTAGTATGTTTACTTTTCCCCTCCAAACAGACAACATAACATGTCATTAAGAGACACATTATATTGAAAACATTGGCATGGTTGCCAATATTAGAAACAAAGTGAGGAAAGGATTATAAGGTGCATCAATTATCTTTATCCATGAAGAACTAACTGGGAATCTACAACAAGTTGCAAGTAATAGTAAACTTTCTCTTTTCAGTAGATTGACTCTATCTTGCAATCCATCCATCGCTTGCTCATTGTCATGTTCATCAATTTCATGGGAAGAGGAGTTCAGAGATGATGCTCTGATGCCACCCTCCTCAATACCATCAAAAAGAGAAACTCTGTTGTTACGATTGTCTCTGAAAAAGGGGAAAAAAGGATTCAAAATGGTGAGAGTGAGATAATAAACACATAACACAACCAAAATAATTTTCCCTTGTAGACATTTGAACAGCTTTAGACTTATCAAAGTCATCAAACATCTCCATAACTGCATAAAATATCAAGATAGATAACAAAAAAAAGGGTTGTCTCAGCATCTGAAAAATCAGGGGCAAAAAGATACATATACTTAAAGTATTTCTAAATAATAAACTAACAAACAGAGACCAAATAATCCCTAACAACTGAAGACCTTCTTTTCTATCACACGCCCCAAACCAGCTTCGAGAAACCTCTCCAGTTGTTGTAATTCTTCGATATCTAAACCATGAAGATCCTCTCCTATCAGCTGCCTGTACATTTTGCACATTGTTATGTCTTCACATTTCAATAAACACTACAAACTAATCAGTTACGAGATTGTGAGACTTGTACCTTAATTGATGGCTCTTCTCAGCAACTTCCTTGCTCAATTTAGAGTAGTTGCTGTTTTCAGCTAGCTGCAGATTTGAGTAATCAAAAGATGTATGAAAGGGGAAAGGAATATAATCATTGTCACCTAAATTTACGCTTCGATTCTTGAACATGTGGGAATATGTGTTACGAACAATAGAAATTGCAGAATCTATCTAAATGAGGAAACCCAGTTCAGAATATTGTCAAAAGATGAAAAATGAAAAGGGGAATTTAATGGAAGTCGTAAGAACCACATATTATGCAAAAATAGCTTCGACACCTAGAATTACCAGAAAGTAAAAAATATATTAATTATAGAATGTGTAAGCTCTGCATTTATGCGATATTTTCAGTTGAATAAAGAGTGGATAAGTGTATCACTTGGAACAAGGATGAGTGTGGATTCAAACTATATTTCTGCCTCTTTACAGAATTATATGCCAATCGATATTTTAGAATCTTGTGCTAAGAGCTCTACACCCTACATAACTTCTAAGAGCTCACCTAGACTTACTAGTAAACTATAAAAAGAGGTATTAATTTCAGCATACGATCTCCATATAATTGTCAATGTTTTCAATAGGAAAGGCTAGCCATAGGTAGTAGCAAAAAACAATTAGAGGTAGGGCCAGCAACTACTTGACTCTTTGTGATAGGATACTGGGTCTGGGAAAGAAAATCCATTCCATTCTCCCAAAATAGTAGAAAAAGCTCCACAAAATTAATGAAGACATGGCTACAACATTTTATCTTTCCCATTTAGCTTAGTAAGAAGTGAAATTATGGCTAATTAACAACTTACAGAAGCACTTCAACTCATGGGGGTAAAGGATACTGTTAGCAACCACCACCTGAGGGGTACATCCAATTTTTACCCTCTAAAATATATCAGCATTGTCTATTTTCTAATATAGCATTGTTCAGGACAAAACTTCAACACTAACACCATTTCACTCTTAATTTCTCATAACACAAACAAATGAGGTTACAATTCTGAATCCATGTCCACCAAGGACAGCCACAATTAAAAGCAACTTTGATTAAAGCCTCACACTATATTGCATGCATTCATTCATATGAACAACAACCCAACATATACAAAGATTACCTAACACAACTAACCACAGATAACAGGAAACCCACGTCCATGAATTGTATGAATAAAAATAAACAAAGTCCAAAAAGAGAGAGAAAGGAAAGCGTGAAATCATAACACATTTCAAACTTCAAATATAAGGTCAACCAGATTCAGATTAAGTACCTAAAAGAGCTGCAAAATTTCTAGATTAAATACATTCAGATTACATTAACCAAATTGATATTGTCACAAAGGGGAAAATGCAGATTTAGGTTAAGAAATTCATATTCAAACTCACCTTTGGAGAGAGAGAGCGGATCAGAGAGAGAAGATGCAAATTAGAGATCCGAATGTGAAACTGGAGAAGATGCAAACTGTGCGTGATACTGAGCGAGAGCGAGAGAGAGAGAGGTTACAGAGCGAGAGATCGAAGAGAGAGCGCAAGACTGAGCGAGAGAGCGCAAGACTGAGCGAGAGAGCGCGAGAGAGATGATGGTGAGCGAGAAGATGCGAGAGAGTGAGAAGATGCAGAATAAGAAATTTTTGGGGGAAGGGGAAGGGGAAGGGGTTACGGGGGGGGTTGGGGTTGGGATTCGTGGGGAGGGGGGTGGGTGTGGGTAATAAAAAAAATGCTTTTTATTAATATTAATATTTATTATAAATATATATATATATATATATATATATATATATATATATATATATGGGAACATATCTAGTGAGAAAGGGATTTTTATATAAGAGTGAGAGGGACTCATATCAGCCCTTAGATTAAAATAAAAGGGTTAGATTAAAACAATCTTTTAAGTGTCATCACGTGCTTTTCTTTCTTCCTAATTGCGCAAACGTCATTCCATTCTTGTTACTGTTTTTCCATACACGGACTGGTATTCTTCCCTTCCCACCGTTTCATTATCTGTTCAAAACCCACAACCCAGTTTCATTCTCACGTGCTTTTTTTTTCATTTTACCCACAATTCAAGCAAGCATTCCTTGCTTATTTTTTATTCACTTTTTTTTTTTAATTCTTTGCTCAAATAGTATTGCTACAGCTGCCCTCAAACCACAGCTACCCACAAGCCTTCTTTTAATTCTTTTCTTTTTACCCACAAATCAGCAAGTCAATATTTTACAAGAAAAACCATTAGTGTAAGTAACTACTGGTAGATATTAGATGGTAAGTGAAAAGGCCATAGCAAAAATACCAGGACTTACAATTAGGGATGGCAAAATTATCCATACCCGCGGGTATCCGTATAAATTATTCGCAATGGGTAGTAAATGGATATCTACTAAATGGGGATGGGGATCATGGTACCCGCCCCGCGGATACCCACATATTCATAATAAATATTTTTTATTAAATATATAATATATATTATGACAATTTCTATCATTTTGAGATGAAATAAAGTTTATTTTCTTTCTTATTTGATACTTTTTAGTGGTTAAACCCTTAATAATAACTCTTTTTAAATATATATAGTATATTATATAATGTTAATATAATATAATGTTATATTAGATTATATAGTTTTATTTCCTTTTCTTTTATTTTAGACTCTTAAATACCCACGGATATCCATGGATACCCGCTACCCGCATAAATATTCATGGATATTGACGGGGATGGATGTGGGGGAAGCACTACCCGCACCCGCCCCGCCCCATTGCCATCCCTACTTACAATTGCAAAAGTAAAAGTATGTTATCAGTTGGCAATAGTAGCAGCACATTATCAGAAAACTCCACTTGATATCAAATGGAAATAGTGTTAATTCTTTACAACCTATATGTTGTAATTACTTAGAAGCAAGTTGCTACTCTGCTAGTCAATCTTTACATGCTCGACTGAACAGGAACCATAGCATCATTGTCCTTTCAACACTAGGTTCATAACTGTCAGCATAAGGGGAAAACTTCTTGTGCCCATAGCATCCTTGGAGAGGTGCCATATATATGCAAATGAGAAGAGAGTGATGCGATATCCGTTTGGAGCATTTCATCAAATAGCTTGAAGGTGTAAGGGATGCACTTGGCATATTCCTTTGGACCATTTCATCAAACAGCCTCCCTTCTTTATCTCTGAAACTGATAACAAAAATCAACAGCAACAAGCATCAATTTTAGCTTATCATGTGAAGGAATAGCAAGAGGGCTGAGCGTTTGTGATGGGACGACATGATGCGAACAAGTGAAAAGACGATTTTGGGGGAAGACAAGGAGATGGCGGTGGAGAGAAGTGGGAAGAGCTTCGTCCATCTTCGTCATACACTCATATTTGAGGAGGGAAGAGACTCCATCTTCGTCGGCCTCTTGCTATGGTAGTGGAGAGATGAAGTTTTCAGCTTTCTTTATCAGCAGTGATTGAACGTGAATGGGAGAAGAAGGAAAGAGCAAACGTGAAATTTGAAGACCAGAAGTGCACGTGACTTTTTTAATTGGATCCTTAGATCTAAGCCTTTGATTTAAATCTAAAGGTTGATATGAATCCCTCTCACTCTCACATAGAAACCCCTTTATCACTAGATATGTCCCCTGTATATATATATATAATATTTATATATATAATACATATATTATACATAAAGTAATAATAATAGTATATTATTTTTTAACAAGGGTACTTATGTCATTAATTGGAAAATTGATTTAATTTTTTAATTAAATGGTAAATTAACAACGAATGATATTCATTGCTCAAGAATGCGTCGCTAATTTTGTCGTTAAATTTGTTGGAAAGTTTACGACGCAAATGGCGACGGATTCTTCAGCGATGAAATATATCTGTCGGTGATTTCGTCGCTAAATTCAAATAAAGAAATTAGCGACAAATTTAGTGACGAAAAATTTAGCGACGTCCTTTATTTGTCAGTAATTTCATTGTTAAATTCTAATCAAATAGTTAGCGACGGATTTAGCGATAAATTATTTAACGACAAAATTTCTTTGTTGGTAATTTCGTCGCTAAATTCAAAGGAAAACTTTTGCGACGGGTTTTGCGACGAGATTTTCAACGACAAACATATTTGGTCACTGATTCTGTCGCTAAGTAGTAGACAACCAAATTTCATAAATTAAAATGCAATTCGTTGCTAAATTTGTCGCTGTTTGCGACAGATATGTTTTCGTCGCAAATTTCGGTTGCTAATTTCAACATTTTTAGTAGTGCATCAAGACTACCAGGTTAAAGAATTAAGGTTCCAATTCATTCCAATTCAAAATCTGAAAAGTAGTAAAAGCCAGGTTAAGAAAAAGTCATTGCGGCAATAATTTTTCTATTCTGATTTTGTCGAAAACAAACACACACAGAGAGACTTTTGTCAAGCATAAGTAATTCAAATATTATGACAACACATCGTAGAAAGATCACCAATGACACCAAATGAAGTTTTAAAAAAAAAACTAAGAATGATTGAAAGCAATGCAAAATTGATAGAAACACTAATTTTTTGTAAACCCAATTTCATTCATTTTCTTTTCACTTATAATCAGATCAATTTCCCTCTTACTGAATCGTAACAAAAAATTAAAGAATGAAGAAGAAGAATAAGAAAAGATGGGAAAACACACCATCTTCCTCCTCCTCTTCCTTATTGGAACGACGACGGTCTTTCGACGAAGAAATTTGAAGCATCAACTTTCTTGTATGGCTGTTTCATCCTTCCACCTCGGTCACGGAAGTAGTCATCTTCATCCTCTTCCACCTTGTTAACATTGTCGTCGATGAACAAAAAAATATCAAATCACAAATAGCCAAACAAAATCAGACCACATTGTATCATGAAAAAAATTAATATAAAGGTAAAAATGAAATAGCATACCAGATTTGGGAGGGTCAACGTTATTCTTGGGCGGGATGTCGACGGGCTTGGTGGGCAACGGCTTGCCGCGGGGTGTCGGTGGGTTGCGTCGGGCTTGGGTTATTTGTGTCGGGTTTAATTGGTTTAATCAACATAAATAAGATTTGAATCGTTAACTGATCATGCAGTTGTTAAAAATGGAGACCAAAATTTGAAATAAGAAGTACTCCTAAGAGGTTGCAATAAAGTATTGTGAATGTTCTGTTTGCAATAAAGGAGGAGCAGTTATGTTTTTTTTTTTTTTTTTAGGAAAAAAATTATGAATTGCCAAAAAATCAAAATTGAACCAAAAAACCGAGTAGTTATGTTTTGTTAAAACTTAAAATTAATACAGTTATAAAGGGTAGTATAGGTATTTTGAAATGTGCGAAACCAAAATTCAAGTTTTGTCTTTATATATTAGTATAGATTATTATTATTATTATTATTATTATTATTATATGGGAAGGGACTTAAAAGCCCAGAACAAAACAAAGATCCTAATAGAAACAGAAACAATAATCATATGGGGTAATGAGGTCCCAGAAAAATCATGGAACAAAAGGCTAGTCAACTCAGGGCACCTATCAGTCATGGTGTGATATCCCATCTCCTGGAAACGACTCCAGTTAGCTAACCAATCTGCACAACAATTGCCTTCTCTGTAAGTATAAGTGAAAATGATGTTCCAATCACTCTGCTCCTATTACAGGATCCGATGTAACAGCCTATTCTTTCGAGGGGAGGTTGTTTGAGATAGGATCATAGTTATTGCAACTTGAAATTGGACTCCACTATCAGGGCAAGGATACCCAGCTCCCAAACCATTTCCGAGCCTTTAAGAACTCCCCATAGCTCTGGTGTAAAGGCCGAGCAATGACCAATGTGATGGCCAAGCCCAGCTACCCAATTTCCAGCTTCTATTGGTATAATGACAGCAAGTAAAAATTAATTAACTTTAATATTTTAATTAATCAGTTTAATTTTAATGGTATTGAAATGGATATAAAGGGATTGTTGTAACGTTCCTTTTTATTTAAATGCAATTAAAGTTATTATGATTTGACCAACGTTTCTTTTGGTTTCTTAACGTTACTGAGTTATCAATGTTTTTTTTATAAGCAAATGAATTTTATTCATAAAAAAGGCAAATCAAGAGCACCAGTAGTGCCCATAAGCCAGCAACAAGAGTTTACATGAAGCAGGTCAAAAATAAAAGACCAGAGAGCATCGGAACACTAACCGCAATAGGAGGAAAAACACAGAAAAGCAAGAAATAATGTAATAAAACCAGCCAGGGAGAATAAAAAGGTGCTAATATGGTCCATGGAGTACAGATATGGGATGGGAAATCCTGTAATCATTGGGTGTGTGACCTTCTATGATTAGGAATTATTTTTTTATTAAGCTTATTTGGGAGAATTCTGGGTTTTTGTATTTATACACTTTGTTCTTGGTAATTTGATCTGGGCAATTACATTGTGTAAACTTTATTACTCTTGACCTTGAGTGCACAAAGTTAAGAGTTGTTGTGTTAATGTTGGGAGCAAACTGGACTGTCAGATTGCACCTTAGGTTAGCCAGGATCTTGTTTTTAAGGTAGTGGTTCGTCCACGACACAAGCTATCGATCATCCCTATTTTTCTCTAACGGTTTTAAAAGCAAGTTTTTTTTTTATCGATGGCTGCGCATGCGCAAGAAACTTCGGGGAAGGCTTTCAATCCATTTTTGAGGAGGTATGTATGTGATAAATCACCAAATTGGATGGTTTATTTGGTGGCTGGATTTGAATTTGGTAAGCCGCACTTTTGGATAGATTTGAGAATTGCATTTATACATATCCCTTTGTTACTATTGCATTGTGGGGGAAACGTTCTAAGCATTTCACAATTTAACATTTGAACTTATAAATATATAAGGGTGTTAATAAGTAATCTTAGATGAAATGTAAAATGAGTAAGATGATATAAAAATATGTGTTATTAAAAAAATAAGTATAATGTACATGTGAAAAATGAGATATAGAAGGTCATGACTTGAGGTCATGACTTGAGTGGCACCATGCATGGCCTAGCTTAAATACTAGTTTATTTACTTTAGAAGGAACTTCTAGCTTTTATGTTGACTCTAATTTGCAAAAGATTTATGTAAAAATAGACACTGGTAGGCTAAAGTTCTGATAAAATATAGTCACTTATAAGCTACACATCTCTGGAATTGAGTAGATGAGTTTTTATATATATATATATATATATATATTTTGATCATCTATGTGATCATTGGATTATGATTTATTGATTTTAAAGTGAGATGAACATTTTGATTATAAAGCACTACTATGACGTTGTGGATTTGGGTTGACATGAATTATATGATTGTGATAAATGCTCTTGGATGTGCAAGGTCGATCAAGCATGTAAGGTAAATTATTGATTTATTTTATGGTTGAATTATTACTATGTGGACTATGAATTGTGTAATTTCCTTTAAGTATGTAAGAAGTGAAATAGATATATTTGATAATCTCTTTAAAGGATTGCCTAGGAAAGCGGTCCTGGTTTCGTCGAGCGGGGTGAGTCTTAAGCCTTGAGTTGACGAAAATATGATGGATACCCATTTCTTGGTCAAACAAAGCCACATGATTACTCATATGCATTATACTTTCATCCCTATCGCGCACGCGGTAATGCTTGTGTATAATAGATACATAGCCCTTGATTTGGGTGGTGCTAGCCTATCACTAGTGCAGAAAGTGTTTTTTACGTCAGTCAAAATTGATTTTGGATGTCTGAATAATGCCTGACGTTATTGGGGCAGTCGTTAAAAGTGTAACTTTTATGTCAGTACACTTTTAACGTCAGTTGATTACATAACTGACGTTAAAATCCAATCTTTTTTTAAAAAAAAATAACTTTTAACAACGGACGTTAAAATCTTAACTTTAAAGGCTTTTTTTTTTTAAAAAATTCTGTTACAATATATCCCTTTTTTAAATTCTGTTACAATATATCCCTTCTCCCAGCTATCCCTGCATTCAGTAAATAGTTCAGTCCAGTAAACAATCTAGTAACAGTCCAATATTTCACTTAAATTTTATTAATAAAAGAAAAGTATATATATATATATATATACAAAGGAACAAATGGGGGGATAAAAAACCAAAACCCCATTGTTAGAAAAAACATAGCTAAAAGTTTCTATATACTAATTGCTACACTCCTACATATAAGTTTCTATATTAATTACTAACTATACATCTTCTATATACTCCTGAGGTATACTTGCGGGCAATCATTTCTCTTTAGCATACTTGAAGAAAAAATTCTGCAAACCGCATCCTCAAGTCTTTGAACTCTTTTTGTTAAGTCTCTAAAATGTCTGTGTGCATTTCCCTAAGTTTTGACGAAAACTAAACATTGGTTAATGATTTAATTAACCTACTTTGTGGTTGCTAACCTATCTACTTAGTGTACAGATCAGAAAATTACAAAACTCACCTGTCTGTCTACCTAAGTACCAACCTGTCTGTATAAGCCAAAAAGTCAACCTGTCTGCTGACTGGGATTGTTGACTATGTGCAAACTGGTTTACAACCTGTCTTTGCTCTGCTCTTCAACTCGTCTAAAGTTCTTTGTTAAGAACTCAAAATACAGGAAGCTTTTGGAAGCTGCCCCCTCATGAAGAATACTCTGAAATCTCTCTCTCACGCTTATCAAGAAATTCAGAAGTGCTCTCTCTCAAGCAACCTAGGAAGTCAGAGACAAACTTCCAATTAAAGAATGTTTCCAACATGCTTTATTCCCTAGTACACAGAAAGGGAAATGTACTTTGCAAAAGTACAAAAGCACTCTGGACAACTCTGAGTTGGCTTCTACACGATGCATAAAGCCATTATCCTTCATGTTAGAGTACAACCAACGTCTCCATTGCATTAATGGCTGCCCAGAACGACTATATTGCATTTAATGAAGCTCTGCTTGAAGCCATCGTTGCAAGGAATGTCTCTAACGGATATTAAATGTTTGAAGGCTATAAATACAGAAGTCATTGAAGATGAACACATCAGAGATTACAAAGCATTAAAGAGCCATTACTCTGTTCATTTATTCACTCTGTATTCTTCAATCATTTGAAGTTATTACGCAGACTTTCCTAAGCTTTACATTTAAACCACTCTTTGAGTGTTAGTGAAAGATCTGTCTGTCTGTAAGTGTATTTATTACAAACCAAACTCTCAAACAAATCTGAGTGAGCCTGAAGAGGCTAGGTGTGCAAAGAATACTTGTGTTGGAGCCTGAAGAGGCTAGGTGTGCAAACAATACTTGGAGTCTGTAACCTGATCAGTTATAGTGGATAAATCTTAGTGCTGCCAAGGACTGGACATAGCTCTTTGTGTTAAAGAGTGAACCAGGATAAATCACTGTGTTAATCTCTCTTCCCTTACTCTTTTGTTGTTTTGATTATATATCATCTGCTTTCTAACTAAGGGGTTAAAACTGTTTTTATCAAGCTTGTTTTTCATCTGTATACGTGTGTTGTTTTCTGAGAAAACTACAACAGACAGGTCACCTGTCTGTGTAACATTTTACGCCTGTCCGAACTTAGCTTCTACATGCAAAAAGTTTCTAACTTTATTTTAATTTCTAATAAGCACAATTCAACCCCCTTCTCGTGTTTATAGTTGTCTATTTCACTTTTTTGTCAAGAGGAGATTTGTTGCTGTTAAAAGCCTGCACACGTTCAAATAAATCACGGTAACATTAATTAACGCAATGAAAATGAAAACTAAAATATATAATTAAATAAGTTGTTTAATTAAGTATTATTACCTTCTTCCATCCTTCCGTAATAGATGCGGAGACTATCTTCAGAATATGTTGCATCACATAATATCCACACGACCAAGCGTCATTCTGAAAGCCAGACTACAAAAGTAATGAAATTTAATGTCAGTTAAATAAACATATATATTTGGAATTAGTAATTAGTAATTCTAATATTATATACTATTTAACAAACTACCAACCTTGAGGATAATCCAATCAGGATTTCCTTTAGACTTAAAAGTCATACTCCTCCCGTTAGCACAGCTCAAACTACAAGCCTTCAGCGCACTATCATAAACAGAATATTCATGTCAATTAACCAATTCATCATGTGTCGCATAAAATTAAAGTAAATGATAAAACTTAAATTAAATAGAAGATTAATTACTAACCTATTGATAGGTTCCACCACCTCCCGTGGCGGGCTCCGGTGGTGAGAGCATAGGAAGATGACAGTATGCCTGGCAGGATAAATTACGAGCAACTGCCAATGCCTGCTCATTATGTACGGTGCCAGATATAGCTCCATGCGATCATCACCTCCCAGTAATCTCGTTAAGTACGCTGTGACTTCTTTGTGATTGGCAAAGAATTCAGGCTGAAGGGAGTAGGGCTATAAGAAGCCGAATAGGTTGGAGCCCCTCTCGGGTTGAAGTCGATGGAGATACCTACGATATGAATACAGTAAATCATAAAATTCAAATAAAATATATAAATTGAATTAATTATAAAATTATAAAGCATACTTACGTCGACCAAAGATTCACAATCGCGGTGGATAGTTGCTGGCCATCATTGCAAAGATACCCAATATCGTCACCGCTGAATACAAATCCAAGCTCAAGCTCAAGAAGTGGGCGTGCCAGCCAACCATCATGCTCCAACTCCCATTGAAAAAGCACGAGTGCAAAATCCTCGCCAATCGAGAACAACCGAGTCACGAGAGACATCTTACCCACCTTTGCCTTCAATATTAAATAAATCAGGTATATAAGTTGTTGATAATTAAAAAAAAAGTAATTAATTGACAAATTTGGACATTAATAATGAATATATACCTTCCGTGCCAACTCGAGCTCCCGCTGTGCCAGCTCAAACTCCCGCCGTTTCGCTTCCAACTCAAGCTCACGGCGTCGGACCTCCAACTCCCACTCCCTATCTGCCAACTCATCCACCTCCACATGTGTCCTATTATAGCTCTCTTTTGTGCTCACATGTGAAGGGTTGGCAGCTCCCGCGGTGTCCTGGGAACCCACGGAGACAAGCTCCCTAACAAGCGCCTGCTTGAAATTTGGGTTGGATAAGAAGCGGCTTATCAGATGGTCTGTAATGCCCGGGTTCGAGAAGAGCTGCTATGTGATACATTCTCTAAGTGCATCCTCATCGACGACCCGCCTTCATGAAGTAGACTTGCCATAATATTATTTTATGCCCACCGTCTCTGGAACACCGATCACCCGACCAGGATGGTCGTCCTTGCCTAGAGTAGTGAGCAATATGTCTCGGCATCCAGAAGGGACGAATGAGCCCTGAGAGCATTTTTCCTTAACCTCCATCTACAATGAAGAATTGAAAAAACGTATAAGAGAAAGGTGTTCCTTAAAATATTACCCTATACAAATATCAACTAAAAATGCATATAGTTAGTTACTTACAATATTATCTGCCATATCGCAAGTGGCTTCAGCTTTAAAAGAGCCTTTCTTTGTCATCTGATCGGCTAACCAGACATCCTTGCATGGGAAGGGTGACGGAGGACTAACTGGTGTGCCCTCAGGCACCTCTCCATGTGCTATCCTCGCAGTCAGCTCCTCCTGCTTCACCTTCAGCTTCTCCACCATCATCTCGTCGATCCTAGTGGCGTACCCACCCTGAGACAATGTGTGGGTGTGGACGTTCTTAGCTTGATTCTGCCTACCCCTCTCCGCCTTAGTCTATTTAAACAAAAACACATAATTAATAGAGTTAAATACATTTAATTTTTTTACTTAAATGATCTCTAAGAAGCATAAATAAATTAACTTCATCAACTAACCTGAAATTTGTCCTCATGTCGAATCCAAACAAAGTCATTCCACGTCTCCCTATCAATCCAGGGGTAATCCAAGAACATCTTATCAAGCTTCTTCTTCCCAGATACATAGAACCTAGTAAGATCATGCTTGAACCCACTCCCCAATGAGAGCCATTTCTTCCGATGATGCTCGACATTTAGCATGGTCCAAGCTATCTACACATTAAATACATATAACAAACATGATGAATTAGAACTCGAATAATTATTTAATAATGTACATCAAAAGAATGTAAAAGTAAAATACCGTGATAGCCTCCCAAATCTAATCGTTAACGTTCTCTGGAACGTCATCCCAATAGTTGTATAGGATGCTAATGTGCTGCTTGGTTTGTAGAATCACCCACATTTTAGATTCTCTAGCACAGGGGCTCTGGGGCTTTAGTTTAGCATCGAATGACACCTCAAGCTTCTAACCACTTTGCCTAGCCTTCTCTAACTTCTTCAATGACGTGGCTTTTCTACCCCGTTTCCTCCGAGACTGTGATGTCTGTTTGGACAAAAGGGGGAGTAAGTAAAGTTAAGATGATTGAGTAAAGTAAAGTAATATTGAACTTGTCTTTGTCTCTAAGCTACATAATTCTATCTCTAAATGATTTTGACTCTGATACTATGCTATTTGATTTTTAAATTGAACCTAAGTGCACCTGTATGCACAATCCTTCTGGTTAAGAAAATTTCAACTTGTCTAAATCCTGTTATCTCTTCTGTTGATATTTTCTTAGGTTCATTAAATCATCTGAATGTTTGTTATCATAAAAAAGGGGGAGATTGTTAAGTCTCTAAAATGTCTGATGTGCATTTCCCTAAGTTTCGATGAAAACTAAACATTTGTTAATGATTTAATTAACCTTCATATTGGTTGCCAACCTATCTATCAAGTGTGCAGATCAAAACAGTAAGAAGTCACTTTCTCACCTATCTGCCCACATAGATGACCACCTGTCTAGAGAAGCAAAAGTCAACCTGTCTGCTGACTAGGATATTGACTTTCTGCAATTAAGTTTCAACTTGTCTCTGCTATGTTCTTATACTCGTCTAAGGTTCTTCGATGGAGAAATCGAGTACAAAAAGCTTTTGGAAGTTGTCCCCTCATACAGAAGACTTTGAAGCTCTCTCTCATGCTTATCAAGAAATTCAGAAGGTTATTCTCACAAGCAACCTAGGAAATTAGAGATAACATCCAGTTAAAGAATGTTTCCAACATGCTTTATTTCCTAGTACTCTTGGTTATTACACGAAAAGGGAAATATGCTCTGCAAAGTACAAAAGCATTCTGCACAACTATGATTTGGCTATTGCTCGATGCATAAAGCCATGATCCTCCTTGTTAGAGTACAACCAACATTCCTATTGCATTAATGGCTGCCTAGAACGACTCTATTGCATTTAACGGAGTTCTGCTTGAAGCCAATGTTTGAAGGAATGTCTCTAACGGATCTTAAATGCTTGAAGGCTATAAATACAGAAGTCATTGAAGATGAAGAATACACAGCATTAAAGAGTCATTACTCTGCGCATTTATTTCTTCATTCTTTCAATCTATATTCTTCAATCATTTGAAGTTATTACGCAGTCTTTCCTAAGCTTACATTTAATCCACTCTCTGAGTGTTAGTGAAAGAATTGTCTGTCTGATTGTATTTATTACAAACAAACTTCTCAAAACAAACCTGTGTGAGCCTGAAGAGGCTAGGTGAGCAAAGAATACTTGTCTTGGAGCCTGAAGAGGCTAGGTGTGCAAAAAATACTTGCAGTCTGTAACATGATCAGTTATAGTGGATAAAACTTGGTGCTGCCAAGGACTGGACGTAGCTCTTTGTGTTAAAGAGTGAACCAGGATAAATAGCTGTGTTAATCTCTCTTCTCTTAAACTCTTTAGTTGCTTTGATTATGTTATCTGCTTTCTAACTAAAGGGGTTAAAGTGTGAATATCAAGCTTGTTTTCAATTTGTATGCTTATGTGTTTTTCTGTTAAAATACACCAGACAGGTCACCTGTCTGTACAGTGCTTTCACACTTGTCTGAACCTAGCTTCTGCGTGTGAAAATTTTCCAACTTTATTTTTAATATCTGATAAACACAATTCAACCCCCCTTCTCGTATTTATAGTTGTCTATTTCAAAACGTACTTGATGTATCTATAAATATTTATTGTGAGGTTGAGTTGTAAAAATCTTAATAGATACATAGCCCTTGATTCGGGTGGTGCTATAGAGACGCACTTGATGTATCAACAAATGTTTTTGTGAGGTTGAACTATAAGCTCTTAATAGATACATAGCCTACTTTTTGGTGTAACACCCCATTTTTTGCTAAGTGCTGCTTGTTTGTTTGTTTGGTTGTTTAACCCTTAGGACTTAGCTTAGAGTCGTTGTCGAGGGCTAAGTGGGATTTCTAGGCTTAAAATGCCTTCCTTAGGCTTTGTCTTGTGACTTTCTGAGTCACAAGCACGGCCGTGCTCAATGCGGAGCACGACCGTGCTCGTTGGGTTAGCGCGTCTCACTGATGCTAAGTTGAGCACGACCGTGGTCAACAGGGAGAACGCCCGTGCTCAATGACAAATCGCTCCTCGTAAGCTCTAAGATGAGCACGCCCGTGCTCATGGAGGAGCACGACCGTGCTCGGTCTGATGCTTTAAATATAGAACAGTAACTGAGGGTTTTTTCATAAACCCTATTTTGGCACAAATAGAAACCCTGTTGCGGCTACGAACCCTTTTCTTCCCTTTTCTCTCTAAATCAATTCCAATGTTGGAGCTTTAGAGACCATTGGGAGAGTCTAGTTCGTCAGTGCCAATCGGTATAGGTAACAATTTCTCCCTTTGTTGGTTTCCTTTCTATTATTTAGATTTGGGAACTAATTTGGTTAACATTTTCTATTTGACCAAGGCTTGGAAAGCTGACTGAGCCGTTCGAGGGATGTGTTAGTTGATCGTTGGGTTGTCGCTATCGAAATCTTCATATCAGGTATGGGGAGAAGGATAGTGTATTCATTAGGCAAGGGGGTAGCGTAAGATGAGGGGTTCTCATAGCCCCGTTGTTTGTTAACTGTTATCAATGCCTATGTTGTATATAATGTTGTTGTAATGATATGGATTATGTTGATTATGTTGGCTGAATATGATGTTGATTGAACGATGATGTTGTTGTTATGTTGAACATGTTAATAAGACTTTAATTGAATTATTAGGACTCTTAGTTAACATAAGGTTTAAAGGATTAATTCCCAATGTTTCATAAGATATGAACTGTTAGTGAGAGGTGAGGTTTGATGCCAATTGGATTAGTCAAAGGACCCTAGGATCTGATTTGACAGTGTTAGGGAGTTTTGGCTCCAAGAACATGAACTGAATCTGGCCAGAACAGTACGGCTGGCCTAGGAGCACGGCCGTTCTAACAGGGAGCACGCCCGTGCTCCCAGTTAAATTCTGGAAGGCGGTCGCGCATTGACCACGGCCGTGCAGAACTGTGAACACGACCGTGCTCCACTTAAGTGGCAGCACGACCGTGCTGGGGTGAACACGCCCGTGCTCCCCTTACTGGTTAGAATCTAAGATTAAAGGAATTAAGGGGTGTTTCACCCCAAATATCCCCAATAATGTTGTAACACACCAATCGAATAAAGAAGAGTTAGATAACTTAATTAAAAATTAATTAAGATAACAAAGAATAATGACTTGGTTAAGTCGGTGCCCATTGGGTTACCGCACATTGATAAGCTTTGGTGCTTTTTGGCAAAGTGGCCTCGATGCTTTTTGGTTGAGGTGTTGATGAGTTGAACCTTGGTGCTTTCTGACCAAGGGGGCCTTGACCCATGTGGGTTAAGGTGTTGACGTTGACGTTAATGTTGTTGATGATGGTGATAAGTCTTGGGTGCTTATTGGCCCAAGCAAAAGAGATGGTTGCCTTGTCTGTTGTTGTGCTCATGCATTCATACGTTGAAGTTGTTAGTGGGGGAAGTTCAACGTAGGGGAGGTCGTCCTAGAGTACGCCGATCTAGCCAAGTCTCGGGTGGTTCACCCAAGGTTTGGAGAACCATGCGCCCCCGCGGTGGCGTACCCTCGTTATGGTACGTCGGCTATCCAAGGGGTTCATCCATGGTTTGGTGGACTGTCAGCGTTGGTGCTTTTATGGCCAATGTGGATATGTAACTCTGAAGTTGCCTTCCTGAGATAGTTTGGATCCACATAGTTTGGATCCACATGCATATTGGAGTAGCGAAGTAGTGTTGCACCGCATAGCATACGTTGGTTGATTTTTGCATACATTGTCCTTCTTTTTCATTAGGCTTGAACCTATGTACGCACACAAACCACCTCAAGCTTCTAACGCTTCTTCATTGGTTCTTCTCCAGAACCTCAATTTTTATTGAAATGGGAAGGTTATAAAAAGAAATCATGGTGGGAAGATATACTTCGATGTTTGATTCATATACATTTAACTCCTAATAACAAGCAAATTTTAAATCTGTTTTCTGAATTTTTCAGATAAATAATCACTCAAAAGAGTCAAAACTACTTATAAGTTGGAACCCTGTTTTTGAATCCTGTTAATGTTGTAATGGTCTAATAGCTCTTTAATCTTTTTCTTTAGCTTGAACTTTCTTCAATGTTGTGTCAAATCTTTGTTACTATCATCGATTGCTTGACTGAAACTCCATGATTTTTATATTCATTATCTTAGTTTGCATTTTATCACATATCCTAACACCTTGACTATCTCTTGGAAGCAAAAAGTCTATTTTGACACTAATAATTATATAAAATGGGTATAAAATGTATATGCAGCTATCTAACTATTTTTATGGTTAAGATACATTTTTGGTCCTTTATCTTTGGTGAAAATTTGTTTTAGTCCTTTATCTTTTAAAAGATTCATTTTGATCATTTATCTTTCAAACATTACTCAAAATGATCCTTCCCGTCATCTCCCTTCCAAATTCTGTTAGAAACATGTGACGTGACCATTAACTCCCCTCACCAGCGCATGACATGGGGAAAAAAAAACCCAAAAATTGATATTTGTATTGGACCCGAAACCTTGGTTACCTAGTGAGAGGTTTAACGTGTTCCCTAGGGCTGGACACAAAACCCATTCCGACCCGAACCCGACATACCCTTCGGAGGAAACAAGAACGCTGGCGGGCCGCCACGGGTCTCGGGTTGACAAATTGAAAAACGTAGAGTTGAAGCGGTTGACAGCGGTCGGGCTCGGTTCCGGAATTTTCAGACCGTCGGTGACAGAACCCGACCGACGTAAGAGAAAAGGAGGCAGAGTGAAAGCAAAGGTAATGTTTTTAGGGTTTATTAGGTGGGTTGGGTACGTTAAAACATGTAAATGGGCCCAAAAACTAGTCTGAAATAAATGATCCAATATTCATCACAAAAACAATTGAAATGGGCCAAACACTATACATTGTTTTGTTTATTCATGAGCCCATGTTATTATTTAAACATTATCATTACTTCACCAGCCCATGTTTTTAAACATACATTATTATACATATGGTCATTGCTCAGGAGCCCTTTTATTTAGCATTTCATTTTTGTTTAACCCTAGAGTTGCGCCGTTGTGTCTTTCTTTCTCATCTTCCTCACTCGTCTCCCTGGCTCCCTCGCTCTTCTTTCTCGTTCACGCAGGGATCTGTTACTACTTGGATCTGAAGTCTCGTTCTCGTCTTCCTCTCACACCCTGCGCTTATCTCATCTTCCTCACTCGTCTCCCTGGCTCTCTCATACTTCTTCTTGTTGTTTGTTTTTATTTTTTCTGGTTAGTTGGATCCAAAACCGTGTGAATCCGACCGTTTAACCACCGACCCGCCAAATCCGAGGACATGAACGGGCGGAAATGGGTTGGATTTTTCCCTTTTAGGTTTGGTTTAGATGTTTGGGCCCGAATCCGACCAAACCCGACCGTTGTCCAGCCCTAGTGGTCCCACTCTAAAACAAAGGAGTTCCTATGTGTAGTAAGAACTGAAACAACAACAAATAAGATATCACCTGTAAAGAAAGAATCTCTTGTGTTTGTGCACAGGTTAAATGTTGCTACCTTCCTCCTATATGCCAGCTCCTTCTACAGTGATTTTTGTGGCAAATCACAATGTTTCTATTGCTGAATAACCTGTCACTCTTATGGTGAAAACAGCATGAGAGGAACAATCAGTCAATGCCAATAGTATGTTCCAATTGCTTGATTTTTCAGTACTTGTTTTCAGAGCGTGTCAGGCACAATGAGAAAAGGCAACAAAAATTTATTGAAAGAAGAAACAGATAATGACACCAATACTTATGATAAGAATCTGAGAATCTATGTTTAGTGTTGGGTTTGCCCTATACTTACATGAAATCGAAGCTGAATCCATGATGGTTGCTGAGAATGAAGAACCCTAATTTCTTTGAATTGGGGAAGAAAGGGGCCTCTTAATTTGGGAGATGGAGACCTCAAAACTAACATCAAAATAAGCTGTCACGATGTTAATATTTTGCCATGTCATATGCCATGAGGGGAGTTAACGGCCACGTCACACGTTTCTAATGGAGTTTGAAAGGAAATGACGGAAAGGACCATTTTGAGTAACATTTGAAAAATAAAGGACCAAAATGAATATTTTAAAAGATAAAGGACCAAAACGA
Organism: Echinosophora koreensis; assembly: GCA_035048595.1. Taxonomy (NCBI): domain Eukaryota; kingdom Viridiplantae; phylum Streptophyta; class Magnoliopsida; order Fabales; family Fabaceae; genus Echinosophora; species Echinosophora koreensis. Next base: position 534,305 of record JAPCYP010000047.1, on the reverse strand, counting down.
ATTTTCACCAAAAGATAAAAGACCAAAAATGTATTTTAGCCTATTTTTATCGAACCAAAGAACGTTTGAATGAGATGACATAGGTCTCTTTCAGCTTAACCAGTGGTCTCGATTTCGAATCTTAACATGGGAATGTAACAACGTTAAAACTCTTGAGGGATTAGTCTCCACAGTTGCGCATGAAGAATACTTTGGGGAAAAAAACTATTTTTAATGAGCACGGGGTTGATTTAAGTTGATCAAAGGTTTGCAACTAAATCTACGCAACTCTCACGTACCTAACTTATTACAAACTCAGGATTTAAGTCTGGTCTGCGTGAATTAAACCAAGTAAAGTTACCAAGTCATGTTCAATTTAAAAAGGTTAGGCATATTAATTGGTTGTATAAAATTGAACTTTATGCCTAATTGAACTTAGTGAAATAAATGAGTTAGTGCAGTGGACGTAAGCAAGTGACGAGGAGCAGTGGAGCCAGCTCACTGGGCGGTAGCTAATCAGCTTAATGACATCACGCAAACAAGTAGTTCAAAATTTAAGCGCTTAAGAACATCTTTAGCGCAGGTTCCTTAGCCAGTTCCTTAGGCTAAGGAACCGTTCCTTAAAAATTTTTGTCGTTGGAGCAGTCCCATGTGGCATGCTCAGTTCCTTAAAAATAAGGAATGTTCCTTAGCTAAGGAACGGTTCCATAGAATAAACAAATGAACAAATAATGCACAAACAAAGAAGGAAGGGGCAACCAACACAATATTTTTCAGAGGGAAATTAACTGAATGAAGGGAAGAAGAACAAAAAATAACTCATCACAATATCTCAGAAAAAATAAAATTAGAAAGATTGATACAATTTAACCCAGAAAGATTGCACAACAGTGAGGAAAAAATAAACCTGAAGTGCATCTCGTCATCGCCGGGACTCCATCATCTCGTCGCCGCCGGGCCTTTAGTAACAGATGCATGCAGAAACGGAGATGATAGATTGGCGAGGCGGATTTGTGGGTTTAGGGTTCGAATCAGTCTCAAGATGGGGGAAGGGAGAGTTGAGGGAGATGAAGGAGAAGCTTGAAGGGGAAGGGACCAAATTGAAGATTGAAGGAGAGGGTCACCGAAAAAATTGAAGGAAGAAGCAGAGGGTCACTAATTGTTGAAGGAAGAAGGGAGAATGAAGGAGAGGTAGGGATTTGTGGGTGAGTGAAAGAAGAGGAAGGAAAGGGATATGTTGATCTTGTCCGAATCAGTGAGGGAAGAGGTAAAATGTTGAAGAAATGATAGAAAGGAGAGGGCTTTGCGGGAGTTGGAGGGCTGAACTTGTGAGGGAGGAGGTAGGAAAGTGTGGGTTCTGTGTGGGAGGAAAGGGATCCATGGAAATTAGAAAAAGGAGAGGGATTTGTGTGGGTGTGACCAAAAATAGTGAAGGAAGAGAAGCTTCTAGTGCTTGAAAATTAGGTCATATTCATATTGGGCCATATTCTTATTCAATGGATCACTCAAATTTTTTTTTTGTAAAGATCAGAATGTTTATTAAATTTATTTAAAAAATATTTTATTTTTTTTAAATATTTAATATTTTTTACTTATTAATTAAAATAAATGAATAAATATTTTAATTTGAAACAAGATTGAGTATAAATAAAAAATTATAAAAATATGGGTTCCTTAAAAATTTAACCATTGGAGCAAAATAGGAGTGAGTTGCTTAAGTATGATGTGTTACTATGGGGACCACTTTATAGTGTAAAATAAGGAATAACAAACCCAAAGAGGGTTCCTTAAAAAACAACTCTTGGAGATGTTCTAACAACATCCCGTTTTATGGGAACTAGATGACAAGTCGTTTCTAGGAAAAACGTATCTCATTACTCATCACAAATATAATATTATAATGTTATAAACATTAAATTCTAAAAATTAAATTTGATATTATATATATTTTATTTACTTTCATTATTTTTCTATCCATGGATTTAAAAAATCTATCGATAAAACAATGGAATGTGAAGATGAAAATAAAGGTTATATAGCAGGAAGGACTGGGTTTTGGGCTGTTTGAGTCTTTTTTGGACTATGCTCATGGGGTTTTTTGATTGAAGCCTGTTTCTTATGGGGCTTTTGGGTGCTTCTACCTACATTCCTACACATGCTCTATCCATCCCTACATTTTTTATTTGAGAGTGTGAAATGGCAATTTTATCCCCAGTTCCCTTCTTCCTTTCTCTCCTGTACCGCACCCCACACCCCTTCCTCTTCTCATCTCTTCTGTAACTCACCCACCCCGCCCCCTCTCTTCCTCTCCTTCCTTCTCTGGTTCACACCCCTTATGTGCATCTCTTCTTTCCTCTCCAAACACCTCAAGGACCAAAAAAAAAAAAACTCCTCCACCACGTCCCACACACAAAACACGTTTCTGCACAGATCCACACAAAACACGTTTTTGCAGCACCGTTCCATTTCAGTTGCACCATCACCATGTCCCTTCATATGGTGCATGATTTGCCACCAGCAGCAGCATGATACTAAGTTATGTAGATTAGGTAGTTTTTAGTTTTTAGTTTTTTTTAATTATTTCTACATTCAAACAGCCTACGAAAATGAACAAGAAATTGTTGGGCGTAATTTAGGCCACAGTAACTTTTGATATATGGCTTTCAGATTATCAAGCCCTCTAGTTATATTTTTCTTGAACTCAATAGTGATCAGCAATGAGCATTAGAGCACTTAGGTTGGGATTATAGAGAAGAGGGGGTGGGTAATTGAATCATTATAGAGAGAGTAAAAAATTAGAGTAAATATATATATTTTTTTTAACTTAAGGGTATTTTTGGTAATAGATTTTAAAAAAAAGATATGTGAGGGTGGATGGAGCATGTGTGGGAGTATAAGTAGCACACTAGCACCCGGGGTTTTTTTTTTGGATTGAAGCCTGTTTCTTAATGTAACACGTTGGGGTTGTGTCTTTTGGTTCTTAGCTCTGTAGGTTGAGCAGGGGAGTGGCCATTGTAAAATAAATACGGGGTCTTTGTCAGTATTATTTTTACAGCGTGCCCCCTTTTTTTGATTCTCTTTGTATACGGGTTAGAGTATCTATTGTACTTTTTTCAATATGATTTTTGTTTATAAAAAAAAAAGGTAAGTATAAACATATCTATCTATTATTATATTTCATAATATGTAAATATTTGTAATTTTTGGTTTACATGTTTGATGTAGAGTTATTTACTTTTAATCACTAAAAATAAGTCAACCAGAGGGCACTTGGTATCTTTTTTTTTTTTTTTTTTGACCAAAGGTACTTGGTATGTTTGGAATGAATGGAATTAGTGAAAGGAAAGAAATAGATTGGAAGAGATAAAATAAATTTTCATTTTATCCCTCTCGAACTTGCTAAATTCTCTCCCTCATAAATATGGATGAAGTCAATGAAATGAAACACTTTCAATTAGAATTATTATTCCTTATAAAATTATGGACATATTAAAAGACCTTAATTCAAGGCAACAAAGGTTGATCCAGTTAGTAAGGATGCGGCTCATAACTCATAAGGTCGTGAGTTCGAATCTCACTGTCGATGTGAGAACCTCGTTGGTGGGTAATCTGTAAGTACCTATGTAAGTGCTCTTTGAACCCTGAAGCCTGCCTTGGTTCTGCTGAGCCCCGAGATCCCAACTCACCTAAACTTTATTATATCAAAAAAAAAAAAAAAAACTTAATTTAAAAATATAAATATAAATGTTTTTAATAAATTTTTTTTCATTCAATTCACCTTCATTAACACATCCAAGCATATTTATTAATTTTTTAAAATATTATTTCATTCTGTCTCAAGGAAGGAAAAGATAATTATCACCCTTTGCGTCCAAACAGTAGAAAAGTAACTTTACTTCCCATCCTTTTCATTTCACTATGTTTCATTCTATTCCATCGCCAGGAAACTCCCAAACGTAAAGGGATAGGGGGATAGGAACAAAGCGACAAGGACAATGGAAGCGACAACTATGCCCAGGCTCGACACCGTTTCTCGACCCCCCCAATTCCCAAACCGTCCACAACATAACACTACAATTTCTATTTTCGTGTGCCCATTTAACACGCCTTTAATTAATAATTATAATTATAATAATAATAAGCTTGAACCATTTTGGACATTGTATTATTATTATTAATAATAAAAAGAAATCAACCTAAGCGGAGACCAAAACCCAAATTAACAGGGCGAATTGAAAGCATAAAGAGATAGCATAAAACAGTTGGACAGAAAAGTAAAATTAGCTCTCTTTTTTCTCCAATAATATGCCTTTTTATCTTTACAAAGGAGGGAGCTAGCTCAAAGCAAGCAAAACCATGACAAACCCAAATATCACCCAAGAAAAAAAAAAAAAAAAAAGGAGCATGACATGAAAAAGTAAGAAAGATTGATTGATTAACAAGTCAGTGATGATAAGTAGCAAGTAGTAGTGTGTCCAATCTCCAAAATGGAATGGGAAGAGATTCACAAAAGACCACTCTCCTCTTCCTCCGCCGTTGCCTTTGCTATATGCAGTGGTAGTAGTAGTAATACTAATAGGTACTAATAGTAAAACTAGTAGCAGCAGTGAGTGAAACACTAACAGTTACAACACTGTTTCATGAAACCACTTTCCTCTTTTTGATTTATACTTAACAAAAAAAAAGTGCAATGCTAACATCACATTCTTCGTTATACTTCTCTTTAACACACCATCTATTATAAAGTAAAATTCACGTGAGACCATATGTTTCAATTAGCCTCACATAAAATCCACCTAATAATAAAAGATGTGTTGAAGAGGATTGTGATAAAGCGTGTTCTTGGCATTTTTGTTCCATTGCATGGATCATCAAAGCCAAAGAGCACCTGCATCTTTGAGGAGAGGGACAAGGGTGCCATTGATATGACATGCCATGACCCTATCCATGGTGCCAACAAGCTTGCCACCAATGAACACAACAGGGACAACAGAGGAAGTACCCAGAAGCCTCATCAAGGCTCTCTCAAGCTCCTTCCCTCTAGGATCCTCGTCAAGCTCGTGCACCGTTGGGTTCACACCCATGCCACAGAAAAGCCTCTTGATGGCATGGCACATGCAGCACGTGCTTATGCTGAATATCACCACCGCGTTCTCGGATGCCAGCCTCTCTATGCGTTCCAATGGGTCTCCAACTAGGGTGCTTCGTGGTGCCATGTAGCTTCCCCAGGATGCTGTTTGGTAGTGCATTTTGGAAGTTGTTAGAAGAAGAAAGTGGTTTTGGGTGTGATATGCAGGGAAGTGCTAAGAGATAATGATGTAGGTGTGTTGTGTGAGAAATGGTGGAGGTGAGAGGTGGTATTTATAGAGGTGAGTTTAAGGATGTAAGAGAATCACATCTTAAGGAGTGAGTGGATCACTGGATCACGGAGTGTGCTACCTTCTCCTTTTTCTAATTAATAATATGATATGATATAATATAATATAATTAAATAGTAAAGTTGGTCACACTCTCATCAGGTATCAGTCGTCACCTTATGCAATGTAAGAGAGAGGGAGAGGGAGAGAAAGACACCCACAGAGAGAGAGAGAGAGGGGGGTTTTTTGGTCATTTTATAACTTTTTATAATGAAGATTTTTATACATCATCTCTACACCAGTAGACCGAAATAATCAATGAGGTTAATTTGCTTAAGCTTGAAACAGGCAATTCTTGTTGGAGTGATGATTTTGTTAGGAAAAAGGGTTTTGTCAATAATTCTATCTCAGTGAGGATTAAGAATTATGAATTATGAATATTAAACATTCACGAATTTTTGTAGCACAGAACATCACATGTCAGAAAAAAAAAATTAAAGATAAATATGGATGGTTATGACTAGAGAGTTCGGTAGAATTTGTGGGTTGTTTCATTTGTATGAATAAAATTATTCTTAACCAATTGTAATTTATTTATAGAAAATGTTATTTTTAATAATTGAATGAAACACCTCATATAAATATTATATAGGGTAACTTGAGTTGAGTAGATATTAAATATTTCATATTTTAAAATAAAATAAATACATTGTATATAATATAAAAGTAAATAAGTATTGTTTATGTCAAATTAAATTTTAATGTATTTCGGTACACTTTTCTTTTTTGGGTTTCAAGGATATCTTTCGACTACTGATAGTTAGAAACTAATCCTTTTTAAAGCGTAGAGAACACTAAAAAAAGTTTCACCTGACTCAGTAAAACATTTTTCATACATATAATAGGAGTCGAACCTCTAACATTATATTGAAGGAACCCAGCCATTTACCAACTAAGTTGAGGGAGAAATGCTATCTTGACACAAAATTTTACACTTACACCGTATAGTGCCGCACAGTGCGGCACTGTAGCTGCACTGTGCGGCACTGTAGCGGGTTCTTTTTTTTTTTTTTTAACTTTAGTTTTTTTTTAAATGTTATTTTTTGTTAGATAAATTTTTTGGTTAAGTATGTGCAAATATCTGGTGAATCATGTACAAATATCTGGTGAATTCAGTTCATTATCTGGTGAATGAGTTTTTTGAGAAATAAAATTTTTCGTTAAGTGGTGAATCATGTACAAATATCTGGTGAATTCAGTTCATTATCTGGTGAATGGATTTTTTTGAGAAATAATTTTTTTGGTTAAGTATGTGCAAATATCTGGTGAATCATGTATAAATATCTGGTGCATTCAATTCATTATCTGGTGAATGGGTTTTTTTGAGAAATAAAATTTTTCGTTAAGTGGTGAATCATGTACAAATATCTGGTGAATTCAGTTCATTATCTGGTGAATGGATTTTTTTGAGAAATATATTTTTTCGTTAAGTACGTGCAAATATCTGGTGAATCATGTACAAATATCTGGTGAATTCAATTTATTATCTGGTGAATGAGTTTTTTTGAGAAATAAAATTTTTCATTAAGTGGTGAATCATGTATAAATATCTGGTGAATTCAGTTCATTATCTGGTGAATGGGTTTTTTTGAGAAATAAAATTTTTCGTTAAGTGGTGAATCATGTACAAATATCTGGTAAATTCAGTTCATTATCTGGTTAATGAGTTTTTTTATAAATAAAATTTTATTTTTTATAAAAAAACTAAAATTAAAAAAAAAAAAAAAAACTAGCTACAATACCGCATAGTGCAGCTATAATGTCGCACAGTACGATACTATAACGATATAAACCGTATGATGTAAAAACCGTGTGTCACGGTATCAGTTCTCTAGGTTGAGGCTTGTTAATTTTCAGTACACATATTGAATACGGTTGATTGGGTCATTTTGGTGTCAAGCATGCTGGGGAAATTAATAAATATCTCAAGCTCATTGAATGAACAAATTATGTCAAATTAATAAAGAAAGAATATTAATCGAATGAAGGAAGAGGAAGAAAAAGAAAGGGGGAGAGAGAAAGAAAGACAGGCTTTTTGCAGGAGGGGGTTGTTGGGTAATAGACGGCTGAATCCGTCCTTGTTGTCGGCCCTACAGGCATGAAGTGGCCATCACGAACCTCTGTTCTTCTGCTGCATCGTGTTTCTTCCCATTGACCCTTTGCTGCATGTGCATTTGCTTCCTGCTTTTCGTTACTTCATTGCCCTGACTAGTCCTTCTCCTCCTAGTTGTAAACAAAGCACGAAAATTAACTAGCAAAATGTCAGTTGTAACAAAGATTTTGTGCACATAATTTTACATAGGGTAATGTGTATCATTAATTAATTTTGATACAGAAAAAAGAAAGAAAGAAAAAATATTAATAATTAATATTATATGCCTATAAAAAATACTCCCTCTAGTCCTTATTATAAGAGGCAAATGACTACTTTTTTTTGATCCAAAATGTAAGAGACATGCATGTATTTTGACAAATATTAAATGCTCATTTTCAATTTTACCCTTATTTATAATAGGGTTTATATTTACGAGACAGTGCAACTTTCAATACAAGTAGGTTTGTTCATTAATTATTGAAGGGTTAAATTTGTAAATTTATATGAATATTAATTACAAATAGCTTATTTCAATACATTTCCTTAGTATGTGTATTTTAGGGTTTTGCCTCTTATATATAGGATCAGAGGGAGTAATTAATATTATTTGAATTATGTGACTTGCTTAGATAAGTCCCATAATTTTTTTTTTTAATTTTCTCTTTTTATCCAAAGAGGAGAAAGCTTTATTTTATCTTCCTTTTCTCTTTTCTCTTCAATTAAAGTGTTAAAGAATGAAAAATATTAAAACAAAATTATTAATTTTTTTTATAAGCATTAAAAAATTTTTATTAAATTTGTGTAAGTTTATTTCAAATTATTTTGATAAAATTTAGCGATGTGGATTGATTTATATGATTCAGAAAAATAAGATTTAATTATTGCTGTATTAAAATAATTTGAAGACTGATAATGTTAAAAATGTAAATTATATAATAAATTACACCAAGTATTACTGATGTTAAAAGATGGGTTTGTGTTTTCTTTTTCTCATGTTACATAGTTAATTAAGTTAAGATAATTAGTACTTAATTAGCTATAACCTCGACAATTATATGAGTCACATGTCCCATGACTACTTTTTTCTCTTTATTTTTTATTTTTTTTACATTTCTCTAATATCAAACAACATACTTGAATTCACTCTTTTTCTCATCATTTTCTTTTTATCTACTCTCTTTCAATTTCTTTTACAAATCAAACAAAGTATTAATATTATTATGGAGCAAAACTTCTGAATTCCTTTTGTTAAGTACAATTCTGAATCCCGTTTTGACCATAGTCTTCTTTGGCATCATAATTACGATATAATTAAAGTTTGACAAATGGATGACCCAAAAGTGGTGAAGAAGATCATATGGAATAGAAGAGAGGGCCCCACTTATCACATGTTGCCTAATCTGAGTCTGCCATATCAACCAAGATCCTAGAATTTCCTTGTTTGTTAGAAACAATATGCTAGTAATAGTCTACATATAGGTGTTGTCTTTGGTGCACCACCCACCAAAGTGGTGCAGTGGTGCACCACCCATTTGGCATATTATGATCCAATAGTTTTGCCACATGGGATTGTTGGACTTTTCAACATTGATAGTAGTCAAAGTTGTATTATTATTGTATTTTGCACTCAAATACATTACAGATACCAATTTAAAAAAATACGTTAGATACATGTATTTTCAGATTTCATTTTAATAATAATAAGGATTTATGCGACCATTTTTTCTGGTCTTCTTTGTTCGAACAAAAATAATCGCATTCAATCAATTTGTGAATTTGTCAAGAAAACTGAACCATTTTCACTTGGGTGGCTCTATGGTGGCGGCAACGGAGACCGGTGGAAGGCTGAAATAGCCGCGGAACCGATGTGGTTTGAAAGTTCCACGCCCAGCAGAAACGCTCCGACCAGTCACCACTGTGCCACCGTCCGGATCAGTCGCGCGCATCACCAGAAAAGGTTGCGTTCAGATCCGTCGCCCAGATCCGCCATCTAGATCCGTCGCTCTCCACGCACCATCGTCGTCGTGCCTCCCAGGCCCCTGAGCCTCCGTGCCACCGTCTACTGTTCGCCCCTGCTTCCTTTCTTTTCCCTGTTGTTGCGTTCTGCAACTCTGAGGTGGTCCGCTGGTTATGAAGGAAAGCGGGTTGTTTAACGGGTAGGGCTCCGTTGGTCCGAAATTTGGTTTCTGTTGTGGGCCATGACCGTATTGTGGTCGTTGACTGGGTAAGGCTCCGGTGGTCCAAAATTTTGGGATCTTACGATTTTGGATTTGGGGGTTTGAGGAAAGGAGATGACAAGGAGATGAAGGGGAAATGGGGAGGAGTTGACTTCCGGCGGTTATGGTGTCTTCCGTCAGTGCATAATATTGCGGCGTTTATGGTGGCCTCCGGTGACCGGAACAGAGGAGAGATGAAACCATGTTTTTTGTGTGGGAGCTTAGGGTTTTCGTTGGAGCTGGGGGTAGACAATTTCTATTTTAATAATAATAATTTAACATTAAACAATTATTTATGCAAATACAGAAATACACAAAAGATACACAAATACAATACAGAAAAATTAATTATGCTTTATTTACAGAAATACAAAAAAAGTCATTGAGTTTGACCACCAAAGATTGAGTTGAAAAGTCAAACAATCCAAGTGGCAAAATGAATGGATCACATTTTGCCACTTGGGTGGTGCACCACTGCACCATTTTAGTGGGTGGTGCACCATAACCTTCACCCTACATATATACCTGGATAATCTGTATATTTTTTATATGGGCGGCTTTATAGCTGATCAGAATAACTCATGGGATAAAAACAATTTGTCAACTGAAGATATATGCTATCTATCAATTACAATCTTCCTTAGGTATCCTTGTCTGATTATCAAAAAGCAAATACCAAAATTTCAAGCTTATGCCTTATTCCACTGGCCAAATTTTTATATTTTGGTTTTGGATAGTTATGCCCCATTAATCAATTCTCATACACTTTCCAGTGAGTACATATTCTGCTTTTCTCTAGAAGGGAGGAGGGGGTTTTTGGGTTGGGGCGTGGGAGGAATAACCGAATAAGCATCAGTCTACATGCTCTTAGAAAAAAAAATTAGTAAGACGACCAAATGTATGATTGATACCTAGAAATGATTTGGGAATTGTTGGTCTGGATTGCTTTATCGTTGGTTTCCTGAGAATATTTGCTTTCATTGAATTTCATTTGAAAATTCAGAAGCTAGAGAAAAATTTAGGTGGGAAGCAAATGAGTATTGTTTTTACTTAATCTAACATAATAGTAATTCAGTATCAAATTCAACTAAATTGGAAAGGGTTCAAATCCTCCTAGAATACATTTTTGATGAATTATTTGTAAGTTCATAAAATAAAAATGACGCAATCTTTGAAGATAAAATTATGGCTCAAAATTTTAAAAACATTTATTATTTAATTTGTATTTTGTTGAATTCTTTTATTAAACTTATCCTCTTCCATAATGACTTTATTTGTTCTTGGCCTCTCTTTAATAAATCATTCACCCAGTCTATAGTAAGGGGGGAGTAAGGTGTGTTTGTTTTAATGTTTAATAACCTTCAAACGTACATTTGCATCCACAACAACTAAGTGTATGTTTGGAAACATGGTGTATACCAGTAAAATTATTTTTCCATCATAAAAGCTACTTAAAGTAGCTTCAAAAAAAATTATTTCCAGAAAAAATCGTGTATCCAAACAGATGCAAAATTGTTATACCCAGTTCCTGACCATAAATTTTCTTCTCAGCTGCAATCAAAATAACCCAGTATTAAATCTTTTTTTGAAAGGGTTCAGAGACACTAGAATATAATTAAGAGAACAAATGTTACTATTTCTAATCATATAGAATTTTTTTAGGTCTGGGATGGAACTCAGGGTATCTCACAGCCGATAGTCGTAAGACTAATCTCCCGAGAATGTAGAGTACGAATTAATGGACAACTCCTCTACCTACAGATACATCTCTATTTTCATTACCAGGATTCGAACCCTGCACATATAATTAAAGGGCTCAAGCTACTAGTCACTTGAAACCTACATCGTGGGTAGAATTTTTTTATTTTAGTGAACTTGTAATTAAATTAGCAGTAGATAACAGCGTTCCACTATAGTGGGGCACATCTTTGGCTCCCATGGCTTACATCACTAATGCATCATATACGCCCAGAAATGTACACAACAGGTCCAATTTTTAACAGTGCCCTTTTCATCATTTTGGTTAAACATGCAGTGTGTGAGTATATTTTACAATTTACCAATATGGATGCAAGTTTCTCTTTTACTTTCTTTTCTAGCTTTTTGGAAAAGAAATATTATAAAGTACTTGATAATTAATTGCAAATACAAATTGAGATTAGTCCTACAGAAGGAAGGGTCAGTACAAGATGTTCCCTTTTACCAAAAAGAGAATGTTGTTCAATTTTTAGTATTAATTTGGGGGTCTTCCATTAGCCTTTTGCATATGCTAAGGGAAGAGAACGAACAGAGACACATATGAGCATGTTTTGGGTGAGAGAGATTATGAATGAGAGATGAGAGTGAGAGAGCTTTAAAGGGCGAAGAAAAATATAATGATATTATTATTCGATTGTTCTTGTCGCGTTATTTACTTCTTTTTTTCTTCTTTGTTTCACAGAGCTTAATTAATATCATGTGTGTGTGACGTGCGTATTTGTGTATGCAAAGGTGAAAGAAGATTGATATGAATGCCACAGCCTTTAAAGAAGGGGAGCGCAGGTTGTAGAGTGGTCATGCTCAACAAAGGCTGGTCTCTGCAAAATAGTGGATTTAGCTAGTACAAGCCTCTCCTTTCTGGCTTCTGAAAAGTTTGAAAGGATTGAAATGCCATAACATATATATATGTATGTACCCTCCATGGATTATAGAATTAATATACATTTCTCATATATAAACATTGAAAAACTTATTACATTAAGATTTTTTTTTAAGGCGTAATGTAGAATCCATTATTGTTATGTCATTATTAAATTTATTTATTATTTATTATAATATTTTGAATTATTCTCTTATTATAAAATTCTTGAGAAAGTACGCCTCTAATAGAATTCACCTTTATGGTCAAAAGTAAATTAACGGTTTTAAAAGAACTCATCAAGGGCCTAAGAATTCCTAGCTAGTTGATCTCACTGATGTTAAAATGGGGTAATGTGGTTAATAAGTACGTAGAGCTGATTCTTGGGAATTTTCAATTTTGTACCTTAACCGGGGTTTATTTAAAAAAAAAAAAAAAAACACTGGAGAAAAGGAGAGTTCGATATAATAGTGTCTAACTTTAATTCTGAAGATTTTACCATTTTTGGTGGAGCAAGGCAAAAGAGTGAAAAAAAAACCTTAAAGGTAGGGAGTGCATATGCTGGAAAACTTTACATGAACCGTCTCATCAATATGAAAACAGAGTAGGGCCAATAACTTTGCATCAAGACGCAGGTCTTTTGCTCTTTTATGACCATAAAAAGGTTAAAACAAATGGAAAAGAATGAGTTAGTCTAGTTCATGCCACAGCATTCCAAACTTTAGGTCCATCATTGGCCAAACATTTTATGAAACTTCTCTTACGGTGGTATGACATCATGCAAAGATGATACGAGAGTGAAACTTATTCTATCTCATTTTAATCTTTGCGTCAAAATCACTTCAAAATGTAATCATAATTATGTATGCCTAATAGTATAGTAGACTTATATCATATTATATAAGTAATGCCTCCTCAGATGATGGTAAGCGCATAGAAATTATTAGTCGTATCCTTTTATTGGGATTTTTCATAAGAAATGTAACATTAACATACTTCTTCAGCTAGATATTTATTCAATAAATTTTTATTATCGAAAAAAAAATTTCACTTCAAAATGTAGTCATAGTTATGTATGACTATGACTATGACTAACAGTATTAGACTTATATCGTATAAGTAATGCCAAAGAGATTACAAGTTATTATTGGGATTTTTCATAAGAAATGTGACATTAACATATATATATTGCTTATATTTTGATTTTGAGTGGAAATATAAGTGTGGTTGGAACTTGGAAGAAGCATGTGACAAAGTAAAAAAAATAAAAAATAATTCAAAGACAGTTGAAATAAGGAAGGATTAGTTATATGATAAGGAGGAGAAAATATAAATGATAATGGTGTTGGGGAAGGTAAAGGCAAACAGAAACATGTCGCCGCAGAAAGCCGGTTTTACTGTTCTGGTCTACTCACGACAACCCAATTGCGTGTCGGCCATTTCTTCCTAAAACTCATTCGTTTGCTTCCTCGGTTGCCTCAGTTTTTGGGTGAACTAGAAAAAAAGAAAGCCAGCTTTTGATATGAAGATTATCATATATCCACCTTCAGCTAATTATAGTGATCCCATTACTCGTGATGGCAAACATCAAGTTGCTGAAGATATATTCCACGTGTATATATATTTGACATTGTGAAAATAAAATCTAATAATATGTTATTTAAAAATAAATTTTAACTTGTATGAGGAAATGCTCTCTTTTCTCCGTATTAAAATAAAATCATACATGCAGGTGACCAGCTTTCTACATGTTAGTTGAAATGGTTCATGGATAACAAGATATAAAGTTAAATAAACAATAATATCTCCACAGAAAATGAGATATTAAACATACGATTTTCTGAATTCATCAATTATATTGCTTTGTAACTCAACATTATTGAAAATGTTACTTTGAATTATTTGAGATATATATATATATATATATATATATATATATATATATGTTTGTATGTGTGTGTGTGTGTGTAAAAGATGAAAGAAAATCTAACTCAATAAAATTTAGAATGTGAGTGGTAATAAGTCCAAAATAGAGGATGTGGGCGCTAAAAAAAATACAGAATGTGTATTTGTGCTCTATCTTCATCATATGAGAAACTAGAAGAGATACCAATGGGTCTACTGCGAAACAGACTTCTCTTTCATGGAAAAGAGGTGGAAATTTGGATGTATTTCCCAACCAAATGGACCTTTCCATCCTCCATTTCTCTCCCCTCACTACCAGAAAGAGGCGATTTACCGACGGATATTTACCGACAGATATTTCCGTCGGTACACGCGAAGATCAACAGTTTCATCAATTTCCGACGGAAATGGCCGTCGGTAACATTACCGTTACCGACGGCATATCCGTCGGTACGTCCGTCAAAAAAGGCTGGCGGGAATAAAAAAAAATTGGCGCCAGAGTTTACCGATGGACTTTTCCGTCGGTATATGAGACAGCACTTGCCGACGGCTAGGCCGTCAGAAATCTTGTTAAAGTTACCGACGGCTCTGTCTGTCGGTAATCATTTTTTTGAATTATCGACAGAAAAGTCCTCGATAATCCGTCGGAAAATCTTTAATAATTAACACCGAAAACCCTTCCCCCCTCACTTTCCTTTTTCTCTTCTCTCTCTATTCTCTATTCTCTCAGCTGCGCGAACCGCCGCCCCCCCACCACCACCGCCCCCACCTCCAGCATTGCTGGTCTCTCTCTCTCTTCCCCCTCTCTATCTCTCTGTTTCGTGTGCCACCGCGTCTCTATCCAGAACCATTGTATGCCGCTGCCACCGTCCACCACGTGTCATCGCCACCATCCACTGCGTGCCACCACCCCTGACAGGTATGCATGGTTCTGACCCATTGTTAACTTCCATTACCATACTTGGATTGATTTAGATGTTCTCCTGTTTGCAACAATTTTGAAGTTACTGAATAATGTGGAAACAATTATATTTCTTGTCTAACTTATTTTTAGCTGTTTGATTTTTCACACAAGCTGTTGAATGATGACAAATTTTATCCAAAAGAAGTATCATTATGAAAACTAAATATGTTGCCTATGGAAAAAAAACTTCTTTTATGTTTTGCTTTGTTAAAGGTTTGAAAGTACATCTGTATAGCCTGAGATAGTTGTGTTCTTATCTATGCATAGTGATCATTAACTTATTACTGACTTACTGGATTAAAAACAATTTGCTGCTGAAATAACATCATTGTTAATGAAGCTGATTCATATTTTCTTTGTCACATATTCTCATTCAATAATATATTTCATTACAGAATCCTGATATCATTGCTCCTTGTAGTCATCTTCCAGAATACTTCGTTTTCCAAGTCTCTCTTGAATGAATATGGTACTAAGTTGAATGTAGCATGACCTACTTACAACACTGTTCAGCTCATAGTGATGTTTTTTGATACAAAAAAGAGGTTGAGCAGGTCGTAGCTCGTCATGCTATTGTTTCAATTCTAGGTATCAGTTTGTATATGCTTTATTACTTCTTTGGAAATTTTTATTTAACAGCCAGCAACTAATTAAATCAACATATAATGCAGATGAACCTAGCTCGGGAACACTCTTGCGATGATAAAATCAAAATTGGTTCATGGCTATTTTGTTTTTTTATTTTGTTTTTTCTTTTTGTTATTATTAATTAAGGGATATGATAATATTTGTATGTTACTAGGTTTCATATCTGTTTTGTTTGTCTTTTTTCTATAAGTTAATGATGTCTTTCCTTTTATTTGCCAATATAAAAAACTAATAATAGTTTTTATTTTTGTTTTATTTTTGGTTTGTTGATGATATTTGAGGGATCTTTATTTTGGTGTGTTTTTTGGTACTATTGTGTTACAAGTGCGAGATTCATCATTTTAGAGGAGCCACACCACTAGGGGCCACCGGCACCCAGGTTTTTTGAGTTTTATTTATTTATTTTGGAAAGTGTGTAAATTAAACTGAAATTGTGTAAAGTTTTTGGCTTTGTTATGATTGTTGTGTACTTAATGGTATGATTTTTATTGATAATTGGATTTGATTCTTGTATGTTGTAGGTTATTTTTTGTATATAAAAAATAAAATGATCCAATTAAAATCTAATAAATAGAATTAAAATATTGAGATAGTAGAATAATGAATTAAGGAATAAGTTGAGTCTTAGTGATGAGAGGAAGCAACAAAGGAAGAATGGAGCAACAGACGCTCACAATGGCGGTACATTTGATGTGATAATATCTCGTGGATCTCGTAGTGCTTTGCTGAAGTGCGAATGGAATCGGAATAAATCAATAATTTAAAATCAAGCTTAGGAAAGACTTATGAGAAGTAATATTAATATCTCACTAGTTAAATAAATTATTTAAATAATTAAAATTAATAAATAAATAAACAATTAATTAATTATTAGCAGTAAAAAAAATTAAAATTAAAATTTACTAGACCATAAGCCTTATAATGCGAATTTTGCTTAACAGTTATGACATGTGTTAAGTTTCATAAGACTTGAGACAATATTATAAACAATAATTTAATAATCAATAAAATTTTAAAATTTAATAACACTAGTGTATAGCATGTTTTTATAATAGTTGCTTATGTGTTTATTTGTCAATTTTTCAGTCTTGTTTACTTAAAGTTTCATTTTATCTTAGAGTTTATATAATTAATACGTAATCGAGAAAAACCTTAGTTTCCCATTCAAGATTCAAAGTGGTTTTTGGCTTAAATAATCGCTTAAGTTTTGATATTAACAAAAAGGTTAAATTTGTATGGCAAAGTATTGTCAAAGATCAAACTTGTTTAATTGAAGGCTTGCAGGATTTCTAAGTTATGATAACAAGTGGAGATATATATATATATATATATATATATATACAATATCGGATTCTATGTTGATCCTCTAGAGAGTAAAATTCTGAATCTGTTAAGTTATCGCTAGACGAGGTCTTAAAATATTGGCTAAGGTAAATATTCGGTAGACGAGTATCTAAGTCTAACAATAGTCAAGTAGACGAGCCAACAAAATAACCGTCAGGAAAACACCAAGTCCAAAGACTTGATAATAGACGAGTAGTCTCATTATATGTCACGTCAGTAGACGAGCTATTGAGTATAGCACGACTAAAGACTCAGAGATATATAAAATTCTATAGACGCAGTATCAGTAGACGAGCCCGTCTTACTGATAAGATAATTTTGCACGTCTAAAGACCTGTGCGTCTACTAGCTATTAAAAGTGAACCTGTCTAAGCTTAAATGTATTTATTTCAAATGATTGAATATTTAATTCAAGAGAATATATGTCCCTTTCCTTTGCTGCTTCTTTGTTCACTCTTTGTTCCTTGAGAATAAGAACATAGTACCATCGAGAACATAAACCTTTGTACTCTGACAACTATATTGTTGTAAAGTGTAATCTAAGTACAAAGATGGAAAGTCAGGAAGCAACCTTCGATGCAACAGGGAAGTGACATCTCTACTTTGAGCATTCCTCTGATAAACTCACTTCTCCATGAAGCATATCAAGCTATCAGTCTCAACGGATGCTAGCATTTAATGCCATGTCTAAACGGATACAATTTGAAGACTGTTGAAAAACTTCAAGACAGACAAGCACTCATTCTATAAATATTGGAAGAACCTCAGCAGATTGCAAGAGACTCGATATATCAAAGTGCAAAAACTCTGCTGAAATTGTTAAACAAGTTTACTTGTAAAATCTTACTGATCTTAAACTTTCATACTCTCACACTTAGTGAGTTCTTAGATCAAATCTGTAAATCTCTTTGTTAGAGCTAGAGCCTGAAGAGGCTTAGTAGAGAAAGAATACTTGTAGCCTGAAGAGGTGTTGAATACTTGTAATCTATTTTGGAGAATAGTGGAGAAAACCTTCAGGTAGAATGGACCGGAAGTAGCTCTTGGTTGTAAGAGAGTGAACCAGGATAAATCGCTTGTGAGATTCCTCTTTCCCTATCTTTTACAGTATTTTGTTTATACTAACTGTGGGGATTTGAACTTGAGATTGTTAATCTTTTAAAGATCATTTTCTGTGTGCGTGCTTAGTTATAATATCTGCTTGAGAAAATTATTTGAAAAATGTTGTTTTCGAAAATTATTAACAAACACAATTTAACCCCCCTTCTTGTGTTTGTCCCTGTCAACTTCATGCAACAATTTACTTTTTTTAAAGAACATCCCCAGGCATAAAACCAAAGAGTTCTCACTAGAGAGTTTGCTTACTCAAACCATTAGGGCTAATTTGTATACTCTTACAAAGAACAATGTCTTTATGGGGAAGGGCTGTGCTACTGATGGCATGTTTAAGTTGAACATTGATATGAATAAAATTGTGTCTTCCTATATGTTGTGTTCTTCTAATGTTTGATTTGATATAAGATCTGTTTAAAAAAAATTTATTTTAGTACATCGATGAACATGTTCCTGAAATGATGTTGTTTTTATTAAGACCTTTTTCATTTAAATTGAGAAATAGTGGGGGCTCGTCTTCTAATAGTGCACCGATTAGAACAAGTAATTCTAAAAATGAATTTATAGATGAAACTGGAAAAAGTAATAAGGCACATATGGCTAAGGACTTTGGTCTTGATTTTTATGCCTATAATGTTGAGGAGGATCCTTCCTCTATATAGGAGGTTTTGTCCTCTATTGATGCAAATTTTTGGCAAGAAACCATAAATGATGAAATAGACTCTTTAGAATCTAATGGTACATGGGAATTAGTAGATTTACCTCCTGGATGCAAAACTATAGGATGTAAATGGATTTTTTTTTTTAAAAAATTTAAAGCCAGATGGAACGATTGGTAGAGTTTAAGGCTAGATTAGTAGCCAAAGGATATAGGCATAGAGAAAACAAAGATTTCTTTGACACCTTTTCACCTGTATCTAGATTTACATCTATTTGTGTGTTGTTATCTCTTGCTGTTATGCATGATATGGTTGTGCATCAAATGGATGTAGAAACTACTTTTCTAAATGGTGATTTAGAAGAAGAAATTTATATGGATCAACTTGATGGTTTTGTTGTTTCTGGTCATGAGAATAAAGTATGCAAATTAAATAAATCTTTGTATGACTTGAAACAAGCACCTAAGTAGTGGCATGAGAAAATTGATAATCTGGCTATCTCAAATGGTTTTAGAATTAACGAAAGTAATAAGTGCATATATTATAAATC
The DNA here is from genome assembly GCA_035048595.1 of Echinosophora koreensis. Taxonomy (NCBI): domain Eukaryota; kingdom Viridiplantae; phylum Streptophyta; class Magnoliopsida; order Fabales; family Fabaceae; genus Echinosophora; species Echinosophora koreensis. Next base: position 514,801 of record JAPCYP010000047.1, on the reverse strand, counting down.
AGATGATAATGTTTGCACTATTATTTCTTTATATGTGAATGACTTGATTATTTTTTGTTCTAATTTTCATGTTGAGAAAAATGTCAAAAATATGTTTTTGGAAATTTTCAAGCTAGAAGGATTACATTATCAAAGGTTTTCCACTATCCTTGAAGGACACAATGATGCTGATTGGAATACCTTTCAAATGACTCCAAGGCGACCAGTGGCTATATTTTAGTTTGGTTGGGGGTTTTTTCTTGGAAATCTAAGAAACATACCATATTAACTCAATCTACCATGGAGTCAGAAATGATTGCACTGGTAATTGCTAGTGAGGAAGCAGCATGGTTAAGAAACATGTTGTTAGACATCCCTATGTGTGATAAATTGATTCCAGCCATATTGATCCATTGCGATAGTATCGTGGCTATTGCAAAGATTGTGAGAATGGATAATGTGAGGTATGAAGAAAATTCGGCTAATCCTTTGACGAAAGGGTTAGCAAAAGAAAATGTTTTCAAAACCCCTAGAGGAATGAGACTAATGCCCATAGATTAAATTGTCTCTTATAGGCGTAACCCAACCTATAGACTGGAGATCCCAAAAAATAGGTTCAAAGGTTAATAACAACTTATAAGGAGAAGTGAGAATCATACTATGATAAATTTTTTAAAGTCTCATTCATGTGTTTAGAGCATGATATCCTGTAATGTGGAAATGCTGAATCAGTGATTGATTCTTAATGAGTTCTATACTCTATATTGAGTAGGGTACCTAGCTACATGAGTACTCTTGATAGACTCACTTATGTGAATGTGGAAGTGAGATGCTTCCTATGGAATTTCGGGTAAACTTCTTTAGAGCATTCACTATATTTGGATATACGTGTATGGCCATAATGCGTGGACTTATTAGACTACACCTTGAAAGGTTGAGTGTGTAATGTTGTCAGAGATAGAGTTCAAGATAACGTGTCACTCTAGTATAATCTGAAGCATCATCACTATCTAATGGTTCAAGTCTATAGACACCATTGCTTATGCTCAATCTTATTTTATTGCTTTCTGCTCGATGAAATGTTTTTTCAATTAAACAAGTGGGTGATTGTTGTATGTTTTATGTAAAAAAACAAAGATGCATTGATGTACATTTTTGTACATAGATGTAGTTAATTCGGATTTTGAATACACTGATGTATTTGGTTGCACGTTGATATAAAAATATTTTTTTACACAGATGTATATTTTAAAAAATCGATGTATGTTTAAAATACATTGATGTACATGTCTCAAAAGATGTACTATTATTTAAATACACCGATGTACACATGCAAATTTTGGTTTTCTGCCCTTTTTGAGCCTTTTTTCTCATTAAAACGGATTAAAACACATTATTACACATTTTTATTGACATTTGGAACGTTTTCTTTTGTTTAGGGCTATAAAACTTGGTTTTGGGAAAGGTTTTGTAGAGACAGAACATCATATTGACATAGCTTTCTTCCAAAACTTCTTTGAATCCCCCTTTTTTTGAGTTTCCGAGTAGTAAAGTGTGTGACGGTGTTTGTTGGTGGTTCTTCTCTGTCCAGGAAGGACCATAATTATAGTGAGGGTGTTTTATCCTGGGGACAACGAGGCTTACACTGCTGCACAAACTAGGCAGAGCCACGAAACGTCTTAAAGAGAGCGAGTGAGCGACCTAATCCGCGACTCAGCCTTCCTTTTTTTTTTGTTCGTGTTGATCATTTGCAGCAATAAATTTTCAATTAAAGGAAAAATAAAAATGATATTATGGATTACTTGTCCATCTTCAAAAGAGTTGCCTTTAATTGGGTTCTTCACCATCACTCTTGTCTCCTGTTGTCAATAGCATTTGGAATTAGAACACTCAATAAGCAATTAGACACCTTGGAGCCGAACGTTTTTTGCTCTTCCAATTTTTCAATTAAGGACAACTAGAAATGAGATTTTGTAATTTCAAATGGAATTGGAAGATTCAACAAGCTCTTGTGGTCAATGTAATTTGGTTATCAATAAATTTTATAACTCTTTGTTCACTTGTCCGTGTCAATTATCAAGTTTTTACTTCTCATATCTATTTGTTTTTCAAGCTAACTCTGATTGTAATTCTCAAAATTATTATACTTGCTATTAATAGTCATATAAAAATACTACAACATAAGATTATGTTTCATGTTTTGCAATGTCTACATGACTGCAATACAATGAAAAGAAATTTGGGGTTTCTGCAATATTAGTTTAAGAACAAACCAATAGGCTTTAAATTCAAAGATTTACTTATTCGTTAAAATATACACTTTGGAGAAAGATTTATGGAGTTGTATTCTTTAAATTTCATAATAATATTATCAAAGTTTTTTTAATCATCAGGTGGAAAAATATTTAACACAAGCTGATAGGACTAACTTTAACGTTTCCTAGAGTAAACTCTATTAAATGTGATGTGGGTAACATTTAATAGCATTTTCTCAAGGAAACACTATTAAAGGTGGTACTTTTGATAATGCTTCCTTGTTAAAGCGCTATTAAAGATATATATTTAGTAGCATTCCCTTGAGGAAGTGTTGTCTTACCCTTATATTAAAAACAAACACCTCTCTGGAAACACCATTTTTGGACAAAGAGTTTATCAATATATTTTTTTCATTTAAGGTACCTCTGGCACAAAGTGTTGTTACTGGTTAAAATGATGAGCAAATTCTTTTTCTCGCACCCAAGTCAAACAACTACTATGTATGAGCATGAGAATAAGGGGCATCACTATATTTATCTGAGGTTCTCCTAGCAAATAAGGGGCCATAGAGATATGATGATTCTAGCACCTGCCAACATAGGGTGAGTAATTTTTTAAAAACTTAATTACGATAACAATTTCTATGAAAGGTTACTTAGGATTTGTTAACTCAACATTTTTAGGTGACATTGAGTGTTGGTCATCATCAATGCCTATTATTAGAGTATTTATTATCTTGATCTGGTGTTTGGTGAGCTGGCAAATCGGCTAGTGGTGACAACTACATTCGTGATTACCTTCCACATGGATAAGTTTGCATATGTGTTTATTTTCAATATAAATATATGTGTCATGATTCAAATATTTGATCTCATGTAGTTTATTTGATTTTGTTAGAGGTTTGATGTATTATCACGCACAACGTGACCCAGGGCGGCCAAATCTATATCAGACAACATCAAATAGACCGAGATAAAGGGAATTACAAATTTGTGAATATATTATATCATTAAAAAATGCATTAATTTATTTTTATTTATTTTTTTATTTTCATAGTGCCCCCCGCCAACCAAATGTGGCTACTATGTCATGTGGTTCATGAAGGAGATCATTTCGCAAGACCAAACAAATATCCACTGGACGGTATGTCATCTGGCTAGCTAGTTAGTTTATATGTACCAAGTTCTTGAATTTGACCATTCGAATGTATTTCAATTCTTAATTCATTTTATTCAAATGTTTTATTTCGCAGTACCTCCTTGACTTCGAATGTCATACTCACTCAGAGTATCAGATAAATGAAGTCAAGGAAGAGTGGCGTCAACATGTAGAAAAGATATTTGATGAAACAAATATAAGATCTTGATTTTTAAAGTCTATTTTGACATTTTTGTTTTCATTCTTAATTGATTTTGGTAAATTATTGTAAACAATCTATTTCATAAATAATAAAGTACAATTTCCATTCTTCTTTGGCATTTTTTTTTTTCAAATCTTTATCAATTATAACTGTGCAATTACTCTATTGAAACAATTCTTATTCTTTGCTCTGAATTGGAATATCTTTTCTATGCAAGTTCAGTTTTGGATCAACATCCTCTGAATGTTTGTAGGGAGTATATCAACAAACTAAAAATAATAATAATAACATGTCTTAAGATATTGCTTATTTTAAGAAGTGCTATCTTAGGGGGGAAAAAGAATTGATGGTGTCTGACGAAGAAAAGACTATCTTGAAATAACCAAAGTTAACACAAGAAGGGGGTTGAATTGTGTTTGCCAACTTTTTAGGAAACTTTTAAAATTATTTTCGCAGGCACAACAAGCAAAAAACAAAGCTACAGAAAATTAGACGGGTGACTCGTCTAATTTTGAGATAGAACACACGCGCACACAGAGAAGGTTAAAACAAAGTTTGATATTCACAATATTAACTCCCCAAGATAAAAGCTTAAACAAATAACTCTTAAACAAAATAAAGAGATAAGAGAAGAGGAATATCACTCAAGATTTTTATACTGGTTCCCCCAAAATCCACAGGGCTACGTCCAGTTCTTGGCAGGTTTCCACTATAACTGATCAGGTTATAGTACAAGTATTTTTTGCACACCTAGCCTCTCCAGGCTCAACACTCAAACAAGTATTATTTTCTCACCTAGCCTCTTCAGGCTCAACACAGTAAGAAGTAAAGGTTTTGTGTAAATAATACAACTTGCAAATCTTTCAGATAACACTCAGAGAGTGAAATAAATATGAAGGAATGAAAGACTGCGAATTAATATCGAATGATTGAAAACCTATTCAATGAAGGAATGAACAAGTAATGAAGAGAGTAAATGCTTCTTGAGTATTTGCGCAGAGCTCTTAATGTTGTTCTTACTTCTTGTCTTCATCTTCATGGTTTGGTCTATATAAAGACTTCAATCAGTTTGATCCGTTAGGCACAGCTTCAGAAAGTGTTCTCCTTTTGATATGAGTCTTCTGGGACGCCATTAATGCCAAAGAGTCGTTCTATATAAACATTAAATGTTTAGGAATGTTGGACTTTGACATATGAAACGAAGAGTACACTTTGCTTCTGAGCAGTTGTTGTTTCAGAGTTGCAGTAGCAGACTTCTTGTACTTGCAGAAGATAGCTTTCCTCTTTCAGTGCAACACTTAGTTCACTTTCTGGAAAGCACTTTTACTTTGTACTAAAATAGCTAAAAGCTACTGACTTGGTGTAGAGGTTGCGTGTTTATTCCTTAAACACTTGTAAGAATAAATTATTTATTATTTATTCTTTATCATTGGTGCTATTATCCAGAGGTCTTCGAGATCCTTAAGGATGGCATCTTTGTCAAATAAGGTTGACTTGTACTTCCTTCTGACAGAATGATACTTAGTGTAGCAGTGTTTGAAAATTAGACGGGTGCTTGTGCAGTCCAAAATTAGACGGGTGATATGAGCCAAAACTTAGACGGGTGATCAAGTCAATTTTAGACGGGTGATCTACTGAAGCTTCTTCAGACTTGAGATTCTTGCCACGTCATCAACTAGATCAGAACCTTGATTGAGAGTTGACTTGGTCTATGTCTGAGTTGAATTTCTTTTCAGACAGGTGAGTTTTTAGACGAGTCTAAAAACTACATTGTACTGAAACTTAGACGACTCAGAATTTAGACAAGTGACATTAGGTCTATTTTCCTGCACACTTAACAGTCTAATCAGTAATTTTATATGGTTCAACATTACCATACTTAATCTATTTGGAATCATCAAAACTTAGAGAATTTACACATTGAATGTGTTCCAGACTTATGAGGTCTCAACAATCCTAACTCCTGAGCTAATAGACATTTTGAAAGGAAATGGTCAATAATTCTCGCGGATGCTCATTTGTACCATTATTATTATTATTATTATTATTATTATTATTATTATTATTATTATTATTATTATTATTATTATTATTATTATTTTTTGTCAGTATCTTAATTGAAAAATGGTTATCTCACACCATTTTTGCATCAATTTTATAATCATTAATCATCTGTCCATTGTTATCTCTAAAGCAAAGTGTTTTGATCTATATTTATAAAGTAAGTATAAAAAATGGTGTAAAGAAAGTGATATGAGAATATTGTTATTAATTTTAATAATGATCACATGTTAGTAGAAAGATTATTTTTTAAAAATAATTTATATTTTAAAAATACTTTCATAATTTTTAGGCTAAAATATATTTTTGGTCCTTTATCTTTTGGTCAGAATTCATCCTAACCCTTTATTTTTTAAAAGATTTATTTTGGTCATTTAACTTTCTAATGTTATACAAATTAGTCCTTTTCGTCAGCTCTATTACAACAGACGTTAGTGTAAGCTGAGGTTGCCATTAACTCTCCCTCCCGGCCTATGACATGTTAAAGTAGTGTGACATGTCATCACACGTGGACTTTACCATTGGAAGAAGATGTATTCATCCCACATTAAAAAGGCTATCTTGTTCCCCATGGAAGAAAAAGACATAGTCATTGTTAGATAGAGTAAAAGGATCATGTTTTTGTAAAATTGATTAAGCTGCAAGTAGGAGAAGGTTGAAATGTTCATGGTTGAAGGCGTTGAAGTTGCCACATCAAAAATTTTTGTCTAATAGATTTAGTAGAGTTGACGGAAAGGACTAGATTGTATAACATTAGAAAGATAAATGACCAAAATGAATCTTTTAAAAGATAAAGGACCAAAATGAATTTTGACCAAAAAATAAATGACTAAAAGTATATTTTAACCTATTTTTTAATTTAAATTATTTTAACATAAATAAACTAACCCGAAATACATGCTTACCTCCTAACTTTAGAACCACGAGATGAAGGTTGTGAGTTGTGATGATTAGTGATCATACAACTACCTATGCCTTGATGGCTTATAACTACAAGGGATTGTCCTATATAAGATATCAAGAAATTTTATTTGTATAGGGAAATGTAAAGTGAAACTGAATATATATGCAGACATTGACATACACGACGAGTTGAAAGAATAGATGTATGGAGTTGAAAATGAAAGGGGGTAACCTAGCTAGGTTTGTCCATTTAGCAAAGTAAAAAGGTAGTGGCATATTCTGTAAATTGGAAGAGACAATAGTATGGTTCCATAACACGCGTGGGACTGATAACTGGGTGTGGAAAGTACAGAATCAAGCGGCGCGTAAACAGAAGAGATGCATTTCATGTTATGATCTGAGGCCTTGAAATGACTTGAGGTTGAGTTTGGGCGATGAGAGGCCGTGCCTTTGGTCCACTTCCCATGAAGGATTGAATATATCAACAATTTCAAACAATTCCAGTATCGGTTTGCTGCATTCAGTTGTACCCAATTAAAATCAATATTATCTATATATTTTTTTTTAAGTTTTTATTTTTACACGTCACTTTTATTATATTCTTTTAAATAATAAGATAAAAAAATCATCTTTATAATATACCTCCTTTTCTTTTAACTAAAATAAGTAAAACGGTAAGTTGGGGTAGGAAAAGAATAAAACTATAATAATTTCTTTTTGGAAGGGGTAGACTCATTTATAGGAAGTTTGAGTATATGTACCATATCATTTCTCAGTAAACTTTATCAAATCATTTGTTGATATAGATGGGGATTATCTATTTCAAAATGATGTGTCATTTTCTGTCCTATCCAATTAGATTATGTCCCTTATTTATTATAAATGTATCATTTTAAAATGACATGACATAATCTAATTGAGTGAGATTGAAAATGACACATCATTTTGAGACAAGTATTCTCGATCATATTGATATATATTTACTTACACTTTAGAGTCAAACTCATTTTAAAGAGCCATGCGTATCCTTGAAAATTAATCTTAAAGTTAAAGAAAATGTGAAAATACCTTAAAATAAATATAAGTGATTGTACATTACTGAGTCAAAGGATCTATATTGACTAGTAATGAAGCAAGACGATGATTATGATCCATCTCGTATGTTATCCATGAAAGTATGTGGTTTTGGAGAGGGGTCCCATTCCCACTATGCCCCACCCGTAAAGAAGAAGAAACATGGCCACATCACACTGTTCCTAGTCCTAGACTGATTAGGATCTGGCCTGCACTGTCTCTCGGTCTCCTCATCCACTTTAATTTGATAATAATTTATTTTTATTTTGGTGTACAACATTAGTTTATTTTCTTTTAATTCTTTAGGTTAATCTTCTGGTTTTTGCTTAGGCAGCAGACACGGGATAGCACACTTGACACAAGCATAGCACGCCCTCATCCCTCGCTTAATTAACACATTACTTCACTCTCTCTCTCTCTCACACACGAAAAAAAGACAAGCCCAAAGAAAATGACATACCCATACGTAGAAGAATAATGGTGTCGTCATGGCTATGATTTACGCGAAGCAAACTCTGACGCAAACCCAACTTTGTTTTGAACAGTAGGAAAAGTTAGACCAAACCAAACCCTGGTTTGCCAACATCAAAATTAAAAACTCTGGGTTGAGCCGTTAAAGCAAGAGACATGACGGCTTTTCTCATCTTTTGTTCCTCAACTTTCCTTACCAGCTGACGTTAGCCCATCGTTGACTGCTTTTTCTCTTGCCCATTATTTTATTAAGAAATTCCGGTCACACATTCTTTTCCACTCCTTTTTCAACACACTCTCCGATTAATTTAAAAATTCATCTTGGTTCTATAAAAATTTCAAGCGAGTCTCACATTAATTAGTATTTTCAAAATAAATGGGCTCACATAGATTTTAATAAATACGAGAGCATGTGTTAAAAACTTGCTAGCACCTGAGATGACAATGGGTAAAGTCTGGATAGGGTATTATAATACCCGTCTCCATATCCTTTTTTGAAAAAATTATCCATACCTGGACCCGTATCCTTGCAGGTAGCAACTTTAGTATTCTTACCCGTACCCTCTGGGTACTAAGTACCCGTACCCATTACCCGTACTTTAACAATGAAAAAGCAATAAATAATAAAATAAAGTTATAACAATTGAAAAGCGATTCAAAGGTCTTTTAAATCTACTAATAAATATTACAAATCAAAATATTTAGATAAATAAAAGTATTAAAAAAGGAATATAGATGCAACTAGGTTTAGAAAGTTAAGAATCTTTAGATTAATTTTGGTTTTAAATTTGTATTATAGTTAAAATTATATATATTAGTAATATAAATAAATAAATAAATAAATAATTATATATACATATACATATGTGCGGGTATGGGGCGGGGTTGATACCATCGTATCGGTACCCGCACCCCGACACCCGTACCCATTCAAATTTGGGGGTAAGTACCCGTATCCGGACCCTTACCCATTATGCGGGTAATTACCCTACCCGTTGTGGGTAATTTTTGTGGGTACCCAATGGATAGGGTACAAATTGCCATCCCTAGCTAGCACTTAGCACTTCTAAATTTTATTTTAGAGGAATGCTATCAACATACTCTCTTACGCTTTCTTTCCAATACATACTTTCTTATGGGTTGAAATTCATGTGAGTCCCACTAATTCATGTGGCCCACACTTAAATATTTTATAATATTCATATGAATTTTAATCAAGAGTGTGTTGAAGAGAATGTGTAAGAAAATATGTTGCTAGCATTTCTGTTTATTTTACTTTATTTTTGTTCTGAGCACACATGGTTATAGTAAATGTCTTTGCCGTTTGTGTTTGTCGTTTTCACTTTGAACAACAGCAGCATGCAACACCACCACCCAAGAAACTGAACAGAACAAGTTCCATTCCTATAATCTTTAGGTAATGGGGCTTCAACACCCAATGCCGTGTTCATACCCCCTCTTATTTTTAGGAACCTACCAGCAACTTTTTCAGGATTAAATAAACAACAATTAACTGTTTTTGTTTTGATTTTGATTTTTCAAAAAGTTTTGAACTATGAAGCAAGTGTTCTGAAGGTGTATCGGTGTTGGGATCTGACGGTGATTTTGTCTGACCTTGTGTTTCCACACTGTCATTTCTGTTCAAGAGTGGGATGTCTGTCTGTCCATGTGCTGTTTGGGAACCCAAATATGATATCCTCGATTTGGATTGGTGCACTTCACTTTCACAGAACAAAATGGTGGTTAATTTCTGAGACAACTTCTCTGTCATGGGTTTAAAACTTCAAAACATTATAACATCCATTTTGCACACCATGTCTTATTTAGTTGAAGCCTGTAGCAGATACGCATGCATAGACATGCTATACTCAAATGCGTGGTGTTTAGATATATAAAAAGTACATTATAATATATTATATCTTAGAAGATTTGTAAAATATTTTTTATTTTTTCTTGTTTGCTTATATTTGTTTAGGGTTTCTTGTTTATTTGTTGTGTTCTCTTATAAAATTTTTATAATACTAAAATAGAAAGTATTAAAAAAAATAAGTAAGAAGCATTTAATATTTTAGATTTAGTAAGTAGGATCGTTATTAGGAGGATTGAACAGTAGGATTTAGAATTATGATCTTACTAACCAGTGCCTAAAAGCAGTGGTTAAGGATCAAAGAAAAAATAAGCTTTCATAAGAAAACTAAAGATACAAATTTTCAAAATTTGAATATGTCACTTCCTAATAAAAATTTAATTATTTTTTATTCTTTAATCAGTCCATTAACACTTATTAACATTATCATATCGCATCATATCAATACATTATATCATGCCTTTCAATAATATCCTTAAAGATTTAATTACAATACACTATTAGTGTAAAAAAATTACACTATTAATTATGAAAGAGGCTTACTTCGTCGAGCTATTTTTCCGCAGGATCCCCTACTATTGAGACATTTATTCAAACAAAAAATTGTACTAAGTATATTGTGTGAAGATACATTTGTTTTCAAATTTTCCACTTAGGAAACCTAAGATTTGTGCCTTGATGATGAATATGTCAAATCAAGCGTGATTTGATGTTTAAATTTCCTATCTAGTATTATTTGAATAATTATATATGAAGTTTTAAGCAACTAACCTTTGGAGTTTAATATTGATTTTCTGAAAATCTATTCGTGGACTTCCTTTATATATATAAAATAACCTTTTAGAGTCGTTTTTAATCACAAATTTACTTCTATAATTTGTATTGAAATTTGATTTGTAGTAAAAAATCCCATAAGAAACGTATATTTACTTGCATCCTTTCATGGACAAATGTGTGTTTAGGCGAGTTGATCTACACTTAAAAAGATGATTCGTCTCAATTTTTTACCAACTCATATATCAATATAGCCAAATTAATCCACCTCACAAGTCACATAAGATTTTATTATTATCATATAAGACGCAATTGATGGAATTATATATGACAAAAGTAACGTTGTCTGGCTTTTAAAAATTAAAGGACAGATTTGATAAACAAAAAGTTAGAAGACAGTTTTGAATACATAAATAAATTAAAAGATGAGAAATACTAATTTCACCTATTTTTTATTAATAACCGATGGCTAAAAATCAAGAGACCACCGAGTGCACGATAAACATCACTATTTTTCAGTAAGGTTAAACTATTCATTTAATCTTTATATGTAACATTGAATTTGAATTTGATCCCCATATGTGATTTTTTTTTTCTCTAAATTGATCCCTGTATGTACTCTTTTTTTTTTTTAAACAAAATTCGTATTCGTCGTTTATTGGTGTTATAATACCGTTGATTGAAGTTAAAGCATATGGACCAAATTCAAAATGATTGAGGTTTATGGACCATATTCAAATCTTTTCGAAATTTTTAGTCACCATATGTGACAAACAAACACACTTTGGTCCTTATACATGATAATTATTTTAAATTCGGTCCATATACTTTAACTCCAACAAACGGTGCGTTATAGCACCAATAAACGACAAAGATCAAATTATATATATATATATATATATATATACCAAATTCAAAATCAGTATCACATATAAGGACTAAATTTTTAGTTTAACATTTTAGTTAATTTTTTTATCAATCGAAACTAAAATGATACCCAAATTGGTGTCGCTTAATTGGTTGTGCAGACTGAGCTCATAGGGGTGGGTTCGAGTTCGAATCCCACATAACACAATCTTGAGAATGAGTGAAAAACCTTAATTATGACTAAGCACCCAAATAAAGATTAGTCCCATAAGAAATCTAAAGAATCTAAACTCGTGGGTTCCAAACAAAAACAAACCAAGATGAACTGTTTTTTTGGTAAGGTAAAAGATTCTAGCTACTTGACTAGTTGACCCGATCAATCTATAAAAATATATAGTGGGACTTGACTTGAGAGAAAAAGGTTGGTCCCACTCTTTGTATCCCCCAACAGAACCTTTGTTGCGTTCCTAAACAGCTTTTTTGGCCTCCGAGTATTTTCTCTGTTGCAATATACATATGCGTTTGGTCCTAATTAGTAAACCTTGAAACCAAGTTATAATCCCCAAATTCATGGGAACTCACATTTGACCCTTATTTGACTAGAAAAGGTATAGAGGAACAGATAACCTTGATCACGGTCAAATTAAGACTCAAAGGGCTATCATGTTCTTTGTGCAATCCATGTTATGTTATGATCAGAGAGTGTGGACAATGCTCTCTCCTTCTGTCATATCCACTAACTCTTTCTACTCCACCTTGCTTTTAAGCTTTTACTTTCGACTCTATTCGAAGCTCAAAGTTCAAACTAAATGACCTATACACTAGAAGAATACCATTGCCATTCTCACGTCATAGACACGTGATTGTTCCATCACAATGCATCCTTCTTATGTAGCAAGGTTTTAAAAAAGCTAGACAATGTATCTTATATTTATTTAGGTGACAGTGAAAATGAAGGTGTACAAAACAAAAATATGACTAGATGCGATCAAATAGTAAAAAATGTGTAGATGTAAAATAATGTGAATGAAAATGTATGTAATGTGGATAAATGATGCTATTATGTTTTGATTAATGACAAAACTAACTTGAATTACACTTTGATTCACTAACTACTTGTCGAGTTTGAATGTTTACACAAAGATATCATTAGTGCAAGGAAAAGGATGCAAAGGATTAAAGGAGAAAAAGAAGGATCATGAAGGAAAGCATGAAGATGAAGAATCTCAAAGTTGAATCACAAGACATCTCAAGCAAAATTAGATTTTGATGTAAAGAAATATTGAAGTTTTTCTTTCTGAAATAGCTCTCTTAAAAACAAATCAAAATGGCTTTTATAAAGTAAATGAACTTAGAATGAAAAAGAATTAATTGAAAGTTCTGTACATCTATGTGTACATCGATGTACTTTCAGTTAATTAACTAACTTTTAGTGAAAACCTATGTGTACATCAATGTATAAATGCTATACATCAATATATACATCGATTGATTCTGACTAACTTGATGAGTATGCAAAACAAGCTTCTGTAAATCGATTACACAATCGATGTATAAGGTTAAATAGAAGCTAACACTTTTTGAAAGAAGCATACAGTCGATTGCACAATCGATGCATAAGGCTAAATAGAAGCCATCAGTTGTTGTAATATGCATCTAATCGATTAGTACATCGATGTATACACAGAACAGAAGTAAAGTCTTTTGAAAATAATAGAACAATCGATTGATATGTCGATGCATAAGCCCAAACAGAGGCAAAGATTTTTTAAAATGATCATGCAATCGATTGATCAATCAATGTAAAGACTTATGGGCTGAGAATGCTTACGTTTATCAAGAACACAATCGATTTACACATCTATGTATTATTCAAAATCAAGAATTACCGAGAACACATCGATTACATAATCAATTGAACTAAATTTTTCAACAAAGTTTGTTTTGATCTTAACTGACTTCTGAAGTGTGCCCAACTAATCTATTTTGATATACTACTATATAAAGGCATGGGCAAACACTTCTGAACAACAATTCATTCAATACTGAGATTAAACACGAAATTCATTGAGAGAGCTTTTCATTGAGAATACTTGAATATTTATGTTAGAGCTTCAATTTGTAATACTTAATTTCTTAGAATCAGAATCAAAATCTTTTCTTACTACAAAAGGAAGATTAGAGAGAAGGTGTTCTCTCTATGTAGATCAAGAGTAGAAGGGACTCTTGGTGGTTTGACAAGAGTAGAAGGGACTCTTGGAATTGCAAGATCGCTTTGACTGAAAAGCTGTGATCAATTGGGTAGAAGGAACCTGGAAGTTGAAGCTTGTAAAGGATTTTGTAATTGATATTGATTTTAGAGGACGAAACTCATAGTAATTGTGGGGACTGGATGTAGGTTACCAGAGGAGGTAGCTGAACCAGGGTAAAATATCGGTTTGCATTTATCTCTATCCCTTAACTCTTTTAATTGCTTTTTACTTGATGAGTGTATGTTTAGGCAATTGTTAAGGAATAACTTGTGAATGCTGAATATCTGAAATCAATCTTTTCATCTATCTTTCTTGTTAAAGAACAAAATCTTGAATCAATTACTTTGGCAAAAACTGGTTTTGGTTAGTTGGTTGACAAAACTTTTCAAGAGGTTTAGAAAAGTTTCTGTTTTTGCAAAAAAGGGAAAAGTTTTTAAAAATAACCCATACTCAATTCAACACCCCCCGTCTTGAGTATCTAGAAGCCACAACCAACAAGTGGTATCAGAGCTTTCACTCGTGTAAGGCTTAACATGTAACACAATGTTTTATTTAAAACAGATTAATTTTATAAAATGAGGATATTTGGAATAATTTTCAAAATAACCTCTTTAAAAATTGGAACTTTGCATTACGTCAAAAATATTACCTGATAAACATTTGATGAATTTAAAACTTCCTCAATTACATATTTGCTCAATGGTCTTATACCCACTGCCAGGAGAGGAGAAAGAAAAAAAAATTCCATTCATATACAAGAAACTTAAAATAGTTAAGTACATCAGTCCTAAATAAATTTTACACAAGTATGTGAAATAATTCAATACTTTAAGTTTTTGAAAACTAAGTGAACTAGTGAATTTTCTCTAGATTTCCAAAATCAATTCAAATAGAATAACAACTTAGAAAATACTTTAGGCAGTTAACAACGCTAAACATACATTAACAAATTACACATGACGTCTAAATTCTGAAATCTTCTTGATTCGTTTTTGCCATCTTCTCAGCAGCACTCGATCCTTCCTCGTCTATTCTCTTTTACACTCTTCGGATGTCACTAACGTTGCCAACAAGTAACGAAGAAGAAAAGAAATACAAATAGAGGAGGTAAGATTCTACAATAGGTTAGTAATGTAGATATGGGCATATATATATATATATGCGTGTGTCAAAGGATACATTTATAAAATATGTATAATACATATATAGTTTCAAAAAAAGGTCGAGACTCA
The DNA here is from genome assembly GCA_035048595.1 of Echinosophora koreensis. Classification (NCBI taxonomy): domain Eukaryota; kingdom Viridiplantae; phylum Streptophyta; class Magnoliopsida; order Fabales; family Fabaceae; genus Echinosophora; species Echinosophora koreensis. The sequence continues at coordinate 499,705 of JAPCYP010000047.1, read as the reverse complement.
AATGCATGCCTAGGACTAGACCTAACTCTGCTCCATGGAGACTATTGTTGTCATAGTGTTCTGTCAGGATAGCATTAAGGTAATATGTAAACAACTCGGTGCACAAGTCCCAAATGGAGTACGCTAACAACCATCTCCGCGGTCCTTTTACACGAGAGTACTTAACATCTGAATAATATTTAGTTCAGTCGACTATCAAGATAGCCCTGCTATCCAGGTCTCCACCGACGCAGTGCAGCTGTACACTGAACCATTGGCAGGATCTACGCCTGACTATCCCCAAGGTCTCCGTGGACCCCACACAGTCCCCTAATATCCTATGAATAGGTATCTATACTTCCACAACGACAATGACTATGATTAGGTTGGAATGTTGTCCGAAGACAATCAAAGCAGGAACTAAAAGTTCCAAAGCACTAGTAACAATTTAAAAAGAGTTATTTTAAGAATTGGGCTCGAATAGACCATTAACCAAAATATTATTCCTAATTCAAAATTCGTTTGACACTTCAAATTCATTTGAGCATACTTAGGCTAAAATTAAATATATAATCATATTTAGAATTAACATTTGATACTTAAGATCAAATACAAATCGAAGGATAAAATCATCCAAAAGACAAGATTTTGAAATTTTTAACTTTCCAATATTTGGTCTATTCATTTCATTCCAAAATACCATATATCATATTAACTTTGAGCCCAAAACAACAAAATATGAAAAGGATGAACCTTGAAGTTGAATTCATAAATTCAATAAATAAGAATTGATACCAACTAATAATAACATTGCAACACCTTCCGAATCCAAGTTCGGAAACAAATGCACTTCACACAAGTCCCTAAGCGACTTAAGGAGTATACTGATAGGCTTACACTTAGAGCCTAATTATAACGAAATCGAATTGATGCTCAACGTCCAAAATTCAAGAGCAAGGAAGGTCCTCAAATTCGAACCTTATCCAAAAATTCGCAAGGGAAGCCGCATCATAAAAACAAGATAATTATTTGCTAAAATAATATAGCACATGGAGGTGTGAGCTCCATTTAAATATGCCATCATCAAACAATTGATATAAAACATTGATAGTCGAGGTTAATCCAATACTTTGACTCGATCGTCACAACTAGTACAAAATATTTTCTTCCATCGTGATCTCTATCTTAATTAAACTCTTATATATCCTTTATTTCCATGTATTATCCCTATACCACATTTCCTTTCCCATTCCTCTTGACCTTTACTACTAATTTCATCAACTAAATTTTAGATTAACTTTCTTATCCTATGCCTTCAATATTGTACATCATGCCTTATACTTACTTTTAATTAACTTCGTCATCAATTATAACTCCACTGAATCATAAGCATTTACTTGATATACATATTGCAAACACCCTTCTAATCATCCAACTCTATATCCTCATAGTTGTATTACTTCTGTGAACCTTACTATAATTATCCAAATCTAAAGCAACCCAAGCCATTATATTCCATAATCAATCCAATACCCACATATTTGACAATAGATTTAAAATACTAGATTATAATCTAACTCAGCCAAGCAACATATTCTTCTTTCTTACACTATTGTCAGAATCCAAAACAAAACATCAACAATCCTTCACATAATGTCAAGTAACGTCCCAATCATATCACCATACAATTCACACAGGCAAACAACACAATTATGAGCAATTTATAATAACAATCTTCATGCAATTTCATAAGCATATACCCTAAGACCCGCATGTATCCCACACTATATCTAGAGTATTATCTTCCCCCACCTGACGTGACGTTCCGGGTTCCTTTGGCGCTTCAGGTAACTCATGTCAACTCCCAGGAATGCATATCCTGCTCCTCCAAGCATGACAGTCACAGTCACATGAATGAAAATTCTCCATCAGCACAAACAAAAACAAGCAGGACCAAAATCAGTACAATAATTACCAGATATTTAATTTGAACTACTGACTGTCAGATTTAAAATAAAACAAATTTAGAATAGAATTTAGAGCATAAATCAGGAACTTCAGGTTCAAGCAGTTTGAAAGATATGCACAATGAAGGGTGATGAGAGGGTTGAATCAACTCACCACTGAAAGAGGAAGAGAATGGTGGTGGTGGCAGCAGCTCCGACGGAGCTCCAGCGCTGCGGATGCTGGCGGCAGTTCGCTGTGGTCAAAAACCAATGTTCTCCGATCTCGAAATTTCTTGAGGGGTTTTGTAGAGGAGAATGAGAGGAACAAAGTTATGGTGTTTGTTTGGTCAAAGGCGGCCGGACGGTGGCTGGAAAACGCCCGAACAGTGGTGGTTTGGCCGTGGTTCCATCGTCAATGTTATCCGTTTGGAAAAATATTTGGTTAGAATTGTAGAGGAGAAGATGGGGAGTATTTATATGGTTTTAGTTTTGTGAGGGGTGACTGGAGGTGGCCGGAAATTAAGAGAGAAGATGGAGTGTGGTGGAGAGAGAAGAGAGAAAAGATGGGAAGGGGGTTCTGACGTGAAAAAAAAATAATGAGGAGGAAAGAGAAGAAGGAAGGAAGGAAGAAAGAGAAAGGGAAAAAAAAGAAAAGAAAAGGAAGGGCTAAAGAATGGGAAACGTGGTGCTCTGATGCACCATGTAAAAAAATAATTGTTTTTCTTTAGTTTAGGTGTAAGTGAAATTTTGAGTGATTAAAATTGAGTCTAAAAAATAATAGATTTTTAGCTCTTGGATCTAAAAACAATGAGGGAAAAATATATAACTTCAAAATTCAGATTAGTGTAAAAATTGATGTTGAATTGATCAACCAAGACAATCAATGATCCAAAATTAATCTCCGATTGACTCTAAACTACTTTATTTTCAAATCTAAAATTAAATAGAGTAAGATTTAAAAATAAATTTCTTTCAATCATACTATTTAAAATATTTTTCTAAACTGATAATAATAGTGACAATAGGGTAATATTATTGTCTAACAAGTGTGCATACACTGCAATAACGCAGTGTTAACGCACCAAATAAAAATAATTTAGTAAGGAAATAAAATCAAATAAGCCAAAATGCATAAATATAAATATATTTGACCAATTAATAAATATCATTATCAAATAAACAAATATATATAATTTTCGGGATGTTACATAACAGCTTAAGAGGATGGCTTCAAATGACATCTTGGTAGAAGGGGCTTCTCTAGCAAGACCCCCTACATTCAATGGCACTGCCTATATGTATTAGAAAGAAATGATGTTAATATTCCTTGAGGGAAGTGGTCTTGATGTATTAGATACTGTTGAGAATGGTCTATACATCCCTCACACTCTTAATGCAAATGGCACCAAGATAAATAAGTCTAGAGCTGAGCGGGATGATGAGGACATGAAAAGAGTAGGTTATAATGCTAAAGCTAAAAATATTATAACTATTGCTTTGAGTTATGAAGAATTTTTCAAGGTCTCTAATTGTAAGACAGCAAAGCAAATGTGGGATATGCTGCAAATTACTCATGAAGAGACAAGTGATGTGAAGAAAGCAATAGTGAACTCACTCATCCACGAGTATGAACTCTTTCACAAGAAGAAAGATGAAGATATCAATGATATGCAGAGAAGATTCACCCATATTGTGAATAAACTAAATGGACTTGGAAAGACTATTTCAGATGAGCAACAAATCAACAAAGTCATGAGATGCTTGACAAGAGAATGGCGACCAAAGATCACTGCTATAGCTGAATCAAGAGACTTAGAAACCATGAACATTGCTACACTGTTTGGAAAGCTCAAAGAATATGAGATGGAGCTTCAAAGGTTGAATGATCATGAAGAGAATGAGAAAAAGAAGAAAGCCTTATCATTAAATGCACAGATCTCCAAAGAAGTCCTTGATAGTGATGAAGATGAAGAAGTTGAGGAGGATGAAGATTCAGAAGAAGATATGGGATTGCTGGTCAGAAAATTCAAAAGGTTTCTCAAAAAGAAGAAAACCTTCAACAAAAAGTCCTCAAACTTCTTTTCGAAAAAGAATTTCTCAAAAGGTGAAAGTTCAAATTCAAATGTAAAGTGCTATGAATGTGGCAAACCAGGACACTACAAGAATGAATGTCCAAAGCTTCAAAAGAAGGACAAACATGACAGCTATGAGTCCAAAGACAAGAAGAATAAAAAGCCAAGAAGAGCATACATAGCATGGGAGGAAAATGACATGGATTCCTCTGAAGAATCTGAGGAAGAAGAGGCAAATCTCTACCCTATGACTAGTCATCAAAGTGACAATGAAAATGAAGATGAGGTAAATGATCTTCCCCCTACTTATGATGAACTACAGGATGCTTTTGATGAATTGCATAGTGAATATCTGAAAATTGCTAAGCAATTAATGTCATCTAGGAAAGTCAATGCTAAACAATGTAGTGATTATGCAACTCTTCAAATTAAGAATAAGGAATTAGAAGCTAAAAACAATAGGCTAAGTGCATCTAGCTCTACATGCTCTAATTTCAATATTCTGGAAAAAGAGGTAGAAAAATTGAAAAGCACTCTCTCTAAATTCACAATGGGAAGAGACAACCTCCTTCAAGAATGAGTATAAAACAAAAATGGGTTCCTAAGGGAACTTATATCATGACTAACACCAAAGGACCCAACAAGATTTGGGTACCTAAGACAAATGGTTAAAAATCTGTTTTGTAAGTGTGTTTGAAGGCCAAAAGCTCAAGTTGGTATTTAGATAGTGGCTGCTCCAAACACATGACTAGAGACATCACTGAAATAGACAGCTATAAACACGAGAAGCGGGGTTGAATTGTGTTTATCAGAAATTAAAATAAAGTTGGAAACTTTTCGCACACAGAAGCTAGGTTTAGACAAGTGTGAAAGCACTGCACAAACAGGTGACCTGTCTGGCGTATTTTAACAGAAAAACACACAAGCATACGAAATGAAAACAAGCTTGATATTCACACTTTAACCCCTTTAGTTAGAAAGCAGATAATATAATCAAAGCAACTAAAGAGTTTAAGGGAAGAGAGATTAACACAACTATTTATCCTGGTTCACTCTTTAATACAAAGAGATACGTCTAGTCATTGGCAGCACCAAGTTTTATCCAGTATAACTGATCAGGTTACAGACTCCAAGTATTGTTTGCACACCTAGCCTCTTCAGGCTCCAAGACAAGTATTCTTTGCTCACTTAGCCTCTTCAGGCTCACACAGGTTTGTTTTGAGAAGTTTGTTCGTAATAAATATAATCAGACAGACAATTCTTTCACTAACTGAGAGAGTGGATTAAATGTAAGCTTAGGAAAGACTGCATAATAACTTCAAATGATTGAAGAATACAGATTGAAACAATGAAGAAATAAATGCGCAGAGTAATGGCTCTTTAATGATGTGTATCTTTCAACTTCAATGACTTCTATATTTATAAGCTTCAAGCATTTAAGATCCGTTAGAAACATTTCTTCAAACGTTGGCTTCAAGCAGAACTTAATTGAATGCAATAGAGTTGTTCTAGGCAATCATTAATGCAATAGGAACATTTGTTGTATTCTAACAAGGAGGATCATGGCTTTATGCATTGAGCAGTAGCCAAATCAGAGTTGTGAGAATGTTTTTGTACTTTGTAGAGCATATTTCCCTTTTCGTATAATAACTAAGAGTACTAGGAAATAAATCATGTTGGAAACATTCTTTAACTTGATGTTATCTCTTATTTCCTAGGTTGCTTGTGAGAATGACCTTCTGAATTTCTTGATAAGCGTGAGAGAGAGCTTCAGAGTCTTTTGTATGAGGGGACAGCTTCCAAAAGCTTTTTGTACTCGAGTTCCCCGTCGAAGAACCTTAGACGAGTATGAGAACATAATAGAGACAAGTTGAAACTTAATTGTAGAAAGTCAATATCCAAGTCAGTAGACAGGTTGACTTCTGCTTCTCCAGACAGGTGGTCATCTATGTGGGAAGACAAGTGAGAAAGTGACTTCTTACTGTTTTGATCTGCACACTTAATAGATATGTAAGCAACCAAAATGAAGGTTAATTAAATCATTAACAAATGTTTAGTTTTCATCAAAACTTAGGGAAATGCACATCAGACATTTTAGAGACTTAACAATCTCTCCCTTTTTGATGATGACAAATATTCAGATGATTTAATGAACCTTAGAAAATATCAATAGAAGAGATAACATAATTCAGACAAGTTGAAATTTTCTTAACCCAAAGGATTGTACAGACAGGTGCACTTAGGTTCAATTCAAAGTTTGTTTGGTTCATTTATAGGTTCTGTCTTGGTCAGATCAGGTTGTTGGTTTTCTGGCTTATTTATGTCAAGACCTGCAAGATCATCTTCTAGATCTGATAATTCCTTATCAGTCTATAAACCATCATTGAATTTAACATGAACAGATTCTTCAATAACAGAAGTTCCTGGAATTATAAATTCTAAAGGCTTTAGACATTTCAGAATAGCCTATAAAGATACCTTTATCTGCTTTGGAATCAAACTTTCCAAGTTGATCCTTAGTGTTTAGAATGAAGCATTCACAACCAAATGCATGAAAATAAGAAATGTTGGGGCTTTTTCCTTTCCACAATTCATAAGGTGTCTTCTTTAGAAAAGGCCTAATAAGTATTATGTTTTGTACATAACATGCAGTGTTTACTGCTACTGCCCAGAAGTACTTAGAGAGATTATTCTCACTGAGCATAGATCTAGCCATCTCTTGCAGAGATTTGTTCTTTCTCTCAACCACTCCATTTTGTTGTGGAGTTCTAGGTGCAGAGAAGTTGTGAGAGATTCCATTCTCCTCATAGAACTGTCTAAACTGCTCATTTTCAAATTCTCCCCCATGGTCACTTCTAAGGGTAGAAATACAGAAACCCTGCTCATCTTGTACTCTTTTACAAAATACTGAGAAAGCCTTAAAAGACTCGTCATTGTGGGTTAAGAAGAGTACCCATGTAAATCTAGAATAGTCATCAACTATGACAAATCCATATGTTCTTCCAGTCAAGCTAGCAACACTAACTGGTCTAAGCAGATCCATGTGTAACAACTGAAGAGGTCTAGAGGTTGATACTCGGTTTTTAGATTTGAAACTTGATTTTACTTGTTTACCTCTCTGACATGCATCACACAAGACATCTTTCTTAAAACTAATATATCAGGCAATCCTCTCACAAGGTTATCCTTTTTCAGTTTTGAAATTAGTTTCATACTAGCATGTTCTAGTCTCTTATGCCATAACCATCTTTCATCCTCTTTAGACATCAGATAGGTTACACTTTGATATGAGAGATCAGTCAGTTAAATCTTATGCAGATTTTGTTGCCTTTTAGATGAAAAGAGGGTTTTACCACTAAAGTCTTTAACTATGCATAAATCCTTAGTAAAGGAGACATCAAATCCACTGTCACATAGTTGACTTATGCTAAGCAAATTGTGTTTTAATTATTGAACCATAAGAACATTAGATATAGAGGGAAGAGGAGGTTTACCAGCAATGGTACCAATGCCTATAACCTTCCCTTTCTGATTTCCTCCAAAGGCAACATGTCCTCCTTTCTTAAGTTGGAGATCTAGGAACATAAACCTTTGTCATGTCATGTGTCGCGAGCAACCACTGTCTAGGTACTAGCAATGTTCTTTATCCTATTGAGGACATCTGTAACAGAGATTATTTGTTCTTTAGGTACCCATAATTTTCTGGGTCCTTTTCTGTTAGTTATAGGAGTCTGTGAAGACTTCCTTCTTTTCTTATGAATACACCTAGACATAACATGTCCGATTTTTCCACAGAAGTTATAGACAGTTATGGATTTAATGAAAGTTTATTTAACAGACACTTTAGAGATTTTAGTTGATACTTTATGATGTGTCTGATGGACATATCCAATACCTTCTTTGTTAAGGGAGTGTCTCTGGTAGCTAAGCAGCTTAGTCAGATTATCTCTACCATTAACAATTTGGAAAGATCAGAAGTGAGCTCTTCCACTTTCTGTTGAAGTTTTTCAACTTCTTCAGATTGTGATGTTTCACTAAAGATCTTAGCTTCATTAGACTTTTCAATCTTCAGCTCACTACTCTCTTTGACCAGCTTCTCACACTCTTAAGATTTCTGCTTATGCTCACTGAGGAGCTTTACATACTCTCTCTTGAGGGATTTGAAAGCCTTAGATAAGCAGTTGGATTCCTCATAAACATCAAGTAATTACTCATAGTCAGGATATACCTCATTATCTGAATCTGAGTCAGTGTTGGCCATCAGACAGAGATTAGCTTCTTCCTCTCTCTCTTCATCAGAAGATGTTGACTCCAGATCCTCCCAAGTAGCCATCATCCCTTTCTTCTTTTTTTTGAAGAACTTCTTAAAAGGGGCTTTCTTGAGTTGAGGACATTCAGCTTTGATGTGACCATGCTTCTTGCACTCATAGCAGACAATTGAACTCTTGTCTGTTGAAGTGGATTCTTTGAAGTTCTTATCCTTGTTGAACCTTCTGAATGGCTTATCCTTTTCTAAACTTCTTTTTCTGTAAGAAAAGCTTTATCTTTCTGGTTAGGAGAGATAACTCTTCATCACTTTCAGAATCCTCGGGTTTAGACAGGTCAGCATCACTGGATAACTCATTTGCCTTCAGAGCTTTTGAAGCCTTTGATGACTTTTGATCAGCTTTCAGAGCAATTGACTTGCTCTTCTTTGTTGCAATTTCATCTCCAAGTTCTTGCTCATGAACAATGAGTGTACCAAGAAGTTCATCCATAGTCAAGGAAGTGAGATCCTTGGCTTGAGAGATAGCAGTGACCAAAGGTCTCCACTGCTTAGGTAGTCTTCTTAGTATCTTTCCAACCTTCTCAGCATTAGTATAAATTTTGCCAAGAAACTTTAGGCCATTGATGATAGTTTGGAATCTTCCTATCATTTGAGCAACAGGTTATCCTTCCTCCATGAGAAACAGTTCATACTTTCTGACAAGAATGACAATCTTTGATTCTTTAACTTTGGTTGTTCCTTCATGTGTGACAGCTAAAGTATCCCATATTTCTTTAGCAGAATCACAGGCACAAACTTTTTCAAATTCTTCAGGACTGAGAGCACAAATGATGTTGTATCTAGTTTTGTGATTCAGCTCCCATTTTGTCTTTTTTGTAGGAGTCCACTGAGCTTTTGGCTTGTCAATGTTGTCATCATTTTTAGGAATGAATGGACCATCTGTGATGACATCCTAGAGATCAGAGTTTGTAGATAGAATGAACCATTGAAATCTATATTTCCAATAGTTGTAGTTTTCTCCATTGAAGAATGGAGGTCTGGTTAGGGAAGCTCCTTCAGTCTGGTGGATCCCACTAGCTCCAGCAGTCATGTCTATTCTTCAGGACCTTTACCTCTACACTGTTAGATGCTCAACCTAGAGGCTGAGCTCTGATACCAACTGAAATAAACAGCTATAAACACGAGAAGGGGGGTTGAATTGTGTTTATCAGAAATTAAAATAAAGTTGGAAACTTTTCACACACAGAAGCTAGGTTCAAACAAATATGAAAGCGCTGCACAGACAGGTGACATGTCTGGTGTATTTTAACAGAAAAACACAGAAGCATACAAAATGAAAACAAGTTTGATATTCACACTTCAACCCCTTTAGTTAGAAAACAGATAATATAATCAAAGCAACTAAAGAGTTTAAGGGAAGAGAAATTAACACAGCTATTTATCCTGGTTCACTCTTTAACACAAAGAACTACGTCCAGTCCTTGGCAGCACCAAGTTTTATCCACTATAACTGATCAGGTTACAGACTCCAAGTATTGTTTGCATACCTAGCCTCTTCAGGCTCTAAGATAAGTATTCTTTACTCACTTAGCCTCTTCAGGCTCACACAGGTTTGCTTTGAGAAGTTTGTTTGTAATAAATACAATCAGTCAGACAGTTCTTTCACTAACACTCAGAGAGTGGATTAAATGTAAGCTTAGGAAAGACTGCGTAATAACTTCAAATGATTGGAGAATACAGATTGAAATAATGAAGAAATAAATGCACAGAGTAATGACTCTTTAATGCTGTGTATCTTTCATCTTCAATGACTTCTGTAATTATAGCCTTCAAGCATTTAAGATCCGTTAGAGACATTCCTTCAAACGTTGGCTTCAAGCAGAACTTCATTAAATGCAATAGAGTCGTTCTGGACAGCCATTAATGCAATAGGAACGTTGGTTGTACTCTAACAAGGAGGATCATGGCTTTATGCATCGATCAGTAGCAAAATCAGAGTTGTGCAGAATGCTTTTGTACTTTGCAGTTCATATTTCCCTTTTCGTGTAATAACCAAGAGTACTAGGAAATAAAGCATGTTGGAAACATTCTTTAACTGGATGTCATCTCTGATTTCCTAGGTTGCTTCTGAGAATGACCTTTTGAATTTCTTGATAAGCGTGAGAGAGAGCTTCAGAGTCTTCTGTATGAGGGGACAGCTTCCAAAAGCTTTTTGTACTCAAGTTCCCCACCGAAGAACCTTAGACGAGTATGAGAACATAGCAGAGACAAGTTGCAACTTAATTGCAGAAAGTCAATATCCAAGTCAGCAGACAGGTTGACTTCTATTTCTCCAGACAGGTGGTCATCTATGTGGGCAGACAGGTGAGAAAGTGACTTCATACTGTTTTGATCTGCATACTTAATAGATAGGTTAGCAACCAAAATGAAGGTTAATTAAATCATTAACAAATGTTTAGTTTTCATCAAAACTTAGAGAAATGCACATCAGATATTTTAGAGACTTAACAATCACAAGATTCACTTCCTTTACTTCCAAACAAGGTAGAAATGTAACATATGGTGACAACAACAAAGGTAGAATACTTGGTGTTGGCACTATTGGAAAAAGTCCAGCAACTCAGGTTGAAGGAGTTCTCTATGTTTAATGACTCAAGCATAATCTTCTAAGCATAAGTCAACTTTGTGACAAATGGTATAAGGTAGAATTTAACTCAAACACGTGTATGATTGAATCTAGACACGATAAGAGCATGAAGTTGATTGGAAATAGAGTAAACAACTTCTATATGCTAGATTTAGACAATTTATCTTCTAATGATGCATGTTGCTTAATTTCTTAAGAAAAAGAAAATTGGTTATGGCATAGGAGAATAACTCATATTCACATGGATCACTTGAACAAATTGATTTCCAAAGAACTAGTAATTGGTTTACCTACAAAGAAGTTTGTGAAAGATGGTTTGTATGATGCTTGTCAAAAAAGAAAACAAGTGAAAACTTCTTTCAAAGCTAAAAACATTGTTTCAACTAGTAGCCCTTTACAATTGTGGCATATGGATCATTTTTGTCCTTCTAGAACAAAAAGTTTTTGTGGAAATCTTTATGCTCTTGTGATTGTTGATGATTTCTCTATATATACTTGGACATATTTTCTAGCACATAAAAATGAAGCCTTTTCTGCTTTTAAAAAATAGCTAAGCTTGTGCAGAATAAGAAAGACATGAAAATTGTATCTATAAGGAGTGATCATGGCGGTGAATTCCAAAATGAGGAATTTGACAATTTCTGTGATGAACATGGTATACAACATAACTTTTCAGCACCAAGAACTCCACAACAAAATGGAGTAGTTGAAAAGAAAAATAGATCTCTTGATTAGACCAATATTAAATAAAACTCCATATGAGTTGTATAAGGGTAGAAAACTAAATATTGCTCACTTTTCATGTCTTTGGTTCTAAGTGTTTTGTGCTAAATAATGGCAAGGATAATCTAGGTAAATTTGATCCTAAAGCTGATGAAGGTATTTTCCTAGGCTATTCTTTATCTAGTAAAGGTTTTAGAGTTTACAATAGAAGAACTCAAACAATAGAAGAATTTGTACATGTTACATTTGATGAAACTAACCCCAAAAGGTTGGGAAAGGATATTCTTGATGATGTTACAGAAACCATGGAAGAAACTCAACTCGAAGATAAACAAGAAAATGCAAAAGTGGAAGGAGTTGTAGAGAATCTAGCAGAGGAACAATATGAGGAACTACCTAAGCAGTGGAGAATTGCAAGGAATCACCCTCTAGACAACATTATTGGTGAAATATCCAAAGGGGTAACTACTAGACACTCTTTAAGAAATGCATGTAACAACATGGCCTTTGTATCTCAAATTGAACCTAAAACTATAGATGATGCAATAGTTGATGAAAGCTAGATTATGGCAATGCAAGAAGAACTTAATCAGTTTGAAAGAAATAAAGTTTGGGAACTTGTTCCAAAACCCAAGGATAAACAAATAATAGGTACAAAATGGGTGTTTAGGAACAAACTAGATGAAAATGGTATCATAGTAAGGAATAAGGCTAGAGTAGTAGCCAAAGGCTATAATCAAGAAGAAGGAATAGATTATGAGACTTATGCACCTGTGGCTAGATCAGAAGGTATTAGAATGTTGCTAGCATATGCATGTATCATGAATTTCAAGTTATATAAAATGGATGTTAAAAGTGCATTCCTAAATGGTTTTATACAAGAAGAAGTATATGTTGGTCAACCACCTGGTTTTGAAATGAATGAATTTCCCAATCATGTTTATAAATTTACCAAAGCCCAATATGGACTTAAACAAGCTCCAAGAGCTTGGTATGAAAGATTGAGTAACTTTTTACTACAAAAAGGTTTTACTAGAGGCAAGGTTGACACACCACTTTTCACAAAAAAGAAAACCACAAAATATACTACTTATACAAATATATGTTGATGATATTATATTTGATGCTACTAATGATTCACTGTGTAAAGAATTTTCTAAGTTGATGCAAAATGAGTTTAAGATGTCCATGCTGGGAGAACTCACTTTCTTCCCAGGACTTCAAATCAAACAATGTGATGATGGAACCTTCATAAGCCAAGCAAAGTACTGCAAGGAACTATTGAAGAAGTTTGGCATGGAGAATGCAAAGGAAATGGCAACTCCAATGAGTCCATCATGTTACTTGGACAAGGATGAAAAAGGTAAAAATGCAGACATATCCAAGTACAGAGGTATAATTGGCTCCTTACTTTACCTTACAGCTAGTAGGCCTAATATAATGTTTAGTGTTTGCATATATGCAAGATATCAATCAAACCCTAAGGAATCTCACTTAACAGCTATAAAGAGAATCATGAAATATTTGCTAGGAACTAGAGAAATGGGTTTATGGTATGCTAAGGGTTCAACATGTAATCTCATAGGATACTTTGACTCTGACTTTGCTGGATGCAAGTTGGATATGAAGAGTACTAGTGGCACCAGCCACTTACTAGGGAATTCACTAGTTTCCTGGTTTAGTAAGAAACAAACAAGTGTGGCTTTGTCAACTGCTGAAGTAGAATATGTTGCAGCAGGAAGTTCTTGTGCACAAATCCTTTGGATGAAAACACAACTCATTGATTATGGTGTTCTCTTAGAGAAAGTGCCAATCAAATGTGACAACACTTGTGCTATAAATCTAACCAAGAATCCTATAATGCATTTTAGAACTAAATGAAGTTGACACAGGCAAACACAAGAAGGGGGGGTTGAATTGTTAATATTTTTCGAAAACAACCTTTTCAAAAATAATTTTCTCACACAAAGATAAAGAGGCAGAATAAAGCACACAGAAAAACAGTCTTTTGAAAAAATAACAAATTCAAGTTCAAATCCCCACAGTTAGTATAAACACGTAAAACCAAAGAGATAAGGGATTAGAGGATTCACACAAGATATTTTATCCTGGTTCACTCTCTTCCAACCAAGAGCTACGTCCAGTCCCTTCTACTTGAAGGATTTCTCCACTATTTTCCAAATAGATTACACCAAGTATTCAACACCTCTCCAGGCTCACAAGTATTTCTTTCTTACCAAGCCTCTTCAGGCTCTACCTCTAATAAAGAGTTTTTGATTTCTTTGATCTTCTAACTCACTATGTGTGAGAATATGAAAGTTTAAGATCAGATGAATATTATAATAATATTCAAACTATGATATTACAGACTTTTGCTTTTTGAATAAGAGAATATTTGCTCGCAAGAGATTTCTTGAGATTGCTTTGTATGCGCAAAAGTTATTTCTTCAAAAGCTTTAGTCTTCTATTTATAGGGTCCTTGATCTTCTCTTCAGAATCATCAACGGTTGTTTTTGAATTTTCCGTTTAGTGATAGAATCAGTCAAGTAAATATCCGTTGAGACTCAGCTTGCTCGTGGCTTTTGTACTATGTGACAAATTCTTGCATGTAATGGCACACCTCTGAGCAAAAGCAGCTTGAAAAACAGTTTTGCCTTCCTTGTACAAGTTCCAGCTATTTCAGCGTAAAAGGTGACAGGGTACACAACGTTTTGCATTGTATTATTCTGCTTTTTGCAATTCCTTATTTGTACTATGTCTCTCTCATTGAAACAAGGCAATAAAAACCGTTAATAGAAAAAGAGAAGAACCATTATAAATGAAATGAATATCAATCATATGAAATAAATTTGCTTTGGTTCAGATTGATATAAATGCTCAAAATTCTTCGTCCAGCAAAACAATAGTAAAGGCAAGTTAAGAAAAAAGAGTTTTAAGGCTCCGTCCACTGACGTGGCAATCAAAACTTCGTCTACATAAAACATCGGTCTTGCCAGTACTTGAGACATTTAAAATCTCCGTCCAGTGACGTGGCAATAGAAAACTAAGGTTATTATAAGAGAGAAGCTCACGTCTACATGAAAAGAAATTCTCCGTCCACTAGAAACATTCAAGCGCTCGTCTACTGACGTGGCACTTGAGTTTAAGGAGATCCTTGATAGAGTGGACTCGACCACTCTTTCAATATAAAATATATGGACACGGATCAGCAAAGAAAATAGACTTATCATTTTAACTTATAAGAACAGAGATTCTTTAAGACTAAAGGCACTTGTTAGATTCAAAGCATTAACACTTTGCTACATAAATTTAATCCTTATTGTTAACATCAAAACATAGAGATTATTTAATCCAAATTACTTTGGTTCCAACAATCTCCCCCTTTTTGATGATGACAAAAACTAATTAAATTTATTGTGCAAAGTCTAAGAGTGCTTACAAGGCTCCCCCTAAGACAAAGCAGTCATTAGATAAAAGCAGTTAAGGCATAATAAGCTAAGTCTTATTTGCAATATAATATAGGTTAACAGATCAAGATAACAGCTTATTAAACATTTGGGATTCAAAGCAGTGTCGAAGCATAAACATAAAGTCAAGGCATAGTATCAGCAAGATGAATATACACTTATGCATATGCAGACAACTATGTATTTTTGTTTAAAAAAAAATCTCTGTATAATAAAATTTAATCTTTCCTTTCTCCCCCTATTTTGTCATCAGACAAAAAGGAAAAAGGGAGTGGACCATCATTGTCAGCTAACAACAAAAAGATAAAACAGAGAAGGAAAAAGTTTTTAGGTAGAAGGAGGTGGTGGAGGAGGTGGTTGGTTAGGATTGGGATTTTGATTCCTCTGAAATTCCAAGATCAGAGCCAGCATCTGATTCATCACTGCATTTGTAGGGGCCAGAGAATCTTGAACTTGCTTCTGCACCCTTTCTTCAATCTGTTGAGCCATCTGTTCAGTCTTTTCCTCAACTATCTTGCCAACCTTATCATCAACAATTTTTCCAATGATGTCTTCAAGATTGGGTGGCAAGGTAAGTTGTCTTGAGCTCTCAGCAGTGTCAGAGACAATGTCTTGAGCCTGGGCTGCTGGCCTAACCATAGCAAGAGCTAATGGTTGAGAAGAAGTCTTAGTAGACTCAGCTCCTTGCTTAGAGACACCAACCTCAGCAGACTGCTTAGCTTGTGCAGATGGAGGTTCAACTGAAGTAGGTTGAGAAGACAGTTGAGCATCAAATTCAGGGCCTTCTACAATCAATTCTTCAGCCATATGATCAGAGGATGAATTTGCTGGAGATGCAGTGGCAGCTTTAACAGATTTCTGAGGGACATCCTTTGCCCAGTGGATAGGAGTAATTTCCTCCACATCCCTGCTGGTAATAGGAAGTGCCCACAGATCTTTGTAGATCATGTGCCTTACTTTGGATAGTCCACACTTTCCTCTGAACTTGGGAATTTCTTTCTTCTCTTCCTGAGTCAAGCCAGAAGAAGAAGCATCCCTGGTGCAGTGGATGATGTGAGACAACCAGAAGTCTGCAGCTTTCATTTCTCCAATATTCTTCACATCCTCCATATACAGATAGAAGTCAAGCTGGGAGTGATCAAAGATTTCTTGAGACAAGTCCAGCAAGGCAGAATGAGCTTCAGGCATGACTCCCTTATTTCTTCTGCGCCTCATATCTTTGTCCTTGTTGAGGTCTATCATGCCAAGCCTTGGACAGATAGGGTAGGGAGCAATGCCTACACGTGTTTCCTTATTATGTCTCAACCATGTGATAGGAACCCAACGTGCAGCTCTTTCAATCTGGAAGTAGCTGAACTCCCACTTCAGAATATTATAGATCAGTTGATCTACGAAGGGGTCAGAAGCACTTCCATAGATGCTGGGATGCTCGAACTTCATCCATTTTGTGTTTCCATCCAATATAATTGGAACATGCTCTGATGATCTTGCTCTCTTCTGAGGTAAAGAAGGCAGTCTGTTCCTTTTAGGATCAGTTTCCCATACAGGAATGATGTGCCTTGCTACTCCTTCAGTGTGAGGAATCAATGGTGGGGTTTTTTGTAGGTTGGGGTAAATTTTTCTTTGGGGAAAACGATTGAGGGGTAGATGGGTGAGGAGAGGGCCATGTTGGTTGTTCATCTCAGATGGAAAGGGACCTTTAGGGGGCTGAGAGTTTGGGTATATGGTGGTCCAGGGGTATTCCTCATAGGGTTCATAGTCATAATCAGGATGGGAGTACCATCTAGTTAGAGGAATTTCAAGGTTAATTTCAGGGTCAGGTTGGTGAGTATGAAACAGAATTTTCCAATTTCTTTTGACCTGAGCCCAATTCTCAGACTTATTGGCAAAAATAGTGGATGGGGGTATAATTGGTGGAAAGAGTTTTCTTAGGGGTTTAGGAAAGGGGGCACCTCTGCAAATTCCATCATCCTCTTGATGAAACCAAGGATCCGAGTCAGGAATTATGGGTGGAAAGATGGTTTTGAGTGGTGTAGGTTGGGGTGTGGTTAATTGACTTGGGCTAATTTGTGGTGAAGGTGGATTTGAAGTTTGGTCAGATTGGTCTTTTTGTGGTGAGGGTTGGGGTGTGGGTAATGTAGGTCTATATACATTATCAAAGAATCCTACTCCCGGAGTAGGGGCATCATCACTCACAGTATTAGTAGGAACATCAGAAGAGGTGTTTACCTCAGAGGCTGCAAAGGTTCTTGCTTTCCTTGCAGGTTGCCTCCTCTTGGTAGGCACAGTAGCATCAGCAGCAGCATCAACAACAACAGCTGCTTTCCTCTTAAAACTGTTCCCAGAGGAACATTGTCATCTTCATCATCCTCATCTTGAGGCAGAACCAGCTTTCTAGCTCTCTTGGGAGCAGGTCGAGGAACAGGTTGAGGAGCCTCATTCCCAGGCTCATTAATAACTATGCCTCTGGTAGGCCTTCTAGGAACAGGCTTCCTGACAGCCATAGTTTTCCTTTTAGTTCCTCTCTTGAGACCAAGAATAGCTGCATTGTTGGCTTCAACAGCTTCTTCCTTAATCTTCATTTTCTCCTCTTGTTTTGACATCTCAACTAGCTTGTACGTGTCAAGATGCATGCTGCTGAGGTTGCTCTTTCCGAAAATGGCAGCTTGCATCCCCTTCGAACGAAAGATCTTTTCTTGTTCTTCTTGAGGCTTTGCATTTAAGTAATCATACAAGCCTTGCTGCTTGAAAACTTTTGACAGAAGATGAGAGAAGGTGATGTGGGAGGCGGTTTCTCTGTTTGCAATGGCATCCTTGAAGCGATGAAACAGGATCCATGGCAGGTTTATTTTTGTCTCATAGACCATGTTGCAGAGACAGAACTTGTGAAGGGCAGAAAGGTTGTCCTTAGACCCTGCCTTATGAAGCACTGTCTTGTTCAGAATCTGATAAAGAATCCTGATATGATCCTTCATTTCAGATGACTTCCACGAGTGAGTCCTCACTGTATCTTCTCGCATCAGTGTAACCGCGATGGTTTCTATACCACCAAGATCTTCTTCCCAGTTTTCTGTCATGATCAAACCCTCTTAAGCACAAACGATTGCATCAGAAATGGTCTTCTCAGAAACAGTTATCTTCTTGCCTTGAACAAACCCTACTACCTCAGTGTTAGAAATCGTTGGTCTCCTCCAGAAATCTCTTACCAAGTCCGGATAAATCGAGACCTTTTCCAGAAACAAACCATCCCAACCAGCAGCGTTGATGTACTTGCTTACATCCAAGTTATACTCACACAGAATTTCAAAATTAAAATGATGTTCAGCAGCGATACTAATGATGTCAGTAACATAGGCAGGCTCGGGAGTTGAGGTTGAAGCCATTGTTGAGTTCTTGAGTACAGGTTTAGGTTTGAAGAAAGGAGAGTTCGAAAACTTTCAGAAAGAAGTTATCAAAGATGAAGAGTAGCGAAAGGTTTTTCAGAGGGAAAGGAGTTACCTTAGAGTTTCCGAATACCAACAGTTTTCAAGGAAAATTCAAAAAGAAAAGATTGATTAGACAAGACTTTAGTGAAAAAACGGCGTTGGTATATTGGGACCGTAAAAAGTTACGATGGGATTGATGGAAGTAGCTGACTCAGCAAGGAAATGATTAAAACCAAACGTTTTAAGATAAGTAAGTTCAGATATAAAAATATGCAAATTTTTTGTTAAAAAAAAATGGGTCCACAAAAGATTGAGGGTGGACGCATATAAACATATGTAGTGGACGCGACACACCAACAGTAGTGGACGCGTAGACTACACGTGCTCTGGATGCCAAAACCAGTGGACGCGCAGATAAAACATGCAATCAAAACATATACCAAATTAAACCACATATAACATGTTGAGGTGTTTTCTGATAAAAATAAATCTGTCCTCAACAAGAGGTTTAGTAAAGATATCTGCCCATTGATGGTCAGTATCTACAAATTGAACATCAAAAACACCTTTTTGCACATAGTCTCTGATAAAATGATGTTTGATTTCTATATGCTTAGCCCTAGAATGAAGAATTGGATTCTTAGACAGATTAATTGCAGCAGTATTATCACACATTAGTGGTATACTACTTACAAACACATTGTAGTCCTCCAATTGGTGTTTAATCCAGAGGAGTTGTGAGCAGCAGTTTGCAGCTGATATATATTCTGCTTCAGCAGTTGATAGAGCAATGGTACTCTGCCTTTTGCTTGACCATGATACAAGATTAGCTCCAATGAAGTGACATCCTCCACTGGTGCTTTTTCTTTCAATTCTATCTCCAGCATAGTCAGCATCACAAAAGCCAACTAATCTGTAATCTTCATCTTTCTTAAAGCACAGACCAAGATTAGTAGTACCTTTTAAATATCTAAAATTTCTTTTAACTGCTGATAAATGAGATTCTCTAGGATCAGATTGAAATCGAGCACATAAGCAAACACTGAACATTATATCAAGCCTAGAAGCAGTTAGATATAAGAGAGATCCAATCATACCTCTGTATATCTTCTAATCTACCTTTTTCTCTTTATCATCTTTGTTCAGTATGGACGTGGGATGCATAGGTGTGTTCATAGGTTTCCAATCATCTATTTTAAACTTTTTGAGAAGTTCCTTTTGTATACTTAGTTTGATGGATGTACACCCCGTCCATAGATTGTTTGACTTGAAGTCCAAGGAAGAATTTGAGTTCTCCCATCATGCTCATTTCAAACTCTTTCTGCATTAGCTTTGAGAATTCTTTGCACAAAGATTCATTAGTAGCACCAAATATAATATCATCTACATAGATCTGTACTACTATGAAGTTGGAATTAATTGATTTTCTAAACAAGGTTGTATCAACCTTTCCTCTGACAAAGCCATTAATCATTAGAAAAGAACTTAGCCTATCATACCAAGCTCTTGGGGCTTGTTTTAGGCCGTATAAAGCTTTCTTAAGCTTGTATACATGTTCAGGTTGGGTTTCACTCTCAAAACTCGGAGGTTGCATAACATAAACTTCTTCATTGATAAAACCATTTAAAAAAGCACTTTTTACATCCATTTGAAAAAGCATAATATTATGATGTGCAGCAAATGATAGTAAA
This sequence comes from Echinosophora koreensis, assembly GCA_035048595.1. Classification (NCBI taxonomy): domain Eukaryota; kingdom Viridiplantae; phylum Streptophyta; class Magnoliopsida; order Fabales; family Fabaceae; genus Echinosophora; species Echinosophora koreensis. Next base: position 479,488 of record JAPCYP010000047.1, on the reverse strand, counting down.
ATTCTGATTGCTTCCAATCTTGCAACAGGTGCAAAGGTTTCAGTATAGTCTATACCTTCTTCTTGAGAGTAACCTTGTGCAACCAATCTTGCTTTATTTCTTATAACCTTACAATTTTCGTCAAGCTTGTTTCTGTAAACCCATTTTGTTCCTATAACAGATTTCTTCTTAGGTAGGGTTACCAGAGTCCAAACTTCATTCCTCTCAAACTGATTTAGCTCTTCTTGCATTGCTAAAATCCAACCATTGTCCAGCAGAGCCTCGTCTACAGTCTTTGGTTCCAATTCAGAGACCAATGCAGAGTCTTCTTGCTCTCTGAAGGTTGATCTGGTTCTTAGCTTATCGCTTGGATTTCCTATGATTTGATCCGGTGGATGATAATTCTTGAAATTCCAAGTTCTCTGAACATTGCCTTGTTGAGAGGTGGATGCTTCTGGTTGATGAGAAGTGTCTTCAACTGGATCATCAGTTTTAACTTCTTTTGTTTCTCCTGAGATGTTTAAGTCAAGATCTGCAAAACTTTCATCTAGCTCTGATAGTTTCTTATCAGGCTGTTTATCATCAAATCTAACATGTATAGATTCTTCTACTATTAAAGTTCTTGAGTTATACACTCTAAATCCTTTTGAGGTTTCAGAAAATCCTAGTAGAATTCCATTGTCTACCTTTGCATCAAACTTACCAAGTTGATCTTTTGTATTTAAAATATAACATTTACATCCAAATGGATGAAAATAAGATATGTTGGGTTTTCTGCCTTTCCACAATTCATAGGGAGTCTTACTCAGAATAGGTCTAATGTATATTCTGTTCTGAATGTAGCAGGCAGTGTTCACAGCTTCAGCCCAGAAGTGCTTAGGGACAGAATTGTCATTGAGCATAGTCCTAGCCATCTCTTGAAGAGATCTGTTCTTTCTCTCTACCACACCATTTTGCTGTGGTGTTCTTGGTATTGAGAAGTTGTGTTGAATTCCATTTTCTTCACAAAACTCATTGAATAGCTCATTGACAAATTCTCCCCCATGGTCACTTCTAATTGAAGCTATACACATGCCTTTTTCATTCTGTACACGTTTGCAGAATACAGAAAAGACCTTGAAGGACTCATCCTTGTGAGCAAGGAACATAACCCATGTCCATGTAGTATAGTCATCTACAATGACTAGACCATATTTCTTACCACTGATAGAAGCAGTCCTTGTTGGACCAAAAAGATCAAGGTGTAGCAGTTCTAGTGGTCTCTTGGTACTTACAATATTCTTAGATTCAAAAGAACCTTTGACTTGTTTTGCCTTCTGACATGCATCACAGAGAGCATCAGATTTGAACTTAAGGTTTGGTAATCCTCTCACGAGGTTATGCTTCTTTAGCTTTGAGATTAATCTCAAGCTTGCATGACCTAGCCTTTTATGCCAAATCCAACGTTCATCTTCAATGGACACTAAACATGAGACACTTTGATTTGAGAGGTCCTCCAAGTCAATTTTGTATAAGTTGTTTTGCCTCTTAGCAGTGAATAAGATTGATCCATCATTTTTCTTGACATAACACATGTTCTTATTAAAAGAAACATCATATCCACTGTCACATAATTGACTTATGCTCAGTAGATTATGTTTTAAACTATTCACTAAAAGAACATTATCAATGGAGGGAAAAGGATGTTTACCGATTTTACCTATACCAGTGATCTTTCCTTTCTGATTTCCTCCAAATGTCACCCAGCCACCATCCTTATGTTTAAGGTCTTGGAACATATACTTTTCTCCCGTCATGTGACGTGAGCATCCACTGTCCAAGTACCAGGATGTTTGTTACTTTCCTGTTGTTAAGCAGATCTGCAACAGGTATTATCTTGTCCTTAGGTACCCAAACTGACTTGGGTCCTTTCATGTTAGTTTTCTTTGGACGAGAATATTTGGCATGCCTGTTATGTATGCATCTAGATGTAGAGTGCCCACTTTTTCCACACACTTTACAAAAGGTGTTGGACGGGCCTGATTTGGTTTTCGCATACCTAACTGGAGCTTTTGAAGCTCTTTGCTGTATAGGTGGTTTTGACTTAATGTAAGATGCCTCAAGCTTTTTATTGTCATAACCAAGGCCAGATTTATCAAAGGGTGACCTAGAATACCTTAGGATAAGACTAAGCTTATCTGAGCCTCCTACCAATTTTGACAGAGAGTCTGTCAAGTATTTTACATCTTGTTTTAGTTTTGCAACTTCACAAGAATTGTCAGGCTCACATTCAGATTTGTCAGTTAGACTGACATTCTCTGATTTCAGTTTATCATTTTCTTGAAACAAACTTTGCTTTTCCATGCAGACTCTATCATATTCTTTGGTTAATTTTGCAAACTTCTTTTTAAGACTTTTGTATTCATGAGACAATATGGATGAGTCATGCAGTAATTCATCAAAGGCATTTTTGAGAGATGAAGGTTCAGAATCTGTTACCTCATCATCATCAGTGTACTCATTTTCTGATGATGTGTCAGCCATGAGGCAAATGTTTGCCTCTTCCTCTGCTTCCTCTTCCTCATCTGATGAGGATAAGTCCAAGTCCTCCCATGTAGCCATTAAGCCCTTCTTTTTCTTAAAGAACTTCTTCTTCTCTTTTAGGTCAGGACAGTCAGCTTTGAAATGGCCTGGCTTTTTGCACTCAAAGCATAGAGATGGACCTTTTTCTTTGGAGTCTGATTTCTCCTTAGAAAATTTCTTGTTGAATGGCTTTCTCTTGAAATTACCTTTTATTCTCCACATATGTTGTATCTTTCTGGAGATGAAAGATAGTTCATCTTCATCTGATCTTTCATCACTGTCTGAAGGTTCAGCATCATCTGAAGACTCAGCAGCTTTGAGGACTTTTGAAGAACTTGCTTTCTTTGCCTTTAAAGCAATGGACTTTCCCTTTCTGGAATTGTCTTCCTCATTTAGTTCAAGCTCATGAACTTTTAATGATCCTAGAAGTTCTTCCAGAGAGAGAGTATTCAGATTCTTAGCTTCTTGAATGGCAGTGACCTTCGGTCTCCACTGCTTGGAGAGACTTCTCAGAATCTTTCTGATATGATCTCTATTCTCATATACTTTTCCCAGAGATCTGAGACGGTTTGTTATTGTTTGAAATCTTCCAAACATCTGATCTATAGACTCATGATCAGTCATCTTGAAGAGCTCATACTGGTGAACCAACATGCTTATCTTTGACTCCTTCACTTGTGATGAGCCTTCATGAGCGAGAGCCAGTGTATCCCAGATTTCCTTTGCTGTGTTGCAGCTGTGAACTTTATCATGTTCTGATCTGGTAATAGCACACATCAAGTAATGTTTGGCTTTGAGATTTAGTTGATGTTTGGCTTTTTGATCAACACTCCAATCTGCTCTAGCCAACACTGCTTGATTTTCACCTCTTGGCTCAGAATAGCCATTCTCTATCAGTTCCCAGATGTCTAAGTTCTGTGCATCTAGGAAGGCCATCATTATCTTCTTCCAATAGTCATAATCAGTTCCATCAAAGAGTGGAGTGTTGAGACCTCATAAGTCTAAAACACATTCAAAGTGTAAATCCTCTATGTTTTGATGATTCCAAATAGTTCAAGTATGGTAATATTGAACCAAAAGAAATTACTGATATATTTGATAAGTGTGCAGGAAAATAGACTTGAAGTCACTCGTCTAAATTTCACCCGTCTATCTTTTAGTAGAAGCTCAGCAGTGACTCGTCTAAGTTTCACTCGTCTAGAAAATTAATCAAAGAAAGTCAACGTTCAAGAAAGACTAAGCTCAGTTGATGATGTGGCAAGAAGCATGCGTCTAAGTTTGGCTCAGCTGACCACCCGTCTAAGTTTCTGAACAAGCTTTCACCCGTCTAAGTTTCTGAACAAGCTTTCACCCGTCTAAGTTTCTGAACAAGCTTTCACCCGTCTAAGTTTTTGGATGACTTTCACCCGTCTAAAAATTCTCATTACTGACACCAAGTCAGTATGTCAGAAATCAAGTCCAAGTCACCATATTCAAAACTATACGCCATCCTTATGGACCTCGAAGACCTCTGGACAATAGCTCAAAGGACAAAGAATAAAAAAACGTTGTTTCAAGGTTTTAAGGAATAAACACGCTATCTCTGCACCACTGCAGTGACCTTTTGCCTTTTCTAGTACAAAGTAAAACATACTTTATGCAAAGTAAACTGATGTTGCACTAAAAGAAGAACACTCTCTGCAACAAGTACAAGAAGCCTGCTGCCATATACTCTGAAAGAACAGCTGTTCAGTTTAAAGTATACTCTTGGACACTCTTGACAATGCCCAATGCTTTCAAGCATTTAATGAATACTCAGAACGACTCTTTGGCATTAAATGGTGTCTCAGAAAGCTCAAGTCAGATGCAAACACTTTCTGAAGCTGTGTCAAAACGGATCTCTTGATTGAAGCCTTTAAATAGATCAAACAATGAAGATGAAGCCAAGAAGTTGAATATCAAAAGTGCTCTGCACAGAAGCATTTGTTAAGTCTCTAAAATGTCTGTGTGCATTTCCCTAAGTTTTGATGAAAACTAAACATTGGGTAATGATTTAATTAACCTATTTTGTGGTTGCTAACCTGTCTACTTAGTGTACAGATCAGAAGATTACAAAACTCACCTGTCTGTCTACCTAAGTCTCACCTGTCTGTATTAGCCAAGAAGTCAACCTGTCTACTGACTAGGATTGTTGACTATGTGCAAACTGATTTTACAACCTGTCTCTACTCTTCAACTTGTCTAAGGTTCTTCGTTAAAAGAACTCGAAGTACAGGAAGCTTTTGCAAGCTGTCCCCTCATGAAGAATACTCTGAGAACTCTCTCACGCTTATCAAGAAACTCAGAAGTGCTCTCTCTCAAGCAAACTAGGAAGTCAGAGATAAACTTCCAGTTAAAGAACATTTCCAATATGCTTTATTCCATAGTACTTTCAGTCATTACACAGAAAGGGAAATGTACTCTGCAAAAGTACAAAAGCACTCTGCACAACTCTGAGTTGGCGTCTACACGATGCATAAATCTATTATCCCTCATGTTAGAGTACAACCAACGTCTTCATTGCATTAATGGCTGCCCAGAACGACTATATTACATTTAATGAAGCTCTGCCTGAAGCCATAGTTGCAAGGAATGTCTCTAACGGATATTAAATGTTTGAAGGCTATAAATACAGAAGTCATTGAAGATGAACATCATCAGAGTTTTACAAAGCATTAAAGAGCCCTTACTCTGTTCATTTATTCATTCTGTATTCTTCAATCATTTGAAGTTATTACGCAGACTTTCCTAAAGCCTTATATTTAAACCACTCTCTGAGTGTTAGTGAAAGGTCTGTAAGTGTATTTATTACAAACAAAACTCTCAAACAAAATCTGAGTGAGCCTGAAGAGGCTAGGTGTGCAAAGAATACTTGTGTTGGAGCCTGAAGAGGCTAGGTGTGCAAACAATACTTGGAGTCTGTAACCTGATCAGTTATAGTGGATAAATCTTGGTGCTGCCAAGGATTGGACGTAGCTCTTTGTGTTAAAGAGTGAACCAGGATAAATCTCTGTGTTAATCTCTCTTCCCTTAATCTCTTTAGTTACTCTGATTATATATATCATCTGCTTTCTAACAAAGGGGTTAAAACTGTTTCTGTCAAGACTGTATTCTTATCTCTACGTGTGTTGTTTTTCTGAGAAAACTACAACAGACAGGTGACCTGTCTGTGTATCTTTTTACACCCGTCTGTGCTTAGCTTCTGCATGCAAAAAGTTTTTAACTTTATTTTAAATTCTAATAAACACAATTCAACCCCCCTTCTCGTGTTTATAGTTGTCTATTTCAGTTGGTATCAGAGCTCAGCCTCTGGGTTGAGCATCTAACAGTGTTGAGGTAAAAGATCCTGAAGAATAGACATGACTGCTGGAGCTAGTGGAAGTAACCAGACCGAAGGAGCCTCCTTAACCTGACCTCCATTCTTCAATGGAGAAAACTACAACTATTGGAAAGATAGATTTCAATGGTTCATTCTATCTACAAACTCTGATCTCTGGGATGTCATCACAGATGGTCCTTTCATCCCTAAAAATGATGACAACACTGACAAACCAAAAGCTCAGTGGACCCCTGCAGAAAAGGCAAAATGGGAGCTGTATCACAAAGCCAGATACAACATTATTTGTGCGCTCAGTCCTGATGAGTTTGAGAAGGTCTGTGCCTGTGACTCTGCCAAAGAAATATGGGACACCTTAGCTGTCACACATGAAGGAACCGCCAAGGTCAAAGAATCAAAAATTGCCATACTTGTCAGAAAGTATGAACTATTTCTCATGGAAGAAGGAGAATCTGTTGCTCAAATGATTGGGAGATTTCAAACTATCATCAATGGTCTAAAGTCTCTTGGCAAAGTTTACTCCAATGCTGAGAAGGTTGGAAAGATACTTAGGAGTCTACCTAAGCAGTGGAGACCTCTGGTAACTGCTATCTCTCAAGCCAAAGATCTTACCACCTTGACTATGGATGAACTCCTTGGAACACTTACTGTTCATGAGCAAGAACTTGGAGATGAAATCTCAACAAAGAAGGGCAAGTCAATTGCTTTGAAGGCTGATCAAAAGTCTTCCAAAGCCTCTAAAGCTTTAAAGGCAGACGAGTCATCCAGTGATGCTGACCTGTCTGAATCTGAGGATTCTGAAAGTGATGAAGAACTATCTCTCCTAACCAGAAAGATAAAGCTTCTCCTACAGAAAAAGAAGTTCAGAAGGGATAAGCTATTCAGAAGATTCAACAAGGACAAGAATTTCAAGGATTCCACCTCAACAGACAAAAACTCAATTGTCTGCTATGAGTGCAAGAAACCAGGACACATCAAAGCAGAATGTCCTCAACTCAAGAAAGCCCCATTTAAGAAGTTCTTCAAAAAGAAGAAGAAAGGAATGATGGCCACTTGGGAAGATCTAGAGTCAACATCTACTGATGAGGAGACAGAGGAAGAAGCAAATCTCTGTCTAATGGCTAACACTGACTCTGATTCAGATAATGAGGTAAATTCTGATTATGAGGAATTACTTGATGCCTATGAAGAGTTGTTGGAGGAATCCAACTGTTTGTCTAAGGCTTTCAAATCTCTCAAGAGAGATCATGTTAAGCTCCTCAGTGAGCATAAACAGAAATCTCTAGAGTGTGAGAAATTTGCCAAGGAGAACAGTGAGCTGAAGACTGAAAAGTCTAATGAAGCTAAGATCTCTAGTGATACATCACAGTCTGAAGAAGTTGAAAAACTTCAACAGAAAGTGGAAGAGCTCACTTCTGATCTTGCCAAATTTGTTAATGGTAGAGATAATCTGACAAAGCTGCTTGGCTGTCAGAGGCACTCCCTTAACAAAGAAGGTATAGGATATGTCCATCAGATACATCATAAAGTATCAACTAAGCACTCTAAAGTGTCTGCTACATCTACTTCTATTAAATCCATACCTGTCTGTAATTTTGTACTCTTCACAGACTCCTAGAACTAACAGAAAAGGACCCAGAAAACTATGGGTACCTAAAGATCAAATAATCTCTGTTGCAGATGTCCTCAACAGCACAAAGAAAACACCACTGCTGGTACCTGGACAGTGGCTGCTCGCGACACATGACAGGAGAAAGGTCTATGTTCCTAGACCTCCAACTTAAGAAAGGAGGACATGTGGCATTTGGTGGAAATCAGAAAGGGAAGGTCATAGGAATTGGTACTATTGGTGGTAAACCTCCTCTTCCCTCTATATCAAATGTTCTTATGGTTAAAGGATTAAAACACAATTTGCTTAGCATAAGTCAATTATGTGACAGTGGATTTGATGTCTCCTTTACCAAAGATTTCTGTATAGTTAAAGATCTTAGTGGCAAAACCCTCTTTTCAGCTAAAAGGCAACAAAATCTGTATAAGATTGAACTGACTGATCTCTCAGATCAAAGTGTAACATGTCTGATGTCTAAAGAGGATGAAAGATGGTTGTGGCATAAGAAACTAGGACATGCTAGTATGAAATTAATTTCAAAACTAAAAAGGGATAACCTTGTGAGAGGATTGCCTGATATTAGTTTTAAGAAAGATATTTTGTGTGATGCATGTCAGAGAGGTAAACAGATAAAATCAAGTTTCAAATCTAAAAACCAAATATCAACCTCTAGACCTCTTCAGTTGTTACACATGGATCTGTTTGGACCAGTTAGTGTTGCTAGCTTGGGTGGAAGGAAATATGGATTTGTCATAGTTGATGACTATTCTAGATTTACATGGGTACTTTTCTGAACCCACAAGGATGAGTCTTTTAAGGCTTTCTCAGTATTCTGTAAAAGAGTACAAAATGAGCAGGGTTTCTGCATTTCTACTCTAAGAAGTGACCATGGGGGAGAATTTGAAAATGAGCAGTTTAGTCAGTTCTGTGAGGAGAATGGGATCTCTCACAATTTCTCTGCACCTAGAACTCCTCAACAAAATGGAGTGGTTGAGAGAAAGAACAGATCTCTGCAAGAGATGGCTAGATCTATGCTCAATGAGAATAATCTCCCTAAGTACTTCTGGGCAGAAGCAGTAAACACAGCGTGTTATGTACAAAACAGAATACTCATTAGGCCTTTTCTAAAGAAGACTCCCTATGAACTGTAGAAAGGAAAAAGCCCCAACATCTCTTACTTTCATGCATTTGGTTGTGAATGCTACATATTAAATACCAAGGATCAACTTGGAAAATTTGACTCTAAGACAGACAAAGGTATCTTTTTGGGATACTCTGAAATGTCTAAAGCTTTTAGAATTTACAATTCTAGAACATCTGTTATTGAAGAATCTGTTCATGTCAAATTTAATGATAACTTAAAGACTGATAAGGAATTGTCAGATCTAGAAGATGATCTTGCAGGTCTTGATATAAACAAGTCAGAAGATCAACAACCTGACTTAACCAAACCAGAACCTGAAGCAGAACCAGACAGACCAGTGGAACAGACAAGTCAACAGACACAGACAAGTCAAGGTCCTCTTGAAAGAGACTGGAAATTCAAAACTCATCATCCTAAAGATCTCATCATTGGTCATCTTTCAGAAGGAGTAAGAACCAGATCTACCTTAAGAGAATCAAGCAATGTGGCCTTTTTGTCAGAAATAGAGCCAAGGCACATTGAAGAAGCTCTTGATGATGAAAGCTGGATTCTTGCTATGCAAGAAGAACTCAACCAGTTCATCGGAAATGATGTCTGGACACTTGTCTCCAAGCCCAAAAACAAGTCTGTCATTGGAACAAGATGGGTCTTCAGAAACAAGTTAGATGAAGATGGCAAAGTTGTCAGAAACAAGGCAAGGTTAGTAGCTCAAGGCTATAACCAACAAGAAGGTATTGACTATACTGAAACATTTGCACCTGTAGCTAGAATAGAAGCTATTCGCATACTAATGTCATATGCTGCACAACACCAAATCACTCTTTTTCAAATGGATGTGAAAAGTGCTTTTCTCAATGGAATAATTGAAGAAGAAGTTTATGTTAAACAACCCCCTGGTTTTGAAGATACTGATAAACCAGATCATGTTTTTAAACTTAAAAGGGCATTATATGGTTTAAAGCAAGCACCTAGGGCATGGTATGATAGACTAAGCTCTTTTCTCATGCATAACGGCTTTACAAGAGGTCAAGTAGATACTACTCTGTTTAAGAAAAGCTATAAAGAAAATTTCATTGTAGTCCAAATATATGTTGATGATATTATTTTTGGAGCAACTAATGAAAAGCTATGCAAGGATTTTTCAAAGATGATGCAAGCAAAATTCGAGATGAGACTAACTGATGTAGAGAAGATTCTACCTGGAAAGACTGTTGATCTTCAACAGATGAAGAAATGGGGAATGGATGTCACTGAGGAGTTGGAATACTCTAAGTGGACAGCCTTCTTTGATATCAAGGAGCTGGTCCATCCCAAGCTTGTCAGAGATTTCTGGAGGAATGCTGTGGTCATCACCAATGTGGTTGATGGAACCAAGAGCTTCAAGGCTCAAATGTCAGCTGATGTAACTCTTCTGTTCCCTATAAGCTCTCTGGAACTGGCAACAAGATGTCCAAGGATTGGAACTGCCTTCAGACCTGACTGGGAAGATCAGGTGGGAACTGAAAATATCAATATTGCTGTTTATGGTGTTCCCAACCCTGAGAACAAGAAGCCTGTCTGCATGGTGCCCAAGTGCAGGTTCTTGCACAAGCTGCTTCTGGAGTGTGTGATGCCCAGAAGAGGGTCAAGAGATAATGTGACCAAGTTGGACAGATTTGCTCTGTACCACTTGATTCACAAAATCAAGATAGACATCAATGACCTCATCTACATGTATCTTGAGTCTCTGATCAGAAGGACAAATATGCCTACCTACCCTTATGGAATGTTGCTGACAAGGGTTTTTAGGAACAAGATATTTGTTGCAACTGATGTCCACTTTGTGGACATGGCTCTGCCCATAGACAAGAAGGTCTTGTCTATGATGGGGATTGAAGGAATCCCTCTGGAGGATGAGGAAGAAGAGAAGAAGAAGAAGAAGAAGAAGCCTGCTGTTGAGCAGAAACTGAAGGAAATAGCAGAGGAGCCTGCTGATTCCACTGGTGAATCAGAGTATCCTATCTCTGAAAGGATTTGGAAAGCTGCTGGAAAGGTTGCCAGACAGGATCAAAGGCCTGAGGAACCCACAGCTTCTGAAGGATCTGCTGAGACAGTAGAGCCTCTCAGATTCAAGTTGAAGAAGCCCTCTCCCAAGAGGAAGACCAGTGAGGCTGGAAAATTAGGTGTGGTTTCTACACAACCCACCAAGAGAAGAAGACTGGTGAAGACCTTTGCCAAGGACAGACAAGTGGAGTCTGTGCCTAGTAAAGAGGAAGCACCTGCTCAGGGGGAGCAGACTTCTCCACCTGCAGAAGAGCCTAGGGAGATCAAATCTCTTGATCTGGGTTTCATTCCCAGAAAAAGAAGGTCAGGCTACCCTATGCCTGTTGTGGCTGCTGCTAAAAGGGAAGCTGTCCCTGCAGAAGAGCCTGCTGCTGCTACTGCTTCTGCACCCTCCACTGACCTGTCTGCTGGAACACAGACAGTTGGTCATCTTGAAGAAGCTTCTCTGTCTCCTTCAAGGAAGAAAGCAAGGCTTTTTGAAGAACCACTCTTCACCTTCCCTTCTGCACCATCCTCTCCCCTTCATCAAGGTATTCCAGATTCTGCTGTCTCTTCCCCCTCTGCTCTCTGTGTCAACCCCTTATCTGTTGCCTCCCCTTTTCACTCACCTGTCTCCTCTCACCCCTCTCCACCATCTTTTGATGTCTTGTCTGATGTATGTCAATACACAGTTGTTCACAGGGACTCAACTCCCAGAGAACAATCTGGCATATCATCTAGACTATTTGTGAGTGATTTGCAATCTCTGATGACTGCAAGTATATCTCACTTATCTGTCATCCCTCCTCCACCACCTCACATTCTGAACCCATGTAGGGAGATCTTCTTTTATCCCCCTATTGTGTTGTTCATTAGAACATTGGAAGGATCTAACTATCCTGCCTCTGTTGTAATGTTACCCTCTAGGTCTAGATTTTTCTTTCTTTTAATCACAGGGTCTAATTCGTTCTTTTCCCACATAGACTCTCTCCTACCCCTACCTCCATCTGTCTTAGCCCAACAACCTCTTCCCCCTCCTACTCCAATAAGAGTCACTCGACTGTCTCTTTGTGAAAGACTCTCTTATGTCTTTCCCTCTCCTGATTTTGACATAGTCAAAATCACCCCTCTGTTTAACATAGTTTTTCTTCCTTTATTTTATTTCAGAACCATTCATCAACTTTTCTTTCCCCGTGTCTCCTCACCTTTCTCTGTACCTAAGGCACCCCCAGTTTTAGCCTTACCCTGGTATCCATCCCTGTCTGCTGCTTCAACCAGCTTGTCTGCAGAAGTCTCCTCCTCTCAAATGGTGGATTCAGTGAGCTTCAATCTCCTTAAGACTGAGCTAGAAGAAGTCAGAAGACAATTGGATGCAGAGAGGCATGCTAGGCTGCTGTTAGAACAGAAAGTTGACTCCCTGTATCTTCTTTTTAATCAGCCTAGATAAGTAGTTGTAGGAACTGCCCTGTAATCGAAATGCTTATGATGAATACAAATCATTTTTGCTTTATCATCTTCTTTATTGTCTCTTTTTCTCTCCACTGTTATATGTTTACTCTTTTTGTTGCTGACAAAAGGGGGAGAAAAATGTTAAGATGTTTAATGTTTAAATGTAAACAATATATGCTAAGTGTTCGTTCTCTAATATACTCTGATTCTATGAACTTAAACCTGCTGCATATTACTCTGATGCTCTTTATTGAACACTAATGCATCTGTCTGCACATATAGAAAATATCAACTTGTCTACTGTCTGTACTTCTGTACTCTGATATTTTCAAAGGTTCATTAAATCATCTGAATGTTTGTCATCATCAAAAAGGGGGAGATTGTTAAGTCTCTAAAATGTCTGTGTGCATTTCCCTAAGTTTTGATGAAAACTAAACATTGGGTAATGATTTAATTAACCTATTTTGTGGTTGCTAACCTGTCTACTTAGTGTACAGATCAGAAGATTACAAAACTCACCTGTCTGTCTACCTAAGTCTCACCTGTCTGTATTAGCCAAGAAGTCAACCTGTCTGCTGACTAGGATTGTTGACTATGTGCAAACTGATTTTACAACCTGTCTCTACTCTTCAACTTGTCTAAGGTTCTTCTTTAAAAGAACTCGAAGTACAGGAAGCTTTTGCAAGCTGTCCCCTCATGAAGAATACTCTGAGAACTCTCTCACGCTTATCAAGAAACTTAGAAGTGCTCTCTCTCAAGCAAACTAGGAAGTCAGAGATAAACTTCCAGTTAAAGAACATTTCCAATATGCTTTATTCCCTAGTACTTTCAGTCATTACACAGAAAGGGAAATGTACTCTGCAAAAGTACAAAAGCACTCTGCACAACTCTGAGTTGGCGTCTACACGATGCATAAAGCTATTATCCCTCATGTTAGAGTACAACCAACGTCTTCATTGCATTAATGGCTGCCCAGAACGACTATATTGCATTTAATGAAGCTCTGCCTGAAGCCATAGTTGCAAGGAATGTCTCTAACGGATATTAAATGTTTGAAGGCTATAAATACAGAAGTCATTGAAGATGAACATCATCAGAGTTTTACAAAGCATTAAAGAGCCCTTACTCTGTTCATTTATTCATTCTGTATTCTTCAATCATTTGAAGTTATTACGCAGATTTTCCTAAAGCCTTATATTTAAACCACTCTCTGAGTGTTGGTGAAAGGTCTGTAAGTGTATTTATTACAAACAAAACTCTCAAACAAATCTGAGTGAGCCTGAAGAGGCTAGGTGTGCAAAGAATACTTGTGTTGGAGCCTGAAGAGGCTAGGTGTGCAAACAATACTTGGAGTCTGTAACCTGATCAGTTATAGTGGATAAATCTTGGTGCTGCCAAGGATTGGACGTAGCTCTTTGTGTTAAAGATTGAACCAGGATAAATCTCTGTGTTAATCTCTCTTCCCTTAATCTCTTTAGTTACTCTGATTATATATATCATCTGCTTTCTAACAAAGGGGTTAAAACTGTTTCTGTCAAGACTGTTTTCTTATCTCTACGTATGTTGTTTTTCTGAGAAAACTACAACAGACAGGTGACCTGTCTGTGTATCTTTTTACACCCGTCTGTGCTTAGCTTCTGCATGCAAAAAGTTTTTAACTTTATTTTAAATTCTAATAAACACAATTCAACCCCCCTTCTCGTGTTTATAGTTGTCTATTTCAGCATTTACTCTCTTCATTAACTTCTTCATTCCTTCATTGAATACATACTCAATCATTAGATATAAATTCGCAGTCTTTCATACTTCATATTTATTCCACTCTCTGAGTGTGATCTGAAAGACTTGCAAGTTGTATTAACTATACAAACCTTTTATCTCTTACTGTTTTTGAGCCTGAAGAGGCTAGGTGAGAAAAGAATACTTGCTTGAGTGTTGAGCCTGAAGAGGCTAGGTGTGCAAAGAATACTTGTACTGTAATTTACTCAGTTATAGTGGAAACTTGGTGCTGCCAAGAAACTGGACGTAGCCCTGTGGATTTTGGGGTGAACCAGTATAAATCTCTTGAGTGATATTTCTTCTCCCTTATCTTTTAATTTGTTTGAGTATTGTTTCAGTCTTAGCTTTTTTAACTTGGGGAGTTAATACTGTGGTTATCAAACTCTTTTTAACCTTCTTGGTTTGTGTGTGCTATTCTGTTTTAATATTAGACGTTTCACTCGTCTAATCCTCTCTTAATCAAACCTTCTTGCTGTGCCTGCGAAAATATTTTTAAGTAACCGAAAAAGTTGGTAAACACAATTCAACCCCCCTTCTTGTGTTCACTTTGGTTATTTCAGTTGGTATCAGAGCTCAGCCTCTGGGTTGAGCACTTAACAGTGTAGAGGAAAAGATCTTGGAGATGGCAGGAGAAACCAGTGGAAGCAAGAACCATGCTGGAGAAGGATCCTCAATGTCGAGACCTCCTTTCTTCAATGGAGAGGACTACATCTACTGGAAAGAAAAGATGAAGTGGTTTTTACAATCCACTAACTCTGATCTTTGGGATATCATTGATGAAGGTCCTTTTGTCCCTAAAGATGACAAAGGAGAGGAAGTTCCTAAAGCAAACATGACCACTGATCAACGAACAAAGTGGCAGCTTAATGCCAAAGCTAGATATGCAATCATGTGTGCTCTGAGCAGAGAAGAATTTGAAAAAGTCTGTGCTTGTGAGTCTGCAAAAGAAATGTGGGACTCACTAGCTATTGCTCATGAAGGAACTAGCAAAGTCAAAGAAACAAAAGTCAGCATGCTTGTCAGAAAGTATGAACTGTTCAAAATGGAGGAAGGTGAAACTATTGGCCAAATGTATGGAAGATTTCAAACCATAACTAATGGATTGAAATCTCTGGGAAAAATTTACAAGACTGAGGAACACATTCAAAAGATTCTCAGAAGTCTTCCAAAACAATGGAGACCACTTGTAACTGCTGTGTCTCAGGCCAAGGATCTAACAACAATGAAGCTTGATGAGCTTCTTGGGACTCTTCAGATTCATGAACAAGAACTAATTGAAGAGAACAATGGAAAGAAAAACAAGTCCATTGCACTCAAAGCTGACAAGAAGTCATCTAAGGGAGCAAGTTCAAAAGCTCTAAAAGCAGATGAATCTTCAGAAGAATCTGGAGAATCAAATGAGGATGACTCAGATGATGAAGATGATGAACTGTCTCTCTTCACCAGAAAAATGAAGAAGCTGTGGAAGAAAAGAAACTTTCAGAAAAGACAAACCCTTCAGGCGCTTCAGCAAAGACAAGCACAACAAGGATGGTGGATCTAATGACAGAAATGTCATTGTATGCTATGAATGTAAAAAGCCTGGTCACATTAAGGCAGAATGCCCTCAACTCAAAAAGCAATCTTCCAAGAAATTCTTCAACAAGAAGAAGAAAGGAATGATGGCCACTTGGGAAGATCTTGATGAAAGCTCCACTGAAAGTGAAGGAGAGGAGCTTGAAGCAAACCTCTGTCTTATGGCTGATACAGATTCAGAATCAGAAACTGAGGTACATTCTGAACTTGAAAAATTGAATGATGCCTATGATGAACTTTTGGAAGAATCCAACTATATATCTAAAGCTTTTAGATCCCTCAAGAGACAGTATGCTAAACTCTCTAATGAGTATACACAGAAATCTCTAGAGTGTGAAAAGTTAGCTGAAGAGAATAGTAAACTTAAGACTGAAAAGTCTGAAGTTGAGATCTCAGTTGAAACTCTACCATCTGAAGAAGTAACTAAACTTCAACAGAAAGTAGAAGAGCTCACCTCAGATCTTGCCAAGTTTGTTAATGGTAGAGATAATCTGACTAAACTCTTAGGAAGTCAGAGGCACTCCCTTAACAAAGAAGGTATAGGATATTCCAATCAAGAACATCATAAAGGATCAACAAAGTTTTCAAATACAGCTGTTAAATCTATATGTTCCTACTGTGGAAAAGCTGGACATATCATGTCTAAGTGTATTCACAAAAAGAGAAGGAAGTCTTTACAGACTTCTCACACTAACAAAAAAGGACCCAAGAAAATATGGGTACCTAAGGTCATGATCATTCCTGTTGCAGACATTCTCAACAGAACAAAGCAAACACCTGTCATGGTATCTGGACAGTGGATGCTCGCGACACTTGACAGGCGAAAGGTCTATGTTCCTAGACCTCCAACCTAAGAAAGGTGGACATGTAACTTTTGGTGGCAACCAGAAAGGAAAAGTTGTTGGTTTAGGGAAAATTGGTGGTAAACCTCCCTTACCTATTATCCATGATGTGTTATTTGTGAAAGGATTAAAACATAATCTGCTTAGCATAAGTCAATTATGTGACAGTGGACTTTCTGTATCTTTTTCTAAGGATGCATGCATGGTCAATGACTGTAATGGAAAAACCCTCTTTTCTGCTAAAAGGCAAAACAATCTGTATAAGATTGACATGACTGAACTTTCAGATCAAAGTGTAACATGCTTTATGTCTAAAGAGGATGAAAAATGGCTGTGGCATAAGAAATTAGGACATGTTAGTATGAAGCAAATTTCAAAATTGAAAAAGCATAACCTTGTGAGAGGATTGCCTGACATTTCTTTTAAGAAAGATATTTTGTGTGATGCATGTCAGAGAGGTAAACAAGTAAAATCAAGTTTCAAATCCAAGAAAGAAGTCACATCCTCTAGACCTTTGCAACTGTTACACATGGATCTGTTTGGACCAGTTAGTGTAGCTAGCCTAGGTGGAAAGAAATTTGGTTTTGTCATAGTTGATGACTATTCTAGATTTACATGGGTACTCTTCTTAACCCACAAGGATGAATCTTATAAGGCATTTTCAGTATTCAGTAAAAGAGTACAAAATGAGCAAGGTTTTTGTATCTCTGCTATAAGAAGTGATCATGGAGGAGAATTTGAAAATGAGCAGTTCAAACTGTTCTATGAGGAAAATGGTATTTCTCACAATTTCTCTGCACCTAGAACTCCACAACAAAATGGAGTAGTTGAGAGGAAGAACAGATCTCTTCAAGAGATGGGAAGAACAATGCTTAATGAAAATAATCTTCCTAAGTACTTCTGGGCAGAAGCCATTAACACTGCTTGTTATGTACAAAACAGAATACTGATTAGGCCTATTCTAAATAAGACTCCTTATGAATTGTGGAAAGACAGAAAACCCAACATATCATATTTTCATGCATTTGGCTGTGAATGTTATATTCTCAACACAAAGGATCATCTTGGTAAATTTGATTCTAAAGTAGATAAAGGAATATTTATTGGTTATTCTGAAATGTCTAAAGCTTTTAGAATTTTCAATTCTAGAACTTCTGTTGTAGAAGAATCAATTCATGTAAAGTTTAATGATGGTTTGAAGACTGATAGGGAACTATCAGATCTAGAAGATGATGTTGCAGGTATTGAACTCAATCCTACAGTAGAAGAATTTTCAGACAAGCCAAAAGTAGACGTATCTAAAATACAGACTGATGCTGATAAGTCTGAAACTCAGACTCTGAAGAAAGATTGGAAATTCAAGACCTATCATCCAGAAGATCTCATCATTAGAAGTCCATCTCAAGGAGTTAGAACCAGATCTTCCTTCAATGAAAACAACAACATGGCCTTCATATCAGATTTGGAACCTAAAAAGATTGAAGAAGCTCTGCAAGATGAAAGCTGGATTCTAGCCATGCAAGAAGAGCTAAATCAGTTCAAAAGGAATGATGTCTGGACACTAGTTTCTAAACCCAAAGAGAAAACCATTATTGGAACCAGATGGGTGTTTAGAAACAAACTAGATGAAGATGGAAAAGTGGTAAGGAACAAGGCAAGACTAGTTGCTCAAGGTTACAATCAACAGGAAGGTATTGATTTCACTGAAACTTTTGCTCCTGTAGCTAGACTAGAAGCAATTAGGATTCTCATGTCATATGCTGCACAACATAATATGACTCTTTATCAAATGGATGTTAAAAGTGCATTTCTAAATGGAATAATTGAGGAGGAAGTTTATGTCAAGCAACCTCTAGGTTTTGAGGACTCAGAAAATCCTCACCATGTCTATAAGCTTAAGAAAGCTTTATATGGACTCAAACAAGCTCCTAGAGCTTGGTATGATAGATTAAGCACATATCTAATGGAAAATAACTTCATTAGAGGAAAAGTAGACACTACACTTTTCAAGAAATGCTCAAGAAAAGACTTTATAGTAGTACAGATCTATGTTGATGATATTATATTTGGTGCTACTAATGAAACGCTCTGCAAAGAGTTCTCTGAGTTGATGCAGAATGAATTTGAAATGAGCATGATGGGAGAATTGAAGTTCTTCCTTGGTCTTCAAATAAAACAGTCAAATGATGGAATTTATATCCATCAACAGAAGTACACCAAGGAGCTTCTAAAAAAATACAAAATGGAAAATTCAAAGCCTATGAGTACTCCCATGCATCCAACGGTTGTTCTAAACAAGGATGAGGAAGGTAAAAAGGTAGATCAAACTGTCTACCGAGGTATGATTGGATCTCTGCTATATTTAACTGCTAGCAGACCTGATATTCAATTCAGTGTCTGTCTTTGTGCTGGATTCCAATCTGACCCTAAGGAATCTCATCATAAGGCTGTCAAAAGAATTTTCAGATATTTAATTGGAACCACTAACCTTGGTCTATTATATAAGAAATCTGAAGATTTCAGGTTAGCTGGATTTTGTGATGCTGATTTTGCTGGAGACAGGATTGATAGAAAAAGCACCAGTGGAGGATGTCACTTCATTGGAGCAAATATGATCTCTTGGTCAAGCAAAAGGCAAAGCACCATTGCATTATCAACTGCAGAAGCTGAATATATATCTGCAGCTAGTTGTTGTTCACAACTACTCTGGGTAAAATATCAACTTGAAGATTATTCAATGATTGAGCATAATATACCTGTTTGGTGTGATAATACTAGTGCTATTAATCTGTCTAAAAATCCAATACAGCACTCTAGAGCAAAGCATATAGAAATAAAGCATCATGTCATTAGAGACTATGTCCAAAAAGGTGTTTTTGAAATTAAGTTTGTAAACACTGATTATCAGTGGCCAGACATTTTTACCAAACCCTTAAGTGAAGACAGATTTGTTTTTATAAGAAGAAATCTTAACATGCATAATGTACCTGATTAAATGTTTTGTTGGCCGTGGCAACCATCACCCAAGAGGGGGGGTGAATTGGGTTTTAAATAATAATGAAATCTTTTGCGTTAAATCAAAAACCCTTTTAAAATATAAACAGAAATCGCAGCGGATAAATAATTGTTTTCAAATTAAGGCGCTTTGAAAGATAAATCGTTTGAAATTAAAGCGCGATAAATAAAATGAGGAAATGTAAAGAGGATAGGGAAAGAGAATGAACACAGTGATGTATCCTGGTTCGGCCACAAACTACCCAAGTGGCCTACGTCCAGTCCCCAAGGCAATACGACCAAGGGATTTCAATCAACTCTAGTTTTTAACAGGATCAACTAGAACCTTTACAATATAGAGCACTCCTCACAGACCAGGGATATCACCTCCCCCAGTGAAAGAGTCTCAAGACAATAACCCAAGAGATATCACCTCTCTTGTCAACCACAAGGAATATCACCTCCCTTGTAAACACTTGGAAATCACATCCAAGAACACCCCAAGAGATATCACCTCTCTTGAAAAATAAGGTGTAGAAAAGAATGATTTGAGTCACACGACTCTTACAATAATATGCACTCTTAATAGTGCTGATAAACAAATTGAAGAGCAAATACAATACCACCTATATGGTGTATAGAATACTCAAAATAATATGATCACGTGTAAGTGCAAGAGTAAAAGAAAATAGTAATCAGAGTTTAAGCACAATAGAGAGTAGAAAAGAGTAGTAGATGGGGCATTTTTCCAAGGCTGCCAGGCTACCTATTTATAGAGAATAGGTTAGGGTTCAGTGTGAAATTAGGTCAAGCCTCTTAAAATGCATTTCAGCCGCAGAATAATCGATTATCTAAAGTCCATAATCGATTATTTAATGTGTTTACATGAAGCGCGCGTCTGGACAGAAAGGTCATAATCGATTACCATAATCGATTATGTCTTCACTGCTTTTTCACCAAAGAAGATAATCGATTGCCTTAATCGATTATGATGTTACTGACTCTTTAATAAAATACTATAATCGATTACATAATCGATTACAGGGTTTCAGGTGTAGCACGTTGGAAGTCAGTAAGGTCATAATCGATTATCCAATTTCAATAATCGATTATTATATTCAAAATTTGAAATCAACGGCTTTAATATCATAATTACTCATTAACACTCATTAAAGCCATTTGACCACGACTCATAATCGATTATAGCATTTCCATAATCGATTATGGTGTGTATCAGGTGGTTTTTCAAAAACTTGACAATTAAGGAAAGATTGCCCAATTAAGCTCAGTTTTAATTGTCAGTTTTAATCACATGTTATTATTTATTTAATCATATGATTTATCTTTTAAAGCACATGTTAAATATGTGTGTGTGTGAGTGATCATATTAAATTGAAAACCCTACTTACCATTTACACACTTTTTCTAAAACACACAATACACTTAATGAAATTCCCATTTTGCCCCTTGTGCTTGCTTGCTTTATAACTTTCCGCTTTTTACACTTTAGTCCCTCTGGACCTTTCCCTTTTGTCATTCATCAAATCTTAAAGTACCTGTCAAGGCATATATTCACATGTTTTGCTGTGTTGTCAGAAGAATTACTTGTCTATATTTTCTATGATTACTTGACTCGTCTAATTTAGCCAAGCGTCTAATGACGTGGCTAAAAGCACTCAGTGCTAAATTCTGACTGAGACACACGTACATTGTACTTTCCCTCCTTTTCTAAAATATTTTATTTTGTTTGAAATTGATTATCTGTCATTTATGGCAACACTCTCTTTCCTCTTTCCCAATACAAAAAGCACTCAAACGTTTTTAGCATAAACCCGTGTCTTTTCAAAAACTACCCACTCAAAAGTTCCTTGCTTACAAACTCTCTCTCTAAGCTCTCTTCGTCTTCACCTTCACGAAACCTTCTCTGTCAAACCCTAATCTCCTCTCTCAAATCAAAGGCACCCAAAAGCCTCCTTGAGACGCTATCTGAGAAGACTAAGATATCTGTTACTGAGTTGAAGAAGGTGCTCCCTGGAAGAGTTCCAAACTTTGATGAACTCAGAACAGAAGGTTTGGACGTACTCCCTGAACTTAATCATGCTGGATGGTTACCATTCTTCCAACTGCAAGAACTTGTCTTCCCTGCCCTTGTTAGGGATTTCTGGACTACAGCGAAGATCACCAAGGACACCACTACCCACATGATTTCTGGGGATGTTGGTGAGGATCATATCTTCATCACTCACGAGTTACTCGCTGAAGTAACAAAATGCCCTAGGGAAGGAGCTGGGCATTACAAAGACTGGATGAAGGATCAAGGGGAAGCTAATGTAAATTTGGTACTCTATGGGACTGCAAACCCTGACAACATGGACTCCAAGTATCTGACCCCCAAGGCAAGGTTTTTACATGTTTTGCTTATAAACTGTGTGATGCCTAGGACTGGGTCTAGAAACCATGTCAATTTATTGGAAAAGTTTGCCCTATTCCATCTTGTCCAAAGAATAAAGATAGACATAACTGATCTAATCTTTATTCATATGGAGAAAGCTGTAAAGGGAAAAGATAAAGATTACCCCTTTGGAATGGTTATGACTAGGATCTTCAGGGCTTGTAAGTTGGATTTAAGAAGGGCTGTTTCTGCTGATCTCTGTACTGAGATTACCACAAAAACCCTGGCCCTAATGAAGATGAACCTGAATCCTACTCTGGATGGCAATGCTGAAGCCTCTGCTCAGATGGAAGCAACTGTTTCCATTCCTGGTGTTAAATCTGAAGTGGTTGAGGAACCAGCTGAGGAAATTACTGATCAGCTTCAGAGGAAGAAGAGGAAGATTACAAAAACCACTGCTGAAACTGCTGGGACTGAAGAGTCTACTCAGGTTGTTGAACCTGCTGCTGCTGCTATCTCTGAGGAAGCTATTGCCTCTGTACCTAAGATCACCAAGGTATTCAAGAGAAAGATGATAGTACAAGCTGAGGGGGAGTCTCAATCAGAAGAGACTGTGATCCCTAAAAAGAAGAGGACAACTGTTACAAAGAGGAAACTTGTTTTGCCTCCCTCTTCATCTCCATCACCATCACCCTCACCTCAGAAGGATTCAACCCCTCCACCTCAGGAAACATCACCTTCTATCACCACAGTTCCAACTCCACAACCTTCACCTCAAAGAATGCCTCCATCACCAAAAATTCCTACACCCCCTCCATCACCAAAAATTCCAACACCACCTATATCACCAAGAATTCCCACTCCACATACTTCACAACAAATCCAAACTCCACCACATACATCACCTAACCATCACTCTCCTGAACCTAACCCTACCACATCAGAACCTCACATGTCTGATACTCACTCACCTGCTCCACCCTCACCACAAATATCTCACCATTCTGATATTCCTCAAACTGAGGATATCAATGACTTTGAGTACTTTGACAACCCTATTTCACCACCCTCACCACAATCACCAATCCCTGACCATATATCAAACCAATGCCAAGTGCCTCTGAGAATAGTCTTTCCAGACTTATTCTCTGACACCAGACACAACTCTCTCCCCTTAGCCACTTTACCACCCTACAACTCATCCTCCAGAACCACACCCTTCTCTGTAACAGATGATCTCTGTCCCTCTTACCTTGATGGCAAGACTCTGGACATGATTGCTTCTCTGGAAGCTGAAAGGCAGATTGTGAGGCTGGAAAGGTTGCAGAAGCCAGTAGGAAAATGGCTCTTTAATCCTCACATCTTCATGAAGCCCTCCACTGCCATCAGAGTTATGCCTGACTCAATGGTGTTGAAAGGAAAGCAGAAGACAATATCCCTGGCAGTAGAGCAGAAGTTTTCCCTTATCCAGAGAACTGATCAGAAGCTGAAATTCAAAGAGAAGATGTTCTCTAAGGGTGGCTGCAGTTCTGGGTTGACAGAAGAAGAGAAGGCAGACATTCCCACTAGAGGTAGCCAAGCCTATGCTCTCTACCCCGTCTCACCCTCTATTTACTTTATCCCTCCCTTTTTCATGGTATTCCCCTTCTCTGTCCTAAACTTTCCTGCAACTGCCCCTTTTACTCACATAAATCTCATTAGGAGATCTTATGAGTTTCTTCTATCTATCACAAATTCCCCTCTTCATCATGACAGAATTCATGCCTTTTTAAAAGAATTCTGCCCTAATAATGATTTTGAAACCACTCTTTCAACAAATGTGTTTCTAGATCCTCACCCTGAGGATGATATTATTGTTGAAGAGTTACCTCCTACCCCTCCTCCTTGTCCATCAGCCTCTGGGACTTCTCTGGCCACTACAGATTCTACTGCTCCAGTTGTTGCATTTGATCCTGCTGCACATCAGAGACTGGATGAAATGGCTGCAAGTTTGAAGACTGTCATTCAAAGACAGGATGAAGCAATTGCTCAACAGAATGCATTTCAAGCTCAGATGTTGGCTCAGCAGCAAGCAATGCAGCAGATGATGGAAGCTTTCTTCAAAAGCCAAGGAGGCCCTAGCTCTTAGTGTTTAGATATCTGTTTTTCATTTCTTTGTTGAGTCATGCAATGTACTAAGTCAGTGATGTCTATCACTTGTAATCCTTCATGACTTTGATTCAATGAAATGAGTTTTTCTTTTGGCAATTTATCTTCTATGTTTATTCTTTTTTCTTTCTGTTTGATTGATGCCAAAAGGGGGAGGAAATATAATCAAGTTTTCATGATTTTATGCATGTTATTCCTTCTAACATTATGATGTTCTGATATCTGCATAAACTAAGGGGGGAGCTTAACATACCCTGATCAATTATATCTGTTTAGAAATTTCTACTGTTTCTTTTTGATGTTCAATAAAATCAGAAAAGATATTTGTCATCATCAAAAAGGGGGAGAATGTTGAGACCTCATAAGTCTAAAACACATTCAAAGTGTAAATCCTCTATGTTTTGATGATTCCAAATAGTTCAAGTATGGTAATATTGAACCAAAAGAAATTACTGATATATTTGATAAGTGTGCAGGAAAATAGACTTGAAGTCACTCGTCTAAATTTCACCCGTCTATCTTTTAGTAGAAGCTCAGCAGTGACTCGTCTAAGTTTCACTCGTCTAGAAAATTAATCAAAGAAAGTCAACGCTCAAGAAAGACTAAGCTCAGTTGATGACGTGGCAAGAAGCATGCGTCTAAGTTTGGCTCAGCTGACCACCCGTCTAAGTTTCTGAACAAGCTTTCACCCGTCTAAGTTTCTGAACAAGCTTTCACCCGTCTAAGTTTTTGGATGACTTTCACCTATCTAAAAATTCTCATTACTGACACCAAGTCAGTATGTCAGAAATCAAGTCCAAGTCACCATATTCAAAACTATACGCCATCCTTGTGGACCTCGAAGACCTCTGGACAATAGCTCAAAGGACAAAGAATAAAAGAACGTTGTTTCAAGGTTTTAAGGAATAAACACGCTATCTCTGCACCACTGCAGTGACCTTTTGCCTTTTCTGTTGAGACCTTATAAGTCTAAAACACATTCAAAGTGTAAATCCTCTATGTTTTGATGATTCCAAATAGTTCAAGTATGGTAATATTGAATCAAATGAAATTACTGATATATTTGATAAGTGTGCAGGAAAATAGACTTGACGTCACTCGTCTAAATTTCACCCGTCTACTTTTTAGTAGAAGCTCAGCAGTGACTCGTCTAAGTTTCACTCGTCTAAAAAAAAAAAAATGAGTCAAAGAAAGTCAACGCTCAAGAAAGACTAAGCTCAGTTGATGACGTGGCAAGAAGCATGCGTCTAAGTTTGGCTCAGCTGACCACCCATCTAACTTTTGGATCAAGCGTTCACCCGTCTAAGTTTCTGAACAAGCTTTCACCCGTCTAAGTTTTTGGATGACTTTCACCCGTCTAAGTTTCTGAACAAGCTTTCACCCGTCTAAGTTTTTGGATGACTTTCACCCGTCTAAAAATTCTCCTTACTGACACCAAGTCAGTATGTCAGAAATCAAGTCCAAGTCACCATATTCAAAATTATAGGCCATCCTTATGGACCTCGAAGACCTCTGGATAATAGCTCGAAGGACAAAGAATAAAAGAACGTTGTTTCAAGGTTTTAAGGAATAAACACGCTATCTCTGCACCACTGCAGTAACCTTTTGCCTATTCCAGTACAAAGTAAAAGTACTTTATGGAAAAGTAAACTGATGTTGCACTGAAAGAGGAAAGCTCTCTGCAACAAGTACAAGAAGCCTGCTGCCATATACTCTGAAAAGAACAGCTGCTCAGTTTAAAGTGTACTCTTGGACACTCTTGACAATGCCCAATATTTTCAAGCATTTAATGAATACTCAGAACGACTCTTTGGCATTAAATGGTGTCTCAGAAAGCTCAAGTCAGATGAACACACTTTCTGAAGCTGTGTCAAACGGATCTCTTGATTGAAGCCTTTAAATAGATCAAACAATGAAGATGAAGACAAGAAGTTGAATATCAAAAGAACTCTGCACAGAAGCATTTACTCTCTTCATTAACTTCTTCATTCTTTCATTGAATACATACTCAATCATTAGATATAAATTCGCAGTCTTTCATACTTCATATTTATTCCACTCTCTGAGTGTGATCTGAAAGACTTGCAAGTTGTATTAACTATACAAACCTTCTATCTCTTACTGTTTTTGAGCCTGAAGAGGCTAGGTGAGAAAAGAATACTTGTTTGAGTGTTGAGCCTGAAGAGGATAGGTGTGCAAAGAATACTTGTACTATAATTTACTCAGTTATAGTGGAAACTTGGTGCTGCCAAGAAACTGGACGTAGCCCTGTGGATTTTGGGGTGAACCAGTATAAATCTCTTGAGTGATATTTCTTATCCCTTATCTTTTGCTTTGTTTGAGTATTGTTTCAGTCTTAGCTTTTTAACTTGGGGAGTTAATACTGTGGTTATCAAACTCTTTTTAACCTTCTTGATTTGTGTGTGCTATTCTGTTTTATTATTAGACGTTTCACTCGTCTAATCCTCTCTTAATCAAACCTTCTTGCTGTGCCTGCGAAAATCTTTTTTAAGTAACCGAAAAAGTTGGTAAACACAATTCAACCCCCCTTCTTGTGTTCACTTTGGTTATTTCAGTTGGTATCAGAGCTCAGCCTCTGGGTTGAGCACTTAACAGTGTAGAGGAAAAGATCTTGGAGATGGCAGGAGAAACCAGTGGAAGCAAGAACCATGCTGGAGAAGGATCCTCAATGTCGAGACCTCCTTTCTTCAATGGAGAGGACTACATCTACTGGAAAGAAAAGATGAAGTGGTTTTTACAATCCACTAACTCTGATCTTTGGGATATTATCGATGAAGGTCCTTTTGTCCCTAAAGATGACAAAGGAGAGGAAGTTCCTAAAGCAAACATGACCACTGATCAAAGAACAAAGTGGCAGCTTAATGCCAAAGCTAGATATGCAATCATGTGTGCTCTGAGCAGAGAAGAATTTGAAAAAGTCTGTGCTTGTGAGTCTGCAAAAGAAATGTGGGACTCACTAGCTATTGCTCATGAAGGAACTAGCAAAGTAAAAGAAACAAAAGTCAGCATGCTTGTCAGAAAGTATGAGTTGTTCAAAATGGAGGAAGGTGAAACTATTGGCCAAATGTATGGAAGGTTTCAAACCATAACCAATGGATTGAAATCTCTGGGAAAAATTTACAAGACTGAGGAACACATTCAAAAGATTCTCAGAAGTCTTCCAAAACAATGGAGACCACTTGTAACTGCTGTGTCTCAGGCCAAGGATTTAACAACAATGAAGCTTGATGAGCTTCTTGGGACCCTTCAGATTCATGAACAAGAATTGATTGAAGAGAACAATGGAAAGAAAAACAAGTCCATTGCACTCAAAGCTGACAAGAAGTCATCTAAGGGAGCAAGTTCAAAAGCTCTCAAAGCAGATGAATCTTCAGAAGAATCTGGAGAATCAAATGAGGATGACTCAGATGATGAAGATGATGAACTGTCTCTCTTCACCAGAAAAATGAAGAAGCTGTGGAAGAAAAGAAACTTCAGAAAAGACAAACCCTTCAGGCGCTTCAACAAAGACAAGCATAACAAGGATGGTGGATCTAATGACAGAAATGTCATTGTATGCTATGAATGCAAAAAGCCTGGTCACATCAAGGCAGAATGCCCTCAAATCAAAAAGCAATCTTCCAAGAAATTCTTCAACAAGAAAAATAAAGGAATGATGGCTACTTGGGAAGATCTTGATGAAAGCTCCACTGAAAGTGAAGGAGAGGAGCTTGAAGCAAACCTCTGTCTTATGGCTGATACAGATTCAGAATCAGAAACTGAGGTACATTCTGAACTTGAAAAATTGAATGATGCCTATGATGAACTTTTGGAAGAATCCAACTATATATCTAAAGCTTTTAGATCGCTCAAGAGACAGTATGCTAAACTCTCTAATGAGTACACACAGAAATCTCTAGAGTGTGAAAAGTTAGCTGAAGAAAATAGTAAACTTAAGACTGAAAAGTCTGAAGTTGAGATCTCAGTTGAAACTCTACCATCTGAAGAAGTAACTAAACTTCAACAGAAAGTAGAAGAGCTCACCTTAGATCTTGCCAAGTTTGTTAATGGTAGAGATAATCTGACTAAACTCTTAGGAAGTCAGAGGCACTCCCTTAACAAAGAAGGTATTGGATATTCCAATCAAGAACATCATAAAGGATCAACAAAGTTTTCAAATATAGCTGTTAAATCTATATGTTCCTACTGTGGAAAAGCTGGACATATCATGTCTAAGTGTATTCACAAAAAGAGAAGGAAGTTTTTACAGACTCCTCACACTAACAAAAAAGGACCCAAGAAAATATGGGTACCTAAGGTCATGATCATTCCTGTTGCAGACATTCTCAACAGAACAAAGCAAACACCTGTCATGGTATCTGGACAGTGGATGCTCGCGACACATGACAGGCGAAAGGTCTATGTTCCTAGACCTCCAACCTAAGAAAGGTGGACATGTAACTTTTGGTGGCAACCAGAAAGGAAAAGTTGTTGGTTTAGGTAAAATTGGTGGTAAACCTCCCTTACCTGTTATTAATGATGTGTTATTTGTGAAAGGATTAAAACATAATCTGCTTAGCATAAGTCAATTATGTGACAGTGGACTCTCTGTATCTTTTTCTAAGGATGCATGCATGGTCAATGACTGTAATGGAAAAACCCTCTTTTCTGCTAAAAGGCAAAACAATCTGTATAAGATTGACATGACTGAACTTTCAGATCAAAGTGTAACATGCTTTATGTCTAAAGAGGATGAAAAATGGCTGTGGCATAAGAAATTAGGACATGTTAGTATGAAACAAATTTCAAAATTGAAAAAGCATAACCTTGTTAGAGGATTGCCTGATATTTCTTTTAAGAAAGATATTTTGTGTGATGCATGTCAGAGAGGTAAACAAGTAAAATCAAGTTTCAAATCTAAGAAAGAAGTCACATCCTCTAGACCTTTGCAACTGTTACACATGGATCTGTTTGGACCAGTTAGTGTAGCTAGCCTAGGTGGAAAGAAATATGGTTTTGTCATAGTTGATGACTATTCTAGATTTACATGGGTACTCTTCTTAACCCACAAGGATGAATCTTATAAGGCATTTTCAGTATTCAGTAAAAGAGTACAAAATGAGCAAGGTTTCTGTATCTCTGCTATTAGAAGTGATCATGGAGGAGAATTTGAAAATGAGCAGTTCAAACTGTTCTGTGAGGAAAATGGTATTTCTCACAATTTCTCTGCACCTAGAACTCCACAACAAAATGGAGTAGTTGAGAGAAAGAACAGATCTCTTCAAGAGATGGGAAGAACAATGCTAAATGAAAATAATCTTCCTAAGTACTTCTGGGAAGAAGCCATTAACACTGCTTGTTATGTACAAAACAGAATACTGATCAGGCCTATTCTAAATAAGACTCCTTATGAATTGTGGAAAGACAGAAAACCCAACATATCATATTTTCATGCATTTGGTTGTGAATGTTATATTCTCAACACAAAAGATCATCTTGGTAAATTTGATTCTAAAGTAGATAAAGGAATATTTATTGGTTATTCTGAAATGTCTAAAGCTTTTAGAATTTTCAATTCTAGAACTTCTGTTGTAGAAGAATCAATTCATGTAAAGTTTAATGATGGTTTGAAGACTGATAGGGAACTATCAGATCTAGAAGATGATGTTGCAGGTATTGAACTCAATCCTACAGTAGAAGAATCTTCAGACAAGTCAAAAGTAGACGTATCTGAAATACAGACTGATGCTGATAAGTCTGAAACTCAGACTCTAAAGAAAGATTGGAAATTCAAGACCTATCATCCAGAAGATCTCATCATTGGAAGTCCATCTCAAGGAGTTAGAACCAGATCTGCCTTCAATGAAAACAACAACATGGCCTTCATATCAGATTTGGAACCTAAGAGGATTGAAGAAGCTCTGCAAGATGAAAGCTGGATTCTAGCCATGCAAGAAGAGCTAAATCAGTTCAAAAGGAATGATGTCTGGTCACTAGTTTCTAAACCCAAAGAGAAAACCATTATTGGAACCAGATGGGTGTTTAGAAACAAACTAGATGAAGATGGAAAAGTGGTAAGAAACAAGGCAAGACTAGTTGCCCAAGGTTACAATCAACAGGAAGGTATTGATTTCACTGAAACTTTTGCTCCTGTAGCTAGACTAGAAGCAATTAGGATTCTCATGTCATATGCTGCACAACATGATATAACTCTTTATCAAATGGATGTTAAAAGTGCTTTTCTAAATGGAATAATTGAGGAGGAAGTTTATGTCAAGCAACCTCCAGGTTTTGAGGACTCTGAAAATCCTCACCATGTCTATAAGCTTAAGAAAGCTCTATATGGACTCAAACAAGCTCCTAGAGCTTGGTATGATAGATTAAGCACATATCTAATGGAAAATAACTTCATTAGAGGAAAAGTAGACACTACACTTTTCAAGAAATGTTCAAGAAAAGACTTTATAGTAGTACAGATCTATGTTGATGATATTATATTTGGTGCTACTAATGAAAAGCTCTGTAAAGAGTTCTCTGAGTTGATGCAGAATGAATTTGAAATGAGCATGATGGGAGAGTTGAAGTTCTTCCTTGGTCTTCAAATAAAACAGTCAAATGATGGAATCTATATCCATCAACAGAAGTACACCAAGGAGCTTCTGAAAAAGTACACAATGGAAAATTCAAAGCCTATGAGTACTCCTATGCATCCAACCGTTGTTCTAAACAAGGATGAGGAAGGTAAAAAGGTAGATCAAACTGTCTACCGAGGTATGATTGGATCTTTGCTATATTTAACTGCTAGCAGACCTGATATTCAATTCAGTGTCTGTCTCTGTGCTAGATTTCAATCTGACCCTAAGGAATCTCATTATAAGGCTGTCAAAAGAATTTTCAGATATTTAATTGGAACCACTAACGTTGGTCTATTATATAAGAAATCTGAAGATTTCAGGTTAGCTGGATTTTGTGATGCTGATTTTGCTGGAGACAGAATTGATAGGAAAAGCACCAGTGGAGGATGTCACTTCATTGGAACAAATATAATCTCATGGTCAAGCAAAAGGCAAAGCACCATTGCTCTATCAACTGCAGAAGCTGAATATATATCTGCAGCTGGTTGTTGTTCACAACTACTCTGGGTAAAATATCAACTTGAAGATTATTCAATGTTTGAGCATAATATACCTGTTTGGTGTGATAATACTAGTGCCATTAATCTGTCTAAAAATCCAATACAGCATTCTAGAGCAAAGCATATAGAAATAAAGCATCATTTCATTAGAGACTATGTTCAAAAAGGTGTTTTTGAAATTAAGTTTGTAAACACTGATTATCAGTGGGCAGACATTTTTACCAAACCCTTAAGTGAAGACAGATTTGTTTTTATAAGAAGAAATCTTAACATGCATAATGTACCTGATTAAATGTTTTGCTGTGTTGTCAGAAAAATTACTTGTCTATATTTTCTATGATTACTTGACTCGTCTAATTTAGCCAAGCGTCTAATGACGTGGCTAAAAGCACTCAATGCTAAATTCTGACTGAGACACACGTACATTGCATTTTTTCCCTCCTTTTCTAAAATATTTTATTTTATTTGAATTTGATTATCTGTCATTTCTGGCAACACTCTCTTTCCTCTTTCCCAATGCAAAAAGCACTCAAACGTTTTTAGCATAAACCCGTGTCTTTTCAAAAACTACCCACTCAAAAAGTTTCTTGCTTACAAACTCTCTCTAAGCTCTCTTCGTCTTCACCTTCACGAAACCTTCTCTGTCAAACCCTAATCTCTTCTCTCAAATCAATGGCACCCAAAAGCCTCCTTGAGACGCTATCTGAGAAGACTAAGGTATCTGTTACTGAGCTGAAGAAGGTGCTCCCTGGAAGAGTTCCAA
The DNA here is from genome assembly GCA_035048595.1 of Echinosophora koreensis. Taxonomy (NCBI): domain Eukaryota; kingdom Viridiplantae; phylum Streptophyta; class Magnoliopsida; order Fabales; family Fabaceae; genus Echinosophora; species Echinosophora koreensis. The sequence goes on along the minus strand of JAPCYP010000047.1, from coordinate 447,740 downwards.
ACTTTGATGAACTCAGAACCAAAGGTTTAGACGTACTCCCTGAACTTAACCATGCTGGATGGTTACCTTTCTTTCAACTGCAAGAACTTGTCTTCCCTGCTCTTGTTAGGGATTTCTGGACTACAGCGAAGATCACCAAGGACTCCACCACCCACATGATTTCTGGGGATGTTGGTGAGGATCATATCTTCATCACTCACGAGTTACTCGCTGAAGTAACGAGATGCCCTAGGGAAGGAGCTGGGCACTACAAAGACTGGATGAAGGATCAAGGGGAAGCCAATGTAAATTTGGTACTCTATGGGACTGCAAACCCTGGCAACATGGACTCCAAGTATCTGACCCCCAAGGCAAGGTTTTTACATGTTTTGCTTATAAACTGTATAATGCCTAGGACTGGGTCCAGAAACCATGTCAATTTATTGGAAAAGTTTGCCCTATTCCATCTTATCCAAAGAATAAAGATAGACATAACTGATCTAATCTTTATTCATATGGAGAAAGCTGTAAAGGGAAAAGATAAAGATTATCCCTTTGGAATGGTTATGACTAGGATCTTCAGGGCCTGTAAGTTGGACTTAAGAAGGGCTGTTTCTGCTGATCTCTGTACTGAGATTACCACAAAAACCCTGGCCCTAATGAAATTGAACCTGAATCCTACTCTGGATGGCAATGCTGAAGCCTCTGCTCAGATGGAAGCAACTGTTTCCATTCCTGGTGTTAAATCTGAAGTGGTTGAGGAACCAGCTGAAGAAATTACTGATCAGCTTCAGAGGAAGAAGAGGAAGATTACAAAAACCACTGCTGAAACTGTTGGGACAGAAGAGTCTACTCAGGTTGTTGAACCTGCTGCTGCTGCTGAGGAAGCTACTGCCTCTGTACCTAAGATCATCAAGGTATTCAAGAGAAAGAGGACAGTACAAACTGAGGGGGAGTCTCAATCAGAAGAGACTGTGATCCCTAAGAAGAAGAGGACAACTGTTACAAAGAGGAAACTTGTCTTGCCTCCCTCTTCATCTCCATCACCATCACCCTCACCTCAGAAGGATTCAACCCCTCCACCTCAGGAAACATCACCTTCTATCACCACAGTTCCAACTCCACAACCTTCACCTCAAAGAATGCCTACACCACCACACAGATCACCTACACCACCTCTATCACCAAGAATTCCCACTCCACATACTTCACCACAAATCCAAACTCCACCACATACATCACCTAACCAACACTCACCTGAACCTAACCCTACCACATCAGAACCTCACATATCTGATACTCACTCACCTGCTCCACCCTCACCACAAATATCTCACCATTCTGATATTCCTCAAACTGAGGATATCAATGACTTTGAGTACTTTGACAACCCTATTTCACCACCCTCACCACAATCACCAATTCCTGACCATATCTCAAACCAATGCCAAGTGCCTCTGAGAATAGTCTTTCCAGACTTATCCTCTGAAACCAGACACAACCCTCTCCCCTTAGCCACTTTACCACCCTACAACTCATCCTCCAGAACCACACCCTTCTCTGTAACAGATGATCTCTGTCCCTCTTACCTTGATGGCAAGACTCTGGACATGATTGCTTCTCTGGAAGCTGAAAGGCAGGTTGTGAGGCTGGAAAGGTTGCAGAAGCCAGTAGGAAAATGGCTATTTAATCCTCACATCTTCATGAAGCCCTCCACTGCCATAAAAGTAATGCCTGACTCAATGGTGTTGAAAGGGAAGCAGAAGACAATATCCCTGGCAGTAGAGCAGAAGTTTTCCCTTATCCAGAGAACTGATCAGAAGCTGAAATTCAAAGAGAAGATGTTCTCTAAGGGTGGCTGCAGTTCTGGGTTGACAGAAGAAGAGAAGGCAGACATTCCAATTAGAGGTAGCCAAGCCTATGCCCTCTACCCCGTCTCACCCTCTATTTACTTTATCCCTCCCTTCTTCATGGTATTCCCTTTCTCTGTCATAAACTTTCCTGAAAATGCTCCTTTTACTCACATAAATCTCATTAGGAGATCTTATGAGTTCCTTCTTTCTATCATAAATTCCCCTCTACATCATGACAGAATTCATGCCTTTCTAAGGAAATTCCACCCTAATAATGATTTTGAAACCACTCTGTCAACAAATGTATTTCTAGATCCTCACCCTGAGGATGATATTGTTGTTGAAGAGTTACCTCCTACCCCTCCTCCTTGTCCATCAGCTTCTGGAACTTCTCTGGCCACTACAGATTCTACTGCTCCAGTTGTTGCATTTGATCCTGCTGCACATCAGAGACTGGATGAAATGGCTGCAAGTTTGCAGACTGTCATTCAAAGACAGGATGAAGCAATTGCTCAACAGACTGCATTTCAAGCTCAGATGTTGGCTCAGCAGCAAGCAATGCAGGAGATGATGGAAGCTTTCTTCAAAAGCCAAGGAGGCCCTAGTTCTTAGTGCTTAGAAATTTTTTTTTGATTGAGTCATGCAATGTACTAAGTCAGTGATGTCTATCACTTGTAATCTTTCATGACTTTGATTAAATGCAATGAGCTTTTCTTTTGGCAATTTATCTTCTCTGTTTATTTTTTCTGTTTGATTGATGCCAAAAGGGGGAGGAAATATAAATAAGTTTTCTTGATTTTAATTTTCTTATATATCATGATGACCCCATATTTGTCCTTACTTAGTGCATAAACTAAGGGGGAGCCTAACATACGATGATCATTTATATCTGTTTCGAAATTTCTACTGTTTCTTTTTGATGTTCAATAAAATCAGAAAAGATATTTGTCATCATCAAAAAGGGGGAGAATGTTGAGACCTTATAAGTCTAAAACACATTCAAAGTGTAAATCCTCTATGTTTTGATGATTCCAAATAGTTCAAGTATGGTAATATTGAATCAAATGAAATTACTGATATATTTGATAAGTGTGCAGGAAAATAGACTTGACGTCACTCGTCTAAATTTCACCCGTCTACTTTTTAGTAGAAGCTCAGCAGTGACTCGTCTAAGTTTCACTCGTCTAAAAGAAAAAAATGAGTCAAAGAAAGTCAACGCTCAAGAAAGACTAAGCTCAGTTGATGACGTGGCAAGAAGCATGCGTCTAAGTTTGGCTCAGCTGACCACCCGTCTAACTTTTGGATCAAGCGTTCACCCGTCTAAGTTTCTGAACAAGCTTTCACCCGTCTAAGTTTTTGGATGACTTTCACCCGTCTAAGTTTCTGAACAAGCTTTCACCCGTCTAAGTTTTTGGATGACTTTCACCCGTCTAAAAATTCTCCTTACTGACACCAAGTCAGTATGTCAGAAATCAAGTCCAAGTCACCATATTCAAAATTATAGGCCATCCTTATGGACCTCGAAGACCTCTGGATAATAGCTCGAAGGACAAAGAATAAAAGAACGTTGTTTCAAGGTTTTAAGGAATAAACACGCTATCTCTGCACCACTGCAGTAACCTTTTGCCTATTCCAGTACAAAGTAAAAGTACTTTATGGAAAAGTAAACTGATGTTGCACTGAAAGAGGAAAGCTCTCTGCAACAAGTACAAGAAGCCTGCTGCCATATACTCTGAAAAGAACAGCTGCTCAGTTTAAAGTGTACTCTTGGACACTCTTGACAATGCCCAATATTTTCAAGCATTTAATGAATACTCAGAACGACTCTTTGGCATTAAATGGTGTCTCAGAAAGCTCAAGTCAGATGAACACACTTTCTGAAGCTGTGTCAAACGGATCTCTTGATTGAAGCCTTTAAATAGATCAAACAATGAAGATGAAGACAAGAAGTTGAATATCAAAAGAACTCTGCACAGAAGCATTTACTCTCTTCATTAACTTCTTCATTCTTTCATTGAATACATACTCAATCATTAGATATAAATTCGCAGTCTTTCATACTTCATATTTATTCCACTCTCTGAGTGTGATCTGAAAGACTTGCAAGTTGTATTAACTATACAAACCTTCTATCTCTTACTGTTTTTGAGCCTGAAGAGGCTAGGTGAGAAAAGAATACTTGTTTGAGTGTTGAGCCTGAAGAGGCTAGGTGTACAAAGAATACTTGTACTATAATTTACTCAGTTATAGTGGAAACTTGGTGCTGCCAAGAAACTGGACGTAGCCCTGTGGATTTTGGGGTGAACCAGTATAAATCTCTTGAGTGATATTTCTTATCCCTTATCTTTTGATTTGTTTGAGTATTGTTTCAGTCTTAGCTTTTTAACTTGGGGAGTTAATACTGTGGTTATCAAACTCTTTTTAACCTTCTTGATTTGTGTGTGCTATTCTGTTTTATTATTAGACGTTTCACTCGTCTAATCCTCTCTTAATCAAACCTTCTTGCTGTGCCTGCGAAAATCTTTTTTAAGTAACCGAAAAAGTTGGTAAACACAATTCAACCCCCCTTCTTGTGTTCACTTTGGTTATTTCATTTTCTAGTACAAAGTAAAAAGTACTTTATGCAAAGTAAACTGATGTTGCACTAAAAGAAGAAAACTCTCTGCAACAAGTACAAGAAGCCTGCTGCCATATACTCTGAAAGAACAGCTGTTCAGTTTAAAGTATACTCTTGGACACTCTTGACAATGCCCAATGCTTTCAAGCATTTAATGAATACTCAGAACGACTCTTTGGCATTAAATGGTGTCTCAGAAAGCTCAAGTCAGATGCAAACACTTTCTGAAGCTGTGTCAAAACGGATCTCTTGATTGAAGCCTTTAAATAGATCAAACAATGAAGATGAAGCCAAGAAGTTGCATATCAAAAGAACTCTGCACAGAAGCATTTACTCTCTTCATTAACTTCTTCATTCCTTCATTGAATACATACTCAATCATTAGATATAAATTCGCAGTCTTTCATACTTCATATTTATTCCACTCTCTGAGTGTGATCTGAAAGACTTGCAAGTTGTATTAACTATACAAACCTTTTATCTCTTACTGTTTTTGAGCCTGAAGAGGCTAGGTGAGAAAAGAATACTTGCTTGAGTGTTGAGCCTGAAGAGGCTAGGTGTGCAAAGAATACTTGTACTGTAATTTACTCAGTTATAGTGGAAACTTGGTGCTGCCAAGAAACTGGACGTAGCCCTGTGGATTTTGGGGTGAACCAGTATAAATCTCTTGAGTGATATTTCTTCTCCCTTATCTTTTAATTTGTTTGAGTATTGTTTCAGTCTCAGCTTTTTTAACTTGGGGAGTTAATACTGTGGTTATCAATCTCTTTTTAACCTTCTTGGTTTGTGTGTGCTATTCTGTTTTAATATTAGACGTTTCACTCGTCTAATCCTCTCTTAATCAAACCTTCTTGCTGTGCCTGCGAAAATCTTTTTAAGTAACCGAAAAAGTTGGTAAACACAATTCAACCCCCTTCTTGTGTTCACTTTGGTTATTTCATGGAGGTCTGTTGATAGCTTGTCCTTCTGCATCCATGGTGGTAGGATCGTACTTCCTCAGCACTTGTTAGATGCTCAACCCTTTCGAGGCTGAGCTCTGATACCAACTGAAGTTGACACAGGCAAACACAAGAAGGGGGGGTTGAATTGTGTTTGTTAATATTTTTCGAAAATAACCTTTTCAAAAATAATTTTCTCACACAAAGATAAAGAGGCAGAATAAAGCACACAGAAAAACAGTCTTTTGAAAGAATAACAAATTCAAGTTCAAATCCCCACAGTTAGTATAAACACGTAAAACCAAAGCGATAAGGGATTAGAGGATTCACACAAGATGTTTTATCCTGGTTCACTCTCTTCCAACCAAGAGCTACGTCCAGTCCCTTCTACTTGAAGGATTTCTCCACTATTTTCCAAATAGATTACACCAAGTATTCAACACCTCTCCAGGCTCACAAGTATTTCTTTCTTACCAAGCCTCTTCAGGCTCTACCTCTAATAAAGAGTTTTTGATTTCTTTGATCTTCTAACTCACTATGTGTGAGAATATGAAAGTTTAAGATCAGATGAATATTATAATAATATTCAAACTATGATATTACAGACTTTTGCTTTTTGAATAAGAGAATATTTGCTCGCAAGAGATTTCTTGAGATTTCTTTGTATGCGCAAAAGTTATTTCTTCAAAAGCTTTAGTCTTCTATTTATAGGGTCCTTGATCTTCTCTTCAGAATCATCAACGGTTGTTTTTGAATTTTCCGTTTAGTGAAAGAATCAGTCAAGTAAATATCCGTTGAGACTCAGCTTGCTCGTGGCTTTTGTACTATGTGACAAATTCTTGCATGTAATGGCACACCTCTGAGCAAAAGTAGCTTGAAAAACAGTTTTGCCTTCCTAGTACAAGTTCCAGCTATTTCAGCGTAAAAGGTGACAGGGTACACAATGTTTTGCATTGTACTATTCTGCTTTTTGCAATTCCTTATTTGTACTATGTCTCTCTCATTGAAACAAGCCAATAAAAACCGTTAATAGAAAAAGAGAAGAACCATTATAAATGAAATGAATATCAATCATATGAAATAAATTTGCTTTGGTTCAGATTGATATAAATGCTCAAAATTCTTCGTCCAGCAAAACAATAGTAAAGGCAAGTTAAGAAAAAAGAGTTTTAAGGCTCCGTCCACTGACGTGGCAATCAAAACTTCGTCTACATAAAACATCGGTCTTGCCAGTACTTGAGACATTTAAAATCTTCGTCCAGTGACGTGGCAATAGAAAACTAAGGTTATTATAAGAGAGAAGCTCACGTCTACATGAAAAGAAATTCTCCGTCCACTAGAAACATTCAAGCGCTCGTCTATTGGCGTGGCACTTGAGTTTAAGGAGATCCTTGATAGAGTGGACTCGACCACTCTTTCAATATAAAATATATGGACGCGGATCAGCAAAGAAAATAGACTTATCATTTTAACTTATAAGAACAGAGATTCTTTAAGACTAAAGGCACTTGTTAGATTCAAAGCATTAACACTTTGCTACATAAATTTAATCCTTATTGTTAACATCAAAACATAGAGATTATTTAATCCAAATTACTTTGGTTCCAACACTAAACATATTGAAATAAGACATCATTTCATAAGGGGTCATATACAAAGTGGAGATATAGTTATTGAATATGTTGATACATCTAAACAATTAGCTGATATTTTCACTAAACCATTGGCTAGGCAAAGCTTCTATTACATAAGAAGAGAATTGGGAATAAATGATCCAACCTATGCTTAATGTTTTGTATGATTGAATGCATGATTGTTTGATAGTTGATCTTTGTGCATCGATTTGACAATCGATTAGCTAAAGCTAAAGCCAAAACCTCAAAGCTAGTACACAGATTGTGCAATCTATGTATAAATCTAGAAATCTGATTTTTGTACCTTTACATCGATTGATCAAAACTTTTTAGGCATAGAAACACTAGCACATCGATTGATACATCGATCGTTAGACAAAATCATAAAACATGACTTTCTGGAAGTCCTTATACATCGATTTCAACATCGGTTTACCTGCTATGAAAATAAGAAAATCTCAAACTGATCTGCTATAAATCGATTTGTACATCGATTGGTTTACTGATCCAAGAAGCACTACTCTCTGTAAGTACTTATGTATCGATTGATACATCGATTTATATTGGGTTAAAATTGATAACCTTGTATATAAATCGATTGTAACATCGATTGAGTGATATTTCCAGAACTTGGGACTCACTGACTTGCCCTATACATCGATGTCTACATCGATTGAGTTTATACTGATATTGTTGGACTCTCTGACATTGATTTACACATCGATTGAGTTCAAGATTCAGAACTTGGTACTCTCTGACTAAGGCTATACATTGATTGACACATCAATTGACATTGTTCAAAATTCAATCCTGATACTTTGTACATCGATTGATTGAAGTATTGAACAAAGCTGAAAACCTTTAATAAATCGATTGGTACATCGATTGACTGATAAAATTCTATAAATACTCAGCTTTCCCTCCAAATCTCTCACAAATCCAAATCAAATTTTCAATACCCAAAACCCTAGAAGAGCTCGAAAATCTCTCCAATGGCACGAGTTAAGCAAACTAGACCTTCTACACCTGTTCCCTCCAACTCCACATCATCATATTCAACCCAATCCTCCACACCTCAACAACTTTCCCCGATAGCCATACCACGCCCCAAGAGGAAAGAAATTGGAAAAACCCAAACCTCTCGAAGGCAAGAAAAGCTTCAAATCAAGGAACCTGCTAAGAAAAAGGAAGCAAAAGGAAAATAAAAAGTGGGTGAGGCTTCTAAACCTGCACCAAAGAAGAAAGAAATGAAGAGGAAGGTGGCAAAGGAAGGACCCAAGAAGAAGGTTGAGCAAAAGAAGAGGAAAAGGGCAGATGAAGAAGAAGAGGATGATGATCTCAATGCTGAAATAGAGCTACTGAAAAGGTATTTCTCTGATGAAGAATACTCATGAAGCAAGAACTGCGGATTTCAACTATTTTGAGAAAAATGGTTTCACCTTTCACAAGATCCTTGAAGAATACAAACTGAGTGATTTCCTACAAACAAAGAGTGACATATACCCAACTTTGATTAAAGCATTTTATTGCACTCCAGAGATGGATAATGTAGGATTTTATGCTGAAGTTAAGAACAAGAGAATAGAGATGACTTTTGATGAGTTTTCTCAATTCACCAGAATGGATTACTTGGGAAGTAACCTGGCTGGAGTAGGACCTGAAAGTGCTTGGTTGAAGGCCTATGACAAGGAAGAGGCTAAGAATGTGCTTTTAGGCTACTTCAGTATGTGCTCAGTAGGATATTGCTACCAAGGTCAGGTAACCATGTTGTGTTACAGAACAATGACATTTTAATGTTGTGGGCAAAGATCGGGAAGAAACAGCTCAGCTAGAGCTATATCATTGTGGGGCACATGGTTGATTGCAAGATTAGTGGAGCTACATTGCCTTACCCTGGTCTGGTTGTGAAATTGCTTGAAAATTTTGGGGTCTCAATGGAACATGAAGAGAGGTTCCAAGCAAGGCAAGTGACTCACAAGTTTGGTGAGGGCACCATAAGTAAGATGAAGCTTGCTAAGAATTCAGATGAGAATGGGTAAGAATGGCTGGAGATGATCCAAGGGCTCCAATGGAAAACAATGAAATGAATGCCAAGATGGACAAGCTAATCAAGATGATTGAAATCTTTGAGCAAAGGCAAAATAAGCAAAACTTGATGATCAAGAGGACTTTAGAATACATGAATCTAAAGATCAATACTCTTGAAGGGCAGATGGCCACCATACATCAACACTTAGGCATCCCCATCACTGCACCTCCAGAAGCAACTCCAACTTCTGAAGATATTGTGCAAACGGTAAGGCAAGCTGCTACTGCTGCTACTGAGAATGCACCAGAGGAAGAAGGAATTCTTGATGTTCAAGCAACTGAGCCTACACAACACCCTGAAGAGCCAAGGAACAATGAAGATACTTAGTATTTAGGGTCTCTTAGTGTTTGTGTCTTTAATGATAGGTTGGTTGTATTGAATGTTCAGTGCTTGTTGTTTTGTTACTATGAACCAAATTTTGATATAATATACTCTCTGTTTTGGAATCATACATATGAATGAATGAATGATATATGTTTCTAAATGAATATTCTTTAGTATGTACCTTGAATATATGATTTACATCTCCCATTATTTCTTTTTGATAAGGACAAAGGGGGAGAAGAAAAAGGGTACCATACTATGTAAACTGATATTAATTCATGATCCAAAATGTGTAAAAACTGCCACTTAGACAAGGGGAGTAAAAGTAAAAATAAATATACTGCTGCATAATGATCTCTGATATAACATTTACTTCCTATATATTTTATCATTGAACATATAAGGTATGGTAAGTTTGTCATGAATCAAAAAAGGGGAGTTTGTGGATAAATGACCCTATTGTGTTTTGATTAATGACCAAACTAACATGAGTTGCACTTTGATTCACTAACTACTTGCTAAGCTTGAATGTTTGTACAAAGATATCATTACTGCAAGGAAAATGATGCAAAGGATCAAAGGAGAAAAAGAAGGATCATGAAGGAAAGCTTGAAGATGAAGAATCTCAAAGTTGAATCACAAGGCATCTCAAGCAAAATTAGATTTTGATGTAAAGAAATATTGAAGTTTTTCTTTCTGAAATAGCTCTCTTAAAAACAAATCAAAATGGTTTTCATAAAGTAAAATTTCATAAAGTAAAATGAACTTAGAATGAAAAAACCTTACAAAAATTATACTAATCTCTTTTGAGATTTGGTTCAATTACATCGATTTAATATTAATAAACTATCGGTGTAAAAAAAAATATTTACACTGTCTTCCAATCATGTATTTTCACATTATTAGAAATATCTGACTCTCACAATAACTATTTCAAAAGGCACACATATGATAAGATCTGATTTGTTAATAGTATTAAAATTTTCCATTGACTATAATAAAACAAAACTCTAATTACTTACGATAACTCTCTTGTTTCAAAAACTACGTCAACCTCGCTTGATGATTGTTATTGTTACACCTACCACCTAATGCTAACATGTTAGCTAATACATGGATAACAAAATTTGGAAGTATAATCACTCAATAAAATCAACCCTCCCCTTCAATTCACCACCCAGAACCACTACAAATATCAGAGCAACTGACCACAAATCTCAGCACACCATCGCCCTCAACTCACCACACCTTGGCCACTGGCCACATAACTCAATCAACCATCATCCTCATCTCAACCTTAGAACCACCATGAATCAATATCATAGCCACCCAAAACTCAAGCCAATCAAACCCACATATCATACCCACAAACCCAAACCCAAACCCAAACCCAAACCCCATTCAATAAGCTACACCAAAAAAGAGCAACCTCACCTCAAAATCAACTCTTCTACCTCATAATCTATTTCTTTTGGGATATAAAGAAAAACAATTTAAAAAAAAGGATATCAATTTTTTTGTATAATTTAAAATTTGTTTGATAGTTACTTTTACTTGAATGAAATAGAATGTTATTGGTTTTAAAATAATCTATTTTTTTTTTTAAATAAGCTTCAAACTTCAGCTTCTTTGAAAACCACCTTTTCACCATAAAAACAATTGTTTTGCAATATAATCAAATTATCCAAACATACCAACTTCTATTGAAAAACAGCTTTTACCAACTGTTCGATTAATCTTACCCAAACACCTTAATTGCAAGTGTTGCTTCATTTTATAACTTCCGTTAATCCTTTCATTCTGTTAGATCCCTATTCCCTAAGGCCGAAACCCGGCCTTTACCATCAGCTTAAGGTTATAGAAACACAATTCACACAATTCAAACAACACATTCTAACTAAAATAAATAAAAACAAAAATTTTAAAAAATCTTGTCATCTATAACTACAATTAATGTTTAAAATTAACCGATCCCATAGTACAAAGTTTTGGCTCCAGCACAACAACATATAAATCCATAAAATACAAACACATAAGGACTGGTCTGTACACTACCCACCTGCAGGGAAGATGCAGATCATTTGAGGATATGCAAGCTGGCTTTGACTGATGGGCAATTACACCAGCAACGACATGCCTAACACTACAACCCTCAAAAACCAACACATCTTAAACCCCAAGGCAACAATACCAGCTATGTTTTACAAACATCAAAAGATAAATTACCCTACTCATCCTCAATGCAACACAGAATAAAAATTATTCTAACTCCAGAAAATAAGTACCACTAAACAAGTACAAAGGTTACAGAACATTTACTATGTGCACTTCTGATTATATTAAGAATCAGATTCCAATAGCAATGTTATGGGTGAAGGAGGCACAGAGGCTTTTTCCTATCAAACTTTCCTTACCTTCAAGCACCTCTAGGATCAGGAACTTCATTGTCGAGAGATTGGGGCCATAGGCATTGATGGGGGCTGGTTATAGTAATTTCCATCTGAACCCTGAAAACCCTGATATGTATTCATTGGAGCAGGCTGAAATGGGGAGACACCGTTCATCGAAGGTCCAACGGCTGGATAGGCGGCCATTGACGGCTGTTGTACCACGCCATAGCTGTACGCCATGCTGCTAATTGATCCGGCAGTCTGCATGAACTGCGGCACTGGGTACTGTGGCATTGGTGGCGGTGGCGGTAACGGAGGAGGTGATGATGACGGTGGAGGTGGCGGTTCGTTGGGATTAGATTGCTGATTGGCCATAGAATCAGGAAGTGAAAAAGAAGGAAGTTGTGGTTGTTGAGGATTCTGAGATGGCATATAAGATGACTGGTCATTCTCAAGCTTAGCCCTCTTCTCAGAATGATAATCAGCAGAAGTCTCTTTCACTGGGTTGCCTATGACTCCTTCAGATGCAAGGGATGACAGCACATAAGACAGCATCTGGGCAGAGGATGTTGAAGCAGTCAGTTTTGCTGCCACCGCAGCGGCTGCGGACTTGCGAGGATCTTCCTCGGCGGATTTTTGAGGAAAAGATACTTGTGATGTGTACATTAATGGAGCTGATTGCTCCCTATCACCAGAAATAAAACTTGCAGCTGCCATGGAGGTTTGAATTTCCTTTGAGCTTTGATCAGCTAATGACTGAATATTGTTGCCATTCAGTAGCTGTCGGCAGGTATTACCCGCCTGTTCTGACTGAACACGTGCAGCCTGAAATGTTAAGAACACAATCACTCAGATGTTGATTAATTGAATAGTAATTTTTTATTTTGTCCCCAGTTGTACCTGTTAGAACTGAAACTAAGCTCAAATAAATATAATAAAAGGCATACTATTTTGAAAGGAAAATAGTATGCACCTTAAATAAAATCCAGTTGTAATATTATTTTGATATGGTCAAAAATTATAAAAAGACTCATGTAACAGAGAAAGATGTTTAAAACATTGAGAAAGAATAAGATTGCTTTTAATGGGAAAAGAAAACCATAGGATCAAAGAATAGTTCCAGATACTCCTAAATTATGATTTACAGGACAGATTTCTCCGCATCCCTCTCCTCAAAAAAAAAAAAAAAAAAAAAACACATTTTTACCGACTTCTACTTCTCTTCCTTCACCAATACAGTTATCTGTTAGCTATAAAATTATTTGAAATAATTGTGAATTTTTCAATCTATAAATAACTAAAGCCTTCAATGCATGCATAACATATATCAAGGCAGACACATTAACCTGTTTCATGCTGCCTGCCTAGTTCTAAATTTCTGTTGTGTAGACAGGGGAAAGGATGGACTACTGAGTGTGTACTGTTATTATTATTCTTCGAAGTGCTTCATGTTACCCTTTGGTAGTTGAGAGGCTTTTTCTAATAGTTTAATAAAATAGGAGTGTAAATAAAAAATAAATATTATAAGAAACAAATTGACGTTTACCAATCATGTCATAAGGTAATAAGAACCCTGCCATAAACAGGAACCTTTTTAAAAAACTGGATATAAAAAAAAAGTTGCGTTATTTGAACACAAATTTTAGACATCGTATGTGACACCATATGTGTTTCTTTCTATCTCTCACTTACTTTTTATCATCTTTGTATACACACATCTCTAAAATACATTTAAAAAAAAAACCAATTTTGTGTTCAAAAAACATTCCTCATAAAAAAAACAAAGAACACAATATAGAAAAAACACAGAAGCAAGAGAAAGCAACAGAAGTGAAGAACAAGGCTCATGTTTTGGTTGTCCTAAATACACACTGGTCTTTTCTTTTCTTGATTTTATTTCCCCTGTTGATAAAGACAATAATGTCCACATAACCATTGACTTTCAAATAAGTGATAGGTCAATTTGTAGTGCATCAATGGGCTTAAAATCAATAGTGAGATTTTGGCATCTCATATATCTATTAAAATATAGAGAATAAGAGAAACTAAATAACTATTCAATGAATTTAAGTTCCAAACCTGAATCTGGCTACGGACTTGACCCAGCTTGAATTCCTGAGGAACAAAATCATGTCAGAATTACATAATATAGATTTCAGCAATTTTGTAAAGATAAATTTAGTCTGAAAAAATAACCTGATCCTGGAGAGCCTCTCTCAGGTGAGACACAAGGCTAGCTCTTGATGATTCTATTGCAGTTAATTGCTCAATGCAATCCCTCAGTACAGCATTATGCCCCTGCATCTCATCCACTAGTGCAGATCCATGGAATTGCCCTACTCATTGATGATTAAATAGCAAAGGAGATATCAACAAGTATTCCAACAATAATATTTTTTTAATTAACATTAACATGACAACACATATATAAAGTGCATGAGATGAATGGGTGATTTCACAGAAAGCTAAAATCAGATATGGACTTGAGCTAATGCAGTCAATCACTAACAACAAGATGCAGGACGAGTCTTAGTTCATGTAACTTTTGTAGAAATGTGGTTTTTGATAAAACTCAATGGTGTCAATTGATTCATGTAGCCAGCCACATCTGATAGGAAAAGGCTTGTTTGCTGTATTATTATAGCTTGAGTAGGAATTAGGTAGGAATTATTTAGATATAATTGAGTTGTTTTAAGTAATTTACGGTAAAATTGGACTCCTATCAAGACACTAGGGATTAGAAAATTCCTAGAACATTGCATTGAAGCTATCTTTTGCTTTGTTTTGCCCTCCCTCCCTCTCTCCCTCTCTCTCTACTAACATTATTGAGCGCTACCGCTTTTATCACAGGACTTTATCCTACATAATAAAACAAAAAAATTTGAAAATATTGTAGTCAGCTTCTTTTCTGATAATATATTTTAGCCAGCTTCTCATGAAAAATCTGAGTTTGAGTCATGACAGCTACCTAGATTAATTAAGGTCTAAAATTATCCGTGTTCCAGATTTTTCTCTTCTTTATTTTGTTAATAATTAATTAACCCTAATTTGCATTTTTCATATGAGCTGGGTTGGCTACTTTGAGTCGAACCAAAAACACCAGCTAAATTCAGGTTGTACAAATACAATAATAAACGAAAACCAGAAACGAGTTATTCATGCTGAAGACAGAACACTCCTATGGATGAATCACAATTATTCATGCTGAAGACAGAACACTCCTATGGATGAATCACATATAACAATTTTACTACAAATAGGAAAAACAAATATAAGCAGTTTATAGTTTGATATACCTGAATTATTATCATGACCTATTTCCTTATCTGCTTTCTCAAGACAGCTAATGGCATTCCTGCATTTACTCAATACAGCATCTTCGTCTGTCTGCCCTCCATAAATAACTTGATAACCTGAAACTATTTTCTCCAATGCATTCCCAGCAGATGGCTTCTGTGAAAGGTGAGAATAAAGTATAGGATATGGAATCAGCATGCAGGGCATGTATATGAAGACAATATGTGCACAAAATCAAATAAATAAATAAATAAACTATTACCAGTTTCATATTCATAGGTTTAACATCACGGCTATTATTCTCCACATGCCTCCCAACAAGCTCTTCCTTAAGAATTTGACCACGAGAACCAAAAACTTTTCTTTCTTCCCATATACCAATCTGCATAAAGGAGAAAGTGATTATGTAACAAAAGTAATTTCACCAATGCCATCATTTCACATAATTTTTTTAATGTGAACATTTAAAGTACAAGAGAAACATGAATAAAAAACAAAACATATTTATCAATGTTCAATTATAAGAGATGGGAACAATGCCACAATTCTAGCATTTCATTATAAGAGCAACCCTTCAGCAAAATGGTGTTGCAAAAAGGAAAAGTCATCATCTACTAATCACCAGAGCTTTACTGTTCCAAATGTTTGTTCCAAGTTCATACCCCTGGGGGGTAGTTGTTTTAACTGCAGCCTATTTGATAAATCAACTATCCTCTCATATTTTTGGTAATGTAAGTCCTGTTAAGCTCATGACATCTATCTTTCCTTCAATTCCTATTATGCAAAGTCTACATTCTCACATCTTTTGGTTGTGTGGCCTTTGTTCGTGTCCACCAGCAGCATTGCAGCAAACTTGATCCTGATGCCATCAAATGCGTTTTCTTAGGTTACGCTCCTGACAGGTAAGGATACAAATGCTACCAACTTTTGAGTCATTTTTTGGGTTTCCATGGATGACACTTTTTATGAAAATGAGTCCTTTACTCGTCCTCAACTTTAGGGGGAGAGCATCGTAGAAGCCAAGTCCCTATTTTCCAAGTCCTTTTTTCCTATGCTATCATAGTCACAGTCAGCACCTAACTATATTCCTGGAGCATTTATAATCGAGCACAGGGATTAGTATCTTCTTTTGGTACTTTACTTGAACCAACTAAGGTCAGGCCAACAAAGGTTGGTACACCAAAATTGGTGTATCAGAGGAGGGGAGAATCCAAACTAGACCAACATCAACTTCAAACGTATGAACCTACATTAAGTACTGAAGATACTAGTCCTTCTGCTTCTGGACCTGATACTTTAATCATACAAGTAACTATGATCCTGACCCTGATAAATTGTTGGAACACAATCACCCACGCTCTCAGAATTACTCACACACAGTAATTGAATAGAGAAAAATATTGAGGGAGGTGAAAGAGATAGAAGAAATACTCTGAATCAGAAACTTTATTCACATCACTACAATTACACACTTTCTCTGTATCACATTGATTACACATAAGCACCTATTTATAGTGCTATACACACTTATAACAGCATCAACTAAATCTTATTCTTGTTCACTAACTAATTGTATCAATTAACTAACTAATATTTGTATTACACTCAACACTCCCCTTTAATTCAAATTTCCCAATGACTCCACTTTCTTTTCCTGGATCCCATTGTTTAAAGCATGACACCCAAGTGCACACAAACAGTGGTGGCACTGTCTCGGAATCATCTATGCCACATCTCATCTCACGACTGTAATCTGACTCTGTAGAAACGAAGGAATGTTGGAATGATTGAATATTATTCCTTGAATAATTGTGTACAGAAAGTTACAATATATAGACAAGGGTGATTTAAATCTAATCCCTAAAATTAAGGAATCAAAACTGTCCTAATAATGAACAAAATAAAAATCTAATCTGTCTAATTATAACTGATAGAATCAGCCATAAATACAAGATATTGTATGATATTATAACACTCCCCCTCAAGCTGGTGAATGGATATCTATCATTCCCAGCTTGCAAGTAAGACCATGAAACCGCTCTGTAGGAAGTCCCTTGGTGAAGACATCTGCTAATTGGAACTCTGAGGGCACGTACTCCGCAGCTATAAGACCATCATCCAATTTTTCCTTGATAAAGTGTCTATCTATCTCTATGTGTTTAGTCTTATCATGTTGGACTGGGTTGTGAGCAATACTAATGGCAGACTTGTTGTCACAAAGTAATCTCATAGGAGCTTCATACTTTATTCTGAGATCATCCAGAATGATTCTCATCCATAATGATTCACATATCCCTTGGGCCATAGCTCGAAATTCTGCTTCGGCACTAGATCTTGCAACGACATTTTCCTTCTTACTTCTCCAAGTCACTACATTTCCTCCCAAAAACATGCAGTACCCTGAGGTGGATCGCCTGTCTACAATCGACCCTGCATAATCTGCATCTGTCTAGGTCTCTATGGACAAGCTTTCCCCTTTCTTGAATAATAATCCTCTTCCTGGGCTTGACTTCAAATACTGGAGGACTCTATTCACTGCTTGCATATGTCTCTCACGTGGATCATGCATGAACTGGCTAACCACACTGACAGCATAGGCTATATCCGGTCTAGTGTGGGATAAATATATCAATTTCCCCACTAGTCTTTGATATTGTGCCTTGTCCACCCTTGGGCTCTCCTCATTGTTTCCAATCCTGTGACTCTGTTCAATAGGTGCCCCTGTGGTTTTGCAACCCAGCTTACCTGTCTCTTTAAGGAGATCCAGGACATATTTCCTTTGGGAAATAAAGATGCCTTGTTTGGAGTAGGCAACCTCTATCCCAAGGAAGTACTTCAGCTTCCCAAGTCTTTCATTTCGAACTGTGCAGCTAGTTTCTCTCTCAGAACCCGTTTCTCAACCTCATCATCACCAGCAATGATCATGTCATCCACATAAACCAACAGAAGTGTGAGCTTGCCATCCTGAGAATGTTTAACAAAGAGGGTATGATCTCCTTGGCTCTGTCTATAGCCTAAGGATACCATAGCATTGGTGAACCTTCCGAACCAAGCCCGAGGAGACTGCTTGAGCCCATATAAGGCCCTTTCAATTTGCACACCTTATTCCCTCCACCAGTAGAGTCATACCCTGGTGGAATATCCATATATACTTCCTCTTCCAAGTGCCCATGTAAAAAGGCATTTTTAACATCAAATTGGTGCAAGTCCCAACCAAAGTGTGCTGCCAAGGAGAGAATAATCCTGACTGTGTTCATCTTTGCTACCGGGGCAAACGTTTCCTCATAATCAATCCCATATGTCTGAGTGTACCCTTTTGCAACCAGCCTTGCTTTGTACCGGTCAAGAGTACCATCAGACCGATATTTCACTGTGTAAATCCATCTGCACCCTACTATCCTTTTGTCCTTGGGCTTCTCAACAATTTCCCAGGTCTCATTCATTGTTCAAAGCAACTCATCTCTTCATGCATGGCTTGAACCCAATTCTTATCCATTAAGGCCTCTTGTACTGAAGTGGGGACTCTGGTAGAATCAATTGCTGAAATAAAACTCTGATGCTGTACTGATAGATTTTTAGTGGACACAAACTGAGATATAGGGTATTTTGCACAATTTCTTCTGGCTTTTCTTAAGGCTATTGGCAAGTCATCAAGATTAGGTTCACAAATATCATGTAAAGGATTCAAAGGCTCAGAATCAGGAATGCTTACCTCTGGTTCGGGCGACTGAAGCTGCTGTTGGACCAGGTTGGGTTTTTTCCGATAATACACCTGTTTGTATCGATCAATAGGAACCGATTCTTTAGGTGTATCTGAAGTACCAGAAGATGATGAGTTGCACAGGACTAAGACCATCTAAGACACGGGAGGGCAATCTGTTCATCAAGTATGCGGCAGTTAAGACAGCTTCCCCCAATAAGACTTAGGGACAGACATTTGAAATAGAAGTGCTCTTGCAATTTCTAGGAGATGACGGTTCTTTCTTTCTGCAACCCCATTTGTTGAGGGGTATCAACTCAAGTGAACTCATGTAACACACCATGTTCTTTATGGAATTTTGTGAAATGTTGATTCACATATTCCTTGCCATTATCACTTGTTGGAACACAAGCATCCACACTCTCAGAATTACTCACACCACACACACACACACACACACACACACCCCACAAGATAAATAAGTTTATTCAATGGTGAGCATCTAAGGAATACAAAATGGTTTGCCTCACAACGAATCGTGCCAAATTATTGAATGACTTTACTAAACTTCCAAACCATGCACGAGATGACTGTTTTAAGCCATACAAGAACTTTTGTAGCCTACAAACAAGGCCTGACTCCCCTTGAGCAACAAACCCAAGTGGTTGCTCCATATAGATTTCATCCTCCAAATCACCAAGTAAGAAGGCATTTTTAATATCCAGCTAATACAAGGGCTAGTATCTCATGGCAGCCATAGACAAGAACAAATGAACAGACACCATTTTAGAAACAGGAGAAAAAGTATCACTGTAATCTAAACAACAAATTTGATTGTATCCCTTTGCTACTAGTCGGGCTTTCAATTGTTCCATCTACCCATCAAGGCAAACTTTAACAATAAATACGCACCAACAACCAACTGTAGATTTTCCAGGCGGAGGTGAGACAAGGATCTATGTATGATTGGCTTCCAAAGTAGTCATGTCATCAATCATTGCCTGTTGCCATCTTTGGATGGGATAGTGCTTTTTGAACATTCTTAGGAATGGTAACAGATGACAAAGCAGACACAGGCAAAATGGGAAAGAGATAGATGATGGTAACTCAAGAAATAGTAATGAGATGAGGACTGAGAGTAAAGTGTCTACCATTACAAAGTGCAATAGGTAGGTCAACGGAAGTGTGAAAGGGGATTGTAGTGGGAGAAGTTATTGGAGTGAGAGCTGAATCAGGAGCATCAATAGGCGGTGTGATCTCGGAAACTTAAGGATTTCGATGCTCATAAGTAAAACCAAACCGACGCAAGGGACAATCATCCTGTGACTGTGGAGTTTGAGGATTAGAGACAGGTGGTGTATAAAGAGGAATGGGTAGTACCTAAGAAAAAGTAGAGTCAGGTGGAGGTGATGTAACAAAGAATGGGGTATCCTCAAAGAATGTAACATCTGCTGATACATAAAAGCAATGTGTAGAGGGAGAATAAGTGAATAACATTGATATCCTTTCTAAACTCGAGAATATCCAAGAAAGATACATTTAACATCTCGAGCAGACAATTTATCATGGCCAGAAGTGAAACCATGAACAAAACAAGTTGAAACAAACACATAAGGGGAAACAATATAAAGGAGATCATTGAGAATTGAGAAATAAAAGAGAACGAGGAATTTCATTAGCTAGAACGGAAGATGGCATTCAATTGACCGAATAACAGGCTGTAAGAACAATATCACCCCAAAACTTCAAGGGTGCATTAGCATTTATTAAGACAGTCCGAGCTGTGTCAACAAGACGACAATGTTTGCGTCCAGCCACACCATTTTGTTGTGGTGTGTGAGGACAAGTGGACTGATGTATGATGTCATGAGAACTCAGAAAGGATTTCAAGGACGTAAAAAAATGTTTTTCCAAATTGATTCTTTAGTTCTAAACAAAAAGTTTGAAAAGCCTTAAATAACTCAGAACAATCCTTCATTAAAAATAACCAAGTACATCGTGAAAAGTCATCGATGAAAGTAACATAATACCTATATCTGGAAATAGAGGGAACACGATTGGGATTGGGACCCTAAACATCAGAATGAACAAGATCAAAGGGAAACATAGTTCGACCATTGACACTACTAGGAAAAGATACTCTAACATGTTTTCCAAGTTGACACGACTCACAATTCAAGGTTTTCAAATGTGAAAGATAAAGGACCATTTGCTTTAGCTTGTCCAAACTTGGATGACCCAGATGACGATATAGGAGGTCTGCAAAGGAAGAGGAAGACGAAGGTTGAAGGTAGTGGAGTCCTCGTGATTCAAATCCAGCTTCAATCATTTATCCTGTACTTCGGTCCTGGATAAGAAAGGAATTAGAATTGAAGTTTATGGAACAATTTAAATTGCGAGTAATTTGGCAAATTGAAATTCAATTAAAGGGACAACCGGGTACAAACAAGACTAAATTTAAAGGTAAGGACGAAAGGGGTGAAGCTTGGCAAAATACCAGCTGCCACTGCCTTAGATCCATTGGCAAGAGTAACATTGTGACATTTTTAAGAAATGGCAATTTAGATAAAAGAGAAGGATTACCAGCTAAGTGATCACAAGCACCAAAGTTTAAAACTCAGGGTCCAACAGATGCAGATTGAGAGAGACAAACTGTAAAATTTTCAATGTGAGCAACGGTGGCTGAAGAATAAGCTTGTTGTTGCTGAGTGGCCTTAAACTGAAGGTACTTAGGGATGGCAGTGGGTAGGGTCTGGGTAGGGTACTATAGTACCCGTCCCCATACCCGTGTTTTAAAAAAACACCCGTACCCGTACTCAGGTACTCCTTATATTAATTGGCAAAAAGTAAATGATCTTTATCAGACTCAATCTCGTGCTCAACAGTTGGTTCAAGAGACTGAGCTACATTGGCAGTTTTATTTGGGAATCTATGTAGGGAATAGCATTGATCTTGAGAGTGTTCATCTCGCTTTTAGTAAGAACAGTAAAAATTACCTCAACCACTTTTGCTATGGCCACCACCTCTACCACCACGACTTGAGACAAAAACCAAAGGCTCGGATGTTGTTTGAGAATAAACTCCAAAGGTAGTAGTTGGAGAAGGAACTCGAAGCAAACGATCAATGAGTTCCTCCACCGTAGGATTATTAGGATTAGTCAAAGTCTGATTCCGAACGAATTCAAAGTCTTTGCGGAGGCCATGAAGAACAAACACCATAAGCATGTTATCAAGCTTACTTGACATCTTTTATACATCATCTTTAACCAGCATCAATTTATTACCTCACAAATGGATCGTGCTCTATTCAGATAGGAAGGCAAATCAAGATCAATCATCTGAATTGTTACCAAACTATGAATCGTCTAATATGGCCGTTGTATATCATTAACATAAACAGTTTGAGCCCTCTTCCAAATTTCTTATCATGTTCTGTAAGGTCAGAAATGCACCATTAATCTTGGTTCAGTAGACTGGCACAACAACGATACAAGCTGATAATTTGTCCGTTGCCACTCAGTTCTCTCAATTTCAGCAATGTCAGTAGCCTTTTTAGTGAGATGATAAGACAGTCCCTGACCAAGAAACCATACCTCAACTGCATTATGCCAATCCAAATAATTCTTAACATTCAACTTTTCAATAGTAATGATGTGGGACCCAAAAAAACGCGAAAGAATTCTTCTTCTCTGGATTGGACCCTCCCTGAGTAGATTTAGCCATGGGAGAAATTCAAACAAAAAGTACCCAGAAACAAGACAAGAGCACACAGGGTCAAAAGAGGGGTAGCACAATGAAAGACCCAGAAACCAAACAGGGGCAAAACAGAACCAGGAGAAGACGGCGAACATAGTGGCGGAAAGCGTCATCGTCAACGGCGGTTGGGAGGGTGGCGGGTCGATCACACGCGCCAAAGAGTGAGGTTGTTGGTGCAATGCTTAAAAGAATGCCTGGTAGACAGCTTCAAAGGTGAACGTCGATGTTACTTTGGACATCAGACAACTTACAAACAATGGGTTATCACTAACAACGGCTGAAACCCGAAACAAAACACCAGGAAGGAACCAAAAAAACTCTAGTACCAACTTTAAGTTAGAACTGAATATTTCAGTATTAACATTGCAATAGGAGATTACAATATATATACACTTGACTAGTGGAACTTGAATCCTAGAACAATAATTATCTACTCTAAATCATAGGAGAGTAATTGCAATGAATACAAGAATATTATGTATAGAACACCACCGTCCACACCATCTACATACTATAATCATACTCAATACTAACTAACCCCCAAGCGTCTTGAGGGCACCTTTTGCCTTTAACTACCTTGATTCCATGTACAAGCAAAAGTAAGGGGAATTTGGTCCAAAAAACAATAGCTAACAAAAGCATTTACAGTAAGCATGTAAGAATAAAATGCTGGAATACACAACACCAAAGTTATTCATCTCTTTAAAATCACAAGAACTAAGAACATTTTGTTAGCTCCAACTTACAATACAATTCCTAATGCTTTTGTTAATATGCAAAAAAACAGAAGAGATAGTGTCAAAAAAACATGTATCTCATTAAATAATTGAGAAAAATGAATTATTAAAATACCAGCCGACGTGCAGCATTCCTCCCAAACTCATCTCCATTTTGAATCACATCTCGAAGAGCATCGGGAAGAACCTTCCAGAATTCACCTACAAATTCAGAACCCTTTCTCCTGCTGTTCTGTAATATATCATTAGCAAGATATAGAAATGCCAATCTCTTCTCACGGGGAGAAGAATGAAATTGTCTGTCCCATGTTTCAACAACTTGTTTGGCTTTATTCATATGAAAAATGCACCAATGTGACAAAGCTTAACAACATTAAGGATAACAACCAAGCAGTAGCAAATATTTATATGCAACAAATGTGAAAAGTATCCAAAGAATTCATAAGCATGTTTATGTGTGTGCATATATGTGAGTGGTGCATTTATGTGAAAGTGCAAGAGTGTGTTTGTCTAAGCACATATACAGAATTTTGTACAGGATTAATGCTAGCCATCATATGGTAAAGAAAGAAACAATAGTTGCATTGCATTGTTTACTAATAAATACAGAATTTCATTAACAGATTCTCATTTGATGGGGAGTTGGAGCAGTTTAGCATTGCAACAAAACTAAAAAGGAGAGGAGGCTACTTAGCAGACCAGTTGAATGAAGATTACGACCTTGACAACATTACAGCACTAATGTTCCAACTTCCAAATAAATAAAAACACAAACTCAGAGAAATATGTGATGTTAGACAGTAAAATGAATGCAACAAAGTGGAAACAGATAAAAAAAAACTGCTTGAACAGTACAATACTGAGCACAAAAAGGAAAAATACAAATTATAGCCCATAAACAATTCTTGAAGGATACTCTCTATGCTCGTCTGAGAACCATTCAGCTTGGCTAGTTTTTCCACTAAAATCTGTGGATTGAATGTGCTACTCATCTTTCCAATTAGAGCTGGCACACCGGATCAACTAGAACACCAACTTTCACAAAAACCTTCAGGAAATAAAAAAGGGTAACACAAACATTAGGATAGAGTCATTACCCAGCGCATAAATTAAAATACAACGCAAAAAAATACAGATATATTTTGATTGATACACACGTATATACATCAGCTCAGTTGTGACAAAAAATATGTAGGTTAAGCAAATTTGACAAAGGAACCCTCAAAACAGAATACCCCCCATGAAATGCCCTTGAAATATCATGTTTTCACATCTGAGTTAGCTGAACTTGAAGATCCCTATCCTAGCCATTAAACAGTTATAAACTCCTAACAAATGTAACTTTTCCAACAAGGAAATCATATTCATATATATCAAACACCTATGGAGAATGGACTACAAGCAGTAGGTAGTCTACTACAGACATCCACAGCAAAGCATTCCAAATGTCAGTTCAGAGAAGGCCCTCCAATTTTGGTCATTTTATAAAAGGTAAGGCATTGGAATATCTTTTCTTTCATGACTGAATCAATGTCTATTATGGGTATTGATACATCAAAGTAGAACATTACACATGTCCTTGTTTTGGAATTTACTTAAGCTGTCAAAATGTATGTCAACAAGAAGAGCAAATATACATATTAAGGCAATTATATCAAAGCACTTACAAGACTATATAATTTACGCAGCCCGTCATTTCATGGACAAAAGCAAGAATACAAACAAGTATCAAAGAACAGCAGGCACAAGTAACATGGGTTTAGGCAAAATAAACAGTGAATTCTTGGATTAACAAACAAATAAAATGATAGATTCAGGCATGAGATGGTATTTTTTTGAAAGATGGATAGACGTCAATGCTTAGAGCATTAATGAATTAATATTACAAGTATAGAATTGAAATGAGGAAGGTTATCGGTTTTCAATAAACCAAAAAATACACAGCAGAAGAAAAACCTGGTTTTCAAAGTGAAATTACCAAAGTTAAAATTTGCTATATAAAGCTAACCAGATAAGCCTATAAAGAAATAAAGAAATGTAAAAGAAAAGTAGACCTAAGCAGTCAAAGCTATGAGAATAGAATAGATGTCAAATCGTGAACCACATTGACAATCGTTTGTTTAATTTTAAAATCATGAATTGTGAACTGTAAACATATTATAGGATTCAAAAACAAGTCAATTAAAAAAAGTTAAATATACAGGATTCCCCCTTCCCCTCAATGACAAAGGCATCCGTAACTCCTTTTCTTTGTGAACCGTCAATAGGACTAGCTCTCTCTTTGAAGAGTTCAGTAACATCATCGTCTTCTTTTTTATTCTTATCCTCAGCATCTTCACGAATAATCTTTAAAACTTCAAGACCGTCAGTATACACACAGCAACTTCTTGACATGTTTATGATAAAGGGTGCTGATGCTTAATGCACCACCCCACGTTGTTTGTGGAAATAACCAAATTTAATGTGTAATATATTGTCAAGAACAGTGCACTGTTCCCAGCTAACATCCTTCTTCCCCTTCTTAGCCGTAGGATCTATAAAGGTGACTGCTTGAAGCCCTTGTTTCGGAAGATTGAAAATAGAGCAGTGGAACAGCCTCCTGCCCCTTCACTTTTATGAGAATTGCCGAAAAAAATCCAAAATGAAAAAACTGAATCGCAAGATCCAGTGAAACGGAATCGCACTGATTCGAGAAATTCATGGATGGTTCAGAGCCATCTGCAATTCATCATATGGTACAAATTGCTGGCTTGCCGAATGGTATTGAATCTTGGGATTCGAATCATGAATCGTGCGATACTAGCAACTATTTATTAGGCCAACAACCCTCAACAAGATCGAAGGATGTAATATCTAATTGATTGGTAAATTAGTTCTTGTTTTAATTATAAGCGTCCAATAAGAAATAAAATTTTTATACATAATGAAAGCTGAAATTGCAATTTAAATGCAATCAGATATCCTGATAGATACAGAGCGACATGCACAAGGGACAGGCCACAGATACACATGGACGCATACGTGACAATCACGCACGCAATTGACAATATTAATGACATCAAACCACAAGCGACAACCAAAGCACATAAAGGGGAAAAACAGATGCAAAAACATAAGAAAAATTAAATGTGAGTTAACACAGTATAAGATGCATACGATCGACCAGCTTAACTAAAGTGTAAGGCAAATCTTCCACTTTAGCCAACCAAGTTTCTTGATAAGAAGCTTCTTAAATTCGCATTATAATAACTTAATAACAATTATGCGATATCAAATCTCAGGTGGAAAAAATAATTTACATTTAAGCACTGTTATGGCTATAGACTGTAGACTTAATTGAAAGGGGCAAAGGGCATTAAATCCAAGGTTCATAACCATATCATGAAACAAGAATTCAAAATCCACACGAAGAAAATATCAAAATTAAAAAAAGAAAAAAAAATACACACACACACAGAGACACACAATTTTATTAGGGATTGCTATAGCTCATTAGCTGAGGAGTTCAAATTAGTGAGACTACCTGCTGTATCACAGTTTTCCAACCAAACGGTTCCATTATCCTTCAATTCATCAACAGATAAACTGACAAAGTGCATAAATGCGAGACAATTCTCACAGTTAAATGACCAATTAAACAAGAAACAAAAAGCATATAACAAAGGAAATTAAAAAATCATAACAATCAATACAAACCCAATCAGTTATTAAAATTCATATCAGAGCATAGACATACAGGATAAAAGAAGACAGAGAAAATTTGGAAAAAAAAACAAGAGCAAAAAAACAGAAAATAAATTGCAATTAAAAATTAAGAGAATCGAAGAAAAAGAAAGGTACATACATAGCAGTAGCAACGAAGAATGCGGGTGAAGATAAGCGAAGAATGAAGCAACAACGATTCGTGCTGTGCTGAGATTTTTTTGGTGTGTGGGGTTAGAGAGAGAAAGAGAGAGCAGCGAACCAAACTGGTTTCAGAATTGAAGTTCTTGTGCTGTAACCTCCTTAACGAGGTTGTGTGTCGAGTTTTTAGTTCGGCTTTGGGTTTGTGTTGTGCTGTGACAGACGAAACAAAACAAGAGGGTGTTTATTCTCACTCTCAGGATGTTTTTTAGGTACCCTGAATTGCCCCTGAATCTGTTTCAGAAACAAACAATCCGGACGACGTCGTTTATGTTTTACACCTTATAATGTAATGTAGTGTTTGCAGATGAATTGGTATTTGTGTGTGGGTCTTATAGTAATTTTGCTTTGAAGTTTGAGCCTTCCTGAGTTTAATCTTTCTTGGTTTATTTAACCCTATGTTACACTAGCCGGTGTGCTACTAAATAATTTTTAGGTTTCACATTTTGTGTTTTTTATTTTTATTTTTTAAAATATATGAAAGAAAATATGTTTAATTTATTATTTTTTTAAAAAAAAATTGATGTATTTCATCCTAATTAGTAATAATTAGTAATTTTAACTATGTATATTGTTTCACTCTGATAAATTAAGAGGTGTTTCTCATATAGAACAAAGATGAATCTTGAGTTTGAATCAACTGAATTAATGAAATTTTGAACATTGAATGTAGCAAAATTAGTACGAATTGAGTGTTATCATATGACTTATTTCATTCCACAATATAATGTAAAAGAAAATGAGAAAGGGGCATAGAAAAAACAAACCACATTTTTCATATATTGTATCACACTAATATCGTTTCATACAAGCATTTCTTTTTCAATTTAAACTATGCTATATAGTATGAAAAAGATATGGCCAAAATCAATAAGAATTAATGTGTCATCATTTGATTGTATTTCATTCCACAATATAATGTAAAAGAAAATGAGAAAGGGGCGAAAGAAAACAAATCACGTTTTTCATATACTGTGTCACATGACTATCGTTTCGTACATTTGTAAGCATTTCCTTTTCTATTTGAAACTATGTATACAGGTAGAAAAAGATATGACCCAAATCAGTATGAATTGAGTGTTATCATATGACTTATCACGATATAATGTACAAGAAAATGAGAAAGGGGCATAGAAAAAACAAACCCCATTTTTCATATACTGTATCACACTAATATCGTTTCATACAAGCATTTCTTTTTCAATTTAAACTATGCTATATAGTATGAAAAAGATATGGCCAAAATCAATGAGAATTAATGTGTCATCATTTGATTGTATTTCATTCCGCAATATAATGTAAAAGAAAATGAGAAAGGGGCGTAAGAAAACAAATCACGTTTTTCATATACCGTGTCACATGACTATCATTTCGTACATTTGTAAGCATTTCCTTTTCTATTTGAAACTATGTATATAGTAAGAAAAGATATGACCGAAATTAGTACGAATTAACGTGTCATCATTTGATTGTATTTTATTCCACAATATAATATAAAATAAAAGGAGAAAAGAGCGGAAGAAAACAAACCATGTTTTCATATACCGTGTCACATGAATGCCTTTTTGGTACATTTATCTTTATATTTGAACTATGTTATATAGTATGAAAAAGATATGTATAAAATTATAATGAATTGATGTGTCATCATTTGATTTTATTTCGTTCCACAATATAATGTAAAAGAAAATGAGAAGGCAATGTAAGAAAACAAATCACGTTTTACATATACCTGTCACATGAATATTGTTTCGTACATTTATAAGTAATTATCTTTCAATCTTGTTCTTGTGATGAGTTTTGAAGTTGACGTTACTTTTAAATATAACCACTACGGTCGTTTAGGATTTGTTTGTGATCATTCTAGAGCAATTTGTCCCCAAAGTTAACGGATAAAGTAACTAACATATTAATGATTAAGATCAAAGATTTGTAATGAGCTTTAAAGCTTGCATTATTTCTTTAATATAATTTGTTGTGGATTTATAGGTTTTGTTGTGATCATTGGAACCTAATTTGGATTTCAGATAGATTTTAATATATAAAGTGAATGACATATTAATGATGGATAATAAAGATATTATTATCGGCATATTTGTGAGGTGGTTTAGTAGAAGCTATCTTATTGCTATTTTCGCTCCATGGTAAGGCACATTTAAAAATTTATGTGGTAGGACTAACTAGAACAATCATGCATGAATATAAGTAATTTATATAATTTATATTTTATAGAAAAGAACGTTATTAGGAAAGTCCCATTTGTATGATTTACGATGTACGTGTTAGTTATGCAAGAAAAGTTTCGAAGAGCTTCTTCTAACTTCTCTTCCAGTCCTTTCTTCTCTTCTTCTGACTTGAGCAATGCTGCTTTAAGGTTCTCTACCTCTTCGATGCTAATTGGAGGTGTCTCATCAACAATTTCCTTGTTAGCTAGAATTGAGCATTGAAAAGGCAACCCGACTTTCTGAACCCTATCCCTTAGCCATTGACGATAACTCTCTTTTGCATCACAACTCCTTTTCCCAAGCTCTTTACTTTTCCAAATGACACGATCCCAGGCTTGGCGGATTCTTCTAAGCATTTCAGTGTCCTTCA
Source organism: Echinosophora koreensis (assembly GCA_035048595.1). NCBI lineage: Eukaryota > Viridiplantae > Streptophyta > Magnoliopsida > Fabales > Fabaceae > Echinosophora > Echinosophora koreensis. The sequence goes on along the minus strand of JAPCYP010000047.1, from coordinate 417,928 downwards.
TATCCTTCTCATAAAGAACAAAAGGAACTATCATTTCTTCAGTTGGTGGGTCTTTCGTATGATAACCAAGTTGCCTTAAAACCAAAGAGGGATTATAATTAATGCACCCTCTTGTTCCCATGAGTGGTACATTAGGAAAATTCCCACATTGATAGATCACCTCCTGTACCTCCTGCCACTGTGGGTACCATCGAACTGTCTTTTCATTAAGATCAACAAGATTTTGAGCCCATTCGCGATTATTCTTAACATTCACATCACACATCTTGAAATCTCCAATTGGACATGACACTTTGCATTTATTACTAAACATGTGAGTGACGAGCCAAACATAAATCGTAGGCAAGCAACATAATATCTTCCTTCCTCTCTTTTCATGACAATGATTAAAGGTACAATATGTGTCTGCAAGTACAGCTGTTACTGGACTTTCTCCTTTATCCCGTAAGGCCAGGAAAACATCAATCGCTGCAAAATCTATATACTCATCAATATGTGGGAATATAACAATCCCATAGATAGTCAGAGCCAACACATCTATGAACGAAGTCCAATCCTCAATTTTTGCTAGATATTTCATTCTTTCTTCCAAATACTTCTGTGTAAATCCTTCAAAGCCATTTCGGTTTCGCTTCTTGTCTTGCAACTCCTTCTCCTGAACTTTCAAAACTCCAGCAACTGTCTGCAAGGATGGATAATGTCCCAAGTATTGGTAAGGCTTGATATTTTCCAATGGATATCCCAAGATTTGTGCAAATTCCTCCAATGTAGGGGCTATCTGGAAATCTCGAAAAGTGAAGCACCTCATGGGAGAATCATAGAATTGAATTAATGCAGTAATAGCCTCTACTTGCACATCCACTTCTAGCAACGCAAGAATCTTTCCATACTTTCTGTCAAAGGTGAGACGCTGAATTTTTGTCATCATGCCAGCACAAGCTTTTAGACTCTCAACCTCAGGCTTCTTTATTTTTGGATGTATGAGCTTCTTCATCATGATTGGGGTTGTCTCACTGTTTGATCCCATATTATCTCAATGAAACTACTCACAACGAGCTTTGAATACCCACGATTCTCTGACATACCCAAATGAAATGAGAATGAGTGACTTTACAAAAGTCATTTTTTGTTTATTATTTTATTTTTGAAACATGAATGCAGATGCATGATGATGCAACATGATGTTAAACATGCCTTTTGCAATATAAGAAGAAATTATCATGCTTTTTTTTTTTTTGAGACATTGTATCTTGTGAAAACTCTCTTGGGTAACTCTACAATCTCGCTGACTTTGGTCTCTAGAGCTAAGGTCTCTTTCAGAATATTAACCACAACGATAGGTAAACTACCAGGTGTGGAACATCCTGAAAGAGCACACTCTAGATGAGATTCTCGCGATAACCAGACAGGAAGTAAATCCAAAATGGTTACCACTAACAATCTCCTCTCATCTTAGGCTTCACACAGGCCCGGGTATAGGGTCCCACTCATAAATGTGTGCAAAAGTGTAAGTGTAGTATGTGAACCAAGCATCATAATAAATGAAAATACTTACAACTTGCACATATAAGCAAAAAAAAAACAAAGAGGGTGAAATAAATAAAGAAGAAGAAATTTTTTTTTGCACATATAACTATGTAAGGCTAGACTCTCTTAAAAAAAAGTCCCCAGTGGAGTCGCCATCTGTCGCAACCACATCGCGACAGGAGCGGCGAACAAAAATTAATTAATTTGCAATAATGGAATCGCCACCAAAGTTTATTTATTTAGGGAAACATTGGAAAAACCCTTTTAAAATGAAAACCCTTCGAAAACAGATTTAGGGTTCGGGAGTCAATTATGCGTAGGGAAGGTATTAGCACCCTACGACATCCATTTAAAAAATGGTTACCTATAGTTAATTGTGCAAAACTACGTTAACTTCAAAAATATTTATTTCACCCTTTTAATTAAAACAATAATTTAAAATATAATTACAAACTATAAATAAACCATAAAAGATTTTATTTTATTATTTTTCAAGAGAAGAAAATGAATATTGATAAGAAATTAAAAAGGATTTTATGAAAATTTATTTTTGGGCTTGACAGGAATAAATCCTGCTCCTACGTATCCCCGGGTGCAATAGGGAATTCAAAGTTACGTAGTTCTTTCTACAAAATATTTGTTGGTTTGGTTGATTTTAATTATTTTTTTGTTTTTAGAAATTTAGGCTATCACGATAACCAGACAGGAAGAAGATCCAAAATGGTCATCCTAACAACCTGTTTTAATTATTTTTTTTAAAATTTAATTGCGATACCAAATAGGAAGAAGATCCAAAGTGGCTACCATTAAAACTTATATTTTAATTTTTAGAATGCAAGATGCCTTCGATAATCAAATAGGAAGCAGATCCAAAGTGACTATCGTTGACAATTTAATTTTATCTTAAAAGGGAATTGCTCACGATAACCAAATAGGAAGATGATCCAAAGTGGCAACCGTTAGCAACTTAATTTTAATTTTTAGAAAACGAGATGCCTTCGATAATCAAATAGGAAGCAGATCCAAAGTGACTATCGTTGACAATTTAATTCTTATTTTTTTTGGAAATTAAAAGATGCTCACGGTAACCAAACAGGAAGAAGATCCAAAGTGGCTACCCTAACAACATAATTTTAATTTTAGAAAGTTGTTCATGATAACCAAACAGGAAAAAAAATCCAAAGTGGCTATCATTAGCAACTTAATTTTATTTTGAAAATTAAGGGTTGTTTGTAATAGCCAAACAGGAAGAAGATCCAAAGTGACTATCACTAACATCCAATTTTAGGTTTAAGAAATTAAAAGGTGCTCATGATAATCAAACAGGAATAAGATCCATAGTGACTATCACTAACAACCTATTTTTATATTTTAAAGACTTAGGATCACTAAGTTGTCACAACTCAGGTGTCCTAAAAAAACATGTATAAGGATTAACAAGATGTCACATCTCAGCTAACCCTTTTATAATATTCTATGTAATTTGATAAAAATATATTTAAATTAATTTGATATATTGTTACAAAGAAGTAGAACATATAAGATAATAGCAGGATAAATCTACATAAACTCTAAATTTCAACGAATCCTCTCATTTGAAGCACCACCATCCTTTATTATTAACAAAGACATAACCTTTCAAGATTTTCAACAAAAAAAAGTAAAACACGTTACTTTTGACCATATTCTGAAAAAAGTCTGACCCATAAACTATGTTCACCAAAGACAAGACAAAGTCAGCAAGTACCCTATACACATTACTCCCTATAAAAAGGCTTGCTATACTTTCATATTCACCAAAGACAAGACAAAGTCAGCAAGCATATTAATAATGAAATGAAATATAAAACTATGATTAAAAGATGTTTCTTTAACTCATAAACTAAACCTGTAACGCTGCACTCCTTGATGATGCTACACTCCTTGATGATGCGTTTCGCAAGAGCAGCAATGGAGATTCAAAGCACAGAACAGTGGCTCGTGATTATTGGTGAACGGAGAGGCAAACCTGTTGTGGTGTGTTTTTGGTAGGTAAGATATTGTTACTGGTGAGATGTGGTACGAGTGAGTGAGGGAAGAAGATAATTAGTGCACGATGAAGGCAGACAGAGGAGAAAAACAAGTGATGAATAAACCCAATCAGAAAAATCTCCTCATCCCAAAAACACCATCCCCTTCACCTTGCTATTGCCTTTCTATTTATAATAAAATTTCAACTGAACAAATCCTTTCCTTTTGTAACTTTGTAACTGACTAAATTTGAATTAAATCAGAATTTCATTACCAATTAAAAGGGTGAATAATTGCTATCAATTTTTGCCATTTATTCATGGTTCAACAGTTACAAAAACTCAAAAGCCAACCCATTTTATTTTCTATTTTATAATTTAATTATTTATTTGCTTTTAATGTTTTTATTTTTATTTTATTATATTATGTAAAAGGGAGGACAAAATATGGTGTTCACAATATCCTAACAGAATTCCATTATCTACTTTTGCATCAAACTTACCAAGTTGATCTTTAGTATTCAGCATATAACATTTACAGTCAAAAGGATGAAAATATGAAATGTTGGGTTTTCGTCCCTTCCACAATTCATAAGGAGTCTTATTCAAGATTGGTCTAATGTATATTCTGTTCTGAATGTAGCAGGCAGTGTTAACAGCTTCAGCCCAAAAGTGTCTAGGGACAGAGTTGTCATTGAGCTTAGTTCTAGCCATCTCTTGAAGAGATCTATTCTTTCTCTTTACCACACCATTTTGCTGTGGTGTTCTAGATATCGACAAATTGTGAAGAATACCACTTTCTTCACAGAACTTATGAAATAGCTCATTTTCAAACTCTCCCCATGGTCACTTCTAATTGAAGTGATACACATGCCTTTTTCATTCTGTACATGTTTGCAGAATATAGAAAAGACCTTGAAGGACTCATCCTTGTGAGCTAGGAACATAACCCATGTCCATATAGTGTAATCATCTACAATGACTAGACCATATTTCTTACCACTGATAAAAGCAGTCCTTGTTGGACCAAAAAGATCAAGGTGTAGCAGTTCTAGTGGTCTATTGGTACTAACAACATTCTTAGATTCAAAAGAACCTTTGACTTGTTTTCCCTTTTGACATGCATCACAGAAAGCATCAGATTTGTACTTAAGGTCTGGTAGCCCTCTCACGAGGTTATGCTTATTTAGCTTTGAGATTAATCTCAAGCTTGCATGACCTAGCCTTTTGAACCAAATCCATCGCTCATCTTCAATGGACACTAGACATGACACACTTTGATTTGAGAGGTCCTCCAAGTCAATTTATACAAATTGTTTTGCCTCTAATTGACTTATGCTCAGCAGATTATGTTTTAAACCATTTACTAAAAGAACATTATCAATGGAGGGAAAAGGGTGCTTACCAATTTTACCTATACCAGTGATCTTCCCTTTATGGTTTCCTCCAAATGTCACCCAGCCACCATCTTTATGTCTTAGGTCTTAGAACATACACCTTTCCCCCGTCATGTGACGTGAGCACCCACTGTCCAAGTACCAAGATGTTTGTTTCTTTCCTATTGTTAAGTAGATCTGTAGCAGGTATTATCTTATCTTTAGGTACCCAAACTGACTTGGGTCCTTTCTTGTTAGTTTTCATTGGACGCGAATGTTTAGCATGCTTATTATGTATGCATCTATATGTAACATGCCCATTTTTTCCACACACTTTGCAAAAGGTGTTGGACGGGCCAGGCTTAGTTTTAACATATTTAGCTGGAGCTTTTGAAGCTCTATGTTGTATATGTGGTTTTGACTTATTATGAGATGCTTCATGCTTCTCCTTGTCATAGGCCAGATTTATCATATGGTGACCTAGAGTACCTTAAAATAAGACTGAGCTTATCTGAGCCACCTATAAACTTTGACAGAGTGTCTGTCAAATATGTTACATCTTGTTTTAGTTTTGCAACCTGACAAGAGTTATCAAGCTCACATTCTAGTTTGTCAGTTAGACTGACATTTTCTGATTTTAGCTTATCATTTTCTTGTGCTAAGTTTTGTTTTTCAATGCAGACTCTATCATACTCTTTTGTTAATTTTGCAAACTTCTTTTTAAGACTTTTGTATTCATGAGACAATATGGATGATTCATGCAATAATTCATCAAAAGCATTTTTAAGAGTGGACGGGTCAAAATCCATTACCTCATCATCAGTGTATTCACTTTCTGATGATGTGTCAACCATGAGACATATATTTGCCTCTTTCTCAGCTTCATCTTCCTCATCAGATGAAGATAGGTCTAAATCCTCCCAAGTTGCCATTAAGCCCTTCTTTTTCTTGAAGAACTTCTCTTTCTCTTTTAGATCAGGGCAGTCAGCTTTGAAATGGCCAGGCTTCTTGCATTCAAAGCAAGGGTGGATCTTTTTTCCTTGGAGTCTGATTTCTCCTTGGAAAACTTCTTGTTGAACTGCTTCCTTCTGAAGTTACCTTTCTTTCTCCACATGTGTTGAATTTTTCTGGAGATGAAAGATAATTCATCTTCATCTGATCCTTCATCACTATCTGAAGGTTCAGCATCATCTGAAGATTCAACAGCTTTGAGGACTTTTAATGAACTGGCTTTCTTTGCCTTTAAGGCAATAGACTTTCCTTTTTTGGAATTGTCTTCTTCATTCAGTTCAAGCTCATGAACCTTGAGTGACCCGAGAAGCTCTTCCAGAGAAAGACTATTCAAATTTTTGGCTTCCTGAATAGCAGTAACCTTGGGTCTCCATTGCTGGGATAGACTTCTCAGAATCTTTCTAATATGATCTCTATTTTTATAGATTTTTCCGAGAGATATGAGACTGTTAGTGATTGTTTGAAATCTTCCAAACATCTGATCTATAGTTTCATGATCAGCCATTTTAAATAGCTCATACTGTGACACCCGGGGCCGACGAGGGCGGGGAGTGGTCGCCGGTGCAAGATGGCACGATTAAGGAGCGGCTCCTGGCAGGCTTCTAGGCGGAGGGACACATGAATGAACCGATTACACACCGGAATGAGAGGGATCCTGAGATTGTGTAGGTATGGGACTATACAGTTGAGGATGGCTTATATGAATTGATTGGTACTACCTATACTAACAAGATGCATCTTCTTTTCGGTAGCCCATCACTTAAGAACTCCACAGTTAAGCGTGCTTGACTTGGAGCAATTCTGGGATGGGTGACCTCCTGGGAAGTTTTCCCAGGAAGCGTGTGAATGAGGACAAAGCACGCTGAAAAGACCCGTGTTGGTTTGTGGGGACAGTCGTCCATCCATAAAGCAGCCAGGGATGTTACAAGTGGTATCAGAGCGGCACCTCTCCCAGTACGGTGTGGTTCGGGGACGAACCAAGCGGAAGCTAGTGGGCATGTGACACCCGGGGCCGACGAGGGCGGGGAATGGTCGCCGGTGCAAGATGGCACGATCAAGGAACGGCTCCTGGCAGGCTTCTAGGCGGAGGGACACATGAATGAACCGATTACACACCGGAATGAAAGGGATCCTGAGACTGTGTAGGTATGGGACTATACAGTTGAGGATGGCTTATATGAATTGATTGGTACTACCTATACTAACAAGATGCATCTTCTTTTCGGTAGCCCATCACTTAAGAACTCCAAAGTTAAGCATGCTTGACTTGGAGCAATTCTGGGATGGGTGACCTCCTGGGAAGTTTTCCCGGGAAGCATGTGACTGAGGACAAAGCACGCTGAAAAGACGCGTGTTGGTTTGTGGGGACAGTCGTCCATCCATAAAGCAGCCAGGGATGTTACACATACTGGTGAACCAGCATGCTTATCTTTGATTCCTTCACTTGAGATGAACCTTTATGAGCAAGGGCCAGAGTATCCCAAATTTCTTTAGCAGTGTTGCAGATGTGAACTTTTTCATGTTCAGATCTGGTGATGGCACACATCAAGTAATGTTTTGCTTTGAGATTAAGTTGATGTTTGGCCTTTTGATCTGCAGTCCAATCTGCTCTAGCAATGGCTGCTCCATTTTCACCTCTAGGCTCAGTATAGCCATTCTCAATCAGTTCCCAGATATCTAAATTTTGTGCATCCAAGAAGGCCGTCATCCTCTTCTTCCAGTAGTCATAATTAGTTCTATCGAAGAGAGGAGGTATGTTGATAGCTTGTCCTTCTGCATCCATGGTTGTTGGATCGTACTCCCTCAGCACTTGTTAGATGCTCAACCCTTTCGAGGCTGAGCTCTGATACCAACTGAAGCTGACACAGGCAAACACAAGAAGGGGGTTGAATTGTGTTTTATCCTGGTTCACTCTCTTCCAACCTAGAGCTACGTCCAGTCCCTTCTACTTGAAGGTTTTTCTCCCCTATTTTCCAAATAGATTACAACAAGTATTTAACACCTCTCCAGACTACAAGTATTCCTTTATTACCAAGCCTCTTCAGGCTCTAACTCTAACAAAGAGATTGGTTTCTTTTGATCTTCTAACTCACTATGTGTGAGGATATGAAAGCTTAAGATCAGTTGAATATTATAGCAATATTCAAGCTAAGGTATTACAGACTTTTGCTCTTGAACGAATAAAAGATTTTGAGCTCGTGAATCGCAAGGGTTTTTCTAGCAAGGTTTCTGTATTTGCAAAAGTTTATTCTTCAAATGTTGAGGTCTTCTATTTATAGTGACCTTTCTCTTCACTTGAAATTCTTCAACGGTTGTTTTGAATTTTTCAGTTTAGGGATAGAATCAAATGCATAATATCCGTTGTGACTCATAGCTTGCTCGTGGCCATTGTGAAATGTACTATAGGTTATCACTCTTGCACAAAACGGGCATACCTCTGAGCAATTGTAACTTGAAAACTGTCTTGCCTCTCTTGTACAAATTCCAGCTATTCCAGCATTAAAGGTGACACGGTACTAGGCGTTTTGCATTGTACTATTTTGCTTTTGCATTTCCTCATTTGTACTATGTCTCTCTCAAAGAAACAAGGCAATAAAACAGTTAAAGTAAATAGAAAGGACCAACATATACTTGAAATAAATATCAATCATTTGAAATAAATACTTCTATGTGGTCGAGGTAGTTTTTCAAGAGCATATGAAAGGTTCACAACTGGTGAGGGATATATTTGAGGTTCTGGTGAGGTATTGTCAGGAGTGAGGTTTAAATTGAAACTTCTGAGTGATAGGGCAAGAAGGTTTTCAGCAATGGTGATTTGGTTATGAAGTAGAGTGTTGTGTGATGATGGTGTAGAGGAGGAGGTAGAAGGTGAGGGTATTTAAACAGGTGAAGGAGGTAAGGGTTCAGACAACCTTTCTGGTTAGGCAGCAGGTGAACTTAGCTGTTCATGAACCTACACAGGCTCAGCAATCTTCAGCCTTGTAGACCTTCTCATTGGTGTAGCCTCAGCTACATCTTTCCTCTGCAATTCCTTTTGAGGGGTAGCAGCTTGCCCCCTTAACTATTTCCTTCTTCAAAACCTTGGAAATAGGTTGGTCATCATCATCATCAGAATCCACTGTGATGACCAGCTTCCTCTTGACCTGATATGAGCATGGACACACAAAGCCAAGGACCTAGCATTGAAGACCTACATGGACCCATGACAAGGGCAAGGCTTAGAAGAGTCCAAGACACATTGAAGAAGGTGGTAGTCAATCACTTGACTCATAGGCAACCTTATGAAGAGGGCTTCACCTTGAACTTCTTGTGCATTGAGCTATTGATCACCTAATTAAGGATAGGACCTAGGACCCTTGTATAAAGTAGAGTTCATGTAACAAAAGTGCTTATTCACAAAAAGCACTTAGGATTAGTTTAGGAATTGGGCCTATTGGATCATAACATAAGAGTAAGAGGCATTAGCCTCAAAACAAAGCCCACACTTGGGAGGAAGGGCTAGGAGGGGCTACTTGGGGCTTAAGTAGGAGTAGCTTGCACTTCAAGTTAGACTAACTTGACCTTAAGTAGGATAAGCCTATAAATAGGCTTCATGTAATTCATTTTTGAATACATTTATGTTTTCTCACACTTGAGAATTCTAGAGAGAGTTGAGAGTTCTCATCTTCTTGGTTCTTGGATTGAACATTTGATTCTAATCTTGAATATCCTTATTCAAGTGGTGAATCCTCCTTTGACTTATCAATTCAATCTTCATCTCAATGAAGCATTGATTGTGGCGCCTTCTTCTTCTTCTCTACCTCTTCCATTTTCTATATTGTGTTCTTTAATTCTTGTAAATTAAATTCTGCACTTTAATTCTTGTTCTTGTCATTTCAATTCATATATAATTGTGCTCTTCTACTCCTTTTTGTTTCTCTTGATTCTCACTTGAGAATCAAGCTTCATTCTATTGATCTAGTTTGTGTTTGATCTTGAATTCTTAGCACTTGAAATCAAAGAAAGATCCTAAAAAGTTTGTGATCTATATCCTAGATCATATCATGTGGTATCTAGAGCTAGTTCTTTGATCTTCAATTGTTTTGAATTTTTGATCAATTTTTTTTCAAATTCAATGATGAACTATGAATTGGCGCCATTATCATGATCAATTTCATTTGAGTTAGGCGCCATTTGTCACTAGATTTGGATGATGAAATTCAAATTGAATCCAAAAGTGATCATAGATCTAGAATTTGAAATGAGTTTGAATTGATCTTGCTTGAATTTTTGGTGAATTTTTTTTTTTCCCTCCACATTTTCACTTTCAATTTTTGGTTCCAATTCTTACATGTGCTCTTCCATCACATGTGATTTTGGTTGCTTCTTGAAAATTCAATCATAGATATATTTGCCTTACTTTGTGATTTTGAACAAATTGAAAATTCAAATTCAAATTTCAATTCACAATAGTACGATTGATTCAAATTTTAATCAAAAGTGCTTCAACGATTTCTTATTATTAGAACCTCATATATCTTCATGAAATTCAAATTGTGGAAATGATGTGTTTATCATCCACTTGAATGAAAGATCTAAGTCTCTAATATCTTGATTTGTGTTTCATTACTTGGAAATTTATTTTACACTACTCCAATTGTTCATATTTCCAAGTATTACACCAATGTTGTTCAAGTTTGTTCATGCTTGAAGGATCTCTTTTGTATTTCGAAATTTTCATTGTAATTGTTGTGGAAGTGTAATTAGGAAAAGTCAAGTGGCTGCAATTTTAAAAAAAAATGTGGTGTAAAAAAGAAAAAGTGTGCCAAAACCGTAAATATACAAAGTTTTGGGGCAAAAGTGCAAAATCTGAAGAAAAAAAATAAAAAAAATCAGCAAAGGTAAAAGACTTGCCACCATTCCACTTGCTTGTATTTGTATTGATCCTTCATATATTGGTGTAGCACAATTCACTTTGATCATTACTTGTTCACAAACACTTTGATTAAAATTGAATTACACTTTGTTGAACTCTTTCAACTTGTCTTCTTCACATCAATTTGATTTGCTTATTGGTTGCTTTATCACTTGTTTGTGGACTAATAGTTGAGAATCTTGTTTCAATTTGTAGATCCCTTGAGGAGGAAACTCTTGAGTGGAAAGAGACAAGAGTGAAATCATCTTGTAAAAGTCTACTTGAGTGATATACACAAGTGACCATCTTTAAGTGAATGGTGAGTGAGTGTGAGGTCCTTGTACTTTCATTTTTCTTGTAATTCTTTGTTCTTTAAGTGTAATTGTCACTAGTTTGGTTTGTATTTAATTCTTTTGATTTTTGGTGATGTAATTGTTCTCATTGGTGTAATCTTCATTTGTTTTGTGTAATTTTTCATTTGCTGGATTTTGTATGTAATTTTTGAATTTGTAAGTGCACCATGACTTCCGTACATGAAGAAGACATTGAAGATTCACTTACATCATCACCAAGAACAAGGAACTTGAATCGGAAGTTGGATAGAATGACAAACCACATGGAAAGATTGTTTGAAAGATTGGAAATACTTGAGAACAAACAAGGATCAAGGCATACCAACTCTCATAGAGGTTCATCACATTCCGAAGACAATCATGAGGAAAGACCTGGATTTGATAGATGGAGACCTAGACATGAACATAGAGGAAGAAGGCATGAGAAGGATGACAAGTTGCATAATGTGAAGGTGAAGATCCCTAGCTTCCATGGGAAGAGTGATCCCGATGCTTAATTGGAATGGGAGACCAAATTAGAACATATATTTTCTTGTTACAGCTATAGTGAAGAAAAAAAAGTAAAAGTAGCAAGTTTAGAATTTCATGATTATGCTTTAATTTGGTGGGATCAATTATGTAAAGAAAGAAAAAGGTATGATGAGGAACCAATTAGTACTTGGAGAGAGATGAAGAGGGTTTTGATAAAAAGATATGTGCCTTCAAGTTACACTAGAGACCTACACCATAGGCTTCAAAGGTTGAGACAAGGAAGTATGAGTGTAGAAGAATATTACAAAGAGTTGGAGGTCATCTTGATTAGAGCAAACATAGAAGAAGATAGAGAGGAAACTATGTCTAGGTTCTTGGGAGGACTAAACCAAGAAATCTAAGATGTGGTAGAGCTTTACAACTATGTTGAATTGGAGGATTTGGTGCACCATGCAATCAAGGTTGAAGCTCAAGTCAAGAGAAAGAAGTCTTTCAAGAAACCATTCTTCAACAACAACAACTCATCTTGGAAGGATCATTCTAAGAAGGAGGGTGACTCATCAAAACGACTTGAAGTTGTTGGTAAAAGTGGATCAAAGGCCACATTCCCTAACTCTAAACCATCCACTTCTACTCCTTCTTCTAATGGATCTAGAGATATTAAATGCTTTAAATGTTTGGGTAAGGGACATATTGCTTCTCAATGTCCCAATAAAAGAACAATGATCTCTAGAACTAATGAGGATATAAAGGTAACAAGTGCCTCTTCTAGTGAGTCTTCTAATGAGAGTGGGGAAGATGAAGTTCTCCCACTTGAAGGAGACTTGTTAATGGTGAGAAGACTCTTAGGAGTCAAGGTTAAAGAAGAGGATGAGAGCCAAAGAGAGAATATTTTTCACACTAGGTGCATGGTGCATGGAAAGTTGTGTGCATTAATCATAGATGGAGGATCTTGCACCAATGTGGCTAGTCAAAGATTGGTGACCAAACTTGGTCTCAAAACCAATCCACACCCTAGGCCATACAAGTTACAATGGCTAAGTGAAAAGGGTGAAATATTGGTAAACCAACAAGTCTTGTTGGGTTTTGCCATTGGTTCTTATCATGATGAAGTGATGTGTGATGTGGTGCCTATGAAAGCGGGACATGTTTTGCTAGGAAGGCCATGGCAATATGATAGGAAAGTGATACATGATGGCCTTTCCAATAGATTTACTTTCATGCACCACAAAAAAAAAAATTACTCTTGTACCTCTATCTCCTAAAGAAATTGGTGAGGACCAAAAGAAAATGAGAGAAAAAAGCGAGCTTGAGAGAAAAGCCAAGTGTGGATAAGAAATAAATAAAGAAAATAGTGTGCCACAAAAAAAATATAAAAAAGGCAAATGGCACAAGTGGGCAAAATGTTTTTGAAAACCAAAAAGGTAAAGAAAAATATGGTAAAGAATGCTTATTTCTAAAAGAAAAGGAAGTAAAGAAATTATTATTTAAATATCAACCTGTGACGTGTGCTTCATATCTATGTATTAAGGTGAATTTTCGGAGCACAGGGGGTGCTAGTTCTCTATGTGGCAGATTTGAGGAGTGGAGAGGAGTGTTCGTTTCGTGATCCCAATTATAGCTACGTACACCTCAGGTGGGAGAAAGAAGCCACCTATCGTCGGAAATGGCTAAGTACTATATTTTACGATAATGCCATAGGGCGATCTAAATCCTACTAGTGAGCGAGTAATCGACAATGTCAATATCACCTTGGCGACTACTTTGTGGTACCAATGATGATATGGAAATTATAGGTTTATCGCTGTTAAGTTGATTTTAGGAATATTGAGGTTACGTGATTTTACCTGTTGAGCTACTCACTATGTGTTGTTTGTGTTTGATGTGATAACATACGATAATTGCCATTACTTGCTTAGTTGGCATCTAGGCAATGATATGTAGTATTTTGGAGAGATGCATGTTGGGGAGAGTGCGAATTATGACTTAGATGTGCCTAACATAATAAAATATTATTTTATATGTGATAAGCCATATGAGGAGACATGAGATGCGATTTGAGATGATGATGGAAGGTTGAGGCACTAGGTTATGACCCGATACGAGTCGGTGAGACTCATATAGATGCATTGTGTCGATCACAGCCGTGTGGGTGAAACACACGAGGTCAGAGTATCCGACCACAGATACCGGATGTCACGGGTGAGTGCTCTGAGGTTATGAGGAAGACTATCGTGATACCCTTGTAGTCCTTGCTAAGCTGCTCCAACGAGAGTATAGACATATTTATGGTTGTGCGACTATTCTCCATCGGGAATGGGGAATTAGTTTCATTCTCTGAATGAGCACCCTAGTGGGAACTGGAGTGTGCACCGATGTTAATGAACACACCGATTGGACGACTGACTAATATCCATAATCAGACGAGGGATGTGACAGGATTGTGTGGTGGCCACATCAGCATCAGGATCAGTTGCATGAGCGCGAAGGGTAGAGGATGATAACATGTCTAGAGGATGATTGTTATTTATATGTGTTTACTCTGTGATGCATGTCTTTCTGCTGTTATTGTATATATGCTATGCATCCTTTTTCGCTTATGATGATAGCTAGTTTCTTATCTCCATACCCCTTTCTGTTTATGTTTGTTCTTGATTCGCGAAGCAAACCCAGTTGATTGTGATGCCACACCTGGATCACCCATGGATGACAGGACCGGTGGAGTTTCCACTGATGGGAACACTTGAGTTAGAGTTTCACGATGACGGAGGGTGGAGAGTGGATCCAGCCACCTCCTTCGTTGTATATATGAGTCCAGTTTCTGCATATGTGAGATTCGGAGAAGGACCTCACTTCAAGTTTGTAGGGACGTTCCACCTGGGACAGACCCTTCCTTTTCCAGTATTTTGGTATCCTCCGCCTATGCCATAGGCATATCCTTAGGCAGCTCATGGCTCAGAGATGGTGGTTCCCGCTCCAGTGATTCCCCAAGATCATGTTTGCCACAGTACTCATTACCGACGACGGTTCTAGCATCTTCGTCGCTAGAGTATATCTGGTAGCAGTGAGGCGGCAGCATCAGCACCACCGCCGAGACCATGACAACAGATGTATAGATGTACGTGTGGGGAGAGTCAGGGTAGCTCTAGTCGTCCACGCTAGAGTTAGTGAAGGCCAATGCATATAGTGTACATAGGTTGTGTGTGGTGAGACCACTTTTATGTATATTTTGAGCAGGACTGGTTTGTGTGGAAAGATGGTGAGGTTGTCTTTTCTTTTGATCTTTTATGTATTTTCTTTATATCACCGCTTGTATTATCAAGACCCTATTGATGGGGTACCCTCTATAGTGTATCAGGACAACGTGGTTGTACTTTATTTATATACATGTGTGGTGTGTTGTTTATACTTCTATTTTTTTAAATATTTAAAGTTTTTGTATTTTCGTTGTTTATGTGTATACTCTTAATGTTATATCGAGATTAGGTTTTAATTAATTAGGTTTTCTTTAAATGGGACATTGGGGTTGTCTCATTTGGTGGTATCAGAGCAGTTTGATTCTGTTCAAACTGTGAGGTTAGGGTGTACTGACCATTTTAGTTGAATTCGCGTCGGATATCGACTATGCTTAGAAGTTGGGTAGTGAGTCCGGACGCGATAGTTAACATTTGTATGGCATATAGTATTTATATACTTGCTTTATGTAATATTATATGTCATATGAGTGTGAGCTAATGATTTCTTTTACAGGATCATGGCTCGAGGTAGAGGACGAGGTGGCGATAGAGCCACAAATAGAGTTGCTGGAGATGGCAAAGGTGAGACCTCACATACAGGAGGTCCAGGTAAAGGAAGAGGTACAGGTGGTGGAGGTGAGTTAGCTGAGACTCTCTAGACCATCCGTGAGTTAGCCACAACTATGTTACAGCAGACACAGCAGAACGCTCAGATGCTGCAGATGACCAGAGAGTAGCAGAACCAGAGGAGAGCTGCAGAGGCTGAGGATGCAGGTATGGCTACCTTCCTGAAAGGGAAGCCACCACAGTTCAGAAGAGATTATGATCCTATGAGCGCTGAGTGGTGGGTACAGGAGTTGGAGAAGATCATTGACACCATGCACTGCAGAGAGAATAGGAAGGTGACTTATGCCGCCTTTATGTTGACTGGTGGAGCTAAAGCATGGTGGAGAGGGAAGAGGAGGCTGCTGGAGGCAAAAGGACAGATCATCACCTGGGAGTTGTTTAGAGAGTGCTTCCTTGAGAAGTACTTCCCGCGCTTGGTTCGACGTGAGAATGAGAGGGAGTTCATGAGTCTGAGGCAGGGTGGTATGTCTATGGGAGACTATGCAACACTGTTTGAGGCTCTGTTACAGTTTTCAGAGTTCCACCAGAGGTTTGCTGATGAGGATTGGCAGTGTAAACAGTTTGAGGAGGGATTACGGTACGAGTTACAGCGGGTAGTGGTGCCGTTGGACATACACAGCTTCCTAGAGTTAGTGGAGAGGTGTAGTGCTATAGAGAGCAGTGACCAGAGACGGGAGGCTGAGCAGAGGCATTAGAGGAGTGAAGGCCTTATCAGATCTGGTACTCAGAGGAGAGGTAGTGGTTCCGAGTGGAGCGGGGACCGTATGTCAGACCAGTGCAGACAGTCCAGACTTCTACACCCGTATCAGTTCCTACAGTATCAGTTGGTAGAGCGGGCCAGTAGCAGAGAGGCCCAGTTTGTTGCAGATGTGGAGGACCGCATCAGCAGGATTATAGAGAGAGACCTAGGTGTTTTGTCTGTGGTAAACCAAATCATCTGGCTCGTGATTGCAGACAGAGGGTTATACAACAGCCGGTAGAATAGTCATCAACTAAGACAAAACCATATTTCTTTCCCGCCTTACTAGCAACACTTACTAGATCAAACAGATCCATATGCAACAACTGTAATGGTCTAGAAGAAGATACTAGATTTTTGGGTTTAAAGCTAGACCCTCTACCCCGCATGTATTTATAACACTTTAAAGAGATATAAAAAGAAATAAAATAAACACATGCATATTATTTCATATAATAAAAAGCATCGGGTAGAAGATACCACATGAACAAACGTCTCAACGCGAAAATGAAAACATAGCATAAGCAATGAAACATAACATGGAAAACATAACCCAACCCCGATGTCACATTACAAAGCTGGTATAACCAAAATCCGGTAATACATCAGATAACAACATAAATTAAAGAAATCTTAAGCTACGAGTAGCGGCTCCTCAGAGTCACTCCTCAACAGGCTGCTCACAATCCTCTGCATAACAAAAAGATACATGAAAAGCAAACAATAAAAGATAGGGAGTAAGAAACATGTATAAAACATAATGGCAAAGGAAGCAGTTAGCAAGATGAGCATACATCACAATCAAGTATGTTATAACATAACAACATACATATCATTTAAATCATCTCAATAATGTATACTATGCGGTGCAGTACTACTCCACTACTCCGTTATGCATGTGGATCCAAACTACCCCAGGAAGACAATGTCGAAGTTATATATTCACATTGGCCAATAAGCACCAACACTGGTAGTTCCCCAAACCATGGGTGAACCCCTTGGATAGCCGATGCACCATACTCTAGGATGCACCACCACGGGGGCCACGATTCACCTAACTATCAAATGAATCACCGCGGACAGCCAGATCGCCTTACTCTTGGACGACCTCCCCTATGTTGAGCTTCCCCCACTAATAACTCCAATGCGTGAATGCATGGCAACAACATTAACAAACAAGCAATCACAACCTTCGCTTGGGCCAATAAGCACCCAAGTTTTATCACCATTAACACCTTGACCAATAAGCATCTAGGCCCCCTTGGTAAATAAGCACCAAGGTTCAACGTCAACAACACATCGACCAATAAGCATCAAGGCTACTTTGGCCAATAAGCACCAAAGCATAAAAACTTGAGGCAACCCATCGTTACCGACTTAATCATCTTAACATTTGTAATTAATTATCTTGCTAAGTTTTCATTAAATTATATATCTGTCTTTACTTCATTTGGTGTCTTATTACATCATTGAGAACAATCATGGTGGAATCACCCTTGTTCCTAAATCAATGTCAGTTCTGTTTAGGGGAGCACAATCGTGCTGCCCACAGCACGGGCGTGTTGGACTTTAAGTTTAGCATGATCGTGCTGTCTGTTGAGCATGACCGTGCTTATTGGAGTGTGGCCGTACTGTTTCTGGGCAGAAAGGGTTGGGAATCCTTGCTAAGCTTCCTAGGGCATTCAAAGGTCAATCCTATTGGTCTTTAACTACCTCATCAAATATCAATCTCACTATTCTTGTTTAATCTTCACGTCTTATAATTATTTTGGGGGATTAATGCTTTAATTCATGTTTCATTATTAACATCCCTAAAGCACTCATGGATCAATCCTAGGGTCTTGACTATACCATTAAGCATCAATCTCACTTCTCCTTACTATGGTTCATGTCTTATGCACATTGGGAGTTACCCCTTAATTCTTATACATTGTCATTAACATTCTTGCATATTTAATTAATGTCTTACTAGTATTAACATTGGCATTATCATCATCAACAACCAAAGCATACATTCATAGTATGACAACATCAATTCCAACATTTATTCATACAATCATGGCATCATCATCATCAATAACAATTCACAATTTAAAACATGCCAATCATATAGAGAACATCGATAGTAATCATATAGCAAACAAATATCATTCAGGCAAATAGCAAACAATAGGGTCATGGGTTAACCCTTCATCTTACGCTACCCCCAATGTCTACATGTTCATACTATCCCTTCTCGCAATACCTGGTATGAAGATTCCTCTAACACCAACGAAAGAAAAACTACTCTTGTTCCCTCGAGCGGCTCGACGAACTCCTCAAGCCTTAGCCAAACACAAGAGAATTAACCAATTAGTCTCCAAATCAAGAAAAGGAAAAGGAGATTACTAGAGGGATAACTACGTTACCTTTAATTGGCACTAACGAGCGACAACTCTCCCAAACAACGCAAGAACTCCAAGAACTTGATGGGTTCAAAGGAAATAGAGGAAAAAGGGGTTTTGTCGCACTAGGATTACTAAAAATGCCAAAGTGAGGGTTTGGCTCGCAACCCTCACGAAACTAACTTATATAAGCTGTCAGACCCGGAGCACGGGCGTGCTCACCTTAAGCACGGTCGTGCTCAACACCGAGCACGGGGTCCGCAACATTCACATTACAAACTTGCGTTTTTCGACATGGCCGTGCTCCTCCTGAGCACGCTATCAAGCACGGACGTGCTGGACATGAGCACGGTCGTGCTTATGTACCAGAAAGGGATTTTCCACTTTAAAATCCCACTTAGCCCTTTTTTACATCCCTAAGGCCAAACTTTAACTACATGCAACACATAAAGCACACATATAAGCACTTAGAGGCTTTATACGAAAAACGGGGTGTTACACCAAGAGTAGCGTAGGACATCCTTTTTGAAACTTATATCAGGTAGACCTTTCACCAGCCTAAATTTCTGAAGCTTGGTTATCTGTTTCATACTTGCATGTCCCAGCTTCTTATGCCATACCCATCTTTCATCTTCCATTGACACAAAATAGGTTACACTTTGATCAGATAGTTCAATTAGATCAATCTTATAAAGATTTTGTTGCATGTTTGCTGAAAAGAGAACTTTATCATTTATGTCTTTGACTATACATGCATTCTTAGTGAAGGAAAATTGTATCCATTATCACATAATTGATTTATGCTAAGCAAATTATGTCTTAATCCTTCAACTAAAAGAACATTAAAGATAGATGATAATGGTGATCCCACCAACTTTACCTATCCCGATAACCTTTCCTTTCTGGTTTCTACCGAAGGTGACATGTCCTCCTTCTTTAGGTTGGAGGTCTAGGAATATAGACCTTTTTCTTGTCATGTGTCTTGAGCAGCCACTGTCCATGTACCATGATAGGTGTGCTCTTTGTCCTATTAAGGATATCTGCAGTATGAATAATCAAAGCTTTAGGTACCCATATTTTCTTGGGTCCTTTCTTGTTAGTTCTTGAAGTTTGTGACAACTTCTTTCTTGTGTGAATATACTTAGACGTGATATGTCCAGCTTTTCCACAGACTTTACAACTATCATTGTTAGAATATGAATTGACCTTATCATAAAGTGATTTAGGCTTTTGTCCTAAGATTTCGTTAGATACTTTATGATGCGTCTGGTCAGTGAATCCTATGCCAGTTTTATCAAGAGAGGGTTTTTAACTTCCTAAAAGCTTTATCAGATTATCTCTGTCATTGACAATACGAGCAAGATCAGAGGTGAGCTCCTCTACCTTCTGTTGAAGCTTGACAACTTCTTCAGATTGTATCGTCTCAACTATGATCTCAGCTTTAGGTTTTTCAGTCTTTAGCTTACTGACATGCATCACACAGAATATCTTTCTTAAAACTAATGTCAGGCAATCCTCTCACAAGGTTATCCTTTTTCAATTTTGAAATTAGTTTCATACTAGCATGTCCTAGTTTTCTATGCCATAACCATCTTTCATCCTCTTTTGACATCAGACAGGTTACACTTTGATCTGAGAGATCAGTCAGTTCAATCTTGTAAAGATTTTGCTGCCTATTAGCTGAAAAGAGGGTCTTGCCACTATTATCTTTGACTATACAAGCATCCTTATTAAAGGAAACATCAAATCCACTGTCGCATAATTGACTTATGCTAAGTAAATTGTGTCTTAATCCTTTGACTAAGAGAACATTAGAGATTGAGGGAAGAATGGGTTTACCAATAGTACCAATTCCAATAACCTTCCATTTCTAATTGCCTCCAAAGGCAACATGTCCTCCAATGTTAAGTTGAAGGTCTAGGAACATAGACCTTTCTCCTCCTATGTATCGCGAGCAGCCACTGTCCAGGTACCAACAGAGGTATTTTCTTTGTCCTATTAAGGACATCTGCAACAGGAATTATCTGATCTTTAGGTACCCATATCTTTTTGGGTCATTTTCTGTTAGTTCTAGGAGTATGTGAAGACTTCCTTCTCTTCATATGAATACACTTAGACATAACATGTCCAACTTTTCCACAGAAGTTACAGACAGGTATGGATTTAATGGAAATTGACTTAACAAACACTTTAGAGGTTTTTGTTGATACTTTATGATGTGTCTAATGGACATATCCAATACCTTCTTTGTTAAGGGAGTGTCTCTGACAGTCAAGCAGCTTAGTCAGATTGTCTCTACCATTAACAAATTTGGCAAGATCAGAAGTGAGCTCTTCCACTTTTTGTTGAAGTTCAACAACTTTTTCAGACTATGATGTTTCACTGGTGATTTTAGCTTCATTGGACTTTGCAATCTTCAGCTCAGTGTTCTCTTTGGCCAGCTTCTCACACTCTTGAGAT
This sequence comes from Echinosophora koreensis, assembly GCA_035048595.1. Lineage (NCBI taxonomy): Eukaryota > Viridiplantae > Streptophyta > Magnoliopsida > Fabales > Fabaceae > Echinosophora > Echinosophora koreensis. The sequence continues at coordinate 396,841 of JAPCYP010000047.1, read as the reverse complement.
TTCTGTTTATGCTCACTAAGGACCTTTACATACTCTCTCTTGAGGGATTTGAAGGCCTTAGATAAGCAGTTGGATTCTTCCAACAACTCCTCATAGGCATCATGTAACTCCTCAAAGTTAAGATGTACCTCATCTTCAGATTTAGAGTCAATGTTATTCATCAAACAGAGATTGGCTTCCTCCTCTGCTTCTTCATCTTCAGAAGTTGTTGACTCAAAATCCTCCTAGGTAGCCATCATCCCTTTCTTCTTCTGTTTGAAGAACTTCTTATGAAAGGCCTTCTTGAGTTAAGGGCACTCAGCTTTAATATGACCAGGCTTTTTACTCTCATAGCAGACAATTGGGCTTTTGTCTGTTGATGAAGATTCCTTGAAGTTATTTTCCTTATGAAACCTTCTAAAGGGATTCTCCTTTCTAAACTTCTTCTTCTTCTTCAAAAGCAGCCTTATCTTTCTCGTTAAGAGAGACGGCTCCTCATCACTTTCAGAATCTTTGTTTTCAGACTGGTCTGTATCACTGTAGACTCGTCTGCTTTTAAAGCTTTAGAGGCCTTGGAAGATTTCTGATCAGCTTTTAGAGCGATGGACTTGCCTTTCTTTGTTGTCACATCATCACCAAGTTCTTGCTCATGAACAGTGAGGGTACCAAAAAGTTCATCCATGGTCAAGGTGGTGAGATCCTTGGCTTGAGAGATGACAGTGACCAGAGGTCTCCACTGCTTGTAATTGTGCGAAATTTGTACCCTAATTTCTTAGAGCTGTTTCTCGTTTAGTATTTTTGTTAGTTTTTCTAAGTTTTGTGGATGCTATCCTTTGATTTGTTGATGATGATGTATGCTATGAGGAATTATCTTTTCTAAGAAATCAATGAAGTCGCTCATGACGGCATAGTGAGTTGTGATGTTTTCTACTCCCTACTCTTAATTCTTGCTTCTTAATTTTGTTTTGTTTGTGTTAATCAAAAGAGCTCATGATTAACCAGTCAAGCGTGATGAGTCCGACCAGAGATTCATGCTTTAGGACTTGAATTAAGAACACAAATTGAATATTGATAGAGATATAATAGAAGATTTGTGCAATCGTTATAGGGATCCAAGAACTTAATGAATCTTGCATGTTAGCCTTCGAATAGAGATATACTTGATTGGCATGTTTAGGTGTTTTCTCTTGTGCTTGAACGAGACATTAGAATAATTTAGGGTTCCTGGTTGGCATGAAATTGAACTTAGGGATAGAAAATAATCACTTGGATCTATGCTTGATTGGGCTGGTGAATTCGTGACCTTAGATTTTCCCAATCATAATCTCAACTTGATATTTGTTGTTGATTTGCTTTTGCTTTGAATTGATACTTGATTTTGGTAATTAATTTGATCTAAACTACACTCTTTCTCCATTGACTTGGTCAACTTTAGTTATTCTCTTTGAATCTAGATATAAATTGGTCACCCATTCCATGTGTTCGATCTTGGTAAATTTTATTATTTGCTTCGATCCGGTACACTTGTCGGAACCCATCATCCTTACATGAAAATTTAACATATGTCAACACTTTATCAAGTCAACTCGATCTCGTCCCATTTAGACCCGGACTTAAACCAACCCGCATATGATTGGGTTCCTTTGGGTCTACGGTCGGGTTTGGATTCAAAGAATTGGACCGGTCATTTTTAAGGTCGGGTGAGGGACAAACATAGCCCGTCTCATGCTCATCCCTAGATAGTTCTTCCAGTTTGCGGGGAAAGCTATGTGTGGTAGGGCTTAGTGGATTATTTTATACCAGAGTTTATCATAGATAATTGACAACTTTGTTTGGAATTGAGCATCACTTTTTTTGGATTTCAAATGGCCACACAATTATTTGTTATCCAAGAATTTTTTGTAGTCATAGATGAATGTTGAAAGTACTCATGATCTCTTAGTGAATTGAATTATCAACAAGGATTTATGGGTTCTTGCGCTTAAAATTTAGGGCCATGTTAGAAGATTGTTGCCTTGGTGCATGGGATCTGCTTATGAGCTGTGTTGCCTTGACAGTTCTCTATTTATAAGCTGTGTAAATATCTCTTTATAATCGCTCTTTTGTAGTGTGCAGGTATTATTAATACCTGCTATTTAGAACCCTCCTCTTCTTTTGTGATTAAGGCAATAAGAAAAAGCGAGGCCAACGGAGGGAAGAAGACATTTAAAGAAATTATTAAAAAAATTATTTTAACAATGAAGATAAACCAAAATAAATATTTTATTATCTGCCATGTAACTTTTAAAACAATTGTTAAAAAAAATATTATTGTAATATTAAATGACTAGAATAAATATTTAATTATCTGTCATGCCATGTGGAATTAAAAAAATAATTTTGTTGCCATGTGGCGATATTAGCATGGACATTCGTTTGATATGTCATCAATTAATAATTGAAAATGACGACAGAAACTAATTCCAAAAATTTATAAGTTAAAAACAATGAAATCTAAGGAAGAAAATATATGGACTAAAACTAAAATGATCTATATTTGTAGAGATCAAAAACTTTATTAAGCCATTAATTTATTATTTTTGTGTGTGTGTGTGTGTGTGTATATATATATATATTGCATCATTTCAATCTCAAAAAAACATGTCCAAACTATTTGTCAACGGTATCTGAAAGTTAACTTATAGCTGAAAAGCTGGCTAATTCAATTTGAAGCAATTAGTAAAATTAATAGTTGAACTAACTTATAAATATAAAATGACATAAAATGATTTTTTAAATTCAAATTAAATCTTTATAATTAGAAGATTAACTTTTAATTTTATTTTTAAATATTTTTATTGAGTAATATAAATGAAATGACATGTTTATATGATTTTTTTATATAAATTTTATTTAATGAGAGACATGGTAAACTAGAAGTTTAATTAAATTAATAATAATAAAAATGAGAGAAAAATTAATAAGTTAAAGCTATAAGTCATAAACTTAAAATAACTTACGAAGAAAAGCTATAAACTAACTTGCTTATTAAACATCACTAGTCAAACAAGTTTATAAGATTGCGAAATAAGCTATATAAGTTAGCTTCTTAGATTTGTCAAACAAAACTTTATGCTGGTTTTAATGTGCCCAAAACATTTCCCAATAAAAAATTACGTACCAAATATCTTGGTCAAAAGGAAACATAAAATTACACAAAGTTAATTAAAAATTGAGGTAGGTCAATGATAGCAGTTGACATGACGAAAGTGTCCTAAATTATGTTCTCTTTGGTTCGGATGGAAATGTTTCATTTTTTAATATCACATTTTATTTTAATTATAAATCATATCACATCAGATATGAAATAGAACCCATATATATTAATGATTAAAGTAATATATATTGTCATCATAAAAAGTTTTACCATAATATTTATTATCATTTTGATATGTATACTTTTATTTAAATAATCGAGAGAAACACTACAAAAAAAGTATCAATTTGTGGAGGTTATTTTGAGGAGGTTTCAAAAAACTGCCGAAAATTAGAGTAAATTTAAGTAAATGCTGATCTTTTTGCGATCTGTAAAAAATTGATTAATAGTGGCGGTTTTATTATTATTATGTGGGCGGTTTAGGACCTCCTCAGGTTAAAAATTAAACATTTCCCCACTAATTAACATTACCCGCGAAAACCTATTCTCTCTGCCGCCAACTTCATCTTTGTTTGCGGTGAGTTGATTCCCTTTCTTCGTTGTGCCTTTTTTCTTCAAATTTTCTCTTCAAATAACAATGTTTTCCCTTCAAATTTTCTCTTCAGTGAGTCTGTAACGAAGAAGGCTTTCTCGCACTCAATCGCTTCGCCCAGACCAGGTATTTCACTTCGCATTTTCATCTATGAAATCTATTTCTACTCCCAATCCATTTTGAATGTCGTTTTGTCTGTGAAATCTTTATTCCTTTTTTCAATTTTTTGCTTTGTTGTATGCATTTCAACTGTGTATAATCCATCCTTTGCGAGCTTTAGTTGGCTTGGCGAGCTTAGTTTTGCATTTAGGTTTTTCACAGCTTAGTTTTGTTAAGGCCAATTAAGTGGAAATGGCTTTGTTAGCCAATTCGATGAGTAGGGGATATGGCTTTTGTTAGCTTCGTAATTGGTACTTTGAAGGTTCTATCTATTTTGGATCTACAGTAGTGAATGAAAAAGAGGAGAGGACTAATTATTCTTCCACCGAGGTAAACATCAAAGAGATGAGTTAGTTTGAAGTTAATCAATTGAGAACATTTTAAATGCCGATTTTAGTGATCATATATATGGTTTGATGAACATTTGAATCAATTATCCCTTTTATTTTACATTAATTAATTATGCAATTATCCCTTTTATTTTACTTCAAGCAGAATTTAAACCTACCTGCTGTCACATTTTGGTAATGCAACAAACTCTTCTTTTCTCCCTTAAAAGTAAAGGTTAGGCTTCCCTTTTGTTTGTTTGTTAAAAGTAAAGACCCCTACCCAAGACTGGGCTGTTTATCTCCTCAAGTATAAAGAACCTCAACAACTACCACTTGCCTAATGAAAGAGACAAGGTTCTTACTTAATAAGTTAATAGAGGTAAAAGGTAATGTATACCTTATGAGTTTGTTTAGAGGTTAGTATAACGAAGATAAGATAGGATCACAGCTTCCTTTAATCTATGGTTTCAGTTTGGTCATTGGTGAGCCAATAGGATAAAATAAAGTTAATCCTGTTGGCTTATCTTATCTTTGCTTTTCTAGTACACCATAACATGCTTTGCTTTCTTCGATCTATAATTTTCACACTTTATATTTATGCATTAATTGATGGATATGTGAAAGTTTTATTTTGTTCAAGTGTGGGGGAAATCTCCGGCAATAAAAAAGGAGCCAAATGTAAATTGGGAAAAGGTGTTAGATACAGAGTAAGCGAAATATAAATCTTATTTCTATCCCACACAATCTCGCTACACATGAATATTTCTCACCTCATAAACCTCGGCCTCCTTTCTCAGGTAAACAATTATTGGTTCACATCCTTCTGATGTATGTAAATATCCACCACTTATTTTAAAAGACAAAATATTATCACAAAAATTTACAGCTCTCCGGTCAAAAATCCAGGTTCTATAACCTACAAGGAAAAAGTTGTAACCAAGCGTACAACACACATAACTAGAGTAATTTTAGTAAAGTGGTAGAAGGGGAATGAGTTCAAGGATCAATTCTGGAAGAATTCCAACTCAACATAAAAATACTTTTACAGGGAATTATCCAATACAAAACTATTATATTTAAACTGTTTTTAGACCCTATCAGTCATAAAGATTTCCATTTGTCACATAAAATGTGAAGTCTGTACCCAAAAAGATATTAACTAACGAGAAAAGGATCCAGTGTTACTTGACTATGAAAGATTCGTAGATGCTCTTTACCCCCTTCAAATGATCCTCAAACACAGCTATTTCTGGCTGCAGATTGCCATAAAGCAAATTTCTGGCCTTTTCAATTGCAGATCTGATCTTCATCGTAGTGTTCGAGCCCCTATGCTCAAGTTTTGTGCAGTATATTTTTAGCATTTCAAATTATGAAGCTTACTTGGATTAATTAGCATTTCAAATTATAATCTCACAATTAGCTACCTTTCATTTTAGTGATCATATATATGTCTCTTTCTTTTCCTTTCATTTCCATTCTCATTCAGTCTTACTTGAATTAATTCATCACATATATTTTATGTTTATCTTATGCTCCCAATGCTTTTTAACCCTTTGTCTTTTAGCTGAATTTGATGAGATAAGATAAACCCAGATAGATACCTTCTTTATTTTAATCTTTATTTTTTTTTCACTTGTCTTGTTTTGCGGGACACTTTGGTTTTCAGGAAGCTAGCAGAGCTTGGGTATCATAGAAATGCCAAGAAGTGTAAAGATAATCAATTCCTTCAACTGATTCAGCCACCCCCTGTGTGTGGCCACTATCATTATTTGCTTGCCTAACAACCTGTGAGTGAGTTTATTGTGTTATGTTTATCTGTTGTGGTATTGCAATTAAAGTCAATGAAAACAACAAGCTTTTGTGCTATTTAGATGTGATAAAAAAGGTTTGGTGTGGGGCTGGGGGCTTGTGCATGTTTGGTTCCCTATCTTTGCTAGCTCTTGGTCTGATAGTGGTCATATTTGGTTTATAGAGGCTTGCTTTTTTTTTTACATAGATTATACTATTTAAAGAGAGGCCTTACTTCAATCAAGATGATGATTTTGTATTGGAATATTATGAAGTTGGTTTGATGAACTATCATTGTTAACTTGTTTAGGTATCTTTACTAATGGATAAATCTTGGATTGCTAAGCCACGAAATACAATTGAATACTCAAATGGTTTAAGTAAATTCTTAGATTTTGCTTTTGAGAATGGGGCTGTTGGAGATACGATACGATGTCCATGTCCCAAATGTGGATTTATGAAATGGCAAACTAGAGACATAGTTCAGGATCACTTGCTTTGGAAACCATTTCCTAAAAATTATGTCATATGGAATCTACATGGTGAGAAACAAGTACCAGAGTCTTCTAGTCATGAAGATCTTGTGCAAGAGACATTCCATTCTGAAAATCCAATGGAAGCTATGATCAATGATGCATTTGGGCACTATAGGCAACAACCCACTAATATAGATGAATCATAACCATTGGGTACAAATGAAATATTAAATGAGGTGCTAAGGGATGATCATAGTGATTTTTATGAGTTTCTCAATGACGAAAATCAAACTTTGTATGAAGGGAGCAAGTACACAAAACTAGAATTTATAATCAAATTATACCACATAAAGGTTTTGTGTGGATTGAGTGACAAGGCAATGACTATGATACCAGATTTATTGAGAGACGCATTTGAACAAGCGAAGTTACCTCCTTCTTTTTATGAGGCCAAGAAAATCATCAACAAACTGGGTCTTAACTATACCAAGATACATGCATGTCCAAACGATTGTATGTTATATGTGGGAGATGATGACAAAAACTTGCAAATATGCAAGCATTGTGGGACATCCAGATGGAACCCCAAGAAGAAGAAAAAAGCAAGCTGCAAAGGTTTTGCATTACTTCCCATTGAAATCAAGACTACAAAGATTGTTTATGTCTTGTAAGACTGCAGAGCATATGAGATGGCATGCTTTGAAGAGTAATAAGGATGGGTTGATAAGGCATCCAAGGGATGGTGAGGCATGGAAGACATTTGATTTAAAACATCCTGAATTTGCTTCAGTTCCTCGAAATGTTCGCTTGGGCCTTGCCACTGATGGTTTTAACCCTTTTGGGACGATGAGTTTTGCCTATAGCATTTGGCCTGTGTTCTTGGTTCCATATAATTTTCCTCCTTGGATATGTATGAAGCACACTTCCTTCATCCTATAAGTTTTTTTTCTTTAACTTATAAATATTTTAACTAAGTATTTTTCTTTTATTAACTGATGTTGCAGATGAGCCAATTTCGCCTTTGGATGCAAGAGGATCATCTGGTGCTAGCAATATTTAATGTTCTTTTTACATTCATTTTGTAAAAAACTACTTTTAGGCTACTATGAATTTAAGTTGTACTCTATAAATTACTATTGATATTTGAACTACAAATGTTTGAACCATATTTATGTCATTATGGTTATATTTGTAATGGAAATTGTGTGAGTATTTTGGTCAAATTTGTTAAATATTTTTCAATTGCCACAAATTAGGAACTTGCAAGACATTAGCAAATAATAATTAAGAGGATAAAAACAAAATTAAAATAATTAAGAGAGGTTAAACACCTCAATTACAAATAGTGAAATCATCACATTGAAGGGAGGTAAAAAACTTCTTCAATTACAAATGATTATAGCGGGGGGTATCAACTGAACATAGAGGAGGTTAAAATCCCCCACAAAATAACAAATTAATAGTGGAGGTTAAAAAACCCCTGAAAAAATAACCACCCCTATATAGATAAGATACCAGCGGTTCATCCAAATCGCTGCAAATTATTTGTGGCAATGTTAACTGCAGCATTTTTAAAATGCGCCGCAAATTATTTTGCGGAGGTCAAAAACCGCCGCAAATCGATAAAAAAACTGCCACAAATTAGCTGTTTTTTTGTAGTGAAATACCAATAAATTTGATGTTTTTTATAAGCCAAAGTATATTAAAACGAGTATAAGAGGTATTCGAACCTAAATAAATAAATAAAAAAAGTATACAAGAGAGAATCAAGAAAGAGAAAATGTAACTATACTATACTCACACAAAACAATGAGTCAGTGTGTCTATTATACTAATCTAAGCCTTCGTAGGATCCAAAAACCAGAGTCGGGAAACCAAAGAGAACCAAACTATTTGTTTTGATAACACCCAGAACTGTTTAATTATTGGATGCCATTATAAAAATTCTATACCGTAACATGCCTAAAAATTAAAACTCATTATAATTTATCACGTTCTAATAAGTTTGTTTACCAAGTGATAGCTAACGGTTCATAATTCATCATCATTCATTTGCTAGCAATTAATTATGTACCAAATATCTTGATTAAAAGGAAACAAAAAATTACACGAAGTCAATTGAAAATTGAATGAAACAAAAAAGGCATGAATATTCCAAATTTGGAACACAAGAGGGGGCCCTTGGCTGAAGCACACCAACCAAATCCTGAATACAAACAAAAATAAGAAATTTTCATGAGACCCACCTTTCCTCTCGCTGTCTTCTCACAATAACAGAACCATCAAAGCAAAGCTTCAACATGCACGTCTACGTGCATGGCCTTTCCTTCTTTCTGGACCATCATCATCATGCCAACAAATTAAAAGCAGTAACTCCATTTGGGTGTTTTCAATTTGTATTTTGTTTCATGGTTAAATATATATATTATATATAAAAAAAATTAAAAACTGTGATATGATTGATATCTACTATACTCTCCATCAGTGGTGGTGGTGGATGCATGAAATCATGTTTTCCTTCTAGCAATGGACTGATGAGGCTTCCCATCAAACAACTCATCAATATAAGTCTCTATATCTTCAGCCTGATACTTTATATACTTCTCTGTTTGTCTCCCCGGGTCCAAGTACTGTGCAAACCTCCCAAGGAACGACCTATAAGCTGGGATCACAAGTCCAGATATAGAAACCCTTAGCTCTGATTGAAGCTGCTCATCCTTCACAACCCACGAGCTCTGTGTTCTGTGTATCTCATCAAACAAGGCATTGAAGCTCTTGAACCTCTCTTTCAGCAGAGGTTTCTGCACCTTCCCATTCACGTTCAACCCTTCATGGTTCAGACACGCCATTACTCTATTCAACGTCTCCCTCTGATAGTTCTTGTGGTATGTCCTCAGCTCAGATGACCTCTTCCGGCACCACGTGTCACCCATCAATTGGGCCATCTCGGATGACCCTTTGATCTTTTGCAGAATGTACCTTCCATTGTTCATCATGAAGAAGTTGCTTAATGCAACGTCCCTATAAAGCCTTCCCTTTCCTTCAAGGTTTGTATCCAGCAGCTCCATCACCCGCATTACCTGCGCCACGAACGGTGACGTTGTCTGACGGTTGTTGCCGCCATTACCGCCGCCATTGTCATCATTTTCATGATAAGCTCTGCCAGTGGAATCGGCACGCTCGATTTTCGAGTGTTCCTTGAAAACCTGCTCCAATGTTTCTTTATAATCTCCTGCTGTGCTGAGGTAGTTCATGATGTAGCTTGTGAGAGGGTGAACTGCTCCACCAGGGACAGGAGTTTTACCTGTCTCTGATTTTATTGAGTTTTCGAGCTCGCAGAAGATAGAGATAGCGGCCTCGCCAAGTCTGCACTTTGCGAGCGTCATCTCTGTCTTCAGCTCCTCGACACACTCCTTGGGGAAGAGCTCGTCCAGCTTCGGGATGACGTCCCGGAGCGTCTCGTACATGTCCAGGAGCTTAAAGAGCTTCTCCACGGCGCGCTTGGTCATGGCGGCGCCCTCCGCGAAGTTGAGGAGCTGGATCACGACGCCGCGGGAGAGGTTGCTGAAGATCCCCGCCGCCACGCTCTGGTGCTGGGCGAAGACCGACTCAGCCAGCTTCCGCTCGCCGGAGAAATACACGGCGGCGCATTGCTTGAACGTGTTGATCCATGCAGGGATCATGTGGCTGGCGATAGTTTCCCAGTGCACCTTCTGCATCTCGTCGATGCTGATTTTCTCGAACCCTAGTTTCTGCCGGCTCTCCTCGAAGGCGTTCCTCCTTGAAATGATGTACACCTGGCAGCACTCCGATTGGTAACCGCCTAAAAGCATCGCTCTCGCGATCTTGTTTAGGTTAACAATCGCTTCCTCCGGGTAACCCGGGAAATCCGGATCCGAATCTTCGGGGTTTTCAGGATCCGAATCTTGTTGCTGTTGTTGTGGTGGTGGTTCTGATGATGCAACTTGCTTCCCTTTGTGATCAACCTGGTTCTGATTATTCCCACCGGGATCCAATTCGGTTGGGACGTTGATTCTAGATTCTTCCATTAACAAACGGAAATCTTCCTCCAAATACGACATCGCACGCTGCTGGATCGAGCCAATGCGGTTCATCAATGTTCCTTTGATATCTTCGCCAATTTCAGGTTGCTGAGTCAGCAATTTCATCAGCTTCGAAATCCGATTCACTGCTTCTAGAAACAACGAATCCTCTTCCGGTGCCTCTCCCCATTTGGCTTTCCCTTCGCCTGCGTCGTACTTAGCTAACTTCTGCTCCATCAGATCTAAGAACCTCTCCACGAAACCAGGGATCTCGAACGACGTCGCTTCAGTGATCTCTTTCTCTTTCTCTTCATCTCCATTATCATCATTATTGTTATTATCACCGTTGTTTTCTTCTTTTTCTTTCTCCTTCTGTTGCAGATTCACGAGGAATTCATCAACGTCTTCTGAAACCTTCTCGAAGCTTGGAGGAGGAGGAGCCTCAGATTCGGGTGGAACTTCTACAGCCTCCTCCTCGTTCTTCTGATCTTCGTCGTTTACAGGTGGTTCCTTCTCGATGGTTTCTTCGTCGTTTGGTTTGGGATCGGTTTCGGTGGGGTCCCCCATCGGAGAACGTGGCGTTTCACCCTCGTTTTTGTCGTTTTGGTCGTCTGATTTGCGAGCGAACCTACCGGAATTTTCAGCGAGGTTCTTCTCCTCCATGATGGTTGTTACGACGGTTATGTTTGTTTTCTCCTCTTACAGAAAGGTCAAAAGAAAAAGCGTTTCTTTCAATTACAAATGCGAGGACTCAGGAGAATCACCGGTTTGTTGTTTTTTCTTTTTTAATTAACTAATAATTGATTAATTTTCTCTGCCTTTTTATATTCTCCGTAGAAAAGGTTGACCGTTGACGTTACTTATTCTTTATCCGACGTCGTTTCGTGCTTCCCACTCACTAAGATTCAATGATTGTGAAAGATTGGCCTTTGTTGGGGCTTTTATTAATGCCTTATTTCTCGGAAGCGATGCGTTAATGCGCGCCACTCCTTACACGACCGGATCCGGATTCCTCTAGCATTTTTTGATTGGAGTGAACATAACAAAAAATAAAATAAAATGAAGTGACATTTTTCAATTTTATCTTTTTTTTTTTTGGGTAAAATTTTTATCTTGTTTTGTCTACAATAGTAAAAGAGGAAAAGAAATTTTTTTATACTGACAAATACTTTAAGGGCATTAATTAAGATATCAATATAAAAAAAGTTCATATTAAAAAATTGAGTATAATATTTTTCAATATGTTAAATATATCATTTTTTATATAAAATTTTCTTTTTTTTATAAAATTTCTTTTTTAGTTTCTTAAATAATGTCTTTATTTCAAAAAAAAAAAATGTCTTAAAAACATTTATTAGTATTTAAAAATAAGTTTAATTGATATATACAATCAGTGTAAATGTTTTTTACACTGTCAAATAATTATAAATTGACACATTATTGAAAATCTTTGACTCTTGTCCTAATTACCTTAAAAATAATCTATATCATGATTTATGATTGGTTGACAATAGAAAAAATTTTAAACTGACAGTATACAACAATTAAACTATTTAAAAAAAATATGGATCTAGAAACTTTTTTATCCTATCATGCGAAAAAATAGAAAAGAGATTATCGTTAGTGTAAAATGTCAAATTTATATCATTTATTTATCCATCATCATTTGTTAATATTCTCTTTAATTAATAGAAGTATAATTGTTTATTTAACACTTCTTTTTTTCTTTCATATTTCATTTTTATCGAATCCTTAAAATTCATTGTTTTCTCATAACTTTATTTCTAGCCTCTTTTTTCCTGTTCGAACCAAACAAAGTGGTAATAAAGGATTAAAGGTGTAGTTTTCGGGTTGGATCCAAACCCGACAAATATGAGAACAACGCGTGATGTCAGACAAACAAAGCGTGCGTGTGTGAGAAAAGAGAAACACACAAATAGATAGAGAAACAACTGAACACACTTCAGATCCGGCTTAACAGGAATCTAAGCTTAGCTTAGCTGAAGTTGAAAACTGGAAATTTTTCTTTTGAAAGTGAAATAAAATGAGATATGGCGGAGTTAGAAGGAGGCGAATGTTGTTGCAACCATTTCTTGTGTTGTGTGCGTTGGTGACTTGTTTGGGACTGTTGATGTTGGCGCTGAGGCCGTTAGATCCTCCCATTACCGTTGATTTCCCGAGAGATTTCGAGCTCGAAGATTTCAACAGCTCCAGTTTCGATGGCGGCGTTCGCTTGGGGAACGTCGGAGAGAAACCGTGTGCGACGGTGGAAGAGATGGGGAAAGATTTCGTAACAGGTGTTGGGAACGAAACCCTGAGAGTGAGAAAAATCATCGAAAATCATTTTGTTTTGAACGGTAGTTACCCCTTCTGTCTTAAATTTAGTTACCAACATGTAATTTAAATAACTGATTCGGACAACTTATCGTGACACTTTACTTTATAGTTTATGAACAAAATATTGTGTATAAAATTATTTGATATGGCAAGAAGTATGTTATAGTTTATGACCAAAGTATTGTGTGCATAAAAAAATCAGTTATGTGAATTTGTTTAAATAATACCGCTCATTTAGTTATTATGCAGTTCCTGTGCTAGTTATTCTATGACAGTTTTTCAGTATTCTATTTTAATTTTTTTTTGTTTTAAAAAAAAAAAAAAAAAAACTAAATATCAAAGTCATAGTTGTGCACCTCTCAGTGAGATTCATGACATAAATAAATTATAAACTTTGTAAATAGGAACCATGTGTTTGTACAAAGAACAGTTCTCAAATCAGAAGGTGATATTGAATGCTTTTGTTTCAGGTGCTTCTAGAATCAGGGATTTGCCTCCAGAGCAGTTCTGTAGTCATGGCTTTGTTTTGGGAAAGACTGCAGAGGCAGGTTTTGGGAATGAAATGTACAAGGTCTTGACTGCTGCAGCATTGAGTATAATGTTAAACCGGTCCTTGATCATTGGCCAAACCAGGCATATTGGTTCTTTCCCAAGCCTTACTTTTTTCATTTTTAAGAACTAATTCTGTGTTTTATTTCTGACAACAATTGAAATTCTAACTAATAGCTCCTTTTAGTGTTAGTTACTCAGTTTGGTATCCCTTTAAAAATGAGGCTGCGAAATTCAGGGACTCTACTTCTGCATGAAAAATGAAAAATTCTATACAAAACTAAAACTGAATCACTCGAGTCTCGACCTAAATTTTAAGGAGATACTAAACCTTGGAGCATTCACTTCTTGTGGCTCTTGTATAAATATGTGTCAATTTTTTAAGTGTATATTGACACCTTGTTCTAGAAACATTTTGCAACATCCAAATAGCAACCTATATTTATACACTTTTGACAGTTTGCGTAGATTGTTTATGGCAACTGAGATATGAAATCTGTAGTCTATAGCGTCTTGGAGTCATCTACTAATTTTGCTAATTGGACATAGTTTTATCTTTCATTATCTGATTATCACCTTGCTTCTACATTTCAGAGGTAAATATCCTTTTGGGGATTACATTTCCTATTCCAACTTCACCTTTACAATGAAAGAAATAAAGCATCTGTGGAGACAAAATGGTTGTGAAAGCAAATATGGGAGGCAACTTGTTATGAGGACTGATGATTTTGAAAAGCCATCTCAAACAAATGTTCTCTGTAGCAATTGGAAGGAATGGAAGCAACCTATCATATGGTAAAGCCATATGGTTTTTCTACCTATCAGTCTCTTAAGCATCATATAATGACTATGAACCTTATGTTTTAGGTTTCAAGGAACTAATGATGCTGTTGCGGCACAATTTTTCTTGAAGAATGTACACTCTTCAATGAGGATTGCTGCTTTTGATTTATTTGGTGACCCACAAGTTCTAGGATCTCGGCCAAATGTATATGGGGAGATCATGAAAGTTCTCATAACCCCTTCAAAAGAAGTCGAGGCAGCTGTTAATTGGGTTATTGGTGGTGGGGAGAATCCTGACATCTCATTGCATATGCGGATGCTTATGAATAGGTAATGGAAATACACACTAATTTCATTGAATGGGAACTACTATGCTTGATTGATGAATGAGGGTAGTAAAGCCGACCACCATTATATGGGCATGCTTTATCATGTTTCTTTGTAAGTTATTTACTCTGTTTCGATAAATTTCAAGTGAAATTGGTGGTGGCTTCTAAAAAGAATAAATAATGAAATATCACAATTTTTCTGATAATTTCATTGGACAATGAAACAAACATACAACATACATACATCAAGTCTCCCTTCAGCATATTAGAAGATAAGCCAGCCTTTTAACATTCCTTCTCAACTTTATCTATCCTGACATGAATACTATAATAATTAGGAATAGCAACAAGCATAACTTGCTTTGGTATGGGTATTATGATTTATACCTCTGTGGGAATACTAACTCCTCCTCTACTTTATCTACCCTGTTTTGATTCTTTTCCCTTGCTTTGCAGTTTTTTGTTTGGTAATACTCTTGCCTTCTATTTGAATGAAGTGGGATTTGCCCATTGGCAATCAGGATTCCTTGTTTGTTTTTATTTTTATCAAATACCTATTTATATTTATTTCGATTCTCCACCTCTATGCTTTTTGTATTTTCTTCAGATTCCTCTTTAATTTGGTCATGGCCTTTGATATGGAAAATGACACATATATAGTCATATGTGTGTAATGTGTATACAATAGGCAAATAAATATCTTCATCTAATCAATCTATTTTCTTGTCTTTCTTTGGTATCATTCTGAACTATAGAATATCTAAAGCCATATATAAATGTTATAGAACATGTAAATAATGCGCTATATAATATTAATGAACAAGTAAACTTCTGGCCCCTGTTGAAGCCTCTCCACGCATGTCTACGCTAGTGAACCCCGAACCATTTGTTAGACATTTTTTCTAGGGATATTGTTATCAGTTTCTCACTTACAAATGCATTGAAACCCTCTTCAAGATGACGGTAGGTTCCTTCTGACAACAATTATGAAATAATACTTGGAATGTGGGACACAACACATAGTTTGATATGGTTTAGTTTGTGTGCTGCTTTGGGCCCTGATATTTTTTTAAACACTCAGCAGAACAATTATGAGAATTTTATATATGGCATTAGATTATGAGATAGATAATTGCCTCCTCTCCTACTCCCACTCAGGCAGGGGCGAATCTTAGATATTATTACAAGTCAAGTAGAAGAGATTCTGACATCAAAATCTAAAAGTACTTTCTCAAGTATTGTTCAAACAGGTCAGTTAATGTACCAGACAGAGCTCATCCAAGAAGTCTTAAATATATTGCAGAGTCAAATATCATATTTTAAGCAATCTTGGTTTCCATTCTCTCCTGCTACCCTCTATCATTTTTACACCAGGCATTTCTGTATGCCTATTCAACTAACAGATAAATCAAAAGAAAAGAAAAGAAAAAGTCTGGAGAAAGAACTTCAGTCATTAACTTAATCACTTTATTCATTGCTGCTGCCTTGACTCTCAGGTGTTAAGGCATTGAAACAGCTATCTAACAAGATATTTCTCTTTGAATATTTAAGTCTTAACTAATTGTAGCTTCTTCAGTGGCATATATACAAATAACACAATAAACCCGAAAAGTATGAAAGGAAAAGCTTGGCTACATCATAAAATTGTATTAAGTAGTTAAAGGATGTCAGTTCTGGTTTCCCATCGGAAAACCTCTTATGTGCTCTTGAAATAGGTATCTTTCATCCTTTAGAAAAGCATATGTATTTGACACAAATATCCATGGAGCATCTCAACTTATTCTGTTGTTTTGTATAGGAATGTGGCATCTCAACTCACAGGATATGGATATAACTGATTCATGCCATTTTTGTCATTTTTCAGATCTGTAAGAGCTGTTCAGGCTGCATTGCGTTGCATAAAAAAAGCAATAAAAAGCAAACACCTAAGGTCAAGGCCAAGGGTGGTTCTGGTGTCAGATACACCTCTTGTTAAAAGAATCATACCCAACATAAGTGAATTTGCGGAGGTAATTTTTCAGTTCTCAGGATGATATATTGTATGCAAATGTCGGTGTAGGAGTCTTTTGAGTACAACATAAGCCACTTTCAATGCGGAAAAAAGAAATTGTTTTTATTAGTCTGTGACAATCGAAATTACTACTCCGAAATTAGAACTGGCAATGTGCTGTCTTCCTTGTTGCCAATCTGCTGTATTATATACCTATTTTCTTCATTATCTAGTTTTTAATTGCTTACTTTCTGAACATGAACCATCAATAGATGTAGTAAAATTTGTATGCCTTTGATTCTTATGCATGTGTGATTTGACCAGGTTCTTCATTTTGATTATGAAAATTACAAAGGAAGTATATTTGAAGGTTTATCCAGGTCAGATTTTAGAGTGAAGGATTGGGGTCCAGCACCCAGATGGGTTGCATTTGTAGACTTTTTTCTTGCATCTCGGGCTAGATATGCCACTGTTTCCGGAGCTCATAGACGTGTTGGAACTACCTATGCTCAATTAATTGCTTCACTGGCTGCAGCACAGAGTCTAGGTACTTCCACTATCTTCACCCCCCTTAATAAAAATAATTTTTATTATGAGTTTTGCTAACTAGTGCCATAAGGAATCAATATATAGAAAGATTTTATGGAAAATCACAACTTCTCAATTTTCTATACATTGATTCCATCATTTTTTAATAGAAAATTTCCATCTTTTGTTCCATAACCAATGTCCTTAGGGCACTAGTTAGCATTTCCCTTTTATTATTTATCACAGCTGCGCGATGTCTCTTGAAACATAATGCTGAAGCATCTGAAAATTGTATTTCTTCAGGAGACGACTCGTCCGGTTCAAGTTTTTCATTTTTTAGCAGTTTCCAGAGTAATTTATTGAGTGATGGCTTAAAGAATCAGATTGGTTGGGGCCACGTTTGGAACAGATATGCTGGACCATTGAGTTGTCATAACCAGGCCAATCAGTGCGCCTTCACGCCACTCCTCCCTCCTGCTTGGTGGGACGGTCTTTGGCAGTCTCCTATTCCACGGGATATTAATCGCCTTTCTTTATATGGCATCCGACTATCTGGTTTTGGCACAGTTGATGACGATTCCCTTCAGAATTACTGTAATTCAAGGAAAAATGTTGTGAGAACCATCACATTCAATTTGTAGTGTTTGTAAGTCACATTTCATTGTATTATTTTTTGGATACTATATATAATAATTATTAGTATAGAATTAGTTATATCATTCTTTTTGCTTTCAAGTTTTCTTAGCCCATTTTCGATCAATTTAACTAGCTGAAAGGGCTATACAGCTGGAAAAAATGACTTTTTAGGTGTTGAAATTGTAGCGTAATACTAATCTTCATGTCTTAACAGTCTTCATTAAGTCGATTTATACTCAGCACCACTCATTGCAACCACCAGTGAAAACCTCAACCCCAACACTATAACTACCTCACCCTCACCATCTATCCCTCAACCATCCCTTCCACCCTCACCACCTCCAACTGGCTTTTTCTCCCTTTTCTTGCGGTATATTCTTAGCTTGATAACCCAATCCGAGTTGAGATTCCAGTTGGTTGCTGTGATGATTTTACTCATGGTGAGGATTATACAACAAACGTAGGGGAGATAAATTTAACACCCTGAAACACGCTGCGCATTGGCTCATAAACTTCATATCCTCTCAACTTTATATTATTATTGTAACATTGCGCGTTCTACTACAGAAGTCTCACGTCCAATTTATGTATAAAAGAATGATATCTATGATGGAGCTATTTATCAAGTCCAAATTGGGCAAATGATTGGCACAATAATTTTGACGATTGTTCCAGACTTCAACATCTGAGTGATGATCCAAATGTCTTTATTATAAAAGAGTGTCTTGCTAATCACTAGTTAAGGAATTTAATAATAATATTTTTTCGTTGAAAAATTAAAGATAACACTTTTCACAATGTTGAATATATATTCCCTAATGAAAACTTTCTTTTCTTGATTCCTTAGCCCATGCCTCTGGAACATTAGTTAGCATTCTCCAAGAAACAAAATTACATATGACAAATAATTAGAAATCTATGTTTTGAAAAAAAAAAAATACAAAGAAGTAATTGGATATATATTTTTTTAAAAGGTTATACGAAAAGGTTCATAATATCATTTTTAAAAGATAACACTTTTAATAAGATGTGAGATCAAATAATTAGAACTTAGACTTTTTTTGAAAGATAACAATTTGACTAAGATGTGACAATAAATAATTACAAATTTTTTTTTTTGAAAATAATAAGAATTAAATGAAACTATGTAAATAATCAACGAATTTGATAGTTATAAGTAATTAATTAGCAAATTCAAAAACAAATATTAAAAAAATGCCTAATGTAAGTGAAGCTACATGACTCATAAAGAGAAGAGTATTTCTAGAAAGTGTCTCACATTCAAAAGTATATACTCTAATTTAATATATAAGGATTGATAAAAAAGAAGAAGAAAAAAAGAAAAGAATAATTAGTTGCATAAGCATTGAACCTCAAACATGCAACACCATGCTATCTTCAGGTAATCTGTCAGTAACAGGCACCAATTAGGACAATATACACCATAAGAAAAAGAACGGGCCTCTGTTAGGCCTTTTTAGTGAAGGAGTTAGAGTTAGTAAATTAGTAGCCTACTATGTGAGTTTTCTATGATATTCATCCAAGAGGTATGTACTATGTAGTGTGCTCATTTCACAGGTAAGCATGACAGTGATGAAACTGCCTGAAAAGAAAAAACATAATGAAAAATATTTCCCTAGGAACCATAATCACCGGAAGCAGCAGTGAAACAAAAATGCAGGAAATAAAACATACTTGGACGGAGAAATCCAAAGCAGCAGCATGAAATGTCAAAAAATTTGGACCATTTCTTGATTTGTGCATGTCATCATTGTGCAAGGCCATGCTAATATTCTCTATATCGTTATAATTAATACCGGATGCCCTCAATGGACAACCATTTCATTGGGACATTGGGTGCTAGTATAAAAAATATATTTATAAATTTAGTCTCTCATACCCAAATGGCAGAAAGACAACATGCAATATAGTTTTTTTTTTTTATCTGCAACAGAAACTTTATTAATAAAGAGTCTAAGAGATAGACTAACCCTTACAAACAAAATAACCAACACTGAATAGACTGCATGAATAATCCATCAACCAACAAACTAAAATAATAAGACTCAAACCCACAGGCATACACATAAATAACACTTAAAAACAGAGTACACAAGCATTTTATAGGATTACTACACCAATCTATAAAAGAAACATTTCCCAATCTCCCTTTAGAGGATAGCCACCCACAAGATGACAAGACAGAAGTTATGCTTTTGCCTTTTTCCAGCATACTAGCTTCTGATATTTCAAGATGCAAAAAATTTCTATTATTCCTTGAGATCCATACAAACCAAACAACTGCAAACAGAGTTTCTGCATAGAAACCTTCGAACTGCCTGAGCAAATCCTCGCACATTAAAGCTTGTTCATCCCTTAAAATTCCTCTCCTTCCTAATTTAACTTTAGACGGATTTTTACTTTGCGACAATCGCCAAATAAAAGCACACACCTTCCTTGGAACATCCTTCAACCATATCCTAGCACACAAGCTGGCATTTTGTAAATTATGGAACCTATTTTACAGTTTGTAGGCTTTTTTTACAGAATACAAATACCGGAATTACAGCCCCTCCAAAGCCACAGTCTTGCAGTCCATATGTTACAGCCTGCTTTCCCCAAGTCTCCTCTGATATCACCACTAATAACTCCTCCCAATTAAATAACAGACGCCTCCATTTTAATTTCCATTCCCACTTTCCATCTTGCCTCCAAACCCCCATATTACAAACCAAATCATTTTGTTGTTCCGATACATAAAAGAGTCTTTGGAACCATTTCGTTCATCACCAATTGTCCCACCATGCATCTTTGTTTGCTTCAATAGTTCACTAACAGAGGCAAACACAAGTGCTGCTCAAGCCTCACTGATAGCAAACAAAGATGCATCTTAGTCCGTAGGAGAGAGGACGAAAGTCCATCCCTCTCATCTAAGATACCGAAATCAAGTTCTGGGTTATGTTAAACTCAAATAAAAGGATAAAGCAACCATCAGAAGTATAAAATACATGGATGAGATGCAAAGAAGGATAAGCAAATTGAATATAACCCCTTATACCCTTTGAACTTGTAATCTTCTTTCTCAAGGTTTCGACCCCATGTAGTTTCCAAAAACAAAAACAAACAAACAAACAAACAAAAGACCATTATCAAAAAGGAAAAACGTGTTAAATTTTTTCGAATGAAACCATTAAGCACACCCTAACGTCCAAAGTAGAGCACCATAACCAAAATTAACCTCCATCCTTCAAGGTGAAAAAATCTATTGTGGAAGCACAAATTGAACACAGCCTTGTACATTAGATGCCTTGTTACCAAAACCTCGACCTTCCACCGTTCAACTAATGCCCTACCATTTTCCCAAACAGGTCTTGAGGGCTGATTCAAACACTTTAAAGTTAGTTACTACAGCTTGCCGTGCAGAGTATTTACTAAGAAAAGAATTAAAACATTACTCTAAAAAATAATCAGATCCAACTGTGAATCAGCTTTGCAACAAATCCTATAAAATTCACACAATAAAGGGGCATTGCCAAGCACTAAAAAGGCTTCAGTTTGCTTCCAAAATGTACAGTTTTCACTTAAAAAAGCCATAGGCAGCAAACAATAGCTCAAGTTCAAAAAACTGTTATTTCAAGATCATCACAGTTGGGCTCACATGCTGTAGTTGGATGCACATATACACTAATACACACACTTATTCTCAAGTCCTAGTATAAAAAAAAAAAATATGAATACAGAATACCTACAAGGACTGTAACAATTGATTCAGGAGCACCAAAGATCAAAACAAACTGCAAAGAGTCTATTTATATTTTATACGGGGAGTAGAGCATACTATTGTATTTACTAGTACATTTTTCTGTAGTTTCTTTGCTCTTCCAATGAGAAATTATGATACCTGCATATGAATTTTTAAGGTGCTCAGAAAGTCTGGATAAAAATTGGTTTAATGATACACTAGGATTAATCTTTGTGAGCAGTCAATAATTAACAAATTAGTTCAACATGTCCTATTTAAATTTACACATAAGATACATTACCTAGCTCCATTACGTATTGTAGAGGTATAAGCTATGACTTTGTAGTTTGCATGCAACTAAACACTTCTGAAACAGTTGGGTGTGATAAATAGCAGAAGAAATTCCCAAGCAGTATAATACGAAGTCACCGGCAGAAAAAAAAAAGGGAATTGAACAGAGAATTCAGAAGAAGAAGGATTAAAGAAAAAAATGGCAAAAATAATTTGGACCATTTCTCGATTTGTGCGTGTCATCCTTGTGCAGGGTTCATGCTAATCTTCTCCATATCGTTCCAATTTTATCGGATGTCCTCGAAGGGACACCCCTTGCTGTATGGTGCCGTATTATAAAGAGTTACATTATTCTGACTCCCCATTTGGGACAATTACGGGACAACTATGGTACTGTAATGTTACTGTAGAGCTACTATAGCGGTACTTTTTTTTTATTTTAAATTTTGACTTTTTTAAAAAAAATAAAAAATTTAGCTTTTTCGAATGAAACCATTAAGCACACTCTAACATCCAAAGTAGAACATTTTTTGTTAATTATGTGCAAATATTTGGTTAATTCAGTTCATTATCTGGTTAATGGTCATCCTGAAGCTTACAATCAATTTCCACAACAATGTAAATATGTGGAAATATCTGGTTAATTCAGTTCATTATATGGTTAATGTATGTACAATGATGGAAAATGATTGTATGCTTCAGGATGACTCATTAACCATATATTCAATTGAATTAACCAAATATTTATACGTGATTAACCAAATATTAACATGGTTGTGGAAAATGATTGTATGCTTCAGGATGACCCATTAACCAGATAATGAACTGAATTAACCAGATATTTGCACGTGGTTAACCAAATATTTACATGTAGGGATGGCAATGGGTAGGGTTTGGGTAGGGTACTATAGTACTCGTCCCCATACCCACGTTTAAAAAAATTACCCATACCCGGACCCGTACCCTCGTGGGAAGCAACCTCAGTACCCTTACCCTTACCCTCTGGGTACCTAAGTACATACACCCGCACCCATTACCTGCACTTTAACAAAGAAAAAAAATAAATTACAAAATGATCATAACTTAATTTAAAAATCATCCAATGATGTTTCGATTGTATTAATCAAACATTACAAACCAGCATATTATGCCAAATAGAAACATGTAAAATATCCAACAAACCAGCATATTCATCCAACGACGTTTTGAATATATTCTACCACACATATGCTTGTTGCAATAATTGCATATAGCTTTTTCTTCACCATTAACTATATTTTTTGTGAAGTGGTTCCAAACAACAGATATCTTTCTTTTTTTGCCTTCATCAGTCAACTCAATAGCATTAGTATCATCAATAGAAACAGGAGCAGGATCTGTTAGAGTTTGGGATTGTCTTTTTTCAGAACTAACCACATTACCACTGGGAACACTTTGAGGTTGTGCGGGAGATGAGCTACTCCCTGATTCCTTTGATTGAATCAATCCAACTGCATTTTCCATCTAATAAAAAGGCAAGCAGAACCAATAAAAAAAAAAATACAGTGAACACAGAGCAAAACAATATGAACATGGAGCAATGAAAACAATATGCCAGAAGTTCAACATTTTAAAAATGAAGATGCAAGGTAAAACGAAAAAGGAGAACAAAACAAGATGAACACAAAGCAAAGCAAAACAAAAAATACAGAGCAAAGCAAAACAAAAAATACAGTGAAAACAGAGCAAAACGAAAAGGGGAACAAAGTGAAATCAAAGAGCAAAGTCACGCACCTGGAGATGGGTGGAGGTAGAACACCACTGGGGATAAGAGGGGATGGTGGCCGGAGTTCGTGGTGCACCGCCATGGAGCCCAAACGCCGCTGATGAAAGAAACGGTTGAACACCGCTGTTGGAAGAAGAGGTCGAACGTCGAACAGAGATGAAGAAGGAAGGTGACAGTGGGCGGTAGTTTTGGTTGGCAATGAAGGAGGAAGGGACGGTGGTTGGAGATGAAGGAGGAAGGGTCGAACTCAAACGCCAAATAGAGGAAGATGACGGCGGGCGGAACCTTCTGGCCGACGATGAAGGAGGAAGTGACGGTGCTGAGATGAGAAGAATAGTGAACAAGGAAGATGGGCAGAATTGAAGTGATGAAAGTGTGAAACGGCGCTGAGATGAGAGTTGAGAAGTGAAGTAGGGTTTAGTTTCTAATTTTGATCTAATATTATATATATATATATATATATATCCAGGTATGGGGCGGGTACCAAGGTCCCCGTACCTGCCCCCATACCCTCTCAGATTTGCGAATAATTGCTCGTGCCCGTACCCATACCCATAAAGTGGGTTTTTACCCTACCCATGGTGGGTATTTTTTGCGGGTACCCGGCGGGTAGGGTCCAGATGTCATCCCTATTTACATGGTTGTGGAAAATGATTGTAAGCTTTAGGATGACCCATTAACCATATAATGAACTGAATTAACCAGATATTTACACGTAATTAACCAAAAATATTAGTATTCAAAAATGCTAAAAATTTTAAATTTTTTTTTAAAGTCAAACTGTGTACCGTAGATATTGAAATTGGGGAGTCAGAATAACATTTCTGTATTATAAACACTGAAATAGTCGTGGATATAGCCAATGTGGGACTTCGGTGACAGTGGAGTAACACAACAACGAATTCAGTTGCTAACTGAAGCATACACGACTCAAGCTTAGCCTTTACCATATACAAACAAGATGAAATGGATTCGGTTGGGTTGAAACTTGAAAGACGAAACTTCATTCCTCGCCCAGTCTAAGAACATGAAAACGAATAGATAGTAATATTTTAAGGGTCTTGCAGACTAGTGTCCTAAGGACATTGGTTAATGTTCCTGCCGAGATCCGAGTTACCGGAATCTCGCCGTAAACGTCAGACCAAGGTTGAACGTTGGGGTTGTTTTAGACCGTGGCTTGACAGAATACTTATATTCCGGTCCTACGTATCCCAATGGGAATCAAAGCCAAACGTAGTTCTGTGTTCAACCCTTGATCACGTGGTGCATCAATCTCTTAATCTTGTATCTGATGTACTCCGGTGGGCAAGGACTTATTGATAGTCTCTTGATCACAACCGGGACCTCTAATACGCTTAAGAGAGAACACCAAACTCTAGTGAAAGTTCAAAGTGTCCATTCTCTTAAACTCTTCCTCCTTTTATAGAGGAGGAGAGGAGTAAACCGATCCTATTTTGTAGGATCTAGTTTATCTCTTATCACTTATCACCTATCTCTTTTAACTCAACTTCCATCTCTTCCACTGATAAGAGTTATCTCTTATCTATGGTGAGGTTGTTAGCTGAGTTTTAGATAAGTGTATTGTTAAAGTGGTTAAGCTTTCCGAGCTCGGCGGCCGAGCTTATCACCTCGGCCAGTACACAAGCCCCCCAAGCTTCTAGCTCAAAAGAGCGAAGAAGTTTTCATGACAAGAGCCGAGCTTGCCTTTTGAAAATACCTGAGTTCATGGCCTAGGTTTTTGTTTCCCTTTTTACCATGTTGTTGGTGACCTACCGCATTTCGGCCAACTCGTGAGCTCGGTGGCCTCAGTTTGGCCGAGCTTGATACTTTGCTGTTTTTACCATATACATCTCGGTTCGTAACAATCAGGTCGGTGGGCTTGCTAGCCGAGCTTTATACCTCGGGGGCATGCGCTACCTCGGCTCATACACAAGCCCCCCAAGCTTTAAGCTTCACATAGCGTGAAAGCTTTACTGAAGGAGCCGAGCCGAACTGAGATAGGAACGGTCCTTTCAAATTTGTATTTGTGACGTCAGTTTTTCAGTACCCGAGATGAAAAGAGACGTTGCCTTGCCTTTAAGACCAGGCATGCTTGTGACACGTGGCCCTTATGGCCATATTTCCAAGGTCTGCTCTGCGGCTGCGTTTGTGAGTTGCATCGTGGAAACCAATGTCGTGCCACGTGTTACTCTGAGATTGGTGTGCCGAACCCACGCAGGTCTGAGGAGACGTTTCGGTTCCTTTACACGGCAACCGCCATCATTACTTTTGGTTTTCAAAATTTTATCTATAAATGGAGGGATTTCTAAAGGCAAACCCTTACTTTCCTCACTTTTACGTTTTTCCTCCGGAAGCTTCTTCTTCATCGAGCTTTTGTTCCTCAAGCCTCTTTGCATTCCTTTTTCTGTTCCAGGTACGTCCTCCTTCCTGCTTCTTGTTGCTTACGTAGCCATGGAAGCTTCATTTGAGGTATCCCAGAATGCCTCCTCTGAAGTTAGAATTCTAGAACCGGATGTAAATCCTATAGGTGGTTCTCCTCATCATTCTCCTTCTGTTTCGGCTGAAAATCGTGCTGTGTCATCTTCTTCCTCCTCTAAAGGTAGTAGTTCTGCTACTCCTGAGGCCATTACTGCCCCAAAACGCCGTAAACGTGCCAATAGGATGCCTAGGGTTCCTTACCCAGATATTACCATTCCTGGGTATTTCTGGGTAAAACCGGATGTTGGAGCCTTCTATTCAAATTTTAGGAGTCTGGAGTCTTTTCATTGTATAAAAGTCAGGATACCTTCCTCCCCTGGAACTGTAAGAGTGCTTCCCTGTGCCAACGATGAGCATGTTTTTCTTCGGGCTCTTCCTATTGAGCCCCATTTTACTTATGTTTATAAGACCTTGTTCGAGCAGATTGGGGTGACTCTTCCTTTTACCCAGTTTGAGTGTGACATTCTGAAGTTCATGAATGTTGCCCCTACCCAACTGCATCCCAACAGTTGGGCCTTTATGAAGGCATTCCAGATTCTTTGCAACCAAACTGGAATGGTGGCCACTGCCCCTAAGTTTCTTTATTTCTATAAAGTTAGGTTCGGGGACCGAGTTGGTTGGATTTCCCTTAGTGGACTTGATAGGAGGGGGATCATCGGACTCTACAAGAGTTCATACAAAGACTTCAAGTCGGACTTTTTCAAAGTCCGACCTACGGAGGGAAATGAGTCTTTTTTCTTTGACTCGGGTGGAAAACCGAGGTTCCCTTTTTATTGGCAACCCCACCCTTCAAAGTTTTCCAGCTTCGACCCCGGTTGTATGACTGCTCAAGAGCGGGCCGACGTCGAAGTTCTTAAACTTTACCCCCGGCCACTGCCCTGCGGGAAACTTCTGAAACTGCCGACCTCTTCTACTAGACGAGCTGATTTTGATTGTAAGTAGCTTTTATTGATAGCCTTTGAGCTTACTTTTTGGCTTTATATTCTGACCGACCTTCTTTTTGCAGTGATAATGGGAAAATTCAACTATAAGGCACTACTGAAGAAGTCGGCTCACCAAGATGCAGGTGCTTCTGGCTCGGCTGCCGATCTGAAGGGCAAGAAGAAGAAGACTGCCGAGGCTGCTGTTCCTGACATTCGCCCTCCCAAACGGTCTCGGGCCGTTGCTCAGCCAGATATGCCGAGGAGCACGTCGCCTCTTCCTTTGGTCAATGAAGATGTTAACGTGGAGAGGGGAGCTGAAGGAACCTTCCATGTGACCGATCTGACAACGGAGACCAAATGGTACGACGGCAATTGTAACCCCGGCTTTAGCTCGATTTGGGGCAATGACTTCAACCCTGGCTCTCTAATTGACAGACAAGTACTCAAGCCTGCGGATGCTCGGCTTTTGTTGGAGCAGGGGCCCGAGGCAAGCATGGAGGCAGCAGCTGCTTACGCTCTCCGAATTGCTTCTATTACCAGATTCTGGAGTAATGAACTCTCCACCAACGCCAGGAAAATGGAGGCAATGAGGGCCGATGCAGCTCGCGCTCTGCTGGTGAGGGATGAACTCGCCCAGGCTGTGACCAAGATGGAAGAACAAGCTCGGTTAATCGTGCAACTAAAGTCGCAGAAAGCCGAGCTTGAGAAAGCGGCCACCACCCTGCAAGCCGAGCTGTCCTGTGAGAAAGCTGAAAGGGCCAAATTTGCTGAGGAAGCTCAGGCAGAGAAGGAGGCCGGCCTGACGCTTCGTCAGTCACTGGATGCTGAGAAGGAGGCCAATCTGAAACTTCAATCAGACCTTAAAGAAGCCGAATCCAGCATCATGAAGGAGCATGTTAGCGGATTCCTCCGAGCTGTGAAGCAGCTACAGCATTTTAACCCTGACGCTGATTTCTCTCAAGCTGATGTGGACAAGGATTTCAACAAGGAGGGAATCTTGGTCCCCTTGTCCGAGCTTGAAGACGAAGAGGAAGTGTCGGGCGAGGATGTGGCTGAGCAGCAAGGTGTCGAGGAGGAAGTAAACCACGAAAGCGGGATACCTGACCCATCCCAAGATGCTCCTCTGCCTAATGAAGATGTTGGGGTTGCCGATGAGTAGCGTAGCTTTTTGCTTTTTAAAAATGTATTTTGCTGCTTGGGCTATGCCTTTTTGTACAGGGCTTTGCCCTATCTAGTAATGAATATTTAAACTTTCACTACTTAAAATTGCCTTTTTTCTTAACTTGGAAAAATTTCCAAGTTTTTCTTTTCATAACTTAGAAAAATTTTCGAATTTTTTCGCTCTTTGCGTTTTACTGTGCGCGGCCTTTCGTGAGCCTAAAAGCTCGGCCTTTTTGATTTTTATCATTGCTGTTAGGCTTGGCATTTCGATTTAATCGATTTTAGCTCGGTAAACCTTTTTAAGCTTATGCGTGTATCATTTTGAGTTCGGCATTTCGACCTCAACTCGGTCGATTGCAGCTCGGTCGAACCATTTCGGTTTTTACTTTACCTTTGGGTTCAGCATTTCGACCTCAACTCGGTCGATTTTAGCTCGGTTACCCTTTAAGGTTTTGACTGCACCTTTGGGTCCGGCATTTCGACCTCAACTCGGTCGATTTTAGCTCGGTCAACCCTTTAAGGTTTTGACTGCACCTTTGGGTCCGGCATTTCGACCTCAACTCGGTCGATTTTAGCTCGGTCAACCCTTTAAGGTTTTGACTGCACCTTTGGGTCCGGCATTTCGACCTCAACTCGGTCGATTTTAGCTCGGTCAACCCTTTAAGGGGTTCTGTATAATCAAGTGAATTTTTAGTCCTGTAAAACAGACTGTATTCATTTATTTTCTCAGGCATGCCTCATTAAAACCTTCCTGGCCAAAACCTCATGGGAAAAAGACCATGGTAGGAAAAAGAGTACATTACCTAACTTTACATTGCTTAACTAAAATAAAACTTGAGATGAGAAGTGTTCCAAGTTCTTGGAACAGCCTTCCCTGATAACTCTTCTAGCCTATAAGCACCATTTTAAAGATTTTCAACTATTCTGAATGGGCCAGACCAGTTTGCTGCGAGCTTGCCTTCTCTGGAGTCCTTCCTTGCATCATTCTGCAATCTTAGTACTAGGTCTCCTTGAACAAACTCTCTCGGTCGCAATTTTGAGTTGTACTTCCGAGTTGCTCTTTGCTTGCATAGTTCTTCCCTGATCTTTGCTTCATCTCGGACTTCTTCGACCATATCAAGCTCAACTCGGATTTCTTCTGCATTCTTGCTTTGGTCGTGATGCTGCCTTCTGAAAGAAAGTTCGCCGAGCTCAACTGGAATCATTGCATCAGTTCCATAAGTTAGCCTGAACGGCGTTTCTCCTGTTGATGACTGTGGTGAGCAATGATAAGACCAGAGGATGCTTGGTAATTCTTCAGCCCATGCTCCTTTTGATTGGCCCAACCTTTTCTTGAGCTCGTTCAGAATGACTTTGTTAGCTGCCTCTGCCTGACCATTTGTTTGTGGGTGCTCAACCGAGGTCACCTTATGTTTGATTCCGAGATTGGAGTAGAATTCTTTAAGATTTTTGTCCGTGAATTGCTTTCCATTATCAGTGACAATCGCATAAGGTAGACCATGTCGGCATATGATGTTTCTCCACACAAAACTCTGGACCTTTTTAGCTGTTATAACAGCTAATGGCTCGGCTTCAATCCATTTAGTGAAATAATCCACTCCTACCAGCAAGAACTTTACTTGGCCTTTGGCAACAGGGAAAGGGCCCACAATGTCCATCCCCCACATAGTGAAGGGCCAGGGTGACATCATTGAATGGAGCTCTTCTCCTGGAACTCGTGCCACAATAGCAAACTTCTGACAAGAATCACATTTGTTAGTCCAGGAAGCACAATCTGATCTCATAGTCGGCCAATAGAAGCCTGCTCGCAGAACCCGAGCTGCTAGGGATCGGCCTCCAGAATGCATTCCACAGATTCCTCTATGCATCTCGTCCATTACATACTCGGATTGTTCCTTGTTTATGCATTTCAATAAAGGCATTGAGAATCCTCTTCTGTATAGTTCTCCATCTCGGATAGTGTAATGACAAGACTTCAAACGAATTTTCTTTGCTTCTTTGGGATCAGCAGGTAACTTGTCCGAGGTCAGGAATTCCCAGAATGGCATCATCCAGCCTCGATCATAGTGCTCGGTTATCATTACCTCGGCACTTTTTATGCTCGGTTCAGGGAGATTTTCCTGAATGAAAGTTTTTAACTGGCCAGTTTTCTTGGTGCTAGCCAACTTAGACAACAGGTCGGCTCTAGTATTTTCCTCCCGAGGTATATGCTCAATAGTGAAATTGTCAAACTCTGAAATTAAACTATTGACCTTGCACAAATACCTGGTTAACTGAGGATCTTTTGTTTGATAATCCCCTGAGACTTGCCCTGTTACCAGCTGTGAGTCACTTCGGCACTTCAATCCTTTGACTCCAACCTCTTTAGCTAATACCAGCCCGGCAATAAGAGCTTCATACTCTACCTGGTTGTTTGATGCATTGAACCCAAACTTCAAGGACTGTTCTAGGATAAGGTTATCTGGGCCCTCCAGAATTACTCCAGCCCCGCTTCCTTTTAAATTTGATGAGCCATCCACATATAGAAGCCAATTAATAGGTTCGGGGCTCGGTTTTGAAGACAGCTCGGCAATGAAGTCAGAGAGGCACTGGGCTTTCATTGGCCCCCTTGGTTCATACTGTAAACCGAACTCTGATAGTTCAACTGACCAAGCTATCATCCGTCCTGCCAGATCGGGCTTTCGAAGCACTTGCTTAATTGGATGATCTGTTTTGACTATCACTTGGTGCGACTGGAAATAAGGTCTTAGCCTCCGAGCTGCCATTACCAAAGCGAGGGCGAGCTTTTCAATGACTTGGTACCGTGTCTCTGCATCTTTCAAGATTCTACTGATGTAATACACTGGCATCTGTTGCTTCTCCTCCTCTTGGATGATTACTGCGCTGATTGCGTAATCATTAACAGATAAGTATAAATATAGCTCCTTACCGAGCTCTGGCCGAGTCAGAATCGGAGGCGAGGTTAGAAACAATTTCAATTCTTCAAAAGCCTTTTCGCACTCCTCGGTCCAAACAAACTCTTTGGGTTTCTTCAAGAGTTGAAAAAAGGGCCTTGCTTTCTCGGCTGATTTGGGGAGGAACCGAGATAAGGAAGCTAAACGGCCTGACAGCCTTTGTATTTCTTTCACAGTTTGTGGACTCCGCATTTCAATGACAGCTTTACACTTATCTGGGTTAGCCTCAATCCCTCTGTGTGTCAGCATGTACCCCAAGAACTTTCCTCCCTGCACGCCGAAAGAACATTTTTCAGGGTTCAACCTCATATTGTATTTTCTAAGTTGGGCAAAGATTTCCTCCAAGTCGGCAGGGTGTCGTTCTGGGTTATCAGACTTTACCACCATATCATCAACATAAACCTCTAGATTTTTTCCGATCTGATTGAGAAACACTTTGTCCATGAGCCTCTGATATGTTGCACCAACATTTTTTAAACCGAAGGGCATTACCCGGTAGCAGTAGTTTGCCCCCTCGGTCATAAACGCCGTTTTCTCTTCATCTGGTGGATGCATTCTTATCTGGTTGTACCCCGAGTATGCATCCAAGAAAGTTAAGACTCTGTAACCCGAAGCTCCATCTACCAGTCTGTCAATGTTTGGAAGAGGATAAGAATCCTTTGGGCACGCCTTGTTGAGATCGGTGTAATCAGTACACATTCTCCACTTGCCGTTGGCTTTTTTAACCAACACGACATTGGCTAGCCAAGTAGTATATTTTACTTCTCTGATAAAGTTGGCCTTTTTCAGTTTTGCAGTCTCTTCGGCTACAGCTTTCCTTCTCTCTTCACCGAGCTTCCTTTTCCTCTGAGCTATGGGCTTGGCCTCTGGACATATAGATAGCCTGTGGCACAGGAAATTGGGATCTATGCCAGGCATATCGGATGTCTTCCAAGCAAACAGGTCGGCATTCTTTCTCAAGACTGTTTGTATCTGTTGTTTCAGCAAGGGATCGAGCTGACTGCCGATGCTTGTGCACTGACCGACTTGGGTTCCCAGTTGAAATTTTTCCAATGACTCCGTAGGTTCTGCTCTGGATTCATACATTTCTATTCTTGGATCCAATTCAAACATGTCATCTGACCTTGCCGAGCTGACTGAACTGACCGAGCTCACCACTTCTGCCTGATGATCTTCAGTATTTTCGGTGATATCTGGCTCACGAGTTACCTTCAAACTATCTGCGTAGCATTGTCTGGCCATCCTCTGATCAGCTCGGACTGCAACTATCTCACCCGAATCAGCTGGAAATTTCATGGTGAGGTGAGGGGTAGAGACAATTGCTCCGAGCTCATTCAAAGTCGGTCTTCCGATGAGGATGTTGTATGAAGTGTTAGCATCCACAATGACATATCTGACTGATATGGTTCGAGCAAGCTTGCCTTCACCAAATGTTGTCAAGAGGTCTATATATCCTCGAGTTTTAACCTGCTCTCCGGAGAACCCCACTAGCTTGTCTTCCTGTTCTTTTATCAACTTTTTTGGAATTCCAAGCTTTTTAAAGGTTGCCAAGTACAGAATGTCGGCCGAGCTACCCTGATCAACTAGTGTACGCTTGACCGAATAATTGGCCACTTCTACTGTTATTACCATTGGGTCATCTTGATTGGGATCTATTCCTTGGAAGTCATTTTCTGAGAAAGTAATTGGTGGTCTCGACTTTGCGGCTTTTCTGGAAACCGAGTTGACAGCTCGGATAGCCTTTATGTGGCATCGCCGAGCTGAACTCGTTGTGCCTCCTCCTACGAAACCTCCCGAGATGGTATTAATGACTCCTCTCACACCAACCTCTGCCTCAACATTTGGGGGTCGTTGACTGCTATCTCGATCCCTGTTCTGATTATTACCTCGATGATCTTCATCTCGGTTACGATTGTCATAACCCCGTCTTCTTCGCCTTCTGCCAGCTCGGCCACCGACATCACCATCTCGGCGGACAAACCGATCAAGTCGGCCTGCCTGTACCAATTCTTCAATTTTATCCTGGACTGTTTTGCAGTCTTCAGGAGAGTGGCCATAGTTCTGATGCCACTTGCACTCTTTACTTTTATCGGCCTGAGCTGGGGTTTTGGATGGCCTTGGCAAAGTGATCAACTCGGTATTGCACACCTCCTGAAGAATAGCGGCTCGGGATCGTTCAGTGGAGTGTAAGACTGGTGTCGGGGTTGGGACTGCCTTTCTGAAAACCCTCTGTCACTACTCCTGAAAGCCTTCTGTGAATTGGCCCCTTTATCTCTTTCTTTGTTTGAGATTATGCTTTTTTCCTCAAAACTTCTTTTCTTTGATTCCACCATCTCTTCCGAGTTCATGAACCCTGTGGCTTTTTCTTGGAGTTCTTCAAAATCCCTCGGTGGCTTCCGAGATAGATATTCAAAGAACAGTCCTGGCCTCAAACCATTCATAACGGTATGGAGACAAAGTTCTGAGCTCATATTGGGGATTAAAACTTGTTGAGCACTGAAGCGAGCCATGTAATCCCTGAGTGATTCATTCTTCTCCTGCCTGAAATTCACAAGAGAGACCGAGTGCTTTCTATGCCTTCGGCTTGCTGCGAATTGTGCAGTGAACTTTGTAACCAACATGTCAAAAGAATCCACTGACCGAGGTGGAAGATTCGTAAGCCAAGTCAAGGCAGGTCCCTGCAAAGTGGTTGGAAAGATCTTGCACATGATGGCTTCCGAATCGGTCACCAGGTAAACGGATGAAATGAAAGATTCCACATGTTCGGTTGGATCAGTAGTGCCATTGTACTTATCCATATTAAGAGACTTGAAATGCCGAGGTATGATTACCTCGTCAATGGCATCAGTGAAAGGTAATCTCGGTCGTCTGTCCCGTGCTTTCTCTCTCTGAGCGGTCTCCTCAGTATGAGATCGGACCCTTGAGGCTTCGGGCCCAGTTCTGGAAGGTCGGCTTCTGTCATCACGAGAAGGTACATAAGTTGGGTCTCTCTGGCTGTCCTCGGGTGAGGAATGCTCTTCCTCGGCACGAGTTGCCGATCTTCCCCTTTTCCGAGTTCCCAACAGCCTTTGGTACTCCGTACGAATTTCCTCGTTCTCCTGACGCAACTGTCTCAATTGTGCCATGATCTCTCCCAGTTGCGGATTACCTTCATCGAAGGGAGGGGGGTTGTTATGATTGGAGTTTGATTCTTCGACATGATTTGCACTGTGGGCCCCTCCCTTCGGTCCGTTCCGTGTAGTCACCATTAGATCTTATGGAACCGGGGAAAGTTTTTCCTCGGCCCCACGGTGGGCGCCAAATGTTCCTGCCGAGATCCGAGTTACCGGAATCTCGCCGTAAACGTCAGACCAAGGTTGAACGTTGGGGTTGTTTTAGACCGTGGCTTGACAGAATACTTATATTCCGGTCCTACGTATCCCAATGGGAATCAAAGCCAAACGTAGTTCTGTGTTCAACCCTTGATCACGTGGTGCATCAATCTCTTAATCTTGTATCTGATGTACTCCGGTGGGCAAGGACTTATTGATAGTCTCTTGATCACAACCGGGACCTCTAATACGCTTAAGAGAGAACACCAAACTCTAGTGAAAGTTCAAAGTGTCCATTCTCTTAAACTCTTCCTCTTTTATAGAGGAGGAGAGGAGTAAACCGATCCTATTTTGTAGGATCTAGTTTATCTCTTATCACTTATCACCTATCTCTTTTAACTCAACTTCCATCTCTTCCACTGATAAGAGTTATCTCTTATCTATGGTGAGGTTGTTAGCTGAGTTTTAGATAAGTGTATTGTTAAAGTGGTTAAGCTTTCCGAGCTCGGCGGCCGAGCTTATCACCTCGGCCACTACAGTTAAGGAACCCATAAAAGAAATTTTTTGTATTGAAAAACTAAATGTAACACTTTTCAATATGATAAATACACAATTCCCAATACAAAGTTTTCTTTCTTATTTCCCAATTCTATATTCTATATATTTTAATGTATTTTTCAAAAGTTTATGGGTGAACACTGGGGTAAATAAAACTAGGCACCTATATGGAGCCTTCTAGCCCTTTTGATTACTCTTTGCTATTCAGTCTTCCCCTTACATTTTCATTTCATTTCATTTGTAATTTTTCTTATTTCATTATTATTCTACACCCATCGCTTAACTTGAGGAGATTTATGCCGTGATATACTTTTAATTATTTTATTTAGATTAAAATTGTATCATATTGGAAAAAATATTGAATCAAATAAAAAATTCTTGAATACACATCTTTTCTAATTAATTTTAAAAATATTTTTTTTCCATGCCAACATTCCTGTTATTGCACTTTCGTTTATTTTATTATTATTATTTTTTTTTTTTTATAAAGTCGTCATCCCAATTGTCTCTCCTTTATTACCTTTACCATTTCGCCTTTCTTTACCGGGAAGAAGGCACCCCAATTACTAACTTCCCAGCCAATTCTACGGTGAAGCTGGTAAGTGTTGTCTATACCGGTATAGATATTACATTTCATGTAAATCTATTTATACCCTTTTCATCAACATTTCCTCCAACCCTTCACCATCACCCACCGACCACCACCCTCCCTATCACCACCTCAACAGTGAAGAGGATTGTCCCTACCCCCATCCTCACCTCTCTGCCCCTCTGCCACCACAGCGTCGGAATTGCAAACCCCCCATTTGTACGGTGAAGAGTTGCTGATGGCGGTGGTGTTGGTTTTCTGTACGTGACGGGGAAGAAGGAAGGACCTAGAAAATAGAAACCTTTTCAGATCCGGATTCGCAACAGTTTTCCCTTCCGACATTGTTCGTAAGTATAGTAAGAACGCAACATGTTCTTGTTTTGTAGAATCTTCTTTTGGGGCAAAGTTGTAAGAATCAGATTTCGTTTGTGTTGTAGCATTGATGGTGATTGTGGAGTTGTTAATTTGCACTTAATAATTTAGTGTGTATAAGTAAACCGATGTCCTCTCTCGAATTTCGACAACCAAGAATGGGGACCCCAAAGTAGAGATATGAAACAAAGGACATGCAAGGGAACTACCACCATCACATATGATTTTTAGATCCGGGTTTATATTTACCTAACCAAACTCGAGATCTGGTGAAACTACTATGGCCTCACCACCGCCCGATTTCAGCCACAACAAGGAAACTATCCGCCGACGGCATCGACAGAACAAGGGACGACGGCCACCTTCCTCTCTCCGAACACCACAAATGAGGTACAAGGCCGGGCAGGGGGCAAGGTGGCCGGGGGGATGGGTGGTGGTGGTTATCGATGGTGGTGGTGGTGGTGGTTATCGATTAGAAAGAGGGGGAATACACAGAGAGAGAGAGAGTGGAGGGCAAAGTGGGTTTTCTTTTTCTTTTTTTGCTTTTGATTTTTATTAGACCATTCAATCTCAGGCGTTCGTTGTATTTTACTACGATTCCGACGATCGAAAACTTTTCACTCACAACTTTGCAAAAGCCTATACCTATATAGACATCAAAAGCAAGCTTCACCTTAGATTTCGCCAACTTCCTATGTTTGTTTGTTTTTTTTAAATGTTTAGTTTTTCAATTATTTTGATATATATATATTTTTTAAAAAGGACAAAAATATAAGGGAAGTCGTTTATTAAAAAAACTGACTTCTCGATGGTCGGAAAAAATGTGTAATTTGAAAACCAATGGGAAAACAATGCAAATTGAGAAATATTTTTTTATTTTTGATTTATTTTAATATTTCTGCCCCTAGGAATTTAAGATTAAAACAACCATATGAAAAATTTCATTCCTCATTGCCATTTGCCATAATCTCTTTACAAGGGGAAGTACATGGTGAACTACATGCACATAAAAAAGATTCAAAAGGCATATACAAAGTATTCCATTCAAATATGGATTCCAAGCCAAAGGAAGACATGGCAGCCCACTACTATAAAAGATTATTCGTACAGTCAAAGTCCAAGTCCACGTCCAGATAGATATATCCATCCAAAATAATCAAACACCAAGGATAAGTCCTCAGTTTTCACAACCATCAGGTCAACACATTCATTCTCAGATTTCAAACCCAAAGATCAACACATGGGACCACATCATTAATATATTTTAGCTCTTCTCCCAAATTCCTTTTCTCATGAATCATCTTTAGTAGAATTGCCAAAAGATCCAATCCAAGGCAACCATCATATCCATAAGCTGGGACGTAAATCCCTGCAACCAAGCAAAAACACCATTTTTATACTCAATCAAATTCTCACATAACAAATCAAATATACCACATTGGAAAATAAAATAAGGGAAATCAACCTTAATTCTAAAAGATTCCACATCATGCACCTGAGAGGCCGAGACCTAAGAGCATACACTTTAAGGAAGGGTGGGGTAAACAGCCTCCAAGTAACAATGAGAAATGGAAATCAATAATCAATAGTCCCAGAAAAAACTATAAAATAATATCTACAAACCAATTACAACAAATAAAAGCAAGCTAAGAATTTACTACCTTAGTGTGGGTGACCTCAGCACCCGGAAGGTCCAACATGTTTAAAATAGTGTCATCATTACTCACTCATTCTACACAATAGGACCGGCAAATTGAGAGGTTGAGAACTTTGAAGGAAGATATATGATTTATGAACACCCGGGTGCGACAGCCGGCTACTGTAGCGCTATAGTAAATTTTTTTTTTTTATTATTATAAATTTTGACTTTTTTTATATAAAAAATTTAGTTTTTTTAATTACTAACATTTTTTGTTAATCTAGTCCAAATATCTGGCTAATTCAATTCATTATATGGTTAATGGATCATCCTGAAACTTACAATAATTTTCCACACAAATTAACCATATAATGAACTGAATTAACCAGAAATTTGCATGTGATTAACCAAATATTTACATGGTTGTGAAAAATGATTGTAAGCTTCAGGATAACCCAATAACCATATAATGAACTGAATTAACCAAATATTTGCATGTGATTAACCATATAGAATGGTTGAAGCATCAGAGTTACCGATTAACCACAGAATACACTGAATTAACTAACCATTTTCAAAGGATTAACCACGTGTTTTTGTTTTAAAAAAAAGCCGAAATTTGTCCAAAAAAAAAAAAGACCCATTAACCATATAATAAACTGAATTAACCAGAAATTTGCATGTGATTAACCAAATATTTACATGGTTGTGAAAAATGATTGTAAGCTTCAGGATAACCCATTAACCATATAATGAACTGAATTAACCAAATATTTGCACGTGATTAACCATATAGAATGGTTGAAGCATCAGAGTTACCGATTAACCACAGAATACACTGAATTAACCAACAATTTTCAAAGGATTAACCACGTGTTTTTGTTTTAAAAAAAAGTCGAAATTTGTCCCAAAAAAAAAGACCCATTAACCATATAATAAACTGAATTAACCAGATATTTGCACGTAATTAACCAAAAATGTTAGTATTTCAAAAACTTAAATTTTTATTTTTTTTAAAAATGTTAAAAATTAAAAAAAAAAAAAAAAAAACGCTACTGTAGCACTACTGGAAGGAACAGATACACTATTAAATTAAATTGTTAAAAGGAACGAAGCAGATAAACGTGCCTTCGAAAAAAGAAGAAGAATAGTAAAAACCGTAAGTATGTTAACTGCTTTCATTTTATGCCAATGTTTTTTGGTTTACAATTTCTTTATTATCTTTCTTTATTTTGGTTATTTCTCACAGATACTTCCACAGAGCTTTGTAAAAAACATTGGCATCAAACGGAAGAACATATACTACTACAACTTCCCAATCATTTTGAATGGCAGGTGATTTGGAGAAAAGTGGGTGATGATATTCATCTAGTCAACTGGGATGGATTTGAGAAGAAACAGTCTTTGAAGAAAGGAGATCTTGTAGTGTTTAGTTGTGAGCGAAGGTGTAAGACCACCTTTGAGGTTTGGATTTTTTACGAGAGTGGAATAGAGATAAACTACCAACAACAACAACAAAGTTTTGGGCAGAAGAAGAATCGTCAAAAAAAGAATCGCCAGTTTCATCAACGAGCGACCGGGAAGACAGATACATATAAAAAATTCATAGATCAACTTCCTCAACTGATTCATGAGTATGTCGACGACATTGGTGACGTCGCTATAGATGGAAATTGCAGTTTTCGTGCAATTGATGCTTCTTTACTTGATATGAACGAGAATTACTGGGCTTTGGTTCGTAAAGACTTGGAAAAAAATGTTTATAAAAGAGGAGTAAGTAGACTAAGACAAACTCTACTTGTTAAATGGGATGGGAATTTTGCACCTCTTGAGAAGTGGATGTCTATGCCTGAGACGGGCTATCTTATTGCGACTAAATATAGGGTAATCCTGATTTATTTTTCCCCAAACCCAAGCTTGACATTTTTTCCGCTCACAGGTTTGCCACTCCCTCTCGATACACACCATATTATTAGAATTGGACATGTAAATGGGAATCATTTTGTAAAGGTAAGATATTATTCAAAGATTTTACAAAATACTTCATCATCAGTAATGATTGACTTTGACACATTTACAGTAGGGGTGTAAATGAGCTGAGCTATTCGTGAACTATTTTGGCTTGACTTGTTAAATGCACGATCAAAGATCGTTTCTTTAATTAAACGAGTCAAGCTAAAGCTTGAGATTGAGCTGGATTATTTAAATGAGCCAAGCTCAAGCTTTATAGGCTCGACATTAAACGACTCGTGAATAACTCGTTATGTGTTATGGTCTTTAAGTTGTTGTAGTGAGGTTTTGTTGGGTGAAGTTGCTCTGTTAGCATTGGACTAGATATCTCAATAAATAGATGATGATCATGTTTTTTTAGACTCATGCTTTTGTAATGGTTAAACTCAAATTGTGTATTTGGACTCATGTTTTTGTAATGGTTAAACTCAAATTGTGTATTTGGACTCATGTTTTTGTAATGATCAAGCTTAAATTGAATTTGGCAATGATATGTTTTTAGGATGTTTTGGTCAAGCTTTTGAAATTTCTTTTTATCTTTTTTTGTAGTAGTCAAGAAATGTTGAATTTCAGATGCCATACATATCTCTATTTTTATAGATTATCTTATAATATTAAAATCTTTATTAAGTTCTAAATTGATAAAATTAAAAAGTATTTAAAGAAAAAGTTTCACAAATTTTTAAAAAAAATTATAAATGATTTACAGAACCAAGCTCAACCTTTATTATTTTAAACAAGTCAAGCTCAATGTAATGCCCAGTTTTTCGCTGTTTTTCATTATTTATAATACAGGTAAGTATGGTTGTAATTTATCTGGGTTTTAGAAATTTATTTTAATAACTTGAAACTTATATTGTTACTCTACTTAATTGTAGAGAGTTACGATTAAATTTTTGGTTGAAAATTTCGACGGAATCTGGTCTGTATTTTACTGACAGTAGAGTTTACTGATAAGAAAACCTAAATTTAATTCATAAACGAAAAACTTAGAGTTTTAGATTAATTTCTAATGACTTTGGTCATTTATAAATATTTTATTTGAAAAGTGAAATAAAATTTTATTTACGGACGTTTTACTTAATCGGGTAAACGACGAAGCTGTGTACGGGATTCCTGGACTGTTAGAGGTTGATCTCCAAGTTTTTCAAGAAGATTCTTACAGGATTTAAGAGTAAAAAATGGTCGGAAAGTGGGTCCCACAAGCCATGATGATGTTGGTTGTGAAATTACTAAAATGCCGTTGACTTTTTCATTAATTCCAAGTAGGTCCTTGGACTTTTCTAACCTCACTTTGGACCATTATATTGGGCCAAAATTTTTCCTCCTTCTAGCACAAGAGGGCCACGGTTTTGGGCCATAAAATCAAGGCCAAGCTCCTCTTTTTGGACCAAAATTTTCCTACTTGAATTTTCTTATACCTTTACTTGGTTTTAAAGCTTTTATACTTGGTTTTATGAAACAAATTTTGGACTCTCAAGCCCATGGAAATTTCGGCCAACATGGCAAAGTTCCTTGTCCATTTAAGCTCATTTTCATGAGCTTACTTGAACATTCTAGTCTTCTCTTCCATTCTCTCCAAACTTCTTCATCTTCAACCTTTTCTATTACACACAAAAACTCCATAACCATAGTTAGTGAAAGAACTTGTTGATCTACTTCAAATTTTCTACTTTCAAGAGGTAATCTTTACTCCTCTTTTTCATTAAACACTATGTTCTTCATATATTTTCTCGATTTGAGCTCATCTTTTTCATTTTCCATATTAGGGCTCAAAACTTTGAAAAATCATAGAAATCATAGAAAAATCCAAAAATTATGAAACCAATTTCTATGAGTTTGTAATCACTTCTATATTCAAGATCTAAGAGCATGATTCAAATAAAATTTCTTTCCTAATTATCTACACAAGGCCGAACTCTAGCCATATGTGTGGATGGAGCTTTGTTCAATTTTTCTAGAACATGATCATTCATTCCAACTTCCTTTTGTATATTTGTGTTGGATCTAAGTTGTTAGCTTAAAATAAAATTCCTACCCATGGTTTCTATGCAGGGCCGAAACTAGGTCTTAATGGACCAATGTTGTTTTGATTTTGTTTTGAACCTAAAACAATTTTTCTAAGTTCTATGATACTCTAGGATCATAAATCTAAGAGTATGTGATTTTAGAAATTTCTAACCCTAAAAATCATAGGTAGTTTTTAGGAGGATCTAGTTGTTGATAATAATTGTTTGATGGTGGTTTGATGAAGGTTAAGTGATCGGATTGAACGTTGAACCGAGAACCAGATTTCCGACGAGTTGAATGGAAAGAAAATCTTTGATAGGTAAGGAGGGATTACCTGAGGGATTTTATGTTAATTATATGTTATCTGAATGTGGACTGTGCATTTATGTGTGCTTGCTGTGACCGTTAAAGTTGTTATCATCGTTGATGTTTTTATCTGTGCTTGACTGTCTGTTTTGGTTTGACTATTTATAGCTATATGTTGTAGAACTTTAAATGCTAGATTTGAATTATAATGATTACAATGATGTTTCTGTCGGTTGATGTGTGAAAAGCCTGATTGAGATTAGTGCTCAATTAATTTGCAAGAAGAAAATTTTCCGAAGCCTTAAGATAGTTTACTTACTCTATTAGAAAATGTTTTATGAGGAAAGTCATATTTAGGTTTTAAAAGTTTTTAGAAATATTAGAAGATAGCTTATTTTGAACATAAATAAGGAAAGTGTTTTTCTAAGACTACATAACCCTTTTGAAAATTAGGTTTTAACTTAAGAGAAAATTCTTTTAAAAGAATGAAGTTTGCGAAGGAGAATTTCTCTAGAGAAAATGACTTTCCTAATTGTTGAGAAATTTTTATAAAAGAGTTTCAATTAGAAAAGTTTTCTGAAAATAAAATTCCGTGGAACGATGTAAAGCGATGAATTAGAATTTAGTAACCAAGACATCGGAGTACTAAAGTTCTCACGGTGTATTTCACGGTGTTATGGACTAGATGTCCTGTGGACATTAAGTCTACCCCATGGTGTACTTCACGGTGTAATAAACGGTGTAAAACGGTGAAAAATAATTTCCACGACCACGAACCTAAGATCGGTGCACAGGTCTAGGTTTCGTGATTGAGCGCTCGGACTTTATGTCCTGTGTTAATAATAAGAGGTTTGAAAACGATGAAAACTACGAATGGTCGAAAGTCTTTGAGCTTCGGCATGGAAAGATTGAACGCAAAGAAAAATGACGAGAATAAAATGTTTTATTGCATGCATTTGGCAGACGTGCCCACGATGTTTATGTATGAATGCCTTGAAGGGTAAGATATTTCATGCTGCGGTGTTTCATTGTGCCTTGATGGACAATGAAGTTCATATGCCTTGTGCCTTGTGTTGCACAATGTGCTATGAATATCCATAGACGGTGATCACTGTGCCAGGAGTTTTGGCCAGTGTTGTGGATAAACATGGTGTGCCTTATTTGGCAATTGAGCCTGATCAGTTCCTTTATATGGTGTTGAGATCTTCGGAGATTAGGAAAAATTAGACGATGTTATAGAAGTGTTCATGCATATGTTTTCAAAAACGATGATCGGGAATGAAACCCAGTGACGTGTGACTTATTCATTGATTATAATTGACGTTATTATGATGATGTTAGTTGTATATGCTTCTTTGTGCTACATATAGTTATCATGTTAATCCATATATTGGCTTCTCACCCTTGCATGTTCTCTTGTTGGGTACCACTCTTCGTGGCATATCTTATACACGAGAACAAATGAACCCGAATCAGCCATTGGCTCATTTGGGGACACGCGTCCTTATCCTTGAAGATGCAGATGACGGTGGCGCGTGGAAGTTTCCTCCCGCGGGGCAGCGTGCCATCTATACTGGCCCCGTGACTGAGGTTACCGGAAGTATAGTTGTGGGACCTCAGAGGAGGACACACACTGTTGAGACTGTCGAGATTTCACTACCTCCGATGTGGTTACTTCTACAGCATTGGGCAGAACAAGGAGCGTTAGATGTTCATCCTCCCATTATGCCACCTTTACAGTTGGAAGCACCTCCCGTGGTCGAGGAGTGAGATCTTGACCTTGAAGAAGATCTAGAAGAATTCATTGAGGAGGAACCTGGAAACCAACCCGCAGAAAATGGTGATGTTGGTTCAAATGAAGGAGAGGCAGTGGTAGGATCTTCATCGGATATTTTTGTTGGAAGCGGGAATGACCATCCGGGTCTTCCCAATGGTTTTGTTTAGTGTGACCAGCTGTAGGACCTGACCCTTTGAGTAGTGTGTCTTTGTCAGTCTAATCTGGCTTCTGAGAGCCATAGTTTTTTTGAAATATGGTTCTTCACTTTTCTTATGTGCTATG
The DNA here is from genome assembly GCA_035048595.1 of Echinosophora koreensis. Lineage (NCBI taxonomy): Eukaryota > Viridiplantae > Streptophyta > Magnoliopsida > Fabales > Fabaceae > Echinosophora > Echinosophora koreensis. The sequence goes on along the minus strand of JAPCYP010000047.1, from coordinate 353,019 downwards.
TTATGTATTTAGTTTTCTAAATTATCTGTTCAGAGAATGGCCTGTTGTATAAAGGCCCTTCTTGAAAAATGTTGTACTGATAATTATGTATTAAACTTTTGATGCAGCTATGTATATTATGTTGTTTCTTATTGTTGTTTTAGTTGATAAGGAAGATAAAAAAAAATATATCACTATTTTTTTTACAAAGTTAATGTGAAAAAGAACATTATTTTTCGAAATAACTAGCAAATTTCAAGTTTGGTTTTTTTTGCAAACGGGTATCTATGTGATATCCCTAGGAGGGGTGTCACACTCAAGCTTTTAGTTAAGCCCGTTTAAATAAGTGAGTCAAGCTCAAGTTTTACTATTTTTTCAGAAGCAAAGCTTAAGCTTCAAATGCTTAACTCGGCTCGACTCGTTTACACCCTTAATTTCCAGGTCCTTTTGAAGAATGATCCTACCATGCCTATGCCTATGGTCGCTCCGCAGTGGGAGCATAATTGTATTATGGGAGCTAGCTACACAATGGTTACAATATTATATTCATCGCATTAAAGATTTCAATCCTAGACCAAAACCAACACAACCTCCAGTTTTGGTGGACCTTTCGGGTATGGTTCTAATATTATTGTAGAATTTGTTGTTGTTGTTGATAAAATTGCATACCTTTTATATTTAAAGAAGTTATAATGATTTATTATAGTTTTCTGATATTATATGTCATTTCATCTTGCAAAACCTACACTATCAATTTGTGCAGTAGGTACATTTATGCTTATGCGTCTATGTCCTCTTTTGGTGAGGATGAGTACTAGTTTAGGAAAGAGTAAATAGAAAATCAGACCAATTTTGAAGCCTTGGACTCGTAGCATTCTGGTCTGGTTGAGCTAGAAACAAATGAATATGATTCAAGGTGAGGAAGCTATAGGAAAGAAGTAGTGTCTGCCGTTGGAAGTCTAAAGTTTGTTGAAATATGTTGGCTTGCTGAAGATGTCAATGTGGTTGTTGTATTATAAGAATCCTTATTTTGAGATTTTAAACAGAGTATTGAAATATTTCCTACGAAACCACATTGAATCATGACCTAAATTTCCAAGGATGGTTCTTACATGAGTTCTTATTGGTAGGATTGACATAACTGCTAGAGGAAAGTTAGGCATGCTGGAAGGAACAGATACACTATTAAATTAAATTGTTAAAAGGAACGAAGTAGATAAACGTGCCTTCGGAAGAAGAAGAATAATAGTCAAACTGCATGTATGTTAACTGCTTTCATTTTATGCCAATGTTTTTTGGTTTACAATTTCTTTATTATCTTTCTTTATTTTGGTTATTTCTCACAGATACTTCCACAGAGCTTTATAAAAAAACATTGGCATCAAACGGAAGAACATATACTACTACAACTTCCCAATCATTTTGAATGGCAGGTATTTGGAGAAAAGTGGGTGATGATATTCATCTAGTCAACTGGGATGGATTTGAGAAGAAGCAGTCTTTGAAGAAAGGAGATCTTGTAGTATTTAGTTGTGAGCGAAGGTGTAAGACCACCTTTGAGGTTTGGATTTTTTATAAGAGTGGAATAGAGATAAACTACCAACAACCACAACAAAGTTTTGGGCAGAAGAAGAATCGTCAAAAAAAGAATCGTCAGTTTCATCAACGAGTGACGGGGAAGACAGATACATATAAAAAATTCATAGATCAACTTCCTCAACTAATTCATGAGTATGTCGACGATATTGGTGATGTCGCTGTAGATGGAAATTGTAGTTTTCGTGCAATAGGTGCTTCTTTACCTGATATGAACGAGAATTGCTGGGCTATGGTTCGTAAAGACTTGGAAAAAGATGTTTACAAAAGAGGAGTAAGTAGACTAAGACAAACTCTACTTGTTGAATGGTATGCGAATTTTGCACCTCTTGAGAAATGGATGTCTATGCCTGGGACGGGCTATCTTATTGCGACTAAATATCGGGTAATCCTGATTTATATTTCCCCAAACCCAAGCTTGACATTTTTTCCACTCACAGGTTTGCCACTCCCTCTCGATACACACCATATTATTAGAATTGGACATGTAAATGGGAATCATTTTGTAAAGGTAAGATATTATTCAAAGATTTTACAAAATACTTCTCATCATCAGTAATGATTGACTTTGATACATTTACAGTAGGGGTGTAAATGAGCTGAGCTATTCGTGAACTATTCTGGCTTGACTTGTTAAATGCACGATCAAGCTTGTTTCTTTAATTAAATGAGTCAAGCTGAAGCTTGAGATTGAGCTGGATTATTTAAATGACCCAAGCCCAAGCTTTATAGGCTCGACATTAAACGGCTCGTCAATAACTCGTTTTGTGTTGTGGTCTTTAAGTGGTTGTAGTGAGGTTTTGTTGGGTGAAGTTGCTCTGTTAGCATTGGGCTAGATATCTCAATAAATAGATGATGATCATGTTTTTTTAAACTCATGCTTTTGTAATGGTTAAACTCAAATTGCGTATTTGGACTCATGTTTTTGTAATGGTTAAACTTAAATTGTATTTTTGGACTCATGTTTTTGTAATGATCAAGCTTAAATTGAATTTGGCAATGATATGTTTTTAGGATGTTTTGGTCAAGCTTTTGAAATTTCTTTTTTTCTTTTTTTGTCGTAGTTAAGAAATGTTGAATTTCAGATGCCATACATATCTCTATTTTTATAGATTATCTTATAATATTAAAATCTTTATTAAGTTCTAAATTGATAAAATTAAAAAGTATTTAAAGAAAAGTTTCAAAAATTTAAAAAACAATTATAAATGATTTACAGAACCAAGCTCAACCTTTATTATTTTAAACAAGTCAAGCTCAATGTAATGCCCAATTTTTCACTGTTTTTCATTATTTATAATACAGGTAAGTATGGTTGTAATTTATCTGGGTTTTAGAAATTTATTTTAATAACTTGAAACTTATATTGTTACTCTACTTAATTGTAGAGAGTTACGATTAAATTTTTGATTGAAAATTTCGACGGAATCTGGTCTGTATTTTACTGACAGTAGAGTTTACTAATAAGAAAATCTAAATTTAATTCATAAACAAAAAACTTAGAGTTTTAGATTAATTTCTAATGACTTTGGTCATTTATAAATATTTTATTTGAAAAGTGGAATAAAATTTTATTTACGGACGTTTTACTTAATCGGGTAAACGACGAAGCTGTGTACGAGATTCCTGGACCGTTAGAGGTTGATCTCCAAGTTTTTCAAGAAGATTCTTAAAGGAAGTGGGTTATGGAATATGTTTGTTGTCATTCTATTTTCTCTATGTTATCCCTTTCTCTCTGTCTCCTTTGTCATCTTCTTCTCTTAGTATTGATATTTCTTTAGCTCATCATTATACTTCCTTCCTGCTACTATAGTGAAGTGGCTTATTATAGTGAAATTCAATAATACATTCCTTATTCACTATCTGTCTTTTATTAGCCTCATTACATTGGTGCTTTCATTGTCATCATGGCAGAGCACACCACTGATTGGGAAGCCTTACTTAAGAAATACAACATAGAGCGGAGCTCTTTCCATGGTGCTACGAACACAGTTACAGAGACTCTGATGGCTGAGTCGTTCTGAAAAATCCGAGAGTTGTGTGCAAAAATCATCAACAAATTGCAAGAGGAGATCGATGCTTCAGAATCAATGAACATTGCCTTGTCGGGTCTGGACAAATTTCTTCCCTCCACAGAACCGATCGAGGCTCGTTCCGTCAACGACGAAGACCCCATGGGAGGGCTTGCCAAGACTGCCACATCCTTAGTGGTTCATGGAACACAACCAAAAAGGGAGGTACAACTCGCACAAATTGTGTAAGGAGGCCACCACTCCTCAAGCATGATGGAGGAACATAAGACCCACTGAGAGAGAGAAGAAATCCAACAGTCCAGTTCCAAGGCTACCACCTCGGAAGCCACCAGAGTCAGGTACTGTCACGGAGCCGAATGGGTCCTCGACACAGACTAAGCACTCACTTAGGTCGTTTTCAGGGTGGCTATGTACGACAGCTCCACCATGGGCAGAATTGATGTGGATGGGCTCAATGAGGAGAAGCCTTCCTCATGCTCGACTAAACGACTCAACGCCGCCACTGAGACCTCCTGATCTAAGTTTTCAGAAGAAGACTATGGAATTCCAGGTGACTTGGGAGCCCACCATGCGTCCCCCACCTCCAAAGCCGCCAGACGTCAGTCACAGAGCGGTGGAAGCTATAGTTTTGCCTCCTTTTGTGGCGATAGTGGTTCATCCAAGACCAAGTGTTTGGGAAAAGGTCCATGTTATTGTCTTTGACCTCGGCGAGGAGCTGTTGTGCGTTTCTGAATATTTCAGCTTCAAAGAAGTATTTATAGATGGGAAGATTGGTGATAGTTCTGTATTGGAGCTTGATGTTGAGCCATTGAATGCATCATTCCCTCATCCAAATCCCTCATCATCCATTGGCAAAGGTATCCAATTTCTCAATCACCACTTTTCGTCAGATATATCAATATATTTTCCCTACTCTGAAAAGCAGAACAGACTCACAGCCCTGCACGGTTCAATTGAACAACTATTATATGATACTAAACAGACTGATAAGTACATTGGTTCACTGAACGAACGGTCAAAACCCATAGTTTTCTCCATGGCAAGGCTTGACAGAGTTAAAAACACAACTAGTTTGGTAGAAAGCTATGTTAAGAATAGCAAATTGAGGGAACGGGTCAACCTTGTTATATCAGTTGGTTATACGGATGTAAAGACGTCAAGTGGCAGGGAAGAAATTGCCGAAATTGAGAAGATGCATGATCTCATGAAAAAGTATAATTTGAATAGGGAATTTCGATGGATTATTGCCTAAATTAGAGCACTTAATGTGGAGTTGAGTAGCTACATAGCTTATACAAAAGATGCACAGCCTGATTTGCCTTTTCAGCTTGTCATCGTGATAAACCCAATTGTCTTGTAAGGTAATGGAGTTCCTGTCTATAACTTTCACGGAACTGGAAATGTTGTTACATTCCCTAGATTTTATCATGGTGGTTTCAATCTTGGTCTAAATTGTCTAGAGGTTTTTAATTTAGCAAACGAGTATATAAAGTTGACGATGTCCATTTTTTATTTTCAATCTGTTGGAAAACTGCAATCATCTCCTAAATTCATATTCTGTTATGATGCATTACATGGATTTCCTGGAACTTATGCAATGCTTATTTTTGTGGATGAGCTTGGGGCACAAAAAAGCTCTTTATGGAACTGTATAACGAAGGAAGACTGTGGAGGAGGACACGAATGGTTGGTTGCTTGCATGGGATTGCTGGACTCAGGGAATTGGGTGTTGCTTGGGGGAAATGGGACACCTATTTGGCAAAGTTTTATTGTTGAGGTAGTTTTCTCTTTTGCCTCTGCTGTGATCAGTATTCGAACTTCAGGGATTAGAAAATTTCTACAGATAAATGCAAAAGAGAATATGGATTATAAGACATCCGAATATACTTTTGGGATGGTGTTGAAGGAAACAATTAAGCTTGTTGCCTTGCTTGTTTTCACAATCTTCCAACAGTATTTTAAACAAGTTCTACACAGAACTTACTTCACAGTACTTCCAAGTAAGTTCATTTGCAAAGGATGTAATGGTGCTTACTATTGTTATTGTCTGCAACATACTTGTATGAATGTTAGTATTGGGTCCTATCGGTGCCCAAAACACACAAGGTGTTCTAGTTGTAGAAATGGACTAAGTGTGCGGTATTTTCTAGAATACACCTACTGGGATGAATGTGGAAGACTATTTATGAAAGAGACCTACCCTCCTGTTTGTTTGAAGGTCTACATAATTTTAGAATCGACACCAATGGTTTGCTGTGATGTTTACCAACTCTTATTACATTGCGAGGGTGGTAATATTAGTGATGAAAAATGCTCACATTTTCAAGTAGGTGAGAACCTGCAGTATACATGTCCCACTTGTGGGGAATGTTATCAAGTAAAATATTTTGAGGATGCTGTTCATGAGTTTTGGAGGAGGAAGAATATTACTGTTGGAGTTTTAATTGCCAGCTTGAGTGCTTTTGTATCATCTATTGGGCCACAACATCAACTACCCTGCCAACTAGGGGTGGCAAATGGATGGATTGGATAAATTTTTATTCGGATTGTATTGGAGTGGATTAAAAATAATCCATTAGTCCATTATAATCCGTTAAAAATTCAATAAAAAAATCCAATCCATCCATGATCCATCTAATAAAAACCATCCAATCCATCCATTAACAACTTTTTTATGGATGGATATACAATCCATCCATTAAAAATTATTTTCAAAAATTCAATAATTTTTATATCACTCTTATCCATCTATAAAAATGTCTTAAAAAAATTTTTAAATTTTTAAATTTTTTAAAATATTCTCTCTCTGTTCTCTCCTCTCTCTACCCTCTCTTTCTACCCTCTCTCTCTCTCCCCTCTCTATCTTCTCTCTCTACCCTCTCTCTCTCTCTCTCTCTCTCTCTCTCTCTCTCTCTCTCTCTCTCTCTCTCTCTCTCTCTCTCTCTCTCTCTTTGTTATGTATCCTCCTCACAGGAAATTGGAGCCTCATAACATGCATCACGACCATTTTGTATCACGAGTCACGACCAATTTCCATTATATGGGAGTTCTTGATTGTGCATCTACGGAGCCCGTTACAGTTCAATGACTCATTTTGCGGAGTGAAGAAAACGTGAATTCCTACTGGTGCGTGAGAATAATTAATAATTAATTAGTTAATACTTATTACAACAAAAAAGAAAAAAACAGATAAATAAAATTGAAAATAGTGAAGGGAAAATTACATGGAGTTTTTTTTTTTTGTTTGGTTGTTGGTCCAATGGATTTTTAAAAATAATTGTATGGATCATAAACCATCCATTAAAAAAACAATCCAATCCTATCCAATCCATTTATATTTTTTTTTTAACAAATGGATGGATTGGATGGATTTTCTCATGGATGGACTAGATGAATAATGGATTCATGGATAATTTTGCCAGCCCTACTTCCAACGATTCAAGGTAGTACATAGACCAATTCTGCCACCAGTTGCCATTTTGAGGACAAGGACATTTATGCGAGCCAGTTTGTGGGTTCCTCAATTATTAACCCAATGGGAGGACATAGACAATAGTGAGGTAACTTGGAAAAATGCTACTATAATCCATATGCATTGTCCTAACTTCAACCTTGAGGACAAGGTTGATTTTAATGGGGGTGGTAATGTAATGATACTAGTAGAGGAAAAGGGAAAAGCAAACAAAGTTAGTTGTAACAGAATGCGAGTCAGCATGAGAGGTGTGCTTAGGGGAGTGGGTATGAGAGTTATATAAGATAATGTAGGTAGGGAAGTGGGTTATGGAATATGTTTGCTATCATTCTATTTTCTCTCTGTTATCCCTTTCTCTCTGTCTCCTTTGTCATCTTCTTCCTTAGTATTGATATTTCTTTAGCTCATCATTGTACTTCCTTCCTGCTACTATAGTTAAGTGGCTTATTATAGTGAGATTCAATAGTACATTCCTTATTTAGTATCTGTCTTTTATTAGCCTCATTACATTTGGTAACTGGGCAAATGTGATCCATTTCTAATAGATAATAATAAAGATCAAAAGAGTAGAGACATTTTACAATAGCGATAAAAAATGTATTTAACATTATCAATAAATCATAGATAATTATCAATACTTTTTTTTTTTTTTTGCTTGACCTGTTATTTTGCTTGTGTATGAATCTAAGTATATTGAGTGGGTAATTTGTGTGCTTCTAATATGTTTGATAAAATGTCTATTTGACTCAGTTTGATAAAATATCTACTTTTATTATTTTTATGTAGTGTTTGAGAAAATTAAGTAATTTACTGATTCAGAAGTTTTGCATGTTTTGGGGTTACGATTTTTTTTTTCAAAGGGATCAATAGGGGGTTACGATTATATTAGTGGATTATTGGATTTAAGGAAAAAAAAAGCTTGCTTATTATATATTTAGTGTTTACTTTGTTCTGTTAGTTCTAGAATAAAAGAGTGTTGCTCAAAGAAGAGCACCGAGGACCTGTCTTCTGTGAACTAAGTCCACACCACAATATTGTTATGTATGATGTCTCACATAGTCAAGAAAGACATGTTTAGTACTTTTAGAAAATATTGTCATTTTCTTATCAAAAATGAAAAAAGAAAAAAGAAAAAATTGTCATTTTGATTCTTATAATTCATTTTTAAATAAAGGGGGAAGCTAATTACGTATAATCTACTTATGTTTGATCCATTCCCATTTATAAATTTGGCATAAGATAAACAATTTTTGTGTGAACTGAATTAATTAATTAATTTCATTAATTAAGAGTTCATTTAGAATCAGTGTAATGTGGTAGTGTTAATAATATTGCGAGATTGGTTTCAAAGTGAAAGCGGACCAATTTGGGCCATAAAACTTTAGTTATTTTTTTCACTTGAATTATAAATAAATTCCTTACATATCTTTTTTTTCTTTTTTTGAACCAAATTCCTTACATATCTTAAAAAAATTATTTCGTTTGTGTTTGCAAGGCAATGAGGGACATCATCCCCCTGAATCAGAGGGACATAAACAACAAGGCACTGAGGAACATCATAACCATGAATCAATGGGACATAAACAAAAAGAGTAAGGAGCGTTCCATGATGAATGAGGCCAGGGAGGAGAATGCCCAGAAAATGGGGCATAGGCCAAAATCAGCAGTTAGCTTTCCAAATCATGACACCAAAACTAATGACTATAAAACAAAGGTAGATTCTTTCTTGCTTTTTTTTTTATTTCGATAGTGTCACTATGTAGTGATTCGTGTCATACTATCTTAACAGGCAGGAGACGAATATGAGGATATTGAAACTGGCAAGCAAAAAGAAGCCGCCTTTGATTCATCCAATCCCAATCACAAGTAAGTTTCTTCTCTTCTACTAGTAGTTCCCCTCCTCAACTTGCAAGGTTTCAATATTCAACTTCCTTGCTGCTCTGCCAGGATGACTGTGGACCAGAAGTTTCAGATCGTGAAGAGCACCGGCGAAGAGTGCATTAAAGAAGATGAGATCCTTAACCTCCTCACCACAAAACCCAAGCCTGTCAGCTACTGCTATGATGGCTATGAACTGTTGGGTAAAATTGCACATGCCAACCGATTTACCCACACTGTGACACCCTTCTACCCCGTATATTATAAGGTATTTAAAATAAAACAAATTAAATGAAAAACATGTGTTTACTGAATAATATAAAATATTTGTCCATGGGTAGGAAAGTCCCACATGAACCAGTTCACCAACGCCGAAAAAAATATAAAATAAGTTTTAAACAAATAACATAACAATAAATAACCCAACCCCGATGTCACAACTCAGAGCTGGTATAACTGTTCCGGAAAACACATCCTCGGAATACAACTGAAATAACTAACTAAACATATAAATGAGCCCTAACTATGAGTGGCGGCTCCTCAGAGTCACTCCTCTCTAGGCTGCTCGTCATCCTCTGCAAGGTGCCAATCAGGCCAAACAAACAAACAACAAAGGGAGTAAGAATCATGTAAACATAATAGCAAGGAAGTAGGAAGTAAAGTAAATCATACAGACATGGCACCAACATAAACTTACATCAACAGCATCAACATTCAACATGCAATATAGTGCAATGCAATCCTACTCCGCTAAACCAACAACGCATGTGGATCCACTAAACTCGGGATGGACGAATTCTGAGTTAAATATCCACATTGAGAATCTACTCAATGCCGGAGAATCTACTCCTTGGATAGCCAACGCATCAAACCAACGAATGGCTCGTCACGGGGGCGCAAGGAGAATCTACTCCAACCGTGGATGGCCAGATCGCCGTACTCTAGGACAATCTCCCCTATGTCGAACATCCCTAAGCAACAACTCGGATGCAATGCTTATGCAACACAACAACAACGGCAACACCACCTCCATAACTCCAACGGAATCGATCGAAGATAACAGCGGAATTGACTGTAACAACTTGCCTCGCGGAATCTACCTGAGGACTTTAGCGGAATCAACCGCAGCACCCGGGTGAAACTCTCCGCCACCAAGGTACACAACACCTTAGACCCAAACCATGGGGTCAAGGCTTAACTCAGCAGCTTCCGGTACCCAATGGGCACCGACTTATCAAACTCATGATCAACATCTCACCATCTCGTCATCTTAATTATCTTTAGAAGACATTAGCCAAATTGTCTAATCAACTTATCATTATTGGGTAAATGGGGTTTGAAACCCCTTAAAGTTCTTTAATTATGATTCTATCCAGGAGAGGTGAGCACGGTCTTGCTTAAACCCCAGCACGGTCGTGCTTCAGCACGTGAAGGGCGTGTTGTCCCTTAAGTGAAGCACGGTCGTGCTTCCTATTGACTACGGCCGTGCTCAGCAGCACAGTCGTGCTCTTTGTCCTGCATGACCGTGCTAAACAGCGCGGCCATTTTCCAGAATTCAACTCGTGCTCCCTGTTCAGCACGGTCGCGCTCATCGCGCGACAGTGCTGTTCTGGGAGGAACAGAAACATGCGTTTTAGCCAATTTCTAGGGTTTTTAATCCATTAATCCTAAAGTCAATTAACAGCACGTTTTAAGAATTAAAACACATCATCAACTCAATATTCACATCAGCCAATCAATATCTTGTTGCAACAATGATATCATAATATCATACTCATAGGGCAACCATCATAAACATCAAGAACACATCAAGAACATGAGCATGGAGCATACAACATAAACACCAAACAACTAGAACATATCATCATATAAACATTGCACCAAATAACAACGGGGTTATGGGAACCCCTTTACTTTACACTAGCCCTAAGCCTATGTAAACACTACCCTTCTCCCCATACCTGGATTGAAGGTAACTCTAACGGCGTCCTAAACAGCAACCGATTCCTTCCCTTTAAGAAGCTCACACCTAAAACAAGCCTTCAACACTAAAAAATACAATCTTATTAGTTTCTCAATACAAAACGAAAAGGAAAACCAACAAAAAGGGACGGAACATTACCTATATACGAAGTGCAGACGAAACAACGTTCCCTAGGGTCTCCAATACTCAAGAAACACACTGAGTATGAAGGAAAAGAGGGAAAAAGACGTAGCAGCCGCAGTAGGGTTTTAGCCACTAAGATTTGGAGTGTACGGCACAACCCTTGAGTCTGTACAACATATATAAGCTGTGCTCGGAGCACGGTCGTGCTCCTTACCAAGCACGGTCGTGCTGGACTTAGCGTCAGCGAGAAGCGGTCCGCACTTGAGCACGGGCGTGCTCACTGTTCAGCATGGTCGTGCTCAACTTAAACTTGGTAACGCGCTTCAGGCTTTAAGCACCGGCATGCTGGCTAATGAGCACAGGCGTGCTCATATACCAGAAAGGGACTTTTAAGCCAAAAACCCCACTAAAACCTTAGCTAACAATTCCAACTTAACAGAACAGGCTTAAGTAAAACACTTAAAAAAAAGCCGGGTGTTACAATACCACCCTCCTTATAAAAATTTCGTCCTCGAAATTCACACGTACCTCAAGGGAAAAGATGCGGGTACGCCTCTATCATCTTGCTCTCCAACTCCCAGGTAGCACTTTCCTCAGTTGCCCCACTCCAAACTACTTTGACTAAAGGAATCTCCTTGCCTCTTAGCTGCTTCACCCTCCTATCCTCGACTCGAAGGGGTAACACCTCAAACGTCAAGTTCTCTTTCAACTGTATAGCATCGGGTACTATCACGTGACTAGGGTCATGAATGTACTTTCAAAGTTGGGACACATGAAAAACATTGTGGAGGTTTGACAAGAACGGGGTTAAGGCTATTTGGTAGGCGACATCGCTGACTCTTTTAAGGATCTGGTAAGGACTAATGAACCTCGGAGTAAGTTTCCTCGCCTTCATCACTCTACCAACCCCAGTCTTTGGGGTAACTCTCAAGAATACATGTTCGCCTTCCTGGAATTCGAGCACCTTCCTCCTTTTATCATGATAGCTCTTCTGCCTACTCTATGCAACTCTCATCTTTTCCTGAACCAACCTGATCTGTTCTGTTGTTTCTTGGACTATCTCTGCCCCTAGCACCACATTTTCACTAGGTTCACTCCAACACAAAGGTGTCCCACATCTCCTCCCATACAGAGCCTCATACGGTGCCATCCCAATGCTGGAGTGGAAACTGTTGTTGTAGGTGAACTCTATCAGGGGCAAAAACTTGTCCCAACTACCAGACTGTTCTAACACACAAGCCCTCAACAAATCCTCTAAGGACTGGATGGTCCGCTCTGACTGCCCATCAGTCTTTGGGTGGTAAGCAGAACTAAGCCCTCTTTGTCCCTAAAGCCTCTTGCAAACTATTCCAAAACCTAGAGGTAAACCTCGGGTCTCTATCTGAAACTATGCTAGAGGGTACACCATGAAGTCTAACTATCTCCTTGATATACAGCTTATCCAACTTCTCTAATGGATACTCCATATTCATCGGAATGAAATGGGCAGACTTAGTCAGTCTATCCACAACAACCCATATCGCCTCAAAACCAGCTGGAGTCCTAGGGAGTCCAGACACAAAATCCATGGAGATGCTATCCCATTTCCATTCTGGGATACTCAAAGGGTGCAACTTACCCGAAGGCCTTTGATGCTCAATCTTAGCCTTCTAACAAACTAGGCACGCATACACAAACTCAGCTACATCCTTTTTCATCCTAGGCCACCAAATCATCCTCTTAAGGTCCTGATACATCTTAGTGGCACCTGGGTGCACACTCAGTCCACTCCTATGTCCTTCTTCAAGGATCAACTTCCTAAGCTCAGGAACATTAGGTATGCATACTCTATCCTTAAGATCATTTGCTGCTTTCCAATCCTCAAGAAAGGTCGTTGCATGTCTGAGAATGTTGGCTGGATATGTAAGAGCAGAATATCACATTCTGTCAATCTATATTCTAAAATAACCATAGTGTTAATTCTTATAATTAGTTATACTTAGTTCTGGTTAGATATCGATAAACTGGATCTTGGCAAGAACATTTGGCGTCCACCGAAGGATCAAGATAAACTTTCCCCTGGCCACATATTAAGATTCATCCATCGTGCGGGTGATCAGAGAAATGAATAATGTTTCATACCAAATATTTATTTGACTTTAATTCTGGGGAATACATTAACATGAATAATGTTTCATATTGCTAATTTACTCATCGCATGAATTCTGTGATTTTTACAAAGCAAAAAAGGAATACATGGTGTTTTTAGTGTGAGAGCGTGGGGGACTAAGAACCATCTGAATGTAATGGTGGTGACCAACGGATATACCTTCACCTGGTCATGTGACTAATATCACTCCAAGAAAAGTCAATAAAACTCAATTATTTCTTCGCTAGTCAATTTGTTGTCAATCATTCTTGTGCCTTGGTTAAAATTATTGTTGACACAATTGTTCCATTTACTTGAATCCCGTTTACACTCTTTCGCTGTGTTTTATTCACCTAAGGTATTTGATGATGATGATGATAAATTTGCTTCATTATAGTAGTATTTGATCATTATTGGTTGAAAAAAATTCACATCGGAGCAACTGTATATTGTATTGCTATAGATATTTGATTACTCGATATAGTTATCCTTCCGATAGATATTTTAACTAAAATATTGGGTTAAATATGTTTTTAGTCCCTCGTTATTGACAAAAGTTTGGTTTTAGTCCCACATTTAGAAAACATAATTTTTTAGTATCCGTTTTTAAAATGAGTCAGAAATGATTCATACACCACGCTTTTATTTGAAAAACGGGAGACTAAAACCGAATTTGTCAAAAACGAGAGACTAAAAATGTGTTGTTGTAAAAAATGAGGGACTAAAAATATGTGGTGTAAGGATCATTTCTGATATATTTTAAAAAACGGGGACTAAAAATATACGTTTTTCAAATGGAGGACTAAAACCCAACTTTTATCCAAAATAAGGACTAAAAACATAATTAACCCTAAAATATTTTACGAATGGCTTACTTTGATATTATTTAATTTGACTGATCATTTCATTCAAACTCAGTTGACAAAGAAAATATGGCAATATCTTTTGAATATTTACACAGTGACATGCAATGATTGTATATCAATAAAGTCAGTCACATGAAATATATGAATAATCTATACTATATACATTTAACAATAAAATTCTTTGAATGCTCTTACAAGTGTCATCTTCTTATGTATTTCATATTTAATGCATTATTTTGTGGAAAATATTTATGCACCTAACGATTTTTTCTGCATAATTATAGAAGATTTTTATGTCCAGCTTCTAATTAACAAAAATATTTTATAATTAAAGCTTTCCATAATTCACATCTATACTATATACATTTAAGAATAAAATTCTTTGAATGCTCTTACAAGTGTCATCTTCTCATGTATTTCATATTTAATGCATTATTTTGTGGAAAACATTTATGCACCTAACGATTTTTTCTGCATAATTATAGAAGGTTTCTATGTCCAGCTTCTAATTAACAAAAATATTTTATAATTAAAGTTTTCCATAATTCACATCAAGAATATATATATATATATATATAGCAATAATCACATTGAATTCTCATTCATGTGTCAACCTAAGAGTAAAATAACATCTAATTCAAAGTCAGAAATTAAGCTCAAGGATACACATCTAAAATGGCAATAAATCATTTTTTTCCTAGCATTAAACATTATATAAAGTCTTAAAAAAAGGTTATATACAGTGAAAAGCATCATTTAATAATATATATTTTTAAACGAGCACACAATCTTGTTTTTAAAAATTATATACAGAAGGTTACTTCCTCCAAACCCTAATGGTTATAATTTCTTTAAATATAAATTGCATGTAGTACGGGCCAACGAATATGTTGTAAAAATGTTTTTCTTGTAAAATATTTTTTTAACCAAGAATTCGAACCTGTGACCGAGACACATGTCATCCAATACCAAGGCATCCAACCACTGGGACATCTAACATTGTTATGTCAGCCACTAAGACTTATTTCGATTTGTATTTACATATTGCATCATCTTCTACCTCTAGTCGGGATACACATTTTGCATAAACTGATTCAACTAGTTTTTTTTTTTTTAATACTTCGTAAATCTGCATCAATATGTTTCCATTAAAGGTGAAAGCAAAATCTTATAACCACTCCTTAATCTCTTTGCAAACCATACATTTATTCAATTAATGTCCACCATGAATCTCTTATACCCACTCCTTAATCACTTCCGACGTATTTCAGTCGTCGTGACGACTACCACAGACTTTGTCAACTGTAAACACATAAACAGATTCACAACGAAGTGCTAAACTTGCCCCACCAACGAGATCTAGGGCACCAACGAAGAACAAGTCCAATATCAGGACACCTTCCCTCAACAATGGATGTGGCAGTTTAAAGTCGGCGCAATAAAGTCTTCCCCTGGTTCAAACGCAAACCCAACCCTCTTCAGCTCAACGACACTGCAAATTCCACTGCTTTGGCCATTGCAGCTTTTGATCGAGAACAACTTCATGCCAATAAGGAAAGACTTGTTTTTACCCGACCCCTCTCTTCAAATTTTAGAAAAATTTTGGTATGACCTATAAAATCGGTGTGAAACCGGCTATCAAAGGTGAATTTCGTGACTCATCCGTGAGGCATTTGATGAACTACTTCATGGTAGATAGGACCAAATTTTTATACTTGTTTATTAATCAACAATGTCATGGATTGGTTAATACATTAATATATTATTCAACTTTCAATAATAAATTGTTTTTTTAATCATATACGTTGTCAAACAATAATTCAGATATTAGTTCCAGCCGATAGTTGGAGATTGTTCTATTTCGAGATATAGAAATCATCGTAGTGAGTCTTGCCTTTCTTAATAAGATCTTTTTCATATATATGATATGGCAGCATGCTTAATGAGTCCAATTATCTGTCAATTGTACTGAACCTTGTTGGTATAATTAAGATATTATTAATATGTGAAAATAATATAAAATTTTTTATTTTAAAAAAAGGAGGATGCTAACGAGTGTCCTTGTTTAAGGAACCAAGAAAAGAAAATTTGTATGGAAAAATGATGTATTTAGCATGTTAATAAGTGGTACACTTAGTTTTTCAATACAAACTTTCTTTATATAGGTTCCTTAACTAATACCCTTAGAATACTTGTTAGCAAGACCCTTGGATCATGTTTGCAAATTTTGGAGGGAAAGGAAAGTAATGGAATCAAATGGAAAGGAAGGGGGAGGGAATGAAAAGGAGAGTATTATCCATCTCTTTGTTTGGGAGTGCATATTGTATGAGGGGAAGGAAATGAAGAGTTTATGAAATGTTTTTACAGATTTACCCTTCTTTAAAAAAATTAACACAAGTAATATTATTTAAAAAGTGTAAATTTTAAAAATGAATGAGGGTAAATTAATAATTTCAATTATTTTTCCTTCAAAATACCCCAAAATGGGGACATAAAAATGGTGGGTCGAGGAGGATAATGAAAAATTTACTAAAATTTTCAAAATATTTTTCTCCAATTAATATAATTCACAAACAATAGAAGGTATCTAATAAACTCTCATTTTCTTTCCTTCCACTCCAAAAAAAAATAATAATAACTGAGAAGCAAAGTCTTAGGTTAAAAAACATTTTCCCCTTTATCCATTTTTCTTGGCAAAAGGAGTCAAAGTTGGATACTTGGATGACCCCACCCTCACAAGTCACAAGACTCACTCACAGCACAAGCAACACAAAAAGTCACAAACCGAAACCGCATCCATTATTTCGTTATCTCAAGCTTCTTATAAAGCAAAAGCCAAACCGAACTGCACCGCCCACCCCAATCTCAAACCTCTATTTCCTCCTTACTTTCTCTTCTATTCTTTTCTTTTTCTTTTCTTTTTATTTGTTTTCCTGCTTTTTCATTTCCAAAACGCCATCAGAGAAATCTAGCCCACGCCACGCCTTTTACACACATCATCAACCACCAATTAACTCCTGCCATTCTTTTTCTCTACTACCACAATTCCAACAAGTTTCTTTTTTGTTTTTGCAAGAATTCTGTGCAATTTTTTTTATCAATGATATAAAGTATGTCCCATTATAAATTATAAATAGAGATTAATTTTCGTCGAGGGACCAGATAATTAAAAATTACCTCCTCTTTGTTAAAAGTGTTTGCATCTCACTCCCAAACATTAACTCAAACGATGAGGATGCTCAAGCATATATAAGCAATACACAGTCTGGGAACCTTGGCAACGTAGAATATAAATACAACTTCAATAATCCCAAATAAATCTTCTTCATATAAATGATTTAGGAGTGGAACATCTAAATATTTATTTAAAGGATCTGACCTTATTATTATTTGAACCAACCTCGTGTTGGTAGTTTCTTTAAAAGAAATTAAATTGATAAATGTTTATTATTATATTAAGGAGTGATATATTTTTTTTTAAGTTAACAAGACTTTTTATTTTTTATACCCTTTCCATATGAAAAATGATATTTTGACACACAAAAATGACATCAATACGGCGATATCGTATATGTCGCACTGTGCTGCACTATGCGGCACTGTAGCAGGGTTTTTTTAATAAAAAAAATTAGTTTTTTTTTAAAATGTTTTTTTTTATAAATAATTTTTTTGGTTAAATATGTGTAAATATCTAGTGAATCAGATATAAATATCTGGTGAATTTAGTTCATTATAAAAATAAAATTTTTAATTTTTAAAAAAGGTCAAAATTTTTAAATTAAAAAAAAAAAGCTATAATAGTACTACTGTAACGCTACAATAGCGCGTCGTATGTTGTGGCTGTGGCGTGTTCAAATATCACACCTGTTTCCATATACATGTGAAACTTCCCAAACTCACCCAACTCCCTATTAATAACACTTCTCCTCTGGTCAACTCAACACAAGTCCTCAATTTCTCATCCCTCTTTCTCAGAACAACTCATTCATTCCCTTCTTGCTCTGCCCCTTCTCTGTTTCTAAACTCATGGCTTCTATCTCACAGGGTTTTGTTCTCACCACAGCTATGGTTTTGTCAAGCACTGTGCTTTATCTTACTTTCCACTGGCAAAAGACTACCCCAACCTTTCAAATTCATGGGAATTTCGATTCTCACCACTCTAACAAACAAACCTTACGCTCTTGCTTGTGTTCAGGTAAACCACTTCCCCTGCTTTTCATTTTTCCACTTCTTTTGAATCACACCTAGCTTTATGAGCAAAATTTTCTTACTTTATGGTGTTGTGTTAAATTCATATTTGTTGGGTTTCAGAGGAAACGAAAAGGGAAAGAAAGATGAAGAGGAAGAAGAAGAGAGTTCAATTTGCAGATAATGTGATGGAAGCAAGGGAAACGGATGAGGAGGTGAGGGGGAAACAGAGGAAGCAAAACAGAGTAGTATCAAGCAACTGCAGGCATGAAACCTCGAAAAATCGTGGAATTCCGGCGAACATAATCGCTTTATATAACGGGATTTTGAGGGATCAAGTGCATAAAATGGGGTGCTCTTATTGATCACTGTTTGCTTCTGGATTGAACTGTGTACATTTGTTGTTAGGACTTAGGAGTTAGGAACAGGGGAGAGAGATTGTTCAACACATTTGATGAAGCTGTATCTATCTATGTGTCCCCTATGTATATTTTAATATGTTAAATTAAGTTTTGTTGTGAGGGTGTTAACAGGAAAAATTGAAGGAAAAAAAAATCATGGGTATTTTGTGGTTGTAGATGGATACTGGACTTTGTCCAACTCATGGTTTTTCAATGAGTTATAAAATATTGGGCAAAGTTTTTCACTGTCATAAATGAAACAATGATTTCTACAGTTTCTGTTGTCTTTTTTAACGAAGACACCTCTATAAGTACTGTTGTTAAATTTTTTTTTTTTTATAAGCAAGTACTGTTGTGATAGTGAAACTAAGTATTATGAAAATTGTGTTGGGTGATTTTCTCTAAAAATAGAGATGTTCGATTATTGTCAAGTAAAATTGATTTTGTTTTAAAATGTGATTCTAATAGAAACTATATAAAGTAACTTTTGTTTTTAGTCGAAAAATTTACACTAAATTAATTTTATATTAAACTTGCTTTAAAAATAAAAAAGAAAATCAAATATAAATCACTTTTTTTTTGGGTACATAGAAGTTTAGGTGAGTTGGAAAATATTATCATAACAAAGTTGGTAAGTATGTTGATTAATTCACTTTCATGATCCAATCAAAAGTGAACATCCACATATAGGTACAGGGAGAATGATAATGTTTTAAAAAATCTCTTGTTTAAGCGTTGAAAACTACATTTAATAAATTACATAAATCATAAACTTAGAAGGAAAATTGAATAAAGCTTAAAGTGAAAAAAGTGTAAAGTAAGAAAATAAAGGTGTTTTGATTTAAAAAAAAAAGAATTAAAAAAAGAGTGTTTTCGATATTGATTAGTTAACTTTAACTAATTGAAGGTAGATATCATCTTACTTTTTCACTTTACATTTTTATTTACTTTAGAGGAATTTAATCCAATAAAAAAAATCTAATCCAAGAAAAAAATTAATAATATTTGCATAATGTCTTTGTAGTTTAGGCAGTGTCTCATGCTGTCCATTTACAATTTATTTTTCAGTTTTGAATATCTTTTTTTACTTTCTACTGAGTTGCTGTTAAATTATAGATGGTAATGAGGAAAAAGAGAAATCAATCATATGCATAAAGTGACACTTTTTGATTGTTAATGCACAAAGTAGATTGCCATCAATGTAATTTACTCCTTTTCATATACGTGTGCGAATGTGATGTAACGAATTAAAACCTAGTGCCAATTATGGAAAATCTTATTCGTACACACTTCCTTTTATATAGTATCACGATCATCCCATGGAGATGGATACATGTGAACCAAAGAAAGAAATGGACCATTCATCAAAAAAAAGAAAAGAAATGGACCGCATAACATGCTTCGAAGCATCCATGAATCTGAAGCCACGAATGCTCTCAAAGTCTTAGTCCGAGTCCGAGTCCGAGTCCGAGTCCTACCTCAATCAATTGTGAACACATCTTGTCAAGGGAGACCAACTAATCCAACCAACCCACTGAGATTGAATAGAGATATTTCATGCTTAAGATTAAATTATGATGAAACTGCATACGGGATTAGAATAGTATAGGTATGCCTGTAAGGAAAAGAGTAGGAACATTCTTTTTTCAACACCAAAATACGTGTTGCTTTGCTTTTTTCTTTTTATATATATATTGTATGCTAAAAGAAAGTTGAAGATTGAAACATGTTTGGGATACAAGATTCAACTTCCTTAGATAGAGAAAGATTGGAACCCACGGACTTAATTGAGCTTCAAATCTAGTAGGCGCATATGCTTTTGCAAATGGTCTTATATTATTGTAGTAGTCTTCTAGTCGTTGTCTGTCATTATTTGTATGTCATTATTATCTTCCATTATTTCACTGTCATTTTATCTTGTCGGTAGAAGACGACAAACTTCCTTTAATTATTGTTGACCAAAAAGATCATCATAGCAATCATTTTCATTTTCGAGAAAGGGAAAAATTCTGAATTATTGGAGGATAACTTATCTTGCTCCTCAAAAATTATAAAACTAATATAGTTGATTGATTTTAGTCCGACTACATAATTAGAACATCATAATATACAATTAACGTTAATAAAGTTCATGATATTTTAGAACTTCTAAACCTATCTATGATAAAAGAACATAAGCAAAAATATAAATTTCTTCACATAGGATTAATTCAAGTTGCAGTAAAACCTATAGACCCTAATCCTTAGAGGGGGAAAATGAATATTACCTGACACAGTAATATGGGACCTATTTGCGAAAATGTTTTAGGTGCACCCGTAAATGCCACCACTCTGGTTTTCATAATCCTTTTTAGTTTTTCATATTTCAAGTGAAACAAAATATTTCCTTTGCAGAAAAACCTTGCTTGATTCTCTTATCCCATTAGCTTCATTAGGGTATCAACGCCCATACCTTTTTTAACTCTTTAACGTTGAGGCACTTTCATGCATGTGGGTTGAATTGTACCTAGCTGCCTACCACGTGCATAAATAATCCTTCTGAGTTCTTGTCTTGCAATTCTCTCATACTTTTGGGCAGATTAATAAGTATGCTCAATTATCTAAAGATTTAATTCTTTAAAATATCAACTGATTAAGCAGATGCCTATTAAACTCTCTATTTAATATTTGAATTTTTCTCGCTTCCTGATACATTTTCTCTCCCTGGTATATTTCACCTCCTGCCATTTCTCTCTTTAACTTGGTATTATCTCAAAATTTAATATTTTTTGGGTTAAATATGTTTTTAGTCCCTCAATTTTTACAAAAGTTCGGTTTTAGTCCCCTGTTTGGAAAACGTATTTTTTAAGTCTCCATTTGTTAAAATTGTCAGAAATGGTCTCTATACCACATATTTTTAGTCCCTTATTTTTCACAACCACGAATTTTTAGTCCCTCATTTTTTGATAAAAATTCGGTTTTAGTCCCACGTTTTTTAAATGAAAGTGTTATGTAAGGACCATTTCTAACATATTTTAAAAAATGGGGGACTAAAAAAGTAATTTTTTAAAACGGTGGACTAAAACCGAACTTTTGTAAAAAACGAGGGACTAAAAACATATTTAACCTTATTTTTTTTACTCTATTTCAATACCCATAAACTTTTTTTATCGAATGTGCTCTAAAATAATTTGATATGCTGTGAGAAAATTTATCCGATGTCCCTTTCCCCCTTGTTGTCACGAAATATGTTTCTGGAAACTTATAGAAAATGAGAGTTATAGACAAACGGTGCTACGTAGTGCTGCGATTCCGACAAGCTGCATGTGTTCGCAGTTTCGATAGGCTGCTTGTGTTTCTGGACTGATTGGGGGTGAAAGAGTTGGAAGGGAGGATGGAGAAAAGATTCAGATGACTTTTTAATGTGAATTATAATCTGCACCGTTAATTTCTTTGAACTGAGATCCAATGGCCATTGTTGATAGTTCTCATTTCTCACTATAGAAAGGAGTTATCACATGATACACTCCCATATAGTGAATGTATGTATATATATATATATATATATATATATATATAAGTTATAACTTCCTTAGTTTGGGGAGTTGGCAGTTTTTCACCTCTTACTTTCATTCTTCCCTTTTAATGAAGCTCTTGTAAGTCCTAAGTGTAGTCCTTGATATCATGTTTTTGGTTGTTTTAATATTTGTTTCTGTTTCGATCTAAAAAATATTGTTTGTTTTTTGTTGGCTTTGCAATGAGGTTCAGTCCTCCATGATTGATAAATGAAATTTGGTTTGAGACAAAGTTGTTGGCTTTGGTGAATAATTGATCTGCACCATAGAGTAACTCTAGTGAGAGCTACTTAACATGTTCTTAAAGTTAAGGATACAGTTTTTAGTGGGTTGCATTTTTGGGACAACCTAATTTGGATGTCACATGTAAAGACTAATGCTTCATTGATTGTCCCTTTTTTTTTTTTTTGCTTCCCAAAGTTTTTAACTTTTTGTGGTTATGCATTGTTAACCTCTTGGAAAGCTTGTTTATGCTTTGTGTACCTGTTTATTATTTTTTGTTTTGTTTGCCAAGGATGTATAAAAATCTAAGATTGGGGGGTTAATGTTTGTCCAAAATGCATTCCTTTTAAATAGTGTTTCACGCTAAATTCTTCAAATTTACTATGTATTTACTAACTCCTAATGGATTTTTTCTAGAATAAATTAGTTTAGTCTTATGTTCATTAGTATAGTTTAGTTTTCTTGGGTGATCAGGAGTGCTTGTAACAGTGTAACACACTATAACACTCTTTTTCCAATACACTCTCTCCTATATTAATTGTAATTCATGTGGGTCCCACTATTTTAGAAATGGATCACATTAATTCATGTGGATCCCACTTAAAATTTGTAAGACCCACGTGAATTCCAACCAATAAAAGAGAGTATATTTGACAGAGAGTGTTAGAAAATGTACTGTTAGCATTTTTTCTTGGGTTTACTAACAAAAATACTAATAAGAAAAAATGCTCATTTTGGTCCCTGAGAAAAACATTAGGGTCTGTTTTAGTCCCTGACAAAATTGAAGTACCAAATTAGTCCTTCACAATTTTAAACTAGGACATATTAGTCCCTCTATGAACCCTTTGTTAGTTTGGGTCCGTTAAGTCGATGACGTGTTTTGTTTTCTTGCTTAGGTGTACTGTTATATGATATTTACAATTTTCACTAAGGGTCTGTTTGTGAGTTTGAGAGGGGAAGGGAGGAGAAGGGAAGGGAAAGCTTTGGAAAAAAGAAGGGGGAAAGGGATGGGGCAAGGGAAGATAACCCTTTGAAATCCTCCTCTAGTTCAATTGTTTAGTTCCCCCAAATTGGAGGTTTTTGGAGGTTTTTGATTTTGGTTAAAAAATAAGCCTATGCAAGGTATGGGGGAGTATCCTCCCTTCCCCAATCCCTTTCCCCCTTGCTTTCTTTCAAAGCATTCACTTCCCTTCCCCTCCCCTCCAAAACTCACAAACAAGCCCTAAGTAAATTGGTTATTAAACATTTACTTAAATGTCCAAAATGTAACGTTTTATTTAATTTGATTTTCTGTGACACTTTCATTAGGTATAAAATTCACATTAAAGTGGTCCATACGTTACAAACAAATATTTTGGTGATGAATGGCCTTGAATCACCATTATTGACAATGGTAACAGTTGAAGCATTCTTGATGGTAGAATGGCTATAAGAATTGTTTTTGGTCCCTAAGCCTACTCTCTGCGAATTCTATACGAATATATACCATCTGTGAGTGAGAGTTAAGGTTTGGAAGAGCCAAAAACAGAGAACACTCACGCACAGCAGATTACGTGACAATGGCGGGAGGTACGTCACGGTTCCATTTATTCCGCATTTGGTCTATTGATCTTGTGTGTTTCGTTTTTGATAACAGGAACATGTTTAGATCAATATAAATATCTTACACAAAATACCAAAAACAATACCATTTTGAACACACAGAGTAAAAAGAAATTAGCCCCTTAAGCAATCAAAAACGCATTTAAATGTCCAAACTGAGACCTAGCTAATCGACGTCACTCCAATCTCTACCCAAAATTAGCAACTATGAAAATCCACAGAGATAACAGATGGTATCTAACAGGATCAAACAGAGGGATTAACGTGTCTCTAGTTTGAAATTGTGAGGGACTAATTTGGTACTTTAGTTTTGTCAGAGACTAAAACTAACCCCAGTATTTTTCTCGGGGGCCAAAATGGGTCTTTTTTCTAATAATAAACTAAATCTTCTCCTTGTCCTCTAATATGTTGTCTCAGAAAAGAGGTACAAATGATCAGGATGAAGGCAAGGATGCTTGAGAAAGCTTAAGATCGTGAATGTCCAGTGTCTAATTGCTCAAACTGAGAAGAAATGGGCTTCTCGGTTATTTTAGTATCTATCTAGGCGGTTGGAGTCCGTGCTTAAACACTATTGATAAATGAAGTACATGATTTTGGAGGTTGAGTGTCTAGGCACCCAGTAACCAATGTCTAGGCATTGGTGAAGTTTGGTGAAAGTGAAACAGTTATGTTATTTTGACAACCCCGTATTGGCAACCCAATGGACCACTCTACTAAGCAGGGGCATTTTTGTAATTTAGACTACTGTGCAGTGGCATTTTGTTAATTTGAAAGAAAAGCTTTTTTGGTACTAACATTTTTTGTTAATTACTTGCAAATATTTGGTTAATGACGTATAAATATTTGATTAATTCAGTTCATTATATGGTTAATGGGTAATCCTGAAGCTTACAATCATTTTCCACAACCATGTAAGTATTTGGTTAATTCAGTCCATTATATGATTAATGGGTCATCCTGAAACTTACAATCATTTTCCACAAACATGTAAATATTTGGTTAATCACATGCAAATATTTGGTTAATCACATATTTGGTTAATGTAGTTCAATATATGGTTAATCACATACAAATATTTTTACCTTACATTGTTGTGGAAATCTATTTCAAGCTTTAGGGTAACCCATTAACCATATAATGAACTGCATTAACCAAATATTTACACGTGATTAACCATATATTTACATGGTTATGGAAAATTATTGTAAGCTTTAGGATGTCCCATTAACCATATAATGAACTGAATTAATCAAATATTTGTACGTGATTAATCAAATATTTGCAAGTAATTAACCAAAAATGTTAGTACCAAAAAACCTTAATATTTTAAAAAAACAAACATTAAAAAAAAAACCCAAATCAATGTTCATATATACGGTTGTCGCATATAGTTGTCCAAATCTAATGTTAAAAAATCATTTCTGAAAGTGAAATGCACATTCTAGATGTTGAGTGCCTAGATCCCTGGGCAATATTGACAAATATATGATTTTTCGCACTATAAATGGGATTTTACAGTAAAAAAAAAGTCCCCATTTTTTTTAGGGTCTTGCTCACCTATAAATAGGCTAATTGGACCTCTTGTACCAACTAGGTCCAACATAGGAATCCTACATTGGGCCAAGAGAGGCCCACACTTTGGATTTACATGGGGGAGGCACTAATTGCACCATGCAGGAGGATGAGCACTTTGCTTACCTATAAATAGGCTTCACGTAACTCATTTCACAATTTTTGGTGAATTTTTTTTTCCTCCAAATTTTCACTTTCAATTTTTGGTGCCATATCTTGCATGTGTTCTTCCATCACATGTGATTTTGGTTGCTTCTTGAAAATTCAAGCATAGATCTATTTTCCTTACTTTGTGAATTTGAACAAATTCAAAATTCAAATTCAAATTTCAATTCACAATAGTAAGATTGATTCAAATTTTAATCAAAAGTGCTTCAATGATTCCATATTATTAGAACCTAATAAATCTTCATGAAATTCAATTTGTGTAAATGATGTGTTTATCATCCACTTGAATGAAAGATCTAGGTCTCTACTTACTTGATTTGTGTTTCATTACTTGAAAATTATTTTACACTACTTGAATCAAAACAAGTGTGAAAAACATGAATCAAAACAAGTGTTTAGAAAACAAAACATGATTCTGAAATAGATTATGAATATTTTTCCAAATCATAGGGATAACTCTTATCTTCATCAAACAATTGTTTTGAAAAGTAAGAAACTTCATAATCTAATAAAATCCTTGAAGCATAAGCCTAAACTTGATTTGAAATTTGTGATATATGGCATGCATGACTTATTTGGATTTTGTGTTGTTGCATATTTTGAAAACCACTTGATCTATGCCATTAATCTTGAAAACCATGTTCACTTTTTGAAATCCATCAATTATGATTTGAGGAACGAAAGCATGTTTGATAATATGATTCCATATTCCTCTCATGATAACTTTCTTGGATTTACTCTAAGTTTTGAAAAATGGCATGTGATATTGTTCGAAGTAATCACCAATGCACTCATTCTTGTTTTTCCTACTATTGAAAAATTTCTAAACTTGAATGTGATGCATTTCATAAGGATATGGTGGCGGATTTACTCCCCAAAGTTCCACCAATTGATTATGTTGATAAATGGCACAATAGACCACAATTTGAAAAATTCACTAATGGTAATGAGTTGCCATATTTTGCAAGTAAAGCACCCTTGTCATATGTCATCATACTAAAGCCTAGAAAGGTAAAAATGGTTGTCATTATCAAATCCAAAAGGTATAAATTGCATATTCACTTTGGACTTCCATTAATTTACCTTGCAACATTCAATGTGTTAAATGGAAATGATGCATACTTGACTTACCTACTTGCCACATGGAATGAATTCTTCCGAATGGTTTTTGACCCAGGAGGATGGATTGAGAATTATAACAATAATAAGAGAGTTTCCTTCCCAAAACCTTTTTCTTTTAGGAACTTTATGGAAGAATACACCTAAACATCTTCTCTTTAATGTAGGAATAAAAATTCGAGCACAATTTCCTTCAAGAAGGAGGGGATGATATGAGCATGGATTCACAAAGCCAAGGACAAAGCATTGAAGACTTACATGGACCCATGACAAGGTCAAGGCTAAGAAGAGTCCAAAATACTCTAAAGAAGAGTCCAATATACTCTAGTTATGGATAGGAACTAGGACCTTTGTATAGAGTAGAGCACATGTAACAAAGATAGGGATTAGGACCTATGTATAGAGTAGAACTTTTGTAATAAAAGTGCTTATTCAAAAAGCATTTTGGTAGTTTAGGCTTTTGGGCTTTTACTTTGGGCTTAGGCTAATTGGGCCTCTTGTACCAGAAATCCTACATTGGGCCAAGAGAGGCCCACACTTGGGATTTACATGGGGGAGACACTAATTGCACCATGTAGGAGGATGAGCACTTTGCTTACCTATAAATAGGCTTCATGTAACTCATTTCACAAGTTTGAATTCATTTGATAAGTTTCTCACACTTGAGATTCTAGAGAGAGTTAAGAGTTCTCCTCTTCTTAGTTCATGAGTTGAACCAATTGATTCTTATCTTGAATATCCTTATTCGAGTGGTGAATCCTCATTTGGCTTATCAAATTCAATTTTCTTCTCCAAGCAGAATACATTTGTGGTGCCTTCCCCTTCCTCTTCTTCCTATTCCATTTTCTACTTTTGTTCTTTAATTCTTGCACTTTAATTCTTGCAATTTACTTTCTAGTCATATATCAATTGTTCTTCTCTTCTACTCCTTTTTTTCCCCCTCTTGATTCTTCACTTGAAGAACAAGTTTTATATCAATTGTGCTTGAATTGTGTTTGATCTCAAATTTTAAAGCAATTAGATCAAAGAAGATCCTAAAATGCTAAGTGATCAATCCTTGATCACATCATTAAGGAACCCAAAAATAATAAAATTTCATTGGAAAATCAAGTATTTATATTCTCAAAACATTAAATACATCATTTTTCAATAAGATCTTTCTTTTCTTGGTTCCTTAACCAGTACCCTAAGGGCACTCGTTAGTATTCTCATTTTTTTTTAAACCCACTGGTCTCTCGACCTAATTTGGTATATATGTTTTGGAGCATAAAGAAAGGAAGGAGGATATCTTCATCAACCATCTTCATCTTCATAGTTTTTTTTTTTTTTCATCTTTCTCTATCTTTTCTTTTGTTTTAGGGTTTAACAGTTTTTTTTTTTTACAAAAAAGTTTAGATTGGGGGAAGGCACGCCCCCTTGCAAGGCTAGGAAATACCACTAACCTAAGCGATGATTTATAGTAGGATTTACATATTGCCTACCAATAGGGGAGTTCTAGGAATCGAACCCAAGTCACAGCTAGTGTGAGCGGAAGGCTTGACTAGATGTGCTAACCCCTGTTGGCTAGGTTTAGCATGTTTATCTAAATCTCTTTTAACTAGGGTGATAATGTAATCCATGGCTCAAAGTTTTGTTGATTTTCTAGTTATTCTATGAATACTTTAGCATGTTGATGTAATGAATGGTTTTTTAATGCTATTGATTGACCACCGTTCATATGTGAGAGTTCATATCTATGTTAGGAGTAGTAATTTATGAATGTGCCACTTCAATTTATTACCTTTAATTGGATTAATCTAGAAAAAGATAGCTAGATTATTGTGGTTGTATTATAAATTCCATTGAGCTTAATCATCATGCTTTGTTAACTTGACCTAAGGAATTAGACTACTTGGTGTGATTTGATTGGATTTTTTGCCAAAGGAATTTGGGTAGAATCACTTAAGAGAATTTAACATTTAAAATGTGAATTGAAATTAGAATAATTGAATTTTCGATAATTCAAAGAATTTTTTGTTTATGAAGAATCTTGATTCATAATTGAATGAAATTGAATCTCAAATGCTTTTATCCTTGTTTTTGTATCCAAAAAGCTTTACTTGCATTTATTACTTATTTTATGTTTCTGAGCTCTCCATATAAAAACAAAGTTTAAATAGTCAATTAATAGGTACTCGGTAAATTAACCATTTTATTACTTACAACAATTTAATACTGAAATAGACAACTATAAACACGAGAAGGGGGGGTTGAATTGTGTTTATTAGAATTTAAAATAAAGTTAAATACTTTTTGCATGCAGAAGCTAAGCACAGACGGGTGTAAAAAGATACACAGACAGGTCACCTGTCTGTTGTAGTTTTCTCAAAAAAAAAAGACAACACACGTAGAGATAAGAAAACAGACTTGACAGAAACAGTTTTAACCCCTTTGTTAGAAAGCAGATGATATATATAATCAAAGTAACTAAAGAGATTAAGGAAAGAGAGATTAACACAGAGATTTATCCTGGTTCACTCTTTAACACAAAGAGCTACGTCCAGTCCTTGGCAGCACCAAGATTTATCCACTATAACTTATCAGGTTACAGACTCCAAGTATTGTTTGCACACCTAGCCTCTTCAGGCTCCAACACAAGTATTCTTTGCACACCTAGCCTCTTCAGGCTCACTCAGATTTGTTTGAGAGTTTGGTTTGTAATAAATACACTTACAGACTTTTCACTAACACTCAGAGAGTGGTTTTAAATATAAAGCTTTAGGAAAGTCTGCGTAATAGCTTCAAATGATTGAAGAATACAGAATGAGTAAATGAATAGAGTAATGACTCTTTAATGCTTTGTAAAACTCTAATTTTGTTCATCTTCAATGACTTCTGTATTTATAGCCTTCAACCATTTAATATCCGTTAGAGACATTCCTTGCAACTATGGCTTCAAGCAGAGCTTCATTAAATGCAATATAGTCGTTCTGGGCAGCCATTAATGCAATGAAGACGTTGGTTGTACTCTAACATGAGGGATAATAGCTTTATGCATCGTGTAGACGCCAACTCAGAGTTGTGCAGAGTGCTTTTGTACTTTTGCAGAGTACATTTCCCTTTCTGTGTAATGACTGAAAGTACTAGGGAATAAAGCATGTTGGAAATATTCTTTAACTGGAAGTTTATCTCTGACTTCCTGGTTTGCTTGAGAGAGAGCACTTCTGAGTTTCTTGATAAGCGTGAGAGAGTTCTCAGAGTATTCTTCATGAGGGGACAGCTTGCAAAAGCTTCCTGTACTTCGAGTTATTTAACGAAGAACCTTAGACAAGTTGAAGAATAGAGACAGGTTGTAAAATCAGTTTGCACATAGTCAACAATCCTAGTCAGCAGACAAGTTGACTTCTTGGCTTATACGGACAGGTGAGACTTAGATAGACAGACAGGTGAGTTTTGTAATCTTCTGATCCGTACACTAAGTAGACGGGTTAGCCACCACAAAAATAGGTTAATTAAATCATTACCCAATGTTTAGTTTTCATCAAAACTTAGGGAAATGCACACAGACA
Source organism: Echinosophora koreensis (assembly GCA_035048595.1). Classification (NCBI taxonomy): domain Eukaryota; kingdom Viridiplantae; phylum Streptophyta; class Magnoliopsida; order Fabales; family Fabaceae; genus Echinosophora; species Echinosophora koreensis. The sequence goes on along the minus strand of JAPCYP010000047.1, from coordinate 322,586 downwards.
TTTTAGAGACTTAACAATCTCCCCCTTTTTGATGATGACAAACATTCAGATGATTTAATGAACCTTTGAAAATATCAGAGTACAGAAGTACAGACAGTAGACAAGTTGATATTTTCTATATGTGCAGACAGATGCATTAGTGTTCAATAAAGAGCATCAGAGTAATATGCAGCAGGTTTAAGTTCATAGTATCAGAGTATATCAGAGAATGAACACTTAGCAAATATTGTTTACATTAAACATCTTATCAAAGAATGAACACTTAGCAAATATTGTTTACATTAAACATCTTAACATTTTTCTCCCCCTTTTGTCAGCAACAAAAAGAGTTAAATAGATAACAGTGGAGAGAAAAAGAAAAACGAAAAAAGAGTAAAATTTGATTTGTATTCATCATAAGCAATTCAATTACAAGGCAGTTCCTAAAACTACTTATTTAGGCTGATTAAACAAGAGATACAGGGAACCAACTTTCTGTTCTAACAGCAGCCTAGCATGCCTCTCTGCATCCAATTGTCTTCGAACTTCTGCTAGCTCAGTCTTAAGGAGATTGAAGCTCACTGAATCCACTATTTGAGAGGAGGAGACTTCTGTAGACAGGCTGGTTGAAGCATCAGACAGGGATGGATACCAGGGTAAGGCTAAAACTGGGGGTGCCTTAGGTACAGAGAAGGGTGAGGAGACACGGGGAAAGAAAAGTTGATGAATGGTTCTGAAATAAAAGAAAGGAAGAAAAACTATTTTAAACAGAGGGGTGATTCTGACTATGTCAAAATCAGGAGAGGGAAAGACATAAGAGAGTCTTTCACAAAGAGACAGGCGAGTGACTCTTATTGGAATAGGAGGGGGAAGAGGTTGATTGGCTAAGACAGATGGAGGTAGGGGTAGGAGAGAGTCTATGTGGAAAAAGAATGAATTAGACCCTGTGATTAAAAGAAAGAAATATCTAGACCTAGAGGGTAACATTACAACAGAGGCAGGATAGTTAGATCCTTCCAATGTTCTAATGAACAACACAATAGGGGGATAAAAGAAGATCTCCCTACATGAGTTCAGAATGTGAGGTGGTGGAGGAGGGATGACAGATAAGTGAGATATACTTGCAGTCATCAGAGAGTGCAAATCACTCACAAACAGTCTAGATGATATGCCAGATTGTTCTCTGGGAGTTGAGTCCCTGTGAACAACTGTGTATTGACATACATCAGACAAGACATCAAAAGATGGTTGAGAGGGGTGAGAGGAGACAGGTGAGTGAAAAGGGGAGGCAACAGATAAGGGGTTGACACAGAGAGCAGAGGGGGAAGAGACAGCAGAATCTGGAATACCTAGATGAAAGGGAGAGGATGGTGCAGAAGGGAAGGTGAAGAGTGGTTCTTCAAAAAGCCTTGCTTTCTTCCTTGAAGGAGACAGAGAAGCTTCTTCATGATGACCAACTGTCTGTGTTCCAGCAGACAGGTCAGTGGAGGGTGCAGAAGCAGTAGCAGCAGCAGGCTCTTCTGCAGGGACAGCTTCCCTTTCAGCAACAGCCACAACAGGCATAGGATAGCCTGACTTTCTTTTTCTGGGAATGAAACCCAGATCAAGAGATTTGATCTCTCTAGGCTCTTCTGCAGGTGGAGAAGTCTGCTCCCCCTAAGCAGGTGCTTCCTCTTTACTAGGCACAGATTTCACTTGTCTGTCCTTGGCAAAGGTCTTCACCAGTCTTCTTCTCTTGGTGGGTTGTGTAGGAACCACACCTGATTTTCCAGCCTCACTGGTCTTCCTCTTGGGAGAGGGCTTCTTTAGCTTGAATCTGAGAGGCTCTACTGTCTCAGCAGATCCTTCAGAAGCTGTGGGTTCCTCAGGCCTTTGATCCTGTCTGGCAACCTTTCCAGCAGCTTTCCAAATCCTTTCAGAGATAGGATACTCTGATTCACCAGTGGAATCAGCAGGCTCCTCTGCTATTTCCTTCAGTTTCTGCTCAACAGCAGGCTTCTTTTTCTTCTTCTTCTCTTCTTCCTCATCCTCCAGAGGGATTCCTTCAATCCCCATCATAGACAAGACCTTCTTGTCTATGGGCAGAGCCATGTCCACAAAGTGGACATCAGTTGGAACAAATATCTTGTTCCTAAAAACCCTTGTCAGCAACATTCCATAAGGGTAGGTAGGCATATTTGTCCTTCTGATCAGAGACTCAAGATACATGTAGATGAGATCATTGATGTCTATCTTGATTTTGTGAATCAAGTGGTACAGAGCAAATCTGTCCAACTTGGTCACATTGTCTCTTGACCCTCTTCTGGGCATCACACACTCCAGAAGCAGCTTGTGCAAGAACCTGCACTTGGGCACCATGCAGACAGGCTTCTTGTTCTCAGGGTTGGGAACACCATAAACAGTAATATTGATATTTTCAGTTCCCACCTGATCTTCCCAGTCAGGTCTGAAGGCAGTTCCAATCCTTGGACATCTGGTTGCCAGTTCCAGAGAGCTTATAGGGAACAGAAGAGTTACATCAGCTGACATTTGAGCCTTGAAGCTCTTGGTTCCATCAACCACATTGGTGATGACCACAGCATTCCTCCAGAAATCTCTGACAAGCTTGGGATGGACCAGCTCCTTGATATCAAAGAAGGCTGTCCACTTAGAGTATTCCAACTCCTCAGTGACATCCATTCCCCATCTCTTCATCTGTTGAAGATCAACAGTCTTCCCAGGTAGAATCTTCTCTACATCAGTTAGTCTCATCTCGTATTTCTCAGCAATCTCTTTTGGAGACAGGCGTTTTGAAGATGCCATTTTTCAGAAAAGAGAGAAGGTGAAAGTTTTGGAAGGGAGAAGGGTTTGAACGAGAGGAAGACGAAGACGAAAAGACTTAGGGCTTTTTGAGAAGGATAAAGTTTGAAACTTTCTGAAGATTTGCCTTTTAAAGAAGTAAAAGCAGGAGAGAGAAAAAAAAAAGACATTTTTAATTAAGAATGGCACGATTTATGTGTGGAACTGTAGCGCCCACTTAGACATAAAGAAAACATGGTTTCGAGGTAAAAACTGCCGTATTCATGATTAGCTTCAGATTAACAAATGGTATTTAAATAAATGAATAAATAATAACCATTTCAATAAAAACTGTTGGGTTTCAGCATAGTGACTCAGCAGAGTCAGACAGGTGATTACAGACAGTTTTAAAAACTCAGACATGTCATTCAACAATACAATGCATGTTTAAATTATCTCTAATGAATAAAAATCTTTCTTCTGCTAAGGGCTTAGTGAAGATATCAGCCCATTGATTTTCAGTTTTAACAAACTTAATATCAAAAATACCTTTCTGAACATAATCTCTAATGAAGTGATGTTTGATTTCTATATGCTTAGCCTTAGAATGCTGAATTGGATTTTTAGTTAAGCATATAGCACTAGAATTATCACACCATACAGGTATATTATGCTCAAAAATAGAGTAATCCTCAAGTTGATGTTTTACCCATAAAAGCTGAGAGCAACAACTAGCTGCTGAGATATATTCTGCTTCAGCTGTAGATAGAGCTATAATTGTCTGTCTTTTGCTTGACCAAGAGACCAAGTTTGCTCCAATGAAGTGGCATCCTCCACTGGTGCTTTTTCTTTCTATTCTGTCTCCAGCAAAGTCAGCATCACAGAATCCCACTAATCTGTATTCATTAGTTCTTAAATACAGCAAACCAAGATTAGTAGTACCAAGCAAATATCTAAATATTCTCTTAACAGCTTTAAGATGAGATTCTTTTGGGTCAGATTGAAATCTAGCACACATACAGACACTAAACTGAATATCAGGTCTGCTTGAGGTTAAGTACAGCAAAGATCCAATCATACCTCTGTAGACAGTTTGGTCTACCTTTTTACCTTCATCATCTTTACTGAGTTTTGCATTGGTTTCCATGGGAGTTTTCATAAGTTTAGCATTTTCCATTTTGTATTTCTTGAGCATTTCCTTGATATACTTTTGTTGATGGATGTAGATTCCATCACTTGTCTGCTTGATTTGTAGACCAAGGAAGAACTTCAATTCTCCCATCATGCTCATCTCAAATTCTGCTTGCATCAGCTTTGAAAAATCCTTGCACAGCTTTTCATTAGTTGCTCCAAAAATAATATCATCAACATATATTTGGACTACAATGAAATTTTCTTTATAGCTTTTCTTAAACAGAGTAGTATCTACTTGACCTCTTGTAAAACCGTTATGCATGAGAAAAGAGCTTAGTCTATCATACCATGCCCTAGGTGCTTGCTTTAAACCATATAATGCCCTTTTAAGTTTAAAAACATGATCTGGTTTATCAGTATCTTCAAAACCAGGGGGTTGTTTAACATAAACTTCTTCTTCAATTATTCCATTGAGAAAAGCACTTTTCACATCCATTTGAAAAAGAGTGATTTGGTGTTGTGCAGCATATGACATTAGTATGCGAATAGCTTCTATTCTAGCTACAGGTGCAAATGTTTCAGTATAGTCAATACCTTCTTGTTGGTTATAGCCTTGAGCTACTAACCTTGCCTTGTTTCTGACAACTTTGCCATCTTCATCTAACTTGTTTCTGAAGACCCATCTTGTTCCAATGACAGACTTGTTTTTAGGCTTGGAGACAAGTGTCCAGACATCATTTCTGGTGAACTGGTTGAGTTCTTCTTGCATAGCAAGAATCCAGCTTTCATCATCAAGAGCTTCTTCAATGTGCTTTGGCTCTATTTCTGACAAAAAGGCCACATTGCTTGATTCTCTTAAGGTAGATCTGGTTCTTACTCCTTCTGAGGGATGACCAATGATGAGATCCTTAGGATGATGAGTTTTGAATTTCCAGTCTCTTTCAAGAGGACCTTGACTTGTCTGTGTCTGTTGACTTGTCTGTTCTACTGGTCTGTCTGGTTCTGCTTCAGGTTCTGGTTTGGTTAAGTCAGGTTGTTGATCTTCTGACTTGTTTATATCAAGACCTGCAAGATCATCTTCTAGATCTGACAATTCCTTATCAGTCTTTAAGTTATCATTAAATTTGACATGAACAGATTCTTCAATAACAGATGTTCTAGAATTGTAAATTCTAAAAGCTTTAGACATTTCAGAGTATCCCAAAAAGATACCTTTGTCTGTCTTAGAGTCAAATTTTCCAAGTTGATCCTTGGTATTTAATATGTAGTATTCACAACCAAATGCATGAAAGTAAGAAATGTTGGGGCTTTTTCCTTTCCACAGTTCATAAGGAGTCTTCTTTAGAAAATGCCTAATGAGTATTCTGTTTTGTATAACAAGCTGTGTTTACTGCTTCTGCCCAGAAGTACTTAGGGAGATTATTCTCATTGAGCATAGATCTAGCCATCTCTTGCAGAGATCTGTTCTTTCTCTCAACCACTCCATTTTGTTGAGGAGTTCTAGGTGCAGAGAAATTGTGAGAGATCCCATTCTCCTCACAGAACTGACTAAACTGCTCATTTTCAAATTCTCCCCCATGGTCACTTCTTAGAGTAGAAATGCAGAAACCCTGCTCATTTTGTACTCTTTTACATAATACTGAGAAAGCCTTAAAAGACTCATCCTTGTGGGTTAAGAAGAGTACCCATGTATATCTAGAATAGTCATCAACTATGACAAATCCATATTTCCTTCCAGCCAAGCTAGCAACACTAACTGGTCCAAACAGATCCATGTGTAACAACTGAAGAGGTCTAGAGGTTGATATTTGGTTTTTAGATTTGAAACTTGATTTTATCTGTTTACCTCTCTGACATGCATCACACAAAGTATCTTTCTTAAAACTAATATCAGGCAATCCTCTCACAAGGTTATCCCTTTTTAGTTTTGAAATTAATTTCATACTAGCATGTCCTAGTTTCTTATGCCACAACCATCTTTCATCCTCTTTAGACATCAGACATGTTACACTTTGATCTGATAGATCAGTCAGTTCAATCTTATACAGATTTTGTTGCCTTTTAGCTGAAAAGAGGGTTTTGCCACTAAGATCTTTAACTATACATAAATCTTTGGTAAAGGAGACATCAAATCCACTATCACATGATTGACTTATGCTAAGCAGATTGTGTTTTAATCCTTTAACCATAAGAACATTTGATATAGAGGGAAGAGGAGGTTTACCACCAATAGTACCAATTCCTATAACCTTCCCTTTCTGATTTCCACCAAATGCAACATGTCCTCCTTTCTTAAGTTGGAGGTCTAGGAACATAGACCTTTCTCCTGTCATGTGTCGCGAGCAGCCACTGTCCAGGTACCAGCAGTGGTGTTTTCTTTGTGCTGTTGAGGACATCTGCAACAGAGATGATTTGATCTTTAGGTACCCATAGTTTTCTGGGTCCTTTTCTGTTAGTTCTAGGAGTCTGTGAAGACTTCCTTCTTTTCTTATGGAGACACTTAGACATAACATGTCCAGTCTTTCCACAGAAATTACAGACAGGTATGGATTTAATAGAAGTAGATGTAGCAGACACTTTAGAGTGCTTAGTTGATACTTTATGATGTATCTGATGGACATATCCTATACCTTCTTTGTTAAGGGAGTGCTTCTGACAGCCAAGCAGCTTTGTCAGATTATCTCTACCATTAACAATTTGGCAAGATCAGAAGTGAGCTCTTCCACTTTCTGTTGAAGTTTTTTAACTTCTTCAGACTGTGATGTATCACTAGAGATCTTAGCTTCATTAGACTTTTCAGTCTTCAGCTCACTGTTCTCCTTGGCAAATTTCTCACACTCTAGAGATTTCTGTTTATGCTCACTGAGGAGCTTAACATGATCTCTCTTGAGAGATTTGAAAGCCTTAGACAAACAGTTGGATTCCTCCAACAATTCTTCATAGGCATCAAGTAATTCCTCATAATCAGAATTTACCTCATTATCTGAATCAGAGTCAGTGTTAGCCATTAGACAGAGATTTGCTTCTTCCTCTGTCTCCTCATCAGTAGATGTTGACTCTAGATCTTCCCAAGTGGCCATCATTCCTTTCTTCTTCTTTTTGAAGAACTTCTTAAATGGGGCTTTCTTGAGTTGAGGACATTTTGCTTTGATGTGTCCTGGTTTCTTGCACTCATAGCAGACAATTGAGTTTTTGTCTGTTAAAGTGGAATCCTTGAAGTTCTTGTCCTTGTTGAATCTTCTGAATGACTTATCCTTTCTGAACTTCTTTTTCTCTAGGAGAAGCTTTATCTTTCTGGTTAGGAGAGATAGTTCTTCATCACTTTCAGAATCCTCAGATTCAGACAGGTCAGCATCACTGGATGACTCGTCTGCCTTTAAAGCTTTAGAGGCTTTGGAAGACTTTTGATCAGCCTTCAGAGCAATTGACTTGCCCTTCTTTGTTGAGACTTCATCTCCAAGTTCTTGCTCATGAACAGTAAGTGTTCCAAGGAGTTCATCCATAGTCAAGGTGGTAAGATCTTTGGCTTGAGAGATAGCAGTTACCAGAGGTCTCCACTGCTTAGGTAGGCTCCTAAGTATCTTTCCAACCTTCTCAGCATTGGAGTAGACTTTGCCAAGAGATTTTAGACCATTGATGATAGTTTAAAATCTCCCAATCATTTGAGCAACAGATTCTCCTTCTTCCATGAGAAATAGTTCATACTTTCTGACAAGTATGGCAATTTTTGATTCTTTGACCTTGGCGGTTCCTTCATGTGTGACAGCTAAGGTGTCCCATATTTCTTTGGCAGAGTCACAGGCACAGACCTTCTCAAACTCATCAGGACTGAGCGCACAAATAATGTTGTATCTGGCTTTGTGATTCAGCTCCCATTTTGCCTTTTCTGTAGGGGTCCACTGAGCTTTTGGCTTGTCAGTGTTGTCACCATTTTTAGGGATGAAAGGACCATCTGTGATGACATCCCAGAGATCAGAGTTTGTAGATAGAATGAACCATTGAAATCTATCTTTCCAATAGTTGTAGTTTTCTCCATTGAAGAATGGAGGTCTGGTTAAGGAGGCTCCTTCAGTCTGGTTACTTCCACTAGCTCCAGCAGTCATGTCTATTCTTCAGGATCTTTTACCTCAACACTGTTAGATGCTCAACCCAGAGGCTGAGCTCTGATACCAACTGAAATAGACAACTATAAACACGAGAAGGGGGGTTGAATTGTGTTTATTAGAATTTAAAATAAAGTTAAATACTTTTTGCATGCAGAAGCTAAGCACAGACGGGTGTAAAAAGATACACAGACAGGTCACCTGTCTGTTGTAGTTTTCTCAAAAAAAAAAACAACACACGTAGAGATAAGAAAACAGACTTGACAGAAACAGTTTTAACCCCTTTGTTAGAAAGCAGATGATATATATAATCAAAGTAACTAAAGAGATTAAGGAAAGAGAGATTAACACAGATTTATCCTGGTTCACTCTTTAACACAAAGAGCTACGTCCAGTCCTTGGCAGCACCAAGATTTATCCACTATAACTTATCAGGTTACAGACTCCAAGTATTGTTTGCACACCTAGCCTCTTCAGGCTCCAACACAAGTATTCTTTGCACACCTAGCCTCTTCAGGCTCACTCAGATTTGTTTGAGAGTTTGGTTTGTAATAAATACACTTACAGACTTTTCACTAACACTCAGAGAGTGGTTTTAAATATAAAGCTTTAGGAAAGTCTGCGTAATAACTTCAAATGATTGAAGAATACAGAATGAGTAAATGAACAGAGTAATGACTCTTTAATGCTTTGTAAAACTCTAATTTTGTTCATCTTCAATGACTTCTGTATTTATAGCCTTCAAACATTTAATATCCGTTAGAGACATTCCTTGCAACTATGGCTTCAAGCAGAGCTTCATTAAATGCAATATAGTCGTTCTGGGCAGCCATTAATGCAATGAAGACGTTGGTTGTACTCTAACATGAGGGATAATAGCTTTATGCATCGTGTAGACGCCAACTCAGAGTTGTGCAGAGTGCTTTTGTACTTTTGCAGAGTACATTTCCCTTTCTGTGTAATGACTGAAAGTACTAGGGAATAAAGCATGTTGGAAATATTCTTTAACTGGAAGTTTATCTCTGACTTCCTGGTTTGCTTGAGAGAGAGCACTTCTGAGTTTCTTGATAAGCGTGAGAGAGTTCTCAGAGTATTCTTCATGAGGGGACAGCTTGCAAAAGCTTCCTGTACTTCGAGTTCTTTAACGAAGAACCTTAGACAAGTTGAAGAATAGAGACAGGTTGTAAAATCAGTTTGCACATAGTCAACAATCCTAGTCAGCAGACAGGTTGACTTCTTGGCTTATACGGACAGGTGAGACTTAGATAGACAGACAGGTGAGTTTTGTAATCTTCTGATCTGTACACTAAGTAGACGGGTTAGCCACCACAAAAATAGGTTAATTAAATCATTACCCAATGTTTAGTTTTCATTAAAATTAGGGAAATGCACACAGACATTTTAGAGACTTAACAAATACACTTGTTGCGGTCTTGTCAAATTTTTCTCCAAAGCCTAACAAATGGCAAAATCAATGTGTTTGACTCAAGGTTTACAAAACCGGACCGGATCGGCCGGTCCGATCGGTTTAACCGGGACCCGGTGCATGGAATGGTTCGGTCAGATGGCAAAACCGGCTGGGTGTTGAAACGGTGTAAAAACCGTAGAACCGGTTAAAAACCGGTTAAGGACCGGTCTGATCCGGTTTGCGAAATGTGCCAAATTTTTTTTTTAAAAAACCTTTGGCAAGCCAAAACGGTGCCATTTCCCAACCCTAAATTTTAATGGTTTCACACTTTCACTAACTCAGTCCTTCCATCCCTTCGACCCTTCTTCCCCTTCGTTTCTAAATCTGCCCTTGCTCCCTCAAACCAAAACCAAACCTGCCTCTGCTTCCCCTGACCCCTGTTCGACTTCGCCGCCATCGCTAGTTCGTGTAACACACTGTTTTTCGGAATTATTTTATTTAAGCTGGTTTTGATTAATTTGGATTTATCGGTCAAGGGCATAGTGAGATTTTTGGCTAAAAGTCCCTTTCTGGTACATGAGCACGCTCGTGTTCATTAGCCAGCATGCCCGTGCTTAAAGTCAGAAGCGTGTTTCTGATTTTAAGTTGAGCACGACCGTGCTCAACAGGGAGCACGCCCGTGCTCAACAGGGAGCACGCCCGTGCTCAATGCGTGGACCGCGTCCCGGTGACGCTAAGTGGAGCACGACCGTGCGCAAGGGTGAGCACGACCGTGCTCAGGTCCGAACGTTATATACGTGAACAGAATTCGAGGGTTTAACATGTAACCCTATTTGGTGAGTGCATCAGCCACTGTGTGTGCGGCCAGAGCACGTTTCCACTCTGTTTCCCCTTCGTTCTTCATTGTTGTGGATTATTGGAAGCAGTGTTGGGAGCTTAGTGGTTCTATACCGGTTTGGAGGTAATGGTTTCTCTTCCCCATTTGGTTTCCCTCGTTGTTTTGATTGGGAAACTAATCTGTTTGCATTATTTTGTCTAAGGTCCTTTGTGTTGCAGTTAGGAGCATACATTGGTTGATAGAGCTACCTTCAATCCAGGTATGGGGAGAAGGGTAGTGTTACATAAGCCTGGGGTTAGGGTAAAGTAAAGGGGTTCCTATAACCCTGTCGTATTGATTTGATGATTACATGATGAAAGGCTATGTCTTAATGTATGTTTTTGTTCTGTTATGATAATTATGTTATGTTGCATATGATTATGATTGCTGTTTGTAATTGTTGTTATTAACATGATGATGTTATTGCTGGGTTGATGCCACGGTTGAGTTGGTTGTTGTTATGATGATGAGTTTAAGCCTGCAAACATGTTGATAATTGATGTTAGGATTAATTGAGTAAAAACCCTGGAATTTGGTTAAGTTTCAGTCTCTGTTCCTGCTCAGAACAGCACTGCCGTGCTTTGAGCACGACCGTGCTGAACAGGGAGCACGACCGTGCTCCCAGTTGAATTCTGGGTAAATGGCCGCGCTGTTCAGCATGGCCGTGCAGGACAAAGAGCACGACCGTGCTCAATAAGAAGCACGACCGTGCTTCACTTAAAGGGGAGCATGCCCCTCACGTGTTTAAGCACGACCGTGCTGGGTTACAAGCACGACCGTGCTCAACCCACCTGGACAGAACAGAGTTAAAGGACTTAAGGGGTTTCAAACCCCACTTCCCAATAATGATAAACGATTAGACAACTTGGCTAATGTCTACTTAATATAATTAAAGATGATAAGATGCTGAGATGTTGAGTTTGATAAGTCGGTGCCCATTGGGTACCGCAAGCTGATAAGCTGTGCCTTGGTGCTGTTTGGCCAAGGAAGCCTTGACCCTGCGGTTTGGGTCTAAGGTGTTGTGGTTATGTACCATGGTGGCCGAGAGTTTGCCCCAGGTACCGCGGTTGATTCCGCTTAAGTCCTCAGGTAGATTCCGCGAGGCAAGTTGTTGCGGTCGATTCCACTGTTATCTTCAGTTGTTCCGTTGGAGTTATGGAGGTGTTGATGCCGTTGTTGTTATGTTACATACGCATTGCATCGAAGATGTTGTTTAGGGATGTTCGACATAGGGGAGGTCATCCTAGAGTACGGCGATCTGGCCATCCGTGGTTGGAGTAGATTCTCCTAGCGCCCCCGTGACGAGGCATTCGTTGGTTTGATGCGTTGGCTATCTAAGGAGTAGTTTCTCCGGCGTTGAGTAGATTCTCAATGTGGATATTTAACTCCGAAGTCGTACTTCCCGAGTTTAGTGGATCCACATGCATTGTTGGTTTAGCGGAGTAGGACTGCATTGCACTGCATAGCATAATGATGATGTTGATGTTTGGTGTAATGTTGCTATGTTTACTGTTTACTTTACTGTCTATCTCCTTGCTATTATGTTACATGATTCTTACTCCCCATGTTTGTCTGGGTTTGTCCTGATTGGCACCTTGGAGAGGATGATGAGCAGCCCGGAGAGGAGTGACTCTGAGGAGCCGCTACTCATAGTTAGGGCTTACGTTTATGTTTTGTTAGTTTTCAGTTGTAATTCCGTGGATGTTTATTCCGGAACGGTTATACCAGCTCTGTAGGTGACATCGGGGTTCGGTTATATTTATTGGTTTGTTATGTTTTTACTGTTTTAAACTTATTTCATTTCCGCGTTGTAAACGGTTCATGTGGGACTTTTCTACTCATGGACAATTGTTTATTTTATTCAATAATTGCATGTTTTATTTTTAATTTCTTTTATATTAAGTGTTTTATAACATGCGGGGTAGAAGGGTGTCACATTTAGTGGTATCAGAGCAGTTCGACCTTGTTCGGACGTGGTATGAGTCTGTTGTGAGTCTGTTGTGTGACTCTTGTTTGGATTATCTATACTTGTTATAGATAATGATGTTTAAGTTAGTTGCCTGCAGCTTTTACTCGCTTAAGTTTCTGTATTAAAGGTTGTTTTGGGTATGTACAGGAACTAATGGCCGGTAGAGGACGCAACGATCAGGCAATTGCTGATGCATTGGCACTTCTAGCCAATGCGATTGGTCAGGTCAACCCTAACAACGGTGGGCCAGCAGAGTTCTAGGGACTGGATAAGTTCCAGAGGATGCAGGCTGAGGATGCAGGCGGAGGGCACAGCGGTTACTTGGGCTGTGTTCAGGCAGAGATTCCTTGAGGTAGGGGTCGCTGTCAGTCGGTGACTATGCGGCTAAGTTTGAGGAGCTGGCGAGGTCTACACTCCTTACCAGCATGAGATAGATGATCGCTCCAAGTGTGTGAAATTTGAAGCGGGACTCCGGCCTGAGATCAAACAGGCCATCAGTTATCAGGAGATCCGAGTTTTTCTGATTCTAGTCAACAAGTGTCGGATTTACGAGGATGCTAGTCAGTTCAGAGCTGCGAGTTCCAGAGGATCGGACAATCAGAGTGGCAAGAGGACTGATCAGAGGGAGAAAGGAAAGCAGAGGTATGCCCTGACGAGCAAGGACTTCAAGCAGAGTGGCAGGAAGCGCCAGTTTCAGCAGAGTAGCTTCAGGGGTGGGTTTTCTGATGCCCCTAGAGCTATGAGGTGTAGGAAGTGTGGAGCACAGGACCACTATTCGTCCCAGTGCAAGGAAACACAGGTTATCTGTTTCAAGTGTGGCAAGCCAGGACACATCAGCCGCGAGTGTGATGGAGCTAAGGCCGAGCCTCCCAGCGCTAGCAAGAATCAGAAGTCCCAGGCCAACAGACTGAAGACCACTGGGAGAGTCTTTACTCTTAGTGGAGCCGAAGCCTCCGAGTCTGATGACTTGATCCAAGGTATGTGTTTAATTGATGGAACTCAATTGACTGTATTGTATGATTCGGGTGCAACTCACTCGTTTATATCGCATGATAGGGTCAAGAGTCTTAAATTGCCTGTTACTTTCCTTGAGTTTGATTTGTTGGTTTCTACACCTACAAATAAACCTGTTTCCACTTCTTATGCATGCAAGAACTGTCATATTGTTATAAATGATGAAACATTCGTTGCTGATCTTGTATGCTTGCCTTTGAAAGACCTGGACATTATTTTGGGTATGGACTGGTTATCTTCCAACCATGTCCTTCTGAATTGTTTTGATAAAACCTTGATTTTTGGAACTCCAAAGGAATCTAAGAATCCGGACCTTCTCTCTGCCAACCAAGTACGAGCTTCGATGAGCGACGAAGCCCAAGTATACATGATGTTAGCTTCTCTGGATGTAGAGAGCAGCCCTCCTGATGTCGCCAGCTTACCTGTTGTGCGAGAATTTCCTGAAGTGTTCCCGGGGGACGTTTATAACTTACCCCTAGAGAGAGATGTTGAGTTTACCATAGATTTAGTGCCTGGCACCGGGCCAATCTCCATAGCACCCTATAGAATGTCTCCTCTAGAGCTAGCTAAGTTGAAGGAACAGTTGGAGGACCTGATGAAGAAGCAGTTCATTAGGCCGAGTGTGTCTCCGTGGGGAGCACCTGCGTTGTTGGTGAAGAAGAAGGATGGTAGTATGAGGTTGTGTGTCGACTTTCGACAACTCAACAAGGTGACCATAAAGAATCAGTATCCCCTCCCTAGGATTGATGATCTTATGGACCAGTTGATGGGGGCTTGCGTCTTTTCAAAGATAGATTTGAGGTCAGGGTACTATCAGATTCGGGTTAAGTCTGAGGACATCCCGAAGACAGCGTTTAGGACGCGATATGGTCACTATGAGTACTTGGTTATGCCTTTCGGTGTGACCAATGCTCCTGCGGTCTTCATGGACTATATGAACAAGACCTTTCACCCTTACTTGGATAAGTTTGTGGTGGTGTTTATAGATGACATCTTAGTGTACTCCACGAGTAAGGAGGAACATGAGGAACACCTGAGGGTTGTCTTGCATACCCTTAAGGAAAAGCAGTTGTATGCTAAGTTGTCTAAGTATGAGTGCTGGTTAGAGGAAGTGAGCTTCTTAGGACATGTCATCTCTAAGGGTGGCATAGCAGTGGACCCAGTGAAAGTAGAGACGATACTCTAGTGGGAAGCGCCAAAGTTTGTAACCGAGATTAGGAGTTTCTTGGGGTTAGCCGGGTACTATAGGCGATTTATAGAAGGTTTCTCTAAGATAGCTTTATCCTTAACCCGTCTCACAAAAAGGGACAGTTGTTTGTGTGGGACTCTAAGTGTGAAGAGAGTTTCCAAACCCTTAAGGATAGGTTGACATCAGTACCAGCGTTAGTTTTGCCAGATCCTAGTGAACCCTTCGTAGTTTACTGCGATGCTTCTAAGCAAGGATTAGGTGGTGTGCTGATGCAGAATGGTAAGGTAGTAGCTTACGCTTCTAAGCAGTTGAAAATCCATGAGAAGAACTACCCTACCCATGACCTAGAGTTAGGAGCTGTGGTATTTGCCTTAAAGATTTGGAGGCATTACCTGTATGGAGCGAGGTTTGAGGTCTTTAGTGATCATAAGAGTCTGAAGTATCTCTTTGAACAAAAAGAGTTAAACATGAGGCAGCGTAGGTGGATGGAGTTTTTAAAGGACTATGACTTCGAACTGACCTATCACCCAGGAAAGGCCAATGTGGTGGCCGATGCCTTGAGTAGGAAAACCCTGCATATCTCCACTTTGATGGTTAGGGAGATTGATCTGATTGAGGAGTTTAGAGACCTTAGTCTAGCTTGTGAGATTACCCCTAAGAGTATTAGGCTTGGTACCTTGAAGGTTACCAACAGTCAGATGGATCAGACTAGAGAAGGCCAGAAGTTAGATAAGTATCTCGTAGACCAGTGAGAGTTGCTCGCTCAGGGTAGAGACCTAAGTTTTAAGGATGGAAGTGATGGCATCTTGAGGTTCAAGGATAGAGTTTGTGTGCCAGATGTCCCTGAGCTTAGGAAGTTGATCTTAGAAGAAGGTCATAGGAGTGCACTGAGTGTGCACCCAGGTACCACTAAGATGTATCAGGACCTTAAGCGAATGTTTTGGTAGTCTAGGATGAAAAAGGATGTAGCTGAGTTGGTGTATGCGTGCCTAGTTTGTCAGAAGGCTAAGATCGAGCATCAGAGGTCTTCGGGTAAGTTGCAACCTTTGAGTATCCCAGAATGGAAATGGGATAGCATCTCCATGGATTTTGTGTCTGGACTCCAGCTGGTTTTGAGGCTATTTGGGTTGTTGTGGATAGATTGACTAAGTCTGCCCATTTCATTCCGATGAACATGGAGTATCCTTTAGAGAAGTTGGCTAAGCTGTACATCAAGGAAATAGTTAGGCTTCAAGGTGTACCCTCTAGCATAGTATCAGATAGAGACCCGAGGTTTACCTCTAGGTTTTGGAATAGTTTACAAGAGGCTTTAGGGACAAAGCTTAGGCTTAGTTCAGCTTACCACCCACAGACTGATGGGCATTCTGAGCGGACCATCCAGTCCTTAGAGGACTTGTTGAGGGCTTGTGTGTTAGAATAGTCAGGAAGTTGGGGCAAGTTTTTGCCCCTGATAGAGTTCACCTATAACAACAGCTTCCATTCTAGCATTGGGATGGCACCGTATAAGGCTCTGTATGGTAGGAGATGTAGGACACCCTTGTGTTGGAGTGAACCTAGTGATAGAGTGGTGCTAGGGCCAGAAATAGTCCAGGAAACAACAGAAAAGATTAAGTTGGTTCAGGAAAAGATGAGAGTTGCACAGAGTAGGCAGAAGAGCTACCATGATAAAATGAGGAAGGCGCTCGAATTCCAGGAAGGTGATCATGTATTCTTGAGAGTTACCCTGACGACTGGGGTTGGTAGAGTAATGAAGGCGAGGAAACTTACTCCGAGGTTCATTGGTCCTTACCAAATCCTTAAAAGAGTCAGCGAAGTCGCCTACCAAATAGCCTTGCCACCGTTCTTGTCAAATCTCCACAATGTTTCTCATGTGTCTCAACTCAGGAAGTACATTCATGACCCTAGTCACGTGATAGTACCCGACACTATACAGTTGAAAGACAACCTGACGTTTGAGGTGTTACCCCTTCGAGTCGAGGATAGGAGGGTGAAGCAGCTAAGAGGTAAGGAAATTCCTTTGGTCAAAGTGGTTTGGAGTGGGGCAACTGAGGAAAGTGCTACCTGCGAGCTGGAGAGCAATATGATGGAAGCGTACCCGCATCTTTTCCCTTGAGGTACATTTAAATTTCGAGGACGAAATTTTTATAAGGAGGGTGGAATTGTAACACACTATTTTTCGGAATTATTTTATTTAAGCTGGTTTTGATTAATTTGGATTTATCGGTCGAGGTCATAGTGGGATTTTTTGCTAAAAGTCCCTTTCTGGTACATGAGCACGCTCGTGCTCATTAGCCAGCATGCCCGTGCTTAAAGTCAGAAGCGTGTTTCTGATTTTAAGTTGAGCACGACCGTGCTCAACAGGGAGCACACCCGTGCTCAATTCGTGGACCGCGTCTCGGTGACACTAAGTGGAGCACGACCGTGCTCAAGGGTGAGCACGACCATGCTCAGGTCCGAACGTTATATACGTGAACAGAATTCGAGGGTTTAACGTGTAACCCTATTTGGTGAGCGCAGCAGCAACTGTGTGTACGGCCAGAGCGCGTTTCCACTCTGTTTCCCCTTCGTTCTTCATTTTTGTGGATTATTGGAAGCAGTGTTGGGAGCCTAGTGGTTCTATACCGGTTTGGAGGTAATGGTTTTTCTTCCCCATTTGGTTTCCCTCGTTGTTTTGATTGGGAAACTAATCTATTTGCGTTCTTTTGTCTAAGGTCCTTTGTGTTAAGCCGTTTGGGAAGGAACCGGTTGCAGTTAGGAGCATACGTTGGTTGATAGAGCTACCTTCAATCCAGGTACGGGGAGAAGGGTAGTGTTACATAGGCCTGGGGTTAGGATAAAGTAAAGGGGTTCCTATAACCCTGTCGTATTGATTTGATGATTACATGATGAAAGGCTATGTCTTAATGTATGTTTCTGTTCTGTTATGATAATTATGTTATGTTGCATATGATTATGATTGCTGTTTGTAATTGTTGTTATTAACATGATGATGTTATTGCTGGGTTGATGCCACGTTTGAGTTGGTTGTTGTTATGATGATAAGTTTAAGCCTGCAAACATGCTGATAATTGATGTTAGGATTAATTGAGTAAAAACCCTAGAATTTGGTTAAGTTTCAGTCTCTGTTCCTGCCCAGAACAGCACTGTCGTGCTTTGAGCACGACCGTGCTGAACAGGGAGCACGACCGTGCTCCCAGTTGAATTCTGGGTAAATGGTCGTGCTGTTCAGCACGCCCATGCAGGACAAAGAGCACGACTGTGATGATGAGCACGACCGTGCTCAATAAGAAACACGACCGTGCTTCACTTAAAGGGGAGCACGCCCCTCACGTGTTTAAGCACGACCGTGCTGGGTTACGAGCACGACCGTGCTCAACCCACCTGGACAGAACAGAATTAAAGGACTTAAGGGGTTTCAAACCCCACTTCACAATGATGATAAACAATTAGACAACTTGGCTAATGTCTACTTAATATAATTAAAGATGATGAGATGGTGAGGTGTTGAGTTTGATAAGTCGGTGCCCATTGGGTACCGCAAGCTGATGAGTTGTGCCTTGGTGCTGTTTGGCCAAGGAAGCCTTGACCCCGAAGTTTGGGTCTAAGGTGTTGTGGTTATGTACCAAGGTGGCCGAGAGTTTGCCCCAGGTACCACGGTTGATTCCGCTTAAGTCCTCAGGTAGATTCTGCGAGGCAAGTTGTTGCGGTCGATTCCGCTGTTATCTTTGGTTGTTCCGTTGGAGTTATGGAGGTGTTGATGCCGTTGTTGTTATGTTGCATACGCATTGCATCGGAGATGTTGTTTAGGGATGTTCGACATAGGGAAGGTCGTCCTAGAGTACGGCGATCTGGCCATCCACGGTTGGAGTAGATTCTCCTAGCGCCCCCGTGACGAGGCATTCGTTGGTTTGATGCATTGGCTATCCAAGGAGTAGATTCTCCGGCGTTGAGTAGATTCTCAATGTGGATATTTAACTCTGAAGTCGTACATCCCGAGTTTAGTGGATCCACATGCATTGTTGGTTTAGCGGAGTAGGACTGCATTGCACTGCATAGCATAATGATGATGTTGATGTTTGGTGTAATGTTGCTATGTTTACTGTTTACTTTACTGTCTATCTCTTTGCTATTATGTTACATGATTCTTACTCCCCATGTTTGTCTGTGTTTGGCCTCATTGGCACCTTGCAGAGGATGACGAGCAGCCCGGAGAGGAGTGACTCTGAGGAGCCGCCACTCATAGTTAGGGCTTACGTTTATGTTTTGTTAGTTTTCAGTTGTAATTCCGTGGATGTTTATTCCGGAACGGTTATACCAGCTCTGTAGATGACATCGGGGTTTGGTTATATTTATTGGTTTATTATGTTTTTACTGTTTTAAACTTATTTCATTTCCGCTTTGTAAACGGTTCATGTGGGACTTTTCTAAACATGGGCAATTGTTTATTTTATTCAATAATTGCATGTTTTATTTTTAATTTCTTTTATTCAATAATTGCATGTTTTATTTTTAATTTCTCCGCCGAAGTTGTTGCGTTCTCTGGTGCGAGGTTGCTGCTCCAATGTCGAACCAGGTATGTTACTCTTTTTCTCCAAGTTTTCTATTCTCCAATTTAATTTTTTGCTAAATAAACATGTCATATTGTAGGAATTACCAAGTGGGAATGCTCCTCAAGAAAATAATCCTAATTTATCTACCAATGCCCCTAATACACAATCATCACAAAATGAATCAGCAGAAGGCTCCACTGCATTTCGTGGGAAAAGTGATCCTGCTTGGGAGCATTTTGGATTTAGAAAAGAAGGGAGAACTAATGTGTACACTTTCATTCATTGTGGAATAAGTTACAGAGGAGGAGGCATAAACAGAATGAAGCACCATCTTACGGGTACATCTGGTCAAATAAGTTCTTGTAAGAAAGTTTCTCATGATGTTCGTCATCAAATGATTGAGTTATTGAAAGGTATCAAAGAAAAAAAGAAGTAGGCATGGCAATGAATCCAGAACCCGCGGGTGCCCACCCGAACCCGCCCCGACTTTGACGAGGAAAACCCGCCCCGACTGGAGACGGGGGCGGGGGTGGGAATACAGATACCTGCCCGGCCCCAAACCCGAACCCGCCCTGATATTTATGTAATTATAATAATATTCTCATATATCTATATAGGGTATTGAATTTGTTTTGATTGAAAGATTTCATTATGTATAAAATAGAACTTTTACATAACACTTATTGTGCTTTTATTAGGAAGTGTATTTAAAGCATTAGTTTCTTTTTAATTCGTAGCTAAAAGAAAATTAAGTTTCAGCTTTTTGTTGATTGTTTTAGTTGCGTGAGAGTTTTATTTGTTTATTTTTTGGAAGTTCAACTTTTGATTTATTAATTTCAATTAAAGCAAAATAATATTTAAATTTGGTTACTCATTGACGAGTGTGGGGGACCCGTGGGGAAACCCGGCCCCGCTGGGGGCGGGGATGGGGATCTATTTTCCAAACCCGAAGGGGAGCGGGGCGGGGTTGGGAAAGACAAAACCCGCCCTGCCCCGCCCCGTCTCGTTGCCAACCCTAAACAGAAGACTAACGACCTCAATGATGCATATGATGGTAGTAATGAGGGGGAAGTGCAAGAAGTTCAACCTTCCCCAAATACTGCATCTGTTTCTACTCCCAACAAAGGAAAAAGGAAAGCTGATGTTCAAATTGATGGTTCTTTTGCTCCAAGGACAACTCCTGGCTCTCAACCAACTATACAAAGTGTAATATCTGGCAAGGCTGCACGTTACAAAGCTGGGATGGCGATTGCTAGATGGTTTTTTGATGCTAACATTCCATTTTATGCAACAAAGTCACCATATTTTCAAGAAGCTGCTGATGCAATTGCTGCTATTGGCCCCGGTTATAAAGTTCCATCTTATCATGATCTACGGGTTAACTTATTGGGAGATTGCAAGAAAGAATGTCAATTGCTTGTGCAAAGTTATCGAGCCAATTGGGCTAAGAGTGGATGTACAATCATGGCTGATGGATGGAGTGACCGAAGACAAAGGACGTTGATAAACTTTCTAGTTTATCGTCCTAAAGGTACATCATTTGTGAAATTTTGAGATTCCTTAATAAACTTGATAGTCCATTTAATTTTTATTTGATATGCTTTTTACTTTATTATTCCATAGGGATAGCATTTGTGAAATCTATTGATGCATCGGATATTGTAAAAGATGCCGCGACTTTGTGCAATATGTTTTATGAAGTTATTGAATGGGTTGGAGTTGAACATGTTGTTCATATAGTGACAGATAATGCATCTAATGTAGCTGCTGGTAAATTGGTGCATGAAAAATATGAAACCATTTTTTGGTCTCCTTGTGCTGCCCACTGCTTGAATCTCCTTTTGGAGGATATTGCTAGTATGCCTCATGTTGTAGAGCTTGCCAAAAAAGCTTCAAAGGTAACTGTGTTTGTGTACAATCATATAGTATTCTTATCTTGGCTAAGAAAAAGAGAAGGTTGGAAGGAAATAGTACGTCCAGGAACGACTCGATTTGCTACTACTTTTATCACATTGAAAAATATTTATGATCATAAGCATGATTTGCAAGCATTGGTTGTGGACAAACACTTTACTAGCTATAAGTTAGCAAAGGGTATAGCAGGAAAAGCTGTTACTGCTACCATTTTGGATAATAAATTTTGGAATGAATGTTTTATGATTGCCAAACTTATGGCTCCCATCATTCGATTACTAAGAATTGTAGATGGGGATGAAAAACCTTCTATGGGTTATGTTTATGAGGGCATGCAAAGGGCAAAAAATTCAATAAAGGAAATGTTTAAGCATAGAAAGAACTCATATAAGCGATACACAGATATTCTTAAGACTCGATGGGATAAGCACTTGAAGCGCAATCTTCATGCAGCATCATACTTTTTAAACCCTGCATTCATTTATGATGACAAGTATTGTGATAAGAGTAGGGTCATGCAAGCACTTCTTGATTTATTTGATATACAAGCTTTTTGTCCTGATGTGGCCAAAGCCATTAAAGAGTTGCAAGTATATCGTGAAAGACAAGGATCTTTTAGTCATGAAAGTGCCCTTAAAGTGGCAAAGGAGATACAACCTGGTGAGTACCAATTTATAGTTTTAATTTTTAAATAATGTTTTATACTTACATAGTTATGTATATTTCTTGTTTTATTTAACTAAATATGTGTTTTGTAGATGAATGGTGGAGAATGTATGGGGGTAGTGCTCCAATATTGCAAAAGTTGGCAATTCGTCTTCTTAGTCAAACTTCTTCTTCTTCGGGGTGTGAGAGAAATTAGTGTCTTTGAACGCATCCATACAAAGAGAAGAAATAGACTTGAACATCAAAGACTGAATGATATTGTTTATGTTACTTATAACTTGCGTTTGAGGAATAGGTATAAAAATTTCATTATGTCAAAAGTTGAAACATTGCTTTTACTTTTTTTGAAAAGCATAATAATTCTGCTTTTTGCTATTGTAATGTTTTGTTATAGGGGACATTACAAGAAGGCATGTCGTGATCCCGTTGATTATGAATCCATTGATGAAGTTGATTTTTGGGTGATTGATGAAGAACCCTCTCCTGAACTTGATATCGATGAGATTGAAAATGTTCTTTATCATGATAGTGGTGCGTTTCCAATAGTTGGTGATTCATCAAGAAGCAATGAAGGTTAATGTTTAGTTATATCGAACATGTTTTGTATGTAACTTGATTATTTTAGTGTTGAAATTTTATTTTTCTACTTGTTTGTTGTTTAATTAGGTGATGAAGAACTTGATGCTATAGAGATTCAACTTCAAAGTGGTAGTGATGGTGATGAAGTTACTCAAATCAGTGAAAATGCTATGGCTGACGTGTTTGAATATGAAGGAGTCAACCTCAATGAATATTATGATGTTTGATGTATATGTTATTTAGTTTCCAATAGACATTGTTCACTTTTGTTGAACTTAAATGTTATGGTTTGATCACTTTGATGACATATTTGATTTGGTTGTCATTTTTAATGTTATATATGTTGAGTTATGACATTTGTAAGTGAAGTTTATTTTTCAATGTTATGAACTTATGTGATATTATTAGTCATAATTTTTTTTTTTTTATGTTTGATATTGTTTAATATATTATATTAAAAATTAAAATAATATTATTTAATTATAACCGATTCAACCACGGTTCAATCTCGGTTGGACCATTGAACCTTGAACCGCTGCCTTCACCGGTTCGATGGCCGGTCCAGTTTTGTAAACCTTGGTTTGACTATGGAATTTCATATTGCAAGTTCTTCAATAATAATATACTAATAAGGAGTGCTAGTATTACACTCTCTTTTCAACACACTCTCTGATTGGATGAAATTCATGTGGGTTATAAAAAATTCAAATGAGATCCACATGAATTATTAGGATCCATTTCCAAAATATTGAGACTCACATGAATTTCAACCAATTCAACCAATAGAATAAAGTGTGTTGAAAAGATAATTTTAGAGTGTGTTGTTAACATACATCAGATATAGTAATTAAGAGTGTTGCTATTTGCTAATAATACACTCTCTTCAACACACGACATTTATAATTTGAGTTTATTATAACTTGCTACAAAATCATCTTCCAATTAAACAAAGAAAATATTCAATGAAAAAGTAATACATACAATGTATTAGGGATATAAAAAATATTCAATATTTCGTTTATTTAGTAAACAGAAGCATTGGTAAAGATTGAGTAGGGAGACAAAAAATTATTCTTACAAAAATAAAATAAAATATTGTGAACTAGAAGAGGAGAGACAATGAAATAAGCATACGATCCATCTAAAAATAAATAAAATATGTCAAATTGTTAAGTTTCTTGGATGTAATGCAACGTAACAATGTTTGTAGAAGACATATCCGTGACAAACAAGGGTGATAAAACTGTATATTCCACCATGCCATAGAGCAGGCTTGCCTAAGTTATCTAAAATCCATAACAGCAGGTTATAAGAAACTTGAGCCAGAAAAACTCAGAAGCCAAATTGCATTAGTTGCTGCACTAGGCTCAAAACATGCAAAGAATCAAGGTATATACTCTTCTTTCCCTTGTCAGAATCTGACCTTTTTACTGATTCTCATCCACTGCAATCTGATGCAAACAACACATCGCATAGACAGTTATACAACATTTATGCCTCCACTGTACCTGTTAGCCGCTTGTCAGAAATTTCAATGTTTGATTTTCTCATCCTCGTATCCAGATGCCCTTCCTCTCCTTCCTACGACATAGGGCTCAGGGGAGGTGTTCTCAATGGACATATTCAGACCCTGATATGATCGATTTGCAAAAAATTCTGCTCCTGATCTAGCATCCCCTTTGATTAGAGAATTACAGTTATCCCGCAACTGGAGTGCTTTCTCTGTTGCATTAACTAAAGCAAGAGCTTCCCTTTCTTCCTCAACATTTTCTGATGAAATAAAAAAATTTAGTGACTAGAAAATACATTAGGTTGAATATATATAACCTTATTTGGTAACCTAGAATTAACAACTAATTGCCTATCATATTTGCTTCATTTGAGCTACCAGCATTTGAATAAAAAAAAACACATACATACATACATACACCTAGAAAACCTTTGTACTACCCTCTTTATTTCCTTACTTCTGGTAGGGAACTTCAACCACTTCACCAGAAAAACTACAAAAATTTCAACTGAGGTAAATTTGGGCCTGTACAATCAAGCAGCAGTAGCTTGTGAGACAGTTTGTGGGTTATGGCAGCTGAAAAATTGTATTCCGTGAAACAGCGCCAACCTCATGCAGTTAAGATGTTCCAATATGGGGATATTGCAATTGAACTGACTGTCTCCGGAGGAACTTTTTCCACATGCAGATCGTCCAATCTCAGCAACCACAACATATCTCCACTAAACTATTTTTTTATTGTCCCAGAACGATAAAATTTTATTATGAAAAAATTTCCCTGTTGAAGTATCAGCAAATATAGAAGCAAGGAATAGAAACTACCTTGATTTTCAAAATCTTCAACGTATCCACCCTGCAAGAATGAAAATCGTGCTTCTTCCTGTTTTCCAAATTCCACTGGAGGCATATCAATTAGTTCTCCAAATTCCATTACATAGGCTCCTGTCCATTGGCTTCCCCTGGCAGTAGAATAACACAAAAGCATCAGAAATCAAGAAATGTAAAATCATAATTGAAAGGCTAGAAGTAGAAGAGAAATAAGTTATGTATTCAATTGTTCAGGTATAGATATCAATAAAGATGTATTGTAATACTCATTCCATCTGCGGTACATGTTTGGACCATAAAAAAAAAAAAAAAAACTGAGAGATATGTTGGTGTCATGAAATTTCCAAATCTTATATTTTTGTAGGATAATAATGCATGCTCAATAAAGCCAAAAGATGAAGAAAATGAAACAACTGTCTACCAAGAATATCAAAGACCCTTATTTGGCTGAATACAAGTGACTCAGTGAAGGTGAGGGTGTGTGTGTGTTTGTGGGAATTCATAACTTAAACATTCAACCATCCTTTTAAGAACAGAGACTGGAGCAAAGGTATCTACAAATCAGATGTAGTTATGCGAAAATTAATAAGAAAAGATATGACAATTTAGCAGTTCATTCAAAGCAAATTAGATGAGTCGAGTGTCATGAAGTTAAAAAAGTTTCAAGCTACCCCTAGATAGAATATTTGGTTGTTTTCCCCTTTTTTATGGCAGAGGTTCCAATCACAATAGGTATAAACTGAACAATAACTTCAAAATCAGGAGGTTACATAGAAGTACTGGCTATTAGCAAGCAACCAATGGGAAGGATACTAGCAAAGGAAAATTTCTGATATATAAGTAGGTTTTAGATATAACTATCATAGGGTTACCTGCTGAATGCTATTGTTGCTTCGAAGGGAGTAATAACTGGAGCTAGATACTCTTTGCTATCCAGCAGAGCAGTTTGGGCACAAGACACATATATGAAAACATCACACTGATGAAAATCAAACACTGTTAGCAAGTTTTCAGACATAAAGCAGGCTGTACTGTATACTAAGAATGAATTGAACTTCACCTCAGGAAAGTTAGCAAGTTTAGCTGGGTTCGGTTTTCCCATAACCAAAGTATAGGCCTTCTTGCCTGCTCCAGTAATCAGCTCCCTCATCTGATTTATTATGTGTAGATAACCAGCTGCATCAATTTTCACTTATGTTAAATTAAATCCCATTTCTCTGATGTATCATAACAAGAGGCTTGAGAGATAGTTTGTACATTTCTCATTCATTCTTCTATCTACCTAAACCATGATTAAGGCTATGATCCGTCCACACACAACCGAATATTCTGTAAAAATCAGGCAATAGCTAAATGGTGCCTTATCTTAGACAATAACGTTCCTCGAGTCAGGACATATTCTTCTCATTTCATTCAAGGTTAATACAAATAAGGGTTCTTCCCTCTATATTTAATTGTACAAGAGAAATTTATATTCATGCTTCATGCTTAACAAAGCACGTGATAATATAAATTTGTAAACACTCAACTTGCTTCAATAATAACCATGCAAGAAAAACCAAAGTTTTGACAGTATAACATACCAACACCAAGAGTTCCGACCAAAATCCCAATGATATTAGCATCCTTAGCCCTCTCCACTAGGTAATATCTGCATAGTTATCACCTGAACTTGGTAATTTTAGACATAAGATGATTTACATGAAGGAGTAGCGTGTTTATATTGTGATACATACCTACGCTTAAGAATCCTCTTCTGTTGAGACAAGTCTGTCATCATTTGATTCTCAGTTGCATCATATCTGACTAAAATCAACAGCATCATTATTAAAACAATGATCCATGTCACTGATGAAAAAGAAAAAAGAAAAATATCCAGAAAGAACCTATAGAAGAGAAGGAGTGGAGCAGGATTCACATTTTTATGTATGCTAGATACATGTTACATGTATAAAAAAAGCATCTCAAACAATGCAATATTGTATCCCTACTTTCCTTGTGCCATACCATGAGGAAAAAACACCACAATGTAAAGCATAAGATCTGAAGTGAAATTATTAAATGAAGTCATTGACCAAAGCACATTATGTGACAGAATATGGCAGGGTCCCTTGATAAGAAAGGATAAATATCTATATGCAACATGTAGATGTTGCAGCATGTAAAGAAAACCAGCAAAACACAGACACACAGAGGATAAATTCCAGAAAGGATATGGCAAGTTATCAACCTATTTCACAGGCATTGAATGTG
The DNA here is from genome assembly GCA_035048595.1 of Echinosophora koreensis. NCBI lineage: Eukaryota > Viridiplantae > Streptophyta > Magnoliopsida > Fabales > Fabaceae > Echinosophora > Echinosophora koreensis. Next base: position 295,835 of record JAPCYP010000047.1, on the reverse strand, counting down.
AGCACAACATGTGCAAAAGCTGAATTATCAAGTCCAATCCAAAAGAGCATGTAGTCTTCCATGCTTTGTCCCTCAGGTAACTTCCAAGTCATTCCTCCAATGCTATATCTAGTTCCTCTCGCCCCATCAGAACTGGCATTATTGCTAAAATCACTATCTCGTTCTTGGAGCCCATTTAATTTATTAATATCTTTTGATGGAAACATAACTGAAGATGGAACATCAGCAAAGTGAACTTCTGACTTCAGGTCATATTTGCATGACACAGATGCTTCTAGCAGTGCTTTTCTAAGCTGTTGAATTGAATGTGCATATTCCAGCCCAAAAAGGACCTGCAATTGGAATAGGACCAAGTGGTTATCAGATAGTTATTTTCATGGTTAAATATCAAGTGTCATCAAGAAAAAGAATAAATATCAGAAAATTATATTAGATAAAAATACCTTAACTTCTCTTATCTAGGCTTACATAAAAGCCAAAATTATTCATATTTCATACACAGTAATGTAAACCAGCCAGCTAAGCGTTGTATAGAATATAGATATGAAAAAGGAAATATTAATGAACCTTTCTTCGTTGTTACAGTTATACTGAAAGCATACTTTATAGACTGAGCAGTGAGCATATATCAGTAGAGAACAATAGCAGCTACTTTATTTTCAATACTTTACAAAATTCAGTTATTTTCTATAAATACAAATCCAGAAATAATAAATAATTAGTTGTACCAGGATAGGTTTGCCATCTGTCAGAGCATATTTTGATATACTTTCAACACAATCAGCTACGGAAATGGAAGCCTTCCCAAAAACGAAAAAAGCTGGTAGAGTTGTCGTTCTGCAAAGAGAAAAGAGGACTTCAATGGAAGCACACGAAGTAGAATCTCAATCCTTGCAGCAACATCAATAATTAAACTATCCAACTGATTCTTGCCACAGAGAGTGGAAGAACATTTGAAAAGTAGTACTAAAGGAATGTGTTGAATTTGAATGCAAAAGAAAATGGGAATTATTAGTCATGCACATTCCATATTACAAATAGATGATGTAACACCCTTAATAAGGCACAAATGAATAGGCTGTATCATAAGCATATGGATATAATATATCAGGTACATCTCTACAATAAGATATGAGAAAATATGCACGATTTATAGTATGCCCAGATTCAAGATTAAAATAAAAAAGTACTCACGGGCTAAAACATGTATGTCCATAATGTATGACACAATCAGCATTTATGTGTGATGCTCCAACTTCATCAATACAACAACTGCCATAAGTTGTGTCTGCCATCACATACAACCCAACGTCTTTCTCATCCCCACCTCCATTAACATCAAATTCTCTCAATGATTGTAGTCTCTTGCGCAGAGCAGTGACTACTCTTGTTGAATCCTTTAGGAGATTATCTGGAAACTGAAATTCATACAGGAATATCATATGTCTCAGTTATTTTGCAATCCCTATATGGAAACCTTCAAATTTTATTTCGGGTTGGGAGTAGTTTTATGTTGATAAAGACAAGATTTTTCAGTTGAATTGCATGGAAAACCCCCACATACCTTCAAATCTGATAACTTGTCAAAGTATTTTCTTCAGGTTTCTTAGCAACCAAACAAGTTTGTTGACTCAAATCAAAACTAATTCAGCCAAAGCTGAAGAGAAGTGAATAATTGAAGAAGAGGGACTTACTTGTAAAGCAACTCTGGTGAAGTTGTGAATGTGGATGAAGTGGGCAGTGGCGGCAACATCATAATTCGATTCAAAATCCATAGCTAAAGTGACAATCAATGGAACAACAAGCTCTTTCCTTTCCTAAGCGCTGCTGTTAATCATAGTCAGAGATAGGAAACCTAGAATTTTTAAAAAAAATAAAGAATGAGCAACCGAAGGTAAGTCGCAGTATTAATGATTTTCATAAAATATATGCATTAATTCATTTTGCAACATTCCCCGATCCTAATGATAAGCACCTAAACCAAGGCAAATTCTAAGGCCAGCAGGTTCCACAAGAGCCAGTTTGTTATTGCTTATTTTATTAAAAAAAATTATTTTTTTAAATTATAAAATGGATTTTTTTATGTTTTTAGTGTGTTTATTTTTGCTTCTGAAAATAATCAGAAGTAGAAAAAAAATCATTTTTTGGGTTAGAATGAAAAGCAGCTTTGAGTTGTTTCTGGAAAAAAAAAATCAGTTTTTATAACTAACTACTTTAAAAAAAAAATTGATTTTTGTGATTGTAAACAAACACAAATCTGTTTCTGCTTTTTTTTAAAAATTTCTAAAAATAATCACTAAATTATTTTGTAACAAAATCAATTATTTTTTAATCTTAAACAAACGGGCTCCAAATCTCTCACGGTGAGAGACTCTAAAAAAGACCATTTTTGCAAAAATAAAAAAAATTTGCTTTTCACCCCCTTCTTCTCGGGGCTCGTTTGGTGGTCAGGATATGATAGGGATGGATACGATATTAGAACATGATAGGAGTAGGATAGGATATAAGCAGGATAAGCTGTTATCCTATCCGACGTTTGGTGTCCACCAGATAACCAACTGGATAAAATTATAATTTTAGTATAAAGGTTAAAATTTTTGTTTTTATTCTAAATATTTTCACATTTTATTAGATTTTAGTTTTTTTTATAATTTTAATTTTTTTAAATATATAAATTAACAAAATTATCCTTATGATAAAATTACATATTATTTTTAAAACTTTTAAAATATTGTTTAACTTGAGTACCAAAAATATTGTTTAACGTAAATTAATTTTTTTTTATAATTTTAAATATTTTTTATAATTTTACTTTATGTATAGTTAAATTGTTAGAATAGTTTTATATTTTTCAGTTTTTCAAATTAATAAAAAATAACAAAATTAGCCTTGTGACAAAATATAAATAATTTTAAAATTAATTATTAATATTTTTTATCATTTTTTATCTTATTATACCTTTTTTAATCATGTTATGTTTTATTATACTTTAAATTATTATTTTATTATACTGTAAATCCCCCTATCCTGCTCTTCCCTCATGATAGAATTTTAACTAGATGGATAGGATATGATAGGTGACAAGATTCATTTATCCTATCCTGCTGGCTCACCAAACAACAATTTCTGACAGGATATGATAGCTTATCCTATACTGTCTCTCTTATCATGACCACCGAACGAGCCCTCCTTACTATTTTCACTCCTCTCTCTCCTCCGCCACCCCACCCCTACTATGTCACTCCCCTCTCTCCTCCGCCACCTCCACTGCCTCGCCGATTTTGCTTCTCCTGGCCTCCCTTCCAAGCTCAAACACTCCTCTCATCTCTCCAGTTCGTTTTTCGCTTTTCTTCTTCGGTTCGTTTTCCTCTTTTCTTTTACCCCGCCCCCACCATGATAGGACCCATGGCCCAAATGAAGCTGGCCCAATAGGAAGTAATGCCCATGCTCCCCAAGAATGGGAAGATTCTTTGCTACCTAAATTTATGGATCCCATATCTTTTAGGTGCTATGTTGTTAGTGGGTTTGTTATTTGTTTGTTATTATTCAGTAATTAGGTCATTTCCCTTTATGCATGTAAGCCTCTATATATGGCAACAAGTCATATGAATGAAGGCAAACAAAGTATTAACAAGGAAACTCTATCTTCTCCCTTATTTCTGGAGGTATTTTCCTGGCCTCTAATACAGGAAAGTCATCAACTCACATCCCCTCATATTCATACCCTATCAATTGGTGCTTTCATTGCGGTCTCATTCCCGCTAAACAGATTTCGGAAATGGAGATTGCGGTGTTTGACGGCAGCGAGGACGCTTACGGGTGGATTCTTTCCACTGAGAATTACTTCAATGTCAAAGTCACAACAGAGAAGACGAAGGTGATGGAAGCTGCGGCGGCAATGAGAGGCCCTGCTCTCAGATGGTGGCTATGGTGGTATAAACGACACCCACAAGTGAACTGGGAAACGTTCACAGTGGCACTATTATGGCGTTTTAAACCAGAGTATAGGGATGTTTTGCCGTTATCGGAAGAGGGTGGAGTAGATGAAAATGAAGCCGAAGGTTTGAGGTCATACCTTGGTCTTCCCACCACAGCTTAAGACCCAGTTGAGGCCAAAATCCCATTTAGCTACAATTCGGCGCTACTGTTCCTCGACTCGACGGTGAACGACGACGCCGTCACCGTGAAATCCCAAATTACAGGCAGCACCACTATCGATTCCGGCTGCAGAAGTCGCTGAGGAATGGTTGGACCTTGTTTCCGGGGTTTTCTGGAATCTGGACTCACCGCCTTTGTTAGCATATCATTCCGACAGTATCAAGGACCGTGGGTTTATGGGTGATGATCACTTTGAGCTCAACCTTCGTTTTCCATTGCCCCTCCCACTTGGTGATGCCGCCGCCACCCACACCGGGAAGTGCCAATCACAGATACAGAGCCATTCGACCCAGGTCCGCCCGACTCAACATCACTAACCACCGTGCCAATTCCATCAAGGTACGCCTCAAAAAGCCTCGACACAGGGCCTATCACCCCACCACCTCTCGTGTTGCCTCCAAGGAAGCCACCATATAGACTTTCAGTTTCACTCCTACCGCCGCCGCCGTCGAAACCACCAAATAGAGTTGCCGTTCCGATGGCACAGCTCGTGCCGCTTCCATGCCGTTTGTCACCATCAGCAAGGCCAGAACACTACTCCACCAACATCTGTTTTAACAAGTTCCGCCATCGTTGGCCATGGCTTCCTCTTATCGGTGAAGATGCCACCACCCCCGCCACCGACCCATTTGACCCGGGACCCCCCGAGTCACCGAACCCTCTTCTACTGCCAATAGAGTCGCCGCAACCGACGGATCCATGCCGCCTGTTGTACCTGGCTTCGCGACGCTGTGTTACCAGTCATGGTTAGTATCCAGGTATGAAGCTGCAACAATGGAGGATAGGGGTGGCTGCTGGGATCAGAGACATAGTAGAGGCACAGCTAAGAGCAAGGGCAAAAATGGTATTAATGAAAATAGGTCAATTTTTTACCCTAATGGGCCAAGCCCAACCTTCTCTTGTTAATTCTTATTATGCAAAACAAGGGTCAAGGTCACAATTGAAACATGGTGTGCCTATGCAAAAAATGGAAACAAGGGCCCAATTTATTAAAGAATGGATAGTATTTCAAGATAGGTATAGGCTACAACTTACTCTTCTAATTGAATCCAAGCTTTCAAACATCTGTGATGATGTTGTGAGAGTGATTGTTGGAACAGTTACTATTGGTTCCATTTTTCACAGTCCATTCACTATTGGGTTATAATAGAAAATCTTGGGGCTTATTGAGGGACCTATTAATGACATCAAGACTGAATTTGTGTCAAAAGGTGCAGAAGCAACACATGTTGATTTATACCATGAGAATTGGCCAAGGGCAACAATGGGACCCCAGTGGACATTTGGCTATATCTACAACTATCAGATCATTCCAGTTCAAGCAGTGGGACCCAGGAAAATTTGTTTTAGGGTCAATTTTTTACAACCTTGAGGACAAGGTTGGTCTTGATGGGGTATGGAATGATAGGACCCATGGCCCAATAGGAAGTAATGCTCATGCTCCCCAAGAATGGGAAGATTCTCTGCTACCTAAATTTAGGGATCCCATATCTTTTGGGTGCTATGTTGTCACCTAATTAGTGGGTTTTTTATTTGTTTGTTGTTATTCAGTAATTAGGTCATTTCCCTTTATGCATGTAAGCCTCTATATATGGCAACAAATGATATGGATGAAGGCAGACAGAGTATTAACAAGGAAACTCTATCTTCTCCCTTATTTCTGGAGGTATTTTCCTGGCCTCTAATACAGGAAAGTCATCAACTCATATCCCCTCATATTCATACCCTATCAGACCGCATCACCGATTCTGCTTCTCCCATTGTTATTGGGGAACCAGGTTGTTAGTTTGCTGAATTGACTTTCACATTAGCCAGCAAAGTTTTTGGGAAGCTAGTAAGAGGCAAGGTGAGGGAATACTGGATCGAAATTTGATTTTGCCAATCTATAATTATTAGCAAAAACAATCTATAATTGACACTTCTCAGAAAAGATATTTCCTTGATAACCACAATTGAAATTTGATTTTGCCAAAAACTCAAAACAAACACCCAGCTATTTTGTTAATAGAATATCTACTTTGGAGTAGAAGTAGCTATTTTGGCCATATGAATCTTATCAAACTCAAGAAGCTTCCCTGTCTCTGGCAAAACATCTTTGTCTACGTTTCCATGAATTGCATCATGTATGACATCAGAACTGTCACAATAAATGGCGGCTGCACAACGAGACTGTTGATGGCGGCGCCGGACCGAAGTTCATAGTGTGAGCGAGGTGGGGTGGGTCAAGGGCACATTTTTAATTATGAAAAAAACTCAAGGATTGAAAAGTAAATTTAATTTGGCAAATAAGGGCTCTCTTATGGTGTCTCACGATGAGCCACTTGTGGGGCTTGCTCACCCTAGAACCGCCCCTAAACCAAATTAAAAATGCGTAACGATGAAAATCATCTCTATGTTTCTGACTTTGTCTTCAAGTTTTCGAGAAATTCCTATTTTCCATCCAAATCCGAAAACCGTCTTCTAGTTTACATTCCTCAAGTTGTTTTTCAATGTTCAATATGGTCTCGAATTCCGGCAGACCAGACGGGGTCAACATCCAAGTCCATTAGTCAACATGACGGAATGACTCGATTGTATAAGTTTGAGGAACTTAGGGACCAAAATGAACATTTTAAAAACTTGGGGACTAAATTGAATATTAAAAAGCAATTTGGGGACCAAAAGTGTAATTTAGCCATGAGTTTTTAAGGTAGTTAGAATAACATCAAAGATTTTTAATGATTGATTGATCGTATAAAAATGGGTAAAGGCCCATTTTGGTCCCCGACAAAAAATGTGGTGCCCATTTCAGTCCCTGACAAAAAAAAAAACCCCCGTTAGTCCCTGACAATTACTTTGGGACATTATAGTCCCTAACAATATTTAAAGTGAGACTAATTAGTCTCTGATAATTAGTATCGTGGGACATTTAGTAACGGACGCTGACCAACGGAAATCACGTAGGGACTAACTTGTCCCACGTAGTAGTTGTCAGGGACTAACGAGGTAGTTTTTTTTTGTCAGGGACTGCAATGGGCACCGCGTTTTTTGTCAGGAACCAAAATGGGCCTTTACCCTATAAAAATTCTTTACACTGATAGTGCATACTGCATACCCATTAAATCCAGTATAATAAAAGTTAAATATTTTTAATTATATGACAATTTTGATAATATAAAAGACCTTTATACAGATTAGGGGTGAGCAAAACCCGGTCTGGCCATAAAACCAGTCCCAACCCATAGTGTTCAGGTCGGGTCAGACCCTAACCCACAGAAGAGAAGGGACGAACCCACATCCCATTTAGTGACCCGGCATCGGGTTATGGACCGGTCCGGGTTGAACTTTGGATTACCCAACCCGTCCTAATATAATAAGAATCTTCATTTACCTTTATGAGTACTGCTATTGAGTACGAATGTATGATGTGCGAATTTTGACGAATTTTAAATTATCCAATCAGGAGCCTTGTAACCGTTCAAAGGGAGTTGAGATTGCATGATGTTTCAAATGAAAGGTTGACATGTGTAATCATATTTGTTCGTTTCATACCATTAAGCAAATTATGTACCTTTATCCCTCCTAGTTTATGTTTAACGCACGATCACTAAGAAAGAACTAAAGAAGTCTAAATCCTTCTTTTACTTTTACTCTCTCATCTCACTATATGAGAAACTTAAGGGGAAATGGGAAGATTATTTTGTTTTTTTACCATTCACTTACGCATTATTTGACTACACGGTAACCCCTTCAATGTTCCAATGTTATTTATTTTTGGTTTCACTACAACAACTTTTTAGTTTCAATGTTTCTATCTCGTTTTTTGTATGTTCTTATATCTTATAGAATGATTTATTGTGAACTATGAATATAATAGAAAAAGGTACACGTGAGGTTGGAAGATAGACCATTGAAAACAAAATATATTTGGAGAATAAATTGTTTTATTGTGAACTGTGAATTGTGAAGTGTGGTAATATTTTTTCCATTCACAAAAAACTTAGTTTACAAATGATTTATTTAATTTCGGGTTAACCCGGTCTCGTCCCATTTCAGTCCGGTCTTAAACTAACCTGCATATGATCGGGTTCCTTCCGGTCGAGGGACAGGTTCGGGTTCAGAGAATTGACTCCATCAAAATTTAGGGCCGGGTAAGGGACAAGCATAACCAGTCCCACACTCACCCCTACAGATAATGTATATCAGACTGAAGGATCCGGTGGCACAATCTGGTTTTGATATGCTTGCAGACAATGAATGATGGTGCTATGGTGTGACTGAAGGGTCGGAGCATAGAAGGTAATGATGATGCGCGAAATAGGAGGGAGAGAGGGTGGGCTCGGAGAAGATGACCAAGAACGTGCTAAGGAGGGGTGTGACTGACCAAAAAAGCAGAATGGCGCGACGTAGGAACAGTGAAGAAACTTCAACGGAGGAGAGAGAAATCGTGACAACGTTGGCCATAATAAGGGACGAAGTGGTGTTCTTGAAGGAGAGAAGATGCAACCATGACAACACTTGGCAAAGGTCCCCCGATCTCTGTTTGAGAAGGGCGTGAAAGAGAGGGAGGGGTCAAAGTTTTAAATTCAAAAAATTTAAGGATTTAAATTTAAAAAATTACATTTAAGGGGTTGCTCATGGTGGGAGACATGTTAAGTCTCCGACGCTAGCCTTCGCCATGGACAAGTAACAACTTTTGAAACTCAAACCAAAATTTTTTGGTCTCACTAAAAAAAGTTATAAACTGGAATTTATGTCTTCAAACTCAAGTTTGAAGGTTGCAAACTGGCAATAGTTGTTAGTCAATTAGTGATTCGAGACATAAAAACTAAGTGAGATGAAATTTGGTGTGAGCATGGAAACTAAATGAAATTGGTATCGAATTAAAAAATTAAATGATATGGGTTTGAGTCAGAAAATTAAATGAGGTGAATGTTCAACTAAAAGTTTTTTTTCTTTTTCTTTTTTAATTAATATTATTATAAATCACAGCTAACCCTTTTGAGTTTTATTTTGAAGAGTGGCAACTAGCCAACTAGAACAAGCTCTTGAAGAACATAACATAATGCATCCATCCCACGTGAAAAGCTAATGACTTGTCTTACAAAGTATTAAATCGGTTGTATCCAATGGGCTAAACAGAATAGCCCAATACAAAAAAGCTTCTGGTTGTAGCCAGTTATCATTGGGCTGAGCATCCAAAGCCCAAATGAAGTCCACAACAAATGACTATTCAAATTTTGAGTCAGATTGATGTATCTAATGAATTCAAATATGGACATGAATTATGATCCAAATAAATGATGATACAAAGATGAATTGATACATGGACACCATAAACCAAGTAGGCAGCAACTCAGCTAAACACATGCATGTACGAAACAGATAAATCAAATAGAGAGGCCACGGTTATTCTTTCATTGATGTCATGTGATTCCGAACATAGTGGTGGTGTTTAACTTTCTAGCCACTTATGATAGTTAGTAGACAATTACGAAGACATTGGAGATAGTGGCGGGTCTAGGACCTTGAGCCAGTGGTGACAATACATTTTCAAAATAATTAATATATTGAAGATTGTCACTCATGTGATGGTAATTTCCTCTTCAAAAAATGTTTCATTATCTCCTGCAATTTACAAAACAAAATTTAAAAAAGTTATCACAAAATTCTTAATTTTGAGCATATTAAAACCCTAACCTATCAATATTTGCAATTAACCATCATGAAGAGAAAATTTCATTTACTCATCATCCTAATTGCATAATCAATCAAACAATTTAATAGAAATAGATCTATATACAAAATACCACAAATTTCAAGCTTTTACAAACCCTAATTGTCATGACCTGGATTTCATAGCCATGACCTGCCGAAAAGAAAAGTCTCTCTTTCCCCTTCACAGCCTCACAAGCGTACAAAAATCTGTTTCATCCAAAGAAAACGATTACATTCATGAATTACAGCGTAATGAATATAATATACATCAGAGTAACTAAAACAACATAAATTACAAAGTCCTGTAAAAACTAGATAACGTAAATTGTGGGTATCAATTTGCCAATAAAAAAACTTTCCACATGACATCCAACGCGTCCAGTGGCTCCAAAGATTCCTGCAACTGAAATATTAAACGTGGGGTGAGTCAACTGACTCAGTGAGGGAGTGTTGGTGTAAGCCCTAGAGGCCAATGTTTTTCCTTTGGAGTTACATTTGTGTCTTGCTATTATTTATGTTATAAGGCATTTCAGTTTATTATGTTGTTAGTTTAAAACATAATAAAGTCCTTAGAATAGAAAGTTCTATTTAATAGAATATCAAGTATACGACTTAATAGTGAGACGCTATTAAACAATAGAACTCTAATCTTAAATATCCTTAGTCAAGTATTATTATTAATAAGGACAATAATAATACATCGAGACTATTATGTGTGTTGACTGATGACCACTTCTAACGGGTCATGGATATGAGATATCAATTCACACACATAGGTACACATTAGAGTAATAATGTACTGGATTGACCCGCCATGAACGTTATGTGAGTGTCATAAGTAGTTCTCATAGTGACAATGATGTATGCAATCCTTCGACTTGAAATCACTATGATCCCTACATGAAGAGTTGTGTGCTTTAATACAGTCAAACATCATCTGTAACAAGATGACTATAAAGTTGGTCATTGGGTACACCACGAGTCATGCGGAGGGGTGTGAGTGACCTAGATGGGATTTGTCCCTCCTACATAACAGGAGTAATATCTGTGGGCCCTTTGATAGAGTGAGACTGTAAAATGCATGGTCGTGCTGAAATGAGTCAATATGAGATATTGACCTCATTTATTATTAAGTCTACTCGGGTATCAAGGAACGTGATATTGAACTATACAAGGGTGACACATTCTATGCCTTGTGTTCAATATAGATATCAGGACAAAGGGATAATAATACACATGAACATTGGTCATGGAAAGGTTACATCAAATCACTGACTTTCTCATTACTTAGGTAGCAATGATGTTTTGCTAGACACCGCTCATTGTTTATAATATTAAATATGATTTAATATTATTGCTAACGTTATGGAAACCTATAGGGTCACACACTTAGAGCAGATTAATCAGAACTAAAGGAAATTGAGTTAGACTCAATTTCTATTGGGTCACGCTCATGATAGATGAGCCCATGAGAGCCAGGTCAAAACCCTTTTCACCCTAGTGGTGCGCTTACCTATATATGGTTATGTTAGAGTGCTTGACCGCACAACAACATCCTTGACCGCACTCTACACTCAGTTTGCGTGAAAAGGATTAACACCACCATCATCTCTTATTGCACCTAGCAATGCTCACTACAAAAAAAAAAAAAAAAAGCTCAAACAGTGACCGAAAATGCCAACCAAAATTTATAGTTGCTATTGGCGACTGAATTTGGGACCGAATTTGGTATCTGTTAGATTGTTAATAATAAAAGACATAGCGACCGAAATTTAAAGTCAAAGTTGTTGACTAAGTTTGCGACCGAAATGGCGACCGTTTTAAGCACAACGATAATATTGGAGAAATATAGCGACCGATTTGAAATTCGGTCGCTAACAGCCACTTAATGAAAAAAAAATGGAGCCATTTGGCGACTGAATATTGCGACCGAATTTAAATTAATGGTCCAGCGACCGATTTAGCTACCGAATAATTCGGTCGCTAAACTTAAAATCCCTAAATCGCATGCCCTTTCCCCTTTCTTCTCCATTTCTCTCATTTCTTCTCTTTTCTTCCCTCTCTCGCGCTCTGCTCTTCCCTGCCACCACACACGACGTCTGTGCTCCGGCCACCACCAGTGCAGGTGATGGATCCCAGCCAGTGTACCGAGTCGATGCAAGTAATAATTAAAACGGTGGGATCGAGTATCGTTCTCAGGGATTGATAGATCAAGTACCACTTCACAAACTTAATAACTATTTGAACGAACAATTATGATAATATTGGAATCAATGGTTAAAGACAATTAAGCTATTAATTCAAGTAAACTAATGCAAGCAATGAGAAGACAATCGCAATATTATGAGGAATAACAATTATGAGAAAGGTCTAGAGATTTGATTTCACCTACGTTTATCAAGTTTGATGCAATTATGAATCCTTGCAATTACTAATCCTCTACTTTTGTCAACCAGGAGTCCTAAATTATCCTAACGTCTCTCTCGAGTACCGTTAGAAAACACCCCTTAAACCTTAACCAACTATATCTCTATGATGGTTAATTATCAAGAAATTCATTAAGTTCTATGACTCCCTATGAAGGTTGCATACAATCCCTACGGTATATCTCTATCCGCATAAACTATATGGTTTTACCCCAATGCTCTAAACACATAACTAACCTCCCGATATCGTTATGATTGGCAAATCATGCATAATAATGGCTAGTTATAAGCAAGCATTAAGAGCAGAAGTAAAACACAAAAGGGATGAAGAAAAGAACTACGAGAATATCATAAAAACATTCAAACCGTCCAAATGCGGCTACATCATCTCACTAGAATTCATCATCATAGGAATCAATAACATAATCAAAGAAACCAACATCAAAACAAGAAAAGAAGGTCTGGGCGCAGCAAAACAAAGCTAGACGCAGCCAAAAGAGCAAAGTGTTGAACCCTATTTCCGTACAAAAGGCGAGAATTTATAAGTTCTGGTATCAGCGATTCGCGGAGCGAATTACGTTTCGCGGGCCGATATTTAAATCATAGCTCAGTCCAGAAGTGCACCATCTGCGGGGTGAATGGTCCATCTGCGGGGCGGATGACTCAAAATTTCTAGCCTCTTCTTGCTTCTCTTCTTTGCTCCCAAGCTTCACTTTTATCCTTCCCAAGATCATGTATGAACCTGAAATTTATTCAAACTAGAAAATCATAGAAAAAGACTCAATTTCCTAATTAAAACAAAGAAAATACATTCAAAGACTCTAAACACTGCATAAGGAAAACAAAGCCAAAATTGAGTACTAATTGAGAATATAACTTACCAATATGGTAAAATTCACAAGAAAATCTAGAATAAAACTAGATAATCTAGCGGATTATCAGCAGGCCGCCTCCGGTGAGTGATTTGACCATCCCTTTGTCTCTCATTCTCTCTCTCTCTGATTTCTCTCTGTCACTGTCCCTGTAGCGCATCTGAGCCGCCTCCCTTGAGCCACCACTATGCACGGCTTCGATGACACCACCACCACCAAGGGTAAGCTACCTTGTCTTCTCTCATTCTCTGTCTCTCTTCTCGCATCTGATATAAATTTTTTCCTTGTTTGCCAGTCACTACTCCCAACTCCGGTCACCAGTACCATTGCCACTCCCAATCTCCGGCGACTAGTACCACTGCTCACTGGTAATTTTGTATTTTGGTATCTCTGAACCCTAACTTTGTCGCTGCCACCATTGTAACTGACACTGATTTAGTTATACTGTGTATTTTGATATGTCGTGTATTTTTTTAATTTTAGTGCACCTTCTTTGTTCTTTGTTAATTTCTTGTGTTTGTGACATTATGATGTGAAACTTGTAAGCATTCCTTAGTCTTGTTGACTATTTTTCCTCCACTCTGACTTAAAATGAAAAGCCTCTCCAATGTTGAATTGGTAATGCATAAACCAATCAACTTCTAAATCTGATTTTATGTTGAGTTCAATAATATGACTGTAAAATATGTGCTTTTTAACAAGATTGAAATTGAAGGAGAAAAAAGGGTATTGTGTAAGATAATGGATTATGTGTTGTTGTTATTATTATTAAAAATACTTTACTGTGTTTTAGCTATTGGACCATAACTTCGAATGCCAAACTAAAATCACAAAAATTGTGTTTTGGAAGTTGGAACTGAACCAATTGACCAAACCTTGAATAATTTTTGGTGAATCAGCTCCCTATAAACTCATGGTATGGTTTGGTTTGGTTTGATTTTTGATATTTGATTACAATGAACTATGGATTGGTTTGAGGATGAGCCTCACATCACAACAGACCAACTCATAAGAACCCCTAGTAACAACCATCCTTAAGGTGTTTGATCATTCCCATTGATAGATTGACTAACACTGAAGGATTGCAAAGACATGGAGGAAAAAGAATTTTTTATTTATATATACTGTTGGTGTCCACTTTCTTATGAACCAAATGCTTGTTTTGTTTAAGTAGAAATGTGAGTTGGCACCTTATACATATAATAATAAGACATTGTCGAGACTATAGTAATAGAAATTTCTCAACTTGAGTTAATTTACGTTTACTTTGCTTTGATATTGGGGTTTAGGGTTTCCGTAAATTGGCTTGTTTGATTTCCTAATCCTCATATTGTTTATATCATTGGTTGTTTACTTTCTTAATCGTGTTTGTTTGTTTTCCTTATCGTTTTATCAGAAAATGGATCCGAGTAAATGTTTTGAGACTGCCATCCATTTGGACCAGGTACAGTATCTCATTAAGTAAAGAATAACGATCGAAGAAAAATTAAGATGATTAAGGCATAAACTAATCATTACTAAATTGTTCGTGTGTATTTGCATGATTTAATTTCAATTCCGCGATCATTCTATCGTCGATGGGGAAAAGATGTGCAGTGACTATTGAAGACCTATGCGGAAACCTGTTCAATGGGATGACAGTAATCCATGTGGATCGCCCGTATTTTGCAACAGACACACAGGATATCAGGGAATTGTATTTGCTGTCTACTGGTGCATTGGCAAAGTTTAAGTACCTTGAGGGTTCTCGCTTCTACATGTTCATCCCAATGGACGATTGATGAATTGAAGAAGATGAACTGAAGAAGATGACTTGAAGAAGTTTTGATGTTTTGATGTTTTGATATGTCCAATAATAGGTTGTTTTGATGTTTTCTTTGGCATTAGTAGCAGCTTTAAACTTAAGTTAATTAATCTATGTGTTTTGGATCGTTAGTACATTATTGACTGTGGTGTTTTAGATCGTTAATACATTATTAAACTTAAGTTAGTTAATCTGTGTTTTCTTGGCCATATTGATTGTGGTGTTTTGGATCGAGAGTACATTATTATATTTATGTATTCTATTTATCCAAAAATAAATTAAAATATTGATGTACTCTATTTATATCATAAATTAAAAATCAATGTGTTATTTTTTGAAAAACAAAATTCGGTCGCTAGGCTTAAGTTACAGGAAAAAAAAAATTTATTTCATGAATAGCGACCGAATATCAGTCACCAAATTCGGTTACCTGATCATGCGACCAACTCATCGGCGACCGAAATATATATTTTAGCGACCGAGTTACCGGTCGCCATTTTGCGATCGAAATACAAACTTGGTCGCTAAACCTTTAGCGACCAGGGTTTCTGCTACCCCCTTTATTTGGTCGCTAAACAGGATAGCGACTGAATTAGCATGTTTAGCGACCGAATTCTTCGGTCGCTAAACAGGTTATTTTTTGTAGTGGCTTAGAGGCGCGCTCCGAGGACAAACACGTGGGACGTGTTCATCTGCTCGTGTGGACTTCGTAGAGGCATTGCTGTTCGTGCAGTGGTCATGATTTGGAACACGACAAGAATCAAAGGTCTGCGCTACAAGAGGTAAATTTTTTGATATGAACCATGACTGTTCGCAAGGATTCTTGGGGGGAATTCCAGGTTTTATTTGCATCATTTTTTATCCCCTTTGAATGTAATTCTTTCTAGTCCATCGAAAACTCTCATATTCGAGTACACGAACACTACAAGTTGGCTCATGACGTATGCCATACAATAATAATACATAAAAAATATTAAGAATAACACATAAATAATTACATAAATATAAGATTTTCATGATAATAAAAATAATTATAACAATGTTAGTAATAATAATACTTACAATAAATAGAAAAATAATAATAACAACAGCAATAAATACAATATAAATGAAAATAATAATAATTAATTATAATAGCATAATACAAAAAATAATAATATTTATATTTAATTTGATAAAAAGAAAATAAATAAAAACCAAATAAAAAGGATAAATGGGTACACAAATAAAACAATAATTAAAATAAAAATAATCAATGTGATAATGTTTACAATACTTCTACAAATAATAATGATAGTAAAAGTAACAAGAAAAACAATGATATTAGCAACAATTACAAATGATAATAATGATAATGATAAATAAAAAATAACAATAACAATAATAGTAATAATATTAATATTAATAATAAAATAATAAATTTATTACTAATAATGATCATAATAATAATTGTTATCATTAATAGATACATTGACATATAAATAAAAATAATAATAACAAGACAAATATAAATATAACAAATGCATTAACTTAAATAAAAATTAAATAACAACAATACTATCATAGAATTAAAATAAAAAATAATAAATGATCTATAGTATAAGTATGAGAGGATCAAAGAGAAATTTGTAGTATTTGTAGTGCGTATTAGTGAATAAGTGAATGGGGGTATTTATACGAGGATTCACATGTATAATAAGAGGTGATGTGTGTGAAACAACTTCATATTTTGTTCTTCTTCTGTATGCATTTGTAGCTCAGCTAGGCATTTTAGTTTTTCTTTTTATTTGTCTTTCCTTTAGTTCAGACAACTGCGGTGTTTCTCGTGTTGTTGTGTAGGATTAGTGCTAAAGTGGCCTAGAAAAAGGTGAAAAGCTTATATAATTGAAGATGGAACTTAAAGGAGAGCAAATTGGAGCAAAAAGAACATCTCAGAGCTAACCACGACCAGGGTGTGGAATGATCCACGACCAGAGTGTGGAATGCTCCACGGACGTAGAGGCGTTGTCTATGATCCTCCAACAAAAACAGGAAGGACCCAACATTTCTCTTTTCTGACCGTTTATATAATATTTAAATAAATCAATGGCTTAGATTAAAAAGAGCAAAAATGTAGAGGCATTGTTCATCTCTTTCACACACTCTCACTCTCACCTAAGGGTGGGAATAGGCCAGGCCGTCCGACAGGGGCCTATGGCCTGGCCTGTTTAAGGCCTGGCCTGGCCTGTTTAATAAAAAGGCCAGGTCTAGGCTTTACAAAAAGCCTCCTTAGTTAAATAGGCCAGGCTTGGGCTCTTGAAAAAGCCTTTTAGGCCTGATAGGCAGGCCTGTTTAATTATATATATATATATATATATATATATATATATATATACCACCAAATGAGACGCCCCGACGTCCCATTAAAGAAAAACCCAAAATATTAAAGCTTAATCGTGTTATTAGCGATAAGCGGTTATACTTAAACAGCGGAAAATTAAAACTTAAGATGCAAATAGTTAACATGCAGATACATCACACATATATATATATGTAGATAAATATATACATCATCTCCTAATACATAACTGTCAAGGGATTCCTATCAGTAGGATCCCGAAATATACAAAACGGTGGTACATAACATAAAGAAAATACATCAAAAGATAAAAGGGAAGATGCCTCGCCGAGTCTCTCCACACCCCGTACCCTCTCAAAATACAACAAAACCTCACTCACACCTATACAGATGGCACTGGCCCGAACCATCAAATACTACCACCCTCGTCTGCATCCCGCGGCCCGGCAGGTCCGGACACTCCTCCGCTCTCACTGGACGAGCTCCTGTCCGACTGCCTCTGAAACCTCTGTCGGTAAAGTCTACTATCACGGGGATGAAACTGTCTGGTAGATACTCGGGAAGACTCTGAAACCGTAGCCCGGACCTCTGGAGGCGCTGGTACCTCTGGAAGAGGTGCCAGGTCCTGGGCGGGGGCAACCGGGTCCTCCTCCTGGATAGGTGCCAACTCGGGCCCTGGTGCCGGTGCAAGTCCTGGAACCAGTACCTCAAAGGGTACCATGAAGGGATCTGGGGCCATGCCTGGCATCGGCGGCATCGGCGGTATGTGTCCATCTGGCTGTCCTACCTGGAAAGGAAGGGTAGTGCCAACGCGGAACGTGCCGACGAATCCTATCGGCGCTCCCTGTCCGAACCCGGAGGTAATGGACGTAGGACCCGTATACACAACGAAGCGAGTGACTAGGTCCACGAGCCACCCGTTCGGATCTAAGCACTCAACCTCAAAGGTTCCCGAGAGGGGGAACCCCGGGTCCTGAGTCATCCATGGGTGATCCCAGTGCGCCATCAACACGATCTGGATCTGTTATGCAAAACATATATGTACAAGCATACAACAAAAGAAAAGGGGATAAGAAGCCATATAACATCAAGCGTGGAAAGGGTTTAGCGACATTTAATTCTATAACAGCACGATAAACATCCATCTCCCAAAATATAGTTTATATATATATATATATATATATATATATATATATATATATATATATATAACACAAGCATCCTCAATTCACATCTAGGGTCTTTTCCTCTACCCCCATCATGATGCAATGCAAATGTGTATGAATCTTCTCAGGTAGTCGGCCATATCCGGATATCACAACAATCGACACGTCCCAGAGGCCCCGGCGCACACCCTCGTCCGTGGTTGGAGGGTGCCCATGCAAAGCAATGGCACTATAGCTACACAACCGGTGCACACCTCTGGACCACGGCCAGGGTGCTCATGCAACGCATGAACTATAGCTGCAACTAAAATGAAATCATGTCTGGGACGGTCCGCCGTTAGCCTAGACCCCGGGAATTCTCCCTCCGAGGAATAGACCCCAACGACCATGTTTCAGGTCCACAAAATGACCATGTTTCAGGTCCACATATCACAGACCATGTTTCAGGTCACCCCCTAGTGCCCTAACCGCTCATCATCACCTCATAAGTAACCTCAATAAAATCTCATCATCATATAACATCAATCGTCTCGGTTAGGCACTACTAACACATAAAGTATGATTTCCCCAATACATCATCAATGCTCATCATATCTCATCACTTACTCAAACTCTACTCATAATCATTACACTCATGGCATCATAACATATTTCCACCAAATCATCATATTAATCATGGCATCATGTCATCATATCAATCATGGCATCAACTCCAATACAATAATAATAATTTTCATATGATATATCAACACTCAGTATCAGTCATCTATCATCATATCAACGCAACTAATTCAAGCAGTCACAACAGCCAATCATAAAATAGTAAAATAATACATTTTTATCGTAACGACGATAAACGCACAATTTCAATATCATCATTGGTACCACTAAGTAGTCCCCAATGTGACATGGACATTGTCCGTTACTCGCTCTCGAGTAGGGTTTAGGTCGCCCTACGCCATTATCGAACTAAATGTAACTGCGCCGTTTCCGACGTTAAATGGTTTCTTTCCCCCACCTGGAGAGTCGTACGATGAACGAAACGAGACGAAACGAGCGTTTCCTCCACGAGTTCAATTCTGTCCAGCACGGTTCTAGGGCCTCGGAGCTTCCAAAAATTCACCTAAGCATCACATTACGAAGCACACGTTACCACGAGTTCATCCTCGAAGACGGAATCGAGTTCCGATAACCGAAACGAAAGATATAAAGATAAACGTAACGAAACGACTTTCGATATAAACGGGAACAATTTACCTTCGACTATTGAAGAAACGGGGAAGAGGAGAATGAAGGTATCATCACTACGATCGCAACCACGTACTCCGTTTTGCGAAAGGACGATCGGGCAAGCCACACTCACTCTAGAACTCTTTTCTCTCACTAAACTCTCTCTATATGCTCCTCTCTGTTTTCTCTGAGTGAGCTCTCTGCCTCTCTGTTTCGTTCTTTCTTATGGCTTAAGTGACTTTGTGTCACTTAAGCCCTTTTTATTTTTCTGATTCAAGCGTGACCACGCTCGAGCGTGGATATATATATATATATATATGTATGTATATATATAATATAATATAATACTATATTATTTTTATTAAAAAAATTAAATATTATTCTAATCCTAATAATCTAATAGAAACCCTTTTTCTATTGTTCACATTGCAAAGTCGGAAACCCTTTTTCTCGACGCCGTCACATTCATCTTCACACTTGCAAGGCTGCATTTTTTTCTCTCCCTCTGACCCTCTCCCTCGTCGGTCGCCACCCCCAGTGGCCATTCCCGGTCGACGGTCTTCACTCCCAGTCGGCACTCATTTGAGTTTCGCGTCTGGGCGTTTGCGTCTCGCTCATAGCCGACGACTTGTCGGCTCGTCTCCTCTGTCATTTTACAGGTATTTCATTCTCCATATCCGTGGGCAGCACCTACAGGGACTAGTAGTGTTTAAAGATTCAGGTAGTTACACCTTATATTTAAAAACTGTCTCTACTGCACCTTAGTCTACACACCACTTAATGAATAAATCATGTATAGGTCCCAAATAAGCTTCTAGAAGAAGCGAAGGCAGCGGCCAAAGCGGCTCTTGAAGAAATAGGTGCAGATTAGCATATTGTAAAATATACATATTGGAGATGTATTTCAAAACATAATTTGGAAATCTAGGAAATGTAATGGCTACGATAGTTGGATTCTATATGCTTGATGATTATGCCCTTTTGATTTCTTGTTTCTGGGGAAGAAATGTTTTGGAAGTGCTTTATTTATTTATTTCATGTTGAATTCCCTTTCTTTCCTTTTAACTTATTTTGTTGAGGTCTCTGAACAAATATACAATCACCTGTGGGAGTTTTAAGTATGAGTTGGAATGCTAAGATTTGGGACCCGAAACTTTTTATGTCAGTGTAGTTTTTAACAGATGAATTTGTTAAGTATAATTTATTAAGTATGAATTTTGTATATGATTTTGTTACTATACTGTGTGTTGTGTCTTTTGTTATGTGCATATTAAATGATAGGTTTATCCGCCTATTTAACGGAAGAAGTTCGGCCTATTTAGTAGTAGGCTTGTGGCCTATTTAAAGGTCTTAGTGAAATAGGCCTTTAAGTAGGCTTTCAGGCCAGGCCAGGCTTTTAAAAAGGCCAGGCCGGGCCTTAAAAAAAGCCTATGACAGGTAACAGGCAAGGCTTGGGCTTTGCATTTTTGAAACAGGCCAGGCCTATTTAGCTAAAGCCTGGCCTGGCCTATTCCCACCTCAGTCTCACCGCTATTCCCATTTCTTTGTCTTTATCTTCTACCATCTCACCGGCTCCATTCTTGGACAACAATGGCGGTTCAGGCCTTATACATCTTGAGCAACCCACTATTGACCTTGTTCCAATTAGGCACCACACTAATATCATTCAACATAGGTGAGTGCTCAGCAACAAGACCCTTCTTCACAAAAGCAGTTCAAGAAAGGTAAAGGTACTTCTTCAAGAAATTATCAAGTATATCCTGGTTATGAATCGATTTCGGCTTCACTGTCTAAGCCAGAATCATTCCCCTCCAAGCTTTCCGTCTTCGAGGACCATCACCATTCGCTTCACGCCACCTACTCCCCTCAGTTTCTCAGCCTTCGAAATCATCATAGTCTTCGACATGGGGATTTGGCCTGCACGTTAGAGCTTTTCCGATTTGAACTTGGGCCCATTCCCTAGGCGGTGGAAAGGGTTTGCGAGACTGGGGTCTGATTCTGATATTATGTCCGCATTCAATGCCGCCGTAGTTGATGGCGTTGATTTTATTTCAATATCAATTGGCGGAGGCGATGGTATTGCTTCGCTGTACTATCTGGACCCTATTGCACTCTGGTCATATGGTGCCGTTTCGAGAGGAGTCTTTGTCTCTTGTTCTGCAGAAACGATGGGCCATGTGGCATGTCAGTAACCCTTGCTCTGTGGTTGACAACGGTAGGAGCAGGCACTACCGATCGGTCGGAGACCCTCTGGCGTGTCTCTTTACACCAGAGTGGCATTATCATGGAGAATTCCTTGTCTCTTTACTATTGTGGTACAGAGGTTGCATGTTTATTCCTTAAAACCTTGAAACAAACTTTTTTTATTCTTTATCCTTTGTGCTATCGTCCAGATGTCTTCGAGATCCTTAAGGAAGGCATCTTATTCCAATAAGGTTGACTTGGACTTCCTTCTGACAATCTGACACTTTACCAAGTGTAGCATTATTTGAAAAATATAGACGGGTGCTTGTGCAGTTCAAATTTAGACAGGTGTTGTGAGCCAAAACTTAGACGAGTGATCATGTCATTTTTAGACGGGTGATCCACTGAAGCTTCTTCAGACTTATGATTCTTGCCACGTCATTAGTTAGATCAGAACCTTGATTGAGAGATGACTTGATCTATGTCTGAGTTGACTGATTTTTAGACGAGTGGTGTTTAGACGAGTCTAAAAACTATGCTGTACTAAAATATAGACGGGTCATAATATAGACGAGTGACCTTAACTCTGTTTTCCTGCACACTTATCAGATTATCAATAATTTCATAAGGTTCAATATTACTATATTTAATCTATTTGGAATCATCAAAACTTAGAGAATTTACACATTGAATGTGTCTCAAACTTATAAGGTCTCAACAGAATACTTGTAAGCTATTGAATTATAGTGGAGAAAACCTTCAAGTAGAAGGGACTGGACGTAGCTCTTGGTTGGAAGAGAGTGAAGCAGGATAAAATCTCTATGTGTGAATCTTCTATCTCTATCTCTTTATGGTTTTCTTTTATACTAACTGTGGGGATTTGATATTGAGTTTACTAACTCTTTTGAAAAAGGTTTTTCATGTATGTGTTTACTTCTTGCTTGTGTGCTAAGCTGTTTTGAAAAAGAAGTTTTAAAAATCTGTTAAGAAACACAATTCAACCCTCTTTCTTGTGTTTCCCCGTGTCAACTTCAGTTGGTATCATAGCTCAACCTCGAAAGGGTTGAGCATCTAACAGGTGCTGATGGAGTACGATCCAGCAAGCATGGATACAGAAGGACAAGCAATCAACAGACCTCCTCTCTTTGATGGTAGTGATTATGGCTACTGAAAAAAGAGAATGATGGCTTTTCTTGATGCACAAAATGTGGACATCTGGGAGCTGATTGAGACTGGCTACACTGAGCCTAGAGGTGATAATGGAGATGCCATTCCTAGAGCTCAAAGGAATCTTGAGCAGAAGACTCAACATCAACTCAACCTCAAGGCAAAGCACTACCTGATGTGTGCTATAACCAGATCTGAGCATGATAAAGTCCATAGCTACAACACAGCTAAGGAAATATGGGATACTCTAGCCCTAGCTCATGAAGTGCAACGCCTCCCTTAGCACTACATTTCAGACTCGTTGCGGAAGAGTAAAACATTAAAAATGATTTGCTGGTTACTTTCATAAAATAATATTTTACAAAGTATTCACTTATTTCAAAAATGGTGATAAAATTTTTTCTTCTTCACTTCTTTATACAAAACACATACTCAAACATATGTATATATATATATATATATGCATCACTAACTTTGTACATACAACATCACTGACATTTTTACACAAGGCCTTTATAAAGACATGCCATTCTCAAAAGATAAACAAAGTAGAGAAAATAAAAACATATCTAGGCACGTAGGGATCGTCAAGAACCACATCTCAAAAATAATGGCTCTCAGTAGCCAGAATAACAGACTATCAAGAACACTGCCCAAAAATGGAACCAACTTCTACAGCTAGCCATAACTAATGATATCCATTGGGGAGACCATGGTAGTCATCCCCAACCATAACAGGAGTGTCCGGAGACACCATAACTCGCTCTATACCCTCAAGGGCAACATCATCATGAAGAGGGTGGTACTCGGGCTCCATCTCCAAATCCTCCTCGGGATCTTCCTCCATCCCCTCATCCACCTCCGGAATAGGTATGATCGGTGCTGGAGGTGTCACTAGTGCTGCCTCCAGTAAAGACTGAACTAAAGGATGGTGAAGTTCCAACTCCCCTGATCTACTAGGTACTGTAGGATAAGCCAAAGCGGAGGTAGTGAAACCTCAATGGTCTCTGTAGTGTGACTGCGACTTTGGGGTCCCGCTGCTAACGTGCCAACTATACTATGTATGGGGCCTGTGTAGGTGGCGCTCTGTGTCCCAAGATTTATCTCCCACGCACCACCATTCACTGCGTCCTCAAAAGTCAGGGACCGAGTCCCCGAATACGCCAGTTGCAGCTCCAGATCCATATATACTCAAATATATGTATATATACCACACAGGAGAGAAACACAACAAGAAAACGCACAAGGGTGAGATACCAATATATGGATTTGATCACGATAACTGCAGGCGCGACAAAAAAATAGCATATACATAATATCCACAACATATAAAACATCTAAACATAAACACAATAGTTTATCAATGGGTTTCATACCCAACAATCATCGTCATTTATAAAATGCATGACACTTCAATATACAAAGTCTAACTTTGATTTCTAATCTCCGGAGATCCCAACTTCTTTCAAATGAGCAGATCAGGCTCAGAGATACATTGTCGAATTGAAGGCTCATTGTTCAACTTTCAACTTTGCCATGTCACATTGTCCAACACAAGGCACAATGCTCAACTTACATGGTTTTCATTGTCCATCAAGGCACAATGATCAACAACACTTGGTTCCTTGTCCATCAAGTCACCGCGTTATTCTCATAGCACGTCTGCAAAAAATGCATGTAAAAACATTTATTCTCGTCATTTTTCTTTTTGTTCATTCTTTCCTTGTCGAAGCTCAAAGGCTCACGACCATCGCAACTTTTAAACATTTAAGTTTGTCTTTCATTTTTAACAATAGGATGAGAAGTCCGAATGTGCAAATCATGAAGTTCTAGACCGATGCACCAGTCTTAGGTTCGTAGCTTATAACGCACAAAACTTACTACAACTTTTATAGGACTCATAGTCCACAACTTCAACTTTAGGACACACAGTCCATAACTTCAACTTTAGGACACACAGTCCACAACATATAATACGGATCAAAGATTTACGTGTTACAGAACACTAGAATACTGACATCTCAGTTACAAGGTTCACTTTTCAACTTTAAATAATTTTCGTTCGGTGAAATACAAATCCAAAACAAAACCTCCACAACTTATCCAAGTTGTTGGAAATAATTTCGCTGAGTAATACTCTTCTGCAGAAAATCTTTTCCATTTTAAATTCATTTATCTACCGTCAAATCACCGAGAAAATTATTTTCCTCTTAAAAATCTTTTCCAGAAAAACCTTAGTTCTTGAAAAAGTAGCCATTTAAGAATAAATTTCTGTTTCAAATAAATTACACTGGTTTTTCGAAAATCATCCGTAAATTCTTTTCGAATTACTCATCATTTAAAATTTAAAATCATTTAATAGTCAAAAATTGACTCTTGCTTCTTAAAATAATTTTCTCCATATGAAAATTTAGTTATTTTTGAAAATTAACTTTTCATAATAACTTATTATTTTCTTTTAGAATTTCTTTCGTAAAAATTAACGTCACTAAATTTTTTTTCACGGTTGCGTCCTCTCAATTGCTCATAGATCACTCTTATATCGATAAATGATTAAATAATATTATTTTCAACTATTACTCAATTTACGCCCATTTAATATGTAATATTCCTCATTAAGCTTTTAAAGTTTTTATCTCAATAATTAATTGAGCACTGACAACTGTCAGACTTCTCAGTCAACAATCAATAATAGTAAAATTTCCACATCACAGTTATAGCAAATAATACAGTTATAACAAGCATCAAAGCTATAACACATATCCACAGATAAATCATTAAAAGCAGATAAAACAACTATGTAAAATAAAGTTTAAACAACCACAACAAAACTTAAATTAATTATATAGACCACTCACTAATAGCATATAGCTATCAAAAAATCCCTCAAGTAAACTCCCCTTACCTCTTTGGAGTTTTTCAGATTTTCTTTCTGGAACAAAGTTTCGTCTAACTTCTGATTCCATAGCACAATGTACAACGATTCACAAAACACTTACCCTTCAACAAACCACAGCAAAATTAATCAACATAAAACAACTACAACACCTAAATCCTATGGCTAGGTTTCGGTCATGAGTGATTTATTTGGCAAGAAATTTCAAAAATTCACAAGGTCTTGGATTAGTAATTCTTAAGCATTAGAGATACATAATCAATGATCATAACTAAATGAATTGAAACAAAACCCTTTAACACCAAAGGTTAGGGTTTCGGCCTTGATCCATAAAATAGGCTAGAGATTTTCAAAATTCTCAAGCTTCTAGATTCAACAACAATAGGTTTTGAATAGATGAAATCAAGTGTTAAATGATAGAAATTGAAACAAAATTTCCTCCACCCTCACAACTAGGGTTTCAGCCCATAATAGGTTCATAGGAAGGAATTTTTATTTTTACTCATGCTCTTGAATGATAAACATAGAGAGTATAATGAGTTTATAGAAATTGGAATCACATTAAAAGGATTTTTCTATGATTTTCTAGAAATTTTTGAAGTTCTAGATCTAAGAATTGAAACATGATGATCAATGTCTTGAATCAACAAAATCAATGAAGAACATGATGTTTATTGATCAAGGAGAGTAAGGTATACCTCTTGGATGTTGAAAAATGGCAAGGAATGGATCAAGTTCTTCACAAATTTGCTTATGGTGTTCTTGAGAAAATGAGAGAAAATGGAAGTAGATGAAGCAATATGAAGAGAAATGAATGAAAATGGCCAAGTTTGGAGGGGTTGAGGCCGTGGGTTTCAAGGAAAATTGGGTCCAAAATTTGTCACTTAAGGATATAAGAGTAAATTCACTCTGGGACAAAAATGGCATTTGATAAAGAATTAGGGACATAATAGACTTTTCATGTCTAAGGTAATCATGACATGGTGAGTCACACCATGACTCACCATGGTGACTCACCTAGATGAGTCATCATAGGTGACTCATGTCCTCATCCGTTAATGGGTCTCGTAAATCCCGTATTCAGCTCCGTCATTCATCCGATTTAATATATCGCTCGAATAAATTACAATATTTCCTTTTTAAGCGAAAAATTTCAAAATAACTAAAGTCGTTGGAAACGCGATATAAAACCTAACCATTTCGTTCACGAGTCAAAATTAGGTTTTCTGATAGTAAACTTTTACTATCGGTGAAAACATAGACCGGGTTTCGTCTGAATTTTCAACCCAAAATTTAACTGTAACTCTCTACAATAAAGTAGAGTACAAATATGACTTTGGTTTATCTAAAGTCATTTTCTAAGTCTCGGATAAAAATATAAACATTTATATATTTATATACTGATATTAGAAAGCAGTGAAAATCGGGGTGTTACATTACTACCCTACTAAAACGAATTTCTTCCTCGAAATTACGCACCTGGAAAACAGATCAGGATAACTTTGACCAAGGAAATTTGTTTACCCTTGAGCTGCTTAATCATCTTATTCTCGATTCGTACAGGTGAAGTCTCATAAGACAATTTTCTTTTAATTGTACTATATCGTGTTCGATTACATGCGATGGATCAGGAATATGCTTCCTCAGTTGTGAAACATGGAAAACATCATGAATATTTGAAAGAAAAGGTGGTAAAGAAATTTGATAGGCTACTAGACCAATACGACGAAGAATTTGGTAGGTCCAATGAATTTAGGAGTGAGTTCTATGGACTTTATAACCCTACCTACCCCAGTCGTGGGCGTGACTCTCAGAAATACATGTTCACCTTCTTGAAATTCGAGAGGTCGTCTTCTTATATCAGAGTAACTCTTATGCCTACTTTTTGACGTCTTTATCCTTTCACGGATTTGTTTAACCTTTTCCGTTGTTTGCTGCACAATTTCAGGACCTAAAATTGTGCTTTCTCCATCTTGATACCAACATAGAGGTGTTTGGCATTTCCTCCCATACAGAGCCTCATAGGGTGCCATCCCTATACTCGAATGAAAACTATTATTGTATGTAAATTCAATAAGTGGGAAAAGATCAACCCAACTTCAACGATTATCTAAGACACATGCTCTCAGCAAGTCTTCTAATGACTGAATCTTTCTTTCCGTTTGTCCATCTGTTTGTGGATGATACGCTGAACTTAAATGTAACTTGATTCCTAGTGCTTGCTGTAGACTTCCCTAAAAGCGTGAATTGAACTTCGGATCTCGATCTAAAACAATGCTCGAAGGCACTCCATGATGTCTAATCACTTCCTTGATATACACATCGATTAACTTCTACCGTATAATTGACCTTAACAGGTAAGAAATGTGCTGATTTCGTTAACCTATTAACAATCACCCAAATTGAATCGAAACCTTTGGAAGTTCGCGGTAAACTTACCACAAAATCCATAGATATGCTATCCCACTTCCATTCAGGTACATCCAACGATGTAAGCATTCCTCCAGGTCTTTGATGTTCTACCTTTTCTTTCTGACAAGTCAGACATGATGCAACGTACTCCGCGACTTGGTTTTTCATGCTTGGCCACCAAAACCTTTGTTTTAGATCTTGATACATCTTAGTTGATCCAGGATGAATACTTAACTTACTCTTGTGTGATTCTTCAAGAATCATCTTTTTCATCTCAGGATTATCAGGTACACAGACTCATCCATTGCACCGTAAGATGTTATCGGATACCAAACTAAACTCTGAAATTTTTCCATGTTCCATCAGCATTTTCTTCTCTTGAAGATACGCATCCGAAACTTGTTGTTTTCGGATCTCTTCCATCAATCCACTCGAGATTTTAATCATTCCCAAACTGATTTTCTTTGGACTTATTTCCATAATCAAATTGAGATCACAAAACTTCTTAATTAGTTCTAGTTCTTTTACCATCATTGCTGAAACATGAATGGCTTTTCGGCTCAAAGCATCTGCTACAACGTTCGCCTTTCTAGGATGATATTGCAACGTGAAGTCATAGTCTTTCAAAAATTCCATTCATTGTCTTTTCCTCATGTTAAGCTCCTTCTGATCAAATGGATACTTCAGACTTTTGTGGTCACTAAAGACATCGAATTTAGCTCCATACAGATGATGTCTCCATATCTTTAGTGCAAAAAACCACAGCAGCTAACTCCAAATCAGGCGTCGGATAATTCCTCTCATGAGTCTTTACTGACATGACACATATGCTACAACTTTTCGATGTTGCATTAATACACAACATAAACCTTGATGCGAAGCATCACAATGTACCTCGTAAGGTTCATTTGGTTCAGGAAGTACTAACATTGGTGAAGTTGTCAAACGTTCCTTTATCTTTTGGAAACTTTCCTCGCATTTTGCAGTCCACACAAAAGGTTGATCCTTTCTCGTAAGTTGAGTCAACGGTGCTACTATCTTGGAAAAACCTTCGATAAACCTTCGGTAATATCCGGCTAGTCCAACAAAACTTCAAATTTTCGTCACCGTCTTTGGCCTTTCCCAAGAAAGTACTGCTTCTACTTTTGCAGGATCGACAACAATTCCTTCCTTGGTAATCACATGTCCTAAGAATTTAACTTCTTCGAGCCAAAATTCGAACTTAGACAGTTTTGCATACAACACCTTCTCGCAAAAAATCTGCAGAACTTGTTGCAAATGTTCCTAATGTTCCTCATAACTCTTAGAGTAAATGAGAATGTCATTGATGAACACGACAATGAAATTATCAAGAAATGGATGAAAAATCCGATTCATGTAGTCCATGAAGAGAGCAGGTGCATTCGTTACTCCAAACGGCACTACAAGATACTCATAATGTCCATAACGAGTTCGGAACGCAGTCTTTGGTATTCTTCAGTCTATACCCTAATCTGATGATATCCCATCCTCAAATCAATCTTTGAGAACACAACAGCTCCTCGCAGTTAATCCATCAGATCATCTATGCACGATAAAGGGTACTTATTCTTGATCGTCACTTTGTTGAGTTGTCTAAAATCAACCCAGAGTCTCGAACCTCCGTCTTTTTTTCTCACTAAAAGAACTGGTGCTCCCCATGAAGAAACACTCGGTCTTATAAACTGTTTCGATAACAGGTCCTCCAGCTGGGCTTTCAATTCAGCAAGCTCTGTAGGTGACATCCGATACAGAGCGATAGATATCAGACCATTTCCTGGAATTAAATCGATGGAGAACTCAATATCTCTTATTGGCGGCAATCTCGGAGCATCATTTGAAAATACGTCCGAAAATTCCCTCACAACAGGCATCGTACTCAAATCGACCTCCCCCTCGACTTCTAAGTTTGTTAAAAGCAAGTATCCCTGATCTCTTTCTCTCGAAAAAGTTCTTACTTGGTTGGTAGATAAAAATCCAGAAATCTCAAGATTAGGAAAAACTAAGGTTTTACGAGCACAATCTAAAAGAATATGGTTGGAAGATAACCA
This sequence comes from Echinosophora koreensis, assembly GCA_035048595.1. Lineage (NCBI taxonomy): Eukaryota > Viridiplantae > Streptophyta > Magnoliopsida > Fabales > Fabaceae > Echinosophora > Echinosophora koreensis. The sequence continues at coordinate 265,416 of JAPCYP010000047.1, read as the reverse complement.
ATCCATGCCTAAAATTACATCTAACTGTATTAAAGGCAAGCAGATCAGATCAACAAGAAAATGTCTATCCTGAATAATAATAGGACAGTGCAAGCATATAGAATTAACAATAACTAGCTTAGCAGTTGGGGTTGAAACAATTAAATCATACGATAATGAAGAAACAAGTAATTCCAAAAGTTTCACACAATCCATCGAGATAAAAGAATGTGTCGCACCCGAATGGAAAAGTACATTTAAGAGATTACTCGTTATGTCGCAACTACCTTGTATGAGATCGTAAGAGTTTGAAGCTTCTGCACCACTCATGGTGTAAACTCTCCCCTTAGCCGTTGGTTTATTGGTTCTTGTGATATTGACAGCACCACAAGTGAAAAAATTCATTCCTCTTATTGGGCAGGTATCAGCCATATGGTTTGGGTCTCCACACTTGTAACATCTCTTGCCTTGGCCTTGGCTTTGGTTCCTTTGACCTCCACTACTTGATGCAGTAACAACTGGATGATATGGTTGCTGGTTCTGGTTATTTCCTGGTGGTCGGAAATAAGGTTTATTCTGTACTTGCTTCCCTTTCTGATTCTGATTTTGAAACTGGTCCTTGAACTGAGAGGGTCATCCAATATTTCCTCTATTGTCTCTTCCTTTTCTCATTTGTTCAACCTTCCTACACTTCTCAACCAGAGTTTGGAAATTTTTGATTTCTAGTGGCAGTACCGACTCCTTGATTTCAAATCGTAGCCCTCCTTCAAACCTTTCACACTTCCAGTCTTCATCCGGGTTATTTTGGAAGAAACGGAAATACTTGGCAAGTGACTTAAATTTTGCCGCGTATTCCCCAACAGACATGTCCCTCTGCTGCAGACGCAGAAATTCTTGCTTTTTTTCATCTTGAGCACTCTGAGGAAAATACTTGTTCAGAAACGCGGCACAGAACACATTCCAAGTAACCTCCTGATTATCCACTTCCAGCAGTTGCCTAGTGCCCCTCCACCAATATTCAGCATCTCCCAACAGCCGAAAAGTAGCATAAGGTACCTTCACTCCTTCAGGACTGTGAATCAGTTCAAATATTTTCTCTAACTCTTGAATCCATAAATAAGCTTTAGCAGGGTCAACATCTCCATGAAATTGTGGTGGATTCTGATGTCGGAAAGCAGTCAGAACTCTACCCTCAACAGCTTATTCAGCACGAATTTGTTCCTGTTGGTTCTGGGCATCCATAGCTGCAGTTTGTAATGTGATAGCAGCTGCAACATTCTCCATTGCTTGAGCTGTGTAATCCATTCCACCATCATAATTCTCATCCATATTAGCACGGCCACCAATGGGACCACCTCTACGACCACGACCATGTCCACGTCCAATTCCTGGTTCCATAACTGACCTACAAGACAAAATCAGTTAAACGACAACCAGAAAATGAAACGTAAACTTACTAGTTGACACACATTACTTCTAATAAGTAATTCAACCAAGTCTTAATTAGAGAACACACAACATCAACACAACAGACCTATTTCCCAAAGATTCCCGAAAGACTCGATCAGCTCTGATACCACTAATGCAACGACACCTTTAGCGCTACATTTCAGACTCGTTGCGGAAGAGTAAAACATTAAAAATGATTTGCTGGCTACTTTCGGAAAATAATATTTTACAAAGTGTTCACTTATTTCAAAAATGGTGATAAAATTTTTTCTTCTTCACTTCTTTATACAAAACACATACTCAAACATATGTGTATATATATGCATCACTAACTTTGTACATACAACATCACTAACATTTTTACACAGAGCCTTTATAAAGACAGGCAATTCTCAAAAGATAAACAAAGTAGAGAAAATAAAAACATATCTAGGCACGTAGCGATCGTCTGGAACCACAACTAAAAAATAATGGCTCTCAGTAGCCAGAATAACAGACTATCAAGATCACTACCCAAAATTGGAATCAACTCCTACAGCTAGCCATAACTAATGATATCCATTGGGGAGACCATGGTAGTTATCCCCACCCACAGCAGGAGTGCCCGGTGAAGACACCATAACTCCCTCTATACCCTCAGGGGCAACATCATCATGAAGAGGGTGGTACTCGGGCTCCATCTCCAAATTCTCCTCGAGATATTCCTCCATCCCCTCATCCACCTCTGGAATAGGTATGATCGGTGCTGGAGGTGTCACTGGTGCTGCCTCCAGTAAAGGCTGAACTAAATGAGGGTGAAGTTCCAACTCCCCCTGATCTATCAGGTACTATAGGATAAGCCAGAGCGGAGGTAGTGAAACCTCAGTGGTCTCTACAGTGTGAGTGCGTCTCTGGGGTCCCGCTGCTAACGTGCCGACTATACTATTTATGGGGCCTATGTATGTGGTGCTGTGTGCCCCAAGATTTATCTCCCACGCACCACCATTCGCTGCATCCTCAAAAGTCAAGGACCAAGTCCTCGAATACGCCAGCTGCGGCTCCGGATCCATATATACTCAAATATATGTACATATACCACACAGGATAGAAACACAACGAGAAAATGCACAAGGGTGAGATACCAATATATGGCTTTGATCGCGATAACTATATGCGTGACAACCAAATAGCATATACATAGATATCCACAACATATAAAACATCTCAACATGAACACAATAGTTTATCAATGGGTTTCATACCCAACAATCATCGTCATTTATAAAATGCATGACACTCAATATACAACATCTAACTTTGATTTCTAATCTCCGGAGATCCGAACTTCTTTCAAATGAGCAGATCAGGCTCAGAGATACATTGTCCAATTAAAGGCTCAATGTTCAACTTTCAACTTTGCCATGTCACACTATCCAACACAAGACACAATGCTCAACTTACATCGTTTTCATTGTCCATCAAGGCACAATGATCAACAGCACTTGGTTCCTTATCCATCAAGTCACCGTTATTCTCATAGCACGTCTGCCAAAAATGCATGTAAAAACATTTATTCTCGTCATTTTTCTTTTGTTCATTCTTTCTTTGTCGAAGCTCAAAGGCTCATGACCATCTCAACTTTTATACATTTAAGTTTGCTTTCATTTTTAACAATAGGACGCGAAGTCCGAATGTGCAAATCATGAAGTTCTAGACCGATGCACCAGTCTTAGGTTCGTAGCTTATAGCGCACAAAGCTTACTACAACTTTTATAGGACACATAGTCCACAACTTCAACTTTAGGACACACAGTCCACAACTTCAACTGTAGGACACACAGTCCACAACATATAACACGGATCAAAGATCTACGTGTTACAGAATACTATAATACCGACGTCTCGGTTACTAGGTTCACTTTTCCACTTTAAATCATTTTCGTTCGGTGAAATACAAATCCAAAACAAAACCTCCACAACTTATCCAACATAAGTTGTTGGAAATAATTTCGCTGAGTAAAACTCTTTTGCAAAAAATCTTTTCCATTTGAAATTCATTTATCAACCGTCAAATAGGCGAGAAAATTATTTTCCTCTTAAAATTCTTTTCCAAAAAAACCTTAGTTCTTGAAAAATAAGTCATTTAAGAATAATTTTTTGTTTCAAATAAATAACACTGTTTTTTCGAAAATCGTCCGTAAATTCTTTTCGAAATTACTCGTCATTTAAAATTTAAAATCGTTTAATAGTAAAAAATTGACTCTTGTTTCTTAAAATAATTTTCTCCATATGAAAATTTAGTTATTTTTTAAAATTAACTTTTTATAACAACTTCTTATTTTCTTTTAGAATTTCTTTCGTAAAAACTAACGTCACTAAATGTTTTCACGGCTACGTCCTCACTATTGCTCATAGATCACTCTTACATCGATAAATCATTAAATAATATTATTTTCAACTGTTACTCAATTTCCACCCATTTAATATGTAATATTCCTCATCAAGCTTTTAAAGCTTTTATCTCAATAATTAATTGAGCACTGACCAATGTCAGGCTTCTCAGTCAACAATCAATAACAGTAAAATTTCCATGTCACAGTTATAGCAAATAATACAGTTATAACATGCATAAAGCTATAACACATATCCACAGATAAATTATTTGTCATCATAAAAAAAAAGGGAGAATGCTGAGACTTCTTTAGTCTGGAACACATTCAATGTGTAAATTCTCTAAGTTTTGATGATTCCAAATAGATTAAGTATGATAATATTGAACCATATGAAATTACTGACAAGTCTGTTAATTGTGCAGGAAAATAGACTTAAGGTCACTTGTCTAAAATCTGACCCGTCTAAGTTTGAGTACAACATAGTTTTTTAGACTCGTCTAAAAAACCACCTGTCTGAAAAACAGTCAACTCAGACATAGACCAAGTCAACTCTCAATCAAGGTTCTGATCTAGTTGATGATGTGGCAAGAATCATAAGTCTGAAGAAGCTTCAGTGGATTACCCGTCTAAAAATGACTTGCTCACCCGTCTAAGTTTTGGCTCACATCACCTGTCTGATTTTGGACTGCACAACACCCGTCTAATTTTCAAACATTGCTACACTAGTTAAAAGTGTCAGACTTTCAAAAGGAAGTCCAAGTCAACCTTATTTGAAAAAGATGTGTTCCTTAAGGATCTTGAAGACCTCTGGACAATAGCACCAAGGACAAAGAATAAAGAATTCATTCTTTCAAGTGTTTAAGGAATAAACACGCAACCTCTTGCACTGAAATGGGAAGTTCTCTGCTGCAAGTACAAGAAGTCTGCTACTGGAACTCTGAAACAACAACTGCTCAGAAGCAAAGTGTACTCTTGGTCGCATATGTCAAAGTCCAATGCCCCTAAACATTTAATGCTTATATAGAATGACTCTTTGGCATTAATGACGTCCTATAAGCTCAAATCAAAGGAGCATACTTTCTAAAGTTGTGCCTAACGATCAAATTGATTGAGGCCTTTATATAGACCAAACCATGAAGATGAAGATAAGAAGTAGAACAACATTAAGAGCTCTGTGCAAATATTCAATGAAGCATTTACTCTCTTTATTTACTTCTTTATTCCTTCATTGAATAGCTCTTCAATCATTTGATATTAATTCACAGTCTTTCATTCCTTCATTTATTCCACTCTCTGAGTGTTATATGAAAGACTTGCAAAGTTGTATTAATTACTCAAAACCTTTACTCTTTACTGTGTTGAGACTGAAGAGGCTAGGTGAGAAAAAGAATACTTGTTTGAGTGTGAGCCCGGAGAGGGTCGATGTGAAAAGAATACTTGTACTGTAATCTGATCAGTTATAGTGGAAACTTGGTGCTGCCAAGAACTGGACGTAGCCTTGTGGATTTTAGGGTGAACCAGTATAAAAGTCTTGAGTGATATTCTTCTACCCTAATCTCTTTAATTTGTTGAAGAGTTATTTGTTTAGGCTTTTAACTTAGGGAGTCAATATTTTGAATATCAAACTCTGTTTTAACCTTCTTTGTGTGCGCGTGTTTTCTGTCTTAAAATTAGACAAGTCACCTGTCTAATTTTCTGTAGCTTTATTTTTGCTTGATGACCCTGCGAATATAATTTTCAAAGTAACCAAAAAGTTGGTAAACACAATTCAACCCCCTTTCTTGTGTTAACTTTGGTTATTTCAAAAGTCATATGGAAGAATTTGTTATGTTAGTATAGAATTCCTTCAACAATTATCTCAGATAATGGCAAGCAGTTTACAGAAAAGACTCTGCAAGAGTTTTGTTCAAACCTCGGAATCAAGAGAAGAGTGTCATCGGTGGTGCACCCTCAAACAAATGGTCAGGTGGAAGCCGAAAATAAGGTTATCCTTGGGGAATTGAAGAAGAGACTAGGTGGGGCGAAGGGTAGGTGGATGGAGGAATTTTCGAGTATTTTGTGGGCCTACCAGTGTACCCCACAATCTACTACGCCAGAAACTCCCTTCCGATTTACTTATGGAGCAGATGCAATGTTTTCTTTAGAAGTAGGGGAACCTTCCCTCCAAAGGCAGCACTATAACCCAGCATCCAATGAAGATGTTAGAAGGTTTGAGATCGACCTGATTGAGGAGGTCCGAGAATTAGCTCGAGTCAGAGAATAAGCTTGCAAGAGGAAAATTTCTCAGAGATACAGCTCGGTGTTAAAGTCAAGGAAGTTCAAAACAGGGGATCTGGTGTTAAGGTTCAAGGGGACTACTCGGAAAGATCCTACTGAAGGGAAGCTGGTGGCTAATTGGGTAGGACCTTTTCGGGTGGTAGAGAGTTTGGAAAATGGGGAGTACAGATTGGGGGAATTATTTGGGAAGTCAATTCCACATATTTGTAATGCTTCTCATTTGAAGTTTTATTTTAGTTAAGTTGTGTAAAAGGTGGTACTCTTTTTCCTACCCCAGTCTTTTTCCCTTGAGAAAGGTTTTTGGCTGGGAAGGTTTTAGTGAGGCCACCAAGTTCCATTTTTCAATTAATGAAGTATTAGTATGCTTATTTTGGATTTCTTTACTTGTTTTAAAATACACAAATTATTTGTTATTAGAATTTGCGTTGCATGCAAGTGTAGAGGAGTAAAAAACTATGAGTGGTTAATGATGGGAGGATTTTGAGACAAAAGAAGTTCTCGGGTTTAAAAAAATAGTGGGGAGGAAGGAGAGAAGGAAGATGCTGAGTTTGAATGCGAAGGACGAGTTTAGAAGAGTTACAAAGAAAAAAAAAAGAAAAAAGGAGGAAGGAGAGAAGGAAGATGCCTAGTTTGAACAGGAAGGAGGAGTCTCAAAGAGTTAAAAAAAAAAACGGACGAGTATGTGAGGCAGAAACATAATAATTTTCATTGATAGGGAAGGTCAAAGTACATTAAAGTTCAAAAAATAAAAACGAAAGGGGGATGGAGTTGCTATTGAGGGACATTTCCCTCTATAATTTCTTGGCTAACTAGGGTCAGAACATTTGTATCTTTTTTAGCCTCAAATTCTTCCTTGGCAGTCGGGGCGATGAGTTTCCTATCCAAAACTTCCTTCCAGATGTAGGCTTCCGAGGTGATAACATGGGGAGCAATGACGTTAACTTGTTCCAAGGCAGTGTTGAAGCCAAGCTTGTACTGATAAGCGGCAGCGAGTTTGCAGGCTTCAAGTTCAAGCTCAAATGATGCTTTATGAGAAGATAGGTTTTCCTCTAGAGTTGCAATAGAGTTCCGGGAATACTCAACCTCGGTAAAGATCGAGGATTTGGCTTCTTCAGCGGACTTGGCCGATTCTTGTGCTTTTTGCAGGTCAATTACCAGGTCATCATGAGCCTTCTTCAGTTTCTGATGTTGTTGAGTCAAAGTGTTTCTCTCCTTGGTGCATTCATATAGTTCTTTCTTCAACTCTTCAACCTTAGTGAATTTTTGGTTCATTTGCCCCATCTGCAAGTGCATCTGAGATCTTTCCTTCTCGGCGAGGTGAAAGAGCTCAGCTGTACGAAGTGCGTAAGTCTCAGCGGCTTCATATGCAGACGTTGCCCGTATTTTTCGACGGCATCGACATTTGCATGGAAAGTCAGCTGATATTTGATTAAGAGACGAGGGTTGAACTCGTGGTGCGAAAAGGAGTGAGGTGTCGCATTCTGAGTGACGTCGAACCATTTCCACTTTAGGGTCTTTTTCTTGGAAACAAACTTTGAAGGAATCTCAATGTGTGGCATTGGAGGGTTTTCAGTTACTTCAGTAGCTTTATGTTTCTTAGCGGGGGAAGAGATTGAAGGTGAAGGAGAACTCTCGGTTAATGGGATGGTGGCTTTAGGAGTTTGACTGCAGGTAGAGGCAGATGCTTGCCCAGGCTTCTTCGGCCTTACTTGTTCTAACTTTAACTTCCTCATCTCAGCAAATGAAATTTCTGAGACCATGATCTCTGCAAAGTCAGAGTAAGTCAGTGTAAAATAGTTAAGGAAAATAATTATGGGATATTAAAAAAAATATTTGGCTTACTCCGCCATTGTTTCTGGCGATTTTTGCCAGTGGGCAATTTCAGGATATCTAGGTAGTTTAGGGGGCAAGTTGGGCTAGGAGGTCTACTTCCTCTTTTTATTTCTGATTTGTTACTTTATGATATGAATCGGAGACACGGAAAGGGGATCAGGTCCAGTACAAAGGGAATCTCAAATTCCCTTCTTGGTTAAAAAAGAAGGCGAGTTCCTAGACGGAGGATCTCACCTTAAATTATTTGGTCTTGAAATGTTTGTAAGAGGAGGTGAAGAGAGAGAAGAGTTTGTTGTTATGTCGGCCATAAAGGCAGACCCAACGAGCTTGTTTGTTGGGCCTTATTGAGTAAAAATGGAAAATTTAGATGTAGACATAGGGAATTTTAACTCGTAACACAATATCTCAAAAGCTTGGATGAATGCTCAACTGTTAGGACGAAGTTGTGTTGGGGCCACATTCAGGGTGCAAAGAACTTCGCATTGAAAGGAAGAACATGGGAGCTGGATTTTTAAATCCTTGAACAGAGCTTTGCATAGAAATATGAAGGGGAAGTCTGTTTCGCTTACCCTTATGCAAACACGATCATAGTTAGAACAAGGATGGCAGACAAATGTGTGTTCTTGCTCTAGGGTGGATAGCTTGATTTGAGATCTTAACTCGGTAAGGGATGAGTTATCTTGTAGCTTGAGAAGAAGGATATTACATCTAGATGAACTCACTCATAGCCAGGCAACGGTAGGATGGGTGGCGGAGGAAGAACAACCCCTTGTTCACTAGGGTGGACGGAGGAACCGGAGGACTCGTCGTCCGGGTGAGTTTCATCATCATGAGTGTTAGGAGTAATGTTTGTGGATAAGGAACATGAAGCAGAGTCGTCCTCGGTGACGAGGATTTCTGGGATGTGGGGGGGAAGAAGAACATGTGGGGATTTTTGGAGGAGAAGAAGAAGCCATAAGGGAAGCAGGGAAAATGAGTATAAGTGAGGAAGATGACATACCTGGAAGAGAAATTGGAGGGAGGTGGAAGAAGATACTAAGCACAGGTAAGGAGGAAACTAAAGTGAATGTCTGAAAGAGAAGGAAGAAGGGGTTTAAATAGAATAGGATATGGGTAGGTGGAAGGGAAAGGAGAAGCTAGAAAGACAATGATGAAGGTGAGAGAGGATAATCATTGTACAGGGACATGTGGCGGTTCAAAGGAGGTATTGATGAGGGGAAATCAGAGGGTTGGCCATTGATGAGGGGAAGTCAGAGGGTGGGGTAAAAGACTTGAAGTGAAGAGACATGTGACAGAGGGGGCGTGGCTTGAGGACACGTGTGGAAAGACGTGTTACTTATAACACACGATATCCAAGGTAGGTGATAATGTGGCAAAGCGAGAAGATGAAACGACAAGGAGTGGTTGCCTCGGTGTCCTTGGTGGTACCATAAAGGCTGAGGTGAATTTCATCATTCATGACAAGTATTACTTCGGGGTTGGCTTTACATGATTCAAATTCATTACAAGGGATGTTTATCTTGATTACCTTCCATAAAGCCGAGTTTGTTCTCTCACCTAACGTTTAACTAGAAGGTAGGATTTTTTTCGGGTCTTTTCGTGTGTGTACTCTTTTTCCTATCTTAGTCTTTTTTCCTGAAAGGGTTTTTGGCTTAGAAGGTTTTAATGAGGCACACCGAGAAGATCATTGCACCTCGGCTCGGTAGCAACACAGTTTTGTTGAGGTATTTGTAGAATGACCTTGGGAATAATTCGTATACCTGAAGGCAAACATTGAAGCTTTTCGCTTTGTTGGAGCTTAAAACATTGAGAATTCTTATTGATTCTTTGTTGGTAGAATGGAAAGAATTAGGGGAAGAGAGATCCACGGACAATGAAAATGAATGGGAAGATCGAAAAAGTTGGAAGAAGAAAGAATTTTTTGGTTCGATGCATGGAATTAGCTAAGCATTTTATTCAAATAATTATAGAACCAGAATGGATGGTTTTATGTCTCTTACCAGTTCTGCCTCTCGAATTGAGACCGATTATTCAAATCGATGGGGTAAACTAATGAGCTCGGATATTAATGAACACTATAGAAGAGTTATCTATCGGAACAATACTCTTTTTGATCTATTAACAACAAGTAGATCTACGCCAGGAGAATAAGTAATGTGTCAGGAGAAATTGGTACAAGAAGTCATGGATACGCTTCTTGATAATGGAATCCACCGACAACCAATGAGAGACGGTCATAATAAGGTTTACAAATCGTTTTTAGATTTAATTGAGGGCAAAGAGGGAAGGTTTCGTGAGACTCTGCTTGGCAAACGAGTTTATTAGTCGGGGTGTTCTGTCATTGTCGTAGGTCCATCACTTTCATTACATCGATGTGGATTGCCTCACGAAATAGCAATAGAACTTTTCTAGGCATTTGTAATTCGTGGTTTAATTCAAAAACATACATTGATCTGACGATTAGCTAAAGAGAAGGATATTCAACTTATTCTGAAACATTCATTGAAGCTCAATTACTACCTTATAGCTCAGAGCTTGGGGGGCTTGTGTACCATTTGGGTTAAGTGAGCCGACTCTGGACTGAAGATCATTCATTGAAGCTCAGCCGCCACTTTGTAGCTCAGAGCTTGGGGGGCTTGTGTACCATCCAGATTAAGTGGGCCGACTTTGGGCTGAGGCAGGCCCAAGTAGTGACCCTACTCGGGGAGCATTGGCCCTCATGAGTAAAAGACAAAGTCAAATTGTGGAGAAGGTGGGGTCAACAAGTGGTCTGATAGTTAAGAACATGGGACTACCAGTTAGCCGAAGAGAAACAAATACCTGAGATAGGGGGATGCGGTTTATATATAGATGATGAATGTAATTTAGAGGATAAGCTATTTTGTAACCATACTCTACTAGTTTAGAGATATTCTAATAAAAAAGAGTATATTTCTGACTAAGAGTTATAGTGAATTATAACGATATTGTTCTTCACCTATTCAGATCACATATTGTCGGATATTTACAGGAATAATATACATAATCCCATGCTTTGAGAAAATATTTTTCTTTTACATAAATCATTTTGATCATGTCATAATAAAACATTGAATGTCATGATATTTTCCTTCATATACTATTTTAAATTTAAAAAAAAAAAATTTGGGAGTGATACCCAAATTGGTCTTTGGGGGCAAAAAAAAAAACACATCCCATGATTTATTTCCCCCAAAAAAAAAAAATCACAACTTCATGTTCAAAAATCTTCAATATATTGATTAAAATAATTTCTTATAGAATTAAAGTATGCATAAAAATTATTCTTAAAAGAACTAATTTGACATTTAAAAAGAAAAAAAAAACTAATTTGATCAACATTTATATTTTTTGAGGACCAAGTAGGCTATTAAATTTGAAGATTGCATTTTTTTACACGAATTTGGGTATTCATTCCAAAAATTTTAACACATACACACCTTAAGAAATTGAAGGAAGTGGATTCACTCCTGCTGCTGTCCCTCCTGCACCTCTCCTGCTGGCGAATCTGGACCGTCCAGATTAATCTGCCTTTAAAAAATTTTTAAAAAAATAACAAAATAGAATTTCATGTTTCAGAAATCCCAAAACCCTCACCACTTTGAACCCCATACGCGCGTGCCACCCGCCATCGCTTCACCTATCTCCGCTGCACTGCCGTTCGTCGCCATTATCAACCACCATTGCGACGCCCATCCTAACTCCGGTCCGGCAACCTCCGTTCAGGGCCCGTTCATCTCTCTCCCTTCTATTCTCTCCGCCTTGCTGTATTCACTCCGCCTCTGCTTCGCCGCCGTGTACTACAGCCCGTCGCCACCCTGCCTCTCCTGCCTAGGTTACTACCTCTTTTTTTTTTTTAATAAACGGTTACCCCCTCTACTCTTTACTAATACTTCATGTTTGGGTTTTTTGGATTTTTGTTTGGCGTTTTTTGTTGATTATTAGTTTTTATTATTTTTTAACTGAATTGATAATTGTTGTTGTTGTCTTTCATTAGGATTGGAAGCAACAAGGTGCAAGAAGATTCTAAACCAAAAGTGGGTATGGTTTTTGATAGTTATGGAATCACAAAACACGGGGGGGAGTCACAACCTTATGTGGTGGCTACCTGTCGCGGTGGTTGTGGGTTTGAACGACGACGGCGGTGCGAAACGAACCGGGCACGGCGAGATGGAGAGCGCGGCCACTGATAAGCGCTGGCGGCGGCGCTCCGGCATGGTGGGCTACGGCGTGGCGGCGATGGCTTCTCACAACAGGGGGGTGTGCGAAGGGTGGAGGGGCAGAAATGTGTCGAAGGAGGGGGAAGGTATTAGATAGAAAAAGAACTGGGTTTCTTTTTTTATTTTATTTTTGATAGTCATTTAATATGGGCCGTCTGATCTGGACGGACGGTCCAGATTCACTCGCAGGAGAGGCGCATGAGAGATAGTGGCAGGAGCGAATCCGCTTCCGAAATTGAAAGATTTGACCTTATGATGGATGTGTCACAAATATAAATCTGAATTGCTTCAATTCTTTTTTCGTTTTTTCTTCTTGTTAAGAATTCTGAATTACTTCTAATTCGGTCTAAATCTCTCCAACCTTCACCATAAATTTCCTTTTGTCAATGTGAACATGCAATCAAAATTTAATTCCGATGCGATGACATAAACAATAAATTTATTTATGGAAGCAATAACAGGGTTTTATATATAAGAAACAAAACCCTAAAACACACAAACCAAGAAAATGTATTAAACTGAGCTAATTGTAATTAATATTCACATAAATTTCCAAAAATATCCCTTCTAATTAATGAACAAATTCACTTGTATGAAAAGTTGATATATCTCATAAATATAGATCTTATTATAAATGAGGATAATATTGGATATTAGCATTTAATATATATGAAAATTAATACATGTTTCTTATATTTTGGACAAAAAAAAATACTCATTTATTTTTTATATTAAAGATAAGAGGCAATACTTCTTTATTATCAAGAAAGGAGGTTGCACCCAATAATAGAAAAAGAAAAGCTACCACGAACCGACTTCATGATTATTAGTTTTTGTTTCAGCTACGTGACATATACATCATATTCATACAACAAATCTGGCAAGGTGCATTTCACAAGTTTGCAGATTGACTTGCCTTGCAGGTTAAAAAAGACAAACATGTACTCTACCAACCACCATGTACAAAATTTTAAAATATGATTTTATTATTATTAATAAACTAAAATCCATGTTCAGATGATCACACTCACATTTATACATGAGACATCAATTTCACCTTCGATTATAAAATACCTTAGTATTCATTCATCAAAAAAATAAATAAAAAATACCTTAGTATTCATCCATATATACTCACATTAATCTATAGTGTTCTATTTTATTTTATTTTTATTTTGGTGGATAGTCTATAGTGTTCTATAATATCATGTCAAGTGTGTTCAATATTATTATTATTATTATTATTATTATTATTATTATTATTATTTTAGAATTTTGTTATATATTCCTGCAAAATCCTTCTTATATTAAATAAAGAAAATATAATTAAATGAGAAAACAATGTATCTAATGTCTCGTAAATGTAAAAATATTCAACATTTATTTTATTTTAATAAGTAGGGGGATTACTAGAAGAAATGAACATGAAATTTAGAAGTATTCAATTTTTTCTTTCTCTAATTAAGAAAAAATAACAGAAAGTAAAAAAAATATATGTATTGACTATTGCCAAATTAATTAACAAACTCTTCACATATTTACCAATATTGGTTGGTCTAAGTGATAATGAACCTAGACCCTTTAATCAAGTTGTCAGGGTTCAATCCTTAACTCTTAAATATGAAGAAAATGTGATTAGAAGATATCAACCTTTTTTTTTCCTTCTCTAATATCGTCCTATACATTGAGGATTGGTATTGGCAGTTGCGTGCACAAGATACTTTAGGGGGAAAAAAAAACTCTTGACATGTTTCAAGGATACTGTATACGTCATCAACCTTATATTCAACAATATATCACCAGCAACAGCTTCAGAGACAAATGTGGCATAATAAGACAGGTTTGGAGAACAAAGTACGATGATAAGTAAGTACCAGAGATTTTCCTGCATAGGAAAAGAAAAAGTCGTGGAATTCAACTCTAGGCGTCATTGAAACCGGAGAATTTACCAATAACACAAACCACATCATTATCACCTGCAAATTTTCTTATCCGTTTTGTCAAGAAACGATAACACACAAACACACAAGAATGCCATGAATGATTATAGTAGGAATAACACATCATCATTTTCACAAATGGGCCTTGATCATCGTCAAAATTTTAACGTGTGAGAGTGAGGCAAATGTTGAGATTCTATCGAGATCCGTGTACGCATTTTGAAACGGGCATATTCTTCAAGGGATTGAAAGCTTTGCTAGCTTCCATTTTTTGGTTGTTTTTTCTTCTCTCTCTTTTTATGTGCCCACCACCCTTTTCATGTGATTGGTGGCACTGCTGGATATTAAGACACAAGAGAAGAAACGGCTTGTTTGGCTTTTGAAATTTTGATAAGGGCAATGGGTCGGTGCCCTTGTTTTGGATCGAGGAGGAAGAGGAAGGGGGAGAAGCTCAAGGCTCAGGAGAAGGAAATAGAGGGTGCCTCTGAAACATCTTCAGGTTACCTTATCACAATTTATTTATGCTCATTAAGGGTTTTTTTTTTTTTTTTTTTTGTAAGTGAATGATTAAGCTTTGTTTACATTGTATTTTGTATGATTTTTACCATTTTTTTTTAATGGGATTGGGCTTATACTTCAGTTTCAATATTTTTCTGTGTTTCTTCATCATTTTTATTTGTTTCTAAGAATTAAGACAAATTGGCTTTAAATTTTGTTCTATTTATTTGATCAGATTATGTTTCTACTGATTCTTGCTGCTTGTTGAAAAAGAAAAAGAAAAAAGGTCTGGGTTGTTATTTAGGGTTATTTCTTATTTGAAAGTCCAGAGTCTAGACTCTAAAGCACGAACGCCTTGAAAAAGATAAAATATTTGAATTTTTTTTTAAGGTAACTCTTCAAATTTCATACCACCAGTCTAATAGTATTAGGGAAGCACAACATAAGCATAAATGTTAAAGACTTTCGGAAAGAAATCATTGAGATAGCAATTTTCTTGGTATCTGCAAATTGATTGTTAGTAGCCTTTACTTCATGCACCTTTATCTAATATTTTTCTACACCTTTATCCTTTTGGCCTAGGGAAATGAGTCTTGACAGGTTGAGTTTTCAACTTGCCTTGCTCTGCAAAATTGGAAACCTTACCAAATATTCATTCTGTGTGCTCCATTCTTACTTGATTAAACTGATTAAAGGGGAACCACTAAGCTACCATTTAGTGTGGAATCTCCTGCACATTTTTGAAGGTTATGCTTCATCTGAAATCAATTTAGTAATATTGTCCCTGTAGGTTACAAAATCCGCTAGGAAAAGACCTCATCTCCCTTGTTTTTCAATACTGACTTAGAAAATGACAGCATTGCAAAATGAATAGTCCTCCTTGTTAATTTTATTACTTTTTCAATGTCTACATGTTGAGCATATGCTTTTGATCAATCCTGAAGGAAACTATTTGGCATCTGAATTGCTTAAAAGGTTCCCCTGCTTTCTTTACTTAGTTGTCATTGCTCCATTTTAATTGCATTTTTCCTTTATTCTTTGGAGGGTGAGCCTTGGCACAACAGTAAGGTTGCTCGGAGTTACAGATTCAAATCCTGGAAACAGCTTCTCCGTGCACTGAGTTGCCCTTTTTTTCTTTATTATTTTACTTGAATATTTTCCGTAGACAATTATATGCAGTTCTTGTTATAAGCTGAAGGACAGCTCCATTAATTCTTTTGCATTTTTCAACCCGTTTAGCTGCATCAGGATGCTTACAAATCTTTGAGAAATTTCCAATTTAAAAGCTAAATATTATATTTTTCTCATATGTCTAGTTATTACAAGTGAATTGGAAGTGTTCACTGCTTCATGAAGCTTAAATTTTTCTTCTAAAATGTGTCACCTGGATATGTGCACACATAGTAGTCCAAATTACATGATAATGGTTTCAACATCTCACATAGACTATAATGTCAATCATCTTTCCTTCATATAGTGCATAAATTGGATTCCCTTTGCACTGAAGGAGTAATAGCATGCTTATGCTTTGGTTCCAGCAGTATTATGGTGTGCAGCATTTTTATGCTCACAGCCGTTTCAACATCGTCTGTTTTTTTTTTTTTTTTTTTTTTTTTAAAAACAAAAATTGTTGCTGAATTTTCCTGCTCATCTTCCACCAACACTACTAGATGGTGTTTCAGAACTTGGAAGCCATTTAATATTTTGGTCTCATTGCTACTCAGAAATGATTACTGTTTCCAGAATGGTAGAGATAATAGGAAACAAGAAGGTTGTGTCTTCAACTTAGCACATACACTAAAGCATAAATGTAGAATAGATTCCCAAACCATGTATGCAGAGGGACTGGAAACTCTTATGAGCTGATGTTTCTCCTAATGCTGAATATCTTTGTTGCTTTTTGGCTTGTTTTAGAAGGATGTTTTCTCCTCTTCTTTGTTCTCTCCTTTTCTATTTTATGAATTCTTCTTTAAGCTAAAAGAAGTTTTAATTTAAAAAGTGGAATGTCATTGAACCTTTATTGCTTTTTACTTAACCCTTTAGAACCATGCCTTAGGACTTATGTCATGGAGATGATCTTAAGCTTGTTTGAACTTGAAGAGATCTAAACTCTAATACTAAACTTGGTAACTTGAGTTGACATGACATAGTTCAATACAGGATTGAGATCAGAAGTAACTTCAACAGAGGAGACTGACAATCCTAACAAGGCTAGGATATTTACCTTCAGAGAGCTTGCAACAGCAACGAAAAATTTTAGGGATGAAACGTTTATTGGGCTAGGTGGATTTGGAGCTGTTTACAAAGGAAAGCTGGAGAATATGAGTAAGGTATAATTTGATGGTTGAAAGGTTTTTATTATATTACAGTGTCTTGTTATAGGCCATAAGTCTCTCATTGCTATGAAAAATGAATTTTTCTTACCAAGACAGAAGGTTTGCAACTTTGGATCAGGTTGTAGCTGTTAAAAGACTTGATACTACAGGTATCCAAGGGGAGAAAGAGTTTCTAGTGGAGGTTCTCATGCTCTCTCTTCTACGCCATCCAAACCTTGTTAATTTGATTGGATATTGTGCTGAAGGGGATCAACGTCTTCTTGTGTATGAATACATGCCACTGGGATCCTTAGAATATCATCTCCATGGTAATATACTAATGGCTTTAACAACTTTTCTCTCTATAAAGCATCATTTAGTTTCTTTAACATCAAACTTCCATCAGTTAATACTTCATCTAACTATCCTGCCTCAATTCCCCCAAAGAAATTCACGCCAAGGGTTAATTTACCTTAAAGGTTAAATTCTTGTTAGGAATTGAATTTCTAGCTTGAGTAAGATGTAGGTGAAGAAATCCTACATTGGAAAGAAATGAATAAGTTGCAGGCTACACAAATGTAAACACCAGTAGATCTAATGCCTTGGAGTTTTGGATCAAGATGTGGTATCAATTTTATTTGTGTGGTTCTTTACTCTGCCCATTAGATGCAGATCTCCCTACTGTTTTAGTCCCTGATAGTTTCAAAACAGAAATTCATTGAAGTGCCACTCTGCTCAACAGTGGTTGGCCACAGTGGAAGTGAATTTTGTCGTCAGACAAACTTTACCTGCAAGGTTAGACGTTTGAATCCTAGAGTCTTCACTATGGGGAGAGCTATACTTGACCACCACCTCCGAGGGTTAGTCTCACAGGCAGCTATACCTATGAGGATATCCAGTCAAAGACCAAAAAGATGAAGTGCCACTCCATTGCTTTTCTTTTTTATTTTTTGGGGAGTTTCCAGAATAATTGGGCTCATTGGGTGCTACCAAGTTCAGTTCTTCTAACCTTCAGTATAAGATTTTAGTGCTTTTATAAGTTCAATGCAACTTTTACCGTGTCTTCTCTAAGCTGTGCATGCTTCTATACTCACCAAAAATACATTTAGACCTTATCTTTATGATAACGGCAATCTTTTTGTTCCAAAGTAGTTGATATTTTCTACTCTTAATAGTGACCATGCTGAGCACGACACTAGTTACATGTGAGGATGCAAATGTTGTTCCGCATATGGTCACTTATTATGTTGTAGTAGTGATGATGATTTGCTAATGGTTATTTGCAGATCTTCCGCCAGATGAAGAACCCCTTGATTGGAGCACAAGAATGAGGATAGCTGCTGGGGCAGCAAAAGGATTAAATTATCTGCACCATGAAGCACAGCCTGCTGTTATATATAGAGATCTAAAATCATCCAACATATTATTGGATGAAGGTTTCAATCCAAGACTTTCTGATTTTGGGCTTGCAAAATTCAGTCCAACTGGAGACCAGTCATATGTCAACACTAGGGTCATGGGAACACATGGTTACTGTGCCCCTGAGTATGCCACCAGTGGAAAATTAACTATGAGATCTGACATCTACAGTTTTGGGGTTGTGTTATTGGAACTAATTACTGGACGTAGAGCATATGATGATAACGGTGGCCCTGACAAGCATCTTGTTGACTGGGTAATCACTTGTATAATTTTACATTTTTTTGCCTCTTTTTTCCTTTTGGGGCTCAGAATTTGGCTCCTCTAAAGTGAGAGTCTCTAAAGTGAGGAAGTAAGGGGTGTATCTACCCTTATATAATTTTTAGTTAGTTAAGATCTCTATGCATTTATCAAATCAAGGGTTGATATATCCTTACTTTCCCATTTTAGAGACTTTCTCAAAGAATTTGGCTCCTCTAAAGTGAGAAAAATCTCTAAAGTGAGGAAGTAAGGATGTATCTACTCATAGATCATTTTTAGTGAGTTAAGATCTCTATGTATTTATCAAATCAATGGTGGATACATCCTTACTTTTTCACTTTAGAGGAGTCAAATCGTTAAGGGAAAGTCTAGTTTTACAGCTAAAGCAAATACATATATATCTCACAAACAACTTTTTTAAACTTCTTTTCCATATACATTGAGAAAGAGAGAGATAGAGGGGAAGATACTCCACAAACCACTAAGATCTGTTTGCTGTAGTGAAGTGGAGCTGAAAAGAAAGAGAAGGGACTGAGTATTGATATTCCCCCTCTTTTGTTGCAACTTCTTACACTTTATTTTTTGCATTTCTAATTTATCATTGAGCACTTGAAAGAGAAGAAGCTGGCTTATTAAACATTTTCTTATTTGATTAGCCTGCTATTGTAGGAATTAATGTGCAGACATTATAATATTGTAGAAAGGAATGCTAGTCGTCTTATAATTAGTTAATATTTAATAATTGTAGTTTTCTGTATAGTATCCTGGGAATATTGCATTGCTTATTCTATTTGCATCAGACATAAGTTTCAGAATATTACTTGATTTTTCTACCTAATATCTGTATAGTATCCTGGAAATCGTCTAAACTCATCATTCTTGAACAAACAATAATTTGGGATACCCGATGGTAAATAACCTGTTGCCGTTTGATAACATATCGAAAATGTGATTTGAATAACTGATTTAGATAACTTCTCGCACACGCATGATAGTTTTTTAGCAAAGTATGTGACTTTGTATATAAAACTATCATGCGTCACAAGAAGTTTTCCGAATCAGTTGTTCAAATAAGATAATCAAGATTGTTTTCCTGCTGCAACACTATCTAAGGGTTTCCTAATTACTGTCTGTAGGCACGCCCAATATTTAGAGACAGAAAGAGTTTTCCAAGAATGGCAGATCCACGGTTGCAAGGTCGCTACCCTGGATCTAGTCTAAAGATGGCGATTGAATTGGCATCCATGTGTCTTCGAGAAGAGCCACGTTACCGTCCGGAAGCAGGTGATATAGTGCTTGCTCTGGACTACTTGTCAACCAAGAAATATGCCCCAAAAGTATCCATCACAGTTAACACAGAAGGTATGGAGAATGGTGACTCTCCAAATGAAACATCTACATTTTTGGTTAAGGACTCACAAAGAGAGAAAGCTGTTGCAGAGGCCAAGCTGTGGGGCGAGTCATGGAGAGATAAAAAGAGAGAAAGTGGCCAAAGCAGTCCTGAGGGATTAGTAAATATATAGGTATTGAGATTGACTTTCTATTCTCTTGTAATATTACATGCATCAGGACATCAAAGAAGATTCAACATACATACTTCAAGTGCAGGAGAAAGAAGAAAGAAAATCCTTTGTTGCAGATTAGAAGTGGCTGGTAGAAGGTATAGGAAAAGCAAAGAAACTTCCAAAGATGATATGTTCCAGATTTAGATGTAGCTAAATAAAATTGGTTGGCCAGCTTTTTTTAAGAAGTGTTGTATCAGCACCTTTGAACCTGAGGCTCAACTTATGTTGTGACAAGAGTTTCAGTATTTATGGTTATTGCATTAGTATCTATACACACACACACACATCTAAGTTCTAACAAACTTTATATTGCTGGAAGCAAAAACAAAGTTTTTGATTCAGAAAATAGAAAGCAAATTTTGGGGAGCCTTCGCACAACGGTAAGGTTTGATATCTTGTGACCTGTATGTCACGGGTTCAAATCCTGGAAACGTTTCTCCGCTTGTGGGATTAGACTATATACATCTACCTCGCCAGACTTCACCAGGTGGGAGTCTCGTGTAGTGGACCGCCCTTTAGAAAATAGAAAACAAATTGATTACATTATATTGGATTCATGAATTTTACTCATGTATAAATAAATATATGAGAACATCTGAGTTGAAGTTATATCCCCGGCAAGGTCTATGTATCAGTCCAGGTGAAAACTCCTAACTCCTAACTCCTAACAAGCTGCAAACACTGGTGGAATAGTTGGCAAGCTTCAATTCTTGAGCGACCACTGTTGAAAACAGTGGCGGACCTTGATCAAAATTTTGGGGGAGCCATAAGCTATCAATTAAAATAATGTAATTATTTTTATAAGCAAAAAATTTATATATAAATGAGTACAAGGGATATCCGAACCCATATACAAAATATCAAAGTTGTCAGTACTAATCACAGCATCTTACATTATTACATCTTCGTTCTTTTAAAGATTTGAAATCATCAATGATTACATCACAACTAAAAGTTTCGGCTATTTCTTTTTCAATGTAAATCATCATATTGTCAATAAGAAATTCATCCTCCATCTTATTACGCAATCTTGTCTTGATTATCTTCATTGCTGAAAATGATCTTACCATTAGCAGTAATATCTTCCAACACTAATATCTCACCCACGCACCCACACCCACATTAAAATAATTCAACCCGACACTCTCACGAGTCTCACCCAATGTTTTCAAAACCGAACCGGTCATTGAACTGGTGAAGGCACTGGTACACGGTTCACTGGTTCAACCATGGTCGAACCAAGGTTGAACCGGTTATAATTAAATATATATAATTTTTTTTTATAAATACAATTACAAATACAAATATTAATAAAGAAAATTAAGCCGACAATAAAAAATAGTTAGCAGAGATGAGACTTTTATGTTATAATAACTTATATGAATTAATAAATATATTCATGATAGCACCATAAAAAAATATTCATAAGTTCCATCAATAAATTAAGCCTATGGAGCTTACTTTTAAATAAATTTCCTTTGATATATTTAGGAGCATGTGTCTAGATGCATTACAAACATGAAACATCAAAGGCCTAAAATAGCCCAAAGTCCCTAAGCCCAACGTTAGTATGCCATTATTAACAATTAGAAAAAGTCAAACCCTAGTAGTATGTTATCTTTGTGCCCAGTGCCCATTGTCTTCATGCGGCGGCACCAGAGAGGGTAGGAGAGATGTTTCTGCACTAGACGAAAGAAGACAAAATTTGGAAGAAGATAATTCGGATGAGCTGCGGCCAAAACTTTCTGCGGTGGTTAAGCTGTGGCCACGGCGAGACAGTGAGAGGTGCCTAAAAAACGTTAAAAAAAAAAGTTGCGGCCAAAGCTTTCTGCGATGGTTGAGCTGTGGCCACGGCGAGACAGTGAGAGGTGTCTAAAAAAAATTTGTTCTAAAAAAAAAGTTGGCTTAAATAAGCTTTTGGTCCCTGAAAAGTTTCGATTTTTTGGTTTTAGTCCTCTTACTTTTTTTTCATTGGTTTTCATCCCCACTTTTTCCAAAGTTTAGGAATTAGTCCCCGCCGTCAACCTGTTCCGTTTTCTGCTGACGTGGCTAACAGAATGCTACGTCAGCAATGCCATGTCATCCATGTGGCATTAAGTTTGCCACGTCAGCAGGGACTATTTCCCCAAAAAAATGAAAATACAGGGACTAAAACCAAAATTTGTGACCTTTGGAGGGATTAAAAAACTTATTTTAACAAAAAAAAAACTATTCTCAGAGCAATCAAACTGGAATAAGAAATTACCTTGATACCCTTGAGTACTAGAAATCATACCAGATGAAGGGATTTGCCAATTTGAAACTTGTGGCCCTAATGTATGATTTCTTTCTATTTTCTAGCCAAATTTTGGAGCAAGTCAGACAAAAATAAGAAATTACCTTAGTACCCTTCAGTACTAGATATATCATACAAAATGAAGGAATTTAGCAATTTTAACCATGGGTCCATAATGTATGAATTTGTTTCTATTTTCGTCTAATTAATATATATTAGACGAATAGACGTCATTTTTTTTAGATATGTTAATTAAACAGTTGACATGTGAACAGATTTATGAACTTGTGGCTTTTTCCTCCATCATGGCCAGTTCTCCATGACAAACAGGATGTAAATTACGCCACTAAGTAGAACCATGCCAACTATTAAATATTAGTAAAGTGCTAAGTGCCATACTCAAATGAGTATTATATTGGATTATTCTTTTCTCCTATTCTCTTTAGGGTTACAGAGGCGGCCGAGCCATATTTATCTGGGGGGGGGGGAGCATGGCCTCTTCCAAAATTGTGTAATTTTACAATTTTTTTCCTAATGCTTTTAGTGCTATTAATTCTTGCTTTCATTTTTTTTTTTAGAGACAAATGTTAGTTGTTAATTTTTTTTTCCTTTTGCCAAGGATTGAACCTTGGACCTCCAATACCTTCAACACTTTAAACCCTCAACTCTAACCACTTGAGCTACCCCACCCCTTTCATAATTTGGGTTTATTGATACTTTAAAATTTAAGTTTGGGTTTGTACCAAAAAAAGAATTGAAGTTTGTGTAATGTAATTTTATTAAACGTTGCAAGGGCTTTAATTATAATATTTTGAATAATTTGATAGAATAATATGATGCTAATTATAAATTAAAATTTTTTTTTATACCAAAACAAATCTACTAAGAGAAGAGAGACGAGGAGGAGAGACAGATTTGTGAGTGAGGGTGGTGTGAGCACATAGGAGGAAGAGGAGATGGCGGCCATAAGCATCAAGAAAGTTAAAAGAGATGATAATGGTGATGGTTATGTGGCAAGAAGTGACTGAGGTATGTTCCCGATCGAGGATATAAATGAGATCCCCCACCTATTGACCCTAAACCAGGGTTTGAGGTTTCCTTGGAGCAGTATGTCAAAAATTAAACCAAGCTTAAAAATAAAGGAAAGTGGCGCATCTGACCGAGTAGGTTTGAATCTTGTGTATGAATAAAATGGGTGTTGACATAGTTTTGTCTCTCTTAAATGGATCTTCCTGATTCGATTCGAATTAAACCAACGAAAGTGTCACGCTCGTTCCACCAAAACACGCCATGTGGCGCACGCCCCCACCCCTTATTATGAGTGTGCAAAACCCGGTCTGGCCCTAAAACCCGTCCCTACCCGTAGTGTTCGCGCCGGGTCTGACCCTAACCCGCAGAAAAGAAAGGACGAACTCGCGTCCCATTTATTGACTCGGTGTCGGGTTAGGGATGGGTCTGGGTTTACCTTCGGGTGACCCAACCCGTCCCATATAATAAAAATTAACTTTTATTTTTATCTCTAACTCTCGTTTGATATATTTTGTAGTTTTTGTAACATTGAAGAATCATGTTTGATGAAAGTGTCATGTTTTTTAACAATGTGACTTTGGTAAAACGAGCATCAATGAAGCATCCAGCAAAAGGATTTATTTGTTAATATTTTTGTAACGTCTAGTTTTGGATCTATTTCGTGACACGAGATCAATTGGTGGCTTTTAGGTAGTATCTTTTGCCGATATTTTGGCTTCTAAAAAAAATAACATTTTTTACCACTCACAGAAATTTAGTTTATAAAGAATCTATTTAACTTCGAGTCAATCCAGTCCCGTCTCATTTAGATCCGGTCTTAAACCAACCCGTATATGATCGGGTTCCTTCGGGTCTAGGGACGGGCTCAAGTTCAAAGAATTGCCTCTATCAATGTTTAGGGCCGGGTAAGAGACAATCAAAACCCATCCCAACCCGTCCACCCCTACCCATAAATTCCCCATCCACCCATTTATCCCCAACCCTCTATAAATACCCCATCAGCATCCTATCCTACATCACCCGATCATTGTTATAAAATTCAGATCGATCATCGATTCAGTGAGGACACTGGATTAATAGGTCATTGATTAAATCGGTTGACTTGATATATATTAAAAAAAAACCCAAAAATATATTGTATAAATTAAAAAAATTAATTAATAATATTTCAATATTTATATAAATATTGAGTTTGTTTGGTCTATATTTTTTAATCTAATATACATATTTTGGTTAGGATAGTGTATTATAAATTATAGAGCAATGAAAGTTGTACACAGATTTGATGTCCAACATCGTATATATACTCATTCACACTTATTTATTATTTTCTCTCTCTCATCACATATATTTAACACTTCAAAACAACCTATCCCCACATGGTGTCCACCATAGATGTCCCAAAAGTGTGTACAGTTATCATTTCTGTAAATTACGCTATTGAAGTCCAGAAGTATAACACCCCGTTTTTCGTAAATATGCTTAATGTGTTTATATATATGTTTGTATATGCTTGTTATATTTGTTTTTGATGTCTAAGTTTATGTTTAGGTGGAAGTTTAGCCTTAGAAAGATTCAATTCTTTTAGAGTCCTAGTAACATGTTTCACCGTTTTGGCCATATCTTAAGTTCTAGATGCCGATTGAGGTGATCATTGTTGCGTTGGAAAGCTAAGAGAATTATATACAAGTCTTATTTTATGTGTTTTGGCCAATTCAATCGTTTAGTTAGCCTCGCACTACAATATTTGTGCGCCCCGTGCTCAGGAATTATCTACAAGTCTTAAAGGGAGCATAGCCGTGCTCAAAACTCTGTTTTGGCACTCTGGGCAATCCTAGTATGACAGAAATCTCTTCCCTTTCCCTTCCCTTGAACCTTTGAAGTCCTTGGAGTTTGTGAGTCCGTTTGGGAGAGAAGTCACGCGTGCTAGTGTCTCTAAAGATAAACTGGTTATCCCACTCTTTAATCTCCTTTCCCTTTTCTTAAATTAGAGATTAATTGGTTATTCGTTTCATGTTTGACCGAGGCTTGAGAAACTCGTCGAGCCGCTCGAGGGAACGAGGATAGTTTGTTTGCGTTGTTGTAGTGGGAATCTTCATACCAGGTATGGGGAGAAGGAATAGTATTAACATATAGGTGTTGGGGGTATCGTAAGATGAAGAATTAACCCATGACCCTGTTGTGTGTTAATTGTTTATTTGTTTGCTATCATGTTTATGATGATGATGATGATATTGTTATGATGATGATGTTGTTATGATGATGATGATGATGTCGTGCTCTGAATGAGTGTTAGCTTGTTGATGATATTAATGCCAACAATAATGTTAATAAGACTCTAACCAATTAATATGGCTTATTAATGATGTTAAGACGTTAAAAGATGTTAACAATGATGAAAGAGAATTAAGTGATGTTTTCCCAGTTTGTTCATAAGACATGAATATAGTATGAGAGGCAAGGTTATGTTCAAAGGTTTAGTTAAAGACCCTATGATTGATTCGTGAGTGTTTTAGGGACTTTAATTATGAAGCTGGAATTAAAGAATTAATTCCCCAAAATGATAAGACATGGAAATTAATTTAGAATAATGAAATTGAGGATTGATGGTGTAGTTTAAGCTAATAGGTTTGATCTTTGAATGCCCTAGGAAACATAGTAAGGGTTTCTGTTAAGTCTCTAAAGTGTCTGATGTGCATTCCCTATGTTTTGATGAAAACTAAACATTTGTTAATGATTTAATTAACCTTCATATTGGTTGCTAACCTATCTATTGAGTGTGCAGATCACAAAAGTAAGAAGTCACCTTCTCACCTGTCTGCCCACATAGATGACTAGGATATTGACTTTCTGCACTGAAGTTTCAACTTGTCTTCTGATAAGTTCTCATACTCGTCTAAGGTTCTTCAATGGGGAACTCAAGTACAAAGAGCTTTTGTAAGTTGTCCCCTCATACAGAAGACTATGAAGCTCTCTCTTTCTTCTTCTCACGTTTATCAAGAAAAGTCAGAAGTCATTCTCACAAGCAACCTAGGAAATCAGAGATAAAGTCCAGCTAAAGAATATTTCCAACATGCTTTATTCCCTAGTACTCTTGGTTATTACATGAAAAGGGAAATGTGCTCTGCAAAGTACAAAAGCATTTTGCACAACTCTGATTTGGCTACTGCATGATGCATAAAGCCATGATCCTCCGTGTTAGAGTACAACCAACGTTCCTATTGTATTAATGGCTGCCCAGAACGACTATATTGCATTTAATGGAGCTCTACTTGAAGCTAACATTTGAAGGAATGTCTCTAACGGATCTTAAATGCTTGAAGGCTATAAATACATAAGTCATTGAAGATGAAGATATATAGAGAACACACAACATTAAAGAGCCATTACTCTGCGCATTTATTTCTTCATTCTTTCAATCTGTATTCTTCAATCATTTGAAGTTATTACGCAGTCTTTCCTAAGCTTACATTTAATCCACTCTTTGAGAGTTAGTGAAAGAACTGTCTATCTGATTGTATTTATTACAAACAAACTTCTCAAACAAACCTGAGTGAGCCTGAAGAGGCTAGGTGAGCAAAGAATACTTGTCTTGGAGCCTGAAGAGGCTAGGTGTGCAAACAATACTTGGAGTCTGTAACCTGATCAATTAGAGTGGATAAAACATGGTGCTGCAAGGACTGCACGTAGCTCTTTGTGTTAAAGAGTGAACCAGGATAAATAGCTATGTTAATCTCTCTTCCCTTAAACTCTTTAGTTACTTTGATTGTATTATCTGCTTTCTAACTAAAGGGGTTAAAGTGTGAATATCAATCTTGTTTTCAAGTTGTGTGCTTGTGTGTTTTTCTGTTAAAATCACACCAGACAGGTCACCTGTCTGTGCAGTGCTTTCATACTTGTCTAAACCTAGCTTTTGTGTGCGAAAAGTTTTCAACTTTGTTTTAATTTCTGATAAACACAATTCAACCCCCTTTTTCGTGTTTATAGTTGTCTATTTCAGTTGGTATCAGAGCTCAGCCTCAGGGTTGAGCATCTAACAGTGTAGAGGTAAAGGTCCTGAAGAATAGACATGACTGCTGCAGCAAGTTCAAGTGGGAGCCACTAGACTGAAGGAGCTTCCCTAACTAGACCTCCATTCTTCAATGGAGAAAACTACAACTATTAGAAAGATAGATTTCAATGGTTCATTCTATCCACAAACTCTGATCTCTGGGATGTCATCACTGATGGTCCATTCATTCCTAAAAATAATGACAACACTGACAAGCCAAAAACTCAATGGACCCCTGCAGAAAAGACAAAATGGGAGCTGAATCACAAAGCCAGGTACAACATCATTTGTGCTCTCAGTCCTAAAGAATTTGAAAAAGTTTGTGCGTGTGATTCTGCTAAAGGAATATGGGATACTTTAGCTGTCACACATGAAGGAACAGCCAAAGTTAAAGAATCAAAAATTGCCATACTTGTCAGAAAGTATGAACTGTTTCTCATGGAGTGAGAATCTGTTGCTCAGATGATGGGAAGATTCCAAACTATCATCAGTGGCCAAAAGTCTCTTGGCAAAATTTATACTAATGCTGAGCAGGTTGGAAAGAAACTAAGAAGTCTACCTAAGCAGTGGAGACCTTTGGTCACCACTATATCTCAAGCCAAGAATCTTACTACTTTGACTATGGATGAACTTCTTGGTACACTCACTGTTCATGAGCAAGAACTTGGAGATGAAATTGCAACAAAGAAGGGCAAGTCAATTTCTGTGAAGGCTGATCAAAAGTCAGCAAAAGCTTCCAGAGCTCTGAAAGCAGGCGAGTCATCCAGTGATGCTGACCTGTCTGAACCCGAGGATTCTGAAAGTGATGAAGAATTATCTCTCCTAACCAGGAAGATAAAGCTTCTCTTACAGAAAAAGAAGTTTAGAAAGGATAAGCCATTCAAAATGTTCAACAAGGATAAAAACTTCAAAGAATTCACTTCAACAGACAAGAGTTCAATTGTCTGCTATGAGTGTAAGAAGCATGGTCACATCAAAGCTGAATGTCCTCAACTCAAGAAAGCCCCTTTTAAGAAGTTCTTCAAAAAGAAGAAGAAAGGGATGATGGCTACTTGGAAGGATCTGGAGTCAACATCTTCTAATGATGATGAAGAGACAGAGGAAGAAGCTAATCTCTGTCTGATGGCCAACACTGACTCAATTCAGATAATGAGATACATCCTGACTATGAGGAATTACTTGATGCCTATGAGGAGTTGCTGGAGGAACCCAACTGCTTATCTGAGGCCTTCAAATCCCTCAAGAGAGAGTATGTAAAGCTCCTTAGTGAGCATAAGCAGAAATCTCAAGAGTGTAGAAGCTGGCCAAAGAGAACAGTGAGCTGAAGACTGAAAAGTCTGATGAAGCTAAGATCTCTAGTGAATCATCACAGTCTGAAGAAGTTGACAAACTTCAACAGAAAGTGGAAGAGCTCACTTCTGATCTTGCCAAATTTGTTAATGGTAGAGACAATCTGATTAAGCTGCTTGGCTGTCAGAGACACACCCTTAACAAAGAAGGTATTAGATATGTCCATCAGACACATCATAAAGTATCAACTAAAACTTCTAAAGTGTCTGTTAAGTTAACAATAATTAAATCTATACCTGTCAGTAACTTCTGTGGAAAAACTGGGCGTGTTATGTCTAAGTGTATCCATAAGAAGAGAAAGAAGTCTTCACAGACTCCTAGAACTAACAGAAAAAGACCCAGAAAATTATGGGTACCTAAAGACTAAATAATTTCTGTTGCAGATGTCCTTAATAGGACAAAGAAAACACCACTGCCGGTACCTGGACAGTGGTTACTCGCGACACATGACAGGAGAAAGGTCTATGTTCCTAGACCTCCAACTTAAGAAAGGAGGACATGTTGCCTTTGGAGGCAATCAGAAAGGGTAGGTTATAGGCATTGGTACTATTGGTGGTAAACTCCCTCTTCCCTCTATATCTAATGTTCTTATGGTTGAAGGTTTAAGACATAATTTGCTTAGCATAAGTCAATTTTGTGACAGTGGATTTGATGTATCCTTTACCAATGATTTATACATAGTTAAAGACTTTAGTGGCAAAACCGTCTTTTTAGCTAAAAGGCAATAAAATCTGTATAAGATTGAATTGACTGATCTCTTAGATAAGAGTGTAACCTGTCTGATGTCTAAAGAGGATGAAAGATTATTATGGCATAAGAAACTAGGACATGCTAGTATGAAACTAATTTCTAAACTGAAAAAGGATAACCTTGTGAGAGGATTGCCTGATATTAGTTTTAAGAAAGATGTCTTGTGTGATGCATGCCAGAGAGGTAAACAAATAAAATAAAGTTTCAAATCTAAAAAACAAGTATCAATCTCTAGACCTCTTCAGTTGTTACACATGGATCTGTTTGGACCAGTTAGTGTTGCTAGCCTGGCTGGAAGAAAATATGGATTTGTCATAGTTGATGACTACTCTAGATTTACATGGGTACTCTTCTTAACCCACAAGGATGAGTCTTTTAAGGCTTTCTCAATATTCTATAAAAGAGTATAAAATGAACAGGGTTTCTGTATCTCTACCCTTAGAAGTGACTATGGGGGAGAATTTGAAAATGAGCAGTTTAGACTGTTCTGTGAGGAGAATGGGATCTCTCACAATTTCTTTGCACCTAGAACTCCACAACAAAATGGAGTGGTTGAGAGAAATAACAGATCTCTGCAAGAGATGGCTAGATCTATGCTCAATGAGAATAATCTCCATAAGTATTTCTGAGCAGAAGCAGTAAACACTGCTTGTTATGTACAAAATATAATACTTATTAAGCCTTTTCTAAAGAAGACACCGTATGAATTGTGGAAAGGAAAAAGCCCCAACATCTCTTATTTTCATGCATTTGGTTGTGAATGCTTCATTCTAAACACTAAGGTTCAACATGGAAAGTTTGATTCCAAAGTAGATAAAGGTAGATTTGTAGGCTACTCGAAATTATTTATAATTCCAAAACTTCTATCATTGAAGAATCTGTTCATGTTAAGTTCAATGATGCTTTAAAGACTGCTAAGGAATTATCAGATCTAGAAGATGATCTTGCAGGTCTTGACATAACAAGCCAGAAAGCCAACAACCTGATCTGACCAAGACAGAACCTTTAAATGAGCCAGACAAGTGCAGCAGACAAGTCAAGATCTTCATGATGATCTCAAAAGGGACTAGAAGTTTAAAACTCATCATCCTAAGGATCTTATTATTGGAAATCCCTCAGAAGAAGTAAGAACCTGATCCACTTTAAGAGAATCAAGTAATGTGGCCTTTATGTCATAAATAGAGCCAAACGCATTGAAGAAGCTCTTAAGGATGAAAGTTGGATTTTTGCTATGCAAGAAGAACTCAACCAGTTCACCAGAAATGATGTCTGGACACTTGTCTCCAAGCCCAAAAACAAATCTGTCATTGGAACAAGATGGGTTTTCAGAAACAAATTGGATGAGGATGGCAAAGTTGTCAGAAATAAGGCAAGGTTAGTAGCTCAAGGCTATAACCAACAAGAAGGTATTGATTATACTGAAACCTTTGCACCTGTAGCTAGAATATAAGTTATTTGTATATTAGTGTCATATGCTGCACAACACCAAATCACTCTTTTTTTTCAAATGGATGCAAAAAGTGTTTTTTTAAATGGTATAATTGAAGAATAAGTGTATGTTAAACAACCCCCTGGTTTTGAAGATACTGATAAACCAGATCATGTTTTCAAACTTAAAATAGCATTATATGGTTTGAAACAAGCACCTAGAGCATGGTACGATAGACTTAGTTCTTTTCTCATGCATAATGGATTTACTAGAGGACAAGTAGATACTACCTTGTTTAAGAAAAGTTCTAAAGAGAATTTCATTATAGTTCAAATATATGTTGATGATATTATTTTTGGAGCAACTAATGAAAAGTTGTGCAAGGAATTTTTCAAGCTAATGCATGCAGAATTTGAGATGAGCATGATGGGAGAATTAAAGTTCTTCCTTGGATTACAAATCAAACATACAAGTGATGGAATTTACATACATCAACAAAATTATACCAAGGAAATACTCAAGAAGTACAATATGGAAAGTGATCATCCCAACGCAAAACTAAGCAAAGATGATGAAGGTAAAAAGGTAGACCAAACTTTCTACAGAGGTATGATTGGCTCTCTACTGTACTTAACTTCAAGCAGACCTGACATTCAGTTTAGTGTCTGTATGTCTGCTAGATTCCAATCTGACCCAAGAGAATCTCATCTTAAAGCTGTTAAAAGAATATTTAGATATTTACTTGGGACTACTAATCTTGTGTTGGTGTAAGCCCTAGTGGCTAATCTATTTTGAATAGATCATCATTTGTATCATGAATTTAATCATATATTTGATATATGAATAAGGCATTTATTTATTATGTTATTTGTTTATAGCATAATAAAGTCCTTAGAATAGACAGTTCATTCAGTGAGATATTAAGTACGTGACTTAATCGTGAGACCTCATTGAATAATAGAACGATATTCTTAAATATCCATAGTCGACTATAATTGTTAATTAGGACGACAATAATATATAGAGATTATTGTGTGAGTAGACTGATGACCAAATCTCACGGGTCATGGATATGTGATATCAAGTCGGCACACAGGTATAAATATTTGAAGGAATATTTATACCGGATGACCCACTATGAGAATACTTCATAATAGTTATGTAAATGTCATAAGTATTCTTATGGCGACCATAGTGAAGTAGTCCTTCGACTTGAAGTCACTACGATTCCTACATGAAGAGTTGTAGGCTTTAATGCTATCAAACGTCACGCGTAACAGGGTGATCATAAAGGTAGTTATTGGGCTTGCAATAAATCATGTCGAGGAGTGTGAGTGATGTAGACAGGATTCGTCCCTCCTACATAACATGCGTAATGTCTTGGGCCCCCCGATAGAGTGAGACGTGAAATATGCGAGGCCACGCGGAAGTGGGACAATATTGTTAAGTCTCTAAATGTCTGTGTGCATTTCCCTAAGTTTTGATGAAAACTAAACATTGGTTAATGATTTAATTAACCTACTTTGTGGTTGCTAACCTATCTACTTAGTGTACAGATCAGAATATTACAACTCATCTGTCTGTCTACCTAAGTACCAACCTGTCTGTATAAGCCAAAAAGTCAACCTGTCTGCTGACTGGGATTGTTGACTATGTGCAAACTGGTTTACAACCTGTCTCTGCTCTGCTCTTTCAACTCGTCTAAGGTTCTTTGTTAAGAACTCAAAGTACAGGAAGCCTTTGGAAGCTGTCCCCTCATGAAGAATACTCTGAAATCTCTCTCTCACGCTTATCAAGAAATTCAGAAGTGCTCTCTCTCAAGCAACCTAGGAAGTCAGAGACAAACTTCCAGTTAAAGAATGTTTCCAACATGCTTTATTCCCTAGTACTTTCGGTTATTACACAGAAAGGGAAATGTACTCTGCAAAAGTACAAAAGCACTCTGCACAACTCTGAGTTGGCTTCTACACGATGTATAAAGCTATTATCCTTCATGTTAGAGTACAACCAACGTCTCCATTGCATTAATGGCTGCCCAGAACGACTATATTGCATTTAATGAAGCTCTGCTTGAAGCCATCGTTGCAAGGAATGTCTCTAACGGATATTAAATGGTTGAAGGCTATAAATACAGAAGTCATTGAAGATGAACACATCAGAGATTACAAAGCATTAAAGAGCCATTACTCTGTTCATTTATTCACTCTGTATTCTTCAATCATTTGAAGTTATTACGTAGACTTTCCTAAGCTTTACATTTAAACCACTCTCTGAGTGTTAGTGAAAGATCTGTCTGTCTGTAAGTGTATTTATTACAAACCAAACTCTCAAACAAATTTGAGTGAGCCTGAAGAGGCTAGGTGTGCAAAGAATACTTGTGTTGGAGCCTGAAGAGGCTAGGTGTGCAAACAA
The DNA here is from genome assembly GCA_035048595.1 of Echinosophora koreensis. Classification (NCBI taxonomy): domain Eukaryota; kingdom Viridiplantae; phylum Streptophyta; class Magnoliopsida; order Fabales; family Fabaceae; genus Echinosophora; species Echinosophora koreensis. The sequence continues at coordinate 231,974 of JAPCYP010000047.1, read as the reverse complement.
TACTTGGAGTCTGTAACCTGATCAGTTATAGTGGATAAATCTTGGTGCTGCCAAGGACTGGACGTAGCTCTTTGTGTTAAAGAGTGAACCAGGATAAATCACTGTGTTAATCTCTCTTCCCTTAATCTCTTTATTTGTTTTGATTATATATCATCTGCTTTCTAACTAAGGGGTTAAAACTGTTTTTATCAAGCTTCCTTTTTCATCTGTATACATGTGTTGTTTTCTGAGAAAACTACAACAGACAGGTGACCTGTCTGTGTAACCTTTTACACCTGTCCGAACTTAGCTTCTGCATGCAAAAAGTTTTTAACTTTATTTTAATTTCTGATAAACACAATTCAACCCCCCTTCTCGTGTTTATAGTTGTCTATTTCTGTTGGTATCAGAGCTCAGCCTCTGGGTTGAGCATCTAACAGTGTAGAGGTAAAAGATCCTGAAGAATAGACATGACTGCTGGAGCTAGTGGAAGTCACCAGACTGAAGGAGCCTCGTTAACCTAACCTCCATTCTTCAATGGAGAAAACCACAACTATTGGAAAGATAGATTTCAATGGTTCATTCTATCTACAAACTCTGATCTCTGGGATGTCATCATAGATGGTCCTTTCATTCCTAAAAATGATGACAACACTGACAAGCCAAAAGCTCAGTGGACTCCTGCAGAAAAGACAAAGTGGGAGCTGAATCACAAAGCCAGATACAACATTATTTGTGCTCTCAGTCCTGATGAGTTTGAAAAGGTCTGTGCCTGTGATTCTGCCAAAGAAATATGGGACACCTTAGCTGTCACACATGAAGGAACAGCCAAAGTCAAAGAATCAAAAATTGCCATACTTGTCAGAAAGTATGAACTGTTTCTCATGGAGGAAGGAGAATCTGTTGCTCAAATGATAGGGAGATTCCAAACTATCATCAATGGTCTAAAGTCTCTTGGCAAAGTTTACTCTAATGCTGAGAAGGTTGGAAAGATACTTAGGAGCCTGCCTAAGCAGTGGAGACCTCTAGTAACTGCTATCTCTCAAGCCAAAGATCTTACCACCTTGACTATGGATGAACTCCTTGGAACACTTACTGTTCATGAGCAAGAACTTGGAGATGACGTCTCAACAAAGAAGGGCAAGTCAATTGCTCTGAAGGCTGATCAAAAGTCTTCCAAAGCTTCTAAAGCTTTGAAGGCAGACGAGTCATCCAGTGATGCTGACCTGTCTGAACCTGAGGATTCTGAAAGTAATGAAGAACTATCTCTCCTAACCAGAAAGATAAAGCTTCTCTTACAGAAAAAGAAGTTCAGAAAAGATAGGCCATTCAGAAGATTCAACAAGGACAAGAACTTCAAAGATTCCACTTCAACAGACAAGAACTCAATTGTCTGTTATGAGTGCAAGAAACCAGGTCACATCAAAGCAGAATGTCCTCAACTCAAGAAAGCCCCTTTTAAGAAGTTCTTCAAAAAGAAGAAGAAAGGAATGATGGCTACTTGGGAAGATCTAGAGTCAACATCTTCTGATGAAGAGACAGAGGAAGAAGCAAATCTCTGTCTAATGGCTAACACTGACTCAGATTCAGATAATGAGGTAAATTCTGATTATGAGGAATTACTTGATGCCTATGAAGAATTGTTGGAAGAATCCAACTGCTTATCTAAGGCTTTCAAATCTCTCAAGAGAGATCATGTTAAGCTCCTCAGTGAGCATAAACAGAAATCTCTAGAGTGTGAGAAATTTGCCAAGGAGAACAGTGAGCTGAAGACTGAAAAGTCTAATGAAGCTAAGATCTCTAGTGATACATCACAGTCTGAAGAAGTTGAAAAACTTCAACAGAAAGTGGAAGAGCTCACTTCTGATCTTGCTAAATTTGTTAATGGTAGAGAAAATCTGACCAAGCTGCTTGGCTGCCAGAGGCACTCCCTTAACAAAGAAGGTATAGGATATGTCCATCAGACACATCATAAAGTATCAACTAAGCACTCTAAAGTGTCTACTACATCTACTTCTATTAAATCCATACCTGTCTATAATTTCTGTGGAAAGACTGGACATATTATGTCTAAGTGTCTTCATAAGAAAAGAAGGAAGTCTTCACAGACTCCTAGAACTAACAGAAAAGGACCCAAAAAACTATGGGTACCTAAAGATCAAATAATCTCTGTTGCAGATGTCCTCAACAGCACAAAAAAAACACCACTGCTGGTACCTGGACAGTGGCTGCTCGCGACACATGACAGGAGAAAGGTCTATGTTCCTAGACCTCCAACTTAAGAAAGGAGGACATGTGGCATTTGGTGGAAATCAGAAAGGGAAGGTTATAGGAATTGGTACTATTGGTGGTAAACCTCCTCTTCCCTCTATATCAAATGTTCTTATGGTTAAAGGATTAAAACACAATTTGCTTAGCATAAGTCAATTATGTGACAGTGGATTTGATGTCTCCTTTACCAAGGATTTCTGTATAGTTAAAGATCTAAATGGCAAAACCCCCTTTTTGTGACACCCTTCTACCCAGCATGTTATAAGGCAATTAATATAAACATTTTAATTATAAAAAACATGCACTCATTTAATAAGTTTAAAACAATTGTCCATGGGTAGAAAAGTCCCACATGAACCGGTTACAACGCGGAAATAAACCAAGTTTAAAATCAATAAAACATGAAGAAATAACTACCCAACCCCGATGTCACACTCAGAGCTGGTATAACCGTTCCGGAAAATAACATCCACGGAATACAAAGGAAAAACAACTAAACATAAATAAGCCCTAACTATGAGTGGCGGCTCCTCAGAGTCACTCCTCTCTGGGCTGCTCATCGTCCTCTGCAAATGCCAATCAGGCCAAACACAAACAATACAGGGAGTAAGATTCATGTAATCATATAAACAGCAGGGGAATAGTACGCAAGGTAAACATACACATAAGCATACATCAACATCCAACAGTATCATGACAACCAAGTATGCTATGCTATGCAATGCATCACCACTCCGCTACTCCACCTATGCATGTGGATCCAAACTAACTCAGGATGAACGACTTTGGAGTTACATATCCGTATTGGCCATAAAAGCACCAACACCGGCAGTTCACCAAACCTTGGGTGAACCCCATGGATAGCCAACGCATCAAACCATGGATGCCTTATCACGGGGGGCCTCGGTCACCAAACCTTGGGTGACCTACCGTGGATGGCCAGATCACCGTACTCTCTGGCGATCTCCCCTTTGTCGAACCTCCCCCATCAACTACTCCAATGATTTATGCAAATGGCACAACAACAAACAATCTCAACCACCTCCTTGCTTGGGCCATGAAGCTCCCAAGACTTTCAACATCAAACTCAACGTAACCTTAGACCCAAACCGTGGGGTCAAGGCTCCCTTGGCCAATAAGCACCAAGGTTCAACTCAACGTGCTTGGTCTATAAGCACCCAAGACTTCAACTTATCAACGTGCGGCAACCCAACGGATACCGACTTAACATTTGATTATCTAATTATCTTATATAATTAATAACCAAGTTGTCTAATCTTTATCTTTGATTAATTATCTCAACTTATCATCATAGGGGAATGGGGTTTTAAAACCCCTTAAGTCCTTTAATTGTATCACTGTCCAGGAGGTCAGCACGGTCGTGCTTAGACCTTAGCACGGTCGTGCTTAGACCTTAGCACGGTCGTGCTGCCCTTTTAAGTGAAGCACGGTCGTGCTTCACACTCAGCACGGTCGTGCTCAGCAGCACGATCGTGCTATTTGACCTGCTTGGCCGTGCTGAGCAGCGCGGCCATTTTCCAGAATTTAAGTGGGAGCACGATCGTGCTCCCTGTTCAGCACGGTCGTGCTCAATGCACGACTGCACTATTCTGGGCAGGGACAGAAACCAGATTATTAGCCAAAAACCTAAGTTCTTAACTGATTATTCCTAGTTAGTCAACAACGCGTTTTAGGGCCAAAACTCATCATTTCAACAAACATAATCAGTCATCAACCGTTCAACCAGCATATGTCAATAATAACAATTATTTTCATAGCATCATAAACATGGTACAATCCTCATGAACATAAAATACACATTTATGGACATATAAATCAGAAACAGGCATATACCAATTAAAACATCATAATCATATGCATACAACGACACAGGGGTCATGGGAAACCCCGTTACCTTACACTACCCACTGCCTAATGAATACAATCCCACTTCTCCCCATACCTGGATTGAAGGTTGCTCTACTGACGGTTCCCAACGACGAACTGGTCCCGAATCCTCAAGTGGCTCCCTCCGGTACTAAGCCTTGTTTGATCAGAAACACAATTTAATCAGTATCTCTCATTAAAATGAAAGGAAACTGACAAAGGAATAGGGACCATTACCTTAACACCAACCCAACGCACTAAGCTTCCCAACTAGCTTCCACAACTCCACTATGGCAATGGACGAAGAGGAAATAGGGAAAAAGATCACTCTGGCCGAAACTAGTGATGGCTGCCAAAACAAAAATAGGGTTTTTACATCACCCTCGGGTTCTGCTCACGATTATAAAGCTCGGACTTGAGCACGGTCGTGCTTCTCCTTAAGCACGGTCGTGCTCCACTTAGCGTCAGCGAGACGCGGTCCACGTATTGAGCACGGGCGTGCTTATTATTGAGCACGGTCGTGCTCAACTTAAAATCAGAAACACGCTTCTGACTTTAAGCACGGGCTTGCTGGCTAATGAGCACGAGCATGCTCATGTACCAGAAAGGGACTTTTTAGGCTAAAATTCCACTTAGCCCTTAACCAACATTTTTAAAATAAATAAAACTAACTTTATAAAACATTTTATGAAAAATAGGGTGTTACACTTTTCAGCTAAAAGGCAACAAAATCTGTATAAGATTGAACTGACTGATCTCTCAGATCAAAGTGTAACCTGTCTGATGTCTAAAGAGGATGAAAGATGGTTATGGCATAAGAAACTAGGACATGCCAGTATGAAACTGATTTCAAAACTAAAAAGGGATAACCTTGTGAGAGGATTGCCTGATATTAGTTTTAAGAAAGATGTTTTGTGTGATGCATGTCAGAGAGGTAAACAGATAAAATCAAGTTTCAAATCTAAAAACCAAGTATCAACCTCTAGACCTCTTCAGTTGTTACACATGGATCTGTTTGGACCAGTTAGTGTTGCCAGCTTAGCTAGAAGGAAATATGGATTTGTCATATTTGATGACTATTCTAGATATACATGGGTACTCTTCTTAACCCACAAGGATGAGTCTTTAAAGGCTTTCTCAGTATTCTGTAAAAGAGTACAAAATGAGCAGGGTCTCTGTATCTCTACCCTTAGAAGTGACCATGGATGAGAATTTGAAAATGAGCAGTTTAGACAGTTCTGTGCGGAGAATGCGATCTCTCACAATTTCTCTGCACCTAGAACTCCACAAGTAAATGGAGTGGTTGAGAGAAAGAACAGATTTCTGTAAGAGATGGCTAGATCTATGCTCAATGAGAATAATCTCCCGAAAGGTATCATTAGAGATTATGTTCAGAAAGGTATCTTTGATATTAAGTTTGTTAAAACTGAAAATCAATGGGCTGATATCTTCACTAAGCCTTTAGCAGAAGAAAGATTTTTATTTATTAGAGATAATTTAAACATACATTGTATTGTTGAATGAAATGTCTAAGTTTTGAACTGTCTGTGATCACCTGTCTGACTCTGCTGAGTCACTATGCTGAAACTCAACAGTTTTATTAAAATGGTTATTATTTATTTATTTATTTAATACCATTTGTTAATCTGAAGCTAGTCATGGACACGGCAGTTTTTACCTCGAAACCATGTTTTCATTATGTCTTAAGTGGGCGCTACAGTTCCCCACATAAATCGTGCCATTCTTAATTAAAAATGTCTTTTTTCTCTCTCCTGCTTTTAATTGCTTTAAAAGGCAATTTTCAGAAAGATTCAAGCTTTATCCTTCTCAAAAGCCCTAAGTCTTTTCATCTTCGTCTTTCTCTCGTTCTAACCCTTCTCTCTTCCAAAACTCTCATTCTCTCCTCTCTGAAAAATGGCATCTTCAAAGCGTCTGTCTCCAAAAGAGATTGCTGAGAAATATTAAATGAGAATAGCTGATGTTGAGAAGATTCTTCCAGGCAAGACTGTTGATCTCCAACAGATGAAGAAATGGGGAATGGATGTCACTGAAGAGTTGGAATACTCTAAGTGGACAGCCTTCTTTGATATCAAGGAGCTGGTTCATCCCAAGCTTGTCAGAGACTTCTGGAAAAATGTTGTGGTCATCACCAATGTGGTTATGGAACCAAGAGCTTCAAGGCTCAAATGTCAGTTGATGTGACTCTCCAATTTCCCATTAGCTCTCTGGAGTTGGCAACTAGATGCCCAAGGATTGGAACTGCCTTCAGACCTGACTGGGAAGATCAAGCAGGAACTGAAAGTGTCAATATTTCTATATATGGAGTTCCCAACCCTGAGAACAAGAAGCCTGTCAGCATGGTGCCCAAGTGCAGGTTCTTGCACAAGTTGCTTCTGGAGTGTGTGATGCCAAGAAAAGGATCACGAGACAATGTGACCAAGATGGACAGATTTGCTCTGTACCACTTGATTCACAAAATCAAGATAGACATCAATGATCTCATCTACATGTATCTTGAGTCTCTGATCAGAAGGACAAACATGCCTACCTACCCTTATGGAATGCTGCTGACAAGGGTTGTTAGGAACAAGCTGATTGTTCCAACTGATGTCCATTTTGTGGACATGGCTCTGCCCATAGACAAGAAGGTCTTGTCTATGATGGGGATTGAAGGAATCCCTCTGGAGGATGAAGAAGAAGATAACAAGAAAAAGAAGAAGCCTGCTGTTGAGCAGAAGCAAAAGGAAAAAGCAGAAGAACCAGCTGATTCCACTGGTGAATCAGAGTTTCCAATCTCTGAGAGAATATGGAAACCTGCTGGAAAGGTGGCCAGACAGGATCAGAGGCCTGAGGAACCCACAGCTTCTGAAGGATCTGTTGAGACAGTTGAGCCTCTCAGATTCAAGCTGAAGAAACCCTCTCCCAAGAGGAAGACCAGTGAGGCTGGAAAATCTGGTGTGGTTAACCCACCAAGAGGAGAAGACTGGTGAAGACCTTTACCAAGGTCAGACAAGTGGAGTCTGAGCCTAGTAAAGAGGAAGCACCTGCTCAGGGGGAGCAGACATCTCCACCCTCAGAAAAGCCTAGGGAGATCAAACCTCTTGATCTGGGAATCATTCCCAGAAAAAGAAGGTCAGGCTACCCTATGCCTGTGGTGGCCATTGCTGGAAGGGAAGAAGTCCCTGCAGAATAGCCTGCTGCTGTTGCTGCTACTGCAACCTCTGTTGACCAGTTTGATAGGACTCAGACAGTTGGTCATCCTGAAGCTGCTTCACTGTCCCCTTCAAGGAAGAAGACAAGATTCTTTGAAGATCAGCTTTTCACCTTTCCTTCTGCACCATCCTCTCCCCTTCACCTAGGTATTCAAGGTTCTGTAGTTTCTTCCTCCTCTGCCCTTTTTGTCAACCCTTTATCTGTTGCCTCCCCTTTTCATTCACATGTCTCTTCTCACCCCACCCAAACATCTTTTGATGTTGTGTCTGATGTATGTCAGTACACAGCACAGGGACTCAACTCCCAGAGAACAATCTGGCATATCATCTAGACTGTTTGTGAGTGATCTGCAATCTCTGATGACTGCAAGTGTCTCTCACTTAGCTGTCATCCCTTCTCCTCCACCTCACATTCTGAACCCATGTAGGGAGATTTTCTTTTATCCCCCTATTGTTTTGTTCATTAGAACATTGGAAGGATCTCACTATCCTGCCTCTGTTGTGATGTTACCCTCTAGGTCTAGATACTTTTTTCTCTTAGTCACAGGGTCTAATTGATTTTTCTCTCACATAGACTCTCTCTTACCCTTACCCCCATCTGTCTTAGCCAATCAACCTCTTCCCCCTCCTATTCAAATAAGAGTCACTCGTCTGTCTCTTTGTGAAAGACTCTCCTGTGTCTTTCCCTCCCCTGATTTTGACCTAGTTAGAATCAAACCTTTGTTTAAATTAGCCTTTCTTCCTTTATTCTATTTCAGAACCATCCATCAGTATTTCTTTCCCCGTGTCTCCTCACCTTTCTCCGTACCTAAGGCACCCCCAGTTTTAGCCTTACCCTGGTATCCAACCCTGTCTGCTGCTTCAACCAGTCTGTCTATAGAAGCCTCCTCCTCTCAGATGGTGGATTTAGATAGCTTCAATCGTCTTAAGACTGAGCTAGAAGAAGTCAGAAGACATCTGGATGCAGAAAGGCATGCTAGGCTGCTATTAGAGAAGAAAGTTGACTCTTTGTATCTTCTTTTTAATCAGTCTAGGTAGATGTCTGTAGAAACTGCCTTGTAAATGAAATGATTATGATGAATAAAATCAATATTACTTTATCTTCCTTATTTTCTATTTATTGTCTCTTTTTCTCTCTTCTGTTATCTGTTTGTTCCTTTTTGTTGCTGACAAAAGGGGGAGAAAAATGTAAAATGATTAATGTAAAATGATTGGAGAAAATTATGTGATGGTTATATGCTAAGTGTTCTGGAGAATATAACAATTGGTAAAAAAATTTAATTCTCTGCTATACTCTGATATTTTGAACTTAAGCCTACTGCATATTGCTCTGATATTTTTTTATTGAACACAAATGCACCTGTCTGCACATATAGAAAATATCAACCTGTCTACTTTCTATTATTCTGTAAGATGATATTTTTAAAGGTTCATTAAATCATCTGAATGTTTGTCATCATCAAAAAGGGGGAGATTGTTAAGTCTCTAAATGTCTGTGTGCATTTCCCTAAGTTTTGATGAAAACTAAACATTGGTTAATGATTTAATTAACCTACTTTGTGGTTGCTAACCTATCTACTTAGTGTACAGATCAGAATATTACAACTCATCTGTCTGTCTACCTAAGTACCAACCTGTCTGTATAAGCCAAAAAGTCAACCTGTCTGCTGACTGGGATTGTTGACTATGTGCATACTGGTTTACAACCTGTCTCTGCTCTGCTCTTTCAACTCGTCTAAGGTTCTTTGTTAAGAACTCAAAGTACAGGAAGCCTTTGGAAGCTGTCCCCTCATGAAGAATACTCTGAAATCTCTCTCTCACGCTTATCAAGAAATTCAGAAGTGCTCTCTCTCAAGCAACCTAGGAAGTCAGAGACAAACTTCCAGTTAAAGAATGTTTCCAACATGCTTTATTCCCTAGTACTTTCGGTTATTACACAGAAAGGGAAATGTACTCTGCAAAAGTACAAAAGCACTCTGCACAACTCTGAGTTGGCTTCTACACGATGTATAAAGCTATTATCCTTCATGTTAGAGTACAACCAACGTCTCCATTGCATTAATGGCTGCCCAGAACGACTATATTGCATTTAATGAAGCTCTGCTTGAAGCCATCGTTGCAAGGAATGTCTCTAACGGATATTAAATGGTTGAAGGCTATAAATACAGAAGTCATTGAAGATGAACACATCAGAGATTACAAAGCATTAAAGAGCCATTACTCTGTTCATTTATTCACTCTGTATTCTTCAATCATTTGAAGTTATTACGCGGACTTTCCTAAGCTTTACATTTAAACCACTCTCTGAGTGTTAGTGAAAGATCTGTCTGTCTGTAAGTGTATTTATTACAAACCAAACTCTCAAACAAATCTGAGTGAGCCTGAAGAGGCTAGGTGTGCAAAGAATACTTGTGTTGGAGCCTGAACAGGTTTAGGTGTGCAAACAATACTTGGAGTCTGTAACCTGATCAGTTATAGTGGATAAATCTTGGTGCTGCCAAGGACTGGACGTAGCTCTTTGTGTTAAAGAGTGAACCAGGATAAATCACTATGTTAATCTCTCTTCCCTTAATCTCTTTAGTTGTTTTGATTATATATCATCTGCTTTCTAACTAAGGGGTTAAAACTGTTTTTATCAAGCTTCCTTTTCATCTGTATACGTGTGTTGTTTTCTGAGAAAACTACAACAGATAGGTGACCTGTCTGTGTAACCTTTTACACCTGTCCGAACTTAGCTTCTGCATGCAAAAAGTTTTTAACTTTATTTTAATTTCTGATAAACACAATTCAACCCCCCTTCTCGTGTTTATAGTTGTCTATTTCAAATATGTGATATTGGGCCCGTTTGTGATTACACGTCTACTTGGGGATCGAGGAACAAACAATTGAATATAACAAGGATGACACTCTTATGCCTTGTGTTCAATTAAGACATATGGACGAAGGGACATTTACTGCACGTAAATTTTGGTCACGGTAAGGCTAAAATCGGATCACCGGTACTCTTGCTAATTGGGTAGTAATGATGCATTGCTAGATGCCACTCATTATTTATAATATTATAATTAATATTTGATATTATTGTAATATTTAATATTATTGCCAACTTAGTGGGAGCCTACAGGGTCACATGCATAGAGCAAATGCGGAGCGGGTCAATTAATTAAATATGATTTAATTAATTTAAAGTTTATTGGACTTGTAGCGTACAAGGCCTAATAAGTAGGCAGTTAGGTCAAGAGGAGTATGTGGTTTATAAATAGACTACTAGTCTTGCTCTAAACCTAGTCTTGCTAACCTTGCCTCCCATAGCCGTCAGCTAGCACAGGACACAAAGCTCCGACGCCCGTTTGCTCGCGTGGACTGAGTTGAGGTGCTTCTCCTTTGTGGCACTTGTGATCACAGTGAAAGCTCGCTTCAAGAGGTAAATACAAATAGCCTTTTATGTGATTCATGTTTTTGTAATGCGCGATCCATGGGTTGGTTTTCTTCCGCCTTGAGATATGATTTTTAAAGAGGATTATCTCATGAAAACCCCAACATTGGTATCAGAGCCAGGTTGTAGTTACCTTGAATCCCTATGTGCTTGTTTGCTTTGTATGATAACATGTTTTATTGCTTTTGAATATGATTCAATTAAATTCATGTTGTCTTTTATGAGCACAAATTTAATATATATGTTGATATATATTTGCACACTACAAGAGTTTTTCAATACTGGGCGTACAACTTTAAAAAAAAAAGGAAAGCCATTAATGGCGTGAATGTACCATGACTGGTACGTGAGTTGGCCAATGATAATATTCATTTGGCCTTTGATATTCATTTAATGTCCAGTGATTTTATTTTTTTTACTGGTTCTATTTCATTGTTTTTCCTATTATAATAATGGAAATGGATAGAAGGATTTGTGATTTGCTTTGGAAGCAAGATCTGTAAATTGATTATGATTTTGATGATCAGCGAGGCAATTGTATTTTTGAAATTCTAAAGAGGTCACGCACTTAAATATTTTAGTTGAATTGAGAACTAAGTTTGCACACAGCCATAACTGATGAGGATTGTCCTCAAGAACGAGAAAAGTTGCTTGTCTTGAGCAAATGATTCCTGAGCAACCAGTTCCTACTAGGATCGAAAAGGATGCTTATGAAGCATCAAGTCGATGTCCTGGATATAGGATTCTTCATGCTTACAACCATGAAGGCGTGTGATATGATCATGCACCTCATGATGCTCTATTGAGAGCATGCAATGCATAAGAACCATAAGTCTTTCCGACCCTTTTTTAGTTGCGAACTGACAGATGGGAAATCCCGATAGTTATGATGTACTTCATATTATTGAGTACATTAAGAGCTTGCTAAAATGAGATTTCCTTTTGGCCAAATGTTGGCAGTGATATGATCTTGCAATTGTTGCCGGAGAGTTATAGTCAAATCATTGTGAATGATTTTGACAAACATCTACTAGAGATTACAAGGAAGTTGAGAACTACCGAGCAGAGTCTCTACAATATAAAAGGGTAGACTATTATGATAATCTTGAAAGAGAAAGTCTTAAGCCTGCTAAACAAGGAGAAGAACAAGGGTAAGAACAAGTTCAAGGCCAGTACTTCTGCCTTGAAGCAAATAGGCGGGGTTGCAAAGGAAGGCAGTTGATTTTATTGTGGTTTGACCAGAAATTTGAAGACTGCTAAAGATACAAGAAAGAGTATGAAAAAAGAAAGGAAGTATGACTTCCTCTTCGAGCATTATGTTGTAGAAGTCAACCTACTTCAAAATCATGGGTATTTGATACCGCATGTGGATCTCACATTAATAAGAATGATAAAAAAGAGTAGGACGTTAACTAGAGACAAAGTCAACCTATGAATAGGAAATGGAGCAAAAGTTGCTACATTAACTATATAAGTATTTGCCTTCGGGGCTTGTTTTGGAACTAAATAAATGTTATTATGTTCTAGCTATTGGTAGAAACATCAGTCACATGATATTTTCTATGCTAGCACGTTTTCGGATAATGGACTTGGTGTCCTTAATCCTCATATGCCCATTTATAATATAAATGCAAAAAGGGTAAAATCAAGTGATTTGAACCCTACATGCCTTTGGCATTGTTGTTTAGGCCAGATAAGTGAGAAACGCATCTGCAAGCTCCATAAAGATGGACTCTTGGAATCATTCGATTATGAATCGTTTGATATATGCAAATCTTGCTTGTCGGAGAAGATGACTAAGGCTCCATTCACCAGGCAAGGTGAAAGGGCCAGTGATCTTTTGGGATTGATACATAGCGATGTATGTGGGCCCCAAAACAAGTCAGCTACAGATGGTTATCCTTACTTCGTCACATTTACTAATGATTTCAGTAGATATTGATTTGTGTATCTTTTGAAACACAAGTCTGAAGCTTTTGAAAAGTTCAAAGAGTTCAAGAATGAAGTGGAGAACTGACTTAGAAAAAGTATTAAGGCCATACGATCAGATCGTGGTGGAGAATACTTAAGCCAAGAGTTTGATGACTATCTAAGAGAGTGTGGGATAATGTCCCAACTCATACCTCCTAGAACACCACAATGGAATGGCGTCTCAGAAAGGAGGAATCGCACCTTGTTAGACATGGTACGATATATGATGAGTCATTGACACCTTTTAAGACTCTTTCTGGGTTTTTGCTCTAATTACAGCTGCATTCACTCTTAACCGTGTTCCAGCTAAGGCGGTTGAAAAGACTCCATATGAGATATGGATGGGCCGAAGGCCCAGTTTGTCATTTACGAGGATTTTGGGATGTCAGGTTTATATGAAACGTCTCATGACGGTAAACTTGGGCCCAAATCGGATAAGTGTATATTTGTGGGATATCCTAAGGAAACCAAAAGATATTACTTCTGCAAAACCTCCGAGGACAAAGTGTTTGTTGCTAGGACTGGAGTGTTCCTTGAGAAGGAATACATCTCTAAAGAAGATAGTGGGAGAAATGTAGAACTTGGAGAAATTCAAGTACCACAAAATACTGACCCGCCTACAATGGAACAAGAATTGGTTCCACAAGATGTTGTGGTTGAATTGCCGGTTCAAGTAACACAAGACTTGCATAGGTCTAACAGGCCATGTCACCAACCTGAAAGATATGGACTTCTCCTGACTCAGGAAGGTGACGTGCTGCTCATGGATCAAGATGAGCCTGTAACCTACCAAGAGGCCAAAATTGGCCCAGAATCTGAGAAGTGGCTTGAGGCCATGTGATCCGAGATGGAATCCATGTACATGAACCAGGTATGGACCTTGGTTGAGCCACCCGAAAGGGTAAAACCCATAGGGTGCAAGTGGGTCTTCAAGAAGAAGATTGACATGGATGGTAAAGTGAGTGCCTTTAAGACGCAACTGGTTGTGAAAGGTTTCAAGCGAATTCATGGTGTAGACTATGATGAAACTTTCTCCCCGGTAGTGATGCCTAAATCCGTTTGGGTTCTGCTTTCTATTACTGCATACTATGACTATGAGATCTGGCAGATGGATTTCAAGGCTGCATTCCTTAACAGGAATCTCCTTGAGAGTGTGTACATGACACAAACCGAGAGTTTTGTCGATCCAAAGGATGTTGGAAAAATATGTAAGTTGCAGAGATCCATTCATGGATTAAAGTAAGCTTTGAGTGTGACAAGAAGGTACCAATCGATATCAGTGAAGGTCACTGAACTGTAGTCAAGAACATGCTTAAGTATCTGAGAAGAACTGAGGATGCATTATTGACAATATAAGGTGAGGAAAAAGTCGTTGTTAGGTGTTACACCGGTGCTGTTTCCAAACCGATAGAGGTTGTTCCAGATCGCAGTCTAGATTTGTGTTTTATCTTAATGGTGGTGCTGTATACTTGGAAAAGTTCCAAGTGCGAGACAGTTATAGATTTCATAACAGAGGCCAAGTATATAGTTGCCTTAAATGTAGATTTAAATGCCGTTGAATCGGGAAGTTCATTTATGAACTAGGAATAATTCCTAACTTTGCGAACTCCATTGATCTCATTGTGATGATGATGGAGTAATCGCATAAGCTAAGGAAATTTGATCTCACCAGCGATCCGAACATATACTTCGGTGCTTCCATCTCATTCGATAGATGATCGATAGATGAGAGATGTGAACATGTGCAGAATGACAACACTAAATAATCCGCTAATGGAGTCTCTTGCTTAGTGATAGCAAGACACTCACACTAGATCAATGGGTGTTAGATTGATGCCCGATTGGCTCTAGTGCTAGTGGGAGATTGTTGGTGTAAGCCCTAGTGGCCAATCTATTTTGAATAGATCATCATTTGTATCATGAATTTAATCATATATTTGATATATGAATAAGGCATTTATTTATTATGTTATTTGTTTATAGCATAATAAAGTCCTTAGAATAGACAGTTCATTCAGTGAGATATTAAGTACGTGACTTAATCGTGAGACCTCATTGAATAATAGAACGATATTCTTAAATATCCATAGTCGAGTATTATTGTTAATTAGGACGACAATAATATATAGAGAATATTGTGTGAGTAGACTGATGACCAAATCTCACGGGTCATGGATATGTGATATCAAGTCGGCACACAGGTATAAATATTAGGAGTAATATTTATACCGGATGACCCACTATGAGAATACTTCATAATAGTTATGTAAATGTCATAAGTATTCTTATGGCGACCATTGTGAAGTCGTCCTTCAACTTGAAGTCACTAAGATTCCTACAAGAAGAGTTGTAGGCTTTAATGCTATCAAATGTCACGCGTAACAGGGTGATCATAAAGGTAGTTATTGGGCTTGCAATAAATCATGTCGAGGAGTGTGAGTGATGTAGACAGGATTCGTCCCTCCTACATAATAGGGATAATGTCTTGGGCCCCTCGATAGAGTGAGACGTGAAATATGCGTGGCCACGCGGAAGTAGGCCAATATGTGATATTGGGCCCGTTTGTGATTACACGTCTACTTGGGGATCGAGGAACAAACAATTGAATATAACAAGGATGACACTCTTATGCCTTGTGTTCAATTAAGACATATGGACGAAGGGACATTTACTGCACGTAAATTTTGGTTGCGGTAAGGCTAAAATCGGATCACCGGTACTCTTGCTAATTGGGTAGTAATGATGCATTGCTAGATGCCACTCATTATTTATAATATTTAATATTATAATTAATATTTGATATTATTGTAATATTTAATATTATTGCCAACTTAGTGGGAGCCTACAGGGTCACACGCATATAGCAAATGAGGAGCGGGTCAATTAATTAAATATGATTTAATTAATTTAAAGGTTATTGGACTTGTAGCGTACAAGGCCTAATAAGTAGGAAGTTAGGTCAAGAGGAGTATGTGGTTTATAAATAGACTACTAGTCTTGCTCTAAACCTAGGCTTGCTAACCTTGCCTCCCATAGCCGTCAGCTAGCACAGGACACAAAGCTCCGACGCCCGTTTGCTCGCGTGGACTGAGTAGAGGTGCTTCTCCTTTGTGGCACTTGTGATCACAGTGAAAGCACGCTTCAAGAGGTAAATACAAATAGCCTTTTATGTGATTCATGTTTTTGTAATGCGCGATCCATGGGTTTGTTTTCTTCTACCTTGAGATATGATTTTTAAAGAGGATTATCTCATGAAAACCCCAACATCTTGGTTTGCTGTATCTAAGATCAAAAGAATACAGATTAGTGGAATTCTGTGATGCTGACTTTGCTGGAGATTGAATAGAAAGAAAAAGCACCAGTGGAGGATGTCACTTCATTGGAGCAAGCTTACTCTTCTGTTCAAGCAAAAGGCGGACAACTATTGCCTTATCTACTACTGAGGCAGAATACATCTCAGCTGCTAGTTGTTGCTTTCAACTCTTATGGGTAAAACATCAACTTAAGGATTACTCTATTTATGAGCATAATATATCTGTGTGGTGTGATAATTCTAGTGCCATATGCTTAACTAAAAATCCAATCCAGCATTCTAAGGCTAAGCATATTGAAATAAAACATCACTTTATAAGGGATTATGTTCAGAAATGTATCTTTGATAATAAGTTTGTTAAAACTGAAAATCAATGGGCTGATATTTTCACTAAACCATTAGAAGAAGAAAGGTTTTTATTTATTAGAGATAATCTAAACATGCATTGCATTATTGAATGACATGTCTGATAATTAACCTGTCTATGCTACCTGTCTTATGTTTTTATATCACCCATCTATGTTACCCGTCTAACCCTACTGAGTCATAATGCTTGAACTCAATAGTTTTTGGTAAAATGACTATTAATTATTTAAATACCATTTATTAATCTGAAGCTAATCATGTGCATGACAGTTTTAATCTCGAAACCATGTTTTCATAATGTCTAAAGTGGGCGCTATAGTTCCCCATATAAATCGTGTTGTTTTAAAATTAAAAATGTTTTCTTTCTCTCTCCTAACTTTATGACTTTAAAAGGTAAAGAGCCAGAAAGGTTCAACCTTTACGCTTTCAATCCCTAAAATCTCTTCGTCTCCGTCTCTTTCTTTGTCAAAACCTTCTAAGTTTCCAAAACCCTAGAAATCTCTTCTCTCTGAAATGGCACCCTCTAAGCACCTTTCTTCAAAAGAAATTGCTGAGAAGTACAACTTGAGACTCTCAGATGTTGAGAAGATATTGGCTGGCAAGACTGTAGACCTCCAACAAATGAAGAAGTGGGGAATGGATGTCACAGAGGAGTTGGAATACTCCAAGTGGACCTTCTTCTTTGACTTAAAGGAGCTGGTTCATCCCAAACTTGTCAGAGACTTCTGGACAAGTGTTGTAGTCCTCACCAGCACTATTGATGGAACCAAGAGCTTTTGTGCTTGAGTGATGGATACAACTCTTCTCTTCCTCATCAGTTCTCTGGAACTTGTCACTAGATGCCCAAGGATTGGAGCTGCTTTCAAGCCTAAGTGGGAAGATCAAGTGGGAACAAAAAATGTGAACATTGCACTGTATGGTGTTCCCAAGCCAGACAACATGAAGCCAGTGAACATGGTAGTAAAGTGCAGATTCATGCACAAGCTGCTGCTGGAATGCGTGATGCCAAGGAAAGGGTCAAGGGATAGTGTGACCAAGATGGACAGGTTTGCCTTGTACCACTTGATTCACAAGATCATGGTGGACATCAATGACCTAATATACAGTACCTTGAATCCCTGATCAAGAGGACCAACATGCAAACATTTCCCTATGGAATGCTGCTAACGAGACTCTTCAGGAACAAGCAGTTTATTCCTGGTGATGGCGAGTTCATAGACATGTCCTTTCTTATTGATAGGAAGAACTTGTCTATGATGAACATAGAAGGTATTGTTCTGGAGGATGAAGAGGAAGACAAGAAGGAAGGAGAAGAAGAAGAAGAAGAAGAAGAAGAAGAAGAAGAAGAAGAGAAGAAGAAGAAGAAGAAGAAGAAGAAGAAGAAGAAGAAGAAGAAGAAGAAGAAGAAGAAGAAGAAGAAGAAGAAGAAGAAGAAGAAGAAGAAGAAGAAGAAGAAGAAGATGATGAAAGAGGAACCGGTGGTCTCCACTGATGAGTCAGAGATGCCTATCTCTGAAATGATCTGGAAGCCTGCTGGAAAAGTGGTCAGACAGGACCAGAGGCTTGCTTTGGAGAAACCATCAGTCTCTGCTGAGACAGTTGAGCCTCTAAGGCTTAAGCTAAAGAAGCCCTCTCCCAAGAGGAAGACAAGGAATGCTGAGACATCAGAAGCTGAGTCTGCACAGCCCAGCAAGAAGAGAAGGCTGGTGAAGACCTTTGCGAAGGCCAGACAAGTGGAGTCTGCACCTAGGAAAGAGGAAGCACCTGCTCAGGTTGAGTAGACGACAAGTCCCTGGAGAAACCCAAGGAGAAGAAGACTCTCAATTTACGACTCATTCCCGAAAGAGAAGGTCTGGCTACCTAGTGCCTACTATGACATTTGTTGAAAGGGTAGAAGTTCCTGCAGAAGCTCAAGCTGCAGAGGTTGAAGTTACTGCTGTAACTGCTGAAGACCTGTCTGTTAGGACACAGACAATTGTCCACCCTGAGGTTGTCATAAAACCAGCTGGTCCTTCCATCCATTCCTTCTGCACCATTTTCCGCCTCTCATCAAGGTATCCTTAACCCTTCAGTTTCTTCTCCACTTGCCCTGCCTGTCCAACCTCTCTCCATTGTGTCTCTATTTTCTTCATTTGTCTCCTCTCACCAAACTCAAACATCATCTTATGATGTTGTGTCTGATATATGTCAGTACACAGTAGTTCATAGGGATTCAACTCCCAAAGAACAAGCTGGCATATCATCATGTCTTTTTGAATCTGACTTGCAATCTCTTATGACTGCAAGCTTCTTTAACCTTTCTGTCATTCCCTCTCCTCCACCTCATATTTTTAACCCATGTAGGGAGATTTTCTTCTATCCCCCTATTGTCTTGTTCATTAGAACATTGGCAAAGACTCACTATCCTGCCTCTATTGTAATGTTACCTTCTAGGTCTAGGTATTAATTTTTATTAGTTACGGGTTCAAATTCTTTCTTTGCTTACATTGATTCCTTATTACCCCTACCTCCCTCTATTCTTGCCAAACAACCTCTTCCCCCTCCTATCCAGATTAGAGTCACCCGTCTGTCTCTGTCTAAGAGACTTTTTTGTGTCTTTTCATCCTCTGATACTGACTTTGTCAGAATCAGACCTTTGTTTAAACTAGCCTTTCTTCCCTTCTTATACTATAGAACCCTTCATCAATGTGTCTTCCCTCGTATCTCCTCACCTTTCTCTGTGCCCAAGGCACCCCCAGTTTTAGCCTTGCCCTGGCACTCAGACCAGTCTGTTGCTTCAACTAGTCTGACAGTAGAAGCCTCCACTCCTCAGATGGTGGATTTACATAGCTTCAACCTGCTTCAGGCTCAGGTAGAGGAAACTAGAAGACAGCTGGATGAAGAGAGGCATGCTAGGCTGCTATTAGAAAAGAGAGTTGAAGCTCTGTTTTTGCTTTTTAGTCAGCCTAGGTAGTTTTTGTTTGTAAAATCTGCATTGTACTTGAACAACTTATGATGAATAAAATATACTTTTTATCATTTATCTTTACTGTCTTTTACTTTTCTGCTTCTTAATTGTTTCCTTTTTACTATTCACAAAAGGGGGAGAAAGTAAAGTTAAGATGATTAATGATGATTAAGTAAAGTCAAGTAAAATGGAACTTGTCTCTGAGCTGCATTTCTTTTTATGAATTAAATGATCTTGTGTATGAAATTAACTCTGATACTGTGCTTTCTTAAAGTACTCCTAAATATTAATTGAACTTAGGTGCACCTATCTTTACAACCTTTCTGGTTAAGAAAATTTCAACTTGTCTGAATCCTGTTATCTCTTCTGTTGATATTTTCTAAGGTTCATTAAATCATCTGAATGTTTGTCATCATCAAAAAGGGGAGACTGTTGTAACGCCCCGATTTCTATATCTTTCTGTAGCAGTAAATACATGTGTATATGTGTTTATTTTTTATAAAATCCAGAGAATGATTTTAGGTAAATTAAAATCATTATCTTGTTATACCTTACCTTAGAAAGTCACGGTTAAATTTCGGTTGAAAATTCAGACGAAAGCCGGTCTGCGTTTTCACTGGCAGTAAGAGTTTACTGAGCAGAAAACCTAATTTTAACCCGTGAACGAAACGGATAGTGTTTTTGTCATGTTTCCAATGATATTGGCTATTTTGAAAATTTTCGTTAAGAAATAGAATTTAATATTTTATCCGGGCGAAATCTACGAAAGTTACGATCGAAAACGGTAATCGGGTGCATAACGGAGCAGGATGGGGAGCTGAGATGACTAATGTGACATGTTGGAAAAGGAGTGACATGTTGATGTGAGTCAAATGTCACATCCTAAAGAAACCATCATTACTTTCTTTTGAATATATCATATTATAAGTAAAAATCACTTTTCTCTCACTATTTCCAACCAAACACCTCCCTAGGCCAAACTTGCTCTCCAAGCTCACTCTTCCTCTCCCCTTCACGCCACTCACTCTCTCTTCCTCTATATATTCACACTTCATTCCACTTCATTCATTTTCTTCTTCTTCATCCTGTTATTTTCAAGTTTCCATCACTCAAAGTTTTCATTTTTACTCATTTCCAAGCTTCAAGCTCTTCATACTTCTTCATCCTAGCTTCAGGGGTAACACTCTCACACTCTTCTCTTTCAAGTTTTACACTTATCTCATGAGTTTACTCTATGTTTTCCATTGTTGTTCATAAAGCTCTTTTAACTTCTAAAAGCTCTAGAAAATGGTAGAAAAATCCTTTTGAGTTGAAACTAATTTCTATGAACCCCTAATGATCTCTATTTTGATATTCTATGAACTTGTATCAAACAAAAATATCTAGCCTATTTATCCTAAGGAGGCCGAAACCATGAACTTCTAGGCATAAGATGTTTTGTTTCAACTTTTGTAATATGATCATGGATTTAAACCCATTAGTACCTTTTGATGCCAAATCTAAGAGCTTACATCAAACAAAAATTTTCTTCCCTATTTTCATGAAGAGGCCGAACCTAGGTTGTTGTTGGACAAGGAAGTTTTGTTTCAACTTTTGTTAAATGATCATTGATTTGAACTCTTTTGTACCTTTAGTTGTTAAATCCAAGAGCTTGAAAAGTTTGAAAATTCCTAGCCTATTTTGCACCTCATGGCCGAAACCCTAAGTGATTGAACTTAGTGGGATTTTGTTCAAACCTTGTTAAGTAATCATTGTTTATTGACTCCTAATATTTAAGGATCATTAATCTATGAGTTGTATAATTTTTAGAAACCTAAAACCCTAAATTTTTGTGAAAGCCGAACCTATACCTAGATTGTTTAGTGTTCTTGGTTGTTTTTTTTGACTTGTGGTATTGTGTTGTTATCCTTAGACTTTCATCGTGAAACAAGCGAGGACGTTCGTGGTTTGTTACTCCAAACATCAAGCACTTTTACCTTCACCAAAGGTAAGAGGGGACAACCTGAGGGATGCTCAATAACTGTGTGCATGTGTTTATGTGAATCGTCTGATTTGTTTGAATCATGTTATGATTTTGGAATCAATGTTTGAATGACTTGTATACTTTAGCCGTTGTGGTAACTGTATGAAAGTGATTATCTATTTGATTTAAAGTATTATGAATCATAGATGATATGATCTGTTATTAACTGTTATACTGCTGACTGATATTATTGTGATGTTTGATTGAAGTCTGAGAAGCCCGACACTCGTCAGTGCTCAATTAATTATGATGGTAAAAGTCTTAAAAAGCCTAATGAGAATGTTGGAACAAAAATATTTTATTTGGTGATCTCTTGATAAAAGAAAGAATATAAAGGTGAAATATTTTAGAGTGAGAGGAATATCATTTTCTTAAAATAATTTTAGTATAGGAGAAGATAATTTTAAAAGTATGTTTTATGACGAGAAACTTTTGGGAAATGTTTGGCAATATTTTAGAAAGGAAATTGAAAGGGATTTGACAATGTTCTAAAGATGGTTTGGAAGAAAAAGAAGATGGATTTCTTTATAACTTAATATTTTATAAATGAATTTCCAATGAAACGGGTTCTTGGTAAAATACTTTGAAAATATTCCGGCAAACTTGGATAAGTTGCTGAGGTTTCGTTTTGTATTTGTGCTTCACTGAACGAAAAAGAATAATCACGTTGGGATGTGAACCTAGCATACGAGACGTCGGAATACTAGTGTTCTGTAATATACACGTAGAACTTGGATCCATGTCACGTTGTTGTAAACTCGTGTCCTAATCACGTTGTTGTGGACGTTGTGTCCTAATTACGTTGTGAATAACGTTGTTAAAGGTGAATGTTGTTTCCTATGACCACAAGTCTAAGACTGGTGCATCGGTCTAAGGTGCTGTGATTAAGCACTTGGACTGCCTGTCCCGTGTTGATATTGATGATTTCAAAACATTAAAAATTTATGAAAAGTCGTTAGCTTTTGAGCTTCGACAACGAAATAGAATGAACACAAAGAAAAGTTGAGAACAATTATTTTACATGCATTTTTAGGCAGACATGCCTCCCGTTGATAGGAGTGATGCCTTGATGATCAGGTATTCACAATACGATGTACCACTGCATCCTGGGATGGGACATTGTGTCACTAAATCCATGAGCACGGAATACTGCATCCTGGGATGGGACGGTATGCTATGGATGTTAGTCACTTAACGTGATGCCAAAGTGGTAGCGATTTGAGTTTGATCAACTCTTAGATTGACGAAGGGATCTCATGAGATTAAGTTTAGAGCCTGAATATTGAAGTGTCATGCATACTTTTGTCAAAATTGACCTTGCGGGCATGAGACCCCTTGACTTTATACCATGTTTATTTCTGATAAATTAATTGGAAATTGTGACATATGCTTATGTGATGTATGTATCATGCATATGTTATTGTGTCCAATCCATATATTGGTATCTCACTCTTGCATGTTTTCTTGTTGTTCCTCCTCCCTATGGAATTGTTGTATATATGTATCTTCGGGTTTAGATGGATCCCGACGCGCCTCTGGCACCGACGGGAATGAGGACACTCACTTTTGATGATGCGGGAGATCCGGGGGCGTGGAACATACTCCCCGGATCCCGTGCGGCCATCTATCGCGGGCCGGTTATTGAGCTGAAAGGAAACTAGGAAGAGGGACCACAGCAGCGAGTGCAGACAGTAGAAATGGTCCGGGTGTCACTACCACCCCCTTGGTACTATCTACAAGTGTTGGCGCAAAGGGGACAGCTTCACGAGCACCCGCCCTTAGGAGTGCCACTTTCGGGAGTTGAACCAGCTTTACCTGTTGAAGAGGATCTGGAGGAAGATCCTGAGGAATACCCTGAAGGCGAGCGGAGGATCATGTCCATTACGATGACGACGACATGGACGATGTGTCGGAGTATGTGCCTGACTTTGATCCTGACTTTGATGATTCTGACTCCCCCGATGAGGGCGGAGAAGTAGTGGATGCATTACCAGGGAACTCCTCAGGGAGCGGGAGTGTGCAGACTGACCCTTTTCACGGTCATTAGTTGTAGACCAGCTTAGGGGTGTCCTGTTTGGGTAATAGTGTATCTTGGTCCGATTGTATTTTTGGTTTCATGGCCAACTCGGTATTTTGATATGCGGTTCCGGACCTTTCCCCCATTTTGCTTTATCTTGCTTATTTTATTTAGTATTACCAATGGCCTACTCTTATAAAGGCTCTAAGTTAATTTGTAATTAAGACCTAATGCTACTACTGTTGATGCTTATCTTTATATGCTGATGTTATTCATGTTCTGAGTGTTCATTTAAAGAAAAAAAAAATTTATCACCCTTTTGAGAATACTTACTTACTAAGAAAATCTTATTTTCCGAAAGTAACCAGTAATTTAATAAGTTTTATTTTCCGAAATGGGTAACCAACCATGTGACACCTAAGTTGGGGTGTTACAATTGTTAAGTCTCTAAAATGTCTGGTATGCATTTCCCTAAGTTTTGATGAAAACTAAACATTTGTTATTGATTTAATTAACCTTCATATTGGTTGCTAACATGTCTATTGAGTGTACAGATCACAAAAGTAAGAAGTCACCTTCTCACCTGTCTGCCCACATAGATGACCACCTGTCTGAAGAAGCAAAAGTCAACCTGTCTGCTGACTAGGATATTGACTTTCTGCACTGAAGTTTCAACTAGTCTTCTGATAATTTCTCATACTCATCTAAGGTTCTTCAATGGGGAACTCAAGTACAAAGAGCTTTTGTCAGCTGTCCCCTCATACAGAAGACTCTGATGATCCCTCTTTCTCTTCTCATGTTTATCAAGAAAAGTCAGAAGTCATTCTCAGAAGCAAACTCGGAAATCAGAGATAAAGTCCAGTTAAATAATGTTTCAACATGCTTTATTCCCTAGTACTCTTGGTTATTACACGAAAAGGGAAATGTGTTCTGCAAACTACAAAAGCATTCTGCACAACTCTGATTTGGCTACTGCACGATGCATAAAGCCATGATCCTCCGTGTTAGAGTACAAATGAGACACCCTGTTGTGCCCCGTTGTATTATTAAATTAAAACCTCATTAATTAATTATTTAATTCACGCGCTTAATGTTGAAACATGTATTTCGAAATACATGAAAATTTAAAACTTAATTAGAAACATACAGCGTGAGATAATTTAAAACAACACACCATATATATTAAATACATACACACCTTATGTTTACGCGTCAGAGTTATCAAAACACTGTTTAGGGTATCCAATCAGTAGGATCCCTAACAGGTATATAGTTTTACAATTATTATAAGCGGAAAAATATAAAACGTCTTAACACACTGGCCATAACTACCTAAACTCTATCACCAGGGTTCACAGCTCGTCCTCCCACTTCTGGTTCATAAGGAGTTCCATCCAACTCCTCATTATCAAGCTCCTCCACAGGGTCTTTTCGTACAATCACATAATAAATAAAATACAGCATACAGAAAATATAGGGGATAAAAACATTTCTATCATCAAAAGCAGAAAATAATACATAGCACATAATATAATAACAGTAAAAAACAAGCATCACACATAACTAACAATCATCCTCAATTATGATATCTTCCTCTACCCTCTGTAACATCCCGATGTTTTGAAGACCTTTATCTAGATCTGAATTTATATCCTAAGGATGTTTTGGAGGATTAGAATTGATTAGAGATGGTTAAAACAAGTAAAAAGTTGGTTTTTGAGCGTTATAATCGATTATGTTCTAAGTATAATCGATTATTGGTCCTCTGGATCAGCGAAATGACAAACAGATAGCAATTAATCGATTATAGAGACCCTCATAATCGATTAGAAGCTCCCTGGTTTGAGAAGCTAGAGTCCAGAAAGTATATAATCAATTAAATAATCAATTATTAGTCCAGAATGTATATAATCAATTACATAATCGATTATGATCTCGCTGGAACTGAAAGAACAGGAAATGAACCCAAATAATCGATTATATGTTGTAAAATAATCGATTATTATGTTCAATAATTGATTATGACAGCAGAACTTCTATAAATACCCTGTTCGAACCAGAAACGCAAAAATAGTCTTCTAGGGTTTGGAAATCACATTCTAGAGAGAGAAGAGAGAGAAAGTGAGGGAAATGCATGGAAATGAAGGAAGTTCAAGGAAAACAAGAAGATAACAAGGATTGAAGGAAGATTAAGCTACTTGGAGGTTGAAGATCAAGAAGATGAGGAAGAGAAAAAGATGAGGAGGAGCAAGAGGTGCAAGGATTCAAGATCTCCAAGTAAGGTGAAGAATTACAATCTCTAAACCCTTCTAAGCTGTAATAAGATGTTTGTGCTAGAAAATGTATGTATGATGGTTTTAGGGTAGATTTTGAAGGATTTTATGCTTGAGGATGCTTGATTTTTTATGATTTTGAAGCTTTTTGCATGCATGAGGTATATTTTCAAAGAATATGTTTGAAGGATGATTATAACAAATCCTTGATGCATGTTGTTGATTTCTTGTTAATTATAAGAAGATATTATAAGGGAGTTTTATCAGCATTTATGCTTTTTAAGGTTGTCCCTTCTTGGGAGAATAAATGACAACACTTGAGGTTTTTGATGAAATGCTTGAACCAATATCTTCTTGTTTTTGAGCAATTTTTGTAGATAGTAGTCCAGTGTTATATATTTATTTGAAACATGAAAGGTTTATGCTTTATGAAAAATGTGTTTAAGGAAAGACTTAATGTTAGAAGTTACCATGCGGGCCAGTAGCCTCCCCATATCTATCAAACTCAATCGGCCATTTCATATTATTAGGAAGGGCAGTGGTCAATTTTTTCATGGTGGTGCATGATCTACCCCTCTATGAAGGAGGCATACCAGCTGACGAGGGACTACCAGCACCGCCCTGTGAATCAGCCATACATATATGTATGCCTGTTTAGACAAAAAATAATAAATTAGGTTAGTATATAGGAAAAGAATTTGCACATAGGAAAGTCGAGATAAAGTTGATGAAGGATAGAAGTTGGTCCTCTTTCCATGCATTTCTCATCAAACAAACTCCAACTGTACTTACAATAATAGGTAATGCCTCATTCTTAACAAGTTAAGAAGATAATCAATGTTTGATGCATTTGCAGTATAAGGAAAATTTAAACATGCACCAAATTGCTGTGTCTAGCTACCATTATCGAGTACAGGGTTAAAACAGCATATATAAGAAGCTAATGCATTAAGATAAGGATCAGAAGCACTCTAATATACCCAACTACAGTTATACTTCAACCATAACCTCCAAATAGTCAAATAGATCGACCAGTCTCAAATATATATCTGTTCTTAAAAATTAGATAAGCTCAACAGTATCAAATTTTAAAGCATACATGATAAATAAGCAGCTTAGTGTAAACCTTTCCTGACTAAGTTTTTCGAAACTTTCACTAGCAAACCCTCCCATTTTTTGTCCAACAATGAAAGAATATTATGCACCACAAACAGTGTCTAAAGAACAATATCCACGAAGACCATCCGCAACAAGAATCCAACAAAGAGTAATATAGGGAGGTTCTTATCGGGACCAAAAGAGCTTGAAGAGCCTCAGTTGTGTGGGAACCACAATCCTTCTCAACCCAAAAATAAGGGACTACCTTGGTAGCTTCTGCAAAACCTAAAAATGTGAAAGTTTGAGGGAAATGGGAGAAATGGGAAATACGAGAAAGAGGGAATGCATAAATTGATAGGGCATTACTTATGTCGCGATTGAGAGAGAGAAGAGGACGGTGAAGGACAGTGGTAGAGGCGACGGTGGCTTTGCAGAGAAGAAGGAAGAAAAAGGGGTTGCAACAGAGATGAATGGATTAGGGCGCGGGAGTGAGCTAATTTTTGTGAGAGTTATGTTAACGTTATAATGACATGTAACGTCGGTTGCTTGGCCAACCGATGTTACATGTCACTTGTGAAGTTAACACAAGCAAACACAAGAAGGGGGGTTGAATTGTGTTTGCCAATAATTTTCGAAAACAACCTTTTTCAAATAATTTTCTCAAGTAGAAATTAACTAAGCACGCACACAAAATGATCTTTAAAAGATTAACAATCTCAAGTTCAAATCCCCACAGTTAGTATAGACAAAATACTATAAAAGATAGGGAAAGTAGAATCACACAAGTGATTTATCCTGGTTCGCTCTCTTCCAACCGAGAGCTACGTCCAGTCCCTTCTACCTGAAGGTTTTCTCCACTATTCTCCAAAATATATTACAAGTACTCAACACCTCTTCAGGCTACAAGTAATCTTTCTCTACCAAGCCTCTTCAGGTGCTAACTCTAACAAAGAGATTTACAGATTTGATCTAAGAACTCACTAAGTGTGAGAGTATGAAAGTTTAAGATCAGTGAGATTTTACAAGTAAACTTGTTCAACAATTTCAGCAGAGTTTTTGCACTTTGACATATTGAGTCTCTTGCATTCTATTGAGGTTCTTCCAACATTTATAGAATCAGTGCTTGTCTGTCTTATAATTCTTCAACGGTCTTGAAATTGTATCCGTTTAGACATAGCACTAAATGCTAGGATCCGTTGAGACTGATAGCTGGATATGCTTCATGGAGAAATGCTCTTGTTTATCAGAGGAACGCTCAAAGTAGAGCTGTCACTTCCCTGTTGTACCGAAGGTTGCTTTCTGACTTTCCATCTTTGTACTTTAGGTTATACTTTACAGCAATATAGTTGTCAGAGTACAAAGGTTTATGTTCTCGATGGTACTATGTTCTTATTCTCAAGGAACAAAGAGTAAACAAAGAAGCATCAAAGGAAAGAGACATATATTCTCTTGAATTAAATATTCAATCATTTGAAATAAATACGTTTAAGCTGAGACGGGTTCACTTGTAACAGCTAGTAGACGCGCAGGTCTTTGAACGTGCAAGATTAACTTATCAACAAGACGGGCTCGTCTACTGATATTGCGTCTATAGAATCTTTATCTAATTTCAAGCCTTTGGACTTGCTATACTCAATAGCTCGTCTACTGACGTGGCGTCTAGTGAGACAACTCATCTATTATCTTTTTTTCTGAAGGTTATTTTATTGGCTCGTCTACTTAACAATTCTTAGACTCGTCTAGCGAACATTACCTTAGCCAATATTTTAAGATCTCGTCTTAACAGATTTAGAATTTTACCACGAAATGCAGACTCGTCTAGAGGATCAACATAGAATCTGATACTGCAATTGTATAAATATATATATCTCCTCTTGTTATCATAACTTAGAAATCCTGCAAGCCTTCAATTAAACAAGTTAGATCTTTGACAATATTTTGCCATACAAATTTAACATTTTTGTTACCATCAAAACTTAAGAGATTATTTAATCCGAAAACTACTTTGGTTCTAACAACTTGTAACATCGGTTGTGTAACAACCGCTGTTAATAGTTTTCCCTTTAACCCAATTTTTTTAAGGATTTCCCACTTGTTACGTCGGTTGTGTCAAAATCACTGTTATAGGTCACTTGTAACATCAGTTATCATACAACCGCCGTTACAAGTATTTTAAATGAGCCAGATATTTACGATACTGCTACCGCCTCTTTTATAACACCGGTTTCAAACTAACCACTGTTACATCCAATCGTTAAAAGCATATTTTCCACTAGTGTATGCTTAAGTGTTAATATTCTAAAGGTTTGAATTAATACGTAGTGTAGTGAGGTAACAACTTCGTCCAAGAAGTGAATTCCTCTTGAACTAAATAGACTAGGTTGAGACCCCCACAACACGCATTGTACCTTTGAGTTTGGGTAAACTTCGCGATATTTAACAACACATATACATTATAAAAGCCCTCTCAAATACCTTAGGTTTCTCATGAGTGTTTTAGAAAGATTGCCTATGTCTTTAATAAAAGGTAACTTCTACCTTCTCACTCATGTAGGTAGATACATCAAGTTTGTCTCTCCAGCACCACCCAAAAAATAGGCTATGTATCTATTAAGAGTTTTATAACTCAACCTCACAATAAACATTCTCACAATAAACATTTATAGATACATCAAGTGCGTCTCTATAGCACCACCCAAATCAAGGGCTATGTATCTATCATCCACAAGCATTACCACATGCTATAAGGATGGAAATGTAATGCATATGAGTAATCATATGGCTTCGTTTGACCAACAAATGGGTATCCACGACATTTTCCTCAACTCAAGGCTTAAGACCCATCCCTCTTGACAAATCCAGGACCACTTTCCTGGTTAAACCTTTAGTGAGAGGATCAATAAGATTTCTTTTACTTCTTACATACTTAAGGAAAAATACACCATCAATGGTGCCTTAAGGCCTTTCCCATAGAGATATGTTTGTAATTAAACTTCTTAATCATTCAGCTTCTTAACCTGGTAACTCAAGAACAATGAATTTAGATTTTATATAGTAGAACTTACTATGTAAGTTTGTTTCTCAAATTTCCAAGAAAAAGCACATCCATCTAGAGTAAAACCATACCTGTTAGTGGAACTTACCTCATCACAATTATCAGAAAACTTGATTGCATCACAAAAAACTTCTAATACCGCAAGAACTAAATCATTAAATTCAATTATATTAATCACGCACTCCCACTCCAAGATTAAGAATAAAAGACCACACATCATTGTTGCATTATTATGTAATTTGGGTCAATGGCATTTACCACCGCCTAGAAAATTTAACATGATTTAATATACAAGCAATATATGAAAGATATTATAAGTCAAATTAAATAGCACAAAATAAGCATTATATAAAAAACAATGTCTCATGCAAATCCAATAAGCACAAATAGATTTATATATATGTCATTCAGTCACACCATATCAACGCAAGTAGATATATACATATGCACTTTAACTACACAAATAGCACATCCTCTTTTAAGTTTAATTAAATAATAATTTATAAAAGGATATAAAAATAAAAAATAAAGTAAAATCAAATAAATTAGCACCTTGGTTACCTTTTAAAATAAAATCAGTTTCAACTCAAATTGAGTCCTAAAAATTCCTTATATAAATTTTTATAGGCAGATTTTTAGAAATTCCATCGAACCCCAAGGAACCATGGTAGTTAAACTCGCGATTTATCATGTAAAGTCAGTGATTCTATGAATTTTTTTTGCCTGAGCAAGTCCAGTACCAGGAAAAATCGTGGGTCTTGCAGAACTTGTGGAATCGCAGTGGAAACTCGTAGAATCGGTGGAATCATGCGATTTTGTCGTTTTTGAGAGTTGGATGCAGTAGCCTTTGACAGTGGGTTTTTGGGTTAGGTTTCTCAACCCCCTTGTTAAAATAAAATAAAATAAAATAAATTTTCCCAATTTTTTTTTAAATTAAAAGAAGCCCTATGAACCTTTCTGCTTCTCCCTCCTATGACTCTTTCTTTCTATAGAACCGCTGCATCTTGCAAATCCCTCACCTTCCCTCTCAAAGCTCAGCAGCCTCCCTCTCTCCAATCTGCGCGACTCCACCCCCACCATCTTTGTTGTTGCACTTGCGACCCTCTCTGGCCTCTGCGTATTGTCCTTTAGTAAAAGACTAATTGGCCATAGATTATGATTTGGTCTCAAGCTTTCAATATTTTTTATATTACTTTTTTTCCCCCTTGTTGGTACGGATACCCGATATTAATAAGATAAAATAAGGTTTCCTTGTTCTTTAATATTTATCTCGATACACTACTTTTTTGTGTTGTATCTTACTATATTTTTAACTTTTCCTTTTAAAAATAGCTTCACATAATGTACGTGCAAATTTTATTCAGTCACTTTTCATTGCCAAATTCCAATTTGCAAAGCACGTGGCAAGTAAATGGGTATTTTCTAACAAGAAAACAAATATGAGAAGTATTTAAAATAATTGGTATTTTATCCTTCTTAATTTCATTTTTCTGCATTTTATAGACTACCATGTGCAGAAGAGATAAATAGTGGACTATTATAATGAGTTTTCATTAGATACATAGTGTTTTTTTTATTATAATGGGTATTTATTTTATTTTATAATTTAGTTGCGTTATTTGTATGAATATATATATATATATATATATATATATATATATATATATATATATATTGTCGCAACCAAAAAAATTGCGACGAGGACAACCATAAAAAAGATTTGTTAAGAAAAAGTAGAGTCGCCACCAATTTTATTTATTTAGGATAAAAATTGGAAAAATCCTAAAAAATGGTCTTTAGAACCAAAATGAGTTCGGAAATCGGTTACGAGTAGGGAAGGTGTTAAGCACCCTACATCGCTCATTCTAAGAATGATACCTTAAATAAATTGCGCGAAATTAAATTATTTATTTTTTACCCCAAAAATATTTACAAGGAAGAAATTAATTATTGATATATTTTATTTAATATTTTATGCTTCTTCATTTTTTTTAAAAATAAATAAATAAATAAATATTATTGATAAATCTTAAATAAGGTTGAACATGGCACATAAGTCCATAGGGCAACCTCGAAGCTAAAGGATTGAACATGACACTTGTCATAGAGCAACCCAAAAAACATTAAATAAATTATTAATTAATTATCTACATTAACAAACTAAAAAAGAGCACAAAAATAAAGGAAAAATTAATTTCGGCTTGACGGGATAATTAATCCCGCTCCTATGTATTCCCTGCCGCGATGGGAAACTCAAAGCTACGTAGTTCATCTAAAAAAAATGATTGGTTGGTTTTGATTTTTATGAAAAGGTTTTTAATTTAAAAAAAGGGTTTTTGATTTTTTTTATTGCCTAATTTCTAGATATTAAAAAAGTCCTAGGCGAGATAGAACATGGCAATTATGTCCACAGAGCGATCTCGAATCTAAGGAATTGAGAGTGATACATCTCACAAAGCAATTCTAAAATTATTTACAAGTAATTTTTACTTTTATATTATTTAATTTTATTCATGAATTTTGTTGAAAAAAAAAAGTATCTAACTTCCTAATCATTTTATCAACTTGGGCTTATTGACCCACCCACAAAAACCTTAGACACAAGCCTAAACAATACAAAAGGAAAAGAAAAACAATAATAAAAAGATGAAAAAACAACCAGGTCCAACGAATGAAAATTGAAAAGGGATGAGAAACCTCTATACTTATTATCAGCAAAAGAAATGAACCAAAGCTTGGGACTTTGGGGCAGAACGCGGGTCACCAGGGAGACTGAAACAGCGACAGTCTGGGATAGCGGTGCGGCGAGGCTGCGAGAGCGGGAGGAGATGAGACTCGTGGAGCACAGCGACGGCGTGGTGGCTGAGGCGGTGGGGGCAGGGTGTTGCGGCGATGCGTCTTGGCTTACGACTTCGGAGAAGACAACACGCAGAGGCGATGGTGGCTGGACGGATTCACGTTCAGATCAGTCCGCCATGGCTGGTGCGGCGGCATAGCAGATCGGAGTGAGGGGTCACGGTGACATCGCGCGGTGATGGCACGACGACGGCTGGACAGTGGTCACGAGAAACAAGGACTGAGGCAGCCTAAAAAAACACTGATTTCTCTCTTCTCTCTAGGTTCTGGAAATTTCTCACTGATTCGTTTTTTTTTCCTTGGTCCCCCCCCCCCCCCCCTTAGACTCTCTGATTCGTTCATTTTATAATGCTAATTCACTATGATTTTTGATCCTAAAAATATGCCAAGTCTTATCTGCAAAAATTAAGGATCAAAAATCAAGGGATTTCTATCTCTAAATCAAAATGTTGGAGGGAAAACAAACGTGGCTGCTAGGGTTTGAGTAATGGGTTTAACTGGTTTGGCCCAATAACAAAAATAAACCCAAGTGTTTAACATAAAATTAAAATCTTTTATTTGTTTATTTTTTATTTTTTTTATTTTCTCTGCATTTTTATTTTTTGAAATTTCTAATGAAAACTAAAAGACCCGGTCAAAATAGGGTGTTCACAGTTGCCCCTCTTTACTTGTTCATTACTAGAATACATGAAGAAGAACGATTTTTTCATGTGATAGTAGTAAGGAACTAGTAAAGAAAATGAACTCGCATTTTGGCCGGGATGGGAAACAGGTTGGAGAAAATTCAGCATTAAGTTTCAGAGCTTGGAAAATAAAAAAGACAGCGGGCCTCAGATCCCGAAAATGTAATTAGCGGTGAGCCTCAGAGCTCGAAGAATAAATTTGTAGCGGGTCTCGGATCCCAAATATAAAATTAGCAATGAGCCTCAGAGCTCAAAAAATAAATTTGCAGCGGGCCTCAGATCCCAAATATAAAATTAGCAGCGAGCCCTAGAGCTCGAAGAAAAAATTTGCAGCGGGTCTTAGATCCCAAATATAAAATTAGAAGTGAGCCTTAGAGCTCGAAAAATAAATTGCAGTGGGCCTCAGATCCCAAATATAAAAATAAAAGTGAGGCTCAGAGCTCGAAAAATAAAATTGCAGCGGGCCTCAGATCCCAGAAGTAACATTAACAGTGAGCCTCAGAGCTCGAAAATAAATTTGCAGTGGGACTCAGATCCCAGAAGTAAAAGCACAGTGAGCCTCAGAGCTCCAAAAATGAAATGCAATGGGCCTCAGATCCCAGAAATAAAATGATGGTAACTTGCTTTCTCTTTTCTATCGTTCAGCTGAACCATACACTCCATGGAAAAACTTCGACCAATCAAACCCTTGTTTAACCAACAGCTCTGAGTCAGGGTCTTGTTAGTTCCTTCCGATAGGAGGGGCTTTCCTTTTTTTTTTTTTTTTTTCAAAAGCGGTGGGGGCATGTATAGCGATTGCTTCCTTCAAGACTAAGACTCGTGGAGACTTTCATTATTGCTTTTCTTTTCTCCTCATTGTACACCGTTATCTCCCTTACTGACTTTGAAATGCTGGGCTTTCTTTGGTTTGAACCATTCATTGAAGTAACCATTAGAATTATCAAATCATACTATTAAACTTAAATTTACTTAAATTGAGACATGATTTCAATGCATAAACATGATTTAAGCACAATAGGGAAAAATGGATGAATAAAATCCTTGCCTTAATATGAGAATTTACATTGCACACAAAGAAATTGGAAAGAAAGGGGGAAATACAAGGGTGTATGGGAATTGTATGAAAAGGGATAATGGAACAGAAGAAAACCGCCTAAAATTTGCCCCAGTATTGGTTCCTTGATCCTCTTATCTGATTCCCAACAACTGTTTGACGTCGCAAATCCTGGTCTCAGCTTCCACATACATCCTTTCATTAACATTTCAATGATTTTCTTTGCCCCATTGTAGCCAATCACAAACAAAATTTCCCCGGTGTAGCAAGTCATAAGCAAAATTGCCCCAGTGTAGTAAAACATTAGGATATCGTTTAAGCTGCCTTTGCAGGTTTTCAGCCTAAGATTCAGTTTCTTTGTCCTAATTTTTGCTTAGGCCGCCCTTTCGGGTTTTCAACCTAACGGACACATTATTTTTTATTTATTTTTTATTATTATTTTTTTTTAATGCCCTCACTTTTGCTTAGGTTGCCTTTGCGGGTTTTCAACCTAACGGGCTCTCCTTTTTTTTTTTTTTTTTTTTTTATGCCCTAACTTTTGCCTAGGTTGCCTTTGCGGGTTTTCAACCTAACGGGCTCTCCTTTTTTTTTTTTTTTGACTAATCAAGCATAGAACTTTTTCACAGCATCGGAGTTTATAGGTCTCGGTAGCTCTCGTCCGTTTTCATTTGTTAGGACCAAAGCTCCGCTTGAGTATGCCTGCTTTACTATGTATGGTCCTTCATAATTGGGTGCCCATTTTCCTCGAGCATCTTCTTGATTGGGAAGTATCTTCTTTAACACCAAATCACCTGGTTGAAACTCCCTCGGACGGACTTTCTTATTGAAAGCTTTTGCCATCCTTTTCTGATATAGTTGTCCATGACAGAGAGCTATCAGTCTTTTTTCCTCAATCATGTTTAACTGATCATATCGGGCTTTCGCCCATTCAGATTCTTCCAAGTTGGCTTCCATCAAAACTCTTAACGAAGGGATTTCGACTTCTATGGGAGAAACAGCTTCCATTCCATACACCAATGAGAAAGGCGTTGCCCCAGTACTTGATCGTATGTTGGTACGATACGCATGCAAAGCATATGGCAACATTTCATGCCAATCTTTATAATTGACGACCATTTTAGCAACAATTTTCTTGACATTCTTGTTGGCTGCCTCTACTGCACCGTTCATTTGAGGTCTATATGGGGCAGAATTATGATGCTTGATTTTGAAGGTCTCTGATAACTTTTTTACCTCCACCCCATTAAGATTGGCAGCATTATCTGTAATGATTCTTTCTGGTATTCCATAGCGACAGATAATATCCCTTTTCAGGAACTTAGTAAACACCTTTTGAGTTATATTGGCATATGATGCTGCTTCCACCCACTTAGTGAAGTAATCTATTGCAACCAGAATGAAGCGATGTCCGTTTGAAGCCTTGGGATTGATAGGTCCAATGACGTCTATTCCCCACATCGAAAAGGGCCAAGGGGACACTAGATTGTGCAATTGGAATGGTGGAGCTTTGATATGATCTGCATATATTTGGCATTTATGGCATCTTCGGACATGCTCCAAACAATCAGCTTCCATGGTTGACCAATAGTAACCATCTCGTAAGATCTTGCGTGCCATCATATGACCATTAGCATGTGTTCCACATATCCCTTCGTGCACTTCTATCATGATAGTCTGGGCTTCACGTGCATCACCACACCTTATGAGAACCCCATCATAGTTCCTCTTATATAAAACTTCACCATCTAAGTAAAAGGACATTGATAATCTACGAATCGTCCTCTTATTCACTTCATTTGCTCCTTCTGGGTACGTTCTGCTTTGTATATATTGCTTGATGTCGTGATACCAAGGATTGCCATCGTGCTCTTCTTCTTCCACATGTGCACAGTATGTTGGCTCATCTTGTACCTTCACTTGAATAGGCTGGACGGTGGTATGGAGACCCAGCTTGGTCATAGCGGCTAATGTGGCTAAAGCATCCGCAAATTGATTCTTGTCTCGAGTCAAGTGCGAGAAAGTAATCTCATCAAACTTCGCAACTAACTGAGTCAAGTATTTCTGATATGGGATAAGTTTGGGATCTTTAGTTTGCCATTCGCCGTTGACCTGATAAATGATTAGGGCTACATCTCCAAAGACCTTTAACTGCTTTATTCCAAGATCAATCGCTGCTTGTAATCCACTTGCACATGCTTCATACTCGGCAATATTATTGGTGCATTCAAATTCAAGTTTAATGGCCACTGGGTATTGTTTGCCATCCGGAGAAATCACCACTGCTCCTATGCCGGAACCGTGCAAATTCAGATGTAATCGGCTGTCCACCCTTGAGAGGATTTTCAGCTAAATGATCAGCAATTGCACTTCCCTTGACGGATTTCCGAGTCATATACTTAATATCGAACTCTGATAATATCACTTGCCACTTTGAAACCCTTAAGGATATGTGGGGACTCTCAAATATATTTCAAAGGGTCCATTCGAGAGATTAACCAAGTGGTGTGATATAACATGTATTGCCTGAGTCTCTTGGAAGTCCACACCAGCGCACAACAAGTCTTCTCAATTGCCATGTATCGGGCTTCGCAGTCATTAAACTTCTTGCTCAGATAGTAAATTGCCTGTTCTTTCTTGCCAGACTCATCATGTTGCCCCAACATTGCTCCCATTGAGGTTGGTAAGATAGTGAGATACAGTATCAAGGGACGACCTCGAGTGGGCGGCACCAACACTGGTGGGCTTGATAGGTATGCCTTTATTTTGTCAAAGGCTTCCTGACATTCCTCATTCCAATTTCCTGGATTATTCTTCTTTAATAGTCTGAAAATTGGCTCGCATGTGCTAGTTAAGTTAGCAATGAATCGGGCAATGTAATTCAATCTCCCTAGAAAACCTCTTACTTCTCGTTCATTCTTGGGAGTCGGCATGTCTCTGATCGCCTTTGCCTTTTCTGGCTGCACCTGTATTCCTTCTCTATTAACCACAAAACCAAGCAATTTCCCAGTTGATGCTCCAAATACACATTTTGTGGGATTGAGCCTCAAATTGTATTTCCTCAATCTCTCAAATAACTTCTGCAAAACTGCTACATGGCTTTCCCCCTCCTTAGACTTAGCCACTATATCATCCACATATACCTCTATCTCTTTATGCATCATATCATGGAACAATGCTACCATAGCACGCTGGTAAGTAGCTCCGGCATTCTTCAATCCAAAAGGCATTACTTTGTAACAAAAAGTTCCCCAAGGGGTAATGAAAGTCGTCTTTTCTTTGTCATCGATGTCCATGAGGATCTGATTGTATCCCGAATACCCATCCATGAAGGAGAACCTGTGGTTCCTTGCTGTGCTGTCTATAAGGACGTCAATATGAGGCAACGGGAAGTCATCCTTTGGACTGGATTTATTTAGATCTCTGTAATCCACACACATTCTTACTTTCCCATCCTTCTTCGGTACTGGTACGATATTAGCTACCCACTCTGGATGTCTCGACACTTCCACAAACCCAGCTTCTAGCTGCTTAGTTACCTCTTCTTTGATCTTTAGTGACATCTCTAGATGCATCCTCCTCAATCTTTGTTTCTTTGCCACCGTGTTCGGGTACAATGGGATTTTATGTGACGCTATTTCTGGATCCAATCCTGGCATATCTTTGTATGACCATGCAAACACATCTAGATACTCCTTAAATAGCGTGACCATTTCTGCCCGCTCTGGATTATCCACTATTTTCAACTCCTTCTTGTCTTCCTCGGTCCCCATATTAATCACTTCTATAACTTCATCATTTGAAGTGAAACCATCTTCTGAGCGCTCCATCAACTTTGTAAATTCCTCAATAGCTTCTTCTTCCTCACTAATCCCAGAATCATCTTCGTCAACAGCCGCAAGGGAATCAGTAAATGAGGTTTCAAAGTTCCTTTCGTGAGACAAACCTTCGACAGGGGTGAGGTTCCTGAAAGAAAATGTTTGCAACAATAGAAATCTAGGCAAGGATATTATAAAGTGCAATTGATATAAGATAAGGGGTAGAGAAAGGAAGACACCAAAAATGCTGAAAATCATACTAATTCATTTTATTCATGTCTCAACTAAAGTAAACATCAGTTTATTCGAGATACAAAAAGATAATTACTTTATGGAAATAACATCAACAAACGGTTCAGACCGCCAATTGCCAAGGACCTCATTGTCAGCACAGAGATAAATAACAGGGTTTCTTTCTTGCTCCTCTTCAAGTGCACTGATAGTGAAATGAGGGGAAGTCAACTTCTCTGGCGAGATCGCTTCAGTTGATGCCGAGAAAGTATCCGTTAAGTGGGGGACATAACTAAATCCCTTCCCTTCTCCTCTCTTGCCTCCGAGAGTTAGGTACTTCATTTTTTCTGCTAGAGAAGGATCGTACCCTAGTCCATGTCTTCCATCCATTGCAGTGGCTGCAATTGGTTGAGGGATCCCTTGGAGGTTTGCCCCTAGGCCTCTTCCTTTCTGATACCCATTCCTTTCCATTATACGGACTGCCACTTCATTCACATTCTGCATTGGCAGCTCCCTCCTCTTGCTCTCTGACTTCAGGATCTCAAAACTGTGCAGGGAATCATCCTCGACTTGCTCTGCACTTTCTGCGTAAGGTACCGAAACAAGCTTTGAAAGCATGATTTCTTCTTCACCACGGATGGTAATCACAGCACCATTCTGAATGTACTTCAAACATTGATGCAACGTTGATGGAACAACACCAGCTTCATGAATCCAAGGCCTTCCTAGAAGCATAGTATAAGCTGGCTGGATCTCCATGACTTGAAAGAGAACATGAAAACAACTAGGCCCTACTTCGAGGGGCAGAGTTATTTCCCCTAAGATCCCTCTTGCTGTCCCATCAAAGGCTCGCACAATCATCTCCTGGGGTGTCAAATCAGTCAAGCCTATGTTTATCTGCTCTAGAGTGGACAACGGAACCACATTCAATGCCGAGCCACCATCTATAAGCACCTTCGCAAGCATAAATCCTTTGCACCTTAGGGGAATATGGAGTGCCTTAGGACTACCTTTAAACTTCAAAAACACCTCATCTTCTGAGAAATTGATCATGTTGACCCGGCTCACCGGATCCACCATGTTTACTACATTTTCTGGCGTGACGTCAGGATTAACATAAGCTTCATTCAACACCTTCAATAATGCTTTACGATGCATCTCTGATGTGAGGAAAAGTGACAAAAGTGATATTCTTGCCGGTGTTTTCTTTAACTGCTCCGTCACATCGTATTCACTTTGTTTCATGATCTTCAGAAACTCTTCTTCTTCTTCATTCTCCTTTCCTTCATCCACGATCTCCTTATCTTTGGCATTTTTCTTTGCTTCTTCTTCTGCAGGGTCATAGTATCGCCCACTCCTTGTGATGCCTCCAATTCTCACAACATTAGTAACTTGAGCTCTTGAAGTTTCTTCTGCCCCTCCTACTAACTCAACCTTCTGTTCATAATTCCATGGTACAGCATGTGTATCATTATAAGCAAAAGGGGTTGGCTTTTTCACCCTTACAATCACTTTTTCTGGCGTCGGGGTATCATTCATAGGTGGTATCCGGAGCACCACTTTTTCAACCACATTAATTTCTTCAGTCGTACCTCGTCTGGCTTGGATCACCCCCAAGGTAAGCAATCCTTGGACTCGGACCTTAAAGTCCCAACAGGTTTCGATATCATGCCCTACCTGCCCATGATGATAGTCACAACTTAAATCACCATCACACTTCATTTCTTTTTCGATTGGCTTCCCCGGTGCGACAATATCATGTCCTGCTTTCCTGAGCCCCTCAAAGACTTCTTGCATCGGTGTTCACAATTCCAGGACCTTCTTGACTTGAGACCCCTTCAATTCCAAGTTATTTACCCTATTTTCAACATTATGGTTCGGGATTGGGTTATTAACAATGTTAGGCCCCGAATCTTCTTCGAAACCCAATCTTCCACAAGCAATCAACTTTCTTACTGCTGTCTTGAAGGCCTCACATTCTTCAATGGAATGCCCCAGGGCATCCATGTGATACTTGCAAGTCAAGTTTGGATTGTACCAGGCAGGGAAAGGTGGTTCCATAGGTCGTACAGGGTTTCCAGCGATTAAGTGACGATCGAATAGTTGTTTGAACAAATCTGCATTGGAGATAGACAGTCTTGGGAAAGGTGGCAGATTTTGAGATTGGAAACGTCCTTGATTTTGAAAATTTGGGCGAGGTCGAGGGTAGCTTGGATGGTTTTGTTGAGGTGCAGGTGGATAATGAGTATATGTTGGGCGAGTGGGGTTGTATGGCTGAGGGGTAGGGATATTATTTATTTGGTTTTGTGGCTGGGTGATAGTTGGCGAGGCCTGTTGAGGTGGGTAAAAGGGTGTTTGGGTCTGATATGGTGCTTGGTACCTTGGGTATGAAGGGACATGGCGAGGTCCAAAGTTCTGCTGGTGTTGCACATAATTTGCTTCTGCTTCCTTCTTCTTAGGTTGGAACCCCTTCTTAGATGCACTGCCTTCCATGTCAATTGGTAACTTCCCGGCTCTGGCTAGGATTTCAATTCTTTCCCCTGCAGCAATCAAATCAGAGAAATCCCTATAAGCTGCTCCTGCCATTGCTCCGATAAAGGGGGATCCGAGGGTTCCCAAAAAGTATGAGCACATTTCGGACAACATCAGCGGTGGCTGTACCTGAGCAGCCAAACTCCTCCACCTTTGTGCATACTGTTTGAAGGATTCATCACTCTTATTCTGCATTGTAGTCAACTGTTCATGGGTTGGAGCTACGTCCAAATTAAATTTTTATTGATCCATGAACAAGTCGGCTAATTCTATCCACCGTGAAATCTTAAAATGATCTAACTGAAGGTACCACTCTAGTGCGATTCCGGTCAAACTTTCATGGAAAAAACCAATGAGGAACTTGTCATCCTTAGACCAGATGGCCATTTTGGTGGCATAGCTAATCAAATGGAATCGTGGGTTCCCACTTTCGTCATACTTGGAAAAATCAGGAATTTTGAAATCCTTCGGAATCACGATATTTGTGGCAGGACAAAGTTCTTCAATCTTGAGAAGGCCATAAGCACTTGAGCCCTTGATCTCTTTTATTTGTTCTTCTACCTTCTCCATCCACTCTTCCTTCATCTTATCAGGTCCGAACTGAACTCCCCTGGATTGTTCGGGAATGGATACATGGGGTTTTTCCCATGTGAGCCCTGCATAGCCAGCAGCCTCATAATATACATTCTCGATGGGGCGATATCCTTCCCCGATGGGGATTACTATGGGCTCTGTGTAACTTGACAGTCCCTGAGTGAGACTATTGTTTATGCTTGGAAACATTGGTGTCGTTACCATGGAGAGGGCCGGTTGTACGCTCACGTGTGGGCCATCTTCATTTCCAATTCTATTTGCGCTAAGCCTGCTAAGAGATTCCCTCATATCCTGTAGTATAGCCTCTAACCTTGCTTGAGTTTCAGAGATTTCTGTCACCCTTCCCCTCACTTCATCTACTTCTAAACTCAAGTTCCTTCCGGTTTCAGGACTGTTGGCAGCCATTCTGGTCCGAGATCTAGTGTTGTAAACTCAGGTTTGATTGGTGTTGTCTTTCTTAGATCGCGCAATGGTTCTCAAATCCTCAGATTCGCGTTTTCAGCTCTGAGTAGAAAAAATCGTCAGTAACCCTTTTTTTTAATATTTTTTCATTATTATTTTTATTTTTATTTTTTAATAAATAAAAAGAAAGATAAAAGTATGCTTCGAAAGGAAAAACCCAAGAATTCTTTCTTTTGCAAAGGAAATACCACTTTTGTAGCAAGCAACTTCACCCCAACACATAACTCTAGGGGCACATCCCCCTTAGGTTAATGTGTGGTTGATGACAAATCCATGGGAACATGTGTCCCTCAATAGACAGCATCATTTATTAGCAATGCAATCATACAGGCCTACTTGTAACACACCATAAGATAGAGCAGAGTTCATTGATGGACGTAAAAAGGCTTTTAGTTCTTTGAAACGAAAAAACAATGTCTCCCATCTAATAGAATTACATCAAAAGTTTTAAAGTCTTCCTTTTGAATCCGCTAGCAAGACCCCTACAATACTTCATGAAGCGAGCTATTTTTGGAGGGATTGTAGATCCATCACTCATGCGAGTTTGGACTAATGCTTCCTCGAGGTGACCCACGAACTGATAGGTATGGTATTGCAAACTTCCTGAGAGGTGTTCATATCTTTTCTTCCAAGCATCTCTGTCAGCCTTCAAATCTTTTGCCACAGATTCCCAATTCTCTAGCCATTCTTCCTGTTGTCTGATCTCATCCTCATACTGTTTTTTCTCCTTTTCAAACATCTATACCCTCATCCACAATTGTTGCTCTTTTTCTTGTGCTTTTTTCAATGACTCACGCATAGTTGCAGCTGCATTCCAACCTTCATCAGAGTAGCGCTCAGTATGAGTTAAGGCTTCTTTCAGAGATCCTATGCTTTCCTCCAATATCCTGATTGTCTGGACGTGCACTTCGACTTTTGCCCCCAAGTCTTCTTTTTCTTTGAAGATTTGTGCCAGCATTTTTTCTTGATCTTCTATTCTTGCTAGTAATCCTCGAACTTCTGATTCTTTCATATTCCACTTCTTTGCTGGACTTGCGGCTTCATATGCATCGGCACATTCATCTTTCAAATGTTCTATCCTCATGTTTAACTTCTGGACTTGGTGTTGAAGCGTGATGATGGTGATCTGGTCTGTTTCGTTCTTTTCCTCTAGCACTCCCATCTGAGCCATCATAATCTCAATCTTCTTTAACATTTCTGCTTCCGTTTGCGGATTTTCATCTTTATACGGGATTGGTTTCGAAACAACAGGGTTGCCTTTCCTTGCTTTCCTCCATGCCTCATAGTTTCCAGTATGAGAAATAATTTGTCTTCCCAACTCATTTGATCCCAGTACCCGGATGTTGC
This sequence comes from Echinosophora koreensis, assembly GCA_035048595.1. Lineage (NCBI taxonomy): Eukaryota > Viridiplantae > Streptophyta > Magnoliopsida > Fabales > Fabaceae > Echinosophora > Echinosophora koreensis. The sequence goes on along the minus strand of JAPCYP010000047.1, from coordinate 188,552 downwards.
TCCAGGCGGATCTAACAGCTATTGTTGTATTTTTGACAACCTCGCACTCTTGATATAAGAAAGAAATTCCACCCAACACCTTTTCGAGTGGTTCCTGTTGAGTCCATTTCAATTGTCGAATCACAAGTGCCGGAGAATATGACACGCAACCCCTTGGTCCCATCAAAGGAATATTGGAGAAATTCCCACAACTGAAGATTACTGTATTTCCTTTATACCAAGGACACATCCAGCAAAAAGCTTTCGAATCAACCTCATCAAATTCTTGCCTCCATTCATTGGATTTACGCGGCTTTATCGGAATGTGATGGAATCTCCTCAAGGGGTCATCAATCCCACTAATATATTTTCGAGCATACATGTGAGTCACGATCGTAATTTGCCTTGTTGATTTTCATGGCACACTTGCAACGAGAGGAAAGTTTCTGCCAGAAGTGCGGGAATGGGATTCACATTATATTCCTCGACCTTGTTGTAGACATCCATGGCTGCATAATCCACCATGTCTGGTATAAAGGGGAAAAGCACCAACCCATAAATGGTTAAAGCTAACACTCGCTTGAAGATAACCCAATTCTTTTGTCGCACCAATTCCTGGAGATAAACTTCAAGGAATCTTCGCCTCAGACCTCTGACATCTCCCTTTTCCATTTTGTCTGGCGGCTTTGGTAGAACTCCCAACCACTCTGCTATCTTCCCATCATTAACATGCTGGCCATAATAGAAATAAACACGAAACTCCCTTGGAAGAGGTATCCTTAGCATGTAAGCATATTCTTCTACAGTCGGTGTCGTATCCAAATTCGGCAACTCGAAACATCTCAAATTCAAGTTCCAATATTGGGCCAAAGCACTCAAGCCCAAAGCATCTACAGGTATGTGTAACAAGTCCAAAATCTTTCCATACTTGCTTGCAAACTCAGAACGTACTTCTTTTGGCATCAAATGGCTGATTTCTATTAAGGGCTTCACATCATTGATTTTCACATCAACTCTAATATTCTTCTTTAGGCCAATTGCATTGCTAGAGTTAGACATTTCCATTCCTTGCTACACAGATAGTGTCTTTCCTCCACAAAAGAGAATTACCTAATACAAAAAAATGATATTATTTACAAAAAAAAGAGAAAAAAAAGTAAAAAAAAAGTAAAAAGAGATGTCCTTGTAGGGTCATAAACCCAAAGGTCAAGGGACGCATAAAAGCATTGCCCCCTCTTTTTATTTTATTTATTTATTATTCGTTTGTTAAACACAAAAGAAAAGGGAATAAAGAAAAATTAAAAAAAAATTAAAAAAAATAAGTAAATAGATAGAAAAACACAAGGGAGATATGGTATGCCTCCAATTGTCTTAAGAGGTAGGGCCTAATCAAAGGTACCTATGATGGCAACTTCTAAGTCGAGCGGCCACTAAGTCAATCTAGGAGTGCAAACTTTAGGACGGGTCTAGACTTCTAAAGGTCATGGTCCCCAGATTGCCCTTGTCAAGGACCTAGTTCATGAACCTAGTCACAAGTAGGGATAAACCCTCCAGGATGACTAGTCCATGACACTAGTAACAATCTGAGTGGTGAATCAACAAATATCAGATAGGCACTAGGCCTTCAATGACAATGCTGAGGCACCGCCTAATCCTTAAGCTCCCACAAGCTCAGGTATAGAGCTGAAAGTGTGTGAAAATGAGTGTCGGTGTTGTGTGTGCTAGAGGCATACAAACCTGTACAATCCTAAAACAAAACTACTTGAACCTGCAAGACAAGCACCCAACAAATATCATTGTCTTCTATCCTAATGCAAAAATAATTATTAAAGCAAAAGGTATCAAATATATACCAAAAAAAGTAAAAAAAAAAAAAAAGAAAACAAGTAAAAGGGGTAAACAATAAATACCAAAATGCGCAACTCATTACTTAGGCTTGACTCTCGAAAAATCCCCAGTGGAGTCGCCATCTGTCGCAACCAAAAAAATTGCGACGAGGACAACCATAAAAAAGATTTGTTAAGAAAAAGTAGAGTCGCCACCAATTTTATTTATTTAAGATAAAAATTGGAAAAATCCTAAAAAATGGTCTTTGGAACCAAAATGAGTTCGGAAGTCGGTTACGAGTAGGGAAGGTGTTAAGCACCCTACATCGCTCATTCTAAGAATGATACCTTAAATAAATTGCGCGAAATTAAATTATTTATTTTTTACCCCAAAAATATTTACAAGGCAGAAATTAATTATTGATATATTTTATTTAATATTTTATGCTTCTTCATTTTTTTTTAAATAAATAAATATTATTGATAAATCTTAAATAAGGTTAAACATGGCACATAAGTCCATAGGGCAACCTCGAAGCTAAAGGATTGAACATGACACTTGTCATAGAGCAACCCAAAAAACATTAAATAAATTATTAATTAATTATCTACATTAACAAATTAAAAAAGAGCACAAAAATAAAGGAAAAATTAATTTCGGCTTGACGAGATAATTAATCCCGCTCCTACGTATTCCCTGCCGCGATGGGAAACTCAAAGCTACGTAGTTCTTCTAAAAAAAATGATTGGTTGGTTTTGATTTTTATGAAAAGGTTTTTAATTTAAAAAAAGGGTTTTTGATTTTTTTTTATTGCCTAATTTCTAGATATTAAAAAAGTCCTAGGCGAGATAGAACATGGCAATTATGTCCACAGAGCGATCTCGAATCTAAGGAATTGAGAGTGATACATCTCACAAAGCAATTCTAAAATTATTTACAAGTAATTTTTACTTTTATATTATTTAATTTTATTCATGAATTTTGTTGAAAAAAAAAAGTATCTAACTTCCTAATCATTTTATCAACTTGGGCTTATTGACCCACCCACAAAAACCTTAGACACAAGCCTAAAAAATACAAAAGGAAAAGAAAAACAATAATAAAAAGATGAAAAAACAACCAGGTCCAACGAATGAAAATTGAAAAGGGATGAGAAACCTCTATACTTATTATCAGCAAAAGAAATGAACCAAAGCTTGGGACTTTGGGGCAGAACGCGGGTCACCAGGGAGACTGAAACAGCGACAGTCTGGGATAGCGATGCGGCGAGGCTGCGAGAGCGGGAGGAGATGAGACTCGTGGAGCACAGCGACGGCGTGGTGGCTGAGGCGGTGGGGGCAGGGTGTTGCGGCGATGCGTCTTGGCTTACGACTTCGGAGAAGACAACACGCAGAGGCGATGGTGGCTGGACGGATTCACGTTCAGATCAGTCCGCCATGGCTGGTGTGGCGGCATAGCAGATCGGAGTGAGGGGTCACGGTGACATCGCGCGGTGATGGCGCGACGACGGCTGGACAGTGGTCACGAGAAACAAGGACTGAGGCAGCCTAAAAAAACACTGATTTCTCTCTTCTCTCTAGGTTCTGGAAATTTCTCACTGATTCGTTTTTTTTTTCCTTGGTTCCCCCCCCCCCCCCCCCCCCTAGACTCTCTGATTCGTTCATTTTATAATGCTAATTCACTATGATTTTTGATCCTAAAAATATGCCAAGTCTTATCTGCAAAAATTAAGGATCAAAAATCAAGGGATTTCTATCTCTAAATCAAAATGTTGGAGGGAAAACAAACGTGGCTGCTAGGGTTTGAGTAATGGGTTTAACTGGTTTGGCCCAATAACAAAAATAAACCCAAGTGTTTAACATAAAATTAAAATTTTTTTTTTGTTTTTTTTATTTTTATTTTCTCTGCATTTTTATTTTTTGAAATTTCTATTGAAAACTAAAAGACCCGTAGGGTGTTCACATATATATATTTAATTTTTGTTTAATCTTACGATCCGTGTACAATCTCGTGTTTTACGTGGCTCCTCTTCCCTTCCGATCTTACGTAAGATCTCGATTTTAAAAACCTTGTAAGGAACACAAAATTCAACATATTCGAGAATATGCAATTCAGAACTAAACCCACACAAGTCACTCAACCATATTTACGAATTCAAACATTCATTAACAACCATATGCACATGCATATCTTCCCAGTGCACAAGTTCATGAATTAAACTTTGGAAACTAAAAAATGCATAAAAAAGACAATCAAAGGTATTTTAGATTTTAGAATTTTTAAAATTATGAGAAAACACCGTAATGCTCAACTTTTGAAAATCTCCAAACCTTCACTAATTTGGTGAAGTCATAGCAATCGCAGCTTCAATGTTGTCCGAGGTGTGCATGCTATTTTACTAATACATACCAACCTCAAAAATTAATTGAGAGCCTTTAGTTGATGTGTAACCATCGATCAAAAAATATCTTCCTTTTAAATTGTTAGAAAAATAGGGAAGATCAATAGTTGTGCCATGGGCGAACCACTGCCTTAAAAGCAAGATTCCGGCAGACCTAAGGTGCAATCTGACAAATTGGCTTGCTCCCAAAGGTTAACACAGTGGGCTCTTGGACTTGTGCACTCAAGGCCAAGAACAATGGAGTTTACACAATACAATTGCCCAAATATAAAGAGATAGAGTGTATAAAGTATGAAATATTCTCAAAACTAAAATCACATTCTATATCTCTATGTCTCATTTTTATAAAGATATTTCTGTCAAAAAAATATCATCATCTTCCAACCGTTGGAGCCTTAATTTATTGGCTTATTTCCATGCTGATTGCTTATCATTAAAAGTGATCAAATGTAAAAGACATTGGCCAACATTCAGAGGGAGTTATTATTTATAAAATCATATATATAACCTATTATAATTAAATGAAGAAAATGTTAGTATTTTAATATGATAATTTATACTAAAAGCATCTCTATGTTTATATTTTATGCTGCCATTATTCAACATTGTTAACATAAAATTACAGCACTCAACACATACCAAAGGATATATAGAGAGAGAGCAAAATAATCAATTCATAGGGGTAGAACAAACAACCATACTCGATTCCTCGTAGAGGTCTAAGGCAATGGCCCTTTAACTTTTTATTTCATCCTGTAATCAAACATCCTGTCATGTGTTGTCAAGAGCTAAAAATTGAAGGTTATAAAAGATAAGTAGGAGTAGCCCCTAATAACTCATTTAATATATGCAAATAACACTATACTTTTGTTTTTTAGGCTTCAAAAACTAGCTGCAATACTATCCAACATTTATTAGATAGCTACTACTATTTGGAAGAAGAACAAAAAATATGGCAAAATCAACAATCATCTTCAATCCAAATACACGGCAAAATTTAATTGGGAAAAAAATAGTTATCAAGAATCTTTGGTGTGAAATATGAATGTGTGCAAGTTGCCTACATGTAGAACTCAAATCTTAAGTCATACAAAAATGAGAGAAAAAAATTGCAGGGAAGCCAGTTCCTGTACTTCATAAGCTATTAAAACAATAATCACTCAGCGTCAATTTAACATAGTTCACAAAATCCATAACACAGACAATACATTCCAAAGGAACTATTCATTACAATAATACTGAATAATCATATAGAATATATACAAGAGTTATAATCTATCTTAGGAAATAAAATATCTCTCTATTCTAATCTCAGATCCTTTGATTCAAGGGAGCTTTCCTAATAACATAAAAGCTGTATAGATGTTGCATATCAATTTATTTCATGATCAAATCGGACCCAAATTCAATAAGTTCTTCCAATTTCAGCCTACTCCCGCCAATGGCTAAGCAGCAACACAACAAGAAGCATGCATCATTCATAGTGAAAATATTTGGTCAAGATCAAAGGTAATGAATAAAACTCTTCACTTCTTGTATCCTGGCTGAAGTTCATGAAATTTTGCCACCACCGCCTCTCACTATGTCGTCGAATTGAGTTATGGTGAGGCAAAGTGATATCCAAGAAATAAGCAATTATAACTGCTACAGTTGTCGGGGATAAGCAAATCAATTACACCATATTGATAAACTGCAAAATGAGAGCTAATAGAAATTCAACATATAATGAACCATAGGTGTCAAAGATGTCTAGATTAAAAGACAACTTTTAGGTAAAATATTCTAACCGCATTATGCCGCCTAATTTGAAAATCTCCATCCTCGGTTTCCCATAATTCACTGCAATATTGTGGAACAACTATTGAATGAGAAAGACAAGCTTATATCAAAGTGTATCCCAATAAAAATAACTTTAGTCATATACTTTCTGATTATAAATTGTCAGATTAAAAGAAGATAATATATAAAAAAAAAGGGTAGTTTGTTAGAACCAAAGTGGTTTTGGATTAAATAATCTCTTAAGTTTTGATATTAACAAAAAGATTAAATTTGTATGGCAAAGTGTTGTCAAAGATCTAACTTGTTTGTTATAAATTGTAGGACTGTTTGATTTATACTAGTCAGAGGAACTTAAAATAAAGTATGGAATCATATCGGATTCTATCTTGATCCTTTAGACGAGTTCGCAACTCTTGGTAATATCTCTGAGTCTGTTAAAGATTGTGTTTAGACGAGGTCTTAAAATTGACTAAGGTAAATGATTAACTAAGCCTAACAAAAGTCAAGTAGACGAGACCATGAAATAAATTTTCAAAATTATAGCAAGTCCAAAGACTTGATAGACAAGTAGTCTCACTAGACGCCACGTCAGTAAACGAGCTATTGAGTATAGCAAGTCTTGATAATAGACGAGTAGTCTCTCTAATTGCCACGTCAGTAGACAAGCTATTAAGCTACAAGTCCAATTTTTGGCACTTGACAAGAATGAATAGACGCAGTATCAGTAGACGAGCCCGTCTCACTTATAAGTTATTGTAGTATGTTCAAAGATCTGCGCGTCTATTAGCTTTTAAGAAGTAAATCCGTCTAAGTTTGAACGTATTTATTTCAAGAGAATATATGTCTTTTTACTCTTGCTGCTTCTATTGTTAACCCTTTGTCTCTTAGATAAAAGAACATAGTACCATCGAAAATATAAATATTTGTACTCTGTCAACTACTTTGCTGAAAATTTCAAATCAAATACAAAGAAGGAGAGTCAGAAATCAACTTTCGGTACAACAGGGAAGTGACAACTCTACTTTGAGCATTACTCTAATAAACAAGAGTACTTCTCCATGAAGCATATCAAGTTATCTGACTAAGCAGATCTCATGCATTAAATGCTATTTCTAAACTAGAAGTTTATTCAAGACCGTTGAATATTTTCAAGAGAAGATGAAGCTTACTATAAATAGACGACCATGTCTATTAAAGAAGAAGAACTTTTGCCGATTTACAATTAACATTCCAATAAACTTTCAAGTGCAATAGTTTGTGTTCTTCTTTCGCCTGAATATCTCTGTAATATTCATTTGATCTTAAACTTTCATATTCTAAAAATAGTGAGTTCTTAGATCAAGACCTTAAATCTCTTTGTTAGAGTTAGAGCCTGAAGAGGCTTGGTTTAGAAAGAATACTTGTAGCCTGAAGAGGTGTTGAATACTTGTAATCTATTTGGAGAATAGTGGATAAAACCTTCAGGAAGAAGGGACTAGACGTGGCTCTTGGTTGGAAGAGATTGAACCAGGATAAAACACTTGTGTGATTCTTCTAAACCCTTATCTTTTACAGTTTTTGGTTATACTAACTGTGGGGATTTGAACTTGAGATTGTTAATCTTTTAAAGATCATTTTCTGTGTGCGTGCTTAGTTAATTTCTGCTTGAGAAAATTATTTGAAAATGGTTGTTTTCGAAAATTATTAACAAACACAATTCAACCTCCTTTCTTGTGTTTGCCTGTGTCAACTTCATAGTTCACTTAGAATTTCATTGTTCAAAGTGTCGAGTCCACAAAGTCATTCTCAGTATAATCAAAAGCTATGACAACCATAGGGTTTAAAAGAAGGAAAAAAAAACGATAATAAGCATCCCCACACAAGTTTTCCTACATAATTTAAAAAAAATGAAAGCAAACCTCTACAATTGCAACAAGGGAAGTTGCACCCACGACAAAACTTCGCGAGGATCGAAAGAAGCCATTGAAATGGATGTGGAGCTCTTACCTACATTAAATAGAGTGAAATGTAATTGAAGAATAAGGCTTTAGATGATCATCCACATGAACGAATTTATCACTAGCAAGCAAATTACTAGACATATATTTGCCAAAAGAGTAAGAGGATTACAGAAAATATTCAGCTCCTTGTATATAGTTATAAACAAATTACCTTTCTATATGGTCCGAAGCTTTGGAACCCTAGATATCATCTACTATGTCATAAAGCATTACACATAGCTTTACATGCACAACATGTTTATTAAAAACAAACACAACCTAATTAGGACTTACCAAGGAGCAACGTTCGGCAAAAAACTTGTCCTAGTTGTCATCTTTTATTATGTACACCCAGTAGAATGTGGAGTGTACTGCAAATTGTTCAAGCCGTCTTGATCTCATACTTTAAGGAGTATACTGTAAGGACATTGAATTAACATAAGTATAAAGATCAATTCAGAATGTAGAGCAATTTTAATATATAAGATGCACAAATAATATTCATCTGCACTACTATAAATCTGCTATTGGAGTTGTCTTGCACTACAATTATCCAAACTTTTCTCCTTAAATTTCATTCAAAAGTCAGCCAAGTCAAGGGAGATTATGCAGATAGAAATGTAAAACAACAACATGTCTATAAATATCTAAGTAACTACAAAGTAGGAACTCGTCTAATAAATTTAAAAAATCAGGACTTGTATTTCCCGTCTTTTTATATTGTTGCCACGAAAATATTTCAAAAGGTCAACCGAAATGGATGAGAAGGATAGAATAGTTAAGAAAGTGACATACGTGGGACAGGATGAGCAGAATAACCAACGCAGGGAGTCCGATTTCAACACAACCTATCATCTACATGAATCAAAGAAACCAGAGGGGTTATATATTTGTTAAACAAGGTGATCAATGGATGAAAGAAATTCAGCACCACTACTAATATTCATAAAGAAAAAAGAGCAATGAGTAGTTTATATCAACATACCTTTGAAACTCCAAACGTAAAAAGTCCTAGGCCAATGAAAGAGAAAAGGGGAACCACACTGAGAGGGCTAAGATAGCTACCAAAATGAATTGCACAATAGTGATGAAAAGACATCCTACTTCTACTTGACAAATATTCTCCACAATCCCGAAAAGCCAATACTAATTTGTAAAAGGGATGCAACAATAAGCGCCCTTGTATGACTCTCACAAAATGTTCAAATTTCTGAAATTCAACCAAAAATAATCAACAACATTTACATCAAGTAAGTACAAGCAGCATTGGGAGAAAGGTGTTATAGAGTAACCTGATGGGGGTCTTGAAACTTGCACATCCTATTAGAAAGACCAACAGAGCCAACAAGAATGTTGAAAGCAGTGGAAGTCCACACAACCATCGGAACCCGTGTTCCAAACCACGTATGTAATAGTGTATTAATGGCCGCAACAAAAATCATATGTTGTATCATTTCCACCTTCTTCACCTATAGTTTTTCCAAAAAGAATAATAAGAAATCGTAAAAGTATCTGCTATAATGACTTCAATCCTCAAGAATAAGCACCTACGGTTTATCCTATTTCCAACCATTTCTCCTGAGTTTCTTGCTTATAGTTTTAATTTTATGGTTAAAATTGAATTTGTATATTCGTACAAGGTTTCATTCATGCTAAATAGCATTAATCATTCTAATGGCGGAGCTAGAAATTTAATATGAGGGGGTCAAGACCAGATATATATAACATGAAATAACAATTAAAAATCAAATAACATATAGAAGGAAACTATATAAAAAAAAAATTCATATATGATTAACAACTTAATATAATATAAAATATCTATAGTCAATATAATCATAATCATATATACATACACGTTTACATGTTTAAGCCTAAAACTTCCACTTCTTTAATTGTGTATGAGGATGCTTCATGGTAGATTGCTCAATGTTGTAGAGCTAAACAAAAAAATATGTGTCATGTATAGAGACCAAATTTATACTTTAACCTTAATAAATTTTCCTTATATTTGTCAATCAAAAAATGACATGAAATTGAAGAAATTCATTTTAGTTGATAAAAATATGAGAAACGAATGATGAATAAATAAATTCATTTTCACAAGTCCAATCTCTCATAAACTTTATTTTTATGGTAGAATCTCTCATAAACTTTCTTATTGTACTCCGTTAGCTTATCATGTTCCTTCTTTGCCCCCTTCTCTAATGTATGTTGTCTTTTTATCAATATTTTAAGAATCGAACCTTATATCGAAAGAGGGAATTAGATCCTCTACCGCAAAAGGTCCTTGCAGTTCCCTCTATGGCAAGAAATCTCAACTGTGGGATGCATTTAATGGTTGAGATTAAAAAAAAAAAAAAAAACTCTTGACCTATTGTCATTTAGTTATGGAATGATGGTATGAACATAGTGGTGGCACAACAAACTCCCAACATATAACTTCAAGTCCTCTTGTCCAATTTGTCATTTATGTACTATATATTGTTGTATAACAACTCCAAGGCAAAGCAATTAACTAGTTAAATTAAATAAAACCCACTGTTTGAATTATATCTAATCAAATACATGGAGAAACCTTGCACAAGCTATAAACTAGATAACATATATCCAAAGAGGAGAAAAGTGCAGTTGAAGGCCAAGCCAACACGCAACACCTTTCCAGTATGGACCAAGTTAACCTTCCAACACTAGGAGTCACAAGGTGGCCAAGGTGATTTGGGGTGTGGGACAAAGATGTTGGGAGGTATGAGGTGAAAGGTTCAAATCCCACCCCCTAAACATAACAAAACTAACAACTAACATTTGCCTATAAAAAAAAAAAAACTTTCCAACACTTCAAAACACTGTAAATATTGAAATTAAATCATGAAACTTGTTCCATATATATTCATAGTAAAAACCATATTTGTTCCATAATCCATATATATATATATTTGCTTCCATGGATGTGCAACCTGAATGACATGATTTTTGAAGTTGACATTCTCTTTTTCTTTTCAGCTTACTCAATGTACAAATGCTGATTAAATAAGCATTCCAACTACCAGTTGCGGGTCTTAAATAAAAAAGTTGGGGGAGCCACTAGATACTAGCTATAGTAATGTATTTGAAATTTATAATTATTCATGCATAATTTTATCACTCGACTACGTAAAGTGAGTAAGCATCTAATTTGTGAAATCCTTGTTAGTATTTGCTCATCTTGCAATGGTATATTTTTAAATCAATAGGGTTTAATATTAATATTCCATAAAATAAAATATATAATAGTTTGTGAATTTTATATGTAATATATGTTGCACAAATTTTTTTAAGGATGTATTATATGTAATAGACTCTTTAAACTTTATCACTATATTCATGACAGAAAAAATGAATCTCACATTTAATCAAGGAAATCATAGTCGTTTAATAAACAATCTGACCACCGCTTGAAATAGTAGAGCAAAGCATAACAAAGAAGGCGAGGAAATACAAGACATCATCAACGATTTCCATTGAAGAGACCTGCATCAATGATCCATGAATAGAGATCTGCGGCTTAGCTCATAATATAATGAAGACAAGACAATAAAATTTTAAACAGCAGAAAATATGCCAACAAAAGAAAAGCACTTGCAATGAATGACGAAAACAAGATAAATGAGATAAAATCAGAAGTATATATAGTACCGGACTGAGTAGAATGCACTCCTCCTCAGCATCATCATCATCTTAACAATATGTTTATGAATATACCTTATATGTGAAGGCTTCTTTTACAACTTTTTGTTAACTCGTGGCAGAGGAGACCCTTTAAGTTTTTAGCACTGAAACCATATTAGTTATGTGAATGTGGTGAAGGTAGCTACCAATTTATAGAGGGGCAAAAGACACAAGATGGAGTGTGATCTCACATGAGGAGGGGAACGTGTAGGTCGGGGGTTATATTATAAGTGTTTGTTTTTATCACAAGTGTAAGCATCTGACGTTTGGTTGGATACCATTTAGTAGTGTTCACGGGACACGTTAGGTGTTTCTTGGTATTGTTTTGAAGCTTGATCTGTTCCAAGTAGTTGACACCATCAAAACCTAGAAAAGTACTCCCTTAAAATTTGCTAGTGGATAGGTATGAGTAACTCTAAAGTTATGATTTATGTTCGCCACAGTAAAAACTCAACAAAGAAAAAGTCAAAATAAATAAAGCATTTGAAAATCAAATTGACTAATATAAAGAGCAGAATTGGATACCCACCAGATAATTATGCCAATTTCTTAGGCAATGACTTTTACTAACTACCTGAATCTATAAACAATACAATTCTATCCCCTATGCAATGTGGTTTTGCCATATGTCGTCTTCCCTATGCATGAAATGCAACAATGTTGTATGGATGACAAGTGTCAACACTACAAATTTCCATATGTCATCTTCCCTATGTATGAAATGCAACAATGTTGTATGGATGACAAGTGTCAACACTACAAATTTTTTTATTTATTATTGAATTTATAAAATTAACAAAAAATAACAAAATAAAAATAAAAACCAAAATTAACTAAATATAAATCAATTAATAAATCAAATTTCAAATATACATAAATATTCTTATCTATAAACAAATCTTAATATTTCAATTTTTTTAAAACAATTTCAAACTTGAAACTACAAATTTAAATTCTAAATTTAACTAATCTTAAATTGAAATTTCGGTAATTCAAATTAAAATTCTAAATTTAAATAATCTTATCTAATTAATTAATTTATATCATTTTTATCTTTTTTTTTATTTTACAAGATTTATATCAGTTTTATAAAAAATAATCAAATCCCACTTTTTACGTTAAGCTTATCAAATCTAACTCTAAAACAACTTATCTAGAAAACTGCTTAAAGACTAATTTTTTAATTTCAACTTTAAAATAGAAAAAAATATCAGGTTTAAAAATCAAATCTTTCTGATTTGATTCAACCTCACCAATAGTTTTGTATTTTAAAATTTAAAATAAAATAAAATATTAAATGTCGTTAATCTTATCTGATTATTTAATCTGATTATTCAATTTAACTCGATTTTAATTTCAGTTATAAGGTTATACAAAATATATTTACGTAAATCTTATAAAAAATTATAATAAATTAAAATTTCGGTAATTCAAATTGAAATATAAATTTAAATTCTAAATCAATTAATAGATCTTATCTACAATAATTTAATTTTTAAATTTAGATCTGATTGTTTTGTGCGACACCCTTTCTGGGGTCATCACATAGTTACCCAAATGCGGAAAATTAAATTATTTAATCGCTGGTTACTTTCGGAAAATAAACATTTTAGTAAACGTTTTATTGTGAAAATGGTGATGAATTTTTTTAAAAAACATCCATACATAAACAAACATATCTATACATATCTGCATCAGCAGTTACATACATACAACATCACTAGTAGGAGAGTACAAAAGAGCCATCATCAGTAAAGGCTATTCTCCATCAAACTAAGTAAAGCAAGTAAAGACATATACACAACAATAACGAGCAGTTCAGAACCATACCAAAAACTCATGGCTCTCAGTAGCCAGATCAAAAACTGACGAGACTCGCTACCTCAAAACTATACCTATAGCTGGTCAAGCTAATGAAAACCATTGGGGAGATCATGATGATCACCCCCACCTCCAGCAGGTGTATCTGATGAAGATACCTCTGCTCCCTCTCCATCGTCAGAAGAGTCATCATCATCAACTGCAGGAGGGTGAAACTCAAGATCGTCCTCAAAGTACTCATAAGGGTCCTCCTCAATCTCAAGCTCCTCTGCCACCTCAACAGGAGGTACTGCCGGTGCTACAATCTGAAGAGGCTGAGGCTGAATAGGCTGAGGTGGAACGACGAGTAACCCGTGCTCGGCCAGGAACTGTAGGTAAAGCCATATCGGAGATAGAGATACCTCAACAGTCTCCACCATATGCGTCCTCCGCTGCAGTCCCGCCTCTACGGTGCCGTTGATCTCTCTAGTAGGGCCATGATAGGTGGCGCTGAGTGCCCCAGGGTTTATCTCCCCAGGAACCACCGTGATGTGCTCGATCAAACATGATCGAACGGAGTCTCGAATGTGCCAGTGGCATATCCAGGTCCATCTAATCTCAGACGAAATCGTATATGCACAAGTAGAGAAACCAAAAATAAAACATGCAAGAGTGAGAAACCAATCATCTGGATTTAACTCGACAACTCCATGCACGACACCACAGATAACACATACACATATACATGTTATATAAACATAAGCATTCATATCAAGCTAATAGTTTATCATTGGGTTTCATAACCCACACATCATCAGTTGAAAAACTATGCATGAACACTTCAATACATCGTCTAACTTTGCACTTAATCTCATGAGATATCCCAACCATAGTGAGTTGATCAGGCTCAATTGCCACACTAGGCAAACAGGCACGCAGCCAAAACCCATTGCACACTGGCCAAACCCAAGGCACAGTGATAAAAACGTAAATGGGGTTTCATTGTCCACCCGGGCACAATGAATAAAATCGTAGCATGAGATACCTGACGCCGCAAGGTACTCACACATAAACCGGGGCACGTTTGCCAAATGCATGCAACAAAACACTTTGTTCTTGACACTTTTCTTTGTGTTCAATCTCCTTTTGCCGAAGCTCAAAATGGCTTACGACTAACCATAGTTTTAAACATCTTTAAAACTTTATTAATAACACAGGACCTCGAAGTCCGAGTGCTCAATCACGACACCCCTAGACCGATGCACCAGTCATGGGTTCGTGGTAATAGAAAACATCTTAAATGTTTTTAACTCAGTAGACACCAAGTCTACAGTAGACACCAAGTCTACAGGACCCCAAAGTCCAAAGGACCCCAAGTCCATAACACAACACGAACCTTAGTACCCCGACGTCTCGGTTACTAAGTTCAAAACCACTTTAATACAGTTGAGTTCAACTTGTTTTTCGGAAAATCATTTCAAATGGAAAATAAAACCGTAAGTTAAAAAATTAACTTTTTGTAAAAGATGGTCACTTGAGACTCAAAGTTGTTTAAACTACGTACTTCCGCTTTAGGATTTCTTGCCGTCGATATTTTTCCAAGTTGCCGTCAAATTAGCCATTTAAGCCAAATTTTAGCTTATTTCACTTAAATATTTTTCGAAACTCATTATTAAGTTATTTTTGAAAATTAATTTCATAAAATAACTTTTTATAATATTCTGGAATTTATTACGTAAAAATCAACAGTACAAAAATATTTTCACTGTTTCGTCCTCACTGTGACTCATAAATCACTCTTACAGCGATAAATCATTAAAATAATGATATTTTCCAAAACTCTTTATTTTTCCCAAATAAATATTTTTCATTAATATTATATTCCAATATTTTACCGTTAAAACATTGAATAAAATTTACGAAGCTTTTCAAAGCTTTTATCTGATTAGTTAATTGGGCACTGACAACTGTCAGGCTTCTCAAACAACATCCACCACAATATCACAGTAATATTTTCAGGCAGATCATGCATCACAGCATTAACTAAATAATTGCAAATAAACAATTATAAACAGATAACCAACACAGATAAAAATAAATGACTTAAACATGTAAACAACCACCAACCAATAATTACAGACAACACAAATTGGCATGTAGCCATCGAATAAACCCCTTAGGTAATCCCCTCTTACCTCTCGAAGATTTCTTTGCGGTGTAATACGTAACTTGTCGGAAGTCCGGTTCACGTACACAACGAACTCGCTAAACCTTCATCAACCACAATCAACTAATCACTAATCAAGCAATTAAAATCTCCTAATTCCTTATAATAGGTCACGGTCTCTCTTAGGTTTAGTGGCTAAAAAATTCTAGAATTGCCTAAGTCATTAGATTAATGATCCTAATCACTTAAGACAATGGATTAATGTCGAATCAACAAAGTGAAGAATCAAATCTTCCTAATCACTCCTAATTGGTCACGGCCTAGACTAGGTTTAGTGACAAAAATTCTAACTTTGCTTAAGTTTTGGATTAATGATCCAAAATCCTTAAGTCTTTGTAACACTTGTTTAACAACAAAGATTAAAACATTAACTTTTAATTTCACCAAAACCCTAATTTCGGCCAAGACCTTAGATTATGGCTAGGAATCTTAGTTTGACATAAGAACATAGATTCATCATTAATACATGTTCAATAGATGATTAACATGATTACTTTCATGACAAGAAATTAAGTTCCTACACCTATTTTCTTGCATGGTTCGGCCTAGTCTAGAAACTAGGGAAGGAAAATTTTGTTTGAAACAATCTCTTAGACCATGATAGTAGAGATAATAATAAGAACACAGAAAGTGGTTTCACATTTTTAGGATTTTTCTATGATTTACTATGATTTTTCAAAGTTATGAACAACAAAGAGGAATCATATGCAAAAGTCTCGAAAACAAGAAATGAAATGAATGAATAAGAGTTTAGAGATGATGAGGAACATGAATCACCTCTTGGAATGTGAAAATGGGCAAGGAATCACCAAGCTCCTTCACAAATCTAGCTTATGGAGTTTGAGAGAGAAAAGAGAAATGTAGAAGATGGATGAATAGTTTGGAAGAGTGTGGAATGAGCTAGAGCTCTCAAGTTGCCTCTAGAATTTTGTAGAGCAAGCCTCCCATTCATGGGCCTTGCACCACTTTTGGGCCTAAAAAGCCCAAGCCCAATTATTTTTCACTTAAATCAACTTATGGCAAAATGAAGACATAGGAAATTAAAGACTAGAATTCCTTCATGGAAATGAATTCTTGGACATGAAATTGAGACTTTTGGGTGCAGCCCTTAATGGGTTTGAATGGAAAGAATTTGGCCCACTTCACTTAGTGTATCAAGGAAATTAGTTTAGGGACCAAAATGCAAATAATAGAAAGTTTAGGGATAAAAATACAATTATTAAAAATTGCTAAAATAACCCTAAGCCACATTAAACCTCTAACATGGATGACCTATTCCTAAGAGAACATAGGGTTTGTCCACTTATCGAGTCTCAAAACTTCTGTAATCGGCTCCGTCGTTTACCCGATTGAACATAACGTCCGTAAAACGTATATTATTTCACGTTTTGTGAAATAATTCTAAAAATGCACAATCGTAGGAAATAAAATAAAAACCCTAATTGTTTCATTCACGAATTAAAATTAGGTCTTCTGATCAGTATAATTATACTGTCAGTGAAATTCGCAGGCCGGGATTCGCCTGACTTTTCAACCTAAATTTTAATCATAGCTTCCTACGTTCAAGTAGAATAGAGTGATGAACTCCGTTTATTTAAATAATTTTCTAAAACGTAAATAACTATTTAAACATATTTATATGTATTTCTATTATTTAAAGCAGTAAAAAGCAGGGTGTTACATTTTGCTTCAACCACTATCCTAATCTATATATATCTTCACTACTTATGTATTCCATTCAATTTTTCTACTGAATGGAAATTGCCTCTGAATATACTTCTCTTAATGACATAATAACAACTTAAAAGGAGCATTGGAAGATCAAAGTTAAGGTTATGCGGATATGGTATGTACCAGGTTTCAATGCTGCGAAAAAACCATATACTATGGAAATGTTATTGATGGATGAGAAGGTTGATTAATTATATTTACATTTTATTTTAATTTATTGTTTATTTTCTTTTCTTTTTTTACAATTTATCATTTGATTTGTATCCACATTTAGCATGTTATTTGTCATCATTCATGCTAATTGTTGCTTATATTTCTTATATAGGCAAATAGTAAGGAAAGTATTGGTGTTGGAAGAGTAAACAAGAGGAATTTTGGGAGCAATGTCTATAGGAATAGAGAACCATTATCTCCATTACCAACTCCTAATTCAAATGGTGAGAAAAAATGGTGTTGAAATATTATCTCATTCTTTTATTACTATATCAGCTAACTATAGATTTTATAAGAAATAAATTCCTAAATATTTAGACTAGCATATATTTTCTATGTTTTTTTTACTAATGTATTAATATGATATACGACGGTGGCACAAGTGGAAGTACAATTGGAGGACAAAGTATTAGTCCTCTCAGTTTTGTGACTCCACATAGTTTTTCCTCCCAAAATGAAGGTTTACCCATTGGTACCTCAACTAAGAATATATCCCCTATTCCATCAACCAATAATATGATATATGAAGGTTGCACAAGTGGAACGAAAAATGGAGGTAAGAGTTTCAGTCATTTCTGTGTTATTACTTCAAATAAAGATACATCAAGTGGGTCGACTTATATATTAATGCAACCTCACTATTCAAATAACATTCCAGATACGACTAAGTTTGCACGACTAGCCAGAAAATCAATCATTCAGAGTAAAATGCTAAGCAGCAACATATTGAAACAAGGTAGACAAATCAGTTAAAACATTATTTCTTAACTTTTTTTTTTTTTTTTTGCCATTTATCAATCAGTTTGTATATACATATTTAAAAAAAAAAATCTTTTTTATGTTTCATGCTAATTGTTGCTTATATTTTTATAGATGCAAATGCAAAGGAAAATATTGGTGATCGAAGAATAAACAAAAAGAAATTTGGGAGCAATGTCGATGGGAACAGAGGTCCAATGTCTCCAATCAGAAGGTTTACCCATTGGATCACCCACTGTAAGACCTTATTATTGAGTAAAAAAATACTGAGACAAACTATAAAGCGAAAAATATCTTCCATTGCATCACCTACTAATATATCATGTAACAATAAATTCCTAAATAATTGTACTCTTATATATTTTCTATGTTTTTTCACTTGCGCATTAATATGATATATGAATGTGGTACAAGTGGAAGTACAAATGAAGGACAAAGAATTAGTTCTCTCAGTTTTGTTACTCCATCTAATGATAAATCAAGTTCAACAACTTATATATCAATGCAAAATCTGTCTTCGGCATGTGAAGCAACTTATTCTCCAAATTTATTGGTTACTAATTTACCAACATATGAACATCTAAGTGGTAATATCCTGTTAATATTAATATTAATTCCATTTTAAATTTCAAAGGAGTATCAACTCTAATCATTATAATTTTACTATACACATTTTACATTGCAGAAAATGACTTATTTCAAATTCATCTTGCTTAACTTATTTTAGGGTATTCACCTATAAGAACCATGGATCTACTATGGACTTCTTCTCCTTCATATTTGACCTCTGAAGAAATAAATATAGACCTTCTTGCTACTTCAAGTAGTAAAGAACAATTAAGAACCAATACACATGAAGACATTGGAACCGCTTTCATTCCATCCGAGCTGTATTCTAAGGCAGAAAACCAAGGTAAGAGAAATCGATAAACTAAGTTTTTTTTTCAATCAAAGGAATTTTTTTAATTATATTTATTTTTTATCTAAATATATTTAATGAACTATTAGTTTTGGGTCAATAAACTATACATCCAAAACTCAAAATACATAAAAAAAAAAAAAATCAATAAACTCTTTAACACTTATTCCAAAACAACAGTTTTATTTAAGAAAATAAATAATATATTTATATTTTAATCTTATTGTTAATAATAATGCCTAAATTATCTTGACTTATATGATTCAAAGATTTATTTTGTATCTATTATTAGAATAAAGAGTTCTTAAATTGTTGATTAATACTAAAATATCACTTCATTAAAAGGTTTTATGCTTATAAAAAATAATTCAAAATCAAATATACAATACTCTTTCATCGTTTCATAGTATAATAAACTTAATCCCAGCAATGTATCAAATTTATAATCAATATTTTATTTCTCAATTTATTAAATAGGTCATTTAAACCTAATTAATTATATGATATTCACATACATTATATATTTTATATAATATTTGAATATTTTGTTAAAAACTTTATATAATTGATAGGTCAAAATTCAAAAGTTATCTTATAATACTATTTTTTTTAAAAAATTAAAAATATATTAATAATTAACTTTTTTTAAAAAAAATTATAATACTAAAATTATTAATCAAATAATTTAAAAATCATCAATAGTTTATCCCGTGCGAGCACGGGTTCAAACTCAAGTTCATATACAAATGAGTTTAGACCACAGCATAGGTAGCAATTTTATAACAATAAGACCTTTTTTTTTTTTACTTTAGCTTAATGGTGAGGGAATTGTTACGAGGAAGTTGAAAATTGTTGGAACACATTCATTTGGTGTACACGACCAATTCCAAGTAAGAAAGGATTGAATTAAATGAGTATCCATTTTCTACATATAAATCATCTAACCTTCACAGGATGAACGTAAGTAGATTAATATGCTTCCCCTATTGTTCTAAGTAGAACAAAGGGTTTGGTACACCATAGGCTTTGGGTAAACATAGAAAAAAAATGAGTAAGTAGATTATGCTTCTCCTATTGTTGTAACCAATAATAATAATTAGGGTAAAATACACTTTTGGTCCCTTAACTTATTTTTTAGTTTCAATTTGGCCCCTAACTTTTAAAAGTTTCAATTTGGTCCCTTATTATATCTCTATTAATACAAGTTAGTCCTATTCGTCAATGAAGTCAGTAACGGTGCTAACTATTAGTCTCTTATGTTTTAATGAGATTCAAATTGGTCCTTTAAATTGTTAACAAATTTCAAACTGGTCCTTTAATTTCTGTTATTAAACTCAAAATATTAACACCGTTACATATTCATTGACGGAGAGGATCAACTTGGGTTACAGAGACAAATTAAGGGGATCAAATTGAAACTTTTAAAAGTTAAGGACCAAATTGAAACTAAAAAATAAGTTAAGGGACCAAAACTGTATTTTAGCCTAATAACTATGATAATGCTATCATGGACAATGATAAACACATCACCAGCTATAGGCTGTAGAGTGAAGCATGGAGTATTAAGAAAGTTAACTTGGAAAAGAAACTTGAATATGTAACAGTCACAACTTCATCCATTAATCAACTCCAAAACCATTTCAAAAAAGGGACCACATTTGACATTAACAAGATAACAACAATATCAATAACTGGGAACGATTCATGCTCTATTGGAAATAGGGGTTATAAGGTTGGCTTGGTGGTTGGGGTGGAGAGTTAAGGAGTGGAGTAATAAGGAGGTTGAGGGTTCAAACCCCACCCACTAACAAAATACTAACATTAACACTAACATTTACCTACAAAATGTCAAATGACCATCTCCTTAGTATCTTTCTTTTATTCACAATCTGTTGGAGATCTGGGATGACGGTTTGCAAGAGTATTATTAAAGCTACTGACCATTTTTGTGGGGGTCAAGTTAGATTTTCAACCAAGATGTACCTTTCCCTTTTAGCCAGGTGGTTTTGGTTGAATAGTTAACTATTTACTCTTATGTATTTTTCTGTCTCTTTGTATATGAGTTTGAGTACCTTTGTACTCTCATCAATATATTTTGTTTATAAAATAAATAAATAATGAATCTTAGTGTCCTTAGTAAACACAAAATGATGAATTTAATAGCATACCATGAGTCACTTTTAAACTACAAAGAAGCAGACATATATTTGGTGAATTATTAGAGAAAGGGAACAATATTAATATAAATGTAAAATGTAACTATGATAGTGCAAAATATTGGAAAGCAAATAGCAGGCATAGTCTCTAAAGTGGCACATATTAGATTCTTATAATTTTCATTACCCCTGCTTTTACGAAATGTTACCATGACCCAAAACATTGACATAAAAGCCATTACATGGAATACCAATGGAATCATGTATCTAGCATTTTTTGCCAGAACACGTTTTGAATTGATTTATTTACTCATCCATTAGTAACCACCCTCTCTATTAATAACAGGACAACGAGCTATGGGAGAAACAAAAGACATGGAAAGTTTGGAAAAGACCAAATAGAATGAGAACAAAAATAAACCATACAACATGGTATTGTCTAAGTTCAACACCAAAACAGAAAAGAATTGGGAGGAAGTAATTGTATAATAATCACCAACTTACAACTAAATTTGTGCAAATAAAAGGAAGTAACTGGTTGTTCAAGTGAGCAGCTAGTTAACCACTCTTTAATAGCAGGAAATTGACTTAAACAAGGGAAAAACTCATTAGTCAATCCTTACCTTGATATCCCTTTACCTATAGTGAAAAAGTCAATCCTGACCTTGTCTCCCTGACCTTCTAAGTAAGGGGACCTATTAGCAAATCGCCTGACATTGAGTAAATAACTTGAGTAAGGAGCGGAACTCTTTTGTCCGCCTCCATGGACTGCCACTAAAGACTCTTTAAGGAAGCGTGAGAACATGCCAAGAGAATATTATATACATTTAATGGTGATCCTCTCACAGAAGGTCAGATCGCATTAATGTTTGATCATAAGATAATATTCAACTTAGCTGGTATCGTCCTCAACCATGCTTAATTATTGCACAATGGTTGTACACATCAACAACCAAACCATTTTCCTTATATAGGTACCCCCAACACAAGCAAATACCACCAAAAGGAAAAAAACTAAACAACAAACTTTTTTAATTAATCCACTTCCCTGTCCTGATAACACACACCTCATATATAGACAAACTTATAATAAGTGTAAATGCTTGGCATAACTAAGCTACCTTATATATAAGGGTTAGGAGTTAGGTTATGACATCATGGAATAACCTCCCAAAAATTCGGAAATTAAGGTGAGTGAAGAGTCACCCTGGTACACATTTAGGTTTAAGGCATGTCCTATAAAAAAGACCATTGTATTCAATCAAATCATTCACCGTTCATAATTGCATCATAAAGTCATACAAAAAAAAAAGGACAACCATCAATTCCATACATACATTGAAATTGGAAAGCAAAATACCAAATTGCCAAATGAATGGAATAAAGAACATAAACTGGAAGTTGCAAATTCCCATTAACATTATAAACCATTTTACAATGAGACATACATCCAGATACCTATACTGCTAATACTACTATCCCAGATCGCAAATTAACTGACCCAATACTTATTTCTCCCAAAAAATAGGTTATAGTTTCAAATGAGCAAACATGGAAATACAACCAACTAACATACCTATGCTTAATGCTGAAATGTTTGGTTTTGGAAGCTTGACCTAAGCCAATATCCAAACTCAAACAAATAGCACCTGCCAAAATCAAGCTATTCAGGTTTTACATTTCAATAAAGACATAAACCCAAAATGACCTCTAGAAGCTCACTATCCCACACACACAAAAAAAAAAAAAAAAATCATTCAGCACACTACACATATTTGAATACAATTTAATCCTCCTTTTCAACCTTGAAATCAACCAATTCACCAACAGGTTGCACATGTTTCCCACCTTGAACAGAAGCATCAGAAATGACTCCAGCAGTTGGGTATCCCAGTTCACAAGAAAGGAATTCAGCTTCCAATTTCCTCTTGGCAAGGGTGACCCTTGATGATGAACAAAGGTCATCATCTCTTAATGAGATAGTAGCCATATCTACATCAGTCTCAGCCTGCTGCACCCAAGGCCGTGTCCAGACATTTTGGGGCCTAAGGCAGATCTATTAAAGAAACTTAAAGAAAAAAAATTAATATGTACTTTATTAATTTCAATTCATTGTTATTAACAAAATCACATGCGCAACTGATTTTTCTCTAACGGTACCAACATTTAATCTTTTTAAACAAAAAGAACAAACAATTTCAATTGCAATCAATTTTTACTTTCCAGAAATTTCATTTCTGTACACTCATAAGTATTAAGACTATCCCGTTAAAAAATATGTATTAAAATTATTGGGTCATATAAATAGCACTTGCTGTCAGCTTGGGTTAGAAAGTCATGTTGCTACGTGATGCTTAAATAAAATATCTCCCACATACATATTGTTATTGTTGGACCATTATCATGTTTTGAAGTATTTATTAGATATTAATTTTTGGGCCTTTATATAATATTAAAATTACAAAGGGTCAATAGCTAAATGAACGTGGGGCCTAAGGCAGATGCCTTAGTGGCCTTGATGTGACACCCTTCTACCCTGCATGTTATAAGGTATTTAATATAAAAGCAATTAAAATAAAAACATGCATCTTTACTGAATAATTAAAACCTTTGTCCATGGGTAGAAAAGTCCCACATGAACGAGTTCACAACGCATAAAAATTAAAACAAGTCAAAGTAAATAAAACATAACAATTAAACAACCCAACCCCGATGTCACAACTCAGAGTTGGTATAACCGTTCCGGAAAACATATCCTCGGAAAACAACTAAAAACAACTAACTAAACACAAGAGTAGGCCCTAACTATGAGTGGCGGCTCCTCAGTGCAATGTTATGCTATTCCACTATGCAGTGCAATGCAATACTACTCCACTACTCCAACATGCATGTGGATCCAAACTAACTCAAGATGAACGACTTCGGAGTTAAATATCCACATTGAGAATCTACTCAACGCTGGAGAATCTACTCCTTGGATACCAACACATCAAACCAACGAATGCCTCGTCACGGGGGCGCACGGAGAATCTACTCCTACCGTGGACAGTGGATGGCCAGATCACTGTACTGTCGGGCGACCTCCCCTATGTCAAACATCCCCCAACAACAACATCTCCAATGATGCATGAGAAAACAACAAACAATGGGCAAACGCCACCACCTTAGCTCCAACGGAATCAACCGAAGTCAGTAGCGGAATCTACCGAAAAACCTTTAACCAGCGGAATCTACCGCAACACCTTGAACCCAACCGGGTCAAGTTTCCCTCGGGGCAAACTCTCGGCCCTTAAGGTACATTATCAACAACACCTTAGACCTAAACCGTGGGGTCAAGGTTCCCTTGGCCAAAAAGCACCAAGGTACAACTCGTCAACGTGCGGTAACCCAGCGGTTACCGACTTAACTATCTCATCATCTTTAATTATCTTTGATAATCATTAACCGAGTTGTCTAATCTTTATCTTTGATTAGCTATGTCAACTTATCATTATTGGGGAAAATTGGGGTTAGAAACCCCTTTAAGTCCTTTAATTCCATCTTTGTCTGTTAGGGGAGCACGGGCGTGCTTGTCCCCTGCACGGTCGTGCTAATCACATAAGTGAAGCACGGTCGTGCTTCCTATTGGGCACGGTCGTGCTCAGCAGCACAGTCGTGCTCTTTGTTCTGCACAGTCGTTCTTATTGCGCTGCCATTTTCCAAAACTCACTAGGAGCATGGCTGTGCTCCCTGTTCAACACGGTCGTGCTCAATGCACGACTGTACTGTTCTGGGCAGAGCTTGAGTTGATTCTTAGCC
Organism: Echinosophora koreensis; assembly: GCA_035048595.1. Lineage (NCBI taxonomy): Eukaryota > Viridiplantae > Streptophyta > Magnoliopsida > Fabales > Fabaceae > Echinosophora > Echinosophora koreensis. Next base: position 163,276 of record JAPCYP010000047.1, on the reverse strand, counting down.
AATTAATTTGGGATTAAGTTCATTAATCCTAGGTCAATTAACAACATATTTTAAGGCTTCAACTTCAACATTAGGAATCAACCAATATTCGACAGATATGGTCGCAACAACATCATCAAATAATCATCATCCAACGTTAACATTCATCATCATGTTCATACCAACAACAACAACAACAAAATAACCATTAATCATTTGTTATGAACATAAGGCATAAACATTATATACCAAAAACAACAAACGAATCATATTATCACAGATAGTTCATTAATCACATAAGCATACACAACCAACAACACCGGGGTTATGGGCACCCCTTTACCTTACACTACCCCCATCGCCTATGATTACACTACCCTTCTCCCCATACCTGGATTGAAGATTGCTCTAACAGCAGTTCTAAACAGCAAATCGGTCCCGAATCCTCAAGCGGCTCACTTCGAAGCTAAGCCTTGATTAACCAAAAACATCCTTGGTTAGTTCCTCTAACAAAAACAAGAAAGAAACCGAAAAGAGAAAATGGACCATTACCTCTAAACCAACACAGACTCACAAGAGGTTCCCAACGGCTTCCAAAACTCCAAAAACAAGTTGAGTTTAGTTGAAGCAGGGAAAGATGTAGTTCTATCCGCACTAGGGTAGTGGCAGCCACCAAAAATAGGGTTTTCACGTAAACCCTCGGTTTCTGTGCAAACATATAAAGGCTGCACTTGAGCACGGTCGTACTGGACTTAGCGTCAGCGAGACGCGGTCCGCACATTGAGCACGGGTGTGCTCAACTTAAAATCAGAAACACGCTTCTGACTTTAAGCACGGGCGTGCTTATGTACCAGAAAGGGACTTTTAAGCCAAAAATCCCACTAAGCCCTTAGCCAACAATTCTAGCTTAACAACCAAGCTTAAGGAAAGCACTTAACGAAAAGCGGGGTGTTATAACCATCCCCTTATAAAAATTTCGTCCCCGAAATTTCTACGTACCTCAAACGAAAAGGTGCCGGTAAGCTTCCATCATCTTGCTCTCCAGCTCCCAGGTAGCACTTTCCTGAATTGCCCCACTCCAAACCACATTGATCAAAGGAATCTCCTTGCCTCTTAGCTTCTTCACCCTCCTATCCTCGACTCGAAGGGGTAACACCTCAAATGTCAAGTTCTCTTTCAACTATATAGCGTCGGGAACTATCACGTGACTAGGGTCATGGATGTACTTTCTGAATTGAGACACATGGAAAACATTGTGGAGGTTTGACAAAAACGGTGGCAAAGTGATTTGGTAGGCGAATTCGCCGACTCTTTTAAGGATTTGGTAAGGACCAATGAATCTCGGAGTAAGTTTCATCGCCTTCATTACTCTACCAACCCCAGTCATCGGGGTAACTCTTAAGAATACATGATCGCCTTCCTGGAATTCGAGTGCCTTCCTCCTTTTGTCATGATAGCTCTTTTGCCTACTCTATGCAACTCTCATCTTTTCCTGAACCAACCTGATCTTTTCTGTTGTTTCCTGGACTATCTCTGGCCCTAGCACCACACTGTCACTAGGTTCACTCCAACATAAAGGTGTCCTACATCTCCTCCCATAAAGAGCCTCATAAGGTGTCATCCCTATGCTGGAATGGAAACTATTGTTGTAGGTGAACTCTATCAGGGGCAAAAACTTGTCCCAACTACCATACTGTTCCAACACACAAGCCCTCGACAAGTCTTCTAAGGACTGGATGGTTCTTTCAGACTGACCATCAGTCTGTGGGTGATAAGCTGAACTAAGTCTAAGCTTTGTCTCTAAAGCATTCTGCAAACTTTCCCAGAACCTAGAGGTAAACCTTGAGTCTCTATCCGACACTATGCTAGAGGGTACACCATGAAGCCTAACTATCTCTTTGATGGGCAGACTTAGTCAGTCTATCCACAACAACCCATATAGCCTCAAAACCAGCTGGAGTCCTAGGGAGTCCAGACACAAAATCCATGGAGATGCTATCCCATTTCCATTCTGGGACACTCAGAGGTTGTAACTTACCTGAAGGCCTTTGGTGTTCTATCTTGGCCTTCTCACAAATTAGGCACGCATACACAAACTCAGCCACATCCTTTTTCATCCTAGGCCCCCAAAACATCTTCTTAAGGTCCTGATACATTTTAGTGGCACCTGGGTGCACACTCAATCCACTCCTATGTCCTTCTTCAAGGATCAACTTCCTAAGCTCAGGAACATCTGGTATGCACACTCTATCCTTAAACCTCAAAATCTCATCACTTCCATTCTTAAAGCTAAGATCTCTACCCTGAGCAAGCAACTCTCGCTGGTCTACGAGAAACTTATCTAGCTTCTGACCCTCTCTGATCTGGTCCATTAAGCTATTGGTAACCTTCAAGGTTCCAAGCCTAATACTCTTAGGGGTAAATTCACAAGCTAGACTAAGGTCTCTGAACTCCTCAATCAGATTCATCTCCCTAACCATCAAAGCGGAGACATGCAGGGTCTTCCTACTTAAGGCATCGGCCACCACATTGGCCTTTCCTGGGTGATAGGTCAGCTCGAAGTCATAATCCTTTAAGAACTCCATCCACCTACGCTGCCTCATGTTCAACTCCTTTTGATCAAAGAGGTAATTCAAACTCTTATGATCACTAAAACCTCAAACCTCGCTCCATACAGGTAATGCCTCCAGATCTTTAAGGCAAATACCATAGCTCCTAGCTCTAGGTCATGGGTAGGGTAGTTCTTCTCATGGGTTTTCAACTGCCTAGAAGCATAAGCAACTACCTTACCATTCTGCATCAACACACCACCTAACCCTTGCTTAGAAGCATCACAGTAAACTACGAAGGGCTCACCAGGATCTAGCAAAACTAACACTGGTGTTGATGTCAACCTATCCTTTAACGTTTGGAAACTCTCTTCATACTTAGAGTCCCACACAAACAACTGTCCCTTCTTGGTGAGACAGGTTAAGAGCAAAGCTATCTTAGAGAAACCTTCTATGAACCGCCTATAGTACCCGGCTAACACCAAGAAACTCCTAATCTCGGTCACTGACTTCGGCGTTTCCCACTGGAGCACCGTTTCTACCTTAGCTGGGTCCACTGCTATGCCACCCTTAGAGATAACATGTCCTAAGAAACTCACTTCCTCTAACCAGAACTCACACTTCGACAACTTAGCATACAACTGCTTTTCTTTAAGGGTCTGCAAGACAACCCTCAGATGTTCCTCATGTTCCTCCTTACTCTTGGAGTACACTAAGATGTCATCTATAAACACCACCACAAACTTATCCAAGTAAGGGTGAAAGTCTTGTTCATGTAGTCCATGAAGACCGCAGGAGCATTGGTCACACCAAAGGGCATAACCAAGTACTCATAGTGACCGTATCGCGTCCTAAACGCTGTCTTTGGGATGTCCTCATACATAACCCGAATATGATGGTACCCTAACCTCAAATCTATCTTTGAAGAGAAGCAAGCATCCATCAACTGGTCCATAAGATCATCAATCCTAGGGAGGGGATACCGATTCTTTATGGTCACTTTGTTGAGCTGCCGATAGTCGACACACAACCTCATACTACCATCTTTCTTCTTCACCAACAACACAGGTGCTCCCCACGGAGACACACTCGGCCTAATGAATTGCTTCTTCATCAGGTCCTCCAACTGTTCCTTCAACTTAGCTAGCTCTAGAGGAGACATTCTATAGGGTGCTATGGATATTGGCCCGGTGCCAGGCACTAAGTCTATGGTAAACTCAACATCTCTCTCTGGGGCAAGTTATAAACATCCGCCGGAAACACCTCAGGAAAATCTCGCACAACAAGCAAGCTGGCGACATCAGGAGGGCTGCTCTCTACTTCCAGGGAAGCTAACATCATGTATACCTGGGCTTCTTCTTTCATCGAAGCTTGAACTTGGCTAGCAGAGAGAAGGTCCGGATTCTTAGACTCCGTTGGAGTTCCAAAAATCAGGGTTTTATCAAAACAGTTCAGAAGAACATGGTTGGAAGATAACCAGTTCATGCCAAGAATAATATCAAGGTCTTTTAGAGGCAAGCATACAAGATCGGCAACAAAGGTTTTATCATTTATGACTATATGACAGTTGTTGCATGCATAAGAAGTGGAAACATGTTTATTTGTAGTGTGGACACAAGCAAATCAAACTCAAGAAAGGTAATAGGCAACTTAAGACTCTTGACCTTATCATGCAATATAAACCAGTGAGTAGCACCCGAATCATACAATACAGTCAATTGAGTTCCATCAATAAAACATGTACCTTGGATCAAGTCATCAGACTCGGAGGCTTCGGCTCCACTAAGAGTAAAGACCCTTCCAGTGGTCTTCAGTCTGTTGGCCTGAGACTTCTGATTCTTGCTAGCACTGGGAGGCTCGGTCTTGGTTCCTTCACACTCGCGACTGATATGACCTGACTTGCCACACCTGAAGTAAATCACAGCTGATTCCTTGCACTGGGATGAATAATGATCCTGTGCTCCGCACTTACCACACCTATTAGCCCTGGGAGCATCAGAGAACCCACCTCTGAATCTATCCTGCTGAAATTGTGGTTTCTTACCACTCTGCTTGAAGTCCTTGCCGGTCGGAGCATATCGCTGCTTACCCTTGTCTCTCTGATCAGTCTTCTTGCCACTCTGACTATCTGGTCCTCTGGAACTGGCAACTCTGACCTGACTGGCATCCTAATAAATTCTGCACTTGTTGACCAGAATCGAAAAGATTCTGATTTCCTGGTAGCTGATTGCCTGCTTAATCTCTGGTTGGAGTCCAGCTTCAAACTTGACGCACTTGGAGCGGTCATCTGTCTCATGCTGATACGGAGTGTAGTACCTCGCCAGCTCCTCAAACTTGGCTGCATACTCACCAACTGACAACGATCCCTGCCTCAAGTATAAGAACTCCATCTCTTTCTTGTCCTTGATATCTGCTGGGAAGTACTTCTCCAGAAACCTCTGTCTGAACACAGCCCATGTAACCGCTGTGCCCTCAGCCTGCATCCTCAGCCTGCAGTTGTCCCACCAATGCTGAGCATCCTCAGTCAACATGAAGGTAGCAAAGATGAGCTTATGCTGATCATTACAATCCATAGCCCTAAAGATCTTCTCGGTTTCTCTCAACCACAGCAAAGCTCCTTCCGGATCATACGCTTCCTTGAACGATGGAGGGTTGTTCCTCTGGAACTTATCTAGTCCCTGGAATTCAGCTGGCCCACCATTGTTGTTATGGTTGACCTGTCCAATAGTATTGGCCAGAAGTGCCAATGCGTCCGCAATTACCTGATCGTTGCGTCCTCTACTGGCCATTAGTTCCTGACATACCCAAAGCAACTCTTAATACAGAAACTTAAGCCGGTAAAAGAGATAGGCAACATAACTTAAAGCATCATTGTCTATACCAAGTATAGACAATTCAAACAAGAGCACACAACAGACTCATACCACGTCCGGACAGGGCCGAACTGCTCTGATACCACTAAATGTGACACCCTTCTACCCCGTATATTATAAGGCATTTAATATAAAAGCAATTAAAATAAAAACATGCATCTTTACTGAATAATTAAAACCTTTGTCCATGGGTAGAAAAGTCCCACATGACCTAGTTCACAACGTGGAAAAATTAAAACAAGTCAAAGTAAAAACAGCATAACAATTAAACAACCCAACCCCGATGTCACAACTCAGAGCTGGTATAACCGTTCCGGAAAACATATCCTCGGAAAACAACTAACTAAACACAAGAGTAGGCCCTAACTATGAGTGGCAGCTCCTCAGAGTCACTCCTCTCCGGGCCGCTCGTCATCCTCTGTAAATGGCCAATCAGACCCAACAACAACGAGAAAAACGGGGAGTAAGAATCATGTAAACATATACGGCATGGAGATAGGAAGCAAGGTAAAACATACAACATGGCATCATCATAACATACATCAATATCCAATCCACATCATTTCAACCAGGTATGCTATGCAGTATAATGCAATACTACTCCACTACTCCAACATGCATGTGGATCCAAACTAACTCAAGATGAACGACTTCGGAGTTAAATATCCACATTGAGAATCTACTCAACGCCGGAGAATCTACTCTTTGGATAGCCAACGCATCAAACCAACGAATGCCTCTCCACGGGGCGCACGGAGAATCTACTCCTACCGTGGATGGCCAGATCACCGTACTCTCGGGCGACCTCCCCTATGTCGAACATCCCCCAACAACAACATCTCCAATGATGCATGAGCAAATAACAAACAATGGGCCAACGCCACCACCATAGCTCCAATGGAATCAATCGAAGTCAACAGCGGAATCTACCGCAAAACCTTTAACCAGCGGAATCTACCGCAACACCTTTAACCCAACCGGGTCAAGGTTCCCTCGGGGTAAACTCTCGGCCCTTAAGGTACATCATCAACAACACCTTAGACCCAAACTGTGGGGTCAAGATTCCCTTGGCCAAAAAGCACCAAGGTACAACTCATCAACATGCGGTAACCTAACTGTTACTGACTTAACTATCTCATCATCTTTAATTATCTTTGATAATCATTAACCGAGTTGTCTAATCTTTATCTTTGATTAGCTATGTCAACTTATCATTATTGGGGAAAATTGGGGTTAGAAACCCCTTTGAGTCCTTTAATTCCATCTCTGTCTGTTAGGGGAGCACGGGCGTGCTTGTCCCCTGCACGGTCGTGCTGATCGCATAAGTGAAGCACGGTCGTGCTTCCTATTGGGCACGGTCGTGCTCTTTGTCCTGCACGGTCGTGCTTATTGCGCGGCCATTTTCCAGAACTCACTGGGAGCACGGTCATGCTCCCTGTTCAGCATGGTCGTGCTCAATGCACGACTGTGCTGTTCTGGGCAGAACCTGAGTCCTATTCTTAGCCAATTAATTTGGGATTAAGTTCATTAATCCTGGGTCAATTAACAACATATTTTAAGGCTTAAATTTCAACATTAGGAATCAACCAATATTCGACAGATATGGTCGTAACAACATCATCAAACAATCATCATCCAACGTTAACATTCATCATCATGTTCATACCAATAACAACAACAACAAAATAACCATTAATCATTTGTTATGAACATAAGGCATAAACATCATATACCAAAAACAACAAACGAATCATATTATCACAGATAGTTCATTAATCACATAAGCATACACAACCAACAACACCGGGGTTATGGGCACCCCTTTACCTTACACTACCCCCATCGCCTGTGATTACACTACCCGTCTCCCCATACCTGGATTGAAGATTGCTCTAACAGCAGTTCTAAACAGCAAACCGGTCCCGAATCCTCAAGCGGCTCACTCCGAAGCTAAGCCTTGATTAACCAAAAACATCCTTGGTCAGTTCCTCTAACAAAAACAAGAAAGAAACCGAAAAGAGAAAATGGACCATTACCTCTAAACCAACACAGATTCACAAGAGGTTCCCAACAGCTTCCAAAACTCCAAAAACAAGTTGAGTTTAGTTGAAGCAGGGAAAGATGTAGTTCTGTTCGCACTAGGGTAGTGGCAGCCACTAAAAATAGGGTTTTCACGTAAACCCTCGGTTTCTGTGCATACATATAAAGGCTGCACTTGAGCACAGTCGTGCTCCCCCTTGAGCATGGTCGTGCTGGACATATCGTCAGCGAGACGCGGTCCGCACATTGAGCACGAGCATGCTCACTGTTGAGCACGGGCGTGCTCAACTAAAAATTAGAGACACGCTTCTGACTTTAAGCACGGGCGTGCTGGCTAATGAGCACGGGCGTGCTCATGTACCAGAAAGGGACTTCTAAGCCAAAAATCTCACTAAGCCCTTTGCCAACAATTCTAGCTTAACAACCAAGCTTAAGAAAAGCACTTAACAAAAAGCGGGGTGTTACACTTGAGGCACCCACGGCCCTGGCTGCACCACCAAATAACTATACACAAAGAAATTTAACTAATAGGTAGGAAACAAAAGCTATAAAAAAATGTTATTCTATGGCCAAGATAAGATGCTCACAGAGAATGGCTCTTCAAGATCAACAATATCATTTGAAAGGTTTGGGAAAAAGTGTAAAAAACTTTAATCAGACAACAAAATGGAAACAAAAATAATCTAATTCCATATTCCTCTCATCGAATTAGAAGATTATGTTTAAAATAAGTCATTATGAATGTTAGATTCCATCTTAAAATTAACATGGTGTTAAGTGGAGTTGTTCAACAAATATTTAAACCACACCACTGGATTTGAAGCAGACAATGTGGGACTTCCTACACTCCTCCTCCACGGATGCATGCCAGACAAGCGCTACACAGGAAGATTGTTATAATAGGCGATACATGGGAAGATGTGCTCTACCTCTGATACCATGTTAAAATCCATCCTAAAATCAATTGATGTTAAGTAGAATTGCCCAACATGTATATAAATTGCACCCCAGAATTTGAGGCAGGCGATGTGGGACTTCAGCAATGAAATAGAAACATTCCAATTAAAAGATGATGAACTCATTCAAATAAAGAATAGAATCCACAGACAAATACCTTTGATGGAGTCAACTCTACTCCAGGAAGTAGAAACACCTTTCATGCAGATATGCATGTGAGACTTCTTACTTACATTACATCACATTCTCACGGTTGCTAGGAATTGGGCAGGTGAGAGAGAAAGTTAGAGAAATGGTTACTATTTTTTTTCCAGTTATGTTATTTGAATATAAAAAAATAACAACAATTGAGAATAATTAATAATATTCAAAATCTTGGTTAAACTTGATTAATAGATACATTAAAAACGATAACTCATTAGAAGATTGGTTTTAAAGTAAAGATGTTAAAGCTATACAATTTTCATCTTGCTTCACACTTTCTCTTTTGAAAAAAGGATTTAATTGGTATACACTTTTATTGTATGGATTTTTACACTGCCAATCAACCAGAGATTAACACATCATAAAAATGTTTGACTCTTATCTTAGTTACCTTAAAAGTCAGACATGTCATTCTTTCTAATTGGTTGACAATTAAATTGTCAATGCATATCAATTCAACTCTTTGAAAAAATACATAAGTTTTCTTATGTTTAACCGTTTTTTCTTTTCAAAAAATTATACCACTCATAAAACATCTGAAATTAATTATATAAAAAGTCCATTTAATTAAAGTAAAATTATCAAACCCGAAAAGAGGAAACACTTGAAATAGAGAAAGTGATAGAAAGATTGCAAAAGAAAAATAGAGATTACATCTTAGATCGATTACAAAAGAAACCTACGAAAGGCCCTAGAGAGTTCTTGTTGGAGGGTATATCTTAGAATGCATCCATGAAATCATAACATCTACCTTTGCTAATAAGATGATGATGCCAGCAATTTTTTCTTTAAAATGAGGGGAGCAAGGCATTAATTTTTTCTTTCAAAAATTGTTAAAATCTTTTTTTGTTGGGGGAGCCATTGCGACCCCCAAGCTACACTAAGGTCTGCCAGTTAGGGGTGGCCATGGGTGGGGTCGAGTTGGGTTCGATGGGTTTTAGCACCCAACTCAGTCAATAGTGTGTAGGTTGGTTAAAAAAAATTATGAAACCAGAATCAACCCAACCTAACCACTTATGGGTTGGGTAGTCGGGTCTGGCATGAACACATACGAATTTCACCTTTGGGTTAGGATGAGTTGGATCAGCGGGTCTGTCTGGGAAAAAAAAAAACGTGAACAGGGCAGAAAATAACAAATAAACATGTTCTCCAATTGAAATCAAGTTAAAACATTACATTGAAGTCATCAAAGTTTACTAAACTACATTCTATAACCATCAACTAAAATATTACACTGAAATCATTAACAACCATCAACTAAAATTCTAAATTATTACAATGAAAAAGTGAAAGTCATCAACATTTAACAACCATCAACACAAAACTAAGTCTATGGGTTGGGTTGGGTTCAGTGGGTTTGAATTTTGAAACTCAATACTCAACTCATACTCTATAGGTTCTATGTATTTTTACCCAACCTAACCCAATCACACGAACTAACCCACAAAATATGGGTTGGGTTGGATTGGGTTAATCGAATTCACGAGTCTACCCAAACCCATGGCCGCCCTACCGCCAATGATGGTTGCATATCCACCATTTGAGTCTCTAACAACAATTCCAATAATGACATATCCAATTTGACTTATGGATAAATACATAAGCATATTTTTTAGGGCAAGTCTGAAGTTCTCTAACTTCTTAGGCCACGTTTGGGTAAACAACTTAATTAAGAGCTTATCATATAAGACCTTGTCGCATGAGAGCTTATATGCCATAAGAGCTTATGAAGAAAGGGGCAGGAGAGGATTCGAAGGGAGAAAACACGGAGGGGTCATAAGCACTTGTTAAAATTACATAAACTTGTTCCAGTGACTTACGAAAATAAGTCAAAAACTCCTTATAGGATGGCATAAGTTACTTTTATAAGCTCTGCCAAACATACTGCATAAGAGCTTATGTCATCAGATAAGTCAAAAAAACTTAAATAAACTCTTCCAAACGCTACCTTAGTTGAGAACCAGTCCTCTGTCCATTGTTACAGGCTATAACCGGTAAAAGCATTCCCAGCAGGTTCCAGATTCTTCATCTCTCTTCATGCTGTCATCATCCTCTCCTCTCTCCTCCCTCTCTATTTTCTTCATCCCTCACCTCCTTCAAGTTTCTTTCTCTTCCGTTTCAGATTCAGTTTCTGCCAAATAGATTTTGTCAAATTAACCACCTAACGTTAATAGGGTTTTAGATTGCAGCAGCAATAATGTGATTGCTGAGATTTATTCAACTTTTATCTAATTGTCCATTCTGCTATTTCTATCATTATTTTCAACACGAAATTCATGTGATTCCATCATCCAAATGCCGATTATATGATTTTGTTAAATCTGTGTGACTAAGGATTATTAAAAATCACAATTAAAAATTAGTTAGCAGTAAAATCTTGTCATGTTAAATCCTCCTCACCGACCTCAACAATGGTGGATTCCGGGCAACCTCCTCCACGGTGGTCCATTGCGGCAGATCCGAAAGAAAATAGAGAAGATGAAAGACAAAAATCAGAGGTTGATTAGCACGGTGGCGACGAAGAATCCTCTTCCTACAAATGGGTCTGAGTTTGAGTACCAACTCATAGCTCATATGGGTTTCAGGTGTTACTAACTGGCATATGCAGTTAAGGTGCCTCATCCCTTCTTATAGTGTCGTAACTTTTTCATATGGGTCCTTGGCGCGACAACGATGGGAACGGGCGCAGCGGAGCGTGGTGGGACATCGGTGGTCGCGGGGCGGCGTTGGCGGCCGGATCTGGGCAATGCCATCTGAAAATAGGGAGACACAAACCTGTTCGGTGATTCCCATCTTCGAAATTTACGCCATCACTTGACCTGTTCTTTCAGTTGCCATTAAATCATCACTGGACCGGTCCTCAATTTTTTTCGGGAGGACCGAAGACATCTCATGTTTTTTATGCTTGTTTGGATAATAACAATAGATTTTCGAATCTCATGCTAAGATTATTTAGTATTTTAAAAAAAAAAAAAGACATCATTGGTTTGATTAGAAATAAAAAATAAAATAAAATCATTAATTCGGGTGGTTGAAATTGAAATCGCTACTTTCAAAGTAATCTTCCTCTTCAACGGTAATTTAAGATTTTCTACGTACAGATTAAGAAATTATTAATTTATTTATATTTATACCAAAATATCCTTATTTATAGTATCAATAATCATTAATTAATTATAAATACTGATCATATTTACTCCACACTCCACTAGTCAAATGCAAGGTGCATTGATATGTGTCACTTTTGTTTTGGAACATTCAGCATTTATGGTTGAATTTAAGTAGGAAATGTTTAGTTATTTTCAAGGCATTTCAATTTAATTCTATGATAAGGGTATATATGGAGAAAAAAAAAGTTATCAAAAATATCTTGGGTTTATAAAAGATCCATTATTTTGGAACGAAAACCAATAGCTAAAATTACCATAAAAAAAGAATGGAGGGAGTAATAGAAAGAAAAATAAAGGCCTTGTTAACCAGTGTCCTAAGGACATTGGTTAATGAATCCAAAGATATAATTTTCTTATTGGAAAATGTAAATTTTAAGAAATGATTTGAATACACCATTTTCTAATGCAAATTTTCTATATTTGGTTCCTTAACCAATACACTTGAGGCACTGGTTAGTATTTCTTGAAAAATAGTGACTAGAATAGGAGAGTCAGAGTTGAAAATTTTTCCCAGTAAAAAAATAAAAGTTGAACATTTTTCATTTTCGAGGAATTATTAATTATCAACTATTTATTAATTACTCCCTCCAATCCACAATATAAGAAACAAAACCCTAAAACACACATATCAATGAAATATGTTGGAATAAGTTAATTGTAATTAATACTCATATAAATTTCCAAAAATACCCCTTCTAATTTTAATTAATACTACATCCGGTCCTTATTATAAGAAACAAAACCCTAAAACACACAGACCAAGGAAATGCATTGAAATAAGCTAATTGTGATTAATATTCATATAAATTTACAAAAATACTCCTTCTAATATTAATTAATGTTCAGCTTATATGGAAAGTTGATACTATCTCGTAAATATAAATAAATCCTATAATAAATGAGGGTAAATTTGGAAATTAATATTTAATATGTGTCAAAATTGATGTATGTTTCTTATATTTTGGACAAAAAAAAAAGGTTACATTTGTTTCTTATAAGGGTTTTTCTAACCTGTGTAATTTTGCACTTGTTAAGGATCTTAAAAGAGTAAATTTACATAGGAACTTGTGTATTGTATACTTTCAAAACTGAAATGCTTAGTTTTCCAATAAATAGTTGTTACTTTTGGGTTTCTTAACATTTGCAAAATTGCACATGATAGAAAAACCCTTCTTATAATAAGGACCGGAGGGAGTATTTTGATGACCTATAATTAATGACAGTAATTAATAAGGACAATATTGGAAATTAACATTTAATATGTGTAAAAATTGATGCATATTTCTTATATTTTGTAAAAAAAAATGGATCTATTTGTTTTTTATATTGTGGACTGGAGGGAGTATTAACTTTTATAATCAATATGAAAACTATTTTCATAAATAAAATATGCAGGAATAATTCCCTCCCATCAATTGCCCATCTTTTCTGCTAAATCTCTCCTAATCATGTTTTACCTGTTATCTCTTTCCAACCAAAAAGTAATGATATTTGAACACCTGGATTTAACATCCAAAATTGACATCTTGGTTAATCATGTGTAAATTTTTTTAATTCAGTTCATTATATGGTTAATGGGTTATATGAAGCTTATTTTCCATAATCATGTAAATATTTGGTTAATCACATGCAAATATCTAGTTAATTCAGTTTTTTATATGATTAATGGATCATCATGAATTAATCAAATATTTACACATGATTAACTATATAATAAACTAAATTAACTAAATATTTATACTGATTAACTAATGTATCAACTTTGGGTATCAATTTTCGAAGTGCAAATATTATTACTCCCAACGAAAATGGCAAGCTAATGAACAACAGAGACATAAATGAAAATTCATTGTCATAATGTAATTGACAGAAAGAGAAGAGTCATTGAGAATGGTGATGAGGTAGCTAATCGATGACCGATCTAACTGAACTTGAAAGTAAAGGGATGTCAAAATAACCCAAAAAACCAAAAAAGAAAGTAGAGAGAGATGGGGGCCATCATCACCCCAACGTTGAAATGCCAGCCATCTCATAATCTTTCACGCAGATACGCATGTGAGAGTCCTTATTATTACCTCCGGTCCTTATTATAAGAGGCAAATGACTACTTTTTCTTGGTCCAAAATATAAGAGACATGCATGTATTTTGACAAATATTAAATGCTCATTTCCAATTTTACCCTTATTTATAATAGGGTTTATATTTACGAGACAGTGTAACTTTCAATACAAATAGGTTTGTTCATTAATTATTGAAGGGTTAAATTTGTAAATTTATATGAATATTAATTACAAATAGCTTATTTCAATACATTTCCTTGGTCTGTGTGTTTTAGGGTTTTACCTTTTATATATAGGACCAGAGGGAATATTTAGTTACATTACATCACATTCTCACGGCTGCCAGGAATTGGGCAGGTGAGAGAGAAAGTTAGAGAGAGGGTAACTATTTTTTTTTTTCAGTTATGTTATTCGAATGGAAAAAAATAACAATTGATAATGATTAATAATATATAAAGTCTTGGTTAAACTTGATTAATAGATATATAATAATACATTAAAAATAGGTAAATCATCAACCATTCAATGAGGTTTTCTAACAAAAATTATGTACATCATACATTTGAGTTATCACATCTACTACATGTATACATATTTACTAAGTTCAATATGTTATCAACCATGATTTTAACATCATTATTACTATTGTCGATTGCTATTCCATTTTTTGATGTCTAAATAAGTTGAAGTACTAAAAATACGAAAAATTAGTTATAGTTCAATAGGTACGTTAAGTATAACAATTGTTACATATATTATAATTTTATAATTTTATTGATGAGTTGTTACATATTATTTCTATTGAAAAATAATATCTAAAATACTTATGAAACTGCACGTAAGTTTTGTACTATTACATTAACCTTTATTTTTTTTTTTTGGTTTATGAAAGAAAATAGAAAAATAGAAGAAAGAAAAAATGTAAAGAGAGAAAATAGAAAGAAAATATGAGAAAAAAGTGGATTTCAATAATTATTTGATATAAGAGAAACATGAAAGAAAATGAAGGGAAAAAAAAATTAGGGGACATGTTGCCTCATACATTAGACATAGAAAAAAAGTGTCTTGAGTGACATGTTGGGAAGCAAATCTCCTCCTCTTTTTCTCACTTTTGGGAAGAAAAATTGTAGGTAGGGCTACCTCATTTTTTTTTCTCTTCTCATTTTTTCCCCCTAACTAAACAAAACACGAGAAAGTCTCTTTTTCTTTTCTCTTCTCTAATTTTTTATCGTCCGATTTTCTCTTCGACCAAACCAACCATTATAGTCCAAAAGTTCTTTACTATCTTATAAACCAAATATCAACCTTTAAAGTTTAATTGTATTAAGTATTTTTTTATTGAAGAAATAAGATTAATTTCTTATTATAACTAATTCTTTGGAGATTTGTATTATTATTACTATATTTCATATAATATAAATTTTAAGAAAAATGATACAACTTTTAAAATAAGAAAGATTAAGGCAAACTAAGTCAAATTCCAAAAAATTAATATAATTTCATTCATATTTTTAAAATAATAAAATCTTATATTTATTTTAAATTTAATAAAGAGAAATGATTTTTGAACACAAAAATGGGACACCAATTTGGATTATTAACGCAGTTCAAATATGTGGTTAATTACGTTTGGTTGATGGTTAATGAATATAACAAGGTGTCAACTCATTAATCATCCATTGAACGTAATTAACCACTATTTTAAATTTCATTAATCACGAATTTCAGATGTTCAAATTATTAATAAATATAATGAGGTGTCACAAATCACTAATCATTCACTGAACTGTCAACCACGATTTCAAACATCATTAATCATAATGAGTGTCTCATTTTTATGTTCAAATAACACGATTGTTTAATAAACACATTTTAAACTTTCTCAATTTTTTCGGTTGAAAAAAGCAGCGGTCAGAAAACCACACCACAGCCTGTCTCTCAGAATTCACAGCCACCCTATCCAATGAACACAAGCCATGTCATTTTCCTTCATAATTTAATGCTCAGACAATTTCACTCACAGTGAGACAGTAATTGTCCTAAGAGAATCCCTTTTGCTAGTAGTAACTAGTAACCAAAACCAGCTCACACACAATCACCACAGCAAGAGAGAGAAAAAGGCAAAAAAAAACGAAAACCCTTGCTTCCATTGCATTACCACCTGGTAGTGTTCCCTACCCTTCATGCCTTATCTCCGAACCGGGCCAACCCGTTTAGCTCATCGGAGACTTTGGCAAAAAGGGTCACTGAATCTGTCCATGGCTTTCAATTTCGAACCTTAGAGATCCTTCAAGTTCTCACCTTTTTTTCTTAACCATTTTGAGTTCTTTTGGGTGCTGATTTGTGAAATCACTGAGAGCTACTGTGAAAGCTTGTTCCTTTACGATATGTACGTTGTGCCTCCACCTCAGCGCTCCGATCCGGGTTCAGGATCCGGTGATTTGCTGGTTTACCAAGCTTGGAAGGGCAGTAATGTGAGTTCTGCTTCATTTTTTTTTTTCCATTGCTAATCGAATTTTTTTTTTTTTGTTGGCTATGTTAGTGTTTAGATTCTAAGAAAACTTCCCTTTCTATTTTAGGTAGCTTTTTCTATTTTTGGTTTTTTTTTTCCTTTTAATATTTTTTCCTTTTATTTGTAGTGGAATTTGGGATTTATCTTAGGGGTGTTAGGTGGTAGGGTTATTTGATGAGTATGAAAAATTCAAATTAGAAAAGAAAACGGATTTTCTCATCCAAGGAACTTTTGGACCCGTATTGCTTAATTTATGAGGATACTTGTCTTTGAGGGTGCTTTTTCTGTTAGTTCTGAAGCAGCATTAGTCAAATAACTAATGATGGGGGTACAAAAACTACAACGTTAATTGGTTTTGTTGATCCGATTGATTTGTCAGATTTAAACTGATTTGTTCGAGTACAAAAATAGAAGCAGAACCTGAAGTTTAAATTTTCTGTTGCTTTTTTTACTGTCACTGAAATAGTTTGAAAGCTATACTTGCTTTGGAGTTTGGACACAATTAAAGTGATTTAGTTTTAGTTTTGGTCCTTATAGTTTACACTTGATCTTAAGTCAGTTCCTATACTAGAAAACTTTTTAAACGAGTCATCATAATGGTAAATGTTGTTAAGTTCGTTCCTGCTGTTGGATTAAAATTATAATACTGTTTGGGCTTGTTTGTGAGTTTTGGAGGGGAAGGGTTTGGGAGGTAGAAGGAGGAAGGGATGAGGGAAGGGAAGGATACTCCCCACCTTGCATGGGGTTATTTTTTAACAAAGAGAAATAAAATCCTCCAATTTGGGGGAACTAAAAAAATAATTAGAGGAGGATTTTGGAGGGCTATCTTCCCTTCCCCCATCCCTTTTCCCTTTCTTTTTCCCAAAGCCTTCCCCTCCCCTCCCAAACTCACAAACAAACCCTTAAGGTTTACTTACAGGGTTAATGGAAGTTGACATGCCCTTTTGTAGGCACGTAGGATAAACCTTAACAGTGTATAATTTTCATTTAATATCAAGGACTACTTTGGTAACAATATAATTGGAGGACTCATTTAAGAAGTTTTTAAGTATAAGGACCAACTTAAAAACAGGTATAAACTATAGGGACCAAAATTATATTTTAATCTTTTAGTTTTTACAACCGATAGAAACCACCTCCTTCCGTTCGACCCCTTTTTGGAGATATATGGAAATATGATGAAGGGTCTGTTTAATTTACTAAAATATAAGGGACAATTTAGCAAAAAAAAAAAAAATTATACTTTGTTTGATTTTTAAACTAGTCAAAGCAGCAAGTACTAGTCAAAAAGCTTCTCAAGGGACAGAGGAAAAGTTTTAATTTTTGTTACTCACAAAACTAGGCCACAAAATTTGTCCACGGCACAAAAAAAGGAAAAAAAAAAAAAAACCTTGCCCCTTCATTTTCCCAGCACTAAAAAGAAACGATAAAAAACACTTCTTCATCAAACAGGTAGCAACACAAAAAAATTGTCCTATGATTCAACCACTTGTGCTGTGTTGTTGTGCTTGTGTTATCCCTCAAAATGCATCAAAGGCACCCAAAGTATATATAACTTCCATGTGTTGGTCACCTCCCTTTATTTCTTTTCCTTCCTCAAAATAAATATGCTGAGAAAATCACAAGCGTGCAATCTTGGGGTGCTTCAGCTCTTGGAGCTTACATCTGTTAAATTCTCTGAACAAAAATGAATTTGAATTGATTATTTCTCTGTTTTATTTTTATTCTTATTTATTTGGAATTAGTCGTATTATTTGATGTAAATGTAATATCTGAAAATTGAATGATGGCATTAAATACACAAGTAGTGAGCAGGATAAAGTAAATCAAACTACCACTATGCTCTTTGAGCTACTATGGTCTTTCCACTCTAATCTCAGGGAAATAGAAGGCATAAATGTTAAGTTCTCAAGAAGTCAACGAGACAACAATTTTCAAATGGTCTCACAAATTGATTGTTACTAGCCTTTAAGCCTCTAATTTATATGATATGTTTTCTTTTCTTCTATATGTTTATCCTTTTGCTTTTCAGGAGTTAAATCTTAACATACTTGATGATCAACTATCATTTTATAATTTATTTATTATACTGAATACAGCATCTATAAAGAATAGAAGATGTTAGTCACCATTGCTGCATTGTTATTTGAAAATTGTTTCAGTGTCTATCCATCTTATAATTATGGTGATGCTTATTCATCGTTTTCATCCTTTTTTTGCAGAAATTTTTTCTTCAGGGAAGGTTCATATTCGGACCAGATGTGAGATCACTGGCACTGACGATTTTCCTTATTGTTGCTCCTGTTGCAGTTTTCTGTGTCTTTGTTGCCAGAAAACTGCTGGATGATTTTTCTGATCACTTGGGGATAACCATAATGGCTGTTGCTGTTGTATTCACAGTTTATGTGAGTCTTTCTCTCTCGTATAGACGTACAAGAAGAGTTCTCTTTCCCTGTACGTTGTTCAACTTATTGGTTATCATCTTTGACTAGAATCATGAGAAGTATTGCTCTATATTGTACCCCTCACACACATGATTGAAGTGAGCTAGAAGCTGGAATTTAGATTGTCAAATGAAATACAAACTGGATTGATGCCTTTTTTAACAGCTTCTGATTGGAACAATAACCAAAACAAAACTAGCCTTGTTCATTACAAAACTATTACACTCAAACTAGTGCCAGCTAACAACACAATGCTGATCTTACCAAGCAAGTGGAGTCATTGGCTAAGCCACATAACATTGGTTGTTGTCTTTTTTGTATATGTGAAAGAGGATATTTTATTAAGGAAATAAAAGTTACAACTTACAAAGGAAAGGGGGATTGAACTTCCTCTTCCTTAAACCATGCAGCAAGAATACTGATCTCTCAAGAGAGTTCTGCTACCCTTCTGCTGCATAGCTATCATGAGGGACTCTCCGGAAAATTACATGGAACAACAAAGTGATACTACAGGAACAATTTTATCATAGACTTGGGTAGACATTTCCCCTTGAACATCTGAGTATTCAGCTTTAAATTGAGGCACCAAATTATAGCATATATAGCTTACTGCCATTAAATTTTACCCTCCTATCTTCTGGCAAAACCTATCAAGAGAAAATGCTCCAAGTTATGGTTTCGCACCCAAGATCCACCCAACACACCAAAAAGCCTACTCAGTATGTAATAGGCTGTGAGTGCTGCTATCTATATGATGGACTTAATTTTAGAGGCAGTTTTGGATTTCTAAGTTGCCTTCTCTGCTTCTGAAGGCAGAATTTCTTTCTATTTGAAGGACTAAAGTAACATCCATCATTTGCAAGTTAGCATTGAATTATTTTTTTAAAAAACATTTACTGGATACATGCTAGGGCTTGATTTTGAAAGGTGTTAGTTCTTAATTTTGTTGTTTGGCTTACTAGTTAAAATGAAAAAGTTTTGCTTATGGCTGTTGGCTTTTTATTTGTTGATTTTGAAAGGTGAATCATGATATGCTATATACCTACATGTTAGTTCTTAATTTTGTTGTTTGGCTTACCAGCTAAAATGAAAAAGTTTTGCTTACGGCTGTCGGCTTTTTATTTGTTGATTAATTATTGTTTGGTGATGTTGTCATAAAAAGGTGGAGCCATTAGTTCACCAATTCACCATTTTCCTGTGCTTTGTGCACTAAAGATATTTTATCCAACCCTATGCTGATGCTATAATCTGTTCAGGTCTTAGTTCTTCTTTTGTTAACATCTGGTCGAGATCCTGGCATAATTCCACGCAATGCACATCCTCCAGAGCCAGAAGGTTTTGATGGTAGTCTAGATGTTGGTGCTGGTCAGACTCCCCAATTGCGGCTGCCTCGTGTTAAGGAGGTTGAGGTGAATGGCATCCCTGTTAAGGTCAAGTATTGTGATACTTGCATGCTCTACAGGCCTCCTCGTTGCTCGCACTGTTCGATCTGTAATAACTGTGTGGAGCGCTTTGATCATCACTGCCCCTGGGTTGGGCAATGTATTGGGCTGGTATGTATGATCTTTTTTCTGCAAAGTTTTCTTCTTTAAAATTTAGGGAGAAGGGGAGGTTGACCCGATTCCAAGGTCAAGTCAAAGATTGTTATGGTATCTGGGGTGAGTAGTTTCTCTTAGCTGTAAAAAGATTGTTGTTAGTCAGCTTTGTACTTGTTGAAATGATATGTTGTTCATGGGCTCTGCCAATAAAACTAGCATGCTTTATAAATTATCAAAATAATAACTTTAATTCAGGCTCCTTTGATCAAGTGAAAAGTTATTCTTCAGTAATTTATGTTATTCGTGTTAGTGTCATTTTACTCTCAAGATTAGACGTTGGCTTTTAGTTGTTTGTTACAGTCAGTAATGCATAATATTCTGAAGCTCTAGAACAATTTAGCTTTTAAATGTTGACTTAATGGGTCCTGAAAGTGATTTCTTTGATGGAAAATTTCCTTTAAATTACATCCTTTTTAGTTTGTGTTTCATAATCTGATAATATGGGTTGACAAATGCTTTATGGTGAATTTCGGGGAATTTTCTGACCATCTCATCTTAGAAATCTTTGGTTCAGAACCTGTTGGGACCGAGAGCAAGTGAGGTTTGATTTATTTGTAGTAGGAAGGAGAAATGGTATCCCTATTGTAGCCGCCACTAGGATACCTCCTTTGTAAAGAACTCTATTACTAATGGAAAAATTTTCATATAAGTTTTATGTGGAATTAAATTCAGACAGTATATGTTTTTTATTATTATTATTTTACTTCTTATTGGTGCTCCTGGATTTGTTGAGGGAATTCCACTTGTGAAAATTCAGCACGATTGGGGCTCTGTTTGTTTGGTTCCTTAATATAAGGGGTTAAAATGTGGTTTCCTTTTCTGTTGGCATTTGAGGATCGCTCTTGCTCAGATTTGCCATCTTCCATTCTTTGATGAGTTCTTCATTTTCCTATAAAAATATGTATTTTCTTTTCTGATTACTTTTCAGTTGCGATTTGCTACTTGACACTTGTCATTTTTTAATGTGTTATGCATCTGATTGCTTGCACATTTGTACACTTGTCATTTTTGAATATATGTTATGCATCTGATTGCTTGCACAATTGTTATGCAGCGTAATTATCGGTTCTTCTTCATGTTTGTCTTCTCAACTACACTACTTTGTATATATGTTTTCGCATTTTGCTGGGTTTATATTAGAAGAATTATGGAGTCAGAGGAGACAACAATTTGGAAAGCAATGATCAAAACTCCAGCCTCCATAGTGTTAATAATTTACACCTTCATATCAATGTGGTTTGTTGGTGGCCTCACTGCATTCCATCTATATCTGATAAGTACAAATCAGGTACTGACTGTTCTTTTTTATCCAAAATTTCGCATGCTTTAAAAATAAGCTAGCTTTCAAAATTACTACTTGATATTTGTGTCCATTACACTTGCAGACAACGTATGAGAACTTCAGATACCGATATGATCGGCGAGCCAATCCATATAATAAAGGAGTATTGAATAATTTCAGAGAGATATTCTGCACTGGCATTCCCCCATCAAAGAATAATTTCAGGGCAATGGTGCCAAATGAACCAGCATTACCTGCTCGATCAGTGGGCGGAGGCTATATGAACCAAAGTATGGGAAAACCTGGGGAAGACATAGAGATGGGCAGGAAAACAGTTTGGGGAGGCATGGGCACCGGTATCGATAATTCTGAAGGTCAAATAAACAATGACCGTGTGACTATCAAGGATGGGGAATTGGGTGAACTACCTCCTGAAATTAGGACGACCGTAGACGAACTTGGTGAACGTGCTGGAATGCATCCTAGGCGATCTAGCTGGGGAAGAAAAAGTGGAAGCTGGGAAATGTCCCCTGAAGTTCTTGCTTTGGCATCCAGGGTAGGGGAACCGAATCGTGTGGCTGGAGGTAGCAGCAGTAGTTTGACACAAGAAAACCATCATACATAGTAAACCATTGTGCAACAAACCACCTGGCCAAAGTGACAAAAGGATTTGTTTGGCAGTTATGATAAAAATATTACATTTGTCATATGCTTAACTACAACAAAGTTATTGTTATGTGCAATATATTGGGGTGTGTTTGGAAGGGGTGGGGTGTTGTAGGCATTTGCAGGGTGTTTTATAGTGTTGTTTTAGCCATTCTACTTGTAGGAAGGCATTGTTTGGTGTTCCGAGAGTGAGCTTTCCTTTGCTTGATGTTGTATTATGCTTACCAATTAATTAGCTTTTGCATTTGTGGAAGTTGCTACAGCTCTCTCTCTCTGGCTGAATGCCAATTGCTCGGAGTGTTGGGAGTCTGTCTTGGAAGATAGCAATGATGGAGCAAGCACCTTTGATGCTTGAATGGAATGTACTTTGTGAATTTGGACAATGAACTTATTGAGAAAGAGTTGCCAAATCTCCCGACTTAAATCTTTCCTCTCTTTACTACAGTAGTACTTTTGGGTATTCTACTTTAAGATGACTGTGTATCATGTAAAAGGTTTTTATTTATCGCAATTGTGGACAATTGCTGTCGTGTTTCGATTTCGGAGACTTCAAAAATCAAAATGTTACAGTCCCAATTGCGATGGTTCGAGTTCATTAATTGTTTGTGTTACAAGATTAGCCTATCAATTTGAAAAAGAAAAAGAAAATTAAAAATTGATGTATGAGCAAAGATATCTTGCGCGTTAGTCCAAATTTGGATTAGTTGTTCAAAAGTGAATATATAAAATGCCGAATGTCTGGATGATCG
Source organism: Echinosophora koreensis (assembly GCA_035048595.1). Taxonomy (NCBI): domain Eukaryota; kingdom Viridiplantae; phylum Streptophyta; class Magnoliopsida; order Fabales; family Fabaceae; genus Echinosophora; species Echinosophora koreensis. The sequence continues at coordinate 140,192 of JAPCYP010000047.1, read as the reverse complement.
ATTATAGAAAGATTGATCTTGAAATTATTGATTTGTGCTGGAATATTGTTTCAGGAACAGTTTTTAACAATGTTCAACTTTTCTTTGGACATGATAATAACTCTTTATCTACCATGAGAAAGCAATGCAAGTGTCAGCCATGGTAACGAAAAATTTAAAACGAGGGAAAAGAATCTGGTTATTTTAAGCATGGAATGTCATTACTACGTACCAGCATTAATACTAAATGAGCATGTAGCAAGTTGTACATAATCATTAACTTTGAACGATTTGAAGTAATAGATTTAGGAATTCCATGAAGTTTAACAACTTCATTAAAATGAGGGTTAGCAGAAAGAAATAAGCCATCTTAAAATATCGATCAATAACCACAAAAATAGAATCAATTCCCCTTTGTGTCTTTGCGTCTTTGGTAAACCAACAACAAAGTCCATGCTATCATCCTCCCAAGGAATACTGGAATATAGGAATAGGTGATGGAGTGTAAGAATCCTAATTTTGGCTTTGACCCTTGCAAGTTTGACACATGTGGCTTCTCTTCACAAACTTTGCAATATCACCTTAGAGTATGCCAAAAACATTTTATTTGACCTAAAAAAAGGTCTTGTCTCCCAAATTGTCCGTCGGTCCTCCACATGAAACCCTTTTTTGCTGAAACCCACCGTAATTAGAGCCTTTGGCTCCTCAATGATTCCATGGAGTATCCCACATGCTTAGATTCTTTGAACACTTTATGAGTCTAATCTCCGCTCGGGTGCTTCGTTACAGTGAAGGTTTTTCGCCCCTCCCCAAAGATATGTTATGTGAGATTCAAACTCAGGTCCTCCCTTCAAACTCAGCTTGCGCAACCAACTGAGCCACACCATTGGTCCACAATGAAACCTTTTAACGATATACTTCCTCCGGTCCACAATAAAAGAAATAAAACCTTAAAACACACAGACCAAGGAAACGTATTGGAATGAGTTAATTGTTATTAATACTCATATAAATTTCCAAAAATACCTCTTCTAATTTTAATTAATATTCTGATGGCCTATAATTAATGACAATAATTAATAAGGGCAATATTGAAAATTAGCATTTGATATATATGAAAATTGATGCAGGTTTCTTATATTTTGGACAAAAAAAAGGACTCATTTATTTCTTATATTGTGGACCGATGGGAGTATTATCCAAGAGAACATCTAGGAATGCATAATAATAAATGTGTTCCCTTTGAAGGAAAAAATAATCATGATAACGAAATGATTGCTAAATGGAGAATGAATGGTTGATTCAATGTTGGCAAAGAATGCTATTGAAAATGAAAGGAATAGTAGTTGATTGATATTATTATTGTTTTGAAAATAGAATCATGTTATTAATGATATGGTATATTTATTAAAATAGTCCTATATTGGGCAGGAAAAAATATAGATTTGGATCCTCTCATGTTGGGATGGTTATCTGGGGGATCTCATCACCATTAAATCTCATTGGTGAGTCCTACTTAAAAATATATGCAAGTGAGATTTAATGGTGAGATTTCCCAACATAACCTCTCATATTGAATCCCAACCTGAGAGGATCCAAATCCAAAAAAATATCCCTACTCAATCCCAAACTATCTTACTTTATCTATCTACCTATGTATGTGTGTGTGTAAAACTTCTATTTGATGACCAGTTAATTTCGATTGTAGTTTTTTTTTTTTTTGATATAAAATGGGGCTAAAATCCCAAAAAGAAAAATTACACTGTAATCATCCGAGGAGTAGAAACTCCTCAAGCATTAGAGAGAAGCATCTGACTAAAATGATTAAGTGGGCTCTCATAAACAATCAAATCAAAACCTATATCATAAGCTAAATTAGCTAGAGAATCTGCACTTCTGTTTGTCTCTCTAAACACATGAGAAACTTTAACAACTCAATCTCCATGCATAAGCTTTCTGATGCGATTAATCAAACTCCAGCTCCTGCTACTACCTCTTCCACCGTTAGCAAGAGAATTAGCCACAACAACAGAATTGCAATTCAAATTAGTAAAGCCCTTCTCTTTAGCCAACCACAAACCTTCAAAGACACCCCATAGCTCAGCCATATAAGCTAAAATGTTCCCCAGAAATTTCGAGAAACCGCAGATCCAATTTCCATAATGACCTCTGAAAAGACCGTCGCAACCAGCTACCTCTGAACCAATCCTTGCCGCTCCATCAGAATTTGGAGCAACCCATCCACTTCCTGGAGGTTACCATTTGACCTGAATCATAGATGATAAATGATTAGATCCCATCCTCGGCGAGTTCCACCCCTCTGAGTAAATCCTCACGCTTTGTTCTATCAATATCCAAGGGCGATAAGGTCTTGAAAAATCCACATCATGACATTATTTGTTCCTTCAAAACCATAGTAGGTAACACGTTGTGATCCATACAGAAGCCCAATCAAGATCCGAGAATCTTCCCATATTCACACTCATATTAATGGACACCCATTGAGATAAATCACAAAGAAAAAAGGAACTTCTCTGATCACGTTTCACCAAATGATGCAAAACCTGTGAAGCAAGCGAACAGTCACGAAGAATATGTAGAATAGACTCCACCACCGAAGAACAATAGTGGCAGTAAGGATCTCCAAGTTCTCTACGAAATTTCAATTCATTAGTCATTAAGCGGCCATGTTTGATTTGCCAAGAAAACCACCGAATTCTTTCTGGAACTTCCGGTATCCTGATATTCTTCCTCTGAGCAATGCAATCGCTCTCGAAAATCCCTTGAAGCATTTGATAGGCACTTGAAACTGAAAATTCCGCCATACGATCTCCTGGCCAAAGAGAAATGTCAATTCCATTATCTGGGTGTGGTGGCAAAACTGCTAAAATCTCGCTAACAATCTCTGATGGCAACATGTGACTGAGATCTTCAATCTTCCATCTACACTGATTATCTACCATGTTTGCAAATGATAACAAATGAGAAGGGCTAACCCCAACCACATCTTCGAGCTTCAATTTGGGCTCAAGCCAGCAATCAGTCCAAGCATTTACCTTTGACCTATCTCGAATGACCCATGTTTCCATTGATTTTAGAAAAAGGCCACAGCTTTACCAAAATTTTCCAAAGAGCTGAGTCTGTCGGGCTTGCCAAAAGGTTAATCAAATGAAGTCCCTCTACCATACTTCCCATGAAGCACTCTGGCCCAAAGACTATTATCTCCCTTCCTTATAGCCCATGCTAGCTTCATTAAACTGGCCTGGTTCATGTCCTCCAAATCTTGCAGCCCAAGACCACCCAATCCTTTAGACAGAGTTAAGGTTTCCCAGTTGATAAGATGTACTTTCTTCCTTTGATCATCATGGCCCCAAATGAAACTTCTTTAAATTTTTTGAATCTCCTGTAAGCAATTTTTTGGCAGAGCGGAAGTCATCATAGGATAGATTGGAATAGTCTCTATGACTGACTTGGACAAGACCACTCTCCCAGCAAAGGGCAATTGCTTAGCCTTCCAACTTGAAAGCTTGGATTTCACTTTATCACTAAGATATTGGCAGTCAGCTCTTTTAGGGGCTCTACCAATTAATGGTACTCTAAAATACTTTCCAAGGTTGAAAGTTTCGTTCAAGCTAGAAAAGTCAACATAGGACTTCCTTAAGTCATTATCCATATTCTTGGAAAAGAGCATGCCAGTTTTCTCCACACTAATCTCTTGACCTGACAAATTACAAAAAACCTGCAAAACCTCTTTCATGCATATAATTTGGGTTAGAGAAGCTTGGCCGAATAATAATAAATCATCCGCAAACATTAAATGAGAAATAATTGGGCCATTACATCCTGCTTTTGGAGCCACTCATCTACCTTTTGGGAAATAAGATGATAGAGCTTATCCATGTATAAAACAAAAATAAAAGGTGACATTGGGCAACCCTGGCGAATTTGTTGGTTGTGGCTTCTAGATACTCAAGGAGGGGGGTTGAATTGAGTATGGGTGATTTTTGAAAACTTTTCCTCATTATGCAAAAATTGAAACTTTTCTAAACTTCTTGAAAATGTTTTGTCAACCAACATTACCAAAACAAATTTTTCCCAAAGTGATTAATTCAAGACTTTGTTCTCTAACCAGAAAGAGATGAAAAGATTGATTTCAGATATTCATCATTCACAAATTAATCCTTAACAATAGCTTAATCATACATTTATCAAATGAAAGCAATTAAAAGAGTTAAGGGATAGAGAGAAATGGAAATCGAGATTTTATCCTGGTTCAGCTATCTCTTCTGGTAACTTACATCTAGTCCCCATTTTACAGTGAGTTTCGTCCACTAAAATCAATATCAATTACAGGATTCTTTACAAGCATCAACTCCCAGGTTCCTTCTACTCAATTGATAGCTTTTCAGTCAAAGCATTCTTGCAATACCCAAGAGTCTCTTCTACTCTTGTTAAACCACCAAGAGTCCCTTCTACTCTTGATCTACACAGAGAGAACACCTTCTCTCTAATCTTGCTTTGCAGTAAGAAAGGTTTTTGATTCTGATTCTAAGAAATCAAATATTACAAATTGAAGCTCTAACAGAAATATTTCAAGTATTCTCAATGAAAAGCTCTCTCAATGAATTTCGTGTTTAATCTCAGTATTGAATGATTGTATTCAGAAAGTGTTTGCCCATGCCTTTATATAGTAGTATATCAAAATAGATCCGTTGGGCACACTTCAAAAGTCAGTTAAGATCAAAACAAACTTTCCTTGAAAAATTCAGTTATCAGTTAATCAATTGTGTAATCGATGTATTAATCAAAGATTCAATTTTTATAACTGAATACATCGATTGCAATATGGATTGTGTTCTTGGAAATTCTTATTTTGACTGATACATAGATGTGTACATCGATTGTGTTCTTGAAAATCATAATCATTCTCAGTCCAGAAGTCTTTACATCGATTAGTCAATCGATTACATAATCATTTTCAAAAGTCTTTGCCTCTGTTTGGGCTTATGCATCGATGTACTAATAGATTGTTCTATCATTTTCAAAAGACTTTACTTCTGTTCTGTGTATGCATTGATGTACTAATCGATTGTATGATTCTTTTGAAATGTGTTAGCTTCTGTTTCACCTTATACATCGATTATCCAATCGATTTACAGAAGCTTGTTTTGCATGCTTATCAAGTCAGTCATAATCAATCGATATATACATCGATGTATATTATTTATACATTGATGTACACATAGGTTTTCAATAAAAATTAGTTAATTACTGAAAGTACATCGATGTACACATAGATGTACAGAACTTTCAATTAATTATCTTTTCATTCTAAGTTCATTTTATTTTGATGAAAACATTTTTGATTTTGTTTTTAAGAGAGCTATTTCACAAAGAGAAACTTAAAAATTTCTTTACCAAAATCTAATTTTGCTTGAGATGCTTTTTGATTCATCTTTGAGATTCTTCATCTTCAAGCATTCCTCATGATCATTCTTTTGCTCCTTTGATCCTTTGCATACTGATGATATCTTATACAAACATTTAAACTTGGCAAGTAGTTAGTGAATCAAAGTGTAATTCAAGTTAGTTTGGTCATTAATCAAAACACAATAGGATCATTTATCCACAGAATTCCCTTACTAGGAGAAAAGAAATCCGATCTACTACAATTCCATAAAACGTTAGTCTTAACAGAAGTAATATAATCCATGATAAAATGAATCATACCTTGAGGTAAACCTACTTCAAGAAGAATAACATGAATAAAACTCCATCTAATACGATCATAAGCTTTAGGTAAATCTACTTTAATGGCTAAAAACCTTTTTTTACCTTTCACTTTTTTCATAGAATAAATCATTTTTTGGGCAACAATAATATTTTCATGATTACTATGCAATGGGATAAAACCAGTTTGAAAAGGAGAAATAATACTAGATATAATAGGTTTAAGCCTATTTACACCACTTTAGAAAGCATTTTATAAGTAACATTATAAAGAGAAATAGGCCTAAATTGAGAAACATACTCAAGCTTAGAAATTTTAAGAATTAAGCAAATATTAGTTTGGTTAATTTCACTAACTTTACTAGGGTTATTCCAAATAGATTTAGCAAAACTACACATAGAGGGCCCAACCACTTCCCAAGCTCCTTGAAAGAAGCTTGCTGGAAAGCCATCTGGGCCCGAAGTCTTCCAAGGCTTCATATTGAAAATAGCCTGCTTGATTTCTAAATCATCCAAATTGCGGTCCAAGTTCTCCAGCATACTATCATCAATTCTATTAAACGAAAACCGAGAGGAAATGTCTGGCATGCTATGGTTATTTTCAGTAATCAAATTCCTAAAATAATCATTTACTAGGTTCTTAAGATTGCTCTCAACTTCAACCCACTCCCCATAAGAGTTTCTCAACATAAGGATTTTATTTCTACGCCTTCAATTAATAAATTTCAAATGGTAGTATTTAGTATTCCGATCCCCATCCGTAAGCCATTGAGCTCTAGATTTTTAAAACCATAATAATTCTTCTTGGAAAAGAACTGAATCAAGCTCTTTTTGAAGGGATTTATCCAACCTAGCTAGAAAACTATTAAAAGGACCTTCGTAAATTTTTTTTTTCTGAATACCCCCCAAACGCGCAAGAAAATTTTCTTCATTTTTTTGATATTACCAAAAGCATTAATATTCCAGTCAATCAAATCTTCTTCTAAAGACTTGAGCTTTTGGGGCATATCCAAATCATGATTCCAACAATTTTTAACAACATCAGGAAAAGGAGTGGGTTTGCCAAGCACTATCAAATCTAAAAAGGCGAGGCTGCCTCACATTGTGCAAATTATGTAAAGTAATGAGAATAGGATGATGACCAGAAAAATCAATATGAGGAAGAATCTTAAAAAAAGCCTCAGGAAAACCAATCCTCCAATCCACATTATGTAACACCCCATTTTTTTTGTTTAAGTCTTTAAAAGCCTTTATATGTTTGCTATATATGTTTGTATGATGGGTAGTTACTAGGAATATGCCTAAGAAATGTAAAAAGGAGCTAAGTGGGATTTTTAAGTTGAAAATCCTTTTCTGGTGCGTGAGCACGACCATGCTCATGTATCAGCACGCCCGTGCTTAAGGCATGTGTCTTGTGGCCGCCTGAGTCACAAGCACAACCGTGCCCAAAAACACATATTTTGACGGTGATGTTGCCTGACCGTGCTTAAACGAGCACGACCTCGTGCTCGAGTTAAGCACGGTAGCTCGGGTCTGAAGTTATATAAACAGAGGAGTCAGCGAGGGTTGCGAGTGTTAACCCTCAAATTGACACTTTGGGCAATCCTAGTGTGACATAAACCTCTCCCCTTTCCCTTCCTTTGAACCCTTTGAAATTCATAGTGTTCTTACGTCCGTTTGGGAGAGAAGTCATGCGCTAGTGTCATCTAAGGTAATGTTAACATCCCTCTATTAATCTCTTTTCCTAGTTTTTGAATTTGGGATTAATTAGTTGCTCTTATGTGTTGACCAAGGCTTGGGGAACTCGTCGAGTCGCTCGAGGGAACGTGTTTAGTTGGTTGCATCATCGTTGTTGGGAATCTTCATATCAAGTATTGGGAGAAGGGCTAGTATGAACATATAGGCTTGGGGTAGCATAATATGAGGGTTAACCCATGACCTTGTTGTATGCTAATTGTCTAATTGATGTTGTATGCTACATGTATGATATAAATTCAATGTTTTGGCATGTCTTGATTATTGTATTGTTAATGTTGATGAATGATAATGCCATGCTAAACATGAATGTTGGTTGTTGTTGTGGTTAATCCCAATGTTAATGATGATAAGACTTTAAAGAATGTTTACGACGACGTTATAAGGATTAAGGGATAATTTCCCAATGCTCATAAGACTTGAATCATAATAATGAGAGGCAAGGTGAATGCTTATTGGTATAGTTAAGAACCTAGGATTGATTATGAGTGTTTTAGGGACATTAATAACGAAACAGGAATTAAAGGTTTAATTCCTAATAAATCATAAGACATGGAGATAATTAAAAGGAACAAGATTAATGCTTGAAGGTTTAGTAAAAGTCAATAGGTTTGATCCATGAATTGCCCTAGGGAGTTTGGCAAGGGTTTCTAACCCTTCCTACCCAGAACAATACGACCATGCTCCAGTAAGCACGGCCGTGCTTAAAAGGGAGCACGCCCGCGCTCCAGTTTCAAATTTAAAAAGGTCGTACTGATTAAGCAGGACCGTGCTCAACATACAGCACGACCTTGCTGAACTTAAAGTCCAGCAAGCCCGTGCTGGGGGTAAGCACTCTCGTGCTTCCCCAACTAGAACAAACATGAAGTTTAAGGAATAACTGGGTTTTTTACCCCAATTTTCCAATAATGAGACAAGACACCGATCTAAATGAAGACGAGCTTTACAACCTTATGAAGACTTAATGAAGAAGCTAAATAACAAACGTTAAGACGCTGATGTTGTACCTTAGTGCTTATTGGCCAGGGGGCCTTGATGCTTATCGGTCAAGGTGTTGAACTCTGGTGCTTATTGGCCAGAGTGTTAAATGATATTGTACCTTGGTGTTTATTGTCCAAGGGGGCCTTGATGCTTAATGGTCAAGGTGTTGAGCTCTGGTGCTTATTGACCAGAGTGTTAATTAAATATTAATTGTTAAATATGAAAGATGATTTTAACTTTGGCGCTTATTGACCAAAGACGTTAAACCATAATAAATGGTTTGATGGAGGTGGTGATCAACGGTTGTTTGCTTGTATGCATGCATTCATGCACGAAGCTGTTAGGGGAGATACGATAACTGGGGAGGTTGCCCGAGAGTAAGACGCTCTGGTCGTTCGCGGTGATTCGTCAAAGAGTAGGGAATCGTGTACACCCACAGTGGTGCATCCGAGAGTAAGGTGCATCGGCTATCTTCACCCATGGTTTGGTGGACTGCTAGTGTTGGTGCTTAAAGGCCAAAGTGGATATGTAACTCCAAAATCATATTCCCGATATAGATGGATCCATATGCATTTAGAGTAGTGAGTGGTGAGTCACATTGCATTATATAATTGATATACGTGCTGTGCTTTATGATGTATGGTATGGTGATGTATGTTATGTTTACTTTGTTGTATGATGATCTTACCAACTATCTTGTTGCCGCTATGTTTATACATATTGTTCTTACTCCCCGTTCTTCTGTTTCTTTGTTTGGCATGTATCTTTATGCAGAAGACGGTGAGCAACTTGTTGAGGAGTGACTCCGAGGAGATCGCTTACTCTTAGTTTAGGATTTGTTTCAGTTTTAGTTTGTTTATCCGAGTTGTTTTATTGGATTTTGGTTATACCAACTCTGTATTGTGACATCGGGTTATGGTTTGCTTTTATGGTTATGTTTTCTCTTTTTAAAACTATGTTTTATTTTCTTTCCGCATTGAGAACCTTTTGGATAATGTGGTACCTTTTACTTGATTTTTATTATCATGAATATTATGCATGTGTTTTAATTTTAAACTATTATATTTGTTTTATGCTATGCTTTATAAATACATGCGAGGTAGAGGGTGTCACACATTATATAAAGTACGATCTAATTTTTAAAAAATACTAGAATAACCATGACAAAGGGGACCTCTCCAAGTAAACTTGGAACCAACAGACCCTATGTCCATCAACTTACACCTATCAATTCTTTCCATAAAATTATTACATTTAAATCCACCCGATTCAATGAAGAATCTGGAGGCCTTGTTTGATGGGAAAAACGTTACCTGACGTAGCATGCATGGGGGACGAAACTGCATGATCCTCGATAATGCCTTCTGACCCACTCTTTGCTATGTCAATGTTCATTACACCATTATTTTGCTCGTTATCGCCAACAGAAGAAGGTGTGTGAATTCCCTTGATTGAAACTCCTGATTTCTGCACTGCATCACTCATTGGAATTTGCTCATTAACCTATGGAGAATTTTGAGCACTTTTATTCTTATGGTTACTGACAGGGTTACCTCTTTTTGGCCGATAATCAACTGCATCCTTCTTTTTAGGAATCACTGCAACCATTTGAGATTCATTCTCTTTCCCCACAACCTCCTCTGCATGGTTCTTCAGGACATCTTCATCAAGCTCAACTATTATTGGACTGTGGTGAAGCGCAACAAATCGAGAGCCTAAACTATTTTTACTAGCTTTATTCTTGTCAGTGCCTCCTTGTTTATTTGAACCTCCAACATTTTGGTCTTTGCCTATTCTTTGCCTTCTCACCTTTTGAACCACCTTCGATGGCCCATCTTGGAGACTAGAACTCCCAGGAACCTCCACATTATTCTTTCCACTAGCACCACTACCTCCTTTTTCAACCTTGCCATCTTGAAAGTTCGAACTTCTCTGCCCAGTTTCATTATCCGCTTCAGGAAGAGGTTTGTCAGGACAACCCTCTTTGTGATGCCCAAACCGACCATAAGCGAGGCATAAAAAGTGCAGACCCTTGTACTCAATGGTGTAATATCTTTCTTTGAGTTCGAAAACTGCCAAAAGAGGTTGAGTTAGATCTACTTCAACACACAATCTGGCATACTTGACTCGCTGTTGCAGTAAGTTATTCTTGTCAACACTAACTGTTTTTCCAATTCTATTTCCTATCTTGCGCAGGATTCTTGAATCATAGTATTCCTAAGGTAAACCAGAAAACCTAACCTGTTAAGTCTCTAAAATGTCTGATGTGCATTTCCCTAAAGTTTTGATGAAAACTAAACATTTGTTAATGATTTAATTAACCTTCATATTGGTTGCTAACCTGTCTATGAAGTGTGCAGGTCAAAACAGTAAGAATTCTCACCTGTTTGTCCACATGGATGACCACCTGTCTGGAGAAGCAAAAGTCAACTGTTCTGCTGACTAGGATATTGACTTTCTGCATTGAAATTTCAACTTGTCTTCTGATAAGTTCCCATACTTGTCTGAGGTCCTTCGATAAGGAACACAAGTACAAAGAGCTTTTGAAAGCTGTCCCTTCGTATTGAAGACTTTGAAGCTATCTCTTTCTTCTTCTCACGCTTATCAAGAAAGTCAGAAGGTTATTCTCACAAGCAACCTAGGATATCATAAACGAAGTCCAGTTAAAGAATGTTTCCAACATGCTTTATTTCCTAATACTCCTGGTTATTACACAAAAAGGGAAATATGCTCTGCAAAGTACAAAAGCATTATGCACAACTCTGATTTGGCTACTGCTCGATGCATAAAGCAATGACCCTCCGTGTTAGAGTACAACCAACGTTCCTATTGCATTAATGACTGGAAAGAACGACTCTATTGTATTTAATGGAGTTATTCTTGAAGCCAACGTTTGAAGGAATGTCTCTAACGGATCTTAAATGCTTGAAGGCTATAAATACATAAGTCATTGACGATGAAGATTATACACAGCATTAAAGAGCCATTACTCTTGCGCATTGATTTCTTCATTCTTTCAATCTGTATTCTTCAATCATTTGAAGTTATTACACAGTCTTTCCTAAGCTTACATTTAATCCACTCTCTGAGTGTTAGTGAAAGAACTGTCTGTTTGATTGTATTTATTACAAAGAAACTTCTCAAACAAACCTGAGTGAGCCTGACGAGGCTAGGTGAGCAAAGAATACTTGCCTTGGAGCCTAAAGAGGCTAGGTGTGCAAACAATACTTGAAGTATGTAACCTGATCAGTTATAGTGGATAAAACTTGGTGCTGTCAAGGACTGGACATAGCTCTTTGTGTTAAAGAGTGAACCAAGATAAATAGCTGTGTTAATCTCTCTTCCCTTAAACTCTTTAGTTGCTTTGATTATATTATCTGCTTTCTAACTAAAGTGGTTAAAGTGTGAATATCAAACTTGTTTTCAATTTGTACGCTTGTGTGTTTTTCTGTTAAAATCACACCAGGCAGGTCTCCTGTCTGTGCAGTGCTTTCACACTTGTCTGAATCTAGCTTTTGTGTGCGAAAAGTTTTCAACTTTATTTTAATTTCTTATAAACACAATTCAATCCCCGTTCTCGTGTTTATAGTTGTCTATTTCAGTTGGTATCAGAGCTCAGCCTCCGGGATGAGCATCTAACAGTGTAGAGGTAAAGGTCCTGAAGAATAGACATGACTGCTGGAGCTAGTTCAAGTGGGAGCCACCAGACTGAAGGAACTTTCCTAACCAGACCTCCATTCTTCAATGGAGAAAACTACAACTATTGGAAAGATAGATTTCAATGGTTCATTCTATCTACAAACTTTGATCTCTGGGATGTCATTACAGATGGTCCGTTCATTCCTAAAAATGATGACAACACTGACAAGCCAAAAGCTAAGTGGACTCCTACAGAAAAGACAAAATGAGAGCTGAATCACAAAGCCAGATACAACATCATTTGTGCTCTGAGTCCTGAAGAATTTGAAAAGGTTTGTGCCTGTGATTCTGCTAAAGAAATATGGGATACTTTAGCTGTCACACATGAAGGAACAACCAAAGTTAAAGAATTAAAGATTGCCATACTTGTCAAAAAGTATGAACTGTTCCTCATGGAGGAAGGAGAATCTGTTGCTAAGATGATAGGAAAATTCCACACTATCATCAATGGCTTAAAGTCTCTTGGCAAAATTTATATTAATGCTAAGAAGGTTGGAAAGATACTAAGAAGTCTACCAAAGTGGTGGAGACCTTTGGTCATTGCTATCTCTCAAGCCAAGGATCTCACTTCCTTGACTATGGATGAACATCTTGGTACACTCACTATTCATGAGCAAGAACTTGGAGATGAAATTGCAACAAAGAAGGGCAAGTCAATTGCTCTGAAGGTGATCAAAAGTCATCAAAAGCTTCCAAAGCTCTGAAGGCAGACGAGTCATCTAGTGATGCTGACATGTCTGAACTCGAGGATTCTGAAAGTGATGAAGAGTTATCTCTCCTAACCAGAAAGATAAAGCTTCTCTTACAGAAAAAGAAGTTCAAGAAGGATAAGCCTTTCAGAAGGTACAACAAGGATAAGAACTTCAAAGAATTCACTTCAACAGACAAGATTTCAATTGCCTGCTATGAGTGCAAGAAGCCTGGTCACATCAAAACTGAATGTCCTCAACTCAAGAAAGCCCCTTTTAAGAAGTTCTTCAAAAAGAAGAAGAAAGGGGTGATGGCTACTTGGGAGGATCTGGAGTCAACATCTTCTGATAAAGAGACAGAGGAAGAAGCTAATCTCTGTCTGATGGCCAACACTGACTCAGATTCAGATAATGAGGTACATCCTGACTATAAGGAATTACTTGGTGCCTATGAGGAGTTGCTGGAGGAATCCAACTACTTATCTAAGGCTTTCAAATCCCTCAAGAGAGAATATGTAAAGCTCCTTAATGAGCATAAGCATAAATCTCAAGAGTGTGAGAAGCTGGCCAAAGAGAATAGTGAGCTGAAGACTGAAAAGTCTAATGAAGTTAAGATCTCTAGTGAAACATCACAATCTAGAGAAGTTGAAAAACTTCAACATAAAGTGGAAGAGCTCACTTCTGATCTTGCCAAATTTGTTAATGGCAGAGACAATCTGACTAAGTTGCTTGGCTGTCAGAGACACTCTCTTAACAAAGAAGGTATTGGATATGTCCATCAGACACATCATAAAGTATCAACTAAAATCTCTAAAGTGTCTGTTAAATCAACATTCATTAAATCCATACCTGTTTGTAACTTCTGTGGAAAAACCGGACATGTTATGTCTAAGTGTATTCATAAGAAGAGAAGGAAGTTTTCACAGATTCCTAGAACTAATAGAAAAGAACCCAGAAAATTATGGGTACCTAAAGAACAAATAATCTTTATTGCAGATGTCCTCAATAGGACAAAGAAAACACCATTGCTGGTACCTGGACTGTGGTTGCTCGCGACACATGACAGGAGAAAGGTCTATGTTCCTAGACCTCCAACTTAAGAAAGGAGGACATGTTGCCTTTGGAGGAAATCAGAAAGGGAAGGTTATAGGCATTGGTACTATTGGTGGTAAACCTCCTCTTCCCTCTATATCTAATGTTTTTATGGTTGAAGGATTAAGACACAATTTGCATAGCATAAGCCAATTATGTGATAGTGGATTTGATGTCTCCTTTACCAAAGATTTATGCATAGTTAAAGACATTAGTGGCAAAACCCTCTTTTCAGCTAAAAGGCAAAAAAATCTGTATAAGATTGAACTGGCTGATCTCTCAGATCAAAGTGTAACTTGTCTGATGTCTAAAGAGGACGAAAAATGGTTATGGCATAAGAAACTAGGACATGCTAATATGAAACTAATTTCAAAACTGAAAAGGAATAACCTTGTGAGAGGATTGCCTGATATTAGTTTTAAGAAAGATGTCTTGTGTGATGCATGTCAGAGAGGTAAACAAGTAAAATCCAGTTTCAAATCTAAAAACTAAGTATCAACCTCTAGACCTCTTCAATTGTTACACATGGATCTGTTTGGACTAGTTAGTGTTGCTAGCTTGGCTGGAAGAAAATATGGATTTGTCATAGTTGATGACTATTCTAGATTTACATGGGTACTCTTCTTATCCCACAAGGATGAGTCTTTAAAGGCTTTCTCAGTATTCTGTAAAAGAGTACAAAATGAACAGGGTCTCTGTATCTCTACCCTTAGAAGTGACCATGGATGAGAATTTGAAAATGAGCAGTTTAGACAGTTCTGTGCGGAGAATGCGATCTCTCACAATTTCTCTGCACCTAGAACTCCACAAGTAAATGGAGTGGTTGAGAGAAAGAACAGATTTCTGTAAGAGATGGCTAGATCTATGCTCAATGAGAATAATCTCCCGAAGTACTTCTGGGCAGAAGCAGTAAACACTGCATGTTATATACAAAACATAATACTTATTAGGCCTTTTCTAAAGAAGATACCTTATGAATTGTGGAAAGGGAAAAAAACCCCAACATTTCTTATTTTCATGCATTTGGTTGTGAATGCTTCATTCTAAACACTAAGGATCAACTTGGAAAGTTTGATTCCAAAGTAGATAAAGGTATCTTTGTAGGCTATTCTGAAATGTCTAAAGTCTTTAGAATTTATAATTCCAGAACTTCTATTATTGAAGAATTTGTTCATGTTAAATTCAATGATGGTTTAAAGACTGATAAGGAATTATCAGATCTAGAAGATGATCTTGCAGGTCTTGACATAAACAAGCGAGAAATCCAACAACCTGATCTGACCAAGACAGCACCCGTAATTGAGCCAGATAGACAAGTGGAGCAGACAAGTCAGCAGACAAGTCAAGATCTTCATGATGATCTAAAAAGGGACTGGAAGTTCAAAACTCATCATCCTAAGGATCTTATTATTGGAAATCCCTCAGAAGGAGTAAGAACCAGATCCACTTTAAGAGAATCAAGCAATGTGGCCTTCATGTCAGAAATGGAGCCAAAACGCATTGAAGAAGCTCTTGAGGATGAAAGTTGGATTCTTACGATGCAAGAAGAACTCAACCAGTTCACCAGAAATGATGTCTGGACACTTGTCTCCTCATTCGAACAAGATGGGTCTTCAGAAACAAATTGGATGAGGATGACAAAGTTGTCAGAAATAAGGCAAGGTTAGTAGCTCAAGGCTATAACCAACAAGAAGTTATTGACTATACTGAAACCTTTGCACATGTAGCTAGAATAGAAGCTATTCTCGTATTAATGTCATATGCTGTAAAACATCAAATCACTCTTTTTCAAATGGATGTAAAAAGTGCTTTTCTAAATGGTATAATTGAAGAAGAAGTGTATGTTAAATAGCCCCCTGGTTTTGAAGATACTGATAAACCAGATCATGTTTTCAAACTTAAAAAAGCATTATATGGTTTGAAACAAGCACCTGGAGCATGGTATGATAGACTTAGTTCTTTTCTCATGCATAATGGCTTTACTAGAGGACAAGTAGATACTACCTTGTTTAATAAAAGTTCTAAAGAGAATTTCATTATAGTCCAAATATATGTTGATGATATTATTTTTGGAGCAACTAATGAAAAGCTGTGCAAGGAATTTTCCAACCTAATGCAAGCAGAATTTGAGATGAGCATGATGGGAGAATTAAAGTTCTTCCTTAGTTTACAAATCAAACAGACAAGTGATGGAATCTACATCCATCAACAAAAGTATACCAAGGAGCTACTTAAGAAGTACAAGATGGAGAGTGCTAAACTCATGAAAACTCTCATGCTACCCAATGCAAAACTAAGCAAAGATGATAAAGGTAAAAAGGTAGACCAAACTGTCTACAGAGGTATGATTGGCTCTCTATTGTATTTAACTTCAAGCAGACCTGACATTCAATTTGGTGTCTTTATGTGTGCTATATTCAATCTGACCCAAGAGAATCTCATCTTAAGGCTGTTAAAAGAATATTTAAATATTTGATTGGGACTACTAATCTTGGTTTGCTGTATTTAAGAACTAAAGAATACATAATGCTGACTCTACTGGAGACAGAATAGAAAGGAAAAGCACCAGTGGAGGATGTCACTTCATTGGAGCAAGCTTAGTCTCTTAGTCAAGCAAAAGGCAGACAACTATTCCCTTATCTACTGCTGAGGCAGAATACATTTCAGCTGCTAGTTGTTGCTCTTAACTCTTATGGGTAAAACATCAACTTGAGGATTATTCTATTTATGATCATAATATATCTATGTGGTGTGATAATTCTAGTGCCATATGCTTAACTAAAAATCCAATTCATCATTCTAAGGCTAAGCATATTGAAATCAAACATCACTTTATAAGGGATTATGTTTAGAAAGGAGTCTTTGATATTAAGTTTGTTAAAACTGAAAATCAATGGGCTGATATTTTCACTAACACATTAGCTAAAGAAAGGTTTTTATTTATTAGAGATAATCTAAACATGCATTTTATTGTTGAATGACATGTCTAATAATTAACCTCTCTATGCTACCTGTCTTATGCTTTTATATCACCTGTCAATGTTACCTGTCTGACCCTGCTGAGTCATAATGATTGAACTCAACAGTTTTTGGTAAAATGGTTATTAATTATTTAATACCATTTACTAATTTGAAGCTAATCATGTGCACGAAAGTTTTAATCTCGAAACCATGTTTTCATTATGTCTAAAGTGGGCATTGTAGTTCCCCACAAAAATCGTGCCGTTTTAAAATTAAAAATGTTTCCTTTATCTCTCCTAACATTATGACTTTAAAAGGCAAAGAGTCAGAAAAGTTCAACCTCTACGCTTCCAAATCCCTAAAATCTTTTCGTCTTCGTCTTTTTCTCTGTCAAACTCTTCTAATCTTCCAAAACCCTAGAAACCTCTTCTCTCTGAAATGGCACCCTCTAAGCACCTTTCTTCAAAAGAAATTGCTGAAAAGTACAATATGAGACTCTCAAATGTTGAGAAGATTTTGGCTGGCAAGATTGTGGACCTCCAACAAATGAAGAAGTGGGGAATGGATGTCACAGAGGAGTTGGAATACTCCAAGTGGACCTCCTTTTGCTGCTTCGTCCCAAACTTGTCAGAGATTTCTGGACAAGTGTCGTGGTTCTCACTAGTCCTATTGATGGAACCAAGAGATTTCGTGCTCGAGTGATGGATACAACTCTCATCTTTCCCATCAGTTCTCTGGAACTAGTCACCAGATGCCCAAGGGTTGGAGCTACTTTCAAGCCTGAGTGGGAAGATCAAGTGGGAATAGAGAATGTAAACATTACTCTGTATGGTGTTCCCAACCCAGAAAACCTGAAGCCTGTGATCATGGTAGTGAAGTGTAGATTCATGTACAAGCTGGTACTGGAGTGTGTGATGCCTAGGAAAGGCTCGAGGGATAGTGTGACCAAGTTGGATAGGTTTGCCCTGTACCACTTGATTCACAAGATCAAGGTGGATATCAATGATCTGATCTACATCTACCTGGTAACCCTGATCAAGAGGACAAACATGCAGACTTTCCCCTATGGAATGCTGCTGACAAGACTCTTCAGGAACAAACGTTTTGTTCCTGGTGATGGAAAGTTCATAGACATGTCATTTCCTATTGACAGGAAGAACCTGTCTATGATGAACATAGAGGGTATTCCTGAAGAAGAAGAAGAAGAAGAAGAAGAAGAAGAAGAAGAAGAAGAAGAAGAAGAAGAAGAAGAAGAAGAGGAACCAGTGGTCTCCATTGATAAGTCAGAGATGCCTATCTCTAAAAGGATCTGGAAGCCTGCTGGAAAAGTGGCCAGACAGGACCAGAGGCCTGCCTCTCTGCTGAGACAGTTGAACCTCTAAGGTTCGAGCTGAAGAAACCCTCTCCCAAGAGGAAGACAAGGGATGCTGAGGCATCAGAAGCTGAGTCTGCACAGTTCAACAAGAAGAGAAGGCTTAGGAAGACCTTTGCCAAGTCCAGACAAGTGGAGTATGAACCTAGCAAAGAGGAAGCACCTGCTCAGGGGGAGCAGACAAGTCCTTTGGAGAAGCCCAAGGAGAAGAAGACTCTCAATTTGGGACTCATTCCCAGAAAGAGAAGGTCTGGCTACCCACTGTCTACTATGGCATCTGCTGAAAGGGTAGAAGTTCCTCCAGAAGTTCAAGTTGCATAGGTTGTAGTTGCTGCTGCAACTGCTGCTGAGGTTGACACTCTGACCCGTCCTCTGCTAAGGAAGAAGCTGAAGTTGTCAGAAAACCAGTTAGTTCTTCCATCCATCCCTTTTGCACCATCTTCCCCCTCTCCTCAAGGTATCCTTAACCCTTCTGTTTCTTCTCCACCTGCCTTGTCTGTTCAACCCCTCTCCTTTGTGTCTCCATTTTCTTCACCTGTCTCATCTCACCAAACTCAAACAACATCTTTTTGTGTCTGACTTGCAATCTCTTATGACTGCAAGCTTTTCTAACCTTTCTTCCATTCCTCTCCTCTACCTCATATTCTTCACCCATGTAGGGAGATTTTCTTCTATCCCCCTATTGTCTTGTTCATTAGAACTTTGGCAAGGACTCACTATCCTGCCTTTGTTGTAATGTTGCCTTCTAGGTCTAGGTATTACTTTTGATTAGTTACAGGTTCAAATTCTTCCCCCTCCTATCCAGATTAAAGTCACCTGTCTGTCTCTGTCTAAGAGACTTTCTTGTGCCTTTTCATCTCCTGATACTGACTTTGTCAGAATCAGACCTTTGTTTAAACTAGCCTTCCTTTCATTCTTCTATTATAGATCCCTTCATCAGTATGTCTTTCCTCGTGTCTCCTCATATTTCTCTGTACCCAAGGCACCCCCAGTCTTAGCTTTGCCCTGGCACTCAGACCAGTCTGCTGCTTTAACTAGTCTGACAGTAGAAGCCTCCACTCCTCAGATGGTGGATTTACACAGCTTCAACCTGCTTCAGGCTCAGCCAGAGGAAACTAGAAGACAGTTAGATGAAGAGAGGCATGCTAGACTGATGTTAGAAAAAGAGTTGAATCTTTGTTTTTGCTTTTTAGTCAGCCTAGGTAGTTTTTGTTTGTAAAATCTACCTTGTACTGAACAGCTTATGATGAATAAAATAATACTTTTATCTCTTATCTTTACTGTTTTGTACTTTTATGTTTCTTAATTGTTTCCTTTTTGCTGTTGACAAAAGGGGGAGTAAGTAAAGTTAAGATGATTAAGTAAAGTATTTATTGAACTTGTCTTAATTAATATTGCTTGTCTCTGAGCTGCATAATTCAATCTCTAAATGATATTGGCTCTGATACTATGTTGTTTTAAAATAAGAATTGAACCTAAGTGCACCTGTCTGCACAATCCTTCTGATTAAGAAAATTTCAACTTGTCTGAATCCTGTTATCTCTTCTGTTGATATTTTCTAAGGTTCATTAAATCATCTGAATGTTTGTCATCATTAAAAAGTGGGAGATTGTTAAGTCTCTAAAATGTCTGATGTGCAGTTCCCTAAAGTTTTGATGAAAACTAAACATTTGTTAATAATTTAATTAACCTTCATATTGGTTGCTAACCTGTCTATCAAGTGTGCAGATCAAAACAGTAAGAATTCTCACCTGTCTGTCCACATAGATGACCACCTATCTGGAGAAGCAAAAGTCAACCTGTCTGCTGACTAGGATATTGATTTTTTGCATTGAAATTTCAACTTGTCTTCTGATAAGTTCTCATACTTGTCTGTGGTCCTTCGATGAGGAACACAAGTACAAAGAGCTTTTGAAAGCTGTCCCTTCATATATGGAAGACTCTGAAGCTCTCTTTTTCTTCTTCTCACGCTTATCAAGAAAGTCAGAAGGTCATTCTCACAAGCAACCTAGGATATTAGAAACGAAGTCCAGTTAAATAATGTTTCCAACATGCTTTATTCCCTAGTACTCTTGGTTATTACACGAAAAGGGAAATATGCTCTGTAAAGTACAAAAGCATTCTGCACAACTGTGATTTGGCTACTGCTTGATGCATAAAGCCATGATCCTCCGTGTTAGAGTACAACCAATGTTCCTATTGCATTAATGACTGCCCAGAATGACTCTATTGCATTTAATGGAGTTCTGCATGAAGCCAACGGTTGAAGGAATGTCTCTAACGGATCTTAAATGCTTGAAGGCTATAAATACATAAGTCATTAAAGATGAAGAATTTACATAGCATTAAAGAGCCATTACTCTTCATTCTTTCAATCTGTATTCTTCAATCATTTGAAGTTATTACGTAGTCTTTCCTAAGCTTACATTTAATCCACGCTCTGAGTGTTAGTGAAGGAATTGTCTGTCTGATTGTATTTATTACAAACAAACTTCTCAAACAAACCTGAGTGAGCATGAAGAGGCTAGGTGAGCAAAGAATAATTGTCTTGGAGCCTGAAGAGGCTAGGTGTGAAAACAATACTTGGAGTTTGTCTCTCCTCCCTTAAACTCTTTAGTTGCTTTGATTATATTATCTGCTTTCTAACTAAAGGAGTTAAAGTGTGAATATCAAACTTGTTTTCATTTTGTACGCTTATATGTTTTTCTGTTAAAATCACATCAGACAGGTCACCGGTCTGTGCAGTGCTTTCACACTTGTCTGAACCTAGCTTCTGTATGTGAAATTTTTTCAAATTTATTTTAATTTCTGATAAACACAATTCAACCCCCCTTCTCGTGTTTATAGTTATCTATTTCATAACCCACACAGCCACCTTCCTGATAGACTCACTTGAAGGATGAAAATATGGGGACCATTCTCTTACTATCAGGTAATGATTATAAATGATCCAAGGGCCCTCAAATAAAGCTTTTGGTTTGTGACGCCTCTCTCGGTGCTACATAATTACTACTTAATCATGGAAAATAAACAGAAAACGATTTGCTGGTTACTTTCAGAAAATACTTTATGACTTACTCATGTTCTAAAAACTGGGTAAAAAAAAATTCTTTTGACTTGTACATAAGCACATCACCTTCATATATATATACCCTTACATTTACACATCACCATAATACTTACATCATTGTTTTCCTTTCTACATCAGGACCCTTATAGTTGCGGGTCATTGGTTAGAGTTCTAACATCAGTAAAGAAAACACATACATAGATATACAATATCAAAATTCAAAGGGGTAAGCAGAGAACCACTACTACAAAAGATTTGGCTCTCATCAGCCGGATATACAGACTAGAAGAACCTAACACTACCTCCAAAAACTAACATAACCTAAGTTGGTCATCTAATGAAACCCATTAGGGAGACCTCCATGGCTATCCCTATCAGGAGAAGGATCGGGTGAAACTCCTCCTACATCCACATCAGCTGTGGGATCAACCTCCTCATCCAGTGGGTGGTAATCTACCACCTCCTCATCCTCATCAAGATCCTCCTCAATCGGGTCTTCCTCAACCATAACATCATCATCATCCTCCCCTCCAATATGGACTAGGGGAGCAGGTAGCTTTGGTACTGGGGATGCAGGTGATGATCCAGGTACAAACTGTAGTGGTGGAGGCTGATGGTAGGTATTTCCTGTCTCCACTAAGGTCCTCAAAAGAAGCCATATAGGTGGTAATGGAATCTCAACTGTCTTCAAGCTATGAGTATAAGACATCATCCTTGCTTCCGTCCCTTTGGTAGTAAGTAAAGGCCCGGTATATGTGGCACTTCGGGCTCCCAGGTTTATAACCCAAGCGCCTCCATCGTCTAGGTTCCCATGAACCCAGAATGGGTCAAGTGATTCATCGGGTCCATCTGTATACGCATGATAGTATACCACAAGTAGAGAACCAAACAGAAATAATACAAAGGTGAGATACCAATATATGAGTTTTATCATAGCAGTCACATACACGACTCACAAAACAATAGCATATGACCACAACAAAAACATAACATAACATCACAATTATTTCAACAGGGATTCATACCCGACAGCCAAATACACTTTATAAAACATTTCATGTCACTTCAATATTCACTATCTATTTCATAATTCTCCGAAGATCCTAACTTTCCTTCATCGACCATGATAGGTTACGATAATGCCTATAACACAATTTTTTCGCGTTGGGTCAGCCTCTCAATTTAGGTCCGATCCCCAATTGTTCTATGGTATCGCGTCTCACCTAAGTAACATTTGGATAGTTCCCTATTAAGTACATTACATGCAGGGTAACCGAGTTCCACGACCCGAGATTGCAGCCCCGAGCATTTAGTGGATTTCGAGCCCGAATGTCCCTATAGACCCAAAGACCCAAGAATCTATCTTTGTTCTGTAACTATCAAATTTGTCAGTCCACCCTTTGTGAATTGTAGCTCAATACAAAATGGCATGTCTGCCAGACTATGCATGTAAACCACTGGTTTTCGTTTTGTTTTTCTTTTTCGTTTCGTTTTTTCCTCGTTGAGGCTTAAAGCTCCCGACTACTTTTATTCAGGTATTAAATAAATTTTAATACCAACATAGGATTTTAAAACAAAATCAATGATTTAAAATATCTTTCTCAATTGAACACTAGGCCGACGTCTCGGTAATCTAGGTTCTTATCAGTAGGAACACTAGCCCGACTTTTCGGCAATTCGAATCCAGCCCGATATCTAGGCAATCTAGATCCAGCCCAATCTCTTAGCATCGGCAATCTAGGTCCTTTCCTTTACTCAAAAACTTAAAACAGGAACTCTAGCCTGTTAGTTCGGCAACCAGATCTAGCCCGTCATTTCGGCAATCCAAATCTAGCCCGTCCTTTCGGTAATCTAGGTCCTTTCCACTTTCATCTTTTTCCACTTTTTTTTTTTTTTTTTTTCAGAAATTGAAAAACAGAATACAAAAGTTTCTCAACTTTGTGCCATAAATACTTTTTCATTCTTATAAATATACTTTCACAGAAACTTTTTCTTTTAAAATCCATTTTATGAAAACTTAGAAAACCACTAAAATCTTTTTCTCAACTTTGAACTAAATACAAAAATCTTGTAAATAAATTAAATCAAAGAGAGCATTTTCTCTAAATCTCCATTTTGAACAAAACTTTTGTAAAACCTAAAAGAAATCTTTATTTTCCAAAGACTTTTTCTTTCAAATAATTTTAAACATTTTCATAAATTTTGATGTCTTCCATTTTCTTTCTTTTCCTAAAAACTTTGTTCTATCTCAACACTTTCATTCTTAGAGTTTATTCTCACTTTCCAAAGAACCAAAACATCACTTTTTCAGTTTTTTTGAGTTAATGTATTTTAATGACTTAATCTTTATTAAAAAGAAATGATCAGTGTCGTGCCCTCAGCCAATCACAGTCAAGCAATACAATAAATATCATCAAGTACATACTTAATCCATTCACATTATTCAACAACGTATACATATTCAACAATTACCAATAGCATCACAACACATTTTCAATCAACATATATCCAATCACACAAACAAAGTACATGACTAACAAAAACTCCTCAGGTAAACTCCCTTTACCTCAGAGTATGGATTTCTCGTTCTGAAAATGATCTTCTGGGGTTCAGTTTCCTCAAAAAAAATTCCAAACAACAAACTATCCAACAAATCCTTCACAAAACAACATAGAACAAGTTAAAGTTTTGAAGAAATCCTACTAACTCACCTAAGTATGTGAAATAGACAACTATAAACACGAGAAGGGGGTTCAATTGTGTTTATCAGAAATTAAAATAAAATTGAAAACTTTTCGCACACAGAAGCTAAGTTCGGACAGGTGTAAACAATTACACAGAAAGGTCAACTGTCTGTTATATTTTTTTTCAGAAAACAACACAAGCATACAGATGAAAGCAAGTTTGATAAAAACAGTTTTAACCCCTTAGTTAGAATCCAGGTGATATATAATCAAAACAACTAGAGAGATTAAGGGAAGAGATATTAACACGACGATTTATCCTGGTTCACTCTTTAACACAAAGAGCTACGTCCAGTCCTTGGCAGCACCAAGATTTATCCACTATAACTGATCAGGTTACAGACTCCAAGTATTGTTTGCACACCTAGCCTCTTCAGGCTCCAAGACAAGTATTCTTTGCACACCTAGCCTCTTCAGGCTCACTCAGATTTGTTTGAGAGTTTGGTTTGTAATAAATACAATTACAGACAGACAGATCTTTCACTAACACTCAGAGAGTGGTTTAAATGTAAAGCTTAGGAAAGTCTGCGTAATAACTTCAAATGATTGAAGAATACAGAGTGAATAAATGAACAGAGTAATGGCTCTTTAATGCTTTGTAATCTCTGATGTATTCATCTTCAATGACTTCTGTATTTATAGCCTTCAAACATTTAATATCCGTTAGAGACATTCCTTGCAACGATGGCTTCAAGCAGAGCTTCATTAAATGCAATATAGTCGTTCTGGGCAGCCATTAATGCAATGGAGACGTTAGTTGTACTCTAACATGAAGGATAATGGCTTTATGCATCGTGTAGTAGCCAAAACAAAGTTGTGCAGAATGCTTTTGTACTTTTGCAGAGTACATTTCCCTTCTTGTGTAATAACCGAAAGTACTAGGGAATAAAGCATGTTGGAAACATTATTTAATTGGAAGTTTGTCTCTGACTTCCTAGGTTGCTTGAGAGAGAGCACCTCTGAATTTCTTGATAAGCGTGAGAGAGAGATTCAGAGTCTTCTACATGAGGGGACAGCTTCCAAAAACTTCCTGTACTTCGAGTTCTTAACAAAGAACCTTAGACGAGTTTGAGAGCAGAGCAGAGCGGAGACAGGTTGAAACCAGTTTGTACGAAGTCAACAATCCCAGTCAGCAGACAGGTTGACCTTTTTGCTTATCCAGACAGGTTGGTACTTAGGTAGACAGATAGGTGAGTTTTGTTATTTTCTGATCTGTACACTAAATAGACAGGTTAGCAACCACAAAGCAGGTTAATTAAATCATTAACCAATGTTTAGTTTTCATCAAAACTTAGGGAAATGCACACAGACATTTTAGAGACTTAACAATCTCCCCCTTTTTGATGATGACAAACATTCAGATGATTTAATGAACCTTAGAAAATATCAACTTATAGAATAACATAAAGTAGACAGGTTGAGATTTTCTGTCTGTGCAGACAGGTGCACTTTAGTTCAATTGACAGTATCAGAGCAATATGCAGCAGTATTAAGTTCAAAATATCAGAGAATCAGAGAATTAAAATTTCAATTTTAACCAATTTATATTTTCTCCAGAACACTTAGCATTTAACCATCACATATTTTTCTCCAATCATCTTACACTTTTCTCCCCCTTTTGTCAGCAACAAAAAGGGACAAACAGATAACAGAAGAGAGAAAAGAGATAAAGTTGATTTTTATTCATCATAAGCTTCTCATTTACAAGGCAGTTTCTACAAACATCTATATAGACTGAATAAAAAGAAGATACAAGGAATCAACTTTCTTTTCTAACAGCAGTCTAGCATGCCTTTCTGCATCCAAATGTCTTCTAACTTCTTCTAGCTCAGCCTTAAGAAGATTGAAGCTATTTAAATCCACCATCTGAGAGGAGGAGGCTTCTGTAGACAGGCTGGTTGAAGCAGCTGACGGGTTTGGATACCAGGGTAAGGCTAAAACAGGGGGTGCCTTAGGTACAGAGAAGGGTGAGGAGACACGAGGAAAGAAATACTGATGAATGGTTCTGAAATAAAATAAAGGAAGAAAAGCTAACTTAAACAGAGGTTTGATTCTGACTAGGTCAAAATCAGGAGAGGGAAAGACACAGGAGAGTCTTTCACAAAGAGACAGACGAGTGACTCTAATTTGAATAGGAGGGGGAAGAGGTTGATTGGCTGAGACAGATGGAGGTAAGGGTAAGAGAGAGTCTATATGGCAGAAAAACGAATTTGACCCTGTGACTAAGAGAAAGAAATATCTAGACCTAGAAGGTAACATTACAACAGAGGCAGGATAGTGAGATCCTTCCAATGTTCTAATGAACAGAACAATAGGGGGATAGAAGAAAATCTCCTTACATGGGTTCAGAATGTGAGGTGGAGGAGAAGGAATGACAGATAAGTGAGAGACACTTGCAGTCATCAGAGATTGCAGATCACTCACAAACAGTCTTGATGATATGCCAGATTGTTCTCTGGGAGTTGAGTCCCTGTGAACAACTGTGTACTGACATATATCAGACACAACATCAAAAAATGTTTGGGTGGGGTGAGAGGAGACAGGTGAATGAAAGGGGGAGGCAACTGACAGAGGATTAACAAAGAGGGCAGAGGGGGAGGAAACGACAGAACTTTGAATACCTTGGTGAAGGGGAGAGGATGGTGCAGAAGGAAAGTTGAAAAACTGATCTTCAAAGAGTCTTGACTTCTTCCTTGAAGGGGACAAAGCAGTAGCTTCAGGATGATCAACTGTCTGAGTCCCAACAGATAGGTCAGCAGAGGTTGCAGTAGCAACAACAACAGCAGGTTCTTCTGCAGGGACTTCTTCCATTCCAGCAATGGCCACCACAGGCATAGGGTAGCCTGACCTTCTTTTTCTGGGAATGATTCCCAGATCAAGAGGTTTGATCTCCCTTGGCTCCTCTAAGGGAGGAGATGTCTGCTCCCCCTGAGCAGATGCTTCCTCTTTACTGGGTTCAGACTCCACTTGTCTTACCATGGTAAAGGTCTTCACCAGTCTTCTCTTCTTGATGGATTGTGCAGAAGCCACACCAGATTTCCCAGCCTCAAAGGTCTTCCTCTTGGGAGAGGGTTTCTTCAGCTTGAACCTGAGAGGTTCAACTGTCTCAGCAGATTCTTCAGAAGTTGTGGGTTCCTCAGACCTCTGGTCTTGTCTGGCCACCTTTCCAGTAGGTTTCCAGATCCTCTCAGAGATTGGAACCTCTGATTCACCAGTGGAATCAACTGGCTCTTCTGCTTTCTCCTTCTGCTTCTGCTTAGCAGCAGGCTTCTTCTTCTTTTTCTTGTCTTCTTCTTCATCCTCGAGAGGGATTCCTTCAATCCCCATCATAGACAGGACCTTCTTGTCTATGGGCAGAGCCATGTCCACAAAATGGACATCAGTTGGAACAAACAACTTGTTCCTGAACACCCTTGTCAGCAGTATTCCATAAGGGTAGGTAGGCATGTTTGTCCTTCTGATCAGAGACTCAAGATACATGTAGATGAGGTCATTGATGTCTATCTTGATTTTGTGAATCAAGTGGTACAGAGCAAATCTGTCCATCTTGGTCACATTGTCTCGTGATCCTTTTCTTGGCATCACACACTCCAGCAGCAACTTGTGCAAGAACCTGCACTTGGGCACCATGCAGACAGGCTTCTTGTTCTCAGGGTTGGGAACTCCATATATAGCAATATTGACATTTTCAGTTCCTACCTGATCTTCCCAATCAGGTCTGAAGGCAGTTCCAATCCTTGGACATCTTGTTGCCAACTCCAAAGAACCAATAGGGAACTGGAGGGTTACATCAGATGACATTTGAGCCTTGAAGCTCTTGGTTCCATCAATCACACTGGTGATGACCACAGCATTCCTCCAGAAGTCTCTGACAAGCTTGGGATGAACAAGCTCCTTGATATCAAAGAAGGCTGTCCACTTAGAGTATTCCAACTCTTCAGTGACATCCATTCCCCATTTCTTCATCTGTTGAAGATCAACAGTCGTACCCGGGAGAATCTTCTCAACATCAGCTACTCTCATTTCGTATTGCTCAGCAATTTCTTTTGGGGACAGACGCTTTGAAGATGTCATTTTTCAAAGAGGAGATTACGAGGGTTTTGGAAGAGAGAAGGGTTTGAACGAGAGGAAGACGAAGATAGAAAGACTTGGGGATTTTTGAGAAAGATAAGTTTGAATCTTTCTGAAAATTGCCTTTTAAAGCAATAAAAGCAGGAGAGAGAAATTAGACATTTTTAATTCAAAACGGCACGATTTATGTGGGGAACTGTAGCGCCCACTTAAGACATAATGAAAATATGGTTTCAAGATAAAAACTGCCGTGCCCATGATTAGCTTCAGATTAACAAATGGTATTAAATAAATAATAACCATTTTAATAAAACTGTTGAGTTTCAGCATAGTGACTCAGCAGAGTCAGACAGGTAATCACAGACAGGTGATATAGACAGTTCACAAACATCAGACATTTTATTCAACAATGCAATGCATGTTTAAATTATCTCTAATAAATAAGAATCTTTCTTCTGCTAAAGGTTTAGTAAAGATATCAGCCCATTGATTTTCAGTTTTAACAAACTTAATATCAAAGATACCTTTCTGAACATAATCTCTTATGAAGTGATGTTTGATTTCTATATGCTTAGCCTTAGAATGCTGAATTGGATTTTTAGTTAAGCAGATAGCACTGGAATTATCACACCATACAGACATATTATGCTAAAAAATAGAGTAATCCTCAAGTTGATGTTTTACCCATAAGAGTTGAGAGAAACAACTAGCAGCTGAGATATATTCTGCTTCAGCAGCAGTAGATAGAGCAATAGTTGTCTGCCTTTTGCTTAACCAAGAGACTAAATTTGCTCCAATGAAGTGGCATCCTCCACTGGTGCTTTTTCTTTCTATTCTGTCTCCAGCAAAGTCAGCATCACAGAATCCCACTAATTTGTATTCTTTAGTTCTTAAATATAGCAAACCAAGATTAGTAGTACCAAGCAAATATCTAAATATTCTCTTAACAGCTTTAAGATGAGATTCTCTTGGGTCAGATTGAAATCTAGCACACATGCAGACACTAAATTGAATATCAGGTCTACTTGAAGTTAAGTACAGTAGAGATCTAATCATACCTCTGTAGACAGTTTGGTCTACCTTTTTACCTTCATCATCTTTACTTAGTTTTGCATTGGTTTCCATGGGAGTTTTCATAAGTTTAGCACTTTCCATTTTGTACTTCTTAAGCATTTCCTTGATATACTTTTGTTGATGGATGTAGATTCCATCACTTGTCTGTTTGATTTGTAAACTAAGGAAGAACTTCAATTCTCCCATCATGCTCATCTCAAATTCTGCTTGCATCAGCTTTGAAAAATCCTTGCATAGCTTTTCATTAGTTGCTCCAAAAATAATATCATCAACATATATTTGGACTATAATGAAGTTCTCTTTAGAGCTTTTCTTAAACAGAGTAGTATCTACTTGTCCTCTTGTAAAACCATTATGCATGAGAAAAGAACTTAGCCTATCATACCATGCCCTAGGTGCTTGCTTTAGACCATATAATGGCTTTTTAAGTTTAAAACATGATCTGGTTTATCAGTATCTTCAAAACCAGGGGTTGTTTAACATAAACTTCTTCTTCAATTATTCCATTGAGAAAAGCACTTTTCACATCCATTTGAAAAAGAGTGATTTGGTGTTGTGCAGCATATGACATCAGAATGCGAATAGCTTCTATTCTAGCTACAGGTGCAAAGGTTTCAGTATAGTCAATACCTTCTTGTTGGTTATAGCCTTGAGCTACTAACCTTGCCTTGTTTCTGACAACTTTGCCATCTTCATCCAACTTGTTTCTGAAGACCCATCTTGTTCCAATGACAGACTTGTTTTTAGGCTTGGAGACAAGTGTCCAGACATCATTTCTGGTGAACTGATTGAGTTCCTCTTGCATAGCAAGAATCCAGCTTTCATCATCAAGGGCTTCTGCAATGTGTTTTGGCTCTATTTCTGACATAAAGGCCACATTGCTTGATTCTCTTGAGGTAGATCTTGTTCTTACTCCTTCTGAGGGATTTCCAATAATGAGATCCTTAGGATGATGAGTTTTGAATTTCCAGTCTCTTTCAAGAGGATCTTGACTTGTCTGTTGACTTGTCTGCTCCACTTGTCTGTTTGGTTCTGCTTCAGGTTCTGATTTGGTTAAGTCAGGTTGTTGGTCTTCTGACTTGTTTATATCAAGACCTGCAAGATCATCTTCTAGATCTGACAATTCCTTATCAGTCTTTAAGCTATCATTAAATTTGACATGAACAGATTCTTCAATAACAGATGTTCTAGAATTGTAAATTCTAAAAGCTTTAGACATTTCAGAGTATCCCAAAAAGATATCTTTGTCTGTCTTAGAGTCAACCTCTCCAAGTTGATCCTTGGTATTTAAGATGAAGCATTCACAACCTAATGCATGGAAGTAAGAAATGTTGGGGCTTTTTCCTTTCCACAGTTCATAAGGTGTCTTCTTTAGAAAAGGCCTAATGAGTATTCTGTTTTGTACATAACAGGCTATGTTTACTGCTTCTGCCTAGAAGTACTTAGGGAGATTATTCTCATTGAGCATAGATCTAGCCATCTCTTGCAGAGATCTGTTCTTTCTCTCAACCACTCCATTTTGTTGAGGAGTTCTAGGTGTAGAGAAATTGTGAGAGATCCCATTCTCCTCACAGAACTGTCTAAACTGCTCATTTTCAAATTCTCCCCCATGGTCACTTCTAAGAGTGGAAATGCAGAAACCCTGCTCATTTTGTACTCTTTTACAGAATACTGAGAAAGCCTTAAAAGACTCATCCTTGTGGGTTAAGAAGAGTACCCATGTATATCTAGAATAGTCATCAACTATGACAAATCCATATTTGTGACACCCTTCTACCCAGCATGTTATAAGGCAATTAATATAAACAATTTAATAATAAAAACATGCACTCATTTAATAAGTCTAAAACAATTGTCCATAGGTAGAAAAGTCCCACATGAACCAGTTACAACGTGGAAATAAACCAAGTTTAAAACCAATAAAGCATGAAGAAATAACTACCCAACCCCGATGTCACACTCAGAGCTGGTATAACCGTTCCGGAAAATAACATCCTCGGAATACAAAGGAAAAACAACTAAACATAAATAAGCCCTAACTATGAGTGGCGGCTCCTCAGAGTCACTCCTCTCCGGGCTGCTCATCGTCCTCTGCAAATGCCAATCAGGCCAAACACAAACAATACAGGGAGTAAGATTCATGTAATCATATAAACAGCAGGGAAATAGTACGCAAGGTAAACATACACATAAGCATACATCAACATTCAACAGTATCATAACAACCAAGTATGCTGTGCTATGCAATGCATCAACTACTCCGCTACTCCAACTATGCATGTGGATCCAAACTAACTCAGGATGAACGACTTTGGAGTTAAATATCCGTATTGGCCATAAAAGCACCAACGCCGACAGTTCACCAAACCTTGGGTGAACCCCATGGATAGCCAACGCATCAAACCGTGGATGCCTCATCACGGGGGGCCTCGGTCACCAAACCTTGGGTGACCTACCGTGGATGGCCAGATCACCGTACTCTCGGGCGATCTCCCCTTTGTCGAACCTCCCCCATCAACTACTCCAATGCTTTATGCAAATGGCACAACAACAAACAATCTCAACCACCTCCTTGCTTGGGCCATGAAGCTCCCAAGACTTTCAACATCCAACTCAACGTGACCTTAGACCCAAACCGTGGGGTCAAGGCTCCCTTGGCCAATAAGCACCAAGGTTCAACTTAACGTGCTTAGGTTTATAAGCACCCAAGACTTCAACTTATCAACGTGCGGTAACCCAACGGATACCGACTTAACATTTGATTATCTAATTATCTTATATAATTAATAACCAAGTTGTCTAATCTTTATCTTTGATTAATTATCTCAACTTATCATCATAGGGGAATGGGGTTTTAAAACCCCTTAAGTCCTTTAATTGTATCACTGTCCAGGAGGTCAGCACGGTCATGCTTAGACCTTAGCACGGTCGTGCTTGGACACGTGAGGGCGTGCTGCCCTTTTAAGTGAAGCACGGTCGTGCTTCACACCCAGCACGGTCGTGCTCAGCAGCACGATCGTGCTATTTGACCTGCTTGGCCGTGCTAAGCAGTGCGGCCATTCTCCAGAATTTAAGTGGGAGCACGGTCGTGCTCCCTGTTCAGCACGGTCGTGCTCAATGCACGACTGCACTGTTCTGGGCAGGGACAGAAACCAGATTATTAGCCAAAAACCTAAGTTCTTAACTGATTATTCCTAGTTAGTTAACAACGTGTTTTAGGGGCCAAAACTCATCATTTCAACAAACATAATCAGTCATCAACCATTCAACCAGCATATGTCAATAACAACAATTATTTTCATAGCATCATAAACATGGTACAATCCTCATGAACATAAAATACACATTTATGGACATATAAATCAGAAACAGCCATATACCAATTAAAACATCATAATCATATGCATACAACGACACCGGGGTCATGAGAAACCCCGTTACCTTACACTACCCACTGCCTAATGAAAACAATCCCACTTCTCCCCATACCTGGATTGAAGGTAGCTCTATCAACCAACGTGTGCTCCTAACTGCAACCGGTTCCTTCCCGACGGCTTAACCCAAATAACCTTAAACAAAGGAACGCAACCAGATTAGTTTCCTACTCAAAACAAAGAAGGAAACCACAAGGGGAAAGGAAACCATTACCTCCAGACCAAGGTAGAACCACTAATTTCCCTAAACTGCTTCCAATAACTCCCAACAATGCAGAACGAAGAGGGAGCAGTGTGGGAACGTACTCTGGCCGCAACTACGGCTGCTGCAACTCACAAAAGTAGGGTTTTACGTAACCCTCGGGTTCTGCTTACGTTTATAACGTCCGGACTTGAGCACGGTCGTGCTCCACTTAGCCTCAGCGAGACGCGGTCCACGCATTGAGCACGGACGTGCTTACTATTGAGCACGGTCGTGCTCAACTTAAAATCAGAGACACGCTTCTGACTTTAAGCACAGGCTTGCTGGCTGATGAGCACGAGCGTGCTCATGTACCAGAAAGGGACTTTTAGGCTAAAATCCCACTTAGCCCTTAATCAACATTTTTAAATAAATAAAATTAACTTAATAAAACATTTTAAGAAAAACAGGGTGTCACAATATTTCCTTCCAGCTAAGCTGGCAACACTAACTGGTCCAAACAGATCCATGTGTAACAACTAAAGAGGTCTAGAGGTTGATACTTGGTTTTTAGATTTGAAGCTTGATTTTACTTGTTTACCTCTCTGACATGCATCACACAAGACATCTTTCTTAAAACTAATATCAGGTAATCCTCTCACAAGGTTATCCCTTTTTAATTTTGAAATTAGTTTCATACTAGCATGTCCTAGTTTCTTATGCCATAACCATCTTTCATCCTCTTTAGACATCAGACAAGTTAGACTTTGATCTGAGAGATCAGTCAGTTCAATCTTATACAGATTTTGTTGCCTTTTAGCTGAAAAGAGGGTTTTGCCACTCAGATCTTTAACTATACAGAAATCCTTGGTAAAGGAGACATCAAATCCACTGTCACATAATTGACTTATGCTAAGCAAATTGTGTTTTAATCCTTTAACCATAAGAACATTTGATCTAGAGGGAAGAGGAGGTTTACCACCAATAGTACCAATTCCTATAACCTTCCCTTTCTGATTTCCACCAAATGCCACATGTCCTCCTTTCTTAAGTTGGAGGTCTAGGAACATAGACCTTTCTCCTGTCATATGTCGCGAGCAGCCACTGTCCAGGTACCAGCAGTGGTGTTTTCTTTGTGCTGTTGAGGACATCTACAACAGAGATTATTTGATCTTTAGGTACCCATAGTTTTCTGGGTCCTTTTCTGTTAGTTCTAAGAGTCTGTGAAGACTTCCTTCTTTTCTTATGAAGACACTTAGACATAACATGTCCAGTCTTTCCACAGAAATTACAGACAGGTATGGATTTAATAGAAGTAGATGTAGTAGACACTTTAGAGTGTTTAGTTGATACTTTATGATGTGTCTGATGGACATATCCAATACCTTCTTTGTTAAGGGAGTGCCTCTGACAGCCAAGCAGTTTGGTCAGATTTTCTCTACCATTAACAAATTTGGCAAGATCAGAAGTAAGCTCTTCCACTTTCTGTTGAAGTTTTTCAACTTCTTCAGACTGTGATGTATCACTAGAGATCTTAGCTTCATTAGACTTTGCAGTCTTCAGCTCACTGTTCTCCTTGGCAAATTTCTCACACTCTAGAGATTACTGTTTATGCTCACTAAGGAGCTTAACATGATCTCGCTTGAGAGATTTGAAAGCCTTAGATAAGCAGTTGGATTCCTCCAGCAATTCTTCATAGGCATCAAGTAATTCCTCATAATCAGAATTTACCTCATTATCTGAATCTGAGTCAGTGTTAGCCATTAGACAGAGATTTGCTTCTTCCTCTGTCTCTTCATCAGAAGATGTTGACTCCAGATCTTCCTAAGTAGCCATCATTCCTTTCTTCTTATTTTTGAAGAACTTCTTAAAAGGGACTTTCTTGAGTTGAGGACATTCTGCTTTGAGGTGACCTGGCTTCTTGCACTCATAGCAGACAATTGAGTTCTTGTCTGTTGAAGTGGATTCTTTGAAGTTCTTGTCCTTGTTGAACCTTCTGAATGGCTTATCTTTTCTGAACTTCTTTTTCTGTAAGAGAAGCTTTATCTTTCTGGTTAGGAGAGATAATTCTTCATCACTTTCAGAATCCTCGGGTTCAGACAGGTCAGCATCACTGGATGACTCGTCTGCCTTCAAGGCTTTAGAAGCTTTTGAAGACTTTTGATCAGCCTTCAGAGCAATTAACTTGCCCTTCTTTGTTGAGATTTCATCTCCAAGTTCTTGCTCATGAACAGTGAGTGTACCAAGAAGTTCATCCATAGTCAAGTTGGTAAGATCTTTGGCTTGAGAGATAGCAGTTACCAAGGGTCTCCACTGCTTAGGCAGGCTCCTTAGTATCTTTCCAACCTTCTCAGCATTAGAGTAAACTTTGCCAAGAGACTTTAGGCCATTGGTGATAGTTTGGAATCTTCCTATCATCTGAGCAACAGATTCTCCTTCCTCCATGAGAAACAGTTCATACTTTCTGACAAGTATGGCAATTTTTGATTCTTTGACTTTGGTTGTTCCTTCATGTGTGACAGCTAAGGTGTCTCATATTTCTTTGGCAGAGTCACAGGCACAGACCTTTTCAAACTCATCAGGACTGAGGGCACAAATAATATTGTATCTGGCTTTGTGATTCAGCTCCCACTTTGTCTTTTCTGCAGGGGTCCACTGAGCTTTTGGCTTGTCAGTGTTGTCATCATTTTTACGAATGAAAGGACCATCTATGATGACATCCCAGAGATCAGAGTTTGTAGATAGAATGAACCATTAAAATCTATCTTTCCAATAGTTGTAGTTTTCTCCATTGAAGAATGGAGGTCTGGTTAAGGAGGCTCCTTCAGTCTGGTGACTTCCACTAGCTCCAGCAGTCATGTCTATTCTTCAGGACCTTTTACCTCTACACTGTTAGATGCTCAACCCAGAGACTGAGCTCTGATACCAACTGAAATAGACAACTATAAACACGAGAAGGGGGGGTTGAATTGTGTTTATCAGAAATTAAAATAAAGTTGAAAACTTTTCGCACACAGAAGCTAAGTTCGGACAGGTGTAAACAGTTACACAGACATGTCACCTGTCTGCTATATTTTTCTCAGAAAACAACACAAGCATACAGATGAAAGCAAGTTTGATAAAAACAGTTTTAACCCCTTAGTTAGAATCCAGGTGATATATAATCAAAACAACTATAGAGATTAAGGGAAGAGAGATTAACACAGTGATTTATCCTGGTTCACTCTTTAACACAAAGAGCTACGTCCAGTCCTTGGCAGCACCAAGATTTATCCACTATAACTGATCAGGTTACAGACTCCAAGTATTGTTTGCACACCTAGCCTCTTCAGGCTCCAAGACAAGTATTCTTTGCACACCTAGCCTCTTCAGGCTCACTCAGATTTGTTTGAGAGTTTGGTTTGTAATATATACAATTACAGACAGACAGATCTTTCACTAACACTCAGAGAGTGGTTTAAATGTAAAGCTTAGGAAAGTCTGCGTAATAACTTCAAATGATTGAAGAATACAGAGTGAATAAATGAACAGAGTAATGGCTCTTTAATGCTTTGTAATCTCTGATGTGTTCATCTTCAATGACTTCTGTATTTATAGCCTTCAAACATTTAATATCCGTTAGAGACATTCCTTGCAATGATGGCTTCAAGCAGAGCTTCATTAAATGCAATATAGTCGTTCTGGGCAGCCATTAATGCAATGGAGACGTTGGTTGTACTCTAACATGAAGGATAATGGCTTTATGCATCGTGTAGTAGCCAAAACAGAGTTGTGCAGAATGCTTTTGTACTTTTGCAGAGTACATTTCCCT
The DNA here is from genome assembly GCA_035048595.1 of Echinosophora koreensis. Taxonomy (NCBI): domain Eukaryota; kingdom Viridiplantae; phylum Streptophyta; class Magnoliopsida; order Fabales; family Fabaceae; genus Echinosophora; species Echinosophora koreensis. The sequence goes on along the minus strand of JAPCYP010000047.1, from coordinate 103,549 downwards.
TCTTGTGTAATAAACGAAAGTACTAGAGAATAAAGCATGTTGGAAACATTCTTTAACTGGAAGTTTGTCTCTGACTTCCTAGGTTGCTTGAGAGAGAGCACCTCTGAATTTCTTGATAAGCGTGAGAGAGAGATTCAGAGTCTTCTACATGAGGGGACAGCTTCCAAAAACTTCCTGTACTTCGAGTTCTTAACAAAGAACCTTAGACGAGTTTGAGAGCAGAGCGGAGACAGGTTGAAACCAGTTTGTACGAAGTCAACAATCCCAATCAGCAAACAGGTTGACCTTTTTGCTTATCCAGACAGGTTGGTACTTAGGTAGACAGACAGGTGAGTTTTGTTATTTTCTGATCTGTACACTAAGTAGACAGGTTAGCAACCACAAAGTAGGTTAATTAAATCATTAACCAATGTTTAGTTTTCATCAAAACTTAGGGAAATGCACACAGACATTTTAGAGACTTAACAGTATGAATTTCGGCCAACACATGAACAAAAGGCTAGGGCTTTCAAATTAACCTAATCTCTTAGATACATGATCTTAGAGCACTAGGTATACAAGATCAATTGATATGACCCAATAATTTGAAAATTTTCCTCCAACTTCTTAGAGTTAGGGTTTCGGCCCCAATAGGAAAAATAGGCTAGGATTTTTAGTTGGATTTAAGCTCTTGGATTTTGATCATATAAGTACTACAGAACTTAAATCAAGCATTAGATTTCAAAAATGGAACAAAAACATCAAACCCATTCTTCTTGAGGGTTTCGGCCACTAGGGTTTCATGGGGTTAGGGTTTTCATTTTCACCAAAACTCTTAGATACAACATACTAGAGTCTTATGAAGATGATAGAAAGAATCATTGTTCATGAACTTCATTCATACAAAGCATTTTTTTGATTCATGTTCATGAATGTTACAAAATGGGTTTTCAACAAAATAAACTTGAAAAGAGAAGAGATTATGAACTGAAGAAGAAGAGATGATCATATTACCTCAAGTGATGAAGATAGAAGAAGAAGGTTGAATGATCTTGATGAATCTTCAATAAGGATGGCAAACTTTAGCTCTTAAGGATATGTCTTTGTGTTTTTGGTGAGGAGAGAAAATGAAGTTCAAGTGTGTATTTGGGGGGGGGGGGGGGGGTTTAAGGGTGGATTAGGAAGAAATTTTTTGCTTAGGACAATTTTGGATCTACTAGAAAAATTAATAGGTTTTTACTTAATATAAAACTATATCTTTTAAGTTGTCATCATGACTTTTGATGAGTCATGATGTGCCAATTTTCACAAGTCACATCAATCACTTCTATCATCTCTGCTCCATATTATCTCTGCACCACATCCAGTTCGGCCGTTTACCCGACTTAGGGCTTTTACGCGCGTTTTATTTAAATATTTCGCCCGAATAAAATATAATATTTATTTTAGAGCGAAAATTTTGAAATGACTCATATCACTTAGAAAGGGATAAGAATCATTGATGTTTTGTTCACGGTTCAAAATTAGGTTTTCTGATCAGTAAATTTGTACTATCAGTGAAAACGCAGATCGGGTTTCGTCTGAATTTTTAACCCAAAATTTAACTGGAACTTTTTATTATCTAGAATAATCTTGATATGATTTTGTTTTAGTCAAAATCATTTTCTAGGTTTCGGATAAAAATATAGACATAAATATCTTTACAGATATTGGAAAGCAGTGAAAATATGGGTGTTACATGGTTGGTCCTCCCTATGAGAGAAATCTACCAAGAAGTAGTCATTGCTTAAATCAATCATGTTCAAAACTCCCTTTCTAACCCACATTTGTTTCAGCCGAATTTCCAATGCTTTGTAACCAATTAAGCGGTCTAAAAGTTTTACTATCCCTGCATTCAACCATGGTCGCTTGATCCTTTCTTCTTCTTTTCAAGTTAGATGAAAACTGGGACAATCATACTTACCTAACTTTCCTTCCCCCACAGTGATACTCGCTTCATCTTTCTCAGATTCTTCATCTTCAGTCTCTTCACCACTAAGGGATTCAACCCAGTCCTCAAAACCTTCTGGATCGGACACCATTGCATCTCCATCTTTAGTACCTAGGGCTGATTCTTTATAAGTTTTCTTTGTACCACTTGCACCAGCCGCAAGGGTATCCTCCACTATATCAACGTAAGAGACTGAAAGAGACGAGTGGGATGAGAAGACATGTTCGCCACCTTTAACTTTCTTAGAACTTCGATCAATCTGGTCCTTTTCTTCATTAGTGAGGACATGGTCCTCTCTTTTTTCAGCCATGAGACCTTAAAAACGCAAGAAGATCAGAGAGAGAATTCTAGAGAGAGTCGTTCCAAACACTTTATTTTGGTTGTAGTATTAGTACACCATAAATGTCCTCATATAATCTAGGGGTGATCATCGGTTGGGTTCGAACCCAACATACCCAACCAGAATAAAATCAATGAGAATGAAATATAACCCATTTCCGCCTGTTTTGGCTAGTGGGTTGGTCGGGTGGATTGTAACATATCAAGGATTTTTTTTTCATTATTTTATTTCTGGAAAAATAAAAAGCACAAAAAAGGGACAGCCTAATCGAGTCCAATTCACTCTAGAACAGATATGAATGGAAGCTTAAAAAAAAAAAAAAGATATGGAAGCTTCTCCATAACTCTCTCTCTCTCTCCGCCATGTGCACGGAGCTGGAACAGCGAGGGGTGCTGCTCGCAACGGCCATCTATTGGAGATGACCGATCTAATGCATGAAAGAAATGGGGCATGGTGGAGGGTCTGGATAGTGCGGCGGGTGGCATGGCTAGAGACATTGTGGCTGTTACGGTCGTGGTGGGGCGTTGGACCTATTGAGGCACGCCGATTGAGATCGAAGGTGTGGGCACATTTATGCAAGAAATGGGGTAGGTTTTCTTTGAGGGTTTGAGGAGGGAGAGTGTCCTTCATCTTTCGAATCCCTCTGCAACATTGGATAAAGATGTAAGAGTATAGAAAAATGTATTGTTCAGAGAGAGAGAGAGAGTCGTATCAGAGCCAAGGAAGAAGATGGTCTTTGTCGGTGTAGTTGTTGATGTCTAAGATTAACGAAGATAAGATTTCTTCATCGTTGGCAAGCATGAGCATAGAAATAAAATAAAATAAATATATAGAAGAAATTCGGTAGGGTTCGATTATCGATGGGTTGAACTATGTAAAATCGAACCCGTCCACTCTTATCAATATTAAACCATCTCTTTTACCCAATTGAACCCATCTTTGAACGAATAACTCATTTGAACCCAATTTTAAAACAAGTTGCTCGATTTCGGACGGGCCAATCACCCCAAAATCTAATCTAAACAAAATTAGCAATAGATAGGGATGACAATGGGTAGGGTACTATAGTACCCGTCCTCATACCCGCGTTTGAAAAAATTACCCGTACTCGGACCCGTACCCGCGTGGGTAGCAACTTTAGTACCCTTACTCATACCCTCTGGGTACCTAAGTACCCGTACCCGCACCCGTTACCCGCACTTTAATTGTGAAAAAACAATAAATAACAAAAGAAACATCATAACAATTAAAAAATGATTCAAAGGTCTTTTAAATCTACTCATAAAATATTACGAATCAAAATATTTAAATAAATTAAAACATGCAAAAAGGAATCATAGATGCAACTAGGTTTAGAAAGTTAAGAATATTTAGATTAATTCTGATTTTAAAGTTTGTATTATAGTTAAAATTATATATATTAGTAATATATATAAATAAATAAATAAATAATTAATTATATATGCATGTACAGATGTGCGGATATGGGGCGAGGTGGGTACTATAGTACCAGTAACCGCACCCATACACATTCAAATTTGGGGGTAATTACCCGTACCCGAACCCTTACCCATTGTGCGGGTAATTACCTTATTTATTGTGGATAATTTTTATTGGTATCTAATCGATATGGTACAAATTATCATCCCGAGCAACGGACAAGAAGAGCAAATGTGGCTGGCACTCAATGTGATATATTTTATATTTTTACGAGAATTAAGTGTAGTGTTGAGCCATACCGCATTTGCACATTCTGATTTTATCGCTAGCATAATCCTTTTGTTTAATACAAATCAATCGGACTTTTCTCTCCTGTATTCCTTTCTTCGCCAAACGTGTCTAACCATATCCTAATCCTCTGCATTTAGACCTGAATCGTGGATCCTCGTCACCTCCAACAACCAAATCTAATAGCATTGCACAACTTCCTTTTTAAAAAGGAGATGAATTGGATGATAGAGTAATTGGGTAAAAGATGGGAACATGCGTCGAGTAAATATATAGTCCAATTTTCCGTATGATTATGAGTAAAATTTAAAAACTTTTACCTTATTTTTAGCCAACCATCCTTCTTTTCTTTCTAAACACGATGTTAGAACACACTTCTTTTGTTTTCCCTTATCCGATTACTCACAACCATCTATGTGTAACAATGTTACCAGGTCACATTATAATCACATCCTTGTTCTAACATACAGCTCATTGCAGTCACTATATTTAATGGATTTATATTAAAATTTTGAATCCCAGTCATCACTGGATAAAAACACCCAAATATGGTCAATTACAGTAAAAGTGAATTGTGATGCTAGATAAATGTTATGTATGATATCATTATCAGGGTTCAAATACATTATTTTAAAAAATATTTATCTAAATAACTTGATCAAATAAAATAAGTGTGTATCCAATAAAAAAAATAAAAAAACAAAATACGTGTTTGATTTCACGTTGGAAACCTCAAGAATTAATTATGCCCTCTGTCAAACACGTGATTTTAGTGTCTGTTTGGGAGGATGTGGTGGGATGGTTAGTGTTAGGGAAAATATATCTTGATCAGTTAGTTAGTTTTACTCTAGATAATAAGTTCAGTTATAGTTAGTTAATACTATAGATTCAGTTACAGAGTGATAGCTCTTTATATTGTAAGCTACATCAGCTCTATATAAGAGAAATGATTCCGTGACACAAATTCTTACACCTTACACCGTATAGTGCCGCACTGTAGCGTTTTTTTAAAAAAAAAAAATTAAGTTTTGGTTTTTTTTTTAAATGTTATTTTTTGATAAATAAATTTTTTCATTAAGTATGTGTAAATATCTGGTGAATCATGTGCAAATATCTGGTGAATTCAGTTCATTATCTGGTGAATGAGTTTTTTGAGAAATAAAATTTTTCATTAAGTATGTGCAAATATCTGGTGAATCATGTACAAATATCTGATGAATTCAGTTCATTATCTGGTGAATGAGTTTTTTTGAGAAATAAAATTTTTGGTTAAACATGTGCAAATATCTGGTGAATCAGGTACAAATATCTGGTGAATTCAATTCATTATCTGGTGAATGGATTTTTGTGAGTATATGCAAATATCTGGTGAATCAGGTACAAATATCTGGTGAATTTACTTCATTATTTGGTTAATGGGTTTTTTTTGATAAATAAAATTTTATTTTTTATAAAAAAACTAAAATTTAAAAAAAAAAGAAAAGAAAAAAAGAACCGCTACAGTGCCGCACAGTGCGACACTATACGGTGTAAGCCGTATGGTGTAGGAATTTTGTGTCACCCTATCATAACTCCTATATAAACACCTTTGTAATTCATCATCATTCATTCAGTGAGAAATATATTCAGTATTATTCATTCAGTTCTTGTTTCACACTCTCCTCCAATTCCTCAACTACTGTGATATCTTACATGGTATCCAGAGCTAGTCAATCCAACCACGACAGCAAATCCCCCACCACCACCCAAATCCTTTGTTGCTCAAACCTTTTCCAACCCAGTAGCCATCAAGTTAGATGAGAAAAACTTCTTACCTTGGAAGCAACATGCCCTGTTTTCCATCAAGGGTTGCAAACTGAAGAAACACATTGAAGAACCAAATAGAGGCCAACCCAAGCAATATCTCACTAAGTCCGATCAAGAAGAAGGCAAGACCAACCCTGAATTCGACAACTAGGAGCAGCAAGATCAAATTCTTGCATCTTGGCTGCTCTCCTCTATGTCTGAAAACCTAACCACACGAATGGTTGGCTGCGACTTCTCCTATCAGATCTGGAAAAAGCTTGAAACTTTCTTTGCCTCGCAAACAAGGGCCAAGATCCACCAACTAAAATTGCAGTTAAGGAACATTCGCAAGACAGGCACCATCAATGAATATATGCTCTCAATCAAGAAAATTCTTGATATGCTGGCAGCAATTGGAGCTCCCATCGATATTGAGGAGCAAATTCAAGCTATCTTTAATGGCGTACCACCAGAATTTGATCCCTTTGTGACCTCAGTCATGACATGCACTGAGCCATATTCCATAGATGAGATAGAGGCTCTTTTAATGGCTCAAGAAGAGCGTTTTGACAAATAGAAACAAGATTCAAAAACAATTTCATTGCAGCAACTCCAAGCCAATTTTATGCAGTATCAGCAAAATAGCAGAGGTAGAGGAAGAACCACCAACAGAGGTGGAGATCGATTTCAATTCTTTAACTCAAGGGCCGAGGAAGACAATCTTTCATAGGAGGAAGACAAAGCAATAGACCTCAGTGCCAGCTTTGCAAAAAATATGGCCACACTGCTCTTAAGTGTTACCATCGTTTTGATCGCACTTTCCAAGAGGAGACTATTCAGTAACCTTCCCCTAATCTTCCATCAGGAGCTGCTATGAGCAGTGAACTTGATTTTGGTGAAGATATTAGCAATAACATGTTAGCTGTTCTAGACACCTTTTGTGACCCAGCTTGGTACCCTGATTTTGAGGCTACCAACCATGTTACTCCAGATTTTAACAATCTGATGAGCAAGAATACATTCCATGGAGATTCCAAACTCAAGGTTGCTAATGGTGCATCCTCTAGTATCAATCATATTGGTAACTCATTCTTTCTTCCCCCTAACTCAATTAAACCTTTATTCTTGAATAAATTGTTACATGTACCAGCCATTTCTAAAAATTTGATTAGTGTATCACAATTTGCCAAAGATAATCATGTATTTTTTGAATTCCATGCTAATAAGTGCTATGTAAAATCTCAGGACACTAAGCAAGTGATCTTGGAAGGGCAACTTCAACATGGCCTCTATGCCTTCGATGCCATCTCCTTCAAACATTTACCCACTAATCTATCCAATAAGTCAGCTTTAAATGTTCTTTGTAATTCTACCTATACAAATTGTGATACTGTTTCCAATAAAAATAGTTCTTCTAATTCTGTTTTCTTTGATACATGGCATGCAAGACTTGGTCATTCCTCTTTAAAGGTTGTCGCCCAAGTCTTGAAACAATGTACAATTCCTTTCAATATTAATAAAATGACTCATGTTTGCAAAGCATGCTATTTAGGCAAATCTCACAAGCTTCCTTTTAGTGATTCTGTTACACAATATACACAGCCTTTACAATTAATATACTCTGATGTTTGGGGACCATCCCCTATCCCATCAACTGATGGCAGTAGATATTACATTATTTATATGGATGCCTATACTAGATTCACATGGTTTTATCTATTGCATAGAAAGTCACAAGCCTTTACTACCATTGTGCATTTCAAAACAATGGTTGAAAACCAATTCAATACCACCATAAAATCTCTTCAGTCGGATGGGGGTAAGGAATACAGCCTTTTTACTAAATTCTTGGTTAGTAATGGGATTCAACATAGACTAAGTTGTCCCTATAATTCTGAGCAAAATGGCTCAGCTGAGAGGAAACATAGGCACATCACGAAAATGGGTCTCACTCTTCTTGCCAATGCCTCAATGCCTTTAAAGTTTTGGGGTGAGGCTTTTCACAGTGCTGTCTATATTATTAATAGACTTCCCACGACTGTCTTGAACAACAACAACCCCTATGAGACTCTTTTCCATAAACAACCGAGTTATCAAGAACTTAGAAGCTTTGGTTGTGCTTGCTATCCACATCTTAGACCTTACAATACTCATAAACTTGATTTTCGATTTGAACAATTTGTTTTTATTGGCTACAGCTCTACTCATAAAGGATACTTATGCCTTTCTCCATCAGGCAAGACTTATGTATCAAGACATGTTAAATTTTATGAACTATTATTTCCTTTTCAATTTAATCCTAATTTCAGTACTAAGCATGCTACTAGTGCTCATTCTTCTAATATTACTGCACCACCTAGTATACCTATTGTTTCCAATCCTACTAATTGTCCTGATTCTGAATTGCATATCACTCATGTGCATGAACCTGAACCTGCTCCTGTTGAGACTGAGCACCACACTGCATCTGCTCCATCATCTCCTGCACAACAGGCTGAACCAGACACTACATAGTCCCTATATCCAACATTCCAGCTCCTACTTCATCCACTAATACACATCCTATGACCACTCGAGGCAAAGCTGGAATCATTAAACCTAAGAGAGTCTTTCACACCACACTATTTGATATAGAAACTGAGCCTAAAACAGTCAAAGGTGCACTTGCTTCCTCCCACTGGAAAACAACAATGCTTCAAGAATATGAGGCCCTTCTTTCCAACAATACCTGGTCACTTGTCCCGCTACCTCCTAGGAGATCACCAATCGGTTGAAAATGGATTTTCAAGGTCAAACAAAATTCGGATGGGTCAGTTAACAGACATAAGGCAAGGCTTGTAGCCAAAGGCTTCCACCAACAAGAAGGATTTGACTACTCCAAAACATTTAGCCCGGTTGTTAAACCCACTACCATCAAAATTATACTCACTTTGGCACTATCAAAAGGCTGGATATTAAGGTAAATTGATATCAATAATGCATTTCTTAATGGGGACCTCATGGAAGAAGTCTACATGTCTCAACCCCCTGAATTCTCCACTGGTGACAGTTCTGTAGTTTGCAAACTCCACAAAGCCATTTATGGCCTTAAACAAGCACCACGGGCATGGTTTGCAAAATTGAGCCACACCTCGATCACTCTTGGTTTTCACTCTACGAAGTCAGACTGCTCATTGTTCATCAAGCAGACATCAACTTATACCATTATCATTTTAGTTTATGTTGATGATATTCTGCTCACAAGTAACTCACCACATGCTATTCAATCTCTCACTCAGACCCTTCAACAACATTTTCCATTGAAAGACCTTGGCAATCTTAGCTACTTCCTTGGCATTCAAGTTCAACAATCCAGCAGAGGAGGTCTTCACTTATCTCAAACAAAATATATTCATGAGTTTCTCCACAAAGCTAATATGCTCACTTAGCTACTTCCTTGGCATTCAAGTTCAACAGTCCAGCAGAGGAGGTCTTCACTTATCTCAAACAAAATATATTCATGAACTTCTCCACAAAGCTAATATGCTCACTGCTAAACCAATGACAACCCCTATGACATTGGACTAAGATTAACAACATCAAGTGGTGATCCCTTTGATGATCCATTCCTCTATCGTTCTATAGTTGGCAGGCTGCAGTATGTGACTTTAACAAGACCAGAAATCTCCTATGCAGTGAATAAGGTTTGTCAATACATGCACCAACCACAATCTCATCACTGGCAAGCAGTGAAAAGAATTATGCGCTATCTATGTGGCACTCCCACTCACGGTTTATCCATTGTTCCTTCTTCACACTTCTATATAACTGCATTTTGTGACTCAGATTAGGGCTCAGACCTTGATGATCGCAAGTCAACCTCAGGTTTTTGCATTTATCTTGGTGCCAACCTAATTTCCTGGTCTTCAAAGAAGCAGCAAGTTGTATCTCGTTCTAGCACGGAAGCAGAATACCGCAATATTGCTACAGCTACAGCTGACATAACTTGGTTTCAATCTTTTCTACATGAGTTACATCAGCCTCCTACTGCAACACCACTAATCCTATGTGATAATTTAAGTGCAGTCCTTCTATCCGCCAATCCCATTCTTCATTCAAGGACCTAACACTTTGAATTGGATCTCTTCTTTGTCCGGGATAAGGCTCAGCAACACAAACTTCTGATTAAGCACATTCCTTCCTCTCAACAAACAGCTGATATACTCACTAAAGTTATTCCTCAAGCCATGTTTGACAATTGCACTTACAAACTCAGGGTCCATGCTTTTCCCCCTTGAGTTTGAGGGGGGCTGTTAGGGCAAAATATATCTTGATCAGTTAGTTAGTTTTACTCTAGATAATAAGTTCAGTTATAGTTAGTTAATATTATCGATTCAGTTACAGAGTGATAGCTCTTTATCTTATAAGCTACATCAGCTCTATATAAACACCTTTGTAATTCATCATCATTCATTCAGTGGGAAATAAATTCAGCATTATTCATTCAGTTCTTGTTTCACGCTCTCCTCCAATTCCTCAACTACTGTGATATCTTACAGTTAGTAATGAAGTGAAATGGTATAAATCCATTGATGGGATATTTTGGGAGGTTTTTAAACAATGGAGTGGAATGGTTGGGGATGGGAAGCCAAACCACTCCAAACCATCCAAAGCTCTATTTTTCATACCCTCCAATTTGAGGGGTTTGGGAGGGAACATTAAAACTCACAAAACTTTTACCACGTAACCTCACTCTACTTTAAGTCACTTCATTACTAATCATTCCACTCTATCCTCTCAAAAACTCCCAAACCTATCCTTAGTAAAAATGAGATGTTTTATTACTGTTTATTAAAATTGATTTTTTGCCTACAGAAGCGATTCTGACTAGAAGCTATAAAAGGTAGCTTTCGAGTTGAGTTGAGAAATTTATATTAAGTTTTACATCAAACTTATTTTCAAAATAAAAACATCAAAACATAAATCACTTTATTTTAAATTCAACTCTAACCAAATCAATTTTATAAATTTACAAATCAATTACATTCAAATTCATTTTTATCAAACACTCATCCAACTACACACTAAATCATCATCGTAGAAAAGGGACAAGGCTCCGGAGTTGTCGCGAGGCTGTGACAAAAACGTTATCCTCCTGTAGTCATGGACCTGCTGTCACGAAGCAAGTCCTTAGCAGCCAGTAATAAAGCCACAACTGTGACGTTGACCTCGAAGTCGCACCGTCACATATGACACAGCATCTATCTCTTCTGCGTTACTCACGTTTGCCAATTCAGCTTCCACCATCCGATACCACTATCTAAATTTTTAAATTTTTTTTTTGGTCCTAATCTTTTCCTTTCTAATAACAGAAAAAAAAAACAAATTATCGTTGTTATACACGATTAGATTAATGTTTTATTAAGTACGTAAATTAGAAAAAAATAATAAGAAAAGTTTGACTGTTTGAGTGCCTGCCAGATCAAGGAAACTCCGCCATTGTTGATTCTTCTAGTATTGTCGTGAAATGTACTGATCACATGCGTCAGCTTTTGTAATTAATGTACTTAATTGGTTAATTAAGTGTAGGTTAAAATAATCTTTTGGTCCTTATAAGTGATATTGATTTTCAATTTGGTCATTATATATAAAAAATTATTAATTTGGTCCCTATACGTGATACTGATTTTTAATTTGATCATCGCCGCTAATTGGTCCCTAGATAAGAGGACCAAATTGCAAATTATTGTCACATGTAGGGACCAATTCAACAAAAAAAATTTGAAATTGATTTCTACATGTGACAATTATTTTCAATTTGGTCCCTAAATGTGATAATAATTTGCAATTTGGTCCCTCTTATATAGGGACTAATTAGCGGTGATGACCAAATTGAAAATCAGTAATATGGACCAAATTGATAACTTTTTAGGCATAGGGACCAAATTGAAAATCAATATCACGTATAGGGACCAAAAGATTACTTTAACCGTAAGTGTATTATGGATTGGAGTACTGAAATCAAGTTTATTACATGTGTATGATAATACAACATATGAGAAATGTTAAATCATTTTACAAATATTTTTAGGATTTAATTGATATGTACGGTAAGTGTAAAAAAAAAAAAATTACTATCAACCAATCATAAACTGTGACATATTTAAGAATGTTTAACTCTTAAAATACTTAAAAGTAAATAATGAGTTTAATTGAAATATGTTGTCAGTGTAAAAGTTTTTTACACTGTCAACCAATAATGAATCGACACGTTATTGAAAATCTTTGATTATTTTTCAAATCACCTTAAAAGTCATTTATACCATGATGTGATTGGTAGATAGTGTAAAAAACTTTATACTGACAAGGCATGCCAATTAAACTCTAAAATAATTTGTGATTGATTGATAATATATAAAATTTTACACCCACACTGTACCAAATTAAACTCGTTATTATCCATATAAAATTGATATATATTATATGATATATTGGCAAAGTATTAATTAGTCTTATTTTTTAACATTTCTTTTTATTTTTTTTCAAGTAAGCAAGATTTATAAAAACATTTGTAAAAAGATATATCATTACTTTAAAGATAATTTTAAGTTATAGACAAAAAAAAGAAGAAGAAGAAGAAGATGATTATGAGTTGGATTAAGTTTTGCGAGACACAAATTGTGAGTGTACCAACCCATTCACTAAAATGTGCTTTGTTCTTTCTCATTTCTTTCTTCCGTCTCCCACCTCTCTTAACAAGACATACTATACTACGAGTCTCCTCTTGAAAAAAAATATTTTCAATGACACAGCATTATATGATAAATGACAGCTTAGAAGACTTTCAAATTGATAATACATTAAAATTAAAATCTTTTATCATTTGCGTAATGTATATTAGGATTTAATTAGTATGCACTATTAATGTAAATATATTTTACACTGTCAACCAATCATAAAGTGGTAAATCATTAAAAAAAAATTGATTTTCATCCTAACTACCTTAAAAGTTATTTATATCATGATTTGTGATTGGTTGAAAATGTAAAATGTTTTACTCTGACATTGTATATAAATCAAACTCTATGTTTTGGATCTTATCTCATACTCCCTCCGATCCACAATATAATAAACAGATGAGTCATTTTTTTTTTCAAAATATAAAAAACATGCATAAATTTTCACGTATATTAATGCTAATCTTCAATATTGCCCTTATTAATTATTGTCATTAATTATAGGCCATCGGAATATTAGACCAAACTAGAAGGGGTGTTTTTGAAAATTTATATTAGCATTAATTACAATTAACTCGTTTCAATATATTTCTTTGGTCCGTGTGTTTTAGGGTTTTGTTTCTTATTGATCGGAGATAGGATTTGTGAACATTTTGCACATGAGATTATTCTGTTTTTTGACAGAATACATGAGATTAAATCTTGTTACAAATATCAGTGATGATCGATATCTTTATTGTAAAATTCCGCTAAAATTTAGTGAAGTATTGGTTAAAATTATCTTTCTCAGAAAAACTTATCCTCTTTTTCTTTTTGTTAGATAAAACTTATACTGTTTTTTAGAATCCTAATTAGCATTTACCTTATCATTATTATGTCATCAAGACAAGATCAAGGCTTAGGAAGGAAGAGAAGGACGTTGAAAGAGGGTTGTTAGGATAAGGGAATATCCAAAAGCATATGACAATTCGAGAGAATATTCGGCGCGAAGATCCCCGTTAGCTTTGCGCTTTTCTTGTTTTCTTTATTCTTTATTTTTTTTTATCTTTTGCGTGGCTTCCAAACGAAACAATAAATATAAATAGCACCCAACCAAGGCTCTTTTCTCTTCATCGCAACACAAGCCTCATCAAATTCTTGCTAGTTATTGCTATACCCTCTTCTCTTCTCTTCTCTTCCCCTTTTTCTTTTTCTCTCCATCTCTTACACAAATGGCTCTCAAGGCCGTTCACGTCTCTGATGTCCCTTCCCTCGATCACGTCCCAGAGAATGCTTCTCTCTCCCTTCACTCCACCCGCTTCTCCAATGGTATAACATCACATAACAAATTAACAATCACCAACCATACCTTTTCTTCATATTTTCTTTCATTATTTTTTTTAATGAAGGTTTTATTAATGTTATTATTTTAATGTTTTAATATATGTTAGGGGTGGAAATGAATCGATCTGGATTTAAGGTACCAAAGTTTCTAGTGATCGGACATAGGGGGCACGGCATGAATATGTTGCAGTCATCGGATCGGAGAATGAGAGCCATCAAGGAGAATTCCATTATGTCCTTTAACGCTGCAGCTAATTTCCCTTTGGATTATATCGAATTTGACGTTCAGGTGAGCACTCTTTTTTCTTTTTTATTTCTCTCGTTACAATTGAATTATTATCCTTATTTTTTGTGTTTTTGGAAAAAATTTCAACGAGAAATTCATCGGAATATTCGACGCGTGTTCTTGTGTCATGTCGTGCGGTGCAATGTTCCATCGCCGCATACTTCTCCAATGCAATGAATCCTTACCACACAAATACAATACACGTTTTTTTTTTTTCTCACTATTTTTCGTGGTTTCCTTTTTTGCCCATTTAATTCCATTTTGGTGTTTCGATAAATAAGCTATATTTCATGGGTTTATAAAATTGAATAAATTCCGAAGTCTTTGAATTTTTTTTATTACCCATTAAATTATTAAAATATTTGCTACTAGTCAAGTCCTTAGAAGACCATAGGATGAAACGCGAGGCTATTTCTATGGTTTGGGTTTTGTCCATTTTGTTGTGCTTTGATCAATTGAATTGGTACTGATTAGCTACTTTTTCTTTTCTTTTTTTCCCATTTTGCTGTGGGGGCTTTTTTTCAATATAAAAATTTGATTTGGCTTTAAAAAGTTGAAGTGTGAAGCTGAATGAAGCAAAAAAAAAAAAAGGCAGAAAAAGTTAAAGCAAAAGTGGTTTTTTGTAGGTGACAAAAGATGACTGCCCAGTCATTTTCCACGACGACTACATCTACTCTGAAGAAAATGTAAGCTCTCACACACAAACCTCCTTTTTGTTCTTCTTTGTTATTAATTTCCGACATGGTTTTAAATTGTGGTTATGGTTTTGAAGATTATCAAAACCATAATATTGGCAACCGTTGTCACTGTCGACTGTAATTTAAAACCTTGGTTTGTGGGATTTTATTTTGGTTGATTATGAATTTGCATTGGATTTTTATTCAGGGTAATGTGTTTGAGAAGAGAATGACAGAGCTGTGTCTGTCTGAATTCCTTGCCTATGGTCCTCAAAGAGAGGATGGAAAGGAGGGAAAAGTCTTGCTCAGAAAAACCAAGGATGGAAAAATATTGCAATGGGATGTTGAACAAGATGATTCACTCTGTACACTCCAAGAAGCTTTTCTCAATGTAGAACCCTCTTTGGGTTTTAACATCGAGTTGAAATTCGATGACCACATTGTCTATGATCAAGATTATCTCGTCCATGTCCTTCAGGTCATCTTGAAGGTAATACATCCTAGACAAAATTATAACAGAAGAAATATGTTAATTTTACTATGTAACAAAACAGTATGTTGTAGCAGTAATATTTTGTCTTTGATACTATCTGCAACTGCAATTGCAGCCACATTTTTTCTGCATTTTCAACAAAACATTGGTAGCTATGCAGCCACAATTGCAGTGGCATTATTTCTATTTTGCAACCGCAATTGTGGTCGCGTTTTCCTGCAATTGCAACACTTTTTGTTAAATGCTAAGTAACTGCAACTGCTACTCTAATTTAGAACCATGGGTGCAGCAGCATATTACTTGCCTTTCTTCTTTATGATGTTTTAGTGTTCTTATATTCATGAACATTGTGGAACAGGTTGTGTCTGATTACGCCAAGGACAGGCCTATCGTCTTCTCCACTTTCCAGCCAGATGCAGCATCACTAGTTAGGAAATTGCAAAGCACCTACCCTGTAAGTTATTTGCCTTTGTTGTTTGAAATTTGAAGAGGTCAAGGTTTTTTTTTTTCCTTTCTAATTTAACTTGAGATTCTAATGTTTGTTTGCACGGAACCAGGTATTCTTCTTGACAAATGGAGGGTGTGAACACTACGAAGACGAAAGAAGGAATTCCTTGGAGGAGGCTTTGAAGCTATGTTTGGAGAATGGGTTGCAAGGAATTGTCTCTGAGATTAAAGGAGTATTTAGAAATCCTGCAGTAATAACTAAGATCAAGGAGTCCAAACTTTCTCTCCTTACCTATGGCAAATTAAAGTATGTCTTCTCCACTTTAGGCTATATAGGTTTGAGGAGTGCTACCGACACACTCTCTGATGCTCTCTTCCAACACTCTCTCTTATTGGTTCATCTAGTCCCATCAATTCATGTGGGTCCACTTGAATTTTGTAGGACTCACCTAAATGTCAATCAATAAGAGAGTGTGTTGGAAAGAGAATATTAGAGAGTATGTTGGAATGATTTCTCTATATGTTTTGGCTTTTTTAGTCCATTCTTTATTTATTTATTGACAGATGAAATTTTTAATATTTGTTGTTTAATGTAAATTCTCTTGACTAATGATTTTGATTGGTTCGGTATACAGCAATGTTCCAGAAGCAGTTTACATGCAACATCTAATGGGAATCGATGGGGTAATAGTGGATTTTGTGCAAGAAATAACAGAGGCAGTTGCCAATATGATAAAGCCAGCAAAGGTTGTTGATGAAGAAGATGAGGGTTTGAGTGAAGGGATGGGGAAGTTGCAGGTCAACTCAAAGCCTCAGTTCTCGCAGCAGGAGCTGTCTTTTCTTTTGAAGCTCATTCCACAATTGATACAGCTTTAATGGGAAACCATTTTATACGGTTTTTAACTGATTTGGCCTTTTCACATACTGGTAGTATAGGAGTCTTACATCAATGCTTTGTTTTGCCTTTTTTATGAAACACAGTAGCATGGAAGCTTAACCTTTGTACATATAGTAAATGTTCAGGTAATTTAGTGATGTCTTATTTACTAACATTGTTGACTGTATACAAATGTTTTATGTTCTAATAAATGCACTGATAATTAGAATTTAACAATTCCAATAAGCATCATAGTGTATGGAGTATGATATAAAAAACAGAACAATCCATGAAATTGCAAAATAATAAAAAAGATGTGGGAATCAGAACAATCATTTTTACAAGTACTAGAGCCGTGTTTGGGTAAACTAGTTAATTATGCACTTATCATATGAGAGCTTATTGCATAAGAGTTTAAATTCAATAACTTATATGTGTGTTTAGATGCACATTTTGAAAAACACTTGTAAAAATGAAGGTGTTTGGATGCATTATTATATAAGCGCTTATAAACATTTTAAAATTAAAAATTTTGACTTTAATAAATTACAATGAAAAAATGTAACTTTAACAAATAATTTTAAGTATTGGTTTTTTTAAGGTTAATCTAAAAACAAATATCATATATGTATAACAACAAATTTTTAAAATGTTAATTTAAAAACCAACATCATCATGAATTTCTTTTTGACGTTAATGTTGAAAAAATATATTAGTAGCAATCATTTTGAGGTATATACTATCATAAACATTTTGAGGTATGAAGGTTTTTTTAAAAAATCTAAAGAATGCATTGGTATATATAAAAAAATAATATATACTAGGTATCTGTTTCATTTTGATAAAAAGTAGCATATTGTTCCAAAAAACAAGTTGCTTAAGTAGCATAAGCTTTGATGTACAAGCATCAAAGTATTGATGTACAACTTTAATATATTAATAAAAACATGAAAATTAAGCTATACAATTCTAGGCATCTGATTTCTAATGGTGTGTCTGTCTTGCTCAATTTACTTAACATTTTGTTGATTTGGTTCCTCCTATGTACATCTTCAGGTGTAGTTTTATGTACATCGACATTATACTCTAATTAAACATTTTTTTTGACCAAACTCTAATTAAACATTATCATCAAATGAAAGAAATTCATCACCTATGTCATTCCTTCTTATGAAGTTGTGCAAAGCCATACAAGCAACACTTATGTGAGTCGCGGTTTTCATTTGGAAATGAGGCATGTTGCCTAGTATATTCCATCTAGCTTCGCAACACCCAAATGATCGTTTGACCGTGCTTAGAAAGCTAGAATGTAAATAATTGAACACTTCATTTCTTCCCCTAGCTCTCGGCCCTATTCTAAAATGAGGAAGATGATACCTAGTGTTAATAAATTACAATGAAGAAATGTAACTTTAACAAATAATTTTAAGTATTGGTTTTTTTAAGGTTAATCTAAAAACAAATATCATATATGTATAACAACCAATTTTTAAAATGTTAATTTAAAAACCAATATCATCATGAAGTTTTTTTGACGTTAATGTTGAAATAATATATCAGTAGCAATCATTTTGAGGTATATACTATCATAAACATTTTGAGGTATGAAGTTTAAAAAAAAAATCTAAAGAATGCATTAGTATATAAAAAAAAAGTAAATATACTAGGTATCTTTTCATTTTGATAAAAAGTAGCATATTGTTTCAAAAAACAAGTTGCTTAAATAGCATAAGCTTTGATGTACAAGCATCAAAGTATTGATGTACAACTTTAATATATTAAAAAAAAAATGAAAATTAAGCTATACAATTCTAGGCATCTGGTTTCTAGTGGTGTCTCTGTCTTGCTCCATTTGCCTAACATTTTGTTGATTTGGTTCCTCCCATGTACATCTTCAGGTGTAGTTGTATGTACATCAACATTATACTCAAATTAAACATTTTTTTTTACCAAACTCTAATTAATACCTAGTAGTTTTGTACTGTCCCAAGTAGCTCATAAAGTTAGGATAACCATCATCAATTAGATAATATTTACCTATAAATAAAATACACAATAATTTAGAATGTACTTATATTGGTGACTTTTAAAATATATATATATATATATATATATACAAGTTACGAACCTGTAAGAGGATATGGAAAGTGCAACTCAGGCATGAGTAAAGCTTCCATAAAGATCCTAGTATCATGTGTTGAACCCTCCAATCTTGGTAGCACAAATGTGAAGCACACATTGAAATCACAAGCAACCATTACATAAGATGTCATATACCCTTCTCTACAAGTGTACAAAATTTGATTTTCAGCCGGGACTATAAGTTTAACATAAGTGTCATCTATAGCACCAATACAATTCTTAAAGTAAGAATAATATCGTTCATCAATGCTAACTTGATGAGGAATGTCTCAAAAGGTAGGGTCAACAGACTTTACAATATCCTTGGAAAGCGCAAGTACTGCCTTCAAGACACGATGAAATTGTCTGGAAATAATCTCTCCAGAATGTTGAAATCTCTCCTCGGCGTTATGAATTGAATCTGGCTGTCCTAACACATAAGAAAAGACCAACTTGTTCATGAATATCCATGCCCCTTGTTGGTTTTAGACCATAATTCTGCAAAACATTACACAAGTGCATAAACACATTTTTTCTCATCCTGAATTGTTGATAACAACAAACCCCATGCGCATGGATAATCTCTTGAACACATTCATGACCTGTCAATGCAGAAGTCCTACATGGTCTCTTGTCCATATGATTCAAGAAATATTGCGCAACATGCATTACCATCGACAACAATACCTTTTTTTTCCTTTTTACTTTGTGATAAATGACTATTATCACATGAATGATCATTATCTAACCCAGAAGCAGTATCATTTGTACTAGCAGTAGACATCCTGTGCAATTTCAAAATATGAAGATAACATCATAATCATAAAAAGAAATACATATAAACGACGAACAACATTTTATAAGTTGATAAGTCAATTTTACACACATAGGTTGACTTAACAACACATAACAAAATACAAACAAGTAAAAAAAAAGTGTAGGCTTCAAATAAAGAAATTTAAACAGACCGGGAAACAACTACAAAGCTAAAGCTAGTTATTGACAAGACACATCAGCCAAAGTGTGGCTCTTGATCCAACTAAGATGAAGGACGAGGTCATTCATTAGAACAAAGGCCTCCCTACTTGACTTTGATTTCATTAGTCTAACACCTATTATGTGAGTCTCCCCGCCATACTCCAACCCGTTAATTGTTTAAGCATATCCACACATTCAGCAAGTGAAGGAACATTGCCAACATTGGCACTAGTAGTAGTGTTTTCAATGTTCAATCTCTCAATTATGTGATCGAATTGCTCACACATTCGAGGCCCCACACTACCTCTCTTGTTATCCCTTCGGCCCTTTTTTCCTTTTGGACCATTGACTATAAGGACTTGGATCGGTTGTGAGGTCTTCAATCTGCTCATTTCTTCCCCTTGCATACCTAGATCCTCAACACCACGCTCCTTAGTCATTGGTCCATACATTTCATTACTATTTTTTCTTGCTTCCTCTTCTGTGGTCTTAAGATGGAGCATATGCATTAGTACCAGTGGCCACAATATCCTTAAAAAGGATCTCCATTTTAGCCAAATTTCTTGGACCTTCATTTCCAGAACTTTGCAAATTCGGGATAAACCTAAAATAAAAGAACTTGAAGTCAGTAAATACTTTAAACATCAAATAAATGAATATATATAATTACATCAAAGATATCAAATGGCCTTAATCTTCTCCTCCCACCAAGCATCACTTGCATCAATTGTCTGCTTACTATGATCCCACCCAAGACTAGTCTCCGATCCTCTGAGTTTTGCCCATGCCTACTACTATTTTCTCAAAATATCTGATTTATTTTTCATTTCCTTATACTCGTAACATTAGCCCATTTGTTCATTAAAACTCTTTATCAAGTTTGCCCACCCTACTTTTTTAAAGTGAGCGTGTGGCCTATTTCCAACCCGTACTTGTTGGATACAACACTTAAGAAATATATCATAATTTTAATCGTTCCAATCTGCCTTGGGTCATTTACCATTACCACTACCATTTCCATTCCCTTCAACTGGAGTTGAATACATTTTAGAGGTCATTCTAACACAATAAAAATTCAAAGCATTAATTAAAATTGACACAATATAAATCTCTGTGTCTCTCCTCTCTAATTTAATTTTTTCACTTTGCTTTACATTAACTGTGCTAACTGGGTTGAAAAGTGAAAAGTTTTCTGTTTCATCAGACGCATCTTTGTATCCTATACCCAAAGTTTTGGTGTTTGCGAAAAGTTAACTAAAACACAATTCAACCCCCCTTCTTGTGTTTTATATATGTTCATTTCAGAAGGCAGTTTTCCTATCACCTTGGCAAATCCACTTTATTCTAGACTTCTCTCTCCAAAGCTTTTCTTCAACATTAATGGCCTTAGCTAACTCTGATTGAGCCAGCATCTCTTGCTCCATTAAATCATCACAGACTCCTTCTCTGTCCATTTGTTGCTGAATATTATCTAGAGCTTATATAGCAGATTCAACTGAGGTGAACATTGCCAAAGACTAACTTGTTCCAAGTTTTTAACTCATGCTTTAAGGCCTTCAATTTTTGATAAAGAACAAACATAGGACAGTCTTGGACTGGCTTCCCCCAAACCTCCTTAACCAATCTGAGCAAATCTGGATGACCTATCCACATTTTGTGGAATTTGAAAGATGATGGGAAAGTTTGTACAACCTTGTTGGAAGTCGGTAGTAAAGGAAAGTGATCTGAGCAACTTCTCACCATGGTGCAACATACAGTAGAGTTCCATGAATCCATCCATTCACCATTACATAAACTCCTATCTAGCCTTTTTTCTATTAGGGCAGCTCCTCTTCTTCTGTTACTCCAAGTATAAAATGCTCCTCTAGTGTGCAAATGAATGAGACTGTTTGCATCTGAAAAGGATCTAAAATCCTCACGTGCAGCTCTAAGAGGCATAGAAGAGCTTCTAACCTCATGAGAACCTAACACACAATTGAAGTCTCCTAGAATGCACCAAGGACCTAGATTATTTGCTTGCAAATCAGACAAATCACTCCACAAGTTTCTTCTCAACAGATGAGAAGTACTGGCATATACAGCAGCAATGAAAAAAGTTTTGCCATCCTCACAAATTGAAACAGAGCAATGTTGTGAAGAAAGGGATATTATAGATGGATTAAGATGGATATTACATAGCCCCCAAAGATTAGGCAAATGACTGATCCTATCATTTAAACAGAAAACTTTTAAATTCAAAGATCTCCAAAAGGAAAGAGGAACCTGAGAGATATCAATCTAAGGCTTGGACAAAAAAACCAAATCTGGCTTGCTAGAAAGACAGAGATTCTTAAAAGCTGTTCTAGTACTAGAATTGCCAAATCCTCTACAATTCCAATAAAAGATCTTCATTAAGCATAATTTGTAGGTCCATCCCTAAATCGGGAAGCATTCCTCACAGCTTTAGCTACCTTTGCTGCTTGCATTTTATTCTTTTTCTTCATGTATTTGGAAAGAACTGTGGTGAACCCTGCTTGAGGATCATCTTTGGTTTCCTGAATCATTATTGGCACATCCACCAAGTATTTGGAAGGATCAGCTACAAGGGTTGGAGTATGGACATCATCCTCCAAATCATCTTCCTGCAGATTCCATAAAAGACTAAAAAATTCTATATCTGCTAGCACATTTTGATTCCTGACGCTACTAACAGGAGAGACAGGAGTAGCACTTCTTCTCAGATTATTGTCCCTGCCATTACTGCCATGAATAGCATTTCTAGATTGAGAATCTGCCACAGTAGTATCATTTGACCTATCTACCAATTTATGTCCTTGATTAATTGGAGACAGATTATCACCAGACTCTTGAACCTCTAAAATTCCCTTGATTGGAGAATTTATGCCGGTATAGGAGGAGACTCCTGATTATCAATATGCATACCAGCATCCATTCTAGAATCATCCAGAGGGGATTCCTCCACAAAAGAACCACCTGATCCACCTGAGTGATCTCCATTACTGGAAAAATGCAAGTGCTCCACATTGGTTTCAGGAAACTGAACTAAACTCATGTCAGCATTAGCCACAAATCCCAATAATGGATTAGGATCTTGATTTATCAGTACTGGAGCATTGTTATTATCATTATTAAGCACCAAATCAGCCCTTCTACCTCAGCAAGAAAGGGGATTACCTTCCACTACCAAGTCAGGACCAAAAACTGGATCCATCTTATGACCAGATGGATTTTGATTCAAGATTAAGATCCCAGGAGCATTCTGAAGATCATTAGAACAATCAGCAACATTCAATCCTTGCTGAGATGTTGGAGAATCTGCAGAGATAACTGCTTTACCTTTCAAAGCCCTTAGGATTTGATCCGGATTAGGAACAGTAGGATTAATTCTGCTGGCATGAGCATTTACTGGCTTATCTCTAGCAGCATTATCTCCACTGCCAAGAACTACAATACCCTTAACAACAGGATTCTTTGGATTTTCTAAATCAATCAGCTCAACCATTTTCCTCTCTCATCCAATCTCAACTTAGGGAAATATTGTTTGCTTATTTTAGCAGAGCCTTCTTGATGCTCCTTCCTTACAAACTTCCCTGAGGATTTCGAGCAGTTGACCAAGGTACTGCCTATAAACTGACAAGAAGTACAAAAGTCAGGGAGTTTCTCATACTCCACCCCAGCAAAGAAGGAATACTCTTCTCTTTCAACAATAATTTGGTTTCTCAACTTAGAGTTTAGATCCAGATCAACCAACACTCTAGCAAAGTGACCGAAAGTCCTTTTGCTAGTTGCCTCATCCAAGAAAATTGGAATCCCGAGACTTCTAGCAATAGCAAAAAGAATTTTTGGGCGCCAATATTCTTGGGGAAATCCAAAGAACCTAACCCAAACTTGAGCAGTGGACTGTTTCAAAGAGAAAAGGTTAAAGTCTTTGGTCCAAGAAAACACCCTTAAATTACCAGGATCAAGATTCCACAAACCTACAGCTAGAACACTACGCATATCTTCCAAAGAAGAAAAGGAGAACTCATAGAAGCCCCTCCCCAAAGAAATTAAATCCCAGGGCCCAATCTTCTTCCACAGAGACAGTAACTTGCTTCTCAAGTTTGCGACCTTCAAAGGAGAATTGCCTTTTGCCAACAGAATTCTTCCATGCAGATGATTCTTACAACCTTCCAGCCCTGCCAAATATTCAGACTCATGAATCTTGATAGAGATTTCATCACCTATAGCTTTCGGTTTTGGCAACTGACTGAGGGGGACAACACATGAATTGCTCAAAGCTTGAGCAAAAGATTTGATTTGACTCTCGGCTTTCACATCAGAAACTTGAAGAGGAGAAGGGGAGAAGAGGACGGGATCACAGATTCAGGGAAGAGAAAGCCCCATGGACAATCATAGGAGATTGCCATGGGGGAGATGGAACCTTGACGAGCAAGAAAACTCAAACCCTGAATTTAAAGCAACCATCAGGAAAATGTCTACAAATTTGAGATTATCCTATAAATCAATAAGATGAAATTTGTAGGATATATATCAAGTTTGGGCCATACCAAATGTATATTTAGTCGTGGTCCCCCTGATGAGAAATTCTCAGTTTCGCACCTGCTCTCTCTTACACAAACATTGCTGACAATGGATGTCTTCTATCAATATTAATATATAGGCATACATTTCCCTGTCATCACAAAATGAGTTTGTTGCTCTAATTCGCCCAAAGAGCTCAAACAAACCCCTTCTTGTGTTCATGTTTTGTTCTTTGGGCTTCATTCCTTGATATGGAGGATGCTGATGGCAACATTGTGGTGCCTATTGAGTTTATGTGTTGTCCCAGTGACAAAAATCTGACAAATTATTACCTTAAGAAAAAGGCCTTGGCCAACCAATTTGTCCAAAATTTATTCCAGAGGTCAATGTCTTCGAGACGGAGCCTTCATCACTTCCAGCAGGTTCGTCGAAAAATTCCTTTTTTTGTGTCATCCTAACAATTAATGTAACACCCTTCTTGAGTGCTACATCGTACGTGAACATTTTATGGCCGAAGAGTAGGTTACTTAAATTGAATATAAAAGAATGGGGTAATTTTTTTTCCTTTTTCTTAAGTCATAAATATAATTACTTTGATTTAAAGGAATGGACAATAAAATATTCCATTATCATAATTAAGGTGAGTTCGAAAATCATTTACACAATACCCAACCCAACTCATAAACAGAAATCATAGAAATGTACAGACTCAACATAAAGATATGGAGACGCAGCTCCTAAGATACAAGATACTTGGAGTCCCAACTCCATAGACAGTTACATTAACTCCCAAACATACCCAACTGGCCAAACTAAAACAGAAAAGACAATCATTTCTCGTACATCATGAGAAGGATAAACTCAACTGACGAGATCTAGTGGAAACTCTATTTGAGTCCACTACCGACGTCGTCACAAAAGACACTACTAGAGTCACTACAAAAGTAACTCTTGGACTAAGCCCTTTCCTCTTCCAAGAGGAAAAACATAGTCTACAAACCCATCAACAGTCTGGAAGACTTCCACTAGAAATTTCATCATCAAGTCCGCATGTTCGAACCTCAACCTCTACGATGCGTCAGCCAAGGGACATCTTGACGTCTCATTCTTCTCAAAAGAATACAGAAGCACATAGCTAGCCAACATAGGCAATATAAAAATAAAGAGGTGAGATTTCCATTTATCTTACACATAAGGTAGACATGCAGTGGTACGACTCACAGGTACATAATACAACAGTCATATATTCCTCTTATCTCCCATTTTAATTCTGCAACTCAAAACTCCAAAACAACTATATTATACCAAACTCAAGGGTAAGCTTATCAAGCATACTGGACACTGTTTGTCCATCAAAGGACAGGAATAGAGAGAAACTGATTGAAACTGCATAGTCCCATTCCTACACAGCCTCAAGGAATATTCGATTCTAACATCGGAGCTAATTTGACATTTTGGAAAGAAATGGTCCGTATAGGTTTCACATCCGCCCACCTCAGGCACCATTGTTGCTTTCGTGTTACGCACACAAGGCTTAAATCATAACGTACGTACAATCATAATCACATGTGATCTCAAACTCTCTGTAACACATCAGGCTCTTTATGAAATCTCTACAACTGAAACTCGGCTTCCTGGGCACAACGGCCTTACTGAACATAGTATCAACTATGTATGTCGGCAAAATTACTGAAATACGTCCAATTGGTCTACCCCTCTAAAAAGAATTTTGTCCCCGAAATTTACTTATCTAAATGAACACGAATATCGTTTCTTCTATTTCATGCTCCAGATATATAACATACTCGTTTCTCGAAACCTGACGTGAATTATTTCTGAGATTAGACCGTCACTCTGACTTATACTTTATTCGCTAAACCACCTAATAAAACAAATCAGACAAACCTCTTATTAAACTCTCAAGACTCGAAGCACACTTGAATGATTCAAATGTCAATAGAATGAATCTTGTATTTTCGATGGCGATTCTAACACACCAACGGTAAATAAGAACTTAGAATTCGAACAAGAAATTTTTGGAGAGTGAAAATTATTCTCTAAACTTTACTCTCACAAGAAATAATAAAGTAGAATGAATAGAAAAACAAAGAATATTCTCATATGTGAAAATTTTCTTTAATAGATTCCTGAATGTAAAGTGTCAGGCCGGTACAGATTTACAAACATGATTCTAATAAAGTTAATCTTCCCAAAAGAACTCCCTTCAAAGGAAAAATCTTTGAAGGCAATGATTCTCTTTCTTTCCAAGAGTCTAAGACTCAAGTCAAACTTACTCTTGGTTTTTAGGAAAACCACAGTAAAAGAATCTAGACTAAATTACACTTTTGGTCCCCAAATTGTTTTTCAATGTTCAATTTGGTCCCCAAGTTTTTAAAATGTTCATTTTGGTCCCTAAGTTCCTAAAACTTATTCAATCGAGTCCTTCCGTCAAGTTGACCAATGGATATGGACGTTGACCCTGTTTGGTCCGCCGGAATTGAGGACCAAATTGAACATTGAAAAACAACTTGGGGACTTAGGGACTCGATTGAATATGTTTTAGGAACTTAGGGACCAAAATGAACATTTTAAAAACCTGGGGACCAAATTGAACATTAAAAAACAATTTGGGGACCAAAAGTGTAATTTAGCCAAGAATTTACGAGTTTCCTCACTTGAAGTTACTCCAACTCGTTTGTCACAACAACAGAATGAATTGGCAAAATTTTCATCTGCCAGAAAATTTATAACTCTTTACCCGCACAGACTAACTAGATATGATCTGCAAGAGATCACATCCTTTCTCAATTGTACTCATTTGAGGGAAAAAACAAATGGTTAAATTTACGAGACTCAATGCTCAACAATGAATGAGCATTCAAACAATTGTCTCCAACAAGAATAAATTATTAAGGAACGGTAAAGATAATTGCATTACAAAATAACAAAGGAATGCAATTTTGATTGTACGCATAAAACTTAGACAATAGAAGATACCACTATGAAACTAAACCTGTTCAGAAACATGTTGATGACAAACATAGTCAATACATATATAAATACCCAGAGTATTTTACACATTCATAGAAAATCAAAATGATTTTCCACTGAATTAACAGTATAGTCAAAAGTCTACTATCTACGACACACTTCACTTAATGTTATTCGTTTGATTGTGATGCTTCAGTCCTAACTTATTACGGAAGTGTCATCCATTACTACTAACCACTATTTTACACTTTATACCTTTGCGGATCCTCCCCTTTAACATACTATCCCAAAATCAAGTTCTTGCCTTAAGCTTCCTGCAATCTCTAGAGGTATGCCCTGGCTTCCCACACTTGAAACAGATAATACCCTTGATGACATAGTCACAAGTTGCGTGTCCTTTACCGCATTTTATACACATCTATGGAGACATTATAGATGGGCCAACCTCTCCAGTGCCATCTTCGCACAACTTTGACCTCCATCGTTGCTGTGCCCACATTGGTTTCGCATAAGGCTTTTTCTGTAACCCCTTATTATCTCTGAACCTCAAAGGTCCACAACTCCCCTTTATGTTTTTACCCTTCTCCAGATCTCGAGAAACTCGATACTCATCCATTAAGATTGGAAATTGTAGTAGTTTCAATGACACGATAGTCTTCCTCATTTCAACTTTTAGATTTTCCTCTAACTTCCTACAAGTTTGTCTTTCATCGGCATCCTTCAAATGCAACTCTTTAAACTTAATCAATTCTTCCAACTCAGCCGTATATGCAGTGATTGTCATGTCCTCTTGTCCGCGCTGCAGGAATTCAATCTCGTCTGCACGACTCACTTCAGTGGAAGCATACCTCTCCAGAAATCTACTCCGAAACACCATCCAGGTGATCTCTTCCTGTCTTGCCACTAACAGCTGGCAAGTTTCTCTCCACCAAAATCCAGCATCTCCTACCAATAGAAATGTTGCACAAGCCACCTTCCGGCTATCAAGGTATTCCTTAGTTCTAAAGATCCTGTCTATTTCCTTAATCCAGAGCCCAGCTTTCTCCGGGTTGAGCTTGCCATCAAATTGAGGTAAGTTATTACGGTAGAACTCTGCTAGTCCTCGTCTCTCAGCAATTTCCTCATTCTGTCGTGCCACATTTGTTGCTAGCTCCCTCAGGACTTGTACAGCTGCAACCATCTCCGCAAAATTCTTCCTTGCTGAACTAGATCCACTTGTTCCAGAACTAACTATGATTTCCTATAAAGACATGGTAGTCAGAACTAGAAAGGAAACAATACATCAAAATATGTCCAACATTATTCCTCCTTAGGAACAATAATGGAAAGATCAACAAACAATGTTGTATCCTTTCGGAACAACGTCATGAAGAACATAAACTCAATCAAGGATAGACTAAAGTCATTATCCTTTCAAACATTGGTTCTTCATAGAACCAAGAACACAAAACAACACAAGATACAACCAGAGAAAACACAACTCAAACAACAATAGACCTAAACCCCAAGCCCAAAAGACTCGGCCAGCTCTGATACAAAAAATGTAACACCCTTCTCGAGTGCTACATCATAGGTGAACATTTTATGGCTGAATAGTAGGTTAATTAAAATTGGATATAAAAGAATGGGGTAATTTTTTTCCTTTTTCTTAAGTCGTAAATATAACTACTTTGATTTAAAGAAATAGACAATAAAATATTCCATTATCATAATTAAGGTGAGTTCGAAAATCACTTACATAACACCCAACCCGACTCATACACAGAAATCATAGAAATATACAAACTCAACATAAAGATATGGAGACGCAGCTCCGAAGATACAACATACTTGGAGTCGCAGCTCCATAGACAGTTACGTTAACTCCCAAACATACCTAACTGGCCAAAGTAAAACAGAAAAGACAATTCTTTCTCGTACAACTGACGAGATCTAGTGGAAACTCTATTTGAGTCCACTACCGACGTCGTCACAAAAGACACTACTAGAGTCACTACAAAAGTAACTCTTGGACTAAGCCCTTTCCTCTTCCAAGAGGAAAAACATCGTCTATGAACCCATCAACAGTCTGGAAGACGTCCACTAGAAATTTCATCATCAAGTCCGCATGTTCGAACCTCAACCTCTACGATGCGTTAGCCAAGGGACATCTTGACATCTCAATCTTCTCAAAAGAATACAGAAGCACATAGCCAGCCAACATATGTAATATAAAAATAAAGAGGTGAGATTTCCATTTATCTTACACATAAGGCAGACATGCAGTGGTATGACTCACAGGTACATAATATAACAGCCATATATCCCTCTTATCTCCCATTTTAATTTTGCAACTCAAAACTCCAAAAATATATTATACCAAACTCAACGGTAAGCTTATAAAGCATATCAGACACTGTTTGTCCATCAAAGGATAGGAATAGAGAGAAACTGATTGAAACTGCATAGTCCCATTCCTACACAGCCTCAAGGAATATTCGATTCTAACATCGGAGCTAATTTGACATTTTGGAAAGAAATGGTCCGTATAGGTTTCACATCCGCCCACCTCAAGCACCATTGTTGCTTTCGTGTTACGCACACAAAGCTTAAATCATAACGTACGTACAATCATAATCACATGTGATCTCAAACTCTCTGTAACACATCAAGCTCTTTATGAAACCTCTACAATCGAAACCCGACTTCCTGGCCACAACGGCCTCATCGAACATAGTATCAACTATGTATCTGGGCAAAATTGCTGGAATACGTCCAATTGGTCTATCCATCGGATAACCTCGTGATTCCACCAGAATCCACTTGCTGATGGACGATATTCTCGGTTGCAAATCACCGGTCCTTCACTGATCCACAGTTCTCAAACAGACTTGTCATATTTGTGTAAAGATGTTTTAAGGCACTTTCTTTCAAGTCCTAACACATTATGAAATTGGATCGACAGTCCAATCATTTATTTCTTTACACTTTTCTAATAGAGCCTTTCTCTTGGCTTCCAAGAAATCAAATAACTCTTAGTTCATTAAATCTTATGGAGGTATGGATAATGAATTATCCACACTTTAAGACAAATGGTCTTGCTTCGCCATAAGTCATATATCATTAAGTTTATATTTTCACTAAGTCATTCATGACTTAGGTTTTGCTCTTTAATGTAAAAGTCTTTGAAGACTAAAATCCTCTTTTGTCTTAAAACCAAACCTTTGGTCAAAACCAAACCATTTTGAAATCAGATTCCATCAAAGTACTCAGATTCCATCAAAGTACATAAGTACTAAATTCCTCAAAACAGTTTCTTGAAAAACGTCGAAACTCTTAAAATACCGTTTTACCGCTTTTTACTGTATTTCAACTTAAATTCCATATTTTAAAAAATGTAATCATTCTTCTCAAATCCTTCACTTTCCTAAGTTACCATACTTATGTTAAAGTATTAAAATACTGATTTCAAACTTTATATCATTGTTTTCTCAAAACTTTTTAAAAATGTTTGACGACGGTTTTGCTGCTTTTTACTGGTTTTAGGCCCAAAAGCCATACTTTTGAAAATATGGTTCTTCACCTCAAATCTATTACTCACCTAGGTTATAATACTCATATTAAGATGCTGAAACACTGATTTTAGAGTTTCCTTTCCATGTATACAAAATTCCTAAAAATTTGACCGAACATCGTTAAGTTTATAAATCGCGTAAATCCTTTTTCAACGATTTTACACTCTAATACTCCAAAACTCATTTTGGAGTTTTAGAACAGTTTAATAGGTATGAAAAAACAGTATCTCACTGTCCAGTTAAATATATTTTTGAAAATTGCAATTTAACCCTTAAACTTTCATTAATTGCAAAAAGATCCATATTCACTTAAAACCTTATAACTTTTTATTTATAACTTCAAATCACACCAAACCAACTTCTATAGGAATATTTTTCCAGTCCTCATAAAATTCCAGAAATTACATTTCTGCCCCATAAGTTATAATATTTGCAAAAAGGTCCTTGTTTACTAAAAAGCTTATATCTTTTTATGTATTAATCCAATTAACACCAAACCAATTTCTATGGTTTTTGTCTCATCAAGGACTCCAATCTTAACACACAAGAATATGAATTTCAGTGCAGCCACTGAAATTCCCAGAAATTGCATTTTAGTCCCTAAGGACTCATAAATTCATATCTTTCAATATACACATCCAAATCAATCCAAACCAATTTCTATAATCTTATATATTCATTCAATCCTTATAAAATTTATCCACACAAATTAAATCATCATGGAACCCCATAAAACAGTCATGGCCGAATGGCCTTAAATGATCATGTTAGCCATTTTTTTTAATCAATCAAACAACAACCAAGGTTCCAATTAGAAATCATTAGGATCAAAACCAACATATATCACAACCAAGCATCAACCAAATCCTCTAAGAGAATCACACACATATGCAATAAAATATACAACTTTCATACTTAGGAATTACAAGACTATATAGGCACTAAATAAACCATCAACATATCTACATTAAGGTCAGATAGTAGTAATCTCCCCCATACCTCTTGTAGATAACTTGAAACTCAAGTAGTAGAAGGATGTTGTTCACCGAAATCACAAGGTTTTGAACCCACAAAACCTAGCCATGAACAACCAACAAGAAATCAAGTTTAAGATTGAAGAAAATCACCTAAACCCATTTGAGCATAGGTTCGGCCAAGATAGGAAGAAATAGCTAGGGATATCTAAAATTTTCAAGCTCTTGGATGATGAAATAGAAGTCATATGGAGATCATAGAAATTGGAATCATATTAAAAGGATTTTTCTATGGTTTTCTAGAGATTTTTGAAGTTCTAGATCTAGAAATTTGATCTTGAACAAAACATGGATTTAAGAAGAAAACTTGTGATGAGAAGTGAAGGTATGATCATGGATCATAAGGCTATACCTTTGGAATCTCAAGAAATGATCAAGATCCAAGACTTCCTTTGCAAATCAAGTGTAAGAACTTAAGTGTTTTTGTGAGAAAGTTGAAGAATATGAAGATGAACACTTGTGAAGGAGCAAAAATGAAATGGACATGGACTTTTATAGAGGGGAGGTCGTGGCTTCAAGGGACCAAAGGGTCAAAAATGTTGTCATGGCAAACTTAAAGTTACAATGAAGGATTAAGGGTATTTTGGACATTGCACACTTAAGCCATCATTACTTGCATTCAATGTAAGGTGACTAACCCCTATGACTCACCACCATGAGAGTCATCATAGATGACTCATTGTCTTCATCCATCCGGCATCGGTTTTTGTCTCCCGGTGTATCTCTGCGCATTCGTGTCCGGTTCCGTTGTTTACCCGATTAGGGTTTTTGAGAGAAAAATGATGAAATAAAAGCAAAATGAAATGAGTTTGGTCTAGTGGAGGGGCTGCACTAAATTGAGTAGGTGAAAGAGTATTTTGGTCAAAATTTCACTTAGAGATTCTTTTGGAGTTTCATTTAAAGACCAAGGCCATTTTGGTCTTTTTACTAGAATAAATATCATGATATTTTGGTGTAATCATTAGGCTATGAAAATTTGTGTGGTGAAGGTGCTCCTAGGGTGATATGGCCGTGTTCTACACCACATGAAGGAAGACAAGTCATATTGAAATTGCCTTGTGAACCACGGTTGAATTAACCAAACATAGGTTATGTTAACTTAGGGTAAATTGGTCATTTCACTTGAAGTCATCATGATAAATGAGTGGTGATGGTGAGTAGGAGGTGTGGATGATTTGTGACCACATGTGAGAAAGAAGAAGCAAATTTGATAATGTCTTGCCTTAACCGTGGTTGTCATTTAACTAGGATAGGTTAGGTTAGGGGCATTTTAGTCTTTTCACCTTAATCATCATTACTTGTCATAAATGCTAGGTGAGTCACCCTTATGACTCACAACCCTAGGTGGTAAGATATCCCATCATCCAGAGTCCAGTTTTGTCTCTGCACGTTCGTTCTCGACTCCGTCGATTACCCGTTCGTGGATGATGCGCCCGAATGAAGTATAATAACTTATTTATTTTAAAAATTATCAAAATAATCAATATCGTTGAAAAAATAATATAAACCTAAACTGTTTCGTTCACGAGTCCAAATTAGGTTTTCTGATCATTAAACTTTTACTGTCAGTGAAAAACACAGATCGGGTTCCGCCTGAATTCTAAACCTAAAATTTCACCGTAACTTCCTTCGATTTAGAAGGTCTCAAATATGATTTTTTTTCCTTCAAAAACATTTTCTAGATCCCCAGTAATAATATAAAATATAATTACTGGTCAAAACGCTAGAAAACGGGGTGTTACGATTAACATTGTGCTTGTCATAAAAATATTTAATTTTTTTTTCCATTTCCCATGAAAAGAATTCAGTTATTTGAATTGAACCAAAACGTTGTACTGAATGTCAATTGTATTTGCTAAGTTGTCTTTGTAGGTGGGAGGCTTTTCGTAGACGGATGGATTTTCTTTAGCAAAATCAAGAGGCACGCGTTTGTGGATGAGAGAGTTGCTAGTTCGAGATACAAGAGAACAAAAGGGAGGAGCAAAGAGATTGCTGTTTCTTGGACCATTGGACTAATTGGGATAAAAAGCTCACTAGTTTTTTTGGGAAGGGAGAGGGAAGTTTCAAACAAAAACAAACTGGTTGCACGATTTCCACCTTGTACATTATGCAACTCCTTCAGACACAATCCTTGTAAATAGTAAAATAGTGACCATTATCATCGGCAAAATCAAGCAGATTTAGATTAATACCTTTTCAATTGATCTAAAATTTAATAAACATACAGATGCATTTTCTTGTCTTGTTATCATTATCTGATATCAAAATTTTAAACTCAAATATAGGTGTCATATTGGGTTGTGTATTGTTTATTTCAAAAGAAGATAAAGAGGCCAAAAGGGTCTGATGGGGAGCCCTTGATGAATATAGGTTTGATACACTAATTAACCCTCATGATGAATTTCATGAGTTTGGGTTGAAATTAAGCCTAATTGCATTTTTCCGCATAATTGGCATCTTGATACTGCTTCTGTATTTTACCCATAATGTTGGCTATTGATACTGAAAAATTCTTAATTTTATATTCTAGGAAATCCAAGAGAATTCTGCACAATTCCCAGGAAGAGCTTGAGAGCTAATTTTAATGATGAGAAGGTCATATTTCTAAACAAGGAGCAGTGTTTAGAAATAGAGGTGTTGTTGCAAAATTCTAAACAAGGAGCAGTGTTTGGATCCTAACTTGGGCTGTAGAGGTCAGATGCACTTGAGACCAAATCCATTGGAAATATGACACATTAGTCTAAAACTTTCATAGAGACTACTAAGAAAACTAATATCATTTTGATGGTGTTCTCTGCATTGGAAATCAGCTTACAAATTTTAGAAGTTAATTTGGTCGAATATTCTAATTTGAGGCCTAAATAAATCCAAAATTTTATCAACATCAGCGAGGCCTATTTGTACATCACGATAAATATACAAATCATGTCTTTCTCAATGCCTTTATACCCCTTACACGATGCTCTATATGGATAATTGAGATTTTTAGCTCTTTCCCGTTTTGCATTGCTTAATTTCTATATAGACACATAGTAATTGGACTTTTTTTCTTTTTTTTTTTTAAAAGCAAAATTGGAGTGCAATAGCATCACTGCAAGGAAAGACATCCCAACAAGAGGGGCACCTCAAACCCCACCAATCATCTGTAGTACCCCAAAAATATTATTCAAGAAATGAAAAAGAATACAAAAATCATGGGGGGCTATACCAAAACCCGTGAAAAGCAAGAGCAACTAATGAAATCTATAGAAAGGAAGACCAAACCTATCACGATTCAAGTCCTCTAACAGGAAGCTAGGGGTTACATCCCACCAAGTAAAACAATGATTCTTGAAACCAAACCCAGCCAACTTATCTGCACAAGTATTGCCCTCTCTAAAAATATGAGTAACAAAAAAAATGCATTTTACTAACTAAGTATAGACAATTTCTCCATCGGTTCCTTATGCCCCAAGGAACAAGATTCATAGACTTAAAAGCAGCCACCACAAGAGAGGAATCACATTCCAACCATAGGCTTTTCCACCCTTTTTGAAAAGCAATTTCAATAGACTTCATTGCTCCATGTAATTCTGCCTCAAAAGATGTAGAATTGCCAATGAAATCTGAAAAACAACCCATAAAAGCTCCATTTGAGTCCCTGTAAACACCACCACAGGATGCCAATCCTGGATTGCCTTTGGAAGCCCCATCCGAATTGCACTTCACCCATCCACAAAGTGACTTACTCCACTTAACTTCAGTTATAGAGCCTGCTCTAGGATAATGACCCGAAGCTGAGAAGGATTTGAGGATTTTGAACTCCTCCATGGATGAAAAGGATTTACCTTTTGAAATACTTCCTGAGAGAGAGACATTAGCATAGACCAAATTGATAGCTTTATAGAGTGGGATCTTTCTGTTTTCGAATCTGGCTTGGTTTCTAGCATACCAAACCATCCAAATTATAAGAATTACTGCTGAGCTAATCATGTCTTAAAGCTGTGCACTCCAAGCTCTATTACAAATTTTCAAGGCTGAACCAATATGAGAAGTATCAATAGGTAGGCATAGCACATTGCTCAACCAGCTCCAAAGACCTGCAGCAAAGGAGAACTTGAAGAACAAATGATTTTCTGTCTCTGAGTCACTGCCACAGATACTGCAGACTGACAACATAGCATATCCCTTCACAGCCAAATTATCATCAAATGGCAGTCTTTTATAAAGCAGTCTCCAAGTTAAAAAAGACCTAGATGGAGGGATAGATGAATTCCAAATAATTTTGCTCCATCCAGCATTGCCATTGGGAGGATTTTATTTGAGATAGGCATCTTTAAAGCTGAGACAACCATTGGAAGACCTCTTCCAGATTAATTGGTCTTCTGTATCAACTATAGGTATGATAACCTTCATAATATCATCAGAAACTTCTCGGAAAACCTGGGAGAAGCCTGCTGGAATCGACCATAAGCCATTGTGCAGGAAATCCTTAACAGAAGCATTTAACTTTCTATGCACACTAACTGGAATCTGAAGCTGATCCACCAAAGAGTTTGAAAGGCAAGAATCCTTCCAGAAGTGTATGTTGTTGCCATTACCTACTATCCACTTACTGCCTTGAGAAACAGTATTGATGTATTGCCTTACCCCTGGCCATATGGATGATTTAACATAATGACCAATGGGAATATTGTGTTTCCAGAACCTTGATTTGAGAACCGAGGCCCATTGAATGTTAGAGGAAAACATTTCCCAGGTTAACTTTAAGATAGCTGCCTCATATAAAGCTCTAAGGGGCTTGATACCTAGCCCACCTTCAATGATGGGAGAGCACAATTTTTTCCAAGACACAGTTTACCAATTTCCTTTTGAAGGGGTCACCAGACCAAATGAAGTTTCTAATGCATCTATCCAAGGATTTTAATAAAGCCAAAGGCCACATATAAACATGAAAACTGTAGAGCATCATACCTTGAATAATTGAATTGACCAATTGAACTCTTCCCATAATTGATAGTAGGGAACCTTTCCATAAAGACAACTTGCTTATGATCTTGTCTGCTATAGGTTGAAGATGAATCCTTTTTGGTTTGCCTTGGAAGATAGGCACTCCCAAGTAAGTAAAAGGAAGAGAACCACAAGGAAAATCTAGAAATTGAGAGAGGGCTGCTTTCCTTGAAGGAGACATAGAACCAGCAAAGAACTTACATTTTTCAAGACTAATGTGTTGTCCAGAGACCTCTCCATATTCATGAAAGAAAGACATCAACACCTGAAGATTCCTCTTAGTCCCTTTGCAAAACACCATGATATCACCATCATAGAGGACATGTGATGGGGCAGAACAGTTTCTAGGACTAGAAATATGTTTTAGAGCACCTGAATCTGCAAGGAAAGTGATTCCTCTACTTAAAGCATCTTCTGGCAAACAGAATTAAAGAGGAGATAAGGGGTCTCTCTGTCTGACTCCCCTTCTACAAGAGAAGTAACCAGTTGGATGGCCATAACCAGGATGGAGAGCTTTGCTGACTTCAAAATAGTGTCAATCCAACCACAGAAAGCCTCATTAAAACCAAAGGCATGAAGAACATTGAGAAAGAACTGCCAGTCAATAGTATCAAAAGCCTTTCTAATGTCGAGTTTCAATGCAACATTTCTACCAAAAGACTTATAGTCTAACATATTACCTGCCTCAGAGGTTGTGCATATACAGTCAAAGATTTGCCTTCCCTTTATAAAGCCTCTTTGCTGAACTGAAATGATCTCTGGAGCAATTGAAGCTAGCCTATCCGCAATTACCTTGGTGATCACTTTGAACTAAAAATTAGCAAGAGCTATAGCCTGTAGTCCTCTATTTTCTCAGCACCTGAAAACTTTGGAATAAGAGCCACATGATTGGAATTCAGGCAGGGCAGTATCCAGCCAGAAGATAAGAATTGTAACATAGAATTAAAGACATCCAAGCCAACAATTTCCTAATATGCTTGGAAGAAGCTCCCTCCAAAACCATCTGGATCTGGAGCCCCGGCTCCATGCATTGCAAAAACAGCACTTTTAACCTCATCTATGGTTGGAAGATTAGTGAGAAAAGCATTGTCTTCATTGCTGACTAACTGAGGAATAACTCTGTCAATAAAATCAGAGTTAGAACAAGCATTATCTGATGCATACAGATCTGTGTAATAATGCAGGACATGCTGCTCTATCTCATGCTGATCATCCAGGATGTTATCACCACTTCTAATGACAGACATCTGCTTAGAGGCAAGTCTTATTTTTGCTAACTTGTGAAAGTATGCAGTGTTTCTATCTCCTTTTGTAAACCAGCTAATTCTGGCTTTTTTCTCTCCAAAATTCATCTTGATAAAAGAAAGCTTTTTGAAATGCAAGCTGAGCATGTTGTTCTTGAGAGTTCAGTTCATCAGAGTAACCATTTGCAGCAATTTCTAACTGGATATCATGAAGTGCAGTTTCAGCTGAATCAACTAATCTGTGCACATCCCCAAAAAATTCCTTGTTCCACTCCTTAAATGCAGCTTTTAAGAGATTTAACTTTTGGGAAAGAACAATCACGGGGCAACCAACAATGCTAGTGTTCTAAACCTCTTGAACTAATCTTCTGCAGTCTTCGTGTTGAATCCACATACTTTGGAATTTAAAAGAGGAAGGAAAAGGTTTAACACCTCTCTTCATAGATACAAGCATTGGATGATGGTCAGATTGAGACCTAGTAAGAGTATTACAGGCTGTTCAAGACCAAAAATTTAACCAATTCTCATTGCACAAAGATCTGTCCAATCTCCTTTCAATATGAGAAGCAGCACCTCTCCCATTAGTCCATGTGAATTCAGATCCTCAAGTAGGAAGATGGATTAAATAGCAATTTTCTGACCAGTTTCTAAAGTCTTGACAAGAAGTGGTGGAAGGAACTCTTCCTGCTCTCTGCTCATGAGTTCCAATTATTGTATTAAAATCTCCAATTGTCAACCAAGGACCAGAATTAGCTTGCACTGTAACCTGCAAATCCCTCCATAGATCTCTTATAACAGCAACATCAGTTGAGGCATAAACTCCAGCTACAAATAGCTTTTGCTGATCAATCATTAAAGATAGTGAAATGTACTGACTAGAAGCAGAAATGATAGTAGGGTCTATATGATCAGCACAAAAACGCCATAAATTTGGCAATTGAACACCTCTATCATTGATAGCTATTGCCTTAAGCCTAATGCTTCTCCAAAAAGCAGCAGAAATATGACTCAAACTAATCCAAGGTTCAGACACAAACAGCAAATCTGGTTTGTGTTTTAACCAGAAGTTGTTTAAAGCTAATTTAGAGCCAGCATTAGCTAAACCCCTTACATTCCAATATATGATCTTCATATCAAAAGGAAATAGAAGTGGAACCTACCCTATTTCGGGTGTTGTATTGGACTGTACCTTGCACATTCTTCTTTTATGTTTGAATTTTTTCTTCTGAGATCTAGAGAGGACTACCTGATAGTTTCCTTCATTGTGAGGATCAACTTCCTCTGGATTGCCTTCTGTCTCATCAGCAGCCTCACTCCAGAATTTACCTACAATCTGCAAATCTCGAGCTACTGTTGGGTTATCCACCTGAACGTTAGAGCTAACTAATTGTGAAGCCAAATGGGGTGGTGTGACTGGATCATGAGAACCAACAGTATTGCCTTCTGATGAATCTGCTACAAATACTTGATTAACAGAAGGGGCTTTTGTAAATCCAGATATGCTGTCATCAGTAACCTTCCTTGTTGAAGCAGAAAGCATCGCCTTGGATAAAGTTGGAGATACATGAGATGCTTGAGAATGACTATCTTTATTACTAATAATAGCAGCATTCTCTTCTGTGTCAGGGGCCTGAGAAACCTGTCTTGAAAGATCCTCATTAATAATATTGTTATTATGGACAATATTATCTTCTGATTCATGAATGAATCCAAAAATAGGATTAACCACATCTTGATGAAGGCAGTAATCAACATTATTAAGACTCTTGTCCTTAACAGGACCAATTTGAACATCCTCAATGATGACTTCCTCAAATTGTTTATCCCCTTCCTCTTGAGGAGTTCAAGCCTGACCATCCTTTTCTAGCTACATCTCGGATTCCTTCAAAGTTGCTTTCACATCATCTGTTTCCTCTTGATTTTTAACCTGCTCATCCACCAAAACAAGATTCTTGGTCTTTGGAACATAGACTTTTCTAAACTGAGGCCTATTGTCCCGATCTCTATGATCATGCTGCTGAACTGCATCTTTAGATTTTCTGCAATTACCTAAAGAATGACCAATTAACTTATAATTGGAACAGAAATCAGGTAATTTCTCATACTCAATGTACACATCAAAAGCAAATCATTGTCTTTCCACCATCAGTTTCTCCCGCAACTGAGTAGACAAGTTAATATCCACCAATATCCTTGCATAATGCCCCAAAGTTTTATTTTTGGTCGCATCATCCAAAGATAGTGGTACACCAATACCTCTTGCAATTGAGTAAAGAATTCTTGGCCTCCAATATTCTGGTGGAAGGCCAAAGATTCTAATCCAACACTGTGCATTAGTTTGTTTTACTAGAGAAGGGTTAAAGTCTTGAGTCCATGCAAATAATCTTAAAATCCCAGGCCCAAGATTCCAGGCTCCAGCAGCTAGACTTCTGCGCATGTCTTCAATGGATGAGAAAGAAAACTCAAAAAAAACCTCTCCCAATCGGGGTCAGCTTCCAATGAGCAATCGGCTTCCATAAGTTTGCTAGCTTGACTCTCAAGTCATTAGTTTTGATCGGGGTATCACCCTTAGACAAAAGAATTCTTCTATGAAGATTACATTTAGAAGCCTCTAATCCCGCAATATATTCATCTTCAGGGATGGTGATCGCAACTTGATCTCCTTTAAGGTAAGGACTTGGTAACTGGCTGATAGGTATATCATAAGCATTATTAAGGGCTTGTGCAAAGGATTTCTTCGGTTGAGGCAGGCCCTCCAAAACATTCGAGCCTGGGGAAGAAGAATAAGGAGGATGTGGTGGGTGAGATGAAGAAGACGAAGGAGGGATTTGGGGGGGGGGGGGGGGGGGAATGGATTCTGGAAAAAGGCATTGCCATGGTGCAACGTCAGCCATGGAGGCACGTGAAGCCCTAAACCTTCATGCAAACCCTAGCAGAGCTAATTTTTTTACAAGGAAGTTAGTTCTAGTAATTAGATCAAGATATAGTATTTGCAATATATATATATATATATAAAAGGATAGTTGTGAAATTGTACATATAAGTGATATTACTTGAAATTCGCTATCTTATGTACATTGAGTTATAAAAACTCTCCAGTCATCTTGAGATATTTTATATGGTGTTGGAGGTTCCACAATAATGAAACAATTGATGAATCAATGTAAATATGGTAAACAATGTACTAATTTGCTCGTCAATTTCGCACAGTTCTTTTTAGTTGGTTGACCCTTAGCATTCCATTCAACCTAATAAAAATGATAAAGTATATTGGTTTACCATTAGAGTATAGCTAAATGATAAAAAAATGTTAAAAATGACACTTACCATTAATTTGTCTCCTTTACTTCGTGAACGAATGATGTCCTTCATAACGGTCGGCCCACGCTTGGACCACGCGTGAACGAATGATGTCCTTCTTGAGGTATTTTATGTGGTGTTGGAGGTTCCACAATGCGATTCCTTTCTACATCTTTTAAATACTATGTGTAGATTGTCAGCTTCTTGTAGTACATAATTCCTCCGTTGATCATCAACCTTAAGAGTCGTCTGCAAAACTACATAATGAAACAATTGATGAATTAATGCAAATCTGGGAAAGAATGTACCAATTTGCTCGTCAATTTCACACTGTTCTTCTTAACTGGTTGACCCTTAGCATTCCATTCAACCTAATAAAAATGATAAAGTATATTGGTTTACCATTAGAGTATATCTAAATGATAAAAATGTTAAAAATGACACTTAATATTAATTCGTCTCCTTTACTTCTTGAACGAATGAGGTCCTTGATAACGGTCGGCCCACGCTTGGACCTCGTTTTCTGAGAGGTGGAAGCACTAATGTGAACATATGCACTACTAGTTGGTGTGGAAGTACTAGCATGATCGGGAGAAGCCATTTAACTGCAACAAAATGACTCGAAGTAATCCTAAGTAGCCATATAAGAATCAAAATGACTTACCAGTAGCATTAACTGCAACAAAATGAAGAGGCCTACCAATTGATGGGGAAGATGGAGAAGTGAGTTACTCAGTGGTGGCAGTGGTGAAGTGACTAAAGAGATTGAGAGCAGGGCCGTGTACAGACTTTTGGGGGCCTTAGGCAAAATCTTCATTGCATTCGTTATCTACAGACGAGATCCTTAAATACAAGTGAATCGTCACAATCAGTGTAACTTGTATCTATCGATGCAAACCTGTCACTAGTCAACCACAAAATTTGATTTATAATATAGTTATTTATCAATAAATAATATAATTTATGTTCCCTCATTCGTTAAAAGATAAGCTATTCAATGATATGTTGTGTTTGTTGGGGGCCACCAAACCATTGGAAATATTATACCGTCTTGTACGAGGCCTAAGGCGAGGGCCTCACTCGCCTTGCCGTTTACACGGCCCTGATTGAGAGGCTCATCGTGAAGGTCACAAAGAGGGTAGTGGAAGTCTAAGAACATGCACATTTTTGAAAGAGTTCGAGAGAATGGTGGTAACTTGAGTCTTTTGCATTTTAAAATGGGGACACAATAACATTTACTCATGGAAGCTCTATTGAAAATGGAGCTTTTAATTGCGGTTCTATAAAGAAACATTGTTATATCATTCATAGGCGATACATTTAACAGCACAGTTTTGGAAAACAACTATTATATTGTTAAACAATAATACGCACAAAGTGATTTTATTTTACATTTGTAAAGCATTAAACCATCTTATGCAATATAATCTAAGAGCTTATTTGTAGAGATTTATAAATAGATAAACCTTTTCTCTCCTCTACAAAATCATATTCTAATCAAAAGCTAATCAAAACAGCTTCTCTTTTTTTTTCCCCTCATATTAATCAATTTTTTTTTTCATATTCTGATTATGTACAAAATCTGAAACATAAACATAACAAATCCTCATTAGAACACTCTCTACCCCGCATGTATTTATAAAGCAATAAAATAGAAGAAATAAAATAAAACATGTATATTATTTATTATAAAATGAAAAACCAACGGGTAGAGAATACCACATTGTAACAAAACATAAACTATGCGGAAATAAAAACATAACATGAAAAACATAACCCAACCGCGATGTCACATTTCAGAACTGGTATAACCAAAATCCAGAAACATCACGGATAAACAAACTAAAACTGGAAATCCTAAACTACGAGTAGCGGCTCCTCAGAGTCACTCCTCAACAGGCTGCTCACCGTCCTCTGCATAACAAAAAGAGCATGTGCAAAGCAAACAACAAAAGATGGGGAGTAAGAAACATGTATAAAACATAACGGGATGGAAGCAGTTAACAAGATGAACATGCATCACATATACAAATAGCAAATCAAAACATAATAATATCTCAGCTTATTAGTATCATTCACATAATCCCAAACAAGTATGCAATGTGATGCAGCGCTGCTCCACTACTCTGTTATGCACTTGGATCCAATCTACCTCAGGAAGTCAACTTCGGAGTTACATATCCACATTGGCTATTAAGCACCAATGCTGGCAGTTCACCAAACCATGGGTGAACCCCTTGGATAGCCGATGCACCTTACTCTCGGATGCGCCACCACGGGGGTACACGATTCACCTAACTATCGGATGAATCACCGCGGACGGCCAGATCACCTTACTCTCGGACGACTTCCCCTATGTTGAACATCCCCTACTAACATCTCCAATGCATGAATGCGTGAGGAACAACAATACACAATCAAACAATCACCACCTCCTCTTGGGCCACTAGGCTACCCAAGTTTTATCACCATCAACACCTCGACCACTTGGCATCGAGGTCCCCTTGGCCACTAGGCACCAAGGTTCAACGTTAACAACACCTTGACTAATAAGCATCAAGGCCTCCTTGGCCATTAAGCACCAAGGTACAACAACGTGCGGTAACATCGTTACCAACTTAATTTTTACGTTTGCATTTAATTATCTTTATTAAGTCAATCTTCCTTAAGTTATCTAGCTTGTCTTTACTTCTTTTAGTGTCTTATTACATCATTGGGAACATTTGGGGTGAAACACCCCTATTTCTGTTTCTGCGTTCTGTTCTGTCTAGGGGAGCACGGTCGTGCTGACTGTTGAGCACGACCATGCTTACTGGAGCATGGTCGTACTGTTTTAGGCAGAAGGGTTGGGAATCCTTGCTAAGTTTCCTAGGGCATTAAAAGATCAATCCTATTGACTTTTAACTAACCATCAATCCTCAGTTTCATTACTCTTAATTAATCTCCATATCTTGTACTTATTGGGGAATTAATCCTTTAATTCCAGCTTCATTATTAATGTCCCTAAAACGCTCAAGAATCAAGCCTAGGGTCTTAACTAAACCTTTGAGCAATAACCTTGCCTCTCATTACTATCGTTCAAGTCTTATGAACATTGGGAAAAACATCCCTTAAATCTTTATGCTTTGTTATCAACGTCTTTTATCATTTTATAAACATCATCGTTCATCATCTCACAACATCAACCAACAGCCAAGTCAAACATCCATGACAATATCATCATCATAAAACATCCATTCATAACATCATCAATCCAAACATATTCATGGCATAAAATATCATTATCAATTATAATAACAATAAGCATGCCAATCATCAATATCATAAACAAGCATATAGCAGGACAACAATTAAACAGATAGGAAGCAACAGGGTCATGGGTTCACCCTTCATCTTACGCTACCCTCAATGCCTACATGTTCATACTATCCCTTCTCCCCTTACCTGGTATGAAGATCTAGCCTCTTGACAAACATAAGCATAACTACTCTCGTTCCCTCGAGCGGCT
This sequence comes from Echinosophora koreensis, assembly GCA_035048595.1. Taxonomy (NCBI): domain Eukaryota; kingdom Viridiplantae; phylum Streptophyta; class Magnoliopsida; order Fabales; family Fabaceae; genus Echinosophora; species Echinosophora koreensis. The sequence continues at coordinate 58,665 of JAPCYP010000047.1, read as the reverse complement.
CGATGAGTTCCTTAAGCCTTGACCAACACAAAAAGGGCAACCATTAATCTCATATTCAAGAAACAATGAATAAGAGATTAATAGAGGGGTGAACACGTTACCTTAATGGCACTAGCACGCGTGACTTATCTCCCAAACGGACTCAAGAACACCAAGAACTTCAAAAGGTTCAAGAGAAGGGAAAGGGGGTGAGGTTTCTATCACACTAGGATTGCCTAAAGTGCCAATGTGAGGGTTTTACTCGAAACCCTCACGGACTCCTATGTTTATATAGCTTTAGACTCGAGCACGGTCGTGCTCCCCATAACCACGATCGTGCTTAAAATGAGCACAGGGTTGTGCTCATTTAAGCACGGGCTCGCAACATCAGCGGTACAAAGCCTCGTTTTCCGACACGGCCGTGCTCCCCTGAGCACGACTGTGCTTGTGGCTCAGCAGTCACAAGACACATGCCTAAGCACGGGCGTGCTGATACATGAGCAAGGTCGTGTTCATGCATTAGAAAGGGATTTTCCTGCTTTGAAAGTCCCACTTAGCCCCTTCAAACGTTCCTAAGGTTAAACCTAACATACATACAACATACAAAGCACTTTATATGAAAAATGAGGTGTTACACTCATAAGTGATTTTTTTTTAAAAAAAATATATTTTTTGACAAAGTAATATGTAACAAACGGGTTCATAATCCTTTTTGGTAAAGCGACTCTATTTTTTGATTCAGCGCTCACTGTAAATAGGGCCTTTAGCACCCCTAATGAGTCCACGAAGTATCCCCACGGATTAGGCCCTTTGGACCCGCTATGCGACTAATCTTCGCTCGGGGTCCACTAGCAGCTGAAGGTTCAGCCCCCTCCCCAAGGACTCATTCGATGGGAATCGATCCTGAGACCTTCCCCCACCAACTCAGTGCTGCTTGCCAACTGAGCTGCACCCATTGGGTGGTAAAAAGACTCTTTTGGTTTGTTCTTTCCTAAATTAATTAATATTGCAGAAATCACAAATTTGCTTTCATAGATACATAAAAAACATAGTGAATACAACGTTATGTTTACAAATTTTTTAAAATCTAAAACAAAACACAAAAGTTATAGCAGAAACAACATAGTGAGTGAATACATAGTGTACATACAAGTACAATTTGGGAATTAGCATGAAAAACCATAAACTCAATTTGATCAACAATGAGCATCATGCAAAGAGGTTGAAAACTAGCAATTTCTCTTCCATTTCCTCGTTTGATACTCTCTTCTTCCATTTTGGACTTCATTATACCTTATTATGCATTCCACGGCTCTTGTCAAACTTTCTTATTGCCAACTATTTGTCTTAAATAATGGGTATCAGTAGATACTCATCTTATGCTTCATCAAAGGAGCATAGCCATTGTTGGGCGAAACAGGATGGCAATGAATCAATTGGGTCTTTATTGGTCACTTATTTAGTGTTTAGTAGTGTTCAAGTTTACATTTGGTTATGTACATCTCCATCTGGTTTAGATATAGTTGGGGTGTGTGGTGCCAATATAGTTGGGATGACTCTCCCCTTTGTGATGTTTTTGCATGTTATTTCCGTCACTCATTGCATATGGATTAGAGTACCCCTTGTACTCTTGTTCAATAAATTTTTTTTTTGTTTATAAAAAAAAGAACATGGCCATTGGTAAATTCTTTTAGAAGCATCACATCAACTATCCTTCCTTAGATTAGACGCACCAAGCTCGAAAATCAGGCCACCGCCACAGCTTCCATGACAACCACCTAAACTTCCACTTTTCTCTTCCCTCACTCTCCCCTTTCTTCTCCAACACCACAACAGCCTCACAGTTAGCTTTCCACTCCACTAACAGCTTCTCCCCTCCAAGAAACGAACCACATCAGACCTGCCTCGCCGCCCGCCGCAGCCGCGTGATCTCTGCCTCGAGCCACAGTCCAACCAACGCTCCATCGCATAGCAGCGTCACCCACGTGACGGATCCAGTTCCTCCTCCGCCCGCAGCAGCGATCAGAATGCCCCGACCATGTCTCCACGCGAATTCAACTGTTCACCATCGTGTCTCCTCCGTCATCCCACTGCATATCCATGCCTCCAAGCCGCTCCATAACAGTGTCTTATTCCTGGGTCAAGCCACCACAACGCGTCACCAGCCTGTCCAGCCACCGCGTTGCAGCGTTGCATTTGCCGCCCACTGCCTCAAGTCACCACCCAACTCCTCCATGCAAACAGACAACTTCACCACTAGACTTCGAGAACAATACCGCACCACCAGCCTCCGCAAGCCGCGGATCACTCCGCCATTTAATTGCTACGCAAACATAGCCACTGAACCCCCTTTCTCTCTTCACATTCACATGGTAGAAGCTTCTACAAAAGCTAGTGATTAGTACACTATCAAAAAAGCATCGACATACATCCATACATGCAAGATTAGCATAATCAATAAATATCACAACAGTTATGCATAAAAAAAAAATATATAACTTGCAAGAATGTAAAAGTTTAAGGTTAGAGATATCAAAGCACTGTATTTTATACTGGTTCAATCCTTATTGGACTTACTACACTTAAACCCCCTTTCACTCTTCACATTTCAATTGTTTATATTTTGATGTATATGTGATATGGTTTTAAATTTATTGCCTTTGTGATTTAAATTTTCGCATCGTAAAGAAAATTTTTAGACCTGCTATTTGAACGTAATTATTTACTTAAAGTATTTTTCGAAAGCAACCAGCATTTATTTATATTTCTGCATCGAATTTGAGATGTAGCACCGTGGGGGTGTTACCCTTGCTACATATATGTTGGATCTCTTATTATGTTTGTGGTCACATGTTCAGATGCTACTAAACGGTCCCTTAGATCATTCAGGGACCATAAGGTTGGAATTCCTTGAAGCCGACGATGAAGGTGCACGTGGGAGATCTTTAGTCTGGTGGTGTATCGAGTAGTGAGGAAGAGGAGGAGCCCTCCAAAGCCTCTGGTAGTGGGAATAATGTTGGAGAGTTATCCAATGGGCACCTCTAGGTTTGACCCGTTGTGGAGTCGTCTTTTTGTGTAAGAGTTTTGGATTCCTTTTCTACGTTATTTTTTATAGTATGTTATGACTCTTTTATCCTCTTGTTGGAAGGTTTTAAGTATGTCTATTTGAAAACTTATACGCCTTGGTGAAAAAACCTTTTAATTATCTTGCAGATGTTTAAATTTTGATGTATGTGATATGGTTTTAAATTTATTGTCTTTGTGGTTTAAATGTTCGCATCATAAAGAAAATTTTTAGACCCGCTTTTTTAACGTAGTTATTTACTTAAAGTATTTTACAAAAGCACTAAGCATTTTATTTATATTTCCGCACCGAGTTTGAGATATAGCACCATGAGGGTGTTATAGCATTTATTGGTGAGATGTGTGGCTTAGATTAGATCTTGAACTATGGATGAATCTGGACCCTTAAGTGTAAGGAGGGAATTTCAAAATTCAAATTAAAGATGGGGATTGATGGTTGACTTGGTCAACCAAGGGATCAATTGTCTAGAATTAATCACCATTACTTCTAAACCATATTATTTTAAAATTTGAAAATTAAATACATACAAATATAAAATTAACTTTTTTCACCAATATTATTTAAATTAATATTTTTCTAAATAATAATAGTATATTATTGCCTCAAAAAGTATGCATACACTGTCATAACACAGTGTTAACACACCCTATAAAATAAATCAAATAAGCCAAATAACATAAAAATAAATGTTGAAGTAATTAATCACTCTAATTGTTAGATAAACACACACATATATATTTATCAGGATGTTAGAAGCTTTCTCTTATGGGTGACAACTCTTTCAATAACTTGGCATAGTTGGTGACTAGTGTTTTTAACCCGTGCGAAACACACGGGTCAATTTTTTGTCTAAATAAATTATTATAACATTTAAATCATCTATTAATTGTAATAATGATTATTTATACTTTGGAATACGATCACATTATATTTTTTAAGTTTATTTTCTATGTACTATTAATATTAAAAAAATTACATTAATATCCAACATTAATTGATCCAATTTCATCTGAAATACTCTACATAAAATATCACAACGATTCAATGAAGTAAGCCCCCTCTCAGAAAGAAACTAATGGACTTCATCCCACTTTGCATTACATGTGAAAGTTAAAAACAAATCTAGATACCCAAGCTTTTTACAAATTACCATAGTATATTGACAATTATTAAACATAAATCGTCGACCACCAACAAATGAACACAGTAGAATAACACGTTTTCCAATAGAGGAACCTTCCATATCTCCTCGGTCAATAGCTTCTTCAATACCTTTTAAAAACACCTCTAAAAATACTTGATTTTTTCTGATGTAAGACAATCTTTTGGCTTCAACCATAGAGTATATATTAACAACAACAAATTGTCGGAATAACCTTTTGCTATTGAACAAAATTGTCCCCTCAAAAGATCTATTCATTAACCTAAATGCAACGAACTCTCTGAGTGAAATTTGAGCTCTTGAACGCTGCGTAACAAAGGAATCATTCAAGATCAACGTAATATTTTCCTGCCAACCACGTTCTCCAAAAGGAAATAGTAATGGATATTGCAGAGGGATAAAGTTTACACCAGTCTCAGGAAATCTTTGCAAATTATTATCACAACTATATATCACAATATCTCGATCGCAATAAGAACTATCGAAATCACCAACTATCAAAGCAGCAACTTCATCCACTGTCGGTAAATTATATATCCTAGCATCAATAGGACAACTTCGAGACAATCGCATTCAATAAAGTCTCCAACTCGTCTAAATGATTTTGCAAGAGAATTATACTCATCAACCATTTGCAATAAATTATTTACCAAAGTTTGATCCAATCGATTTTTTTCAACATCAGTCCTATTTGGACTTATATAAGATTGATAATTGTTGTAAGATATGAATACATAAATAATAATTTCAAGATACAATGACCAAATAAACACATTAACAATGTTACTTGAATATAAATATGAATTTCTACAAATACCTGAAATGAGACATCTGATTCGACATTTCATTTTATGTGTCATATATATATACGACTGAGAAAATTTTGGCAACTACTCTTCCTCTCGTAATAAACTTACAATCCAATGATAGTTTTGGCCGCCAAGAACAAATTGAGGCGGTCCACGACCATGATTTAAACCGAATTGAACTTTACCACCCAATGAAGTAAAGGAAAACATGTTGTTAATTATAGGAACGTATGTTTTCAAGAAAATGTATGCTTCTTGGATCTACTCCATGTATCAAATTCTAAGTAAAGTAGGTGCCTAGCCAAATATGGTAACTTCACCTTCATACAACATATTGAAAATTCAATACTGGATTTTTTTTTTAAAATTTTATGACCGCTCCTCATACGAAACCATTGCGCCATAATGTTCGCAACACCAATTCATTGCTCCAAAGTCTAGGCAATCTAGAATTTTTTTTTTTTAACAAATCAGTCAACATGTAGAAAGTTAAAAAGTGGCAACAATAAATTAAATTAATAGATGCAAATAATCATAGATTATTAAGTAAATAATTCACGTTCAACTTTAACAAATAAAGGATTATCTTCATGAACTTGAAAATCCATTTATATAATATCAATAACAATGAACCAATTAAATAAAAAAAATGGAATACAGGCTGGAAAAAGTTAAACAATAATACAAACAAAATAACAATTTCTATTACCTGAATAGATTGTGAAATTAATATTCTTTCTTCTATGTAGTATATCCCCATAACTCACTTGAGTTGGTAGACCATATTGTTGGGATTCCACTCGACTTAAAAAATCTAAATTTATTTATTTTTTAAAATAAAGTAATAAATAAATAAATATAAACAAAGTATTCGAAGACAAAGTTAGTACATTCACATTACCCTTTCAAAAATATAATTAAATATTGAAGTAGAAAATAAATACTCTGACTTAAATAAATAATCCCCTAAAAATTAAGACCAATAATTTAAAGAACTACACAATTAATAAAGGTTGTAAATTTTTTGTTACATATTAAAAATTAAACATTTTATACAAATAAAATATATTAAATCATTATATAATAAAGCAAAGTAGGTGGCCTAGCCAAATATGGTAACTTCACCTTCACCTTCATACAATATATTGAAAATTCTACACTGGATTTTTTTTTTCTTTTATGTTTTTAAGACTGCTCCTCATATGAAACCATTGTGCCATAATGTTCACAACACCAATTCATTCCTCCAAAGTCTAGACAATCTAGATTTTTTTTTTTTAACAAATCAGTCAACATGTAGAAAGTTAAAAAGTGGCAACAATAAATTAAATTAATAGATGCAAATAAACATATATTACTAATTACTAATTACTAATTAAATACATTCATGTTCAACTTTAACAAATAAATGATTCTCTTCCTCATGAACTTGAAAATCTATTTCTATAATGTCAATAACAATGAACCAATTAAATAAAAAAACTGGAATGCAGGTGGAAAAAAGTTATACAATAATACAAACAAAATAACAATTCATATTACCTGAATAGATTGTGAAATTAATATTCTTTCTTTTACGTAGTATATCCCCATAACTCACTTGAGTTGGTAGACCATGTTGTTGGGATTCCACTCGACTTAAAAAATCTAAATTTATTTATTTTTAAAATAAAGCAATAAATAAGTAAATATAAACAGAGTATTCGAAGACAAAGTTAGTACATTCACATTACCCATTTCAAAAACATAATTAAATATTGAAGTGAAAATAAATAATCTGACTTAAGTAAATGATCCCTAAAAATCAAAGCCAATAATTTATAGAACTATACAATTAATAAAGATTGTAATTTTTTTTACATATTAAAAATTAAACATTGTATACAAATAAAATATATTAAATCATTATACATAAAAGTCAAGAACTATATAAATTAAATTTGGAAAAATATAAAGGACAATAAGACATATCATTATGAATATCACACAAAGGTTTCACAGAACTACTGGATGATGCATCCTTTTGTGATTGAGATTGAAATGTTGATTCAAAAACATTAGAATAAAAGCCACCTACCAATAATTTATATCATTAGAGTTGACAACAATTTCTGAATATTTATAAACATTTCTATGAATAATATTAAAATAAACTATGGAAAATTAGTATTTAACCTGCATTTTCTTATATCATCTTTTCTTCTTTTCTCGAATCAATGATATCCCCATCTGCCTAGAATTTTTTCCAAAGAATCAGAGCAACCTCCCTTTCTCTTTCTTTCACTATCACTCATTATCATTATATAATATCGGCATGGTGGCCAATCGTAACACCCTAAAATTTGTAAGTTGGTAAAAATATAAAATAGTAAATTAGAAATAATAGAAATAACTGAATAAAAAATTCGATGTTAAAAACTTTGATTTTGGGCTTAGTTGGGCCCTATTAACAGTATAAACCGGTACCGAGTTAGTGTCCATCCGAAGTCAAGAAATTAATTTAAAATTTTCTATTTTCTATTTTTTATTTTATTTTAATAGTTGATTTTTGAATTGAATGTTGATTGCCTCAAAAAACTTCTCATGCTCACCTATGGTTGTGACTTGTTATTTTTTTGAAAAGGAATTAATTGTGATAAATTATTAATGTAAATTGTAAAGTTGGTTTTATATTATCAACCAATCATACACTGCCATATCAATAAAATGTTTAATTCATATAATAAATAGACTAAAATTCAAATGTGTAGTAATTTATGATTGATTACTAATGTTAAAAAATTTAACTTTAGAGTAATAATAATATATTCAAATCAAACTCTAATTAAAAATATTTTTTCACTACTCAAGGCACGTTTTTATTTTGAAAACTTTTCAATTCCATTGTATTATATGACATGGCTATTAATTAATGTTTTTTTTTCTCTTATCAGCACTTGTATTTTAATATTGTTGCCTTTTTTACTTTCTCTGTAAAAGAATTATTTATTTTTATAGAAAAATCAATATTAGATTATTTTATTTTTTAATCTCATCATTTTAATTTTTTTAATAAAAACTAACATGCAGTCAATGATATTATTAATTATTTTCCAAGAACATAATTTTTTTTATGAATTTAAAAATGATATGGCTATTAATTAATTTTTTTTTCTCTTATCAGCACTTGTATTTTAATATTGTTGCCTTTCTTTTACTTTTTCTATAAAAGAATTATTTATTTTTATAGAATAATCAATATTAGATTATTTTATTTTTTAGTCTCATCATTTTATTTTTTTAATAAAATCTAACATGCATTCAATGATATTATTAATGATTTCCCAAGAACATAACTTTTTTTTATGAATTTTAAAATGTTGAAATTTGGTAATTCACTTATTTTCACTTAAAGTAAGATAAAAATATTTCTTAACTAAAATTCCTTTTAATATTAGAGTTTAATTTTTTTGCACTGTCAGTGTAATGATTTTTATACTAACAACCAATCAGAAATCATGGAATTGGTGACTTTTAATGTAGTTAAGATAAGAATCAAGCATTTATAATGGTATATCAATTTCTGATTGGTTGACAATATAAAAAAACTTTATACTGTCAGTGTATATCAATTATATCATCAATATTACTTAATTAGATTTTCTATCAAGGTAAATTTTTAATATTTTTACAATTTAAATTTTCCTTTTTTTTCATTCTAGCTTTTGTAACAAATATAAGCACGCTTGATACAACTATAGATAAAAAAAATTCTTAAAAAATTTGAATTCCATGTATTTGTTTTTATTGAAATGTTTGTAATTTATAAAACTTTAAACCGTTTTATTGTATTTTTCTTCCTCTCATATGCATTATTTTCCATATTTTTTCCTCCTCAAAATAAGTTTTTTTATTAAGATTAAAAAATTGCCATCTTAAACTTTATTTCTGTTTTTGAATTCCTATTTTTAAACATTTATTTTAGATTAATTTTTTAAATGTAAAAGGTAATGTTTTATTTTATATTTATAGAGATTCTGGAAGTACTTATTTTTAATGATTAAACGAATTTTTTTTTATAGTTTTAGAAGGCACGGTTTTAACTTTTATTCAATGCACTTGTCAAAAAAAACTTTTATTTAATGCTTTTGATTTTAAAAAGATTTAATTTGTATGCATAGTTAGTAGTGTAAACATTTTTACACTTTCAATCAATCATAAATTAATACATCATTGAAAATGTTTGACATTCATCATAACAATCTTAAAATGTGCACATAAGATAATTTATAATTAATTAATAATCTAAAAATTTTACATTAACCATGTATCAAAATTAAACTCTTAATAAAAATGCATTCAAACACAAACGTAAAAATGAGTTTTAAATTAAAGATGGCGAGACTCTTAATTCATAAGTCATCATAAATGGTACAGTAGATAAGAACAAGGCAAAGTGGGGGGAAAAAAAGAATTCACCCAAAATATATATATATATATACATGCACTTGGTGTGGTGTTGCCCCCATTCACAATTGTAAAAACAATGACCCCTCTTAGCTAACAAAATATTGAAAGAATAAATATTTAAATTCATCCTTACAAAAATATGAAGATATATTTAACCCTTATAAATTAAAATTTCAACTTAATCTTCCAAAATTTCAAATGACAGTCAAAATAGTTTCTTATAAGGACTAAAGTATCCATAAAATTATCCTAAAATTGACTATAATTTGATCGACGTTTAACATTTTTTTAGGATAAAATTGAAATTTTCATTTTTCAAGGACCAACTAAATCTTTGTGTATGTGGTCTTTATTCAAGATGGGTAAAAAATCAACTCTCTTCCAAGATTAATACTAGAGTTATGATTCTTACTCTATTGCCTTTTACTCATTGATTCTCTCTACAATCACCCTTTCTAGATCTCTCTCTTACACAAATGTTGATGACACTTCATATCTTCTATCAATATAAATAGGCCTAGCCTTCTCATTCATCACAAAACGAGTTGGCTGCTCTAATTCATCCAAAGAGCTTAAACAAACCCCTTTTTGTGTTCAAGTTTTGTTCTTTAGGTGTCATTCCTTGAGATGGAGGATGGCAATGGGCACTTTGTATTTCCTTTGGGGGTAAGATTTCGTCCTACTGACGAAGACCTTATAGACTATTACCTCAAGAAAAAGGCCTTTGGCAAACCAATTTGTCCGGATTTTATTCCAAAGATCGATGTATTTGAAAAGGAGCCTTCATTACTTCCAGCGGGTTCGTGGAAAAATTCATTTCTTTGTGTCATCCTTAACAATGAATAATGTGTTTGGTCATTAAAAAAAACTTTATTTTTCCATGTCCCATGAAATACTTTAGTATTATTTTTTGAAGTGTATATTGATATAAGAATTAAATTGCTTGAATTGAACCAAAACGATGTACTGAATTTCATTTGTATTTGTGTAATTGTCTATGTAGGTGGAAGAATGTTTCAAAGGGCGAAATATTTCTTTAGCGAAAACAAGAGGCAAGCGTTTGCAGATGAGAGAGTCGCTGGTTCAGGATACTGGAGAATCGAAGGAAAAAGCAAAGAGATTGCTGTTTCTGGGACCGATAGACTAATGGGGATAAAAAACTCACTAGTTTTTTGGGAAGGGAGAGGGAAATTTCAAACAAAAACAAACTGGGTGATGCATGAATATCGCCTTCTATATCGTAAAACTACTCCATCAAACAAATTTCTGGTAAAGAGTAAAATAGTGAAAATCATCATTATCAAAATTAAGCAAATTTGGAGTAATACCTTTAGAGTTGATCTGGAAATTATATGAATATATACTTGTACTTTTTTTGTCTTGTTTATCATTATCTGATATCATATTTTGAACTTAAACTTAGGTGTCAGATTGGGCTGTGTATCGTATATTTCAAAAGAAGAGAACGAGTCCAGAAGGGTCTGATGGGGAACCCTCTAACAACGACGATGTTGAGGCACCTTAGGATGGTTAACCCATTGTCATCAAATTTGCAATTGCGTGTGGTGGTCACTCAGCCTTAAGCCCTCCTTCACATTCTTCTCAAGTGCTCATGTCTCATTCAGAAGCCCTTTTATCTTTTCTTATTCTGTGAAGGGAAAGAGAACTGTTTATATAAGTGTCTTTTTTGTGTAGGGATTCAATAATTTGGTAATTAGAAGCAACTTTTTTATTACTTAGTAGTACTCTTATATAAACTACTTTAGTAGTTTTTTTTTTTTTTGAAGAAACGTTATTCTGAATCTTGCTTAATTATTTTTTCTTAAAACCGTATATGAACACCATATTGATTTAGGGTGCATCGTTCTCCTTAAATAATAATCATTGATTTGACATTAAATAAAATCAATGACATAGATGGATTCCTTGGAACTAAACCAACGAGTTAATGTGTTAAATTTAAAAAGGTCTTAGCAGTCTTTCTTTTTTCTATTCTTCCCATTTGATCCCTTTTAGGAAGAGACTTGAAACACGTTACTAATTCACCAAAATCTGTGTACCATCGCCACTCTCCATCGAATTATTTGCATCACCAAGTTTATCTTCAAGCCATTGTTTCTAGATCTATTCTCCATCAAGCTATTCAAACTCCATTTGTTGCATATCACAACACAACAAGGGTGGCAATTGGCATCTAGGTCAAGGAGGTTTTTGATATTATGGGCAACACGTGGATTTGCAAAAGGGAGACATAACAGCTACTAGAGGAATGGTGGTGCAATGGACTACTCAGATGGTAGGACTTGGTTTTGGTACTAGTTCTGTGGTGATCAGAGTTTGTCACAGCTCTTGAATGGCGAGGATGGTTTCTTGATGTCAAAGGTGGCGTGAGGACGGTGGCTCCATAAGGCAGGGCAGGGAACAGGTGGGGTGGTGCGATGGGGATATAGGTAGAGGATTGTAGCAATGTGGAGATGTGAGTAACTATACACAAGGAAACCAATAGTTATATCATTTATTTTGAGTAATTCTTTTATTTTGAAAAAAAATAGATGAAAAATAAAAAATTATCGTTATAGCTAAAGTAAGAGAGTACATGACACAACGTAAATCAGTAGGTTATATCACTGAATCCCTAATTTTTAAACAAAACATAATCCAAAGTATAATAAAATTCCAAAGGTACATAGAAAAGGGAGACACCCAAAGAAAGTAGATAAAAGGTTGTGTATTATCCATTCATGAATTTTATGAAAATATATGAAGCATACAAGCATCACCAAATAAAATAAATTGTTGGATTGCATATGTAAATGAGATGATGGCTAGTTTTAAATTCTTGTCAAGTCAATTTATCTCCCCCCCCCCAAAAAAAAAAATCATCGGAAAAAGAAAGAGAAAATCTTGTTGAGCCATGGGGTACAAGTCTTTGATAGGGACTAGGGTCTTATGGGGTGCCTAAGTCCCACATTGAGTTGTATATAGTGCCTATGGTTCCATGGGCATCTACACAGATACTTGTTTCCCATTCATCTTTCAATAGGAGAACTCCACACTACATTCATGAAATTCTTTATTTATGTTATAAAAAAGGAACGATAAAATATTATTCATGGTGGCAGTTAGAATAAAAAGGAAAGAAAGTGAAAATTGTTATTCTTATTTGGTTAAAGATGGAGCAAAAATAGGATTTTATATCATCTTCATTATTTTGACAATAATGTTTGCTTCTCCTAAATAAGATATAAAGAAGCAAATTCTCAATTTCCTTTAAAGTATGTTATGTATAATTGAAAAAGGTTACAAGCTGAGTAATGCTCAAGAGAGTTTGATGCTCTACATGATGAGCATGGAATATTAAAAAAGCATACGATCACATATACAACACAACATAATGGTATATCGATGAGGAAGAATAGGACCATTGAGAGTTTAACGGCAAAAGGTAATGTTCCTAAGTTTTTTTTTGCTCGAAACTATGTATTACAGTGTTCATATCTTGAACCATAGTCCCACCTTGGTGGTTCAAAATATGGCACCAGAGGAAGCTTGGAGTGGGAGAAAGCCCATGGTGGACCATCTCAGAACCTTTGGGTGTGTTGTTTATGCACGTTTTGGACAATAAAAGAAAGAAACATGATGATAAATGTGTCAAATGCTTCTTTCTTGACGAAATTGATATTGTTTGATCCTCTAACGAAGAAGGTTGTGATAAGCATGAACGTGATTGGTATGAGGGTGGGTAGTACTTGGGATTGAGAAGGGCAACATCCAACCCAAACCCATATCCTTCATGATGATGATGAGAAAAAAAAAACAAATGGATGAAGTGATAGAAGAAGAGGAAGTGTATGTTGACCAGCCACTTGGATATGTGGAAAGAGGCCATGAGATAAAGATATATAGATTGAAAAAGGCAATATACAAGTTGAAACAAGCACCCAGAGCTTGATATAGTTGCATAGATGTCTATTTGACCAAGACAAGTTTTATGAAATGCCTTTATGAACATACATTCTATACAAGAACTAATTCTAACAAAAGAGTAAGCAAATGTCAATAACTTTTGATATTATACCTAGAGTTAGAGGCAACAATTAACATCCAAAACTAATCCTGTAATTTTCAATTTTAACAACACCAGCAAACATAAATTTTGGACACATACTTTTAGAACATCTATATTCATTAAACCCATATAAATGAGATTGCATGTAGAAGAAGAGCAATGCTATTGGACAAAAATGATTTTCATCACAAGTTACCAAATAATGTGGAGCATTCAAAACCAATTAAAATTTAATTTTTGTTTGGAAACAAAACAAGATCCTTTTTACAAGATGAAGCACAACTACAATATAACTTAATGTGATATTTTGTACGATGTTTTACGAATTTAAATTCGTATGATACTTATGCTTCATTTGTTAAAGAGGATCTTCTTTTTTTTCCAAACAAAATTTAAATTTTGATTGGTTTTAAATGCTCCACATTATTCGTTAACTTGTACTAGAGGCCAATTTGTCCAATATAGCAGTGCTCAGATAAAGAATGAAGTAGGGAAGTAATTAAGAGACAGAACGTTTTCTCTCACCATCTTCTCCAAGTAATAACACATTTACTACATTACCCTTAGTCCCACCACATGCATATTCTTATGATAACATCTACCACCCACTTTTAGTATATGCAAGCAACTCCAAATGCCACTTGATATGATGGTTAACGAACCTAGCCAATTGATCTCACTAAAACAAGTAAATTTTAGGGAAAGTAGTTGGAATAATAACATAAAATTTAAAGTAGTGAGCTATAACAAAAGATTGGGGCAAAACTAGTATGCAATTGTTACAAATGGAAAGAAAAGATTCAAACCGTAGATAAAATGATGAGCCCTATATTCTACAAAGTTTGATTATTTGTTACTACATGTCATGTCATAATGACAAGACAAAACAAAAAGAGAAGGATTGATTTTAATTGCCTATTTATGGAAATCAATATAAGATCTAAGTAGCAAGATTTTTCCATTACTAAATTCTACCATAGTTCCCATAAAAAGAATGTGTGAATCCATAAAGATAAAGGAGGGGGATAAGACAAAGATTTTGAAATAAGGATACATTTAGTATATAATTAATTGACGTAATGTTTCAACCATTATGGTTCCCTTACTGAGTTAGTATTAACATCCAACCATAGGGATCAAAAATAAATATTCTTATCAAGGTTGTCAAACTCACGCGCTACCTCGTAGGATCGTATGTTCCTACGTTTTTTTCACCCTTCAGCAAGGCAGCTCGTAGCTAAAGCTCGGACGACAGACGGCGCGATGGGATCGTCGAGGAAGAGCATAAAAGGGGTGGGAGCGTCGATCTTGGACGCGACACACATATTTGTCTTTATTCGGGTCGGCCCGTTTCGACCTGTTTCCATCTCAATAACCCGGTTTCAGTCCAACCCTAACCCTTTTTTTTTTATATTTCACCGAAGTGTGGATCTGCATCGCACGCCACCAACCACGACACATATCGTCCAAGACCACCGCGTCAGCACCGACTCTACCACCCACTCGCTTCCAGTCGCTGAGTTGTTCCACCACCACACAGACTGTTCAGTGCACACACCCCCCTGTTTCCCTCGTTGGTAGCGTGAATAAGGTAGAAGCCTTTTCTCTTTCAATGTTTTTTCTTTATTTATTTATTTATTTATTTATTATTTACCGCTTTGTTTAAATTATTTTTAATGTTTGGAACTTGCGCATATGTTGCTCTGGTTGTGACCATTGTGTTTGGACTTAAGTTTTGTGGATTATGATTATGATTTGTCTTATCATTATTTGTGATCTATTTTTAGTTTTATGCAGGACAGTTTGTGATATATGATTTGTATGTGACATTCTTGGTGGGATCTTCCAATTTGTGTGACGATCCCACGAGTTACGATCTTTGTAACATCCCATTTTTTTTCGTTAAGTGCTTTTATGTATTTTGTTTGGTTGCTTAAGCCTTAGGACTTAACTTAGAGTTGTTGTTGAGAGCTAAGTGGGATTTCTAGGCTTAAAATCCCTTTCTTAGTCTTGTATCTTGTGACTGTATGAGTTGAGCACGACTGTGCTCAACAAGGAGCACGCTCGTGCTCAAGGGCAGACTGCGCCTCGTAGGCGCTAAGTTGAGCACGTCCGTGCTCAAGGAGGAGCATGACCGTGCTCGAGCCCATGCCTTTAAATATAGAATAGTAACCGAGAGTTTTATCATAAACCATATTTTGGCACAAATAGAAACCCTATTGCGGCTAGGAGTGTTCTTTCCCCTATTTCCTCCAAACTCAATACGTTCTAAGAGTTTTGGAAATCCTTGGGAAGTTCTTGTTCGTTTGTGCCAATCGGTGTAGGTAATGATTTCTCCCTCTTTTAGTTTCCTTTCTTTTATTAAGAATTGGGAACTAATGGTTTGATCTTTTCTGTTTAACCAAGGCTTGGAAAGCTGATTGAGCCGTTCGAGGGACACGTTGGTTGTCGTTGATTTGCCACTACCGGATTCTTCATATCAGGTATGGGGAGAAGGATAATATAGACATTCGGCAAGGGGGTAGCGTAAGATGAGGGGTTCCCATAGCCCCATTATTTTGTTAACTGTTATAAATGTTAAATGCTACCTTTGAATGTGTCTAAACTGTTGTCAATGCCATGTTCAATTTGGTTGTATGGATTAATTACCATAATTGTTAGTTGGGTAATGGTATGCCCATTGTTTTATAATTACTATGTTATATGCCAATGATGCATAATTGGTTGAATTTGTATATGATGAATGTTGCTATTATGATACTGATGATATTGATGATGTTGATTGGCTGAATGTTGTTGTTATGTTGAATAGTTAATAAGACCCTAATTGAATTAATAGGACTCTTAATTAACATAATGATTAAGTGATTAATTCCCCTAATGTTTCATAAGACATGAATCTGTTAGTGAGATGTGAGGTTTGATGCCAACTGGATTAGTCAAAAGACCCTAGGATCTGATTTAAGAGTGTTAGGGAGTTTTGCTCCAAGAACACAAGTTGAAATCTGCCCAAAATAGTACTACTGGCTCAAGGAGCACGGCCGTGCTGAATAGGGAGCACGCCCATGCTCCTAGTTTGAATCTAGAAGATGGCCGCACATTGAGCACGGTCGTGCAGGACAGTGAACACGACCATGCTCCAATTAAGTGGCAGCACAAGCATGCTGGGATGAGAACGCCCATGCTCCCCTTACTAGTCAGAACGTGAATTAAAGGAAATAAAGGGGTGTTTCACCCCAAATATCCCCAATAACATGATAAAACACCAATCGAATAAAGAAGAGTTAGATAACTTAATTAAAGACTAATTAAGATGAGACAAGAATAATAATTTGGTTAAGCCGGTACCCAATGGGTTACCGTACGTTAATATGCTTTGATGCTTTTTGGCCAAAGCGGCCTCGATGTATTTTGGGCGAGGTGTTGATGAGTTGAACCTTGGTGCTTTTTGGCCAGGGGACCTTGACTCTTAAGGGTCAGGGTGTTGATGTTGATGTTGGTGATAAGTCTTGGATGCTTATTGGCCCAAGCAAAGGAGGTGGTTGCCTTGTTTATTGTTGTACTCGTGCATCACGCATTGGAGTTGTTAGTGGGGGAAGATCAACATAGGGAAGGTCGTCCTAGAGTATGGCGATCTGGCCGTCCACGGGTGGTTCACCCAAGGTTTGGTGGACCGTGCGCCCCCGTGGTGGCGCATCCTAGGTATGGTGCGTCAGCTATCCAAGGGGTCACCCCTGGTTTGGTGGACTGTCGGCTTTGGTGCTTTTTGGTCAATGTGGATATGTAACTCCGAAGTTGCTTTCCTAAGATAGTTTGGATCCACATGCATAATGGAGTAGCTGAGTAGTGTTGCACCGCATAGCATACATTGGTTGATCTAACATGTTGATGTTAAATGTTGTATGATGATAAATGCTATGTATATGTTGAACACATGTTCATCTTGCTTGCTACTTCCATGCCGATGTGTTTACATGTTTTCTTACTCCTCGTTTCTCTTTTTCTATTGTTGGTGTGTATCTCTTTATGCAGAAGAAGGTGAGCAGCTAGTGGGGGAGTGACTCTGAGGAGCCGCGACTCTAGTTAGGATGCTTAGTTTGTTTAGTTGTTTCAGTAGTTTTAGTTTATTTCCAGCTTCGTTGTATTTTGAGGATTTAATTCCGGAACGGTTATACCAGCTTTGTATGTGACATCGGGGTTGGGTTATGTTTATGCTTTGTTTACGTTTATGGTTATGTTTTATCTTTTTAAAACTATGTTTCTTTCCGGGTTGAGATGTTACAATGTGGTATCTTTTATCCAGATTTTATTTTAATGAAATAAAAGCATGTCTTTATATTACCTCTTTTAAGTAAATGTTTTATATTAATATGCGGGGTAGAGGGTGTCACAATCTTCCTTCACCCAAACGATCCTAGGTAGGATCTCGAGTTTTACGACCTTGATTCTTATTGCCACCAGCTAGCATTTAACGCGCCATTGCAATAAAGGAAACCTTTATTGTCACCACCAAAACATTCTCATCATTATCACTATTTACCACCATCTTGCAAGACTCTTGCTACCACACCCATCACTTATCACTGCCTCACCTACATAGATCCTCCTCATTACTTCTCTACCAACATTTTAGTACGACTATTAACATATTTTATATTTCACCACTTAAAGTCAGAAACTTGCTTCAATTTTTCACTATACCAAAATGTTCACATGCACTAGTTAAAAACCAAGCATCATTCTTGAATTAAACATTATAAAAAGATTATAAAATCATGCTTCTAAATTAACACCTTTATATCAAAACTCATGGATGATTGTGCCTAGTTAGGCCATGATGATTAACAGCTTCACTAGCTATGAAAAGTAAATTAATAAAAGATTAGAAGAACAAAGATACTCTATTTGGAAAACTAATCTATAAGTACTATATATTAGATTCATCATTGATTACACTTTTCTTTTTAATTTTTTATTTAATTTCTTTCCTAGGAAAACAAAGAGTCTTGTTTTCTCTTCCTCTCCACCCTTGGAAGCTATCAAGCTTCTAACTACAGGATTGGAGGCTTTTCATCACTTTGGGATTATAGTTTCTGATAAACAGTTGTTTGACCCAAGAAATCATATATCGGATAAACAATATTACATTACATATCGGCTGTCCAGCGGTTGGTTTCATATGCCTAAAATAGGCTGAACAACAATGATTTTGTGCCCCAAAAAAAAAGCGTTAACAAATTTACAAAAACTCCTTTTCTAAAATACAATTTTATAGATAATTAAATACTTCAAAAATCTTATAATCACTTCAGAGCCGTCAAATGTTAATAGAAATGATAGTTCTCTATGATATATAAAACATTTACAAAAAAGGAAAAAAAAATTAGATATGTATATATGTTAAGGTAAATGTTAGTAACATTGTTAAAAATTAATAAAAGTTAATATTTTCCTTGTTGAACACATGTCATTTTATATTACCATTTAGCACCACCATATGGTACGGATGCACGATGAATGACATAGCACATCGTATCAATTATTCAATTACTCATTTGAATTTTCTCATCAACTCATTCTTAATTTTGTGTTGGTCGGCACATTCGCATATCATTGATAGAGGTTAAATATTAGCATTTCTCTTTACCATTTCTTTAAATGATTATTGAAAGAGGTTAATCTATAACTAACAATATGTGTTAGTCCAAGTGAAAGATATTTATGTTTTTTAAACATGTAATCTTTAATTTGATTCTTGGATTCATGTGTATGGAAAAAATAGTATTAGGAGAATTAACCCTAACTTATAATTCATTCATGAAATACATTTTTTCATTCTCTTTCTCTCATTTTGGCCTTAAACATAGCATGTAGAGGATAATTGTCAGCGGTAAATCGAACTAGTGGTTTCCTTCTTTTTCTCTTAAAAAGTGTCTTTTTTTTTTTCTTTTTTAGTTCACACTTATTTTGTTTTATAATTTATCCTTCTCTTTCTTCTACCCTTCCACCATGTAATTTGTGTTGTGTTAATGCTAGAAACCTAAGAGGAAAAAAAAAAAAAACAGAAAGATGTTCTTAACTGATAATTAACAAAAGAAACAAACCAGCAAGCTCAGACATTGCATTGCAAGCTCCTGTAAAACAAACCTAACCCCCGTAACCATCGTTGCATCCTTCATTTCCATTCTCTACCAGCTAATGTTAGTTTTTTTCTTTTTTATAACCTTTTCACCCTTCAATATATCAACCCCTTTTCCCATCTCTTTTATTCTCAACCTCTCCTTCATTCCACATCATGGGTTGTGGCATTTCAACATTGGACGCTGAAGAAAAATCGCTGAGTCGCCATTCAAGCCGGCATGGCCGTCATCAAGCCATTGTTCCACCCGTAACAGAAAAGAAGGATGATGACGGTGTTGGTTTCTCTCAGGGGAAGGACGTTATCGTGGTGATGAAGCCATTGGATGATGAAAATGAAGAAGCAAAGAAGGAAAGCAATGAGGAGAAGATGAAAGAAAAATGTGTAATGGACAAGAAGGAGGAGGAGGAGGAAGAGAGGGTGTATGAGAGCCGAGGGAAAGAGGATAATGGTGGTGATGAGAAACATGCAAAGATTAACGTGAAGAATGAAGAGGAGCACGAAGAGAATAACAATGGGGATGATGATAGCTTCATTGGTCCTGGATCACCAAGTTTTAGGGATTATTGCATTGATTATGACTCTGCTGATCGAAGTTCTATGGGGGATTCCAATGATTGTGACTCGGTGGAAAGCACCAAGAATAGCAGTGAGTTTGGTTTTAATATATTTATTTGGTTTTAATTACATCCATCATTTTTTTTTGCAACAGATTATGAGGAATGTTTATCGGGTTCTGATCCTAATTCTTGGATATCAATCACAATTGGAAATAATATATACTTAGCTGTTGACTCATCTGGATTCTAAGGTTCCTTCCTTGCGCAGGTGGTGATGATTCAATAAACAGGATCAATAAGCCAAAAAATGAGCCAAGTGTCAACTCCATTAAGGTAGAGCCTGACTGCTTTCCATTTATGTAGATAGTTTTGGATATGGAATAAATGTTTATTATAATATATATATATATATATATATATTATATATATATATATATATATATGGGATTTATCTAGTGAGAGCACCTTTTTATATGAGGGTGAGAGGAGTAAATCTGGACCATACAACCATATATGGATGAGTAAGATCAAAAGTTATTTCATGATTTTAAAATGTCATATGACCACTTAAAAAAATTCACATGACTTAGAGAGGGGGAGAGGGAGGGGGGACATGTCATATTATGCGAGAGAATCATTTGTATCTAAATAATGTGAGAACAATGAATTTTAATCATTAAATCTTATTTGAATGACAAGAATGAAAGATAAATGCACATACATTTTAAGTGGTCACATAATTATTAAGAAACTTTTAATATTAATGATTAATGTATAATTATATTGTGAAGATTTATTATTTTTACATTCTTCAAATATAAAATGTTTTTACTATATAGGAGTAGGTCACAACTCACAAGCATGTATATGTGACATTACATTAGACTTTGAAAATATCAAATTGATTCATCAAATGGTAATTAAATGTAGTTAGTTTCATGTTTTTATAAATTAATTTGATGTATTTGAAATTGAATAAGTAGTCTCAACTCAGTTGGTTAAGTTACGGGACTTGAATCGCAAGTATGCATGTTTAAATCCCCACAATTCATTCCGTCTCTTTTTCATTCCCTTCTCCCTTCTCCCCTCTCCCCCTCCCTCTGTATAAGATGTATATAAGCCTCCTATTGGACAAAATGTTTTTTTGAATAAGTAGCTTAATTAATGACATAGATACTATGAACTTTAAATATATATTGAAAGAATTATGGTTTTATTTTTATTTTTATTTTATTTTTTAACAATGATTTTGTGTTTGATTCTATAATGGCGGTTAAACTCTAGTTTTATACCTTTCGGCAGGAACCTGAGAGGAAAGAAAGAAGAGGACGAGGATTTAGGAATGTTATGAATAGAGGAAAGGCAAAAGGCGGTAGGAGAAATCTTCTGAACTTTGCTTGCTATAATGCTAGCAGTGAGTCCTATGCTGAAGGTTCTTTGAACAAAATAGCCACAGGAAAAACTGCATGAGAGCACGAGAAAACAGAGACACCCTCCATCAGGGTTATTAATTTTCCCCATGTACTTCAAATTGGTTACTGATTAGATATAGAAGAAAAACTTAATTTGTCATGGTATGTAGAGATCTAATGGAATGTGAATATATTTGCTAAAATGATTCTGTTCTGATTCCCTCTAAAATTGCATTCATGAAATATGTTACTTGTAAATTGTGATTGTTTTTCAAACTGCCAAGACATGAATGTTTTTCATAGTGATGCAAACAGCCTCAAAATAAATAAGGACCGCATGAAAAGTATAATCTGGTCATTTTGATATATGAATTGCACAACACATATATCCAAAACAAACAGGCCTAATCCACTTCATCTATCACCTTCTATATTTTGCCAGTATTCCTTGGATTGAAAGCCCATGGGCTACATAAACATGGTGATAGTGAATTAGTGATACTTTCACAGATCACCCTGTTTGACTTACAACTCGTGTAGGTTAAGATGATAGGATTAGATATTTTATTGGTTTTTTTAAATACAAAGTTATAGGGTTGGTCGATAGCCATTTATTAACCCTCTAAGTCATGTTTTTTTAAACTTATTATATAATAGGTTGCCTTGACCAGGATAATGAGTTAACCAAATCCCTCTGCCTTGTTTCTCTTAATCGACTATTTAGATTTATCATTTGTACGAATCAAAAGGCATAAAATAAACAATTAAAACAATGAAATCTTTTTGAGTTTTCGTTGAGACAAATTATCAAACAATGAAAGGATGAAGAGTGAAAATGTAATAATTAAAGGCGTTGGGATTAGACTTCATAAATCTTCATTCAATTGCAAAGAAAAGGCATCAATACAAGTTCAAACTCCAATTATTAAAATGAACTTCACAAAATTACCTAATCCCTAATTCCTCAAGTGATTTAGCCTAAATCCCTTCGATGAATTAACTATCACAAATGTGTTAGGCATAAGGATTTATGGGTTACAAGTAACTCATAATCTATTACTAGAATCGTTACAATGTCATTAATCTCAATGAACACAATGAAACCATAATTTTTCACTAGTATGCAAAATCAACATATAAACACTACAAGAAAAATGCGTGTTACCGACAGTCAAAAGTCGTCGGAGAGCCCCAAAAGCCATCGGTAACCCATGTGAACACCATATTTTATCCTCCCTTTTATAAATTATTTTAAAAAAAAAAGCAAATATAAAAATAAATAAAATAAAATAAAAAAGAAAAAGACAAATAATTGGAAAATAGAAAGGTGGCTTTTTGCTTGCTGTCGTAACAGTTTTGTGAAGGAATAAAGAGTGAATAAAATACTTTATGCTCATATAATGAACCATAAATTTGTAATTGAAGAAAAATACAAACAAATGGCAATAATTCACTCTTTAAAAGCCAATAAATCTTGAATAAAAATGATTCTATCAGTTACAACAACAATAAAAAAAAAAAAAAAAACAAATGATATTTGAAGAGGTTATTAGTATAAAAGAGGAGGTTCTGGTTATGAGGGGAAAAAAAAAGAGGTTAAAGGGGAGGTCTACAATTTTTGACTCTCCTTCTTCATCTAATTCATCCATTTTCTTTCTTCCCTCACCATCTCCCTCTTTTCTTCTCTTGGTCCACTTCATTTTCTTCTCACCCAAAACATCAAAGAGCTTCATCATTAACAACCTCTCCCATCCTAGAAAAGGCATAACGGCATAGTTACCTCGCTGTCTGCTGCCACCATGTGAGCTCCGCCGCGTTACACCGATAATGTGGCAGCCAATCCTCCGCTGCCATCCACGCGCAACTCTGCAGTATAACCCAGACTCGTCGTGGTTACATGCCACTGCACCAAAACGCATCGCCACTGCGAGGCGTAGTACGTTGTTCAGTTGCGCTCCATCCTCCTCTGAGTACACATCGTCCCCCCGCCATCCACAAGGTAGTTGTCATCCACGTTTCACTCCATAACTTTTCTCCCAACCTTGCTCCGCTGTCATGCCGTTCAACCAGATGCAGTAGCCGCATCGTCGCGTCTCCACTGCAGTTCCGATATGTTGCCTCTCC
Source organism: Echinosophora koreensis (assembly GCA_035048595.1). NCBI lineage: Eukaryota > Viridiplantae > Streptophyta > Magnoliopsida > Fabales > Fabaceae > Echinosophora > Echinosophora koreensis. The sequence goes on along the minus strand of JAPCYP010000047.1, from coordinate 34,877 downwards.
ATTGTCCAACCCCCCCTGTCGCTCGAACAACCATGCTCACCTAGTCACAAATAGCTCCAGGTGCATCCTGTTGTGCAAAGCTAAGAGTGCATAATGTAAAATAACAAAACACTGTTTTCTGTATGTATTTGCATATTAGTTTTCTTATTGATTGAATTGAGTTTACAAGAGGAGGAGGCTATTTTATTTATAGAAATAGCCAACTAACTGATTTCCCTATTAGCATGTTAGTTAGTTAGCAACTAACATAACAGCTTTTCACTTAAAACAGAAATAACAGAAAGCCTATCTAAGCTGATCTAAAACATAATAGCTATAACAATATGACTAACTGATTGAATTCCTTCACTCCCCCTCAAGTTGGAGCATGGAGATTCTTAATGCCCAACTTGGTGATGAGGAATTCAAATCTCTCCCTGCCTAGTGGTTTGGTGAAGACAAATGTCACTTGTTCCTTTGTACCGATCTTCAAAGCTTCTATGTCACCTGATTGAATTCTTTCCCTTATGAAATAGCAATCCATTTCAACATGCTTAGTCCTCTCATGGTAGACTGGATTCATTGCTATATGCAATGTTGCCTTGTTGTCACAAAATTCGAGTTGGTTCTGTTTGTGTTGTCCCTAGTTCATCCAGTAGCCATCTGAGCCATATCAACTCACTCACAGTTGCTGCCATGGATCTGTACTCTACTTCAGCTGAGGATCTGGCCACAACTGTTTGTCTTTTGGTTCTCCAAGAGATGGGAGAATCCCCTAACATGATGAAGTAACCTGTGCAGGATCTTCGGGTGAGGGGACAGCCTCCCCAGTCTACATCACAATAAGCTTGTAACTTCAGCTCATCCTTGCTTGACAACAGAATTCCCTATCCAAGTGTGGTCTTCAAGTATCTGAGGATCCTCTCTACTGCTTCCATGTGGATTTGTTTAGGTGTATTCATGAATTGACACAGAGTGTTCACAGCATATGTGATGTCAGGCCTAGTGATAGTTAAGTACAACAATATTCCTAGCAACCTTCTATACCTTGAGGCATCAGTACTTGGATCACTTTCATTAACTTTGAGATTACAGTTCTGTTCCATGGGGAACTTGCTTGGCCTATTATTCTGCATTTTTGTTTCATGGAGAATGTCTAGATTGTATTTCCTTTGGCTTAGCACAATTCCATCAGCTGATCTTGCAACCTCTATTCCCAAGAAATATTTCAGGGATCCTAGGTCCTTGATGTTGAAAGTCTGATCTAGATACCTCTTTACCTCAGTAATTGATTCAAGATTGTTTACTGCTAGGATAACATCATCTACATAGATGAGTGCAGTGAGAAAAAACTCTTCTGTCTTGTAAATGAAAAGGGAATGATCTGCCTTTGACTGGACAAAACCGATGGAATGAAGTGCTGTTGTGAATTTCTGGTACCAGTTCCTAGAAGCCTGCTTCAAACCATTAAGGGACTTATTTAGCTTGCAAACCCAAGTGTCTCCTTCCTTTGCAAACCCCTGTGGAATCTTCATATAGATTTCTTCATCCAAATCTCCATGTAGGAGGGCATTATTCACATCTAATTGGTGAATAATCCATCCTTTCTTGGCTGCTATAAACAATAAACACCTTATGGTGACAAGCTTTGCTACTGGTGCAAAGGTCTCATGAAAATCTTCTCCCTCCTTTTGAGTAAAGCCTCTGGCAAATAATCTTGCCTTATATCTTTCAACATCTCCATTTGGTTTATACTTTATCTTATAAATCCACTTTAAGTCTACTGTGTTCTTGCCTTCTGGAAGTGAGACCAAGGTCCAAGTTCCATTGCTCTCCAATGCTTCAATTTCCCTCTGCATTGCATCCCTCCAATGTTTTTGTGTGACAGCCTGTCTAAAAGTCTTTGGCTCATCTCTTGAAGAGATGGCAGCTAAGAAAACTTGATGTGAATGTGACAATTTATCATAAGTAATATAATTTGAAATAGGATATAAAACTGAACTACCTGAGGAACAATTGGATGTGGGCAGCATAATGGAATATGGTAAATCAACCTTATAATCATTCATGTGTTTAGGCAACTATCTAACCCTTTCACTGTGCCTTTGTTCATCTTGAATTCTACTTTCTCAGTTTTCTGTTTCAGTGTCAATTGTCAGATCAACACTATCTGTTGTCTGTAATTTCTGACTGTTCAGGCCTTTATCATTCTCATGATCAATATGAGTTTCAGTGTGATGATCAGTACTATCTTCCCAGATTTCATCGTGATCACCATGATCCTTATGTAACTTGTGTAAATTCTTAAAAGGAAATTCACTTTCACAAAAAAAACATCTCTAGACACAAGAATTTCTTTGTTTATGGTATCATAAACTTTGTATCCTTTCTGTCCAGAAGGGTATCCTACAAAGATATAAGCTCTTCCCCTTTCATCAAACTTCTCTTCCTTTATAGTTTTCAAAGCATAACCAAGACAACCAAACACTCTTAAGTGATCATAAATAGGTTTCTTACCAAAAATGACTTCATAGGGTGTTTTGTTGTCAATTATCTTAGAAGGAAGTCTGTTGATGATGTGTACAGCAGTTAGTACATATTCACCCCAGAATTTAATAGGAAGTCCTGAATGAAATCTAATGGCTCGAGCTACTTCAAGCATGTGTCTATGTTTTCTTTCCACCACTCCATTTTGTTGTGGTGTATAGGTGCAAGTAAGTTCCATAAGGATCCCTTTCTCTTTATAAAAGCTTTGCATGCTATTGGCAGTGAATTCTAGGCCATTATCTGATCTTACCCTCTTAATTTTCTTTTGGAACTGAGTTTCAATCGTGCATATAAAGGCTTGCAAGTAATGTTCTAGTTCTGACTTATGCTTCATAAGATAAACCCACACACCCCCTACTATAATCATCCACTATAGTGAGAAAGTAGTGAGCTCCGGAAATAGACCTAGTAGCATACCTCCCCCATATATCACAATTAGTCAATTCAAAACAAGAACTAGATTTTATTGAGCTTAAAGGGAAAGGTAGCCTTGTTTTCTTGGCCCTTATACAAGAATCAAAAGGAACATTGTCACTATTACTAACTACAATAGGTATAGATCCTATACTAATCATCTTGCCAGTTGAAGTGTGCCCTAGCCTAGAATGCCACAGCTTTGAATCTATTGATTTACCAACCTTCATGGGTATTCCTCCATCATTGATTGGCTCAAGAAAGTAGAGACCATCTTGATGCCTACCCATTCCAATGTGCTTCCTCAAGTGTAAGTCCTGTATTGAACAAGAATCACTTACAAAAGTTATGGCACAATTAAATTCTTTTGTAAGCTTACTAACAGAAAGTAAACTGCAATGAAATTCAGGTATATATAAAACATTATTGATACTCATGCCATTTGGAAGATCAGTTTTTCCTATTCCCTTTACTGGTACACTGGCACCATTTGGGATTTTTACAAATTGTTGGCTAGAAGCAACAATCTCTTTCAGCATACTTCTGTCACAAGTAATGTGTTCAGTTGCCCCAGTGTCTATGATCCAGGGCTTACCAAAATTTCAATTACCTGCCATGTTTACTATTGGTGAGGGTTTCTGTTTCCCTGTTACTGGATCTGTGTCCATTTGCAGCGGTTGGATGAGCTTTTTATATTGCCTTAGGGACAGGCCTAGTATGGGACTCTCCTCTGTGCTTACCTGAGATGCTTTGGACCCTGCCTTCTTGTTGTTCCAAGAAGCATTCTTTTCTTTTCTTTCTCTAGGTGGCTTTCTCTAATCTGGTGGATAGCCTATGATCTCCCAGCATTCCTCTTTGATATGTCCTACTTTATTACAGTGGCCACATGTTGGCCTTTCTTTCTTGCCAGCCTTGCGATCATTCTGAAATTGGAAGGCTGTAGTTTCTGCCATTGGCTTATGAGTGGCTGAGATCAACCTTTGCTGCTCATCTTCTGCCACTAGGTGATATACATGACCAAGAGTCATCTTTGGTGCCATACTCAATATCTAAGTCTTGACTGTGTTGAAAACCTCATCAAGGCCCATGAGAAAGTCATACAAATGCTCCCTTTCCCGCATCTGCCCCAGTTGCTTCTGCACATCACACTGACAACCTCCACACTTACATTCAGGCCAAGGTGCAATGGACTGAATCTCATCCCATAGCGCCTTCAGCTTTGTATAATATGAAGGAACTGACTATTTTTCTTGCTTGAGATGAGTAATTGTTCTTGCAATTCATAAACCCTTGGTGCACTACCCTTGGCGAATCTTTCCTCTAGCTCCATCCAAATTTCCCTTGTAGTGCTAGCATATCGAACACTGCCCCTTATTTCCTTACCCATTCCATTCTTTAGCCAGCCTTTAACCATGGCATTACAACGCATCCAATGAACCCAGTTGGGGGAATCGACTTTGGGCATTGGGGTCGAGCCATCGACAAAGCCAATCTTGTTCTTTGCATACAATGCATTATTCATATCCGCGACCCATTCCCCATAGTTTCCATCATTAAGAGGCTCACTGACAAACAATTGACCCGGTTGATCTGATGCATGGAGAAAGAAGGGTGACATAGTGTCGATACCACCCTCACCGCTTTTCTTCTTTTCTTGATGAGAAGATGACGTATCACCATCCTTGTCTTTCTTCTCCTTTTCTGGAGATGGTGAATCGCTATCTTAGCTGGAAGATTTTTCATCATCTTTAGCCATGATCAAAGATGACTAGTAAAACAAGATTTCCAGGACTTTTGCTCACGATACCATGTAAAATAACAAAACACTCTTTTCTTTATGTATTTGCATATTAGTTTTCTTATTGATTGAATTGAGTTTACAAGAGGAGGTGGCTATTCTATTTATAGAAATAGCCAACTAACTGATTTCCCTATTAGCATGTTAGTTAGTTAGCAACTAACATAACAGCTTTTCACTTAAAACAGAAATAACAGAAAGCCTATCTAAGTTGATCTAAAACATAACAGCTATAACAATATGACTAACTAATTGAATTCCTTCACATAAGTTTTTCACGCCTTCATGTTACAGGTTACAGGTTCAGCTTCTAAGTTAAAGAAGTACTTTCTTTTCATATTTCTTATTTCATTTTATTATTGATTTATATGTTTGCTAACTTTGTCCTTTTATTGGGTAAGTATGAAAATATAGTGACAATATAGTAACAATGACTATTCTTCAAATAAATGTTTATTTAACAAATTGAAAATAAATATACAAGTTATATCAAAATTGAAAATGTTTATTTTTTACAACTATTATTTCATCATATATACTTATTTTTAAATATACAAATTTTTAAAAAAACATTATATCAAATTAATTTAAATGAATACATTCTACTAAATTAAATTCCTAATATTAATAAGTCAAATACTCTATAACGTTAAATAAATAAAAAATCGATTGTTAGTGATAGCCACTTTGGATCTACTTCATGTTTGGTTATCATGAGCGTCTTTTAACTCTAAAATTAAAAATTGGTTGTTGGTGGTAGCCACTTGAGATCTACTTCCTGTTTGGTTATCATGAACACCTTTCTAAAATTAAAATTAGGTTGTTAGTGGTAGCCACTTTGTTTCTTCTTCCTGTTTGATTATCATGAACACCTTTCTAAAATTAAAATTAGGTTGTTAGTGGTAGCTAGCCACTTTGGAGCTTCTTCCTATTTGGTTATCGAAAACACCTCCAAAATAAAATTAAGTTGCTAATGATGGTCACTTTGGATCTTTTTCCTATTTGGTTATCGCAAGCACCTTTTAACTTCCAAAATAAAATTAAGTTGCTAGTGCTAGTTACTTTGGATCTACTTCCTGTTTGATTATCGTTGACATCTTGTATTTCAAAATAATTAATATAGGTTATTGGTGATGACTATTTTGGATCTTCTTCCTGTCTGGTTATCGTGATAGCTAAATCCTTGAATTTCACAAAAGAAAATAATAATTAACATTTTAAAATAAAAGGGTGAGCTGAGATATGACATCTTGTCAACCTTTATATTTTTAGGACACCTGAGTTGTGACAACTTGATAATCCCGAAATCTATGAATCAAAATTATTTCAAAAAATAATTAAAATCAATCAAACCCACAAACATATTTTTAAAAGAACTACGTAGCTTTGAATTCCCTATTGCACCCAGGGATACGTAGGAGCAGGGTTTATTCCTGTCAAGCCTAAAAATAAATTTTCATAAAATCCTTTGTAATTTCTCAATATTCATTTTCTTCTCTTGAAAGATAATAAAATAAAATCTTTTATGGTTTATTTATCATTTGTAATTAATTTTAAAATATTCTTTTAATAAAAAGGGTGAAATAAATATTTGTGAAGTTAATAGAAAATTTTGCACAATTAACTAGAGGTAATCGTTTTTTTTAATGGATGTCGTAGGGTGCTAATACCTTCCCTACGCATAATTGGCTCCCGAACCCTAATCTGTTTTCGAAGACTATTCAATTCAAAAGGGATTTTCCAATGTTTCCCAAAATAAATAAAATTTGGTGGCGACTCCATTTTTTACAATACTAATTAATTTTTTTTCGTCGCTCCCGTTGCGATGTGGTAGCGACAACCCCAAATTTCCAACGACTTACTGAATAACTGGTCGGTCACATTTATTGGTGGCCAAATTAAAAGGTTGTCGGTATTAGCGAGAAGTCAGGGTCATCGGTAAAGTGTTATGATTACTGACAGATGAAGTCAACTGTAATTTGTTTCCATTACTGACGGCTCAAGCCGTCAATAATTGCAACAAATTACTGACAACATTATCCGTCAGTATGTGTTACATATTACCGACGGTTTAGTTGTTAGTAACTATAAACATTATTGACAATGTCACCTACGGTCGTTGGTAAGACTATACATTTTTTTTAAATATGTTTAATAGTTTATTTGCTGATAATAAACATATTTTAATTAATTAATATTTAAAAATTTAATAATTAATATTTATTAATTAATTACAGTTTTAATATTAAATATTTATTATTTATTTATAAATATTAAATATTAATAAATAAGCAAAAAAAAATTGAAATGATAGATAAAATTTATAAAAAAATAAATAAAAGTAATATTATTTACAAGTGTGCCGAATACAAAATGACACGGTAAAAACTATATTCAGATCCTACAAAAATGCAAAAATCTAATAATCGTCCCGGTAAGTGCAGAACAGATCACCAGTAGACGGCTCCCCCTCGTCCCCGGTAGGTTGCTACCTTCAGGATAGGACAACAGTTGCAACTGCAGTTGAGGCTGAGGGATAGGGTGATTTTGTTGGTCATGTAGAAGTTGCGACTGTGACAGAGGCTTAGGGATGGCAATGGGTAGGGTCTGGGTAGGATAGTATAGTACCCGTCCCATACCCGCATTTGAAAAAATTACCTGTACCCGTACCCGGACCCATACCTGTGTGGGTAGCAACTTTAGTACCCTTACCCGTATCCTCTGGGTACCTACACCCATTACCCGCACTTTAACTAATAAATAACAAAAAAATATTATAACTCAATTAAAAATCATCAAAAGATCTTTCAAATCTACTCATAAAACATTACAAACCAAAGTGTTAAACTAAATAAAAACATCTAAAATGACTAAATATCACAATAAACATCCAAAACAATAAATTCATGAACTTGTAAGGAAAAACACTAATAAACCCTGGGTTTAGAATTTTTACACTAATTTTTTTCTTAAAAATTGATATATAATTTTTTTTTATAAGCATACTATCTTTTATTATTGAGAGTACACGGAGTATTTTAACCCATTTCCAATAGAGAATCAAAAGACAATAGGGACAAATGTTAATTTTCAGCTAAGAGAACAACTTTTTAAACCCAGTTGAAAATCAACTTACCACCCCAATTCAAGACCCAAGATTATAATGAAAACCAACTCCCACACCAACTAACATTTTCCTAACATTCTGAACCTCTGAAAGAAACCACAGCCCCCAAAGGTAAAAATATCTATGACTAACCTGAACCATTATACCACTACTAAAATTACTAACATCCTGGAAACAGATCGTACCACCCAATAGAAGAGATAATGACACAAAGACCATCCCCATAGTAGCTATTTGACTTAAACCCACAGAATTTTCGGTATTTGGCACAACCAGGAAAAAAAAACCTAAAAACATACCTACAGTAGCTATATATATATATATGCGGGTGTGGAGCGGGGCAGGGCGGGTACTAGAGTACCCGTACCCGCACCCACCCTCTCTTATTTGCGGGTAATTACCCATACCTGAAATCCTACCCGTTATGGGTATTTTTTGCGGGTACCCATAGGGTAGGGTCCAAATTGCCATAGAGGCTGCATATTGGGTGCAACCCGCATCATGAACTCTCTCTGCTAAGCCATCATCGCCTCCATGGTCTGCAGCATGCAACGCTCATGCTCTTCGCCAACGACCATGGCATCCATCTAGGAACGGATCCAAAAATTTTGGTTAGTGAGGGCAAGAAAAGATAGTCTAAAAGTGTTTTTATAAAAGAAATTTATTATAAATATGCATAAGTGATTAAAACACACACACACACACACACACACACACACACACACATATATATATATATATATATATATATATATATATATATATAAGAGATAATGTTGTTTGGTTTCAATATGAAACCTAACTGAGAAATGAGAAACAATTCAGCAAGTAAAAAAATATATAAGATTACAAAACTAATTTTCACCCTCACCAAATACCAAATTACACCCAATGTCTCTCACACAAAATACATAATATCATGACAAAAAAAAAAAACAAAATATCTAAGCTTTTACAAATTACAATTGCCCTCTATGAATTTTCATATTTTGAAAATGTTGTATTTTTTTTTCAATACTATTAAAAATACCTCTCGATGTATATAACTAAACAATCATTCTACCATTGGTCTCTTGTAACATCCGTTATTTTATGTGTGGTTATGTATGATGTTTAGGTTTAAGGTTTGGATGGTATAACTGAGAGGTGATTTGAGGTATAGAGAACAGCTAGGGTTTCCGGTTAGTGTCTTTTAGATAATTGAGGGTGGAACAAAAATTTTGGAGTTAAGGAGGAGATTAGGCATTTTTGATGGTTAGAGATTGTTTATTAGGTCCTAAGGAGCCTATATCTCAAATTTGGGGTCAATCGGACATCGAACGGACCCTGAACGTAGAGAGTTGACTTTCTGGTCAAAAGTCAACGCTCGAGCGTGGAAAACATCACGCTCGAGCATGCACAATACGCTCAAGCGTGGGTGTGTCCACGCTCAAGCGCCCAAGTCAACCAGACAAGGGCCATGCTTTGACTTGCTACGTGTCAACGGGCGCTGACGTGGCAGCCTCTGAGTGGTTGCATGGCTGCGGTGGTTTTCACGCTCAAGCGTGAAATGGTCCACGCTCAAGCGTGAAAAGTTCCACGCTCGAGCGTGGCAGCGTGAATCAGAAAAATAAAAAGGGCTTAAGTGACACAAAGTCACTCAAGCCATATGAAAGAAAAAGAAGCAGAAAGCAGAGAGCAAGCTGAGAAAAACAGAGAGGGCTATAGAGAGAGAAAGAGAGAGAGTTTAGTGAGAGAAAAGAGTTCTTGAGTGAGTGTGGCTTGCCCGATCGTCCTTTCCCAAAACGGAGTACGTGGTTGGGATCGTAGTGACGATACCTTCATTGTCCTCTTCCCCGTTTCTTCAATAATCGAAGGTAAATTATTCCCGTTTATATCGAAAGTCGTTTCGTTACGTTTATATTTGTATCTTTCGCTTCGGTTATCGGAATTCGATTCCGTCTTCGAGGATGAACTCGTGGTAACGTGTGCTTCGTAATGTGGTGCTTAGGTGAAATTTTGGGAGCTCCGAGGCACTAGAATCGCACCGGGCAGATTCGAAGAGGTTGGAGAACGTCGCGTTTTTTCTCGTTTCGATCATCGTACGACTTCCCAGGTGGGGGAAAGAAACCATTTAACGTCGGAAACGGCGCAGTTACATTTAGTTCGATAATGGCGTAGGGCGACCTAAACCCTACTCGAGAGCGAGTAACGAATAATGTCCATGTCACATTGGGGACTACTTAGTGGTACCAATGATGACATTGAAATTGTGCGTTTATCGTCGTTACGATAAAAATGTATTATTTTATTATTTTATGACTGGCTGTTGTGACTGCTTGAATTAGTTGCGTTAATATGATGATTGATGACTGATACTGAGTGTTGATATATCTTATGAAAATTATTATTGTTATTATTATTATATTGGAGTTGATGCCATGATTGATATGATGACATGATGCCATGATTAATATGATGATTTGATGGAATAATGTTATGATGCCATGAGTGTATTGATTACGAGTAGAGTTTGAGTAAGCGATGAGATATGATGAGCATTGATGATGTATTGGGGAAAATCATACTTTATGTGTTAGTAGTGCCTAACCGAGATGATTGATGTTATATGATGATGAGGTTTTATTGAGGTTATTTATGAGGTGATGATGAGCGGTTAGGGCACTAGGGGATGACCTGAAACATAGTCTGTGATATGTGGACCTGAAACATGGTCGTTTGTGGACCTGAAACATGGTCGTTGGGGTCTATTCCTCGGAGGGAGAATTCCCGGGGTCTAGGCTAACGGCGGACTGTCCCAGACATGATTTCATTTTAGTTGCAGCTATAGTTCATGCGTTGCATGAGCACCCTGGCCGGGGTCCAGAGGTGTGCACCGGTTGTGTAGCTATAGTGCCATTGCTTTGCATGGGCACCCTCCAGCCGCGGACGAGGGTGTGCACCGGGGCCTCTGGGACGTGTCGATTGTTGTGATATCCGGATATGGCCGACTACCTGAGAAGATTCATACAGCATTTGCATTGCATCATGATGGGGGTAGAGGAAAGACCCTAGATGTGGATTGAGGATGTTTGTGTTATATATATATCAACTATATTTTGGGAGATGGATGTTTATCGTGCTGTTATAGAATTAAATGTCGCTAAACCCTTTCCACGTTTGATGTTATATGGATTCTTATCCCCTTTTTATTTTGTTGTATGTTTGTACATATATGTTTTGTATATCAGATCCAGATCGTGTTGATGGCGCACTGGGATCACCCGTGGATGACTCAGGATCCGGGGTTCCCCCTCTCGGGGACCTTTGAGGTTGAGTGCTTAGATCCGAACGGGTGGCTCGTGGACCCAGTCACTCGCTTCGTTGTGTATACGGGTCCTACGTCCATTACCTCCGGGTTCGGACAGGGAGCGCCGATAGGATTCGTCGGCACGTTCCGCGTTGGCACTACCCTTCCTTTCCAGGTAGGACAGCCAGATGGACACATACCGCCGATGCCGCCGATGCCAGGCATGGCCCCAGATCCCTTCATGGTACCCTTTGAGGTACTAGTTCCAGGACTTGCACCGGCACCAGGGCCCGAGTTGGCACCTATCCAGGAGGAGGACCCGGTTGCCCCCGCCCAGGACCTGGCACCCCTTCCAGAGGTACCAGCGCCTCCAGAGGTCCGGGCTACGGTTTCAGAGTCTTCTCGAGTATCTACCAGACAGTTTCATCCCCGTGATAGTAGACTTTACCGACAGGTTTCAGAGGCAGTCGGACAGGAGCTCGTCCAGTGAGAGCGGAGGAGTGTCCGGACCTGCCGGACCGCGGGATGCAGACGAGGGTGGTAGTATTTGATGGCTCGGGCCAGTGCCATCTGTATAGGTGTGAGTGAGGTTTTGTTGTATTTTGAGAGGGGACGGGGTGTGGAGAGAATCGGCGAGGCATCTTCCCTTTTATCTTTTGATGTACTTTCTTTATGTTATGTACCACCGTTTTGTATATATTTCGGGATCCTACTGATAGGAATCCCTTGACAGATGTGTATTAGGAGAGGATGTATATATTTATCTATATATATGTGTGATGTATCTGCATGTTAACTACTTACATCTTAAGATTTAATTTTCCGCTGTTTAAGTATAACCGCCTATCGCTAATAACACGATTAAGCTTTAATATTTTGGGTTTTTCTTTAAAGGGACGTCAGGGCGTCTCATTTGGTGGTATCAGAGCAGTTCGGTTCTGAAACGGACTGTGAGGACTGTGATTAGGGTGAACTGGCCATTTAGTCGGATCCACATCGGATGACGACTATGCTTAGAAGTTGGGTAGTGAGTCCGATGCGACATCTTTATGGCATATAGTATTTATATGCCAGTTTTATGTAGTATTATATGTCATATTGATGTGGGCTAATGATTTCTTTTGACAGGATCATGGCTCGAGGCAGAGGTAGAGGACGAGGTAGACGTGGTGGTAGAGCTATCGAGGGTGTCGAGGATGAGTATCAGCCAGCAGCAGGAGTTAGTGGTGGAGGGGAGTCATCCGAGACTCTCCAGACTATCCGTGAGTTAGCGTCCGTTCTGTTGCAGCAGGCGCAGCAGAACGCTCAGAGGATGCAGAGAGAGGCAGAGTTACAGGACCAGCAGGATAGGAGGAGAGCTGCTGAGGCTGAGGATGCGGGGTTGGCTACCTTTCTGAAAGGTAAGCCACCACAGTTTGGAGGAGAGTATGACCCAGAGCGGGCTGGTGGATACAGGAGTTGGAGAAGATCTTCGACACTATGAGATGTAGAGATAACAGGAAGGTGACTTATGCCGCCTTCATGCTAACTGGAGGAGCCGAGTCATGGTGGAGAGGCAAGAGGAGGTTACTTGAGACTGAGGGCAGGATGATTAGTTGGGATCTGTTCAGGGAATGTTTCTTCGAGAAGTACTTTCCGCGGTTAGTCAGACGCGAGAAGGAGAGAGAGTTCATGAGTCTTCAGCAGGGAGACAGGTCTGTTGGTGACTATGCGGCCAGATTTGAGGCCCTGATTCAGTTTTCTGAGTTCTACCAGAGATTTCCAGATGAGGATTGGATGTGCCGGAGATTTGAGGAGGGTTTACGGCATGAGCTGAGGAGGGCTATAGTGCCCTTGGATATTTTGAGCTTCCCAGAGCTAGTAGAGAGGTGCAGTGCCATTGAGAGCATGGACCAGAGGCAGGCTGCGGAGCAGAGACAGCAGCGGAGTGGGGGTCCTACCAGAGCAGGCCATCAGAGGAGAGGGGATAGAGGTTCTCAGTGGAGGAGAGCACCATACGCTAGACCCGGACAGGGTACTCAGACAAATGCACCACCAGTATCAGTGAGTAGAGAGGGTCAACAGCAGAGAGGCCCAGTATGTTTCAGATGCGGAGGTCCGCACTACATCAGAGATTGTACAGATAGATCGGGTTGCTTCGTATGTGGCAAACCCGGTCACCTTGCTAGAGATTGCCGACAGAGAGCAGGGCAGCATCAGCCAGCCACCGGTAGAGGAGCCAGTAGTTCTAGAGGTGGATCTGGGAGAGGAGTTCCAGCGGCAGGACCACAGACCGCCAGACCTCAGGTCACGGGGAGGGTGTTTACGGTGAGAGGATCTGAGTCCTCTCAGTCTGCAGATCTTATTCAAGGTATGTGTTTACTATCTGGCAGACTCTCGCGTGTGTTGTTTGACTCAGGCGCTACACATTCATTTGTTTCACATGAGTGTGTAGATCATTTACATTTGCCTGTTTCTCGATTACCATATACTTTGACAGTATCTACCCCTACCAGTGATCCTTTGATCACCATGTCTGTTTGCCTACAGTGTTCTATCGTGGTTGAAAATAGGGCATTCCTCGTAGATCTCATCTGTTTGCCTATGCAACAGATAGATGTTATCCTTGGCATGGATTGGCTATCGGCCAACCATGTAGTGTTAGACTGTGCCCAAAAGACTTTATCCTTTCTTGAGCCTTCTAGCATAGTATCTGCCAATGAAGGAGCAACTATGAGGAGTGATGATTCTCAGCAGTATGTGATGCTTTCCTCTTTGGAAGCTAAGGAGACTCCAAGTATAGATTTTATGCCTATCGTGAGAGAGTTTCCCGAGGTTTTCCCTCCTGATGTTCCAGGTTTGCCACCAGAGAGGGAGGTTGAATTCATCATAGATCTCATGCCAGGGGCAGGACCCATATCAGTAGCTCCTTATCGGATGTCACCTGTGGAGTTGGCAGAGTTAAAGAAACAACTGGATGATATGATGAAAAAGGAATTCATCAGACCGAGTGTATCACCGTGGGGAGCACCAGTATTGTTTGTGAAGAAAAAGGATGGAAGTGCTAGATTGTGTACGGACTATAGACAGTTAAACAAGGTTACAATCAAGAACAAATATCCGTTGCCTAGGATAGATGATCTGATGGATCAGTTGAAGGGAGCTTCGGTGTTTTCTAAGATAGATTTAAGATCAGGATACCATCAAATTATGGTAAAGAAGGAGGATATACCTAAGACTGCTTTCAGAACAAGGTATGGGCACTATGAGTATCTAGTTATGCCTTTTGGTGTAACTAACGCCCCAGCAGTATTTATGGATTACATGAACAGGATCTTTAGACCGTTCCTCGACAAGTTCGTTGTGGTGTTTATTGATGATATTCTTATCTATTCCCGTAATCGGGAAGAGCACGAGGAACATGAGAGTGGTGTTGCAGGTGTTGAGAGATAGGCAGTTGTACGCTAAGCTATCCAAATGTGAATTTTGGTTAGAGGAAGTACAGTTCCTAGGTCATATAATCAATCAGGAAGGGATAGCTGTAGATCCAGTTAAGGTAGAGGCAGTGATTAGGTGGGAGAAGCCTAAGTCAGTAACAGAGGTGAGAAGTTTCCTAGGATTAGCCGGGTATTACAGGAGGTTTATTGAGGGTTTCTCCAAGATTGCGTTGCCTATGACGCAGTTAACGCGAAAAGGTACGGCGTTTGTTTGGACAGAAAGATGTGAGGAGAGCTTTCAAAAGCTAAAGGAGAAGTTGACTACATCTCCTGTGCTGACATTACCAGAGCCATTAGGACAGTTTGACGTGTACTGTGACGCGTCATATCAAGGTTTGGGTTGTGTTTTGATGCAAGAGGGAAGAGTAGTGGCTTACGCTTCCCGACAGTTGAGGGTTCATGAAAGAAACTACCCGACTCATGATCTGGAATTGGCAGCCATAGTGTTCGCATTGAAGATATGGCGACACTATCTGTATGGAGCTAAGTTCAATGTGTTCAGCGATCATAAGAGTTTAAAGTATCTGTTTGATCAGAAGGAGCTGAACATGAGACAGCGTAGATGGATGGAATTTATTAAGGATTATGAGTTTGATCTTCAATACCATCCTGGGAAAGCTAATGTTGTGGCGGATGCACTGAGTCGGAAATCTTTGCACGTATCCGCGATGATGGTGAAAGAGATGGGATTGCTTGAACAGTTTAGAGATTTGAACCTAGGTATGGATTTGGCTGAGGACAGAATATGCTTAGGTATGATCACTATCAACAGTGAGTTTTTGAGAGACCTCAGGTTTAAGCAAGTTCAGGATGAATATCTACAAGAGATAAGTCGAGGCATAGATGAAGGGAAAGTTTCAGAGTTTAGGAAAGGATCCGATGGTGTGTTGAGGTTTAGAGATCGGATATGTGTGCCCGAGGACTTAGAGATTAGGAAGATGATTTTAGAGGAGGCACATAAGAGTAAGTTGAGTTTCCACCCGGGAGCCACCAAGATGTATCGAGATTTGAAGAAAGTGTTTTGGTGGCCAAAGATGAAGAAGGAGGTGGCAGAATATGTTCTATCATGTCTAGTGTGCCAGAAAGCTAAGATAGAGCATCAGAAGCCTGCAGGGTTGTTACAGTCCTTGGATATCCCAGAGTGGAAGTGGGATAGCATAGCGATGGACTTTGTGATTGGATTACCACGAACTCCGAAGAAGTTTGATGCGATTTGGGTTATCATTGATAGGTTAACGAAGTGTGCTCACTTCTTACCTATTGGTGAGAGTTATAGTCTTGAGAAGTTGACCCAGATTTACATCAAGGAAGTAGTGAGGTTACACGGTGTACCATCGAGTATTGTCTCCGATCGGGATCCTAGATTTACATCTAGATTTTGGAGACAGTTACACAATGCTTTGGGAACCAAGTTGAGGATGAGTTCAGCTTATCATCCTCAGACGGATGGGCAGTCAGAGAGAACAATTCAATCATTGGAGGATCTTTTAAGAGCATGTGTGTTAGAACATGTTGGCAGTTGGGATGAATTCCTACCCTTGATTGAGTTCACATACAATAACAGTTTCCATAGTAGTATCGGAATGGCACCGTATGAGGCTCTCTATGGAAGAAAATGCAGAACTCCGTTGTGTTGGTATGAGACTGGCGAGAGCCAAGTGTTAGGTCCCGATGTGGTACAGCAAACAACGGAGCAAGTCAGGAAGATAAGAGCGAAAATGAGGGAAGCGCAGGAAAGCAGAGGAGCTACAGTAATAAAAGGAGGAGACCCTTAGAGTTCCAAGAAGGTGATCACGTATTCTTGAGAGTCACTCCGAAGACCGGAATTGGCAGAGCTATAAAGTCTAGAAAGCTCACTCCCCGATTTATTGGACCATTTCAGATTCTTCAACGAATTGGTTCAGTAGCCTACCAGATAGCCTTACCCCCTTACCTTTCCAACCTCCACGATGTATTTCATGTTTCCCAATTGAGAAAATATTTCCCCGATCCTTCTCATGTAATTGAGCCAGAGTCAATACAACTCCGAGAGAATCTAGAATATGAGGCTCTACCGTCTAAGATTGCAGATAGAAGGATTAAAGAACTCCGTGGTAAACAGATTCCCCTGGTCAAGGTCATTTGGGATAGTGTTACCGGAGGTGCTACTTGGGAGCGTGAGGCAGATATGCAGCAGCAGTACCCCCATTTATTCTCAGGTATGTAATTCCGGGGACATAATTTCTTTTAATGGGGGTAGAAATGTAACATCCGTTATTTTATGTGTGGTTATGTATGATGTTTAGGTTTAAGGTTTGGATGGTATAACTGAGAGGTGATTTGAGGTATAGAGAACAGCTAGGGTTTCCGGTTAGTGTCTTTTAGATAATTGAGGGTGGAACAAAAATTTTGGAGTTAAGGAGGAGAGATTAGGCATTTTTGATGGTTAGAGATTGTTTATTAGGTCCTAAGGAGCCTATATCTCAAATTTGGGGTCAATCGGACATCGAACGGACCCTGAACGTAGAGAGTTGACTTTCTGGTCAAAAGTCAACGCTCGAGCGTGGAAAACATCACGCTCGAGCGTCCACAATACGCTCAAGCGTGGGTGTGTCCACGCTCAAGCGTCCAAGTCAACCAGACAAGGGCCATGCTTTGACTTGCTACGTGTCAACGGGCACTGACGTGGCAGCCTCTGAGTGGTTGCATGGCTGCGGTGGTTTTCACGTTCAAGCGTGAAATGGTCCACGCTCAAGCGTGAAAAGTTCCACGCTTGAGCGTGGCAGCGTGAATCAGAAAAATAAAAAGGGCTTAAGTGACACAAAGTCACTCAAGCCATATGAAAGAAACAGAAGCAGAAAGCAGAGAGCACGCTGAGAAAAACAGAGAGGGCTATAGAGAGAGAAAGAGAGAGAGTTTAGTGAGAGAAAAGAGTTCTTGAGTGAGTGTGGCTTGCCCGATCGTCCTTTCCCAAAACGGAGTACGTGGTTGGGATCGTAGTGACGATACCTTCATTGTCCTCTTCCCCGTTTCTTCAATAATCGAAGGTAAATTATTCCTGTTTATATCGAAAGTCGTTTCGTTACGTTTATATTTGTATCTTTCGTTTCGGTTATCGGAATTCGATTCCGTCTTCGAGGATGAACTCGTGGTAACGTCTGCTTCGTAATGTGGTGCTTAGGTGAAATTTTGGGAGCTCCGAGGCACTAGAATCGCACGGGGCAGATTCGAAGAGGTTGGAGAACGTCGCGTTTTGTCTCGTTTCGATCATCGTACGACTTCCCAGGTGGGGGAAAGAAACCATTTAACGTCGGAAACGGCGCAGTTACATTTAGTTCGATAATGGCGTAGGGCGACCTAAACCCTACTCGAGAGCGAGTAACGGACAATGTCCATGTCACATTGGGGACTACTTAGTGGTACCAATGATGACATTGAAATTGTGCGTTTATCGTCGTTACGATAAAAATGTATTATTTTATTATTTTATGACTGGCTGTTGTGACTGCTTGAATTAGTTGCGTTAATATGATGATTGATGACTGATACTGAGTGTTGATATATCTTATGAAAATTATTATTGTTATTATTATTATATTGGAGTTGATGCCATGATTGATATGATGACATGATGCCATGATTAATATGATGATTTGATGGAATAATGTTATGATGCCATGAGTGTATTGATTACGAGTAGAGTTTGAGTAAGCGATGAGATATGATGAGCATTGATGATGTATTGGGGAAAATCATACTTTATGTGTTAGTAGTGCCTAACCGAGATGATTGATGTTATATGATGATGAGGTTTTATTGAGGTTATTTATGAGGTGATGATGAGCGGTTAGGGCACTAGGGGATGACCTGAAACATGGTCTGTGATATGTGGACCTGAAACATGGTCGTTTGTGGACCTGAAACATGGTCGTTGGGGTCTATTCCTCGGAGGGAGAATTCCCGGGGTCTAGGCTAACGGCGGACCGTCCCAGACATGATTTCATTTTAGTTGCAGCTGTAGTTCATGCGTTGCATGAGCACCCTGGCCGGGGTCCAGAGGTGTGCACCGGTTGTGTAGCTATAGTGCCATTGCTTTGCATGGGCACCCTCCAGCCGCGGACGAGGGTGTGCGCCGGGGCCTCTGGGACGTGTCGATTGTTGTGATATCCGGATATGGCCGACTACCTGAGAAGATTCATACAGCATTTGCATTGCATCATGATGGGGGTAGAGGAAAGACCCTAGATGTGGATTGAGGATGTTTGTGTTATATATATATCAACTATATTTTGGGAGATGGATGTTTATCGTGCTGTTATAGAATTAAATGTCGCTAAACCCTTTCCACGTTTGATGTTATATGGATTCTTATCCCCTTTTTATTTTGTTGTATGTTTGTACATATATGTTTTGTATATCAGATCCAGATCGTGTTGATGGCGCACTGGGATCACCCGTGGATGACTCAGGATCCGGGGTTCCCCCTCTCGGGGACCTTTGAGGTTGAGTGCTTAGATCCGAACGGGTGGCTCGTGGACCCAGTCACTCGCTTCGTTGTGTATACGGGTCCTACGTCCATTACCTCCGGGTTCGGACAGGGAGCGCCGATAGGATTCGTCGGCACGTTCCGCGTTGGCACTACCCTTCCTTTCCAGGTAGGACAGCCAGATGGACACATACCGCCGATGCCGCCGATGCCAGGCATGGCCCCAGATCCCTTCATGGTACCCTTTGAGGTACTAGTTCCAGGACTTGCACCGGCACCAGGGCCCGAGTTGGCACCTATCCAGGAGGAGGACCCGGTTGCCCCCGCCCAGGACCTGGCACCCCTTCCAGAGGTACCAGCGCCTCCAGAGGTCCGGGCTACGGTTTCAGAGTCTTCTCGAGTATCTACCAGACAGTTTCATCCCCGTGATAGTAGACTTTACCGACAGGTTTCAGAGGCAGTCGGACAGGAGCTCGTCCAGTGAGAGCGGAGGAGTGTCCGGACCTGCCGGACCGCGGGATGCAGACGAGGGTGGTAGTATTTGATGGCTCGGGCCAGTGCCATCTGTATAGGTGTGAGTGAGGTTTTGTTGTATTTTGAGAGGGGACGGGGTGTGGAGAGAATCGGCGAGGCATCTTCCCTTTTATCTTTTGATGTACTTTCTTTATGTTATGTACCACCGTTTTGTATATATTTCGGGATCCTACTGATAGGAATCCCTTGACAGATGTGTATTAGGAGAGGATGTATATATTTATCTATATATATGTGTGATGTATCTGCATGTTAACTACTTACATCTTAAGATTTAATTTTCCGCTGTTTAAGTATAACCGCCTATCGCTAATAACACGATTAAGCTTTAATATTTTGGGTTTTTCTTTAAAGGGACGTCAGGGCGTCTCATTTGGTGGTATCAGAGCAGTTCGGTTCTGAAACGGACTGTGAGGACTGTGATTAGGGTGAACTGGCCATTTAGTCGGATCCACATCGGATGACGACTATGCTTAGAAGTTGGGTAGTGAGTCCGATGCGACATCTTTATGGCATATAGTATTTATATGCCAGTTTTATGTAGTATTATATGTCATATTGATGTGGGCTAATGATTTCTTTTGACAGGATCATGGCTCGAGGCAGAGGTAGAGGACGAGGTAGACGTGGTGGTAGAGCTATCGAGGGTGTCGAGGATGAGTATCAGCCAGCAGCAGGAGTTAGTGGTGGAGGGGAGTCATCCGAGACTCTCCAGACTATCCGTGAGTTAGCATCCGTTCTGTTGCAGCAGGCGCAGCAGAACGCTCAGAGGATGCAGAGAGAGGCAGAGTTACAGGACCAGCAGGATAGGAGGAGAGCTGCTGAGGCTGAGGATGCGGGGTTGGCTACCTTTCTGAAAGGTAAGCCACCACAGTTTGGAGGAGAGTATGACCCAGAGCGGGCTGAGTGGTGGATACAGGAGTTGGAGAAGATCTTCGACACTATGAGATGTAGAGATAACAGGAAGGTGACTTATGCCGCCTTCATGCTAACTGGAGGAGCCGAGTCATGGTGGAGAGGCAAGAGGAGGTTACTTGAGACTGAGGGCAGGATGATTAGTTGGGATCTGTTCAGGGAATGTTTCTTCGAGAAGTACTTTCCGCGGTTAGTCAGACGCGAGAAGGAGAGAGAGTTCATGAGTCTTCAGCAGGGAGACAGGTCTGTTGGTGACTATGCGGCCAGATTTGAGGCCCTGATTCAGTTTTCTGAGTTCTACCAGAGATTTCCAGATGAGGATTGGATGTGCCGGAGATTTGAGGAGGGTTTACGGCATGAGCTGAGGAGGGCTATAGTGCCCTTGGATATTTTGAGCTTCCCAGAGCTAGTAGAGAGGTGCAGTGCCATTGAGAGCATGGACCAGAGGCAGGCTGCGGAGCAGAGACAGCAGCGGAGTGGGGGTCCTACCAGAGCAGGCCATCAGAGGAGAGGGGATAGAGGTTCTCAGTGGAGGAGAGCACCATACGCTAGACCCGGACAGGGTACTCAGACAAATGCACCACCAGTATCAGTGAGTAGAGAGGGTCAACAGCAGAGAGGCCCAGTATGTTTCAGATGCGGAGGTCCGCACTACATCAGAGATTGTACAGATAGATCGGGTTGCTTCGTATGTGGCAAACCCGGTCACCTTGCTAGAGATTGCCGACAGAGAGCAGGGCAGCATCAGCCAGCCACCGGTAGAGGAGCCAGTAGTTCTAGAGGTGGATCTGGGAGAGGAGTTCCAGCGGCAGGACCACAGACCGCCAGACCTCAGGTCACGGGGAGGGTGTTTACGGTGAGAGGATCTGAGTCCTCTCAGTCTGCAGATCTTATTCAAGGTATGTGTTTACTATCTGGCAGACTCTCGCGTGTGTTGTTTGACTCAGGCGCTACACATTCATTTGTTTCACATGAGTGTGTAGATCATTTACATTTGCCTGTTTCTCGATTACCATATACTTTGACAGTATCTACCCCTACCAGTGATCCTTTGATCACCATGTCTGTTTGCCTACAGTGTTCTATCGTGGTTGAAAATAGGGCATTCCTCGTAGATCTCATCTGTTTGCCTATGCAACAGATAGATGTTATCCTTGGCATGGATTGGCTATCGGCCAACCATGTAGTGTTAGACTGTGCCCAAAAGACTTTATCCTTTCTTGAGCCTTCTAGCATAGTATCTGCCAATGAAGGAGCAACTATGAGGAGTGATGATTCTCAGCAGTATGTGATGCTTTCCTCTTTGGAAGCTAAGGAGACTCCAAGTATAGATTTTATGCCTATCGTGAGAGAGTTTCCCGAGGTTTTCCCTCCTGATGTTCCAGGTTTGCCACCAGAGAGGGAGGTTGAATTCATCATAGATCTCATGCCAGGGGCAGGACCCATATCAGTAGCTCCTTATCGGATGTCACCTGTGGAGTTGGCAGAGTTAAAGAAACAACTGGATGATATGATGAAAAAGGAATTCATCAGACCGAGTGTATCACCGTGGGGAGCACCAGTATTGTTTGTGAAGAAAAAGGATGGAAGTGCTAGATTGTGTACGGACTATAGACAGTTAAACAAGGTTACAATCAAGAACAAATATCCGTTGCCTAGGATAGATGATCTGATGGATCAGTTGAAGGGAGCTTCGGTGTTTTCTAAGATAGATTTAAGATCAGGATACCATCAAATTATGGTAAAGAAGGAGGATATACCTAAGACTGCTTTCAGAACAAGGTATGGGCACTATGAGTATCTAGTTATGCCTTTTGGTGTAACTAACGCCCCAGCAGTATTTATGGATTACATGAACAGGATCTTTAGACCGTTCCTCGACAAGTTCGTTGTGGTGTTTATTGATGATATTCTTATCTATTCCCGTAATCGGGAAGAGCACGAGGAACATGAGAGTGGTGTTGCAGGTGTTGAGAGATAGGCAGTTGTACGCTAAGCTATCCAAATGTGAATTTTGGTTAGAGGAAGTACAGTTCCTAGGTCATATAATCAATCAGGAAGGGATAGCTGTAGATCCAGTTAAGGTAGAGGCAGTGATTAGGTGGGAGAAGCCTAAGTCAGTAACAGAGGTGAGAAGTTTCCTAGGATTAGCCGGGTATTACAGGAGGTTTATTGAGGGTTTCTCCAAGATTGCGTTGCCTATGACGCAGTTAACGCGAAAAGGTACGGCGTTTGTTTGGACAGAAAGATGTGAGGAGAGCTTTCAAAAGCTAAAGGAGAAGTTGACTACATCTCCTGTGCTGACATTACCAGAGCCATTAGGACAGTTTGACGTGTACTGTGACGCGTCATATCAAGGTTTGGGTTGTGTTTTGATGCAAGAGGGAAGAGTAGTGGCTTACGCTTCCCGACAGTTGAGGGTTCATGAAAGAAACTACCCGACTCATGATCTGGAATTGGCAGCCATAGTGTTCGCATTGAAGATATGGCGACACTATCTGTATGGAGCTAAGTTCAATGTGTTCAGCGATCATAAGAGTTTAAAGTATCTGTTTGATCAGAAGGAGCTGAACATGAGACAGCGTAGATGGATGGAATTTATTAAGGATTATGAGTTTGATCTTCAATACCATCCTGGGAAAGCTAATGTTGTGGCGGATGCACTGAGTCGGAAATCTTTGCACGTATCCGCGATGATGGTGAAAGAGATGGGATTGCTTGAACAGTTTAGAGATTTGAACCTAGGTATGGATTTGGCTGAGGACAGAATATGCTTAGGTATGATCACTATCAACAGTGAGTTTTTGAGAGACCTCAGGTTTAAGCAAGTTCAGGATGAATATCTACAAGAGATAAGTCGAGGCATAGATGAAGGGAAAGTTTCAGAGTTTAGGAAAGGATCCGATGGTGTGTTGAGGTTTAGAGATCGGATATGTGTGCCCGAGGACTTAGAGATTAGGAAGATGATTTTAGAGGAGGCACATAAGAGTAAGTTGAGTTTCCACCCGGGAGCCACCAAGATGTATCGAGATTTGAAGAAAGTGTTTTGGTGGCCAAAGATGAAGAAGGAGGTGGCAGAATATGTTCTATCATGTCTAGTGTGCCAGAAAGCTAAGATAGAGCATCAGAAGCCTGCAGGGTTGTTACAGTCCTTGGATATCCCAGAGTGGAAGTGGGATAGCATAGCGATGGACTTTGTGATTGGATTACCACGAACTCCGAAGAAGTTTGATGCGATTTGGGTTATCATTGATAGGTTAACGAAGTGTGCTCACTTCTTACCTATTGGTGAGAGTTATAGTCTTGAGAAGTTGACCCAGATTTACATCAAGGAAGTAGTGAGGTTACACGGTGTACCATCGAGTATTGTCTCCGATCGGGATCCTAGATTTACATCTAGATTTTGGAGACAGTTACACAATGCTTTGGGAACCAAGTTGAGGATGAGTTCAGCTTATCATCCTCAGACGGATGGGCAGTCAGAGAGAACAATTCAATCATTGGAGGATCTTTTAAGAGCATGTGTGTTAGAACATGTTGGCAGTTGGGATGAATTCCTACCCTTGATTGAGTTCACATACAATAACAGTTTCCATAGTAGTATCGGAATGGCACCGTATGAGGCTCTCTATGGAAGAAAATGCAGAACTCCGTTGTGTTGGTATGAGACTGGCGAGAGCCAAGTGTTAGGTCCCGATGTGGTACAGCAAACAACGGAGCAAGTCAGGAAGATAAGAGCGAAAATGAGGGAAGCGCAGGAAAGCAGAGGAGCTACAGTAATAAAAGGAGGAGACCCTTAGAGTTCCAAGAAGGTGATCACGTATTCTTGAGAGTCACTCCGAAGACCGGAATTGGCAGAGCTATAAAGTCTAGAAAGCTCACTCCCCGATTTATTGGACCATTTCAGATTCTTCAACGAATTGGTTCAGTAGCCTACCAGATAGCCTTACCCCCTTACCTTTCCAACCTCCACGATGTATTTCATGTTTCCCAATTGAGAAAATATTTCCCCGATCCTTCTCATGTAATTGAGCCAGAGTCAATACAACTCCGAGAGAATCTAGAATATGAGGCTCTACCGTCTAAGATTGCAGATAGAAGGATTAAAGAACTCCGTGGTAAACAGATTCCCCTGGTCAAGGTCATTTGGGATAGTGTTACCGGAGGTGCTACTTGGGAGCGTGAGGCAGATATGCAGCAGCAGTACCCCCATTTATTCTCAGGTATGTAATTCCGGGGACATAATTTCTTTTAATGGGGGTAGAAATGTAACATCCGTTATTTTATGTGTGGTTATGTATGATGTTTAGGTTTAAGGTTTGGATGGTATAACTGAGAGGTGATTTGAGGTATAGAGAACAGCTAGGGTTTCCGGTTAGTGTCTTTTAGATAATTGAGGGTGGAACAAAAATTTTGGAGTTAAGGAGGAGATTAGGCATTTTTTATGGTTAGAGATTGTTTATTAGGTCCTAAGGAGCCTATATCTCAAATTTGGGGTCAATCGGACATCGAACGGACCCTGAACGTAGAGAGTTGACTTTCTGGTCAAAAGTCAACGCTCGAGCGTGGAAAACATCACGCTCGAGCGTCCACAATACGCTCAAGCGTGGGTGTGTCCACGCTCAAGCGCCAAGTCAACCAGACAAGGGCCATGCTTTGACTTGCTACGTGTCAACGGGCACTGACGTGGCAGCCTCTGAGTGGTTGCATGGCTGCGGTGGTTTTCACGTTCAAGCGTGAAATGGTCCACGCTCAAGCGTGACCACGCTCAAGCGTGAAAAGTTCCACGCTCGAGCGTGGCAGCGTGAATCAGAAAAATAAAAAGGGCTTAAGTGACACAAAGTCACTCAAGCCATATGAAAGAAACAGAAGCAGAAAGCAGAGAGCAAGCTGAGAAAAACAGAGAGGGCTATAGAGAGAGAAAGAGAGAGAGTTTAGTGAGAGAAAAGAGTTCTTGAGTGAGTGTGGCTTGCCCGATCGTCCTTTCCCAAAACGGAGTACGTGGTTGGGATCGTAGTGACGATACCTTCATTGTCCTCTTCCCCGTTTCTTCAATAATCGAAGGTAAATTATTCCTGTTTATATCGAAAGTCGTTTCGTTACGTTTATATTTGTATCTTTCGTTTCGGTTATCGGAATTCGATTCCGTCTTCGAGGATGAACTCGTGGTAACGTCTGCTTCGTAATGTGGTGCTTAGGTGAAATTTTGGGAGCTCCGAGGCACTAGAATCGCACGGGGCAGATTCGAAGAGGTTGGAGAACGTCGCGTTTTGTCTCGTTTCGATCATCGTACGACTTCCCAGGTGGGGGAAAGAAACCATTTAACGTCGGAAACGGCGCAGTTACATTTAGTTCGATAATGGCGTAGGGCGACCTAAACCCTACTCGAGAGCGAGTAACGGACAATGTCCATGTCACATTGGGGACTACTTAGTGGTACCAATGATGACATTGAAATTGTGCGTTTATCGTCGTTACGATAAAAATGTATTATTTTATTATTTTATGACTGGCTGTTGTGACTGCTTGAATTAGTTGCGTTAATATGATGATTGATGACTGATACTGAGTGTTGATATATCTTATGAAAATTATTATTGTTATTATTATTATATTGGAGTTGATGCCATGATTGATATGATGACATGATGCCATGATTAATATGATGATTTGATGGAATAATGTTATGATGCCATGAGTGTATTGATTACGAGTAGAGTTTGAGTAAGCGATGAGATATGATGAGCATTGATGATGTATTGGGGAAAATCATACTTTATGTGTTAGTAGTGCCTAACCGAGATGATTGATGTTATATGATGATGAGGTTTTATTGAGGTTATTTATGAGGTGATGATGAGCGGTTAGGGCACTAGGGGATGACCTGAAACATGGTCTGTGATATGTGGACCTGAAACATGGTCGTTTGTGGACCTGAAACATGGTCGTTGGGGTCTATTCCTCGGAGGGAGAATTCCCGGGGTCTAGGCTAACGGCGGACCGTCCCAGACATGATTTCATTTTAGTTGCAGCTGTAGTTCATGCGTTGCATGAGCACCCTGGCCGGGGTCCAGAGGTGTGCACCGGTTGTGTAGCTATAGTGCCATTGCTTTGCATGGGCACCCTCCAGCCGCGGACGAGGGTGTGCGCCGGGGCCTCTGGGACGTGTCGATTGTTGTGATATCCGGATATGGCCGACTACCTGAGAAGATTCATACAGCATTTGCATTGCATCATGATGGGGGTAGAGGAAAGACCCTAGATGTGGATTGAGGATGTTTGTGTTATATATATATCAACTATATTTTGGGAGATGGATGTTTATCGTGCTGTTATAGAATTAAATGTCGCTAAACCCTTTCCACGTTTGATGTTATATGGATTCTTATCCCCTTTTTATTTTGTTGTATGTTTGTACATATATGTTTTGTATATCAGATCCAGATCGTGTTGATGGCGCACTGGGATCACCCGTGGATGACTCAGGATCCGGGGTTCCCCCTCTCGGGGACCTTTGAGGTTGAGTGCTTAGATCCGAACGGGTGGCTCGTGGACCCAGTCACTCGCTTCGTTGTGTATACGGGTCCTACGTCCATTACCTCCGGGTTCGGACAGGGAGCGCCGATAGGATTCGTCGGCACGTTCCGCGTTGGCACTACCCTTCCTTTCCAGGTAGGACAGCCAGATGGACACATACCGCCGATGCCGCCGATGCCAGGCATGGCCCCAGATCCCTTCATGGTACCCTTTGAGGTACTAGTTCCAGGACTTGCACCGGCACCAGGGCCCGAGTTGGCACCTATCCAGGAGGAGGACCCGGTTGCCCCCGCCCAGGACCTGGCACCCCTTCCAGAGGTACCAGCGCCTCCAGAGGTCCGGGCTACGGTTTCAGAGTCTTCTCGAGTATCTACCAGACAGTTTCATCCCCGTGATAGTAGACTTTACCGACAGGTTTCAGAGGCAGTCGGACAGGAGCTCGTCCAGTGAGAGCGGAGGAGTGTCCGGACCTGCCGGACCGCGGGATGCAGACGAGGGTGGTAGTATTTGATGGCTCGGGCCAGTGCCATCTGTATAGGTGTGAGTGAGGTTTTGTTGTATTTTGAGAGGGGACGGGGTGTGGAGAGAATCGGCGAGGCATCTTCCCTTTTATCTTTTGATGTACTTTCTTTATGTTATGTACCACCGTTTTGTATATATTTCGGGATCCTACTGATAGGAATCCCTTGACAGATGTGTATTAGGAGAGGATGTATATATTTATCTATATATATGTGTGATGTATCTGCATGTTAACTACTTACATCTTAAGATTTAATTTTCCGCTGTTTAAGTATAACCGCCTATCGCTAATAACACGATTAAGCTTTAATATTTTGGGTTTTTCTTTAAAGGGACGTCAGGGCGTCTCATTTGGTGGTATCAGAGCAGTTCGGTTCTGAAACGGACTGTGAGGACTGTGATTAGGGTGAACTGGCCATTTAGTCGGATCCACATCGGATGACGACTATGCTTAGAAGTTGGGTAGTGAGTCCGATGCGACATCTTTATGGCATATAGTATTTATATGCCAGTTTTATGTAGTATTATATGTCATATTGATGTGGGCTAATGATTTCTTTTGACAGGATCATGGCTCGAGGCAGAGGTAGAGGACGAGGTAGACGTGGTGGTAGAGCTATCGAGGGTGTCGAGGATGAGTATCAGCCAGCAGCAGGAGTTAGTGGTGGAGGGGAGTCATCCGAGACTCTCCAGACTATCCGTGAGTTAGCATCCGTTCTGTTGCAGCAGGCGCAGCAGAACGCTCAGAGGATGCAGAGAGAGGCAGAGTTACAGGACCAGCAGGATAGGAGGAGAGCTGCTGAGGCTGAGGATGCGGGGTTGGCTACCTTTCTGAAAGGTAAGCCACCACAGTTTGGAGGAGAGTATGACCCAGAGCGGGCTGAGTGGTGGATACAGGAGTTGGAGAAGATCTTCGACACTATGAGATGTAGAGATAACAGGAAGGTGACTTATGCCGCC
The DNA here is from genome assembly GCA_035048595.1 of Echinosophora koreensis. Lineage (NCBI taxonomy): Eukaryota > Viridiplantae > Streptophyta > Magnoliopsida > Fabales > Fabaceae > Echinosophora > Echinosophora koreensis. Next base: position 6,314 of record JAPCYP010000047.1, on the reverse strand, counting down.
TTCATGCTAACTGGAGGAGCCGAGTCATGGTGGAGAGGCAAGAGGAGGTTACTTGAGACTGAGGGCAGGATGATTAGTTGGGATCTGTTCAGGGAATGTTTCTTCGAGAAGTACTTTCCGCGGTTAGTCAGACGCGAGAAGGAGAGAGAGTTCATGAGTCTTCAGCAGGGAGACAGGTCTGTTGGTGACTATGCGGCCAGATTTGAGGCCCTGATTCAGTTTTCTGAGTTCTACCAGAGATTTCCAGATGAGGATTGGATGTGCCGGAGATTTGAGGAGGGTTTACGGCATGAGCTGAGGAGGGCTATAGTGCCCTTGGATATTTTGAGCTTCCCAGAGCTAGTAGAGAGGTGCAGTGCCATTGAGAGCATGGACCAGAGGCAGGCTGCGGAGCAGAGACAGCAGCGGAGTGGGGGTCCTACCAGAGCAGGCCATCAGAGGAGAGGGGATAGAGGTTCTCAGTGGAGGAGAGCACCATACGCTAGACCCGGACAGGGTACTCAGACAAATGCACCACCAGTATCAGTGAGTAGAGAGGGTCAACAGCAGAGAGGCCCAGTATGTTTCAGATGCGGAGGTCCGCACTACATCAGAGATTGTACAGATAGATCGGGTTGCTTCGTATGTGGCAAACCCGGTCACCTTGCTAGAGATTGCCGACAGAGAGCAGGGCAGCATCAGCCAGCCACCGGTAGAGGAGCCAGTAGTTCTAGAGGTGGATCTGGGAGAGGAGTTCCAGCGGCAGGACCACAGACCGCCAGACCTCAGGTCACGGGGAGGGTGTTTACGGTGAGAGGATCTGAGTCCTCTCAGTCTGCAGATCTTATTCAAGGTATGTGTTTACTATCTGGCAGACTCTCGCGTGTGTTGTTTGACTCAGGCGCTACACATTCATTTGTTTCACATGAGTGTGTAGATCATTTACATTTGCCTGTTTCTCGATTACCATATACTTTGACAGTATCTACCCCTACCAGTGATCCTTTGATCACCATGTCTGTTTGCCTACAGTGTTCTATCGTGGTTGAAAATAGGGCATTCCTCGTAGATCTCATCTGTTTGCCTATGCAACAGATAGATGTTATCCTTGGCATGGATTGGCTATCGGCCAACCATGTAGTGTTAGACTGTGCCCAAAAGACTTTATCCTTTCTTGAGCCTTCTAGCATAGTATCTGCCAATGAAGGAGCAACTATGAGGAGTGATGATTCTCAGCAGTATGTGATGCTTTTCTCTTTGGAAGCTAAGGAGACTCCAAGTATAGATTTTATGCCTATCGTGAGAGAGTTTCCCGAGGTTTTCCCTCCTGATGTTCCAGGTTTGCCACCAGAGAGGGAGGTTGAATTCATCATAGATCTCATGCCAGGGGCAGGACCCATATCAGTAGCTCCTTATCGGATGTCACCTGTGGAGTTGGCAGAGTTAAAGAAACAACTGGATGATATGATGAAAAAGGAATTCATCAGACCGAGTGTATCACCGTGGGGAGCACCAGTATTGTTTGTGAAGAAAAAGGATGGAAGTGCTAGATTGTGTACGGACTATAGACAGTTAAACAAGGTTACAATCAAGAACAAATATCCGTTGCCTAGGATAGATGATCTGATGGATCAGTTGAAGGGAGCTTCGGTGTTTTCTAAGATAGATTTAAGATCAGGATACCATCAAATTATGGTAAAGAAGGAGGATATACCTAAGACTGCTTTCAGAACAAGGTATGGGCACTATGAGTATCTAGTTATGCCTTTTGGTGTAACTAACGCCCCAGCAGTATTTATGGATTACATGAACAGGATCTTTAGACCGTTCCTCGACAAGTTCGTTGTGGTGTTTATTGATGATATTCTTATCTATTCCCGTAATCGGGAAGAGCACGAGGAACATGAGAGTGGTGTTGCAGGTGTTGAGAGATAGGCAGTTGTACGCTAAGCTATCCAAATGTGAATTTTGGTTAGAGGAAGTACAGTTCCTAGGTCATATAATCAATCAGGAAGGGATAGCTGTAGATCCAGTTAAGGTAGAGGCAGTGATTAGGTGGGAGAAGCCTAAGTCAGTAACAGAGGTGAGAAGTTTCCTAGGATTAGCCGGGTATTACAGGAGGTTTATTGAGGGTTTCTCCAAGATTGCGTTGCCTATGACGCAGTTAACGCGAAAAGGTACGGCGTTTGTTTGGACAGAAAGATGTGAGGAGAGCTTTCAAAAGCTAAAGGAGAAGTTGACTACATCTCCTGTGCTGACATTACCAGAGCCATTAGGACAGTTTGACGTGTACTGTGACGCGTCATATCAAGGTTTGGGTTGTGTTTTGATGCAAGAGGGAAGAGTAGTGGCTTACGCTTCCCGACAGTTGAGGGTTCATGAAAGAAACTACCCGACTCATGATCTGGAATTGGCAGCCATAGTGTTCGCATTGAAGATATGGCGACACTATCTGTATGGAGCTAAGTTCAATGTGTTCAGCGATCATAAGAGTTTAAAGTATCTGTTTGATCAGAAGGAGCTGAACATGAGACAGCGTAGATGGATGGAATTTATTAAGGATTATGAGTTTGATCTTCAATACCATCCTGGGAAAGCTAATGTTGTGGCGGATGCACTGAGTCGGAAATCTTTGCACGTATCCGCGATGATGGTGAAAGAGATGGGATTGCTTGAACAGTTTAGAGATTTGAACCTAGGTATGGATTTGGCTGAGGACAGAATATGCTTAGGTATGATCACTATCAACAGTGAGTTTTTGAGAGACCTCAGGTTTAAGCAAGTTCAGGATGAATATCTACAAGAGATAAGTCGAGGCATAGATGAAGGGAAAGTTTCAGAGTTTAGGAAAGGATCCGATGGTGTGTTGAGGTTTAGAGATCGGATATGTGTGCCCGAGGACTTAGAGATTAGGAAGATGATTTTAGAGGAGGCACATAAGAGTAAGTTGAGTTTCCACCCGGGAGCCACCAAGATGTATCGAGATTTGAAGAAAGTGTTTTGGTGGCCAAAGATGAAGAAGGAGGTGGCAGAATATGTTCTATCATGTCTAGTGTGCCAGAAAGCTAAGATAGAGCATCAGAAGCCTGCAGGGTTGTTACAGTCCTTGGATATCCCAGAGTGGAAGTGGGATAGCATAGCGATGGACTTTGTGATTGGATTACCACGAACTCCGAAGAAGTTTGATGCGATTTGGGTTATCATTGATAGGTTAACGAAGTGTGCTCACTTCTTACCTATTGGTGAGAGTTATAGTCTTGAGAAGTTGACCCAGATTTACATCAAGGAAGTAGTGAGGTTACACGGTGTACCATCGAGTATTGTCTCCGATCGGGATCCTAGATTTACATCTAGATTTTGGAGACAGTTACACAATGCTTTGGGAACCAAGTTGAGGATGAGTTCAGCTTATCATCCTCAGACGGATGGGCAGTCAGAGAGAACAATTCAATCATTGGAGGATCTTTTAAGAGCATGTGTGTTAGAACATGTTGGCAGTTGGGATGAATTCCTACCCTTGATTGAGTTCACATACAATAACAGTTTCCATAGTAGTATCGGAATGGCACCGTATGAGGCTCTCTATGGAAGAAAATGCAGAACTCCGTTGTGTTGGTATGAGACTGGAGAGAGCCAAGTGTTAGGTCCCGATGTGGTACAGCAAACAACGGAGCAAGTCAGGAAGATAAGAGAGAAAATGAGGGAAGCGCAGGAAAGCAGAGGAGCTACAGTAATAAAAGGAGGAGACCCTTAGAGTTCCTAGAAGGTGATCACGTATTCTTGAGAGTCACTCCGAAGACCGGAATTGGCAGAGCTATAAAGTCTAGAAAGCTCACTCCCCGATTTATTGGACCATTTCAGATTCTTCGACGAATTGGTTCAGTAGCCTACCAGATAGCCTTACCCCCTTACCTTTCCAACCTCCACGATGTATTTCATGTTTCCCAATTGAGAAAATATTTCCCCGATCCTTCTCATGTAATTGAGCCAGAGTCAATACAACTCCGAGAGAATCTAGAATATGAGGCTCTACCGTCTAAGATTGCAGATAGAAGGATTAAAGAACTCCGTGGTAAACAGATTCCCCTGGTCAAGGTCATTTGGGATAGTGTTACCGGAGATGCTACTTGGGAGCGTGAGGCAGATATGCAGCAGCAGTACCCCCATTTATTCTCAGGTATGTAATTCTGGGGACGGAATTTCTTTTAAGGGGGGTAGAAATGTAACATCCGTTATTTTATGTGTGGTTATGTATGATGTTTAGGTTTAAGGTTTGGATGGTATAACTGAGAGGTGATTTGAGGTATAGAGAACAGCTAGGGTTTCCGGTTAGTGTCTTTTAGATAATTGAGGGTGGAACAAAAATTTTTGGAGTTAAGGAGGAGATTAGGCATTTTTTATGGTTAGAGATTGTTTATTAGGTCCTAAGGAGCCTATATCTCAAATTTGGGGTCAATCGGACATCGAACGGACCCTGAACGTAGAGAGTTGACTTTCTGGTCAAAAGTCAACGCTCGAGCGTGGAAAACATCACGCTCGAGCGTCCACAATACGCTCAAGCGTGGGTGTGTCCACGCTCAAGCGCCCAAGTCAACCAGACAAGGGCCATGCTTTGACTTGCTACGTGTCAACGGGCACTGACGTGGCAGCCTCTGAGTGGTTGCATGGCTGCGGTGGTTTTCACGTTAAGCGTGAAATGGTCCACGCTCAAGCGTGACCACGCTCAAGCGTGAAAAGTTCCACGCTCGAGCGTGGCAGCGTGAATCAGAAAAATAAAAAGGGCTTAAGTGACACAAAGTCACTCAAGCCATATGAAAGAAACAGAAGCAGAAAGCAGAGAGCAAGCTGAGAAAAACAGAGAGGGCTATAGAGAGAGAAAGAGAGAGAGTTTAGTGAGAGAAAAGAGTTCTTGAGTGAGTGTGGCTTGCCCGATCGTCCTTCCCAAAACGGAGTACGTGGTTGGGATCGTAGTGACGATACCTTCATTGTCCTCTTCCCCGTTTCTTCAATAATCGAAGGTAAAATTATTCCTGTTATATCGAAAGTCGTTTCGTTACGTTTATATTTGTATCTTTCGTTTCGGTTATCGGAATTCGATTCCGTCTTCGAGGATGAAACTCGTGGTAACGTCTGCTTCGTAATGTGCGTGCTTAGGTGAAATTTTGGGAGCTCCGAGGCACTAGAATCGCACGGGGCAGATTCGAAGAGGTTGGAGAACGTCGCGTTTTGTCTCGTTTCGATTCATCGTACGAACTTCCCAGGTGGGGGAAAGAAACCATTTAACGTCGGAAACGGCCGTAGTTACATTTAGTTCGATAATGGGCGTAGGGCGACCTAAACCCTACTCGAGAGCGAGTAACGGACAATGTCCATGTCACATTGGGGACTACTTAGTGGTACCAATGATGACATTGAAATTGTGCGTTTATCGTCGTTACAATAAAAATGTATTATTTTATTATTTTATGACTGGCTGTTGTGGACTGCTTGAATTAGTTGCGTTAATATGATGATTGATGACTGATACTGAGTGTTGATATATCTTATGAAAATTATTATTGTTATTATTATTATATTGGAGTTGATGCCATGATTGATATGATGACATGATGCCATGATTAATATGATGATTTGATGGAATAATGTTATGATGCCATGAGTGTATTGATACGAGTAGAGTTTGAGTAAGCGATGAGATATGATGAGCATTGATGATGTATTGGGGGAAAATCATACTTTATGTGTTAGTAGTGCCTAACCGAGGATGATTGATGTTATATGATGATGAGGTTTTATTGAGGTTATTTATGAGGTGATGATGATTGCGGTTAGGGCCACTAGGGGATGACCTGAAACATCGGTCTGTGATATGTGGACCTGAAACAACATGGTCGTTTGTTGGATCCTGTGAAACATGGTCGTTGGGGTCTATTCCTCGGAGGAGAATGAGGGAGGAATTCCAGGGGTCTAGGGTAACGGCGGGACCGTCCCAGACATGATTTCATTTTAGTTGCAGCTATAGTTCATGCGTTGCCATGAGCACCCTGGCCGGGGGTCCAGAGGTGTGCACCGGTTGTGTAGCCTAATATCGTGCCATTGCTTTGCATGGGGCACCCTCCAGCCGCGGACGAGGGTGTGCGCCGGGGCCTCTGGGACGTGTCAATTGTTGTGATATCCGGATATGGCCGACTACCTGAGAAGATTCATACAGAATTTGCATTGCATCATGATGGGGGGTTAGAGGAAAGACCCTAGATGTGGAGTGAGGATGTTTGTGTTATATATATATATAAAACTATATTTGGCGAGATGGATGTTTATCGTGATGTTATAGA